>JAEIFL010000001.1:16679166-18090000 GCA_018901835.1 Scaptomyza graminum
CTGTCGGAGGCCAATCCCTACAAGCGTCAGCTTATCGATCAGGTTGTCCAGACCGCCCTGTCCGAGACCCAAGACCCCGACGACATTTCGGTTACGGTCAAGGCGTTCATGACCGCCGATTTGCCAAACGAATTGATCGAGCTGCTCGAGAAGATCATACTGGACTCGTCGGTGTTCAGCGATCATCGCAATCTACAGAACCTCTTGATATTGACGGCGATCAAGGCGGATCGTACCCGCGTCATGGACTACATCAATCGTCTGGACAACTACGATGCGCCCGATATTGCCAACATTGCGATCAGCAATCAATTGTACGAGGAGGCCTTTGCCATCTTCAAGAAGTTCGATGTCAACACCTCGGCCATCCAGGTGCTCATCGACCAGGTGAACAATCTGGAGCGCGCCAACGAGTTTGCCGAACGTTGCAACGAGCCGGCGGTCTGGTCGCAATTGGCCAAGGCGCAGCTGCAGCAGGGTTTGGTCAAGGAGGCGATCGATTCGTATATCAAGGCCGATGATCCCAGCGCCTATATGGACGTCGTGGATGTGGCCAGCAAGGTGGAGTCGTGGGACGATCTGGTGCGCTATCTGCAAATGGCGCGCAAAAAGGCACGCGAATCCTACATCGAGAGTGAGCTGATCTATGCGTACGCCCGGACCGGACGTCTCGCCGATCTCGAGGAGTTCATCTCGGGCCCCAATCATGCGGACATCCAAAAGATTGGCGATCGCTGCTTCAGCGACGGCATGTACGATGCCGCCAAACTCTTGTATAATAATGTCAGCAACTTTGCCCGCTTGGCCATTACCCTTGTCTATCTGAAGGAGTTCCAAGGCGCCGTCGATTCGGCACGCAAGGCCAATTCGACGCGCACCTGGAAGGAGGTGTGCTTCGCCTGCGTCGACGCCGAAGAGTTTCGTTTGGCACAAATGTGCGGCCTCCACATCGTTGTGCATGCCGATGAGCTCGAGGATCTGATTAACTATTATCAGAATCGCGGTTATTTCGATGAGCTGATTGCGCTGCTGGAATCGGCGCTCGGCCTCGAGCGTGCCCACATGGGCATGTTCAGCGAACTGGCCATACTCTACTCCAAGTTCAAGCCATCGAAGATGCGCGAACATCTCGAACTCTTTTGGTCCCGCGTCAATATCCCGAAAGTGTTGCGTGCCGCCGAATCGGCGCATTTGTGGTCGGAGCTCGTTTTTCTGTATGACAAGTACGAGGAGTATGATAATGCGGTGTTGGCGATGATGGCCCATCCGACGGAGGCGTGGCGCGAGGGCCACTTCAAGGACATCATCACCAAGGTGGCCAACATCGAGCTCTACTACAAAGCCATTGAATTCTATTTGGACTTCAAGCCGCTGCTGCTGAACGATATGTTGCTGGTGTTGGCGCCGCGCATGGATCATACCCGGTCCGTTAGTTATTTCTCAAAGACGGGCTACCTGCCGCTGGTCAAGCCCTATCTGCGTTCGGTCCAATCGCTGAACAACAAGGCAATCAACGAGGCACTAAACGGCCTGCTTATCGACGAGGAGGACTATCAGGGATTGCGCAATTCCATTGATGGCTTCGACAACTTTGACACCATCGCCTTGGCCCAGAAGCTCGAGAAGCATGAGCTAACCGAATTCCGTCGCATTGCAGCCTATCTCTACAAGGGTAAGGAGATCCCAATCCTCACTTCAGACTTCCTTTCCTAACATTTGCTTCTCTCTCTCTCTCTCTCGCAGGCAACAACCGCTGGAAACAAAGCGTTGAGCTATGCAAAAAGGATAAACTGTACAAGGACGCAATGGAATATGCCGCCGAATCGGGCAAACAGGAAATCGCCGAGGAGCTACTGGGCTGGTTCCTCGAACGCAATGCACACGATTGCTTTGCCGCCTGTCTATATCAGGTGGGAATCGGATCGGTTCGCGATTTGAGTCGAAACTTTTTATAACAACAACAATTCCTCTTTTTAGTGCTACGATTTGCTGCGTCCCGATGTCATCCTCGAGCTGGCATGGAAACACAAAATCATGGACTTTGCCATGCCCTATTTGATACAGGTACAAACACGAATCCTCCCCCCCAATCATCTTGCAACAAAATACTTATTTCGATTTCGGTTTAGGTGCTGCGCGAATATACGAGCAAGGTGGACAAATTGGAGCTGAATGAGGCGCAGCGCGAAAAGGAGGATGATACAACGGAGCATAAGAATATAATACAAATGGAGCCGCAATTGATGATAACAGCTGGGCCGGCGGGTGTACCCATGGGTGGCATGCCACAACAATATGCAACAAATTATCCGCCTGGCGCTGCGGCAGCAGCAGCCGCCGCTGCAGCAGCGGCCGGACGCAACATGGGCTATCAGTATATGTAGGCAATCCAACAACAACAACACAACATAACAACAACAACAGCAGATGCAACAACAACAACAACAAATATTTGCATGAGCGCCAAACTATATAACAAAAAGAAAACCGACCAATACAACAACAACAGCAACAAACCTGACACCCACAACACAACAAATACAACAACAACACGCATAGTAAAATTCATTACTTTGTTTTCCCTATTTTGATTTTTGATTTTTGTTCATAAAAAATACTATATAATGTTGTGCATTTGAGAGAAAAACAATAATTCGGTTAGTTATGCTTGCTTTTATATACACTATATATATACATACATATAATACTATACCTTACACGATTCGTTGTATTATTCAACTTTTGAGAATAAATTTTGCATGGCAGAGTTTCAAAAGCTGAACACACGCACACACTATTGCCCTCCCTGTCTAATGCATTCTTAAAACTTTTCAAAAGCTGAACACCACACGCAGACACTATTGCCAGCCCTTTCTAATGTATGATTTTGTTCTATTCCATTGCTGCTGTGTGAACGTGAACGCAACAACAACAACAGGTACAAAAGCAACTAAGCTGCGAACGACGACGACAACAACAACATTATCCAAAAAGCGAATTCGACGACGACATGAAGAAGAACAATAATAACAACAGCAACATCAAAATAATCGTAAAATGCAAGCAGAAAAAAATAACTTAGTGTTCAGCAAAAGAAAAAAAAGAAAAATGGTCGTAGTTTATTATTATTATTAAAATTATTACAGTTTAAGCATAAAAAAAAATAAAAACAAAAGAAATCATTGAAAACACACAAAAATACACTCAAACACATCCACACAGACACACGTTATATATATATATATATATATATATAAATACAAATTAAATAAATAAAATTTATTAATTATTAATAAATAACAAATGCGGAAAATTATATACACGTGTATATGAATTATTATAATATTTACAATTCACAAAGAAAAAAAAACCAACTGAAGGAAACTTTAAAAATTAAATTAAAATTGAATTATTGCAGCAGCAGGTACAGTTAATGTTTAAATGTGTATTAAATTATATATGTGCAAATTTGGCAGCAAAACATAGAGAGAGAGAGAGAGAGCGTGAAGAGAGCGCGGCAAAACACAAAGGAAGCCAAATTCACCTTCGTTGAATTCACCTCAAACTCATAGCTTGCACCCACACAGACACACACACACATGCATACACATACACTAATTATAACTGCTGAACGAAAACAAAAAAAAGAAAACAAATAAGTTTATTGAAATTGTAATTGTTTGTATAAAAAAAAAAGAAAAAACACTCACAAAACATTCTACTACTTAAAGGAGTAAAGATTTTAACTTAAAGCAAATTATATTAAATTTATGTGAAGAAGAATTCTAAAGAAAAACAAAACAAACGAAAAGAAAACACAAAAAACCATTAACGTAGCACGTTAAAAAATTAATTTAAAAGTACATTACAAATATAAATGCAACGTTAAAAGTTAATTTTAAATTTAGATATTTTTGCGTTCCACAAAAACGCGATCCACGATCCAAAAAAACGAAACAAAAACAAAAAAATCAAACTAGTAATCTTTCCAATTCGCATAACGAATCAATCCACAAAATAATATTGAAGCGAAATTCAAATCGAACTATTATTATATATACCACCTAACGGTATATAAAAATCATACAAGTATATAGAAAATATTCAAAACATGCCACTGCAAGCATATTATTATAATTATCATTTATGTGTCTATGTATATTATTATTTAAATATATACTTTAAATAGATATTTGTATCGTATCTATTTGTTTTTTTTGTTTTTTTTTTTGCCGTCTCTCACTCAAAATGTCCTTTGTTGGGGGAGGGGGGCCCAAGGCATAAATAAATATTTATTATTACCCTTTATTTGTAACTGAAAAATTATTTGTTTATTTTTTTTCTATCAAAAATACGTATCTCCTACCTAAAAACAATATTTTTTCCATCTTAAATATTTTTTGGTTTTTGTTTTTAATTTTTGTGTGTTTGCATGTTGACTGTACGATTAAAATTTGCAATCGTTGAGGATTGTTATATGATATGAATATAAATAAATATGTACCGATCATTATTGTACTATTATGATTATGATTATGATTATTATTATTGTCTATTAATATTATTTTGTGTAATTGCTATTATTATATACATATTGAAAATATACAAAATATAAATTACATTCAAAACCTCGGAACTCTTTACTTGGATAATTCAAAATAATAAAGAAAAAGAAGGGTATAAACCAGTCCGACTACAAATATTCGTTGGAGCATTTCGTCAAGTGAGTAAAAACCCGTCTATTTGGCCTGCGACCTCTAGTGGCAGCTCAGCAAACTATCTCAAGAGTGGCTATTTGGCCTGCGACCTCTAGTGGCAGCTCAGCAAACTAATCTCAAGAGTGGCTATTTTGGCCTGCGACCTCTAGTGGCAGCTTCGCAAACTAATCTATTAACATCTTATATATGGATTTGCACATTATATACATTTTATGTACATGTATAAGGCAACATCTCTAAAAAGTGTCTGTTAAGTTAACAGAGTTTTTACAGCCTGGCCCGATTACATCTTGTAAGCTGAAATTAAATTTGTGAGATTATTAGAATTTGTGCAATTGTATTTGCCTTTAAAAATGTAATTACCAATAGCACTCGATGGCACAATTTCAAATAAACAAACCAAAACAACTGCGCGATATGATAATAACATAATGCGGTAGTGTAACAGAAAACGCGCGCAATACGATAATAACATAAAACAGCAGTGTAACAGAACCGTAACAGGAGCGTAACAGGCATTATGTGACGTCAAAACATGAAATAGTGTACAACAAAGTCCGATGAATAATCTAAATACTGTACAAAGTGTATATTTAATGAGTTTCCTAATATTGTTCGAATGCAGTTTGAAGCGTAAATTTTTCCTAAAAAAAATAGCATGTGTTTGCAACATTTGTTAAGCGTGAAATAATTCAAACATGACGTCACAAACGAATATTATTACGCTCTCTGAGAGCGGCGATACCTTCGAGAGCAATGGACGCGTGTGTGATGCTATTTTGTTGTTTTTGGTTTTTCGGTTTTGTCTTGTTGGATTTTTGCCGTGAACGGACTACGACGTCGCGCGACCGACGGCTAACAAATTGCATTTTGTTGTTTTTTTTTCGAGTGTGTGCCGCTGTGTTGCGTTTGAAATACGCGTATTTACTTGATCGCGCGTATCAAAATGGCAGCAGCAGCAGCAGCCGCCGCAATAGCCGCAACAGCAGCTGAAATTATGCAATGAAGTGTGTAATTTTGTTGTTTCAATTCTTTCCGTGCATATATGTACATATTTGTTGTTGTTTTTTTTTTTTTTTAATTTTTTCTGAATACACATGTGGGAAAAATAAAGTTCATGTCGCACTTTTCGACTGAGAATGCGCTCAAGCGTGTGTGTGTAGTGCAAATTAGCAAATAACTTTGAGAAAAACGTATAGAAACGGAGCCAAAATAATAATCAAAAATAAATACATATAAATACAAACAACGCAAAAATATAAATGCAGTGCAGTTTTAGTTGTTGACGACTCTGTTTGGTTTGTGTGTGTGTGTTAGTGTGTAATGCCGTGTGTGTATGTGCCGACGAACACTGAACGCGCCTTTATAGTTGATGTCGCGCAACCAGTTTTTTTGTATACGTACATATTCAACAAGTTTCTGCTAAAAACGACGGCGAATGCATGCATGTGTGTGTGTGTGTGTGTTGTGTATGCATGTACGTCTGTGTGTGTGTATGTTTGTGACTGTCAGAGTTTTTTTTTATGTATGTATGTGTGTGTGTTGAGCGAAATTTGATTTTTAGCAAATGAAATTGGTTGCAGCAAACGGAAACCAAAAAGTAACTGCAAACCAAAGTCAAATTGCAAGCAGCCGCAATAGCAAAAACAACAACAATAACAGCAGCAGCAGCAAAAACAACAATGAAAGCAGGGCAGCAACAGCGGCAAATGAATTTTCGCCATAAATAAATGTTTACGTTTATGCAGTAACTGATATCAAGAATTATTTTGCCAACTAATCTACATACATATATGTATTTTACTGATGAAATATATAACATATATATGTATGAAGATCTGTTCTTTTGTTGTTATTTGGCCGAATGTCTGGCGAGTTATCATGATTGTGCGTGCATAAACGTACTTATTTATGCCATGACGTTTTCGGCAGCTGCTGCTGCTTCTGCTGCTGATTCTGCTGTAGGCAGCATCAGTGCGTGAGTGACTGAGTAAGCGAGCCAGTGAACGCGTGAACCAGCGCGCTCTCTCTCTCACTCTTGCGTTGTTTTCGCCGTCGCCGCTGATGCTGCTAATCGTTGTTGTTTTTTTTTTTGCTACTGCTGCACTCTTCAATATTGAGAATATGCATTTCACAAAAACAAAAACAAAGTTAGTACAACAGTAAATTTTACTCTTATGTGTTTGTGCATATGCATGCATTTATACATATACATATGTACATATGTATATATCTCGCTTGCTTTTGCTGCTGTTTATTAATTGTTATTTAATTAATAGTTATTGTTATTGTTTAACACCAATCATCATAAACATGCATAATTACATGCAAACATATGTGCAAATGTTTTTTTTCTTTTGCCTGTGTGTGTGTGTGGGTGTGTCTTTTACTGTTTTGCTGTGCCGATTCAAAAGAAGAAGAAACGAAGGCGAAGTTATTTGTGCTTGTATTTGTCACATCTACATACATACATACATACAATATTAAGATTTTTGCTTTTGTTTTTGCTTCTTTTTTTGTTGTTTTTCTTTGGTTTGTTTATTCTAATTCAAATTCCCTTTTTTGTTCTTGCAGTGCCGCAAATTGTGTTTTTTTTTTCTGTTGCATTTGTTCTGTTTGACAAAAAATAAAAAAGTGCCTCAAAAGTGAATAAAACATAAAATATATAAATATATTTTGTTTGATGATATTGTTTTATCTAAAATTATGAAGCAGACGCAACACAAAAATATCCATTACAATAATAACAACAATATTAATAATATTAATTTCAATACAAATTTAACAAATACTAATGAGCCGCCGCAGTCAGCCAATGCTAATAAAAAGAAATATTACAACAACAATTATAACGCAACATCAGCAACAGCTACTAACAAACAACAAACATACAACAACAACAACGAAACGGCAGCAACAACATCAGCCGCAGCAGCAGCCGCCGCAACAGCAGCCGCAACAGCTGCAGCAAAAACAAAATTAAAAAACAAACACATTTACTTTGTGCGTCGACGCTTTCGGCGGAACAATTCAAACGCCTCTCAAATCAATATCAACAACAACAACAACAGTAAGAATAAGCATAAAACAACAAATTACAGCAGCACAACAACAAAAACATCGCCAACTAAAATCAAAACTAGAAAAATGGGCGGCGGCAAAGATATTCGCCGCGGCCTGGAGCCATTAGAATTTGAGGAATGCATTGTCGATAGCCCCGAATTTCGTGACAATTTGAATCGTCACGAAAAGGAATTGGATCACACTAGTCAACAGATCAAGCGCATTATCAAAGAGGTTAAAGATCTAATGAGTGCCGCTAAAGGTGAGTTTTAAATACACACACAAATACAAATACATACAAACGTTAATGTTAATGTTATTCTTTGCACTCTCGCGCTCTCGCTCTCGCTGTCGCTCTGTGTGTGTGTGTGTTGGTGAAGCGAACGTTCGCTCTTGTGCATACGAGATCGCGTTCGCTCCCCCTGTCTCTCTCGCTCTCTCTTTCTTGTGTGTGTGTGTGTGTGTGTGCCGTTGCTGCCTGCCAAGGTCAACCAGTAGCACAAATAAAATAAATTCAAACAATACACGGCAACAATTCCCGAGTAGTTAGATATATGCACACAGTGTGAGCGAGAGAGAGAGAGAGAGGGAGAGGGCAAGAGAGCGTACTCCACATATAGAGACAATTTTAACATGCATTTCATACATTCTTCTTCTTGCTCTGCTTGCCAAGTACGGCAACAACAACAACAACAACAATAGCCATATAGCAGAGACAGAGTATTAACTTATAGGTAAGAACTGTTAACTGTTGTTGTTGTCGATCAACGGCAGGTGCAGCCAGGTGTTAACTACTACTAACACAACAACAACAAACACACAAATAAGATAATTATAATCAAGCGAAGCAATTGTGCACGATCCGTTTTTGCAATCGTTTCTCTTATTAACTAAACGACGGCGCCACACCCAAGTCAAGTTCATCGCATATCGTATATCGATAGTCGGTAGATCGATGAACGATGAATACAGTCAGTATCTTATCAAGGCATCAAAGCGTCAATGTTTTGTTTTTGCAATAACGATAAGCTCGCACTTGACCATTTAGTTAACGCGTTTAATGTTAACCTTGACGCAACTAATTATGTAAGCAATGACAGAGAGAGGGGAACAGAGACAGAGAGAAAGAGAGAGAGGGAGAGAGAGAGGGAGGTGTGTGTTGACCGATTCGGATTTGTATTTCGATATCACATAAGGGGCAACAGCAAGTCGCTTTTGTGTGGAACAGTTTTTTTGTCGATATCGAGTTTGATGAATCACACTCCACACCGATTGACTGATTGACTGATTGAGTGATGGAATGCAACTAAAGTGGCATCCTCAACATTCGATTGCCATTGAACGCATTCTCACCATTTACATTAATGTCACTGTCAAAATCGAAATCGAAATCGCAACAAGTCCAAGTTTGATCATCGATTCATCGATTTTTATGGCTAAAAGTAAAGTAAAAAAATGACTGCAGTTGATTTGATTTTGGTTTTGAAGCATTGTCAGCTTCATTAGCTTCATTTGGCTTGTCACCTTGCCATGTTTGTGGCAACGACAACCGATTCGGCCGATTCGACCGATAGATAGACACCGAATGTTGAATACACTGCTTGTTTGATAATTACTACAGTGAAACTTCGATATGTCGTAACCTCGAGAAATCATAGTATTTCTTCGCCGTCCCATGAAAAAGTCGATAAGCTCGTATTTTTATCGAAGTTTCACTGTAATCGCAGATTCTATAAATTCAAATATTGTTGTATAACCTTTGAGTAGGTTGAAAAATATTATAATAAATATTTTCGAGTTATAAAAAATGATTTTTGAATGCTATCGATAATTATCGATAAACCTACTTTGAAAAATATTATAAAAAATAATAATATATATTTTCTAGTTATTAAAAACTATATTTGAATGTTCTTAATAATTATCGATTATTATCGATAAACCTAATTTAGTAAATCCGACAAAAACGAGAATTCCAACTTTGATTTTCTAATTCTCAAAATGTGTCTTGTTGTTGGATTGGAGCGACACTATATAGACACTATATAGTATAATATATGGGTCAATGTAAACGAAATTCAATTGAAGCCCAACAACAACAACAACAAACAGTCGCAGCCCAAAAACCAAAAACCAAAAACAACAACAACAACAAAAACGAAATCTTAAATCTGAAAAGAATCCAAAGCGACCTTCAAAGATTGTTAATCTGTCAGTCTGTTTGTTTGTTTTGTAAGATAAGGGCGTGGCATCGAAAGAAAGAAAAAAAAAAAAAACAAAAACAAAAATCTTGAAAGTGTTCTAGTTTTGTTGTTGGGAAGGGAATTCAAGCGAAAGCCAAGCTACTATATTTGCATATGAATCAATATTATTATTCTCTAGCTTTTCGCCCGCTTTTCGATAATATTAAACATTTATTTTATTGTCGCCCCGATGTCGCCCCGCGATTATCTAACCAGAGATCTCTGTGAGACAATAATGAAGCTTTGTTTGGATTCTTTTCTGTTAACTGAAATATTTATTATCTCTGAGCTCTAGATGAAAGTAAGTTTTCAATTCGATTCGAATTTTCCAGTTGAGTTAATGTCAAAAATCACAGATTTATTCAACTTTTGAACCGTTTTATTCTTTGGAACAAATTTCCCCAAAAATGCACTAAAAATCTCGTTTATATATATTTTATATGACAACAAAAATCGGCTCTTCTCTTGTTTGGCTATCAAATTTCGAAGGGAGCAATTTTCTGTTGCGTTGTTGTTGTTGTTGTTAAGTGATCTTCAGATCAATAAATATTCGAGTATGCCAAAGGCAAACAAAAGCACCTTAAGATACATATTCATATGTGTGCATGTGTATGTGTAAGCCCGTGCCCCCAAAAATCCAAAATCCAAGCCCCAAATGCGAAACCAAAAACCACCCAAAAAATCGAAAAAAAGAAAGAAAAAACAAACTGAAACTGAAAATATTTAACGCTGACGCTGAGGAACTCAAATTTAAAATGTAAACATTATTATTTACGAGTGTGTGTGTGTATGTGTGTATGTATGTGTGCAAAATGTTAACGGCTTTTCAGCGCTTTCTGAGGTTATTTGATCATCGGCTGCGCTTGTTTGGAAATGCGATCAATCTTTTTGCCCAAGCAGCAAACAATATTTTGGCTACATACATACATGTGTGCGTGTGTGTGTGTGTGTGTGTGTGTGTGTGTGTGTGTGTGTGTATCCGGCGTGCTTGTGTGAGCTGAAAACTAAACAACGCATCGTTTTTACGTTTGAATTTTGTATGAATCATTTAGATGCTTTTTCTTCTTCTTTGGGTTTTTGGCTTTTTGTGCTCGAGAAATCGCCTCTCCTCCCAACGTTGAAACCAGTTTTGGCCGCTAAAAAGCCGCGGCTTATCAGCCACATTCCTCTCTCTCTCTCTCGCCCTCTCGCAGAGCATAAGAGAGAGAGACGAAGACGAAGACGCAGACAACAAGCCAAATGATCGATTAGCGGTTGCGTTAGTTACTTTAGATAAGCCATAGAAGTGGCGTTGCTTGTTGATTGACGTTGAGCGTTGCCCCCAAACCCCACCCCACCCCAGCCCACCCCAGACCAACTACCTCTCTCTGACGCAGCCGATCGTCGAAGGGGGCCCCCAACAACAACAACAACAACAACAATTTGTATCTTTTAAGCCAAGCTAATCAGCATTTGTCGATTAACAATATTGCAAAGTCGGCTTTTCAAGTACACTGAAACAAACAAAACGAAGTTAACTCAAATCGGATTCTTGCTTGTGTTGTTGGCCTTTGTTTGTCTTCTTCTTATTTACTTTTTTCTGTTGACAGTTTTGTCAAGTTAGAGTAGAGTTGTTGTTGTTGTTGTTGCAACAGTTCGTGGAAGAAAACAACAACAACGTCGCCCCGCTTAGTGTTAGCCACAAGTTGAAGTTGAAGTCTAACCAAAAACAAACACCGTCAACTAGTTCTTTTGGCTTATTGTACTTATTTAGCCAATTTATGTCAGATTTTCAAAAAAACAAATTTCCGAGCTCTTTTGTTGTTGTTTTGTATTTAAGTTACTACCCACACACATATACACACACACACACACACACACACACACATACATATATGGCATTTCTATCTTTGCATCTTTTTGGTTATATTTTTATTTTGTTATTTTTCGTTGTTTATTTTTGGTGAGGCAGACACGCAAAGCGTTTGTGTTTGCTTCGTTTGGTTTGGTTTGGGTTTGGGTTTGTTTGTGTCTAGTTTATCAAATTGTTTAATTTTCTTATATACACATACATACATATAGTGTGTTTGTATAGGTGCGAGTACTGTGAATTGCGATTATGAGTTGCCAGTTGCGAGTTTTGGCGCATTGCATCTTTATTTTCTTTCTTTCTTTTCTTTTTGTGAGAGAGTTCGTGTCAATAGAAAGTTGGGAGTGCAGTTGTTGTTGTTGTTGGGCCAACGCCTCGATAAGCCGATCTCTCGTCTCGTTAAAACTACTGTCTACACTAATCTATCGATAAATATCGATAGTTATCGAAATTTTTAGTCAATTTTTATAATTTGTTTTGAGCCAACGAACTTTCGAAAGCTGCTTTTCACTAATTTTCTTATCCTTATATATCGATAAATATTGACATTTATCGGTTTTATAGTATAAACAAGGCCTGACATATAAAAAGTATTTGTCAGAGTTCTGGCATTAAATAAAATTGACTTTTTAGCTGTTAATGTTATCGATAAACTATGATTTCATAGTCATCGATAATGTGTGTTATCGATGCTCAAAGGCTTACGATTCGGTCGAGTCTCAGCCAATTAATCACTGCAGCACTGAAGGTGTTGGCCTTTAAAGACTCGAATCGAATGGCAAAGCGGCCAAAAAGTATGGCTGCATGTGTGTGTGTGTTTGTATATATTATTTTTTTGCACTTATCGAATTTCGCACATATCATTTGAGCTTAAAGTTTCATTTGCCTTAGGGCAGCATTATTTATGATAGCTGTCATAACGAAAAATACTCTTTCTTTTTTTGACAGCAGTTGGCAAAAGCTTTTTGATCGCAGTATAAGCAAAATAAATATAGTCAAGTTATTTTAGATAAGATTGTAATACAATCTAACAAAGTTTAAGGCCCACTAAAGCCACACGAATGCCATTGGGGCGGGCGGCACTCACTGAAAGAAATCACTTCTGCGAAACAATAAAAAACAAACAATTTTATCTTCTTTAGCTTCTCTTTTTGAAGTTGCTTAAAAATAATAATAATATTGCCACAAAGCAACTTTAAAGCATGCTTTTGTTGTTGCGTCGCTGAAGAATTCTTTAAAGTTTCTAATTTGAGTAAAAGGAAACTATCTTAAATCTATCATTATTCACCAGACAGATGTTCACTTTCGTTCTTTAAATGCAGCTCTTTTTTTTGTTGCTAATCTTTCGATAAGATTGTTGTTGTTGCTGTCGCAGGTGTTTTCAACAACTTTAAATTCTATTCCCATCATCGCCAACAACAACAACAACAACATAAACCATAAACTTCTTAATGAGAGCGAGCGAGAGGCGGCGACAAAGTTAAGCTTCACCTGCTACATGATGAATGCCACAACAACAACAACAGCAACAGCAACGATCTTGCGTTAGTCAGCCTCATTCCCAATTCAATACCAAATGATCATCAGCCTTTGGCTCGACTCATAAATATACTATTTGAAAGCCAAATAACAAGAAAATCTCGGGCCGGCCACGCGACCACGACGACGACGACGACGACGAACAATGCAACACAACAACACAGAGATAGAGAAATGATAAAAAGCCAGCCGAAAATCAAAACCTTTTACCTTCGAATATCAATAACAAAAAACCCTTTTGCCTTGTCCTTGGCTGTCTGTCTGTCGGGAAACTACTGAGAACTGTCTTAAGCCGATTTGTTGCAATTAAAACGCTGAAAACGTGACGCAAACAGCTTTCGAGGGCGTGGCAAATTACACACAGAATCCGAATCCCAAAGCCAACAAACAAATAACCAAACAGAAAAAAAACATAAAATAAATTGTTTGGAATTTCAACCAGCAGCAACGGAAATATTTCTATTATTTATGTATAATAAAAATATGATATGATTTGGCTTTGGCTTAAGGTCTTAACAACAGATGCGTGCAGTTCGTGCCGCAAAACGAATGAATCCATCAGCCACTTGAAATGAAATAAAGAACAACAAAAATAACAACAAAAAAAACAACAACAAATAAACATATCCGATAAAGGGCGCTGACGCAAATCGTCGCTGCAATCGAATCGAAACATTTCTCGTATAAATAAATCACAACAAAAATAGCTTAAAAGCAAGGCATATTAATATTACGAACACAATTGTTCAATTGTTTTTGGTTTGCTTGAGGGGAAATTACAAGAATATTCTTTTATATTGAATATTAATAAAGTTGAGCGAAGAACTGGAATACATTTATCGATAACACAAAATGAATAAAAGCGCTGTTAACCATGTACAGTGAAAGCTCTACTCGCGGACCTTAGCTCCCTTAGCCGGACGAATTTTGTAGTCCCAAGTTTGTTTTTCTTAATTTCTCCCTAAGGCGGACAAAAGTGCTGCAACTGTGGCTGTCCGGCCAAGGGAGCTTTCACTGTACTACTGTACGGGTAAAGTAACGCCCCATTATATATGCATGTACCAACATGTTTGCGCCGACTTCCCAACGCCCCCCCCCTAACAAAATGATTTTTCTCTGATTGTTTTTCGGTTTGTTAATGCCCGGAACACAATGAAATTTAACGCCATAATATTCAGCGATTCGACAGCTTTAGTTGTTTCGTCGAACAGATGCATATACTATATAGTATATATATATATACTATATAGTTTGGAGTGTTATTTAACGGGTGGGGGGGGGGATGATTCATACAGCCAGCCTCTTTGTTGTTGTTTTGTCGACATTTGTATTTTGTCGCGTTTTTATTTATTTCATCACGAACTCCAGCAACAAACACACACACACACACACACACACACACACACACACACACACACACACACACACACACACACACACACACACACGCATAGTATAACATTGTGTCAGAGTCACAGCATCGTCGCGACGTGGGTGCACCTTCAACACACACACACATGCACTACCCTTTCTTCCCTTCTCCCCTCACCCCCCTCTACCATCGTGGCTACGTGTACCCCGAAACGTGCCATTGCACAAAATGCAAAGTTTTCACCGATTTCTTTCTTACTATTTTCTCATCTTTTTTTTTCTTTCTTTCATTTTCTTCTATTTTAATGTTTTTTTCCATACACAGTTTTAAGTATTTTTCGTCCATAATTTCTATACAATATACATACATACACACATACATATATCGTATATATATATCGTATATATATATGCATGTTAATGTCGCTGCATTCGTAACGCGGATTTATTATTGTTGCGATATTAAAGAAAGAAAAACAACAATGCGTGTGCTTTCCCCCCCCTCCCCCTCTCTCAGCCACCTCTTGTTATCATGGACTTTGTGTAGTCCGTCTTATCTCTCTCCACACACACACACACACACACACACACAACAAGACGAATTTAGTTTATAAGTTTATTGTCGCAGCAAAAATAATAATAAAAACATTTTTTCTTGGATGATTCATTTGGTTTTACTTTCCATAAAGTTCTGCTCTCGAAGCAGGTTTATAATATTTTTATTATATTATGAATGTTATTGTTTGGCATTTCTTATTATTCTTATCAATTATTAACTATTTTTAAGTTAAGCACAAAACTTTAGAGATGCGACGAGCAAATCGAGGCCAGCTCCAGAAAGAGGGGGTGGTGGGTGGTGGGAGGTGGAAAGGGGCTAGCTTATTGTCCCTGCATGTGTTTTGACTCGGGTCTGCCCCGAAAACGAACGCCTTTTGGACCAAATGATTTTCGGAAGACGTCGAAAGATTTTTCCCCCACACCAAAAGATATATATCTCTATATATATACTTTGCCCCCTCGTGGCGGCATTCTTTTATCATAAACATTTTGAGATACATATATATATAAATTGTGTTCCTGTGGGGCGGAACGGAACAGGTAGCAGCCACAGTTTGTTGACAGCTTTTTGATCTTTTTGCTATTTTTGTTATAATATTATTTTTATCTCAAAAGAAAACAAAGCACTTTTAATTGGCGGGAAAATGGGGAAAATTCAAATTATTATTTATTATTATAAATATTTGAAAAGCTTTCCTTTTTGCTAGAATGAAACGTGTTTTTTTGGCATTTCATTAATGAGCTCATTTCAACATTACCAAAAACGAATCCGGCTTATATAGTTTATATATAATGCTACTACTTTTGGGTTGACTGCCACACACACACACACACACACACACTCTCGCAAGAACGATCACAAAAGATTGCCCCAGTTTGGTCATGTCGCTGATGTCACGGCACCAAAAGTGGCCCTGACTTTTATTATAAGCAAAAGCCAAAAGCTACAGATTAAATGAACTTTAATTCGCACTCGTCTTTTTTTCAAGTGCAGCTTCAACAAACGCATATTCAATAATTATTAATAATAAAAACATTTTGTTATCATTTTTGCATGGGCGTAAATTGTATATTGCCAAATTGTATAAAGACAACCAACCGGACATGCTTGCAACATTTTGTTGCTGCAACCGGGGCGCGTAGGTAACGTCCATCAGAGAGTTATTAAATCGCTGCCAAATATAGCCGAAAGTCAATTAACTAAAAATAGAAAATAAATCAAGTTTTGAAGCTTGGCAAAATTAAGAAAAATCAAACAACAAAAACTTTTTCCTTTTTTTTGACTGTTTTTTGGCTTCGGTCGCAAATGTGACGTAACGGTTTTGCATTAGCCAAAAGGCAACCAAAAAAATCGAAAACATATTTTGTCTATTTTGAAAAATCTGGCTAAAAGTTGGGATAATTTTGTTTGGAATTTCCCAAAATTTTGACTTCCTTTCAAGCATTTTTCTCTTCCTGCCAAATCGAATCAAAATAAGCTGTAAAAACAAAACCAGAAAGGAACTCGGGGCACAACCTTCGATTGGGTGAAGGGAAGGGCGGGCGGGCGAGTCGGCGGCAGTAACGGTAGTTGACCAAAATTTATTCCAATTCAAAATGAAAAAGTAAAAGTAAAAAAAAAACCTGTATAAAAAACTAAAAACTTAAAATTCAAAATGTAACTTAAAAGTTTCGAAGTTGCATTTTGTCATGTTTAAACTTTTAATTAGAAACAAAAACAACAACAATGAAACTATAACAGAATTTTATATGAGACAATAGTGTCAACCACCCCCGCAACCCCCCGCAACCATGGCAACGTGCTTGTTGCACGACAAGTGCGCCAAGTTCCAAGACCGAAAAACCGAAACGTTTGTGAATATTGCGCCAAATTTGGGTCATTTGCAAAGGTTGATCGAACGGCGACGACGATGGCGACGGCAACAACAACAACAACAACACTTTGTGGCAGCAATTTTCAATTGTTGCTCGTTTTGGTACTTCGTTAACTTGTTTTCCTCCTCGGCGTTTTCGCAATGAGTCATTCCCCAGTCTTGGCCGAAAAAGAAATCAAACGCCAAAGTGCAAGTTGAAGCTGTTGCAAGTACAAACTACGAGGGGTGAAGGGGTGGTGGTGGGGAAAGGGGGGTTGGGGAGGATCAATGACAATGAACGCGGCGGCGACGCGCCATAAATTTGTAATTTTTGTACTTTCTTTTGATCGGTTTGAGATTTGGTTCGTTTGTTTGTTGGACAAAGCGCCGCGATAAGAAATACATATACATATATATACATATATATACATATATATACACTTTGAAATGATAATGCAACAAGAAAATTATATATAAGACCCTGATGAGGCCGGCTTCTTCGTTTCGTTCTTCGAACATCCGGTGACGCAGTCATTATATATAGTATATATATTTTACGATATTCAGCAAGCAACCCCCCTCCCCAAAAAGAAAATCCATCAAATGACATAAAACAATGCAGTAAAAAGAAGAAGAAGAAGGAAAGTAATGCGACTGCAATCAAAAAGATATAAAAACGGCATTGTCAAGGTCGTGTTAGACAGAGACAGAGAGAGAGAGAGAGAGCGAGATAGGGCGAGTGAGTGAAAGCAAGAAGAAGAAGAGCAGATAAGGATAAGCTTTGTCTTTGTTTATTTTGGATTTTTAATTCTTTTATTTTATTTAATTTTTAATTCCTTTAAATTTAATGGATTTCTCGTTTCGTTTTCTCTTTACAGGTAAGATGATGCTGGCTGGGGCCCCGAACCCTTAAAGAATAAATATTTATTATTTATAAGCAAGCAAGTATTAAATGCGTACACTGCAAACAATCACTTGGTAGAAGTAGTCGTTTTTTGTTGTTGTTGTTAAAACTGATGAAGAAATCAAACAAAACAACAACAAAGAAGAAGAAAATCTCTTGACATTTGAATGACTTTTGTTATTGAGACTTTTGCAACAAGCAACAACAACAACAACAACTAATTAGCATGCCACATGTCCGCCCAGCTGTGCTTGCGTGCGTTGTTGTTGTTGTTGTTGTTGCTTTTGTTTTTGTTTTTGTTTTTGCTGCCGCCAAATACTACAAAAGATCAACAGGTTGTCAGTCAAGTGTCTGTCATTGCCTTTGCTTTTTCTTTATTTTCCACTCTCTCTCTCTCTCGCTCTTACACACACTACATCCCTCCCCATTCCGACTGAGTTTTTGTCTTTTGGGTTTTTGTCTATAGATTGATAGATATTTGACTATAGTTAAGGGATGCTGATAAGAGTTGGAAGCATGGATGGGGGAGGGGGGGGGGAAGGGGCAACAAACAAAAGGTCAATGCACTTGAGGCTTAAAAATATATGGCCAAGAATGAGCCGGGAGCGTCTCGCCAACCAAAACGAATCCTCTTCACTTGCAACATTCACGAACGGCGCGACGCCGCCGCCAAACAACAACAACAACAACAACAATACAAATTCCAGACATTATTGCGCTTTGCATGCAAATGTCCAAAGAGACAGAGACAGAGCGAATGAGAGAGCGAGAGCGAGCGAGCGAGCCTAGACACAAGATAGAATATTTAGATAGTTGCGCATGTTTGAATGTATCTCTGAAGTACATCTGACAAAAGTTTTCTTAAGATTGGCATGCAAAGAAATAAAGTTGCTTCACTTTTTGGTTAATAACTCGAACATGAAAGTATCTCGAACTGAGTATCTATGAGATACAAAGATACAAAAGCCTCGTAAACTGGCTCAGGTTGCACTTTGTTTTGTCTCGTTGTTGTTGCTGTTGTTGTTGGTTGTGCCCCACAACAAAGCTTTTACGCAACATTTTTGTTGTTTTGTATTTTAATTGATTTTGTTGTTGTTGTTGCTACTGCGTTTAACTGTCTGTCTGTTTGGCTGCCCCTGCCTCATGCCTCATGCCGCGGCATTGTTGCAATTGTTTTCCTGCTTCAAAATTACAAACTCATTTTCATTTACAATTTACATTTTACATTTAACCACTTGCCATTAACAATTTCTTTTCTTTTTTGTTGTTGTTTGTTGTTGTTGTTGTTGTTGTGGCACAACCCGTTGCGAATGTTGCGGCCGGCGCTTGCAACATGTTGCCGGCATCCGACGTGCGTTTCAAATTTTTATTTTCGTGGCAAGCAATTTAAAGTTCAATGTACAACAACAAACTGCAACAACAACAACAACAACGTTGCGTTTTTGCGGCTACAAAAAATAAAGAAAAATAAAGAAAAACTATGCAGCAATGTTGGCATATGTGTGTGTGTGTGTGTGTGTGTGTGTGTGTGTGTATGCGTATGAGCCCATCTATCTCTCCCTCTCTCTCTCTCTCTCTCTCTTTCACCGCCGTGTGAGTTGCAATTGTTAATTAAAAAGCAACAACAACAGCAAAACAATAGCAAAACATTGGCCAGGCTCCGATTTCAGTTTTCCCACAAAAAAACACACGTCAATAAAAAAAAGGGCATCAAGGCGATGATGAAGGGGGGGTGGGGGTGGGTAGACAAAAACACTTACAAAAAATGCAAACAGTTAGTGGACGTTACTTAAAAGTTCAGCAAATGTTTTTTTTTTTCTTTTATATTCTTTAATATTAAAAAATTAAATTTCGAACAAAAATAATATACAATTTTTTTTTTAAATTACGAATTTTTTTTTGAAAATTTTTAATGCAATCTTTGGGGCAAATTTTATTTATTTGATTTTTTCGAATCGAAATTTTAGTACAAAACAAGCACATTTAATTTTTACGAGTTACGTTTTCCATAGCTTTAAAGAAATTAACTTTTTGATTGGATTTATTAAGCAATAATTTTGTCAAGTGTATTGGAACCGACGCACGCCGCATCTTGTCGTTGACGTACTCCTCTCACCTCTCTCTCTCTCTCACCTGTCTCTATCTCTCCCAAAGCTTTGCGCGAAATCAATTGCATTAGAGGGAGATGGACATAGTGTCATTAACCGTTGTGTGTTGGAACTAGATAAGGAAGCCTTCTTCTTCTTCTTCATTCACATTGGCAGCCCTCAACATAAACATAACTGTAAACTCAAAAATAAGAAATATGTACGTCAAATGCATCTTCGAATGCCCTTCCCTTCCCTTCCCTTCGCTTCGACCGTTGGGCATTCGAGCTGCTAATGATCTCATAATGAGAGAGGCGCTTGCCATCAAAGATGTGAGATGAACCAAGTTGAATTAAAGATTGGGCAGATTGGCAGATCCATTTGTGGCAGCCAGCTATAGCTATGCGTGTCATATGTGGCAATTATCAATGAAAATCGGCCGACTAATTGCAATGTGAAATAGCCAAAGCCAAAGCCAAGGAAAAGCGGCTGAAAAAACTAAAAAGTAACAAAATATGAATGCGATGCCACAGCTGACCAGCGGCAAGTAAGAGGGGGGCTGCGGGGCAGCACTCGGTTCAGTGCGGTCATGTGTGGCAAATGTCAAAGTGCTGCGCGCGCGCGCCAGGCCCCAACGTTGGGCGCGGGGCGGGCCGGGGCCGAGTCGTTTTCTTCTTTATCAGCATTTTTCTTCTGCTTCTTCTTGTTGTTGTTGTTGTTGTTGCTGGCGAGAAAGCTAAATGGGCGAATAAAAAGCGCAAGTTAATTTTATGCCGACTTTGTTGTTGTTGCTTTGTTGCTCAATTTCATATTTCTTCTTCTTCTTCTTGCATTTAACAAAAGCTTAAATAAATATTATAATAAAAAGTATTTGTATTTTTTTCGCTTTGTTTATTATTCAAATTAGAGATATATGGCGGCGACAATATGTATTTAATATTTTCACTTTTGTTTATTTGCTTTTTTGTTTGTTTTTGGTTTGTTTTTTTGTTAGAAGCGATGACAATTTAAGTTTTTTTCTTTTCTGTTGCTTAGTTTTTCTATTGAAATTGATTTCACTTTTGCTTCAAATATGCGAAGCGTACGAATTTTGAGAGTGAAAGAGACAGGGAGAGGCAGAGAGAGAGAGAGAGAGAGATGGGGAGAGATTGTTGTTGCAATTTTGAGTGTTTCGGGCTCGAGAAGACGCAAATTTTTCGGGCATTTTTGGTGAGTTGATCTTCTTCTGGCCAAGTTCTGCCAGAAGGGCTTAAATGTAGATCAGAAAAAAATCAGAAAAAAATAAAGATAAACTTATAATGAATGGATATAAACAATTGTATATGTCGTATGGGTTGTCCGGGCCTTTCCCAACGCATAACAACTTACCTCTTTAGCACCCCCTTCCCTTCCCTTCCCTTGCCCTTCCCTCGCCCTTCCCATGCTGCCCTGCCACTTGGTAATCGAAAACGATTTTCCACATTGGCGCATTTACTTGTGCACCGGCAAAAGGGGGGGTGGGGGGTGTTTGGGCGTGGTAGGGTGGGGCGGGGCGGGCAAAATGGCAAATTGAGCGCATAACTTTGTTTGTGTTTGCAACTTTTACGCAATGCAAGTCGGCAAGACTCTCAGCCAATGTCAATGAATTGTTGTTGTTGTTGTTGCTATTGTTGCTATTGTTGTTGTTGCGTATGCGTTCATTGAACGGTCTGGGTCATTGGCAGCAACAGCAACAACAATAACTGCGTTAAAGTCGCGTTGGCCACAGTTTGTTGTTGTTGTTGTGCATGACCTAATCGCCAGTTAACATCATATATACTTATATATATATTTGTCAACATCATCAGCAAAATTGCAATCAAACACCCCCCTGTCCCCTCTTACACCCTCCCCCGAGTCGAGATGGCACAAAAAGTTAGGTGCGCCCCAAGCCCCAACTATATATATATATATATATATATATATGTGTAACTGCACTTAATCAACATCATGATTATGATTGTGATGATCATGATCATCAACTGTCTAGATATATAGTCTATATATATAATTTGATTACTTTTTTGCTGTTTGCCTTGCCGCCTTCACACCTTCAAGCGGCGAGCCCCTCATAACGGAAACAGCCAATAATATGCTATATAGTACAGTCCAACTTCCCATCTAACGAACTTTCGTTATAGAGAAAATTCGAGGTACAGAATGGGTTTTTGATGGAAACAGGTTGCAGCAGGGTTCTGGAAATTAATAATCGTAATATAGAAAACTTCGTTAAACGGAAGTTCGTTGTATCGAAGTTCGACTGTAATTCTTTTCCAATCAGCTGTTGTGCTTTATCGACAGACCTCCACACAACTGCTGCTCCCTAGAGTCTAGATCTAGGCTTGTCGAATATTTTAATACCCCGATATAAATATATCGTTTCGTATAAAAATATCGATATATCGATACTTTGATATATTATCAAGAACCCCAAAATAATCCGATTGGCAACTGTTTCATACAATATCTACTATATCATCTAGCTATCGATCTTCGGACCTTCGACATTCTACTCTCTCTCTCTCTCTCTCTCTCTCTCTCTCTCTCTCTCTCTCTCTCTATCTCTATCTCTTTAATAGCCAATTTCGTATCTAGATACATTTTGTTTTTTGTGTATCTTTCAAGTGGATCATCCTTTTGGGTTTCGCAAGTTGCAAGTTGCAAGTTGCAAGTTCTCTTCGTGTTTCAACATAGAAGAAGGCGGCACGGCACATATTGTGGGGCACCCCGAACCAAAGTCGTCGTGCTCTGTACTTAATTACGCCTAATTAGCCATGCCTTTGGGTTCACCCCCCCGCCCCCGCCAAGTTGCTTGCCTTGGAGCGAAGGTAGCCCGAAACCAATTGGAGCAAACCTGAACAATTTTCATCAACAATTGTTCGGCCGGGTTGCGGGGCGCTTAACGCTTAATAGCTAAATCCAATTAAAAGTTCTTAAAAAAGAAAAACAACAAAAAATGAAAAGTTCATTTAATTTGGCTGCACTACACACACACACACACACACACACACACACACACACATGATTAACCCGAAACAAAATGTACCGCTAATGTAAGAAGATTACAAAAGAACCGTTTTATTCGTTAGTTCCTTCCTTCTTCTTTCCCCGATGATAATTACACACCTTACTTACTCAATTACAAGACTCTCCCCCCCCTCTCTCTCTCTCTCACTCTATCTTATTTTTGGTGTCAATTTACACGCGTCAATCAAATCAAATCAAATCAAAACGAAAAAACAAACAAAAACAAACAAAACCAAAAATCAAATGTAGGCTACAATTTTTACAAGCGCCGACAACAACAACAACAACAACACACACACACATCAATACCCGGGAGCAATGACATATGGACATCATGCTGTGTGCAACCCCACCCCACCCCCTTCACCCCCCCTTTTCCGCCTACCAACAATATCTTAGTCTATCTGTCAATTTGTCTAAACTGTGTTTTGCTTTTTTCTGTTCAGTCAGCGGCCAGCCATAGAAATGACAAGTTATTTTCCTTTATTATTTTGACATATTGTGCACTTGTGATTTACACACACACACACACACACATACGTTTGTGGTGTGCCGGCAAACGGAATCTAAAGATAGTCTTCGTTTGACCGAAACTAACGAAAAATATATCTTCAAACCGAGAGAAGTTCAATGAAACTTTACAATTGTTTTTGGTTTTCGTTTTTGTTGCTACTGAAGCCGCAGCGGCGTGGGCTTTATTATTGCTATTATTCAAAAAAATACATATTTTTATTTCTTTATAGTTTTTTGTGCAAAGATTGTAGATGGATCGGCGGCGGTTGGTTCGAAGTTCGAACAAAATTCTTGGCATAATTTTGTTTTTTTTTTTTTTTTAATTTCTTTTTGTTGCTGCATTTTTCATCATCCTCACTTTGGCAGCAGCAACAACAACAACAACAGCAACAAACGCCCCTTTTATTTTTTTGGATTAAGCTAAAGCTTAAGTTATTGTTGTTTTTGTTTTTGTTTTAAGGTTCAATCTCTTTTCTCTGTTTTTGTTGTTGTTGTTGTTTTCGTGGCGTTTGACAAATGACGTTTGTTGTTGTTGTTGTTTGACTTGGCTGGCGTTGCAGAAAGTTGGACTCAGTCTACGCTCCCCCCCTCTTTGCCCCCCCTCTCAGGGCGTATTGCACTTTCGCAATGACAATGCAAAAGAGCCGAGACAGCAGAGTGTTGAGTTTTTTCAGTTGTTGTTGGTGTTGTTAAAAGCCTAACAGACCTAACGGTTTATCAACAGACACAACGGTGCGACAATGGCGACAGCAATGCAACCATGCGTTAACTAGCCGCAAAACACAAATACAAAATACACTGCAACAAATCTTAAACTTGGCCACAAAGATACTCTGTGCAACAATTAAAAAAAGTCGAAAAAAATAATAATAATTTTATTTCAACTCAAATAATAAAAACCAAAAAAATAAAGGCTAATAAATCTTTCTCTATAACCCCGATATACACTACTCTTCTGCCAATTACAGGGTATAAGAGCACAAATTAAGCGCAGACGAAAAAGCAAAAACAAAAATAAATAAGAAATGAAAATCAGCAAATAAACAAAAAGTGCATGGGGCTAAAAAGAAGGGGGGCAAGGGAAGGAGGGTGCGGGGCAGGAGCTAATCGACTCCGACCTTAACTTCAATCTCTCAACAACAACTCTCAGGACACGAGATACAAAGATACATCGTTAAGATCGGAACGGATCGAAGAATATTCGACTCGATTCTCTGACTTTGATCAAAGTACTTTGAGCTTTTCAATAACACAGATCACACACACACAGATACACAACACACACACAACTGTTCTAAACATGCATCAAACTGTTTTGTTTGTTTGTTTGTTTGTCTGGCTGGCTGGCTGGCTGAATGGAAACTGGAACCATTAAAATGTCTGCCGCAACACTTGCAATAATGTCGGGAATGTTTGGCTTATCGCCTATATATTTATAAGTATGTGTATATATATATCGTATATCGTTTTCGTATTGAATTGAGAACTTGAGGCGAGAATTGAATATATATTTTGATTATTTTTTTAAAGTGTTGCAACTTTATCGATTTCTCTCTTGAAAAGTTAAGCAACATTCAACAGTTGGAATTGTTGGTGCATATATATATTCTATATGTATGTGTGTGTGTGTGTGTGTGTGAGAGATAAATACGCTGAAATTAATGAAACAGACAAACAACAATCATTACTCCATTTTTTTTTTTTTTTTTGGGGGGCGTCTGTGTAAATAAAAAATAATATTTTTCGCATTATTTAAACTGAAATTATGCATTAATCAACGGCTCGAAGGAGACTTGGCCAAAAGCCCCTGGCTCTGCCTAACATAACGACGAAAAAAGTCCCAGCTCGAAAGCAAAAAAAAGTATCCGCAAAATGTAGGCCAACAAAATATAAGAGAAATGACCTTAGCCATCTCGAAAGAGTTTTGTATCAAGCCAACAACAAAAAACAACAACAACAACAACACATGAAAGACGCCAACGCTGCGCAAGCGCATTTGCCAAAACTCCAAAGAGAGACAGACAGAGAGAGAGAGAGAGACAGCGACGCAGACGAAAGGCAGAGAACCCAAAAAAGATGAAAAAAAAGCAAATGATTTCTACTTGGTCGTCGTCGCCGCGTCTTATGTTCCTTGTATACCCTGTAAATGAAATCTTTTCAGTGACAACAAGAAAAACAAAAATTCGATTGAATAAAATTCGAAAGTAATTCTTTATATGGACAAACTTCTTTAGACAAACTATATTTTTGATGCAGAATTGCTAAAAAAAAAAAACATAATAATCTTAAAAAAGATTTTCTCAATTTTTGCGGAATATTTTCATATTAAATTGATTTCCATATATGAAAAGAGAATAACAAAAATAGTAGAGTATCTTTCAAGTCGAACTCTTGCTCGTTGTTGTTGTTTGTTGTGAGTTCTTTTTTTTTTGGTCTTTCTTTTCGGATGCTGCGTATGCTAAAATCTGGATTTGTGTGTGTGTGTGAGTGTGTGTGCGTGTGTGTGTGTGTGCGTGTGTGTTTGACCCATTTAAAATGCTGAAGCAAAGTTGTTCGTTCGTCTCTCTTCGGTAAAGTTTCATGCGTCTCTCAAGTCAAACAATGGAAGAAGACATTCATTAGAGAAGAAGCTAAACTTGGGCTAGAAGGGGAAACCTCAAGAACCGAACCTTGAAAACGATAACAGCAACAACAACAACGACAAAATTACTACAAACATGGCATTAAATGATATAGTACTATATATGTATATGATATTCGACTGGCAATTAACACACGAATGTCAAAACCTTAAATTTTAACGTCTAATAAAAACTTAAACCAAAATCGTTGCCAACAAATTAGGATTAAAACAACTTTAACAAAAAAGAACTTGATGCAAAAAAAGAAGAGAAATAATAATAATATTATTTTTCAATCAACTTGGGAACAAACAAAACTACATATAACCTTATAAATAATATCTAAAAATAAAACATGGTTTCCCAGCAAAAGCAACGCTTGACTGCATTCAATCTCCCCTCCCCTCCCCGATGCAACCTCAAATTAAAATACAATAAAATACATTAAACAATTATTAAATCTCATCTCGTTGAGAGGAGAGCTGGGTGCTGGGTGCCAGGTGTAATTGCTTTTGTTTGCGGTTTTTTAGTTTTGAATGACCTTGGAACAATGCCCCCAACCCCCCTCTCCGTTAGATACTAGATAAAAGTTGAAATGTTTAATCGCTGGCAAATCGAAGAAAAACAACGTTGAGTTATCGAACTTATCGATTTGCCGGCCCCCGCCGAGAAGCCCAATCTCCAGACAAACCCAATATACTCTTTTTACCTTCCTTCGGGTATCTCGAGTATGCAACAAGCCAACATCATTATCAAAAATATATATGTATGGTAATAAAATATTGCTTATAAATATGCATGTAAAATGTGTTTCGTTAGAGGCTGGCAGCTAATGTGAAATGGTTTTTTGGTTTATTTTTGATATATCGTAAATGTTCCGAACGATAAAACTTTCACCTACAAATCGAATATAAAGAAGAATGAAGGCAACAAAAAAAAGCAACGCCAAAGAAAGTTTAGAAGTTTTAATCGAAACAACAATAAAACAGCAATGAAAGAGAAGAAGAAGAAGAGGAAAGAAGCAGCAGCTCTGCTGAGTTGGGCGAATCCCCTGCCCTCCCCTCCCTCCCCCCCCCACACACTCATTTGGTTTATGACTTACTAAACTTTTTTTTTTTTTATGCTTTTTAATCAAAAGACAAGCTATTAAAAAAATTGTGTGTATACCCATCAAAAGATCTGGCATTCCTGGCACTGACTTCAAGAGAGAGAGAGAGAGAGAGGAGAGAGAGAGAGAGACAGAGATAGAGGTGTAAAAGAGACAGCGTCTTAAAGCCAAGCTGATTCTAATCAACGACGCACGATGACGAACATCTCGCGTGATTTATTTTACAGCTCTCTCGTTGTCACACCTGCTAATTGCTAATTTGCACGTAGTATCCTAAGAGATCAGAGAGAGGAGGATCATAATGAGCATAAAGCAAAAATCTGTTGTTGTTAATGATGATGATGATGCGAAAAGAAAGTGTACATAAAGTCAATAAGCTTGGCGGATGATGAAGTGTCGGATGATTGGAATTATTGATAGTGAAAGTTTGTGGAAGGAATATATATTGTGTAAAAGCGAGGATGAGTGAAAAAGAGATTGTACCAGCGTTGGCAACTATCGATATTCTCGATATTGACGAACATGTTATCGATGTTATCGATAACAATCATTGTTGGAAATGCAAACTTGAAACTTGGAAAATTGGTTTAAAAGAGAGGATTGGTGAAAAATAGATTGTGCTGCAAAAACTATCGATGACACTATCGATATTTTCGATATCTTTCGATATTGACGAACAATCGATTGTTGTATGTACGACTATAATAGTTTTACTTTAAGTTAATGATAACTTTTTCCGTTTTCGATAGACACACATGTTATCGATAACAAGCATAAACGTAATTCTTTGATGGTCTCTCAATATCATTTGTAATTGTTGTTCCATTTTTTTTTACTTACTTTGCAGTACTTTCGACTCGGATGAAACAGTTGGCGATTCTGCTAAATGATTTTAACTTCGAGTGCATCGGCACCGCCCAAACCGACGACGAGAACGTCATTTGTGAGAGCTTGAAGCGCTTCGGAGCCATCATTGGCACCATCGAGGATGAACGCGAGAAAATGGTAAGACGAAAAAGCATTGCGAATACGAATATTGATTTAACCTTTTTCTTTTTGTCTTTGGTGCAGTTGACCCTTGCTGATAAGCATATTATTGAGTCGCTGGAGGATTTTCGCAAGAAACAAATCGGCGGCGTCAAGGAGAACAAAAAGAAGTTTGACAAGAAGACGGAAAAGTTCTGTCAATCGCAGGAGCGCTTCCTCAATATGTCAACCAAAAAGCCAGAGAATACGATACAAGAGGTAAGTGCGGCGTGTTATTTAAAGCAGCCGCCAGACAAATGCAATCAAATTGTGTTCAACTGTTAGTGGAACCAACCCCCAACCCAACCCAACCACCCAGTCTGCACTTGATCCTAGCTAGTTGTAGTTTCCGTCCGTCAGTTACATTTGGCACATGCCCAAAAGCGCTCCACCAACAAATCCAAATAGCAAAACTTTTATTAGAAAAAAAGTTGCCTCAAAGTTCCATGACCTATGTCAAATTGCATCAGTGTATAAGCTACAGTGCGCATTGAATAAAAAGGAAAAATGTTGAACTTTTATAGAAAATGTTTGAATTGAATTCAAAAGCTGATAAATTGAACGATTTGAAAGTTATAGTAAGTTGCCATGACTGCAGACACTTCAAGCAAGCTTCACTGTATAATGTGGCATGCAAGCATTGCATTTACTGCTATTTACTTTGGGTTCTCTCTCGCTCGTTCTCTCTCTCCGGGCTAACTGGCTGTTGGCCCGGGACTTTTGCGGTTGCAACTTTGCCGCCAACTTTAACTGGCACACAGCATATAGTATATATGTGTGTGTGTGTGTGTGTGTGTGTGAGTTTTCGGTTGCCATACCAGCTACTTCAGTATACATACATACTATATACACCATGCATAATAAAAGAAGTTCTTTTCCTGACCTGCCTTTGATCCAGCGACGCCATTTTGTGTGTTGGCCAACACGTTTCCGGCTAAGAATTTTTGAGTAAATATTTGAGAGAGAGGCGCAGTAGATAAGAATAAAGCTGCATCAAAATTTGCAATAAATTTAATTTTGTTAAACAATCTGCAATCGGGGTCAATAAACTGCAGCTGGCTGAGGTTGTGTCGGCCGTCTGGTTGGCGATTCGTCGTAATCTGCGGCCGTCAGTCATCAGGTGCTTTTGAACTTGCCACAAGTAAACACACAAGTTGCAGCACGCACAAACGACAAACGAATTGCAGCCAATGTATACAGCAGGCGTGATTGCAACAACAAAGCCAATTTCATGCAATTGTACTGCAACTTGGCATCAAGAATGCGGCCCGGCCCGATAGCTGCTAATGGTTGGATATTAATGTAATTGCTAGACGAATTGGCACGCGTTCTTCGAAATTCTCTGGGCAAATTGGGTCGAAATGCAATTAACACAAATACATTTGGCTAAAATTCAACTGGAGATAAGTTTTCATTTGAATCAAATCAAAGTTAAATCCTCGAAACAGCACAGCAATAAATCAATACTATTTGTGCTTAATCTTTATGACCAGCCAAACAATAATGCAACAACAACAATTTGATCGTTAAGCTTTCCTACCCTTCCCGTTCCCAAAACGGGTCAAACAATCAACTCACATCAATCAAATGTATCCGAAATACTTTATTACTCCCCGACTCGACGCGATTGTAGTAATTGTTGCCCTGCACTTTGGATTTTTGAAAATTGCAACAGCTTTAATTTATTTCGCAGACGACAATTGTATTATTGATTTTCTTTTACTTTTGGCATGCGTGTCACGTAGCCCCACACCGCCCCCCTCACACCTAACCAAGCCAGACATTTCTTAAATATATCCTTAACATATCCATTGTTTTCCATCTGTATATAAGCACCACAATTTGTTATCAGTCACGCGTCGTTGTTGCAACACGCCCCCCCCCCCACACACACACACACACACACACACACACATCTTGCAACGCATCTACCTTCGTTTCCTCAACTTTGCCAAGAACCAAGGGTGGGTTCAACATACAGCAAAAGCAAAGCAAAGTAAATCCTATTATGGGCTACTCGCGACTTTGCCCCGAACGAACGGCTTAGACAACAGTTATGAGCTTTCGAAGGATTATGTGGCTTGAAACATTTCTGGAATTTGGTCTTCAAACAGTTTGCAAATTTCTAATAATTTCCCTTAGCCTTTTACCTTTTTAGTAATTGCCACGCCATCTAAAACACACTCCTCAACCCCTGCTTGCCACCCGCAAACCCCTGTGCTCGTTAAGGTAATGCGTCACAACTCCGCCCTTTTCACTTTTGCTTTGAATAGGTTAAAGGTTAGGAAGGGATGCTATTTGGCCCCGGTGCCTTATCAAATTTTCACTGTTGCAATATTCTTAAGCTGCCGGCAGCCTTTGCCGGCTTTTGTTCAATTGTCAGCTAGCAAAGCAAAGCAAAGAAACGAAACAGAAAAACAAAGGGTGTGAAAAAGCGCGCCTCGGGTTGCCTGCCGCCTGCCTGCCTGGCTTTTGTTGATTGGAGGGTTGGGAAGTCATTTACTTGGGCTGCTGCAGGTGCAATTTTCTTGAAAGCAAATTTCCCGTAGCATGATTTAAGGGTAACTTTATTAATTTTCTCTTTTTTGCTGCCCACGCAGCATCTTTGGTCCCCCCCCGTTGATAAATGTCAAGCTAAGCGCGAGTTGGGCGCCAGCTAAATATAACCTCTCTCTCTCTCTCTCTCTCTCTCTATCTCTCTCTCTCTCTCTCTATGTGCAAACAACAATAAAAACAATCATCTATTTTAAGTTACGATGGTTTCGCTTAATTTTACCGGCTGCCCGCAAAATGTGGGCGAAAATCTCTCTCTATTCGTGTGGCGGCCCACGCAAAAAAGCCCAAACGATGCGTTCCCACTGAGTGTGGGAGAAGGGGAAGCGGAGAGTTTTGGGTTGCTGTCAACCCACGCACACACATACACACACATACTTGTGTTTCTATGTATATTTTCAAACATAATGTTATTCAAAAATTGGCATTCCAATGCAGAATTGCTTTAAAGCTCAATAGAATTCCGCGATAGTTCGCTTTCGCAAAACTATCGATTTATCGGCGATAGCAAAAGTGAAAGAATTTCCCAAAGAATCGCTTATCGGAATATTTTTTGCATTGAAAGCATTTTTCGAATAAATTAAACATTAGAAATAAAACATAATTCGATAACTGCGCAATAATCGATAGTTAGTTTACATAAACTTGAAAAGCTTTGTTGTAAGCTCGAAGTGTGAGAGAGAGAGAGAGAGAGAGGAGAGAGAAAGGGCGCGCGCTCAAAAGCATGCAATGTTTGTTATTGTTAACACTAACGACCCTTAAATTGTCGTCTGTTGCAATTACAACGGTTACATGTCAGGCCAACAAGCACAACAACAAAAGCAACAACAAACACCTGCCACTTTTAGTAGTAGTAGAAGCTGCACTTTTATAGCAAGTGGGAGTGAGATGAGTGCTGCTGCCTGCAACACATGCAATCCATATTCATGTACTCGTCTATCCCTGCTAGTATGCCTACCGAAACGTATATGTATGTGTGTGTGTTTGTTTCAAGCAAAGTGCAGCCCAATTTCTACCTTTGGCCTCTCTCACGGCATGCACTGTTGTTATTCGCTTGATCGACTTGCCGCTATCCTTTTTGGTCTACTTTACTTGAATAGCAGCTGTCTGCTCCCTCTCTCTCTCTCCCTCTCTCTTTACGTTTTGGCACACATTTCACAAAAAGACCCCATGTAATGCATTACACGTAATGAACTACGTAGCCGGTTACTTTTCCCCGCTGGGTACTTTAACCAACTCTCTTTCTCTCGCATTGCATTTGTAACTGTTAACTTTACAGTTAGAGAGACACTAAAAATGCATCACACCCGATGACGTTGCCAAGCAACGTTTAATGCTGGGTATTCGGCAAATGCAGCTGGAACACAAAAAGCGCAGGCGCTCTCCCGCAGCTGTGCGCCAAAACGGTTGTTGTTGTTGTTGTCGTTTCTGAAGTTGGAGCCGCTCTCCCGTTCCCGTTATGTCCTTGTCCGTCTTCTTCTTCGTGCTCTACTTTTTTTTTTGTTTTATCCTTTTTTGGCAATGCTCGACAGCAGCAGCAGCAGCAACAACAAAAGTAACAAAACACAAATTTTGCGCAGCTTTTTGGTGTGCGCAATAAACGCTCAGCTTCCACGCTAGGTGCGTGTGTGTGCGTGTGCGTGTGTGTGTTGCAAATGGCAGAAATGCGTGGAACAAAAAAAAAACAACTTAAAGCATAATTAAATCGTCACGCAGCCAAAGCAGCAGCAGCAGCAGCCGCAGCGCCAGTGCCAAATAAAAATAAATAAATACCTTAAATAAATACGTTTTTGGCCCTTGAATAAAAACGAATAAAAATTTCAATTCAATTAAAACAAAACAATAATAAATAAATCAACTGCAAAAGCGACATTAAATGCAAGGACATTTGTGTATGTGTGCCGCCGCCTAAAAGCATGCAACAATAAAAAAGAAAACTTGCTGCAATAAATAAATAAACAAAAGCAAAGTGCCTGCCTGCAAGTCGAAACATGTTTGGGTCACAGTTATATAGGGCAATCCATGCTTGCATGGTTGTTGCCGTTGTTGTTGTTATTGTTTTAGTTGTGGTTGTTGCTGTTGTCGTTTGCACCAATTGCAATCCAAACGACTTTTAATTGGCCAAAGACATAAAAAAGCAAAAACAAAAACAGCAGAAAAACAAAACACATTTATCGATGGCATAAAATGCAGTCGGTGACAGCAGTTTGTGTTTGTGGTAAGCTCAAAGAATTTAGCTTAGAAATCGCTGTGTGTGTGTGTGTGTGTGTGTGTGTGTGTGTGTGGCCACTAACAGGTGTTTTATGCAAAGCTTGCTTGGAGCTCAAAGATTAGATTTAGCGAGAAACACTTAAAATTATATCAAAATTGAAAGGATTTCTCGAGGATAATTTAATATTTATATGCCACGAGTAAGGCTTCTTCCTTATGTTCCTCATGTTCTCAGGCATTCTCAGACATGACCCAATTCGAGCTGCGAGCAAATAAAGTCTAGGGTTTTATGGTATAACTACAAATATCCGGGCACAACTGTACTTGACTAGTTTCAGCCTTGCCTGAGATGAATTTCATTTGAATAATTATAATCGAAAATGTTATGTGTTGACGTCAATGGCGGCGTTCGGGAGGGTTCGCGGGTTCGCGGCTTCTTTGAAAAGGTGAAAATAATAATCAAATGTCAGTTCGTCGGAACTGCAATTATAGCGAAACATAAGCCCCAAAGGTCAGGTCACACCCCCCCAAAGCCAGCCGCCTCGAAAGTCAGAAGTTTGTTGGCGTCAAATGTTGCATTCTCGGAATTCGGGGCAGAAATTTGATTGGCGCCCCGGTTGTTCAGGAGGAACAGACTGGAGGCGGCGGCAGCATCCAATGCCAAATATCAAAGTTCAATTTCAATATCGAGGCACAGATACAAATGCAAATACACCTGTGTACCCCCAACTACAGTCAAACTTGCGTGTAACGAATTTAACCCGAATTGCCTTGTCCCCTCTTTTGAGATTCGTTCGGTTGGAAGCTTGACTGTAGTTGACAGTGAATAAATCAGAAAGCTGCAAAATTGCTAATTGCCAAATGTCATTTGCACGTTTCAATGCGTCGGCATATATATACGATATACGATATACTATATATTTTGGTCGGCATTTCTGGTTGTTTGACCAACAACCGGGAGTGTGCGTGGAAGGGGGTGCATTGGGGGGCGCGCGTAGGCTTAATTGAACATCATGAATATAAACAGACAGGTAAATGCCGGCGTTAAAGGTCAAAGTGCAGCGTGAAGCATTTCCCCCCCCCCCTCCCCCCCACCAATAAAAGGGTAGTTTGGTTTTGTGCCAAAGAAAAGCATCAAAACCCCATAAGGCATATATACTTATATACTATAGCTTGTAGTATGTTTTTCAACTCTTCCGAGTCATCGGCCAAAGAAGTTTCTTACCAAAAATAATATCGATAAATTTTACTTTCGATAACAATAAAATGTTGAAACCTTGTGAAACTCGAAAGAAACTATTAATAAAATAAGTTTCCATTGAAAAATGGCTAGTCGACGAATTCAAAGGGTATCCAACAAGTCGACTAAAAGCTTCATCACTCACACAGAAACGACACTCATACATACATATGTTAAGAGTGTATTGGTGATACTTGGAAATAGTAAATTAGTAATAACTTGTTGGCAATAATTCGATTCGCAGGCCGATGCCAGTTTGGGCATGCATGAGCGCGAATACATACAGGAGTCGCTGAGCTATGTATTGCGCATCCAGGAAGTGCAGGAGCGCATCAAATTTGAGTTCGTCGAAATACTGTTGGCCTTCATATCCGGCTGGCTAGTCTTCTATCATACGGCGCACGAACAGGCCGAGGATCATCGCGACTATTTGCAGGATCTAAGGCATAAAGTCCAAAAAGTAAGTGTATCTATTTCATTTATCCATTTTTGGACCTTTTTTTTAATTTTTTGATTTTTTTCTTTTTCTTCATAAAAGACTCGCGAAAATTTCGAGGAAGCTCGCGAAAAAGTCACCGAACTGAAGACCAAGTACATGGAAAAGCGTACGGTAAATATCATATTAATAAATAAATAAAAAATAAAATAAACGAATATTAATAAATATTTATAAATTGTATTTGTCGCTTTTACAGAAGTCCGAGGAGATTTTCACCAAACGTGGCTATTTGTTTTTAATGGAAAAGAGTAAGTTCATTGTGTCCGTGTGTGTGTGTGTGTGTGTGTGTCCGTGTGTGTGTATGTGTGTGAAAGAAATAAATCACGGCAATTGGATTCATTTATTGGCAATGAGCGAGCTTTTACTTAAAAACTTTCAAAACATTAGTGAAAAATGTTTATAAAATCAAAAATTTCTAAAAGACAAAAAAAAATCAGAAAATAATTCGTTAATTTTCGAGTTTTTATAAAACTTATTCTAAATTAAAGAATACAAAAATTCCGAAATACATTCTTCTTTGTAACAAAAAATAATTTCCAAAATACTTCAATTGGCTTCAATCAAAAATCCATTCCAGTATAATACGAATTTTCTTTTTAACAAAGGTTTTTCTTGTCCCCGCTGGGGGGATTCGTTATATAGAATAATAATAATATTTTAGAGTTAATTTCGGATTTAAAGTTTTATTACTTTGAGTTAATTGTGAAACAAAAAAAATTTCGTATTTTTACTAAAAGCTGAAAATTGCTCAATGCCAATATTATATATAAAACAATTGGTCTGTGTGTTTCGTATTATAATTGAAAATATTAAATGTTGAATGTTTGTTTTGTTGTCTTTAATGCTTTAACGATGCTTATCCAAAAATCTAACAATAAATGTTTTGCTCTTTTCACATTCACCCCAAAAAAAAAAACAATTCGAACTATCTCTCTCCAAAAAACTATTCTGTCTATATGTTTTCTACTTCTTCTTCTTCTTACTGCACTAACATATATAATATATATACTTATATAATTTAAAATGGGTCCACTCTTATTGTGTGTATTTTTGTTTGTCGTTTTGTTTGTTATTCATTTATTTATTTCTCCAAAACCCTCCTAACTAAAAAAAAAAAAAAAAAAAAAACAAATCCTGCTTCGTCTATGGGTTTCATCCTGCCTAACGTGTGTGCTTTAATTGGTGTCAACACTGCAACTCCTGCGACTCTGCAACAACAAAAATCAACCAAATCGAAATTGAAAACAAATATGTATCACTATATCTGATCTATCTGACTTACCACCACACCTTACACCGCGCCTGTCAACACTGCAAAACGAATTCTTAGGTTCCCTTCTGAAAATCTCACTTTTAGAGCCTTTCAAAGCAACATGGACAAAATACTATTGCACATTCAAGAAACAAAAGCGCGAATTCACAATGCTGCAGTTCAATCAGATGAATCACAGCTTCACCCGGCCCGAATCGCGTGAGGACGAAAAGCTAACACTATTCTCATGCCAGCGACGCGCCTCTGAGTTCGAGAAGCGTTTCTGTTTCGATTTGACGTTCAAGGAGAAGCCGGGCATCGTTTATACATTTCAAGCGCTCAGCGAAAAGGATCATCGCTCCTGGCTAAGCGCCATGGATGGCACGGAACCGGTAAGAAAACTAAATAAACTATGCGAATCCAAAAAAACATAACTAAAAACCTTTTCCGTTTCTCGCAGACATATTTGGCGCCGGGGAAAATGAAGGCCAGCGAGGCGTATCAATTGGATGAGACCGGCTTTATGTTTGTGCGTCGCTGCATACAGATATTGGAGGGGCGCGGATTGGAGGACGAGGGCATTTATCGCAAGAGCGGCGTCGGCACCAAAATCAACAAACTTCTGGCACTCGGCATGGAGCGCAAGGAAAGCGACGATGTCTTCACCGACGACAAGCATCGCGATCTCATGGAGAGCAACACAATTGCCAGCGCCCTCAAAACCTATTTGCGCAATTTGAATGAACCCCTAATGACCTATCACTATCACAGCGGCTTCATCGAGGCAGCCAGTAAGCCAAGCCACAAAGAAACACCAAAACTTCAACAAATCGCTAATCAAATATTCTTTCTTTCACAGAGAAAGAGAGCCTCAATCAGCGGGTGAACGAGGTGCATAAGTTGGTCTACAAGCTGCCGCAGCCAAACTTTGAGATGCTGGACATGGTCATAAGGCATTTAACCGAGTGAGTATCGATATATAAGTGTAATCTTAAGCAGCAACAACAGCCGATTCGATATAGAAATGTCTACAACGTTTCTAGATAGGAATATATATGGAATAGGTTCAGGATATCTTACTTTCTTCTTCTTCGTGCCTTTCTAACATTGCAATTCATTCATTTACAGAGTCTCACGCAAGTACGAGAAGAACAAGATGTCCGTGTTCAATTTGGGTGTGGTATTTGGGCCGACTTTGCTGCGTCCGCTGGAGGAGACGGTTGCCGCCATACTGGACATTAAGTTCAACAATATTGTCATCAATATACTTATCGAGAACTATGAGCGCATATTCAAGAACGATCCCAGCAGCGGTGTGGCGTCGGCTGTCAATGCTGCTGCCGTTGCCTCGTCCAATTTGCATCAAGCAAGCAGCAACAACAGTCCGCCCACCCGAATGCCGCGTGCCTCCCAGGTGGGCAAGGCAGCGTCGACGGGCGGCGTTGGCGGCAGTGTGGGTCGCAGCTCAATGTATTCGCCGCAACAGAAGGTGTACCGTGTGCTGACCAAATCCAATTATCCGGAGCCCAATATCTCGTCCAGCTTGCAGAATATTCCAAATGGCATGATCTATGCGCATGGCCCGGCCAGTGCCAGCAGCAGTACGCCCCCAGGCGTGCCCAACAATAGCAATACGAATGGTGGCGCCAACCTGCAGGTGTTGTCGCATGCCACAAACGGAGCTGCGCGGCCCGTACAAATGGGCAGCATGAAGAACCTGCATGCCGCCATGACCCAAAGCGATATCAGTGGACGTCGCACTGCGACCGTGACGGATGCGGCAGCTGCCGTTTATGGCATACTGGGCGGTGCCGTTGGCGGTGGTGCCGCAACAAATGGTGGCGCCGTCGCACTGCAAGCGCATCATGCAACACCGGCGAATACAGCCAACAGCTATCTAATGGCAACGGCCACCCCGGTCGCCCAATCAGCCAATCAGTCGGCAGCCGGCAGCCACATCTATGCGAACCCAACGACAAGCGGCAGCGGCACGGGCAACGCCAATAGCAATCGCCTCAGCCTGAACAATGTATCCCCGCCAACGGCCGCAATGCGCAAGGAGCGCAACCAGCTGCACACATCGGCCAGCAGCAGTATTGTCGGCGCCGCCGCAACTGCCGGGCCACAGCAGCATCCGCCGGTGCAACGCAGCCCCTACGGCTATGGCCAGGCCAAGCACTATTCACCCGTTACAGCTGCATCCACGTCTAGCTCCAACGAGAGCGTTTGCGATTCAATCTCCTCCAACAATGGGATGGGTGCTGGAGCTGGTGCTGGTGCTGGAGCTGCTTCTGGCGGCAGCAACAACAATCCAAATGTAACGCGTCTGTTGAATGCACGCAGCTCCATCGATTATCTGCCCATAGCGTCGCAGGCATCGTCGCTGTCGACGCTACTGGGTTCGACCTGTGACGATATTGTGACAGCAACCGCAGCGCCATCAATGATTGGCAACCTGAGCGGCAGTGGCTCAACCAATGAGAGCGCCGATTATGCGCCAACAAAGATGCATCGCAATCGCGACATCAACCAAATCAAACGGGATCTATCCGCGGGCACGGCGTAAGTAGCACTAGCACTTTCCATCCTGATTTTATGGAAAAAGATTAAAAATTTTGTTTCTTGTTTGCAGTCGCGTTCGCACTTTGTATGCCTGCATGGGCGAAAGTGAGGGTGAGCTATCCTTTGAGCCAAATCAAATAATAACAAATGGTAAGCGATTGATTGATTGATTGATCTTTGTTCCTGTTCTAATCTCTCTCGAATTTACCATTTCTCGCAGTGCGCTTCTCACACGAACCGGGCTGGCTGCAGGGCACATTGAATGGCAAGACGGGACTGATACCCGAGAATTATGTGGAGCACCTGAAGCCATACCACTAGTGTTAAGTCCTTGTTGCTGCCAGCCTGCCGGCTGTTGTCCTGTCGCGTCGTATTTATGTAGTTGTGTAAGTCGCGCATTTGCCCAAAATACGAAAATTGTAAAATTGTATAAAAACCGAAAAGAAGTAAAGAAATCTGAAGGAAAAGGAGAACGCAACAGCGGCGCAAATAAAATATAAAATAATACAAATAAAAACTAATGCTTAAATGGATATATAATTATGTGTGCATACATACATATATACAATTTTAATTGTAGCTATAGCTTTAAGCCTAAATGTGAAGTGTTTAAGTCTAAGCCATAAAAGCCACCAGTTTACTTTAATTGTAATTTACTTCTGCAACCATTTACAACAACAAAAATAACAGAAAAACAACAACAAATGAATTCGTTACAGCTTGAACAAATATATGCATATATACAAACTTACATACATATAGTATATATATACATATATATATATAAATCAAAAACGAGACGCACAGAATGCGGCGACGGCAACAAACTTTCGAGTTTTAATCATAATCAATACTAAATGCAACTAAAACTATCTTAATCTAAACACACATACTACATAAACATATGTATATATATATATATATATATATATATATGTGCTTACCTATTTACAATATTCGTATATACATATATTTATATACATTCATATACTATATATTAAATACATATTTAAAAAAAAAAATTAATAACAGAAGTAAAGTTGGTAAACGTATACCCACGCCAACCACCCCCGCCCCACTTCCCGGTCCCCACCAAGTAACGGCAAAAAATTAACAAAAAAAAATATTAATTTATTGTTGTTCGCTTGTATTTGTTGCTTAATTATAAAGAAAGAAAAAACTAAATTTTTTTTTTATTTGTATACCTTTAAATGTGTATATAATCTAATTATTATAATAATAATAATAATAATGGATAACAAGAAATATGATCATACTATATATAATTTGTATATTTAAATGTAGAAGCCAAGCAAAAAAGTTGTAATTGAATATTTCCAAAAAAAAAAAAAAAACACAAAAAAAAACAAAAACTAAATGCATAAATATATATTAAAACACACACACACACACACTACTATATCAGCCCGCCCCCATATTTTTGTAAAGAACAAGAAGAAAACAAAATGCATTTAAAATTTTTGTGAAAAATAATAAAAAAAAATCACAAAAAAAAAACAAAACTTTTGAGCCGAGAAAAGAAACAAATTCAATTGGTTGGATTGTAAGGCATATGTCTGTATGTATACCCTGTAGATCAGTACTCATAGAGTCGTCCAGCACAGAGAAACCCTCTAGCCAACACAATAGTAAATTCGATATTCTGGTAATTGTCTTAATGGAAAGTTAATAAAAAAAAGAAAACAGTGAAAATCTCTATTAAAAACTAAAATTATTAAACTAACCATATCAAATGCACAACGATAAATGTCAAGTGACTGTTAAATCCAAATATTTCAAGCCCGCATTATAAAAAATAAACCCACCAAAAAATGGAAGAAAACGAAAAAATATATATTTAACAAGAATTATAATCCCCAAGCATTCCATACACCACGCACACCCCCATACACACTAATAATAATAATAATAAATAAAAATAATATTAATATCATATTATATTATATGTATGTTTATCTTAACAAAATATTTTTGTTAACATGTTGCCAAAAATGAATAAACAACCTGCAAAACAAATTAATGATATATAATAAAAGCATATTTGTAAAACATAATGCAAAATTTAAATGTCTTTATTTTCTAACATGGAATCATATAACAACGGCAATGACTTGCAGCCGAGATGTCTGTCGTCGTCAGTCGTTCGTCGTCAGACTGTCAGCTGTTTGTGTTAGTGTTGCCGCCATTTGCTTGGCCCAGCTGTCATTTGCTAGTGTAGCGTTGCCATACGTTTGACAAAATCACGGCAAATTTAATTGGGTCGCAATTGCCCTTTGTACAGCACTTCAATACAAAAATATATTAGGTTTTGACTATACTTTTGTGTTTTGGTTAGTTTTGTTCGAGATTAGATATATTGTGGGTTTGGCGCCAAAAAAGAAACTTCGCCGCAGAACAGTGTTGAGCCATCTGGCAGCACTCTGCCTTCCCGCCTTTTTATTGTGAGAAACTATTGATCTCGCAATTAATTAATACGTCGTTGTCGTGCCGCGCTCATGCTATTTAAGCAACAACAACAACAAAATTAATCGATACGCAAAAACAATACGCAGTTGGCAACAATAAATTGTAAAGTGCAACAAAATCGTGCAGCAAACTCAATGCAGCCAGCCGCTGCTGCTGCAGTGTGAAAAAATAAAAATTTTACTTGTCGACGTTTCGTCTTTGTTGTTGTTGTTTTTGTCGTTGTCGTTGTCGTTGCTTGCTGCTGCTGCAGTCGCGCGCGCTCATTTACCGAGTTGAACCCGCGGCCGCGCCCGCTGCTGCCGCCGTCGTCGTCAGCAGCAACGTTTAATAAATAGTGAAAATATAATTATTTGTGCAAATTACGAAAAGAACAAAGTCAAAATAGCACCCACAACGATGAGCAACGATGTGCAAGAGCAGGAGCTCGGCGCCGAGGTGGTTACCAGCGCTGGCTCCAGTGACGATGGCTTGGAGTCGATGCGCTGCAAATTTGAGAATCTTTGTCGCGATCTAAACATGGATCGTCAGACCGAAGTCGAGGCCTTTCGCATGCTCAACGAAGTGCTGCAGCATTATTCATTGGAGGTGCGTACACGTACACACACACACACACACACGCACACTCACACAATTTATGTATACATACTGAAATTTGCATTTCACAGGGCGAGATCGCGCATTGGTTCTGCTGTGCTCTGTTCACTGCATGCCGTCAATCGACAACGCCCACAGTAGGCGGCCAGGGCACCGTTGTAATGGGCAATTGTGTGCCATTGAACAATTTGTTGCGTAGCTGTCAGATGAGGTATGTAATTTGTCGTTGTCGTTGTCATTGTTGTTGTTGTTGTAGCTGTCACTTACTCTTTTTGTTTTTGTTTGAAGCATCTACGAATTTACGCCAAAGATCAAATTGTGGTGCGATATGGCGAACCTGCCGCAAGAGTTTAGCCAACAAATGGAGGAGCTGCAACGCAAGTTCTTCATCACATTCACGCTCTACAAGAAGTACCGCAAGATATTCGAGCAGGTGTTCCTGTGCCCGCCCAACGAGAAGAAGCACTCGAAGTGCAGCACCAAATGCTCCTACATTAAGCTCGACGATATCTGTTGGCGCCTCTTTTTGTGCAGCAAAAATCAAAAGCCAACAACAACGCTCGATTTGGTAACATCGTACAATCTAATGATGTGCTGCATTGATCTCATCTATGCCAATGTGCTGTCCGAGCTGCGCATCGATCTCATCAATCCGAACTTCGAGGGTTTGCCGCCAAATTGGAATACCCCACAATTTGACGCGGCACAAATTGAGCCCCGCACCCATTGCATACTCAAGTACTTCTGTGAGATGACCGACGAGGCTAAGACCATGAAGGCGACCGTCTTCAAGGAGATAATCCACAGTTTCTTTCATGCGAATGTAAGTGGCGAACGCATTGTTAATAATTGTATCTACATATATATACTAACTATATATTTTATAGACCATTTTTGGCAAGGAGGATACGCTGCTCGGTCTGGTATCGAACAAGAACTACGAGCGCAATCTGAGATCTCTGAACGTCAGCTACGAACAGTATGTGCTGAGCGTGGGGGAGTTTGATGAGCGCATTCTGTCTGCCTATCAGCTGGACGCCAGCGAGCATAACAATCTGAACGAACAGGCATTGCGTCCGCCCGTAACGCCATTGACACGCAAACAGGACTTGCCGCCCCAATCGGTGATGTCCGAGCAAAAGTTCGAGCCGGTGTCCCATGCCACAAACAATGTCAAGAAGCTGAGTGCCACCGTCAGCGACATAACCGAGCCCACCGAATTTGTCAAGTAGGTTTCGCTATATTTTTGTATATTGATATGGATATACGAAATATTAATGACCCTTTTTACAGGCAAGCTGGCGAAGATCATATTGCCAAGATATTGATGATCATTGAGCAGATGAGAAACAAGTTCATTGCGAAATATCCGATGCGCAGCGAGGCGGAGAACCGCTTCCGTTTGTCCAAGTCGCTCTATTTCTACCTCATGGATCTCATATTGCGCGCCGAGATTAAGAACAAGCCGCAGATAATGGGCCGGATCTCATTGGACATATTCAATGTGACATTGATGACGTGTTGCACGGAGCTGGTGCTCGATGCCTACGATACGGAACTCAAGTTCCCCTGGATCCTGAAGTGTTTCAGTATTAATGCGTTCGAATTTTTCAAGATTATTGAGATTGTTGTGCGCCACGGCAAGGACTTTCTGACACGCAGCTCGGTCAAGCATCTCAATTCGATTGAGGAGACCTGCCTCGAACGTTTGGCCTGGCAACGCAGCTCGCCCGCCTGGGAAATGATTGGCAGCCTGCCGATGCCCAAATCATTGCCAAACTACTCGGAGGTGTTGAAGGCCAAGGCGGCCGGGCCATTGCAGATATTTCTACGCAAAATATACCAGCTTGGCTGGACGCGCATCCTCACGCTGTGCAATGACCTCAATCTGGGCGACAAGAAAAAGGATCTGGCCGAAAAGATCTGGACCATATTCGAGTATTCAATAACAAATCGAATTCACCTGATGCAGGATCGCCATCTCGATCAGATCATAATGTGTGCAATATATATTTATATCAAGGTAAGTTTATCCCGATTTATACATACATATATCGCCTCTGCTCATATCTATGATTTTTTGTAGATAACGCAAATGCTGGAACCAACATTTAGTATGATTATGCATGCGTATCGCAACCAGCCGCAGGCGGTCAACAGTGTCTATCGGGAGGTGCTGATAAGCGTCAAGGAGACGGGCGAACGCGAGTACAATGACATCATACATTTCTACAACTACACCTATGTGCCGGAGATGAAGGAGTTCTGCAACAATCGCATCAATGCTAATTCGGACGTAAGCTTCGAATCGATTTGAATTGTTCTATTGTTGTATCTGAATTTTCATATTGTTCGAACAGAACTCGCAGAATCTGTTGCTGTCGCCGCATCCCATTGAACGCACAACAGTGCCCAAGAAGCTAATACCCAATCACTCGCTGTATGTGACAAAAATGTCCAAAAACGAGATACAACAGTCGCCCGATCAGCTTGAATATATCATCAGCTGCAGCCCAGCCAAGGTAGCATTAAAATTCAAATAGCATTCGAAATGGAATTCGACTTTAACTTTGCTTTCCTTTTAGAAACTGGAGGATATGAACAAAAAGGTGCTGGGCAACGGCAAGCGTATGTTGTCCTTTGGCGATGACGATTCGAAGCGTCTCAAGTTCGAGCAGCCGCCGCATTTGAGTCAACTTTGATTCGCAATGCCAACGCAGCAACATGTTAGAAAATACACAGGTGAAATCTGCCTGCGAGGGGGGTACAGGGCGGGTTGGGGAAGGGGTGGGCATTTTTAGGGGGGCGTGTGTGTAATTTTATAATACAATGACAACGACAAAGATTGTTGATTGATTATAAAAATATACACACAAATATGTAGCTTGAAAGGAAAAACAAGAAAAGGGAATGGCAACTGCCGCGCGGCACGTGGCAATGTTATATTTTAATTGACAGCGGCGAGCGCTTATCATTTTACTTATTGTTTAATTCTCCTTTGTTTTATTTTATTTTATTTTACCCTTTTTTTTTGTTTAAATACATATAACAATTAGTCTGCCATTTTAATTTAAAAATTAGAAGAAAAAAAATTAATTGCATCTAGTTTTTTTTAAATAACTTTTAATTGCAACTCAACAAAATACTTTGTATACTTTTATAAATAGAGATTATATATACATACATACTATATATGACAGGCACTCTATGCGCATGCATATCCATACCAACAACAACAAAACACAAACGACATTAAAAATCATCAAATTGTTGGCGGCTTTTGATGATTTTTAAGATTTAACACAAACAACAACACACAAATACAACAAATACAACAACAATCAGCATAGTTTAAGCAACAATAATTTAACAATAACAACAACAACAAAAATTAGTTCAAGAAACTGTTCGTTCTATCTATCTATCATATGGCATATCTATCTATACATAAATATATGTATGTGCATCTAATAAAAACATATTTCAATAAAAAATTAATCTTTTATTTTTCGAAATTAATATTTATACGATTTGTTAAATACACTTTCTTATTAGTACAAAATTTAGATATTATGTATGTAAGTATGTATGGTATTAGCTCTCCAGACGCAAGGCGTTGGTGAGGAACGTTAGGGCATTCCGCTGTTCGGCTGTAAGCGAGCCGAGTTCATTGAAGCGTTGCTGCAACAAGGAGTGGCAGGTGAAGAGCGGCGCCGACTGCTCGGGCACAATGCGATAGGCGACGCGACGCCAGGTCGCCGTGACAGCATCCAGATGCGTCTCCAGTGCCAGGCGACAGGGCAGCAAATCGTCGGGCCTCGCCCGCCCCAGCATATGGGCGAGGGCCAGGCACAGCTGCTGCTGCAGTCCGTCGCGATGATTGTACTCCTCGAAGGTGTCCAGCGCGTTGGAGCGCTCAATGGCCGCCAGCAACGAGCGCCACATTGTGGCATAATGCATGCCAAAGTCCGCCCGCTCCTCGATCTGCAGCAGCACAGCCGTCGCATTGATCCGCACCTTAAAGTTGGCATGCTGCACGATGAGTTGGCTCAAAGCAGCAAAGAGTGTGCCGGCCAAGGTGGCGCTGCTCGCGAATATCGAACGATTGCGCACCAAATTGCCAAGGGCATAGCAGGCGTTCCACTTGACCTTGGCGCTGCCTGCCGCACGCACGCAATCCAACAGCTTGGCCATCGCGCGCTGCATCAAGGCATGCCCGGGGGGGAGGAGGCGCAATAGATTTCCCAAAGATCGTACGGCATTGGCGCGCACCTTGTCATGATCGGCGGTGCAAGCCAGCACAGCAGCCTCCACAAGACGCTCGAGTAGCGTCACCGAGATGCGCTCCTCCTGCTGCTGCAGGGCATCACTGATGTTGCCCAGTGCCCAGGCGGCTTTGATGCGCACCGCCAGCTGCTCGTCGCCGGCGAGCTGCAGTGCCAGCTCGGCTGCATGCTCCACGAACACCAGGTCGGCGCGCAGCGTCGGATGCAGCACATAGACGGCCAGGACCCGCACAGCCGAGGCACGCACCAAACGATCCGCGCCCTCATCACTGCTGCTGCCCAAGAGGAAGGCCAGCAAGCCGTTGCGTTGGGGCTGCGGCAAACGTTCGAAGCTGTTGCAGCCCATGTGGGACAGGGCATCGCAAAGGGCGCTTTGCAGCGTTGGCGTCGCATTCTGCCCATCCAAATAGGCATCATAGATGCGAGGCAGCAGGCAAAGCCAGAAGTTTAAATGCAGCTCCAATTCGTTGCCATTCGTTTCCGCCATTTGCAGGCCGATGGCATCGATGCAACGGGCGCCATACAAACGCACATCGAACGAGCAATCGTCCAGGGCGCCGCACAGCACATGGCTCAAGCGCACCAAATGATCCCGGAGCAGGGAGAAATGCGTTGTCATTGCCCGGATGACCTGCAGGCATTCGACGCGCAAAGGCGCTGCACCCTCCGGGCACTCCAGATAGCGCAACACCAAACGCAATAGCCACGAACTGCGTGGAATGTTCGATTGCTTCTGTTCCTGCTCGTCATCATCGTCTTCCTCTTCATCTTCCTGCTCCTGCTCCTCATCGCCTTTGTTGATGTTCGCCGCACGTCGCTCGATTAGCGGCATGCCAACGGCACAGGCCATCTCCTGGGTGAGACGCGGCATGGCCACCAACATTTCCATGACCAGCAATGCGGCTACCTTCACGCCGGTGTCCAGGTGTCGCGTCAATCCTTTCACATGCGGCACAAAATCATAGACAATGCCCATTTCGAGCTGCTCGAAGGGCGTTGCCTGCACCAACACCGCCAAGCACTTGAGGCACTGCGTCAGCACATTCGGCACATATTCGCGCTCCAGAATGCTCGTCAGCTGGCGATACGCCGCCAGCACACTGTTCGCCACACTCAACGCAAAGGGCGTATAGCTGCTGGGCGCCGAGGTGCTGCTGGCCTGGCTCAGATACGGCTTGGAGCCGTACAGCAGCTGGGCGCCCAACTGCAGGGCGAGCGCACGGCAATGCACATTGCCATCGCTGGCGCCAATGTGCAGCAAATGATCCTTGACCGCGCCGCCATCGCTGGGAAACAGCGCGTGCCAATAGCCGTAGAGGGTGCGCCGTGGCAGCTTCCTCGTCACACATCCAAGCAGTCGGAGCGCTGCGAGGCGAACTTTGACTTGGGAGTGACGCTGCTTGCGCTGCGAGTCACCGCCGGCATCAGAGTCGCCTTCGCTCGACGTATAGCAGCCATAGTCATTGTTGTGCAGCAGCACCTTAATGCGATCTTCATGGCCAGGCAAAGGGGGGGTTGGTGTTTCGTGGACATTGTTGTTGCCATTGTTGCGTTGCTTGGTCAGTGAACGCATCTTGCGCGACTTGAGGCGTCGTCCGGCTGCAGCTGCTGGCTGATTGTCCTCGTCATGGCCATAGGCTGCCTGGGATGCAGGATGTATGCGATGTGGCAGCGGCAGCGGCACATCATCAGCTCGACTGCGAACATGTGCCAATGCCAAGCCAAGCAGCTCCGGCGCATGTTCTTGGGCAAAATCATCAAGCAAGACAATTAGTTTCAGCAGCAACTGCAGCGAGTGGGCCACCAGCAATGTGGCCGTTCCGCTCACCCAACATCCATCGTAGTGCGATTGCAATAGTGCACTGGCCAACTGGCCGCACGCTTGCAATTCTTGCGGCTGCAATTCTAACGCATTTGCATATGACCCAAAAGATGTGCTAAAGACCTTGTCCTGGCAGAGCACTAGGAGAAGCGACGCTTCCACACTGCTTGGCAACGGAATGAGTGCCAGGCGTGGGAAGATTGTCTTGACTGCGCTCACAAATGGTCGCTCCAGCAGCGCGTGCAGGCAACGAAGTGCATCCAAACTACATTGTTGTTGTTCCACGTATTGCAGCAGGAATCGAATCAACGGATATGACTCGGTTGACAGCTCGTTTCTGCTGGTTTGGAGCAGCTCGTTTAGCCACAATAGCCAGGCGTTTAGCGAGCGACCATCAAGCGCCGCCTCCTCTTCGAGCAAATGTGCCAGCTGCGTCGATCTGCTCTCGCCATTTGGCCCAGTCAATGGCACCTGGGCCTTGAAATCACTCAAAAATTGCAGCTGGCGTTTGTAGTGTCCCTGATCTGCTGTGGAGGAGCTGCTGTTAATTGTTTGTATGAGCTTTTCATAGGCGTTTCGCTCCTTGTCCATTAAAAAACAGAACACTTCGCCTTTGTTTTAAAGACTGCTAATTTCATATCGATATATCGATACTCGGCGATACTTTTGCCTTTGCTCTTCACAGCACTGGAAAAATGAGATCATTTCTGTTGCTCGCTAATTGGCGCAATTTTTAAATGCTACATAAGTAAAAGGTTTGTTTATATGTTATATATTATTTATTGTATAGATTTAGATAGGTATGAGTATATAGTTACTGTAAAGATAAAATATATATATATATATATATATGAATGACTTTTGTGATTTTTGAAATGTAAATTTCATCATTTCATACGTATAAGTTCTGCTCAGCATAAATTCAATGTATAATAATCCATATCGAAGTTCCAATTAAGCGCTCTCGAATGTATCACGAACCACATCATCGGCCTGCATCATAAGTAATCCCTGAGCACATACTTAACAATTTGTTGGTTCGTGATTGGTATATAAATATTTGAATATGTATGTATGTACGTACGTATGTAAGGCGGGCGTTTTGTGATTTTATTATTTTTGGTATTTTGTTGCAACGCTTTTGATTTAATTGTCATAATTTACAATTGCATTCTTAAAATTCGAATTAAGAAACATAAAATAACGAAAAACACATTGCCAAAATGTGAGTTACCATATATGTAGTATATGTATGTATGTTAATTTATAAGTAGCAAAAATTACTATTTACAATTTGGATATTTTGTTTTTTCGTTTTCGTTTTTTTTGGCAAGCCCACAGATTTTGATCACAAGAAACGTTTCCTTTATAACTATTATCTAAGTAAACTGTTAGCTTATTGTTCTAATATACTTATATATGTACTACAACTATATAAATCCGTTTCAAAAAACTATAACAATAATAATTAGTTAATTTGGCTAATCTTGGAGTAGTATTTTGGTAATATATGGGTGGTATAAGTATAGGAAGGATTCAAAAAACAAACAAATTGAATATTTGTGGGAGATATTGGGTTGGATTCGACTTTGAATTAAGTACGTTAAACTATTGAGTCTATAGATTATAGTAAAGCTACTGATTCGTATTGGATTCACTTGGATATAAATTAACCAATATGGCATAGTAATGACAGCCAACGGCCAGCACCACAAACTGATGCCAAATGGCATGCGCCATGGGTATTAGGCCATCCGATTTGAAAAACACAATGCCCAGTATGTAGAAGGCGCCGCCGCACTTGAGCTGCAACATGCCATTGAACTGATGGCCCGTCCACATAACCATAAGCACCGGGCCCAATCCCATTATAATATAGAACAGCGTTTCCAGGCACTTGTAGCGTTCGTGGTAGAGCTACAAACGAAGACAATTATGTAAGGGATTGATGACAATCATAAATCAATATAGCCAACCTGTTGGTAGGCGATGCCAATGGCTGCCATTAGCCAGATAATCCATTCCATGCAGAATAGCAATGCCGAATGATTCGGATTCTCCAACGTTAGCCACGGGAAATAGGATCCAGCTATAAATACATAGATCATGGCACGATCGCAGCGATGCAGAACATTCTTCAAACTCTTATACGTTTGCCAGCCAGGCGACGGCCAAGCAATATAGTTAATCGGCGGCCTACAAAATTGATAGATATATATGTAATTTATTTATTTTTTGATCAAATATTTTCTTACTTGTGTTCGGCACAGTAGCAGGAACAATGAAAGAAGGTCGACACAGTGAAGAGCATACAAAGTGCTGTGCCATAAACCCATGAAACTAGATACTGGCTGGAGCTATTGGAGCGCTCGAAGAGCTTAATGGCGCCAAAGACAGCGGGCACTATCCAAATGCCATGTGTGATAACATTGGCCAACTGTTCGATCTATATAGAAATTGGAGATTATTAGGATCAGAAAGATATAGAAAGGGTATATAGGCGACTGTTACCTCAGTCGGCTGATATGCACAGCCGGGCTTGGCTTTATCGTTCATCCAACGAATGCTGCGCAATTGAAGTTTGAGCTTTAGATTCGATCGGATTATGCACTTCCAGACATGACTGAACAGATTGCCCAGAAACGAATATCTGTTTTGTATATCCTGCACGAGATTATTCATCATCATCAATCCCAACTGCCAGCAGCTCCTCGCTCTACAGCCGGCCCCTCAATATTGGTTGCACTGTTGGATGTATTTATTATTATTATTATTATCAAATAAAGGCTGCCGAACTGCAAATAATTGCTGATAAAGAAGCCAGACGACATACATATGTAGTACTAGTTTTTCTATTTACAGATAACTAGGCTTTATGATGCCCCTTGTAAGAATTGTTATTGGGGTCATAATGTTTGCAGCTTGATTGCTTTGATTGCTCGTTCGTTCTTATCAACCATGTTGAATCCGGATTAATGTTCTTTTTATTTTGGCATTGCCTTCTCTTTCTGTCTTATCTTCGTAGTACTAAATTGATGTGTTTACATGTGCGAAACATATTTTCTTAGCGAGGTCAGTTTATACTATAAGTAAGTATTATTATGCATTCCATTCAATTAACTTTGTTGTTGTCGTCTTATCACGCCTCGGCTGGGGGGACACGACACGACACGACACGACAAGACACGACACGCTCCGGGACTTAAGTGACGGCTCAAAGTCCAATCGACTAAAGATTTTATATATATGTATGTATAAACAAAAGTCTGTATGTATGTGGCTTCTTGATTCTCTCTAAAAGGTCAGACTGCTGTTAGAACCACCCCCGAACACCACCCACCCCAATGGCAAACGGTCAACATTGCTAATAACTGTTGTTGTTGTTGTTGTTTTTTTAAACCAATTGCAATTAAGACAGGTTCGTTATTTATGCACATGAACTCTTACATAATATACATATATTATATACATACATATAGAAGCTTCTGCATGCATATAAATAGCCAAATTGGAAGGCGGGGGAGGCGAAAGCTTAATTGTAACGGTTGTTCTTGCTGTTTTTATAATTAACTATTGGGTCGCAGAGATGCACATACATACAAAGTTAAGCGGTGTGTGTGTGTACGTCACCATTGTTTACATTGGAATGCATCTAATTGAATTTGTTCAGCGGTCGTCAATCAGCCTACTTTTGTTGTTGTTGTTATTATTACAAACACGCAAGGACAAATACACGCACAAAAACACAATAAACTACACACACGCGCACACACACACACACATTCCTAAAAGCCGACCGACCTGCAGGCTGCAGCGACACTTTCTTTTGTTTTGTTGTTGTTATTTTTTGGTTAAAAATACATACATATGCAGATAAGATATGTACATATACAGCGCGCGAAATTAAAAACTGAACGCAATGCCTAATCAATACAGCTTACAGAATATTGCTACTGCATTAACTTCTTTTGATTATATTGCTTTAAGAGCGCCGCTGCACCTTGTGCTTCTGCTATGGTAATTACTAATTACTATTTGTTAACTGTAAATACATTTATGCTTTTATGCTTTTTCCTTGAGGCGATTAATAAAGTAATCGATAGTTATGCAAGTCGATGGAATTTGATCAGCCCTCATATTAGAATATTGAACAACACCTAACACTTTTCTGATCCACATTAATTACTTATTACCTAACTATAAGCTCTTAACAACGTTTACAATAACAATAATTTACGGTCGACAGTATTTGTTTGTTGTTGTTGTAGTATTCACCCAAACAAATGGTGACGCTTAATTAATTATTAACTATTATTCCTAATTATTTTGTTACCTAAATTAAATTCTTTTATCAAAGGTATGTTTGAATTGATTTTCTGCTGGCTGTGCAAGTACACACACTTCGTTCGAAAATTTAACAAATACAACGAGAATTTGTAATTCGATTGTTCGATTGTTCTTGACCAACAATCGGTGGTGTTCAGTGTTACCGTATTTGCATCTGAGCACAAAACAGCTGTTTAGCGTTTTGTCATCGCGTCGTTTACAACAATTAACAACAATATTGATACTGATTGAATCAAAACAATGGAAGCACCCATATCCACCCCAACAAAAGGTAAATAAATAACGAAAAATAAAGGGAAAACCCATGCCAACGAAACGTTTTAGATTTTCATGTTGCTGGCATTTCGCGCAGCGGACGCGTACGCAAAAAGTCATCGAAACTATTAGATTTCGAGTCACCGGAAGAGATCGAAAAGCGAACCAAGAGACCAGGCAGACCGGCAGCAAGATATCCTGGTCGTGGACGACCGCCGAATGCATTGCGTGAGCGCGAACAGGAACTGGCCCTTGCCTATGAGCTTGATGATGATGACGATGAGGATGATGACGACGTGGTCAGGCACAATATCTGCGACATTGGGCATTCAGGACAAGCGCCAGCTATTGGCGGCACTGTTGATTTGCATGGCGCACTCATGAACTCGGACGACGAGCTGGATACATTGGTGCAGGATCTCGTGGATGGGGTCGAAGCCGAGGCATCATCCTATTACACAAACGATTCCCGTGTCCGCCAGAGTCTCTACATGCGCGAAAAGACCAACAAACGCAAGGTCCTCAAGGATGGCGGCAAGGCACAGCGTAAAGACAAAGGTCGTTCGCGTTTCACTGCCTACAGCCTGTGGGCGCGTGATGTGCGCAAGCGCGACTTTCCTGATCTGGGTAAGCAAACAACAACAACTAATCTGTATTCCACACTAAGTTCAACTTTCACCACAGATTTTGCTAATGCAGCACGCCGTCTGAGCGAACTGTGGGCAAATGTTTCCAACAAGGATAAGAATGCCTGGCGTCGCAAGGCCAAATCCCAGGCAACGAAAGCGCGAACCCGTGAGAAGAACGCACCAACCGACATGCCCTACACAGCGACACTGACCATGACAAGCAATGGCAACGCTGCTGCTGCTGCCGCTGCAGATGCCACTGAGACAACCTTTATGAATCGTCCGACGACGAGTCGCACCAAAAAGCTGGCGGCTGATCGACGTCAAATACCAGTTCCGACTCCAATAATGTATACGTCGACGCCGATTTCGACGACGACGCCGCTGCCTACCACCTGGGCACAGTCCAGGCAGAAGCGCACCAGCTATACACGCGCCAAGGCGAACCCAGCGGCAGCAGCCTCCACTTCCACCCAAAGCACAAGCACCAGAGGGAGCATCAGTGCAATGCAGGCCGCAGATTTAGGGGCTACACAACAGTCAGGCATTGAGGCCATCGATGCGGCTGCGCATTTAAAGCTGCTCGGCGAGAGTCTGACGGTGATTGGAGAGCGCCTTAAGGAGCATAACGGTCATGTGGCTCTATCCGGCAGCCTGTCCGTTCTGCTGGACAGCCTGCTCTGCTCGATGGGTCCGCTGCTATGTATGACAACGCAAATACCGGGACTGGAGAACAAAAAACAGTTGAGCACCAATCTGGCTACAATTCTGGACAATATAGCCTATGTAATGCCAGGACTATAGGGCGTTTGGAGTGCATCCTGCTTGAATCAGATGCAATATGAATAGAATAAGATGTATAGTCCAGTTAAGAACATTATTCGATTTAGGTGGCGATTACCATACATAGATATTGGTTTTAACAACGCATCAAAGCAAACATAAAAAAGAAAACTCTGAACTTGAATAAATGAAAATGTATAAATAGCGAGCTATTACGCAAGAAATGAAATAAGGATAAATTAACATTATATATATTTATTAGCTTTAAAATAATGAAATATAAGTAAAATATGGAAATCGTTCAAATTTGGAGGGAAAATTGAGCTTGGTGAAAAATTTAATCCGCTTATCGCTAAATAAACATCGAAACAGGTGGTATCGAAAAAAGTTGCAAATACCGATGAGAGCACGCAATCAAAATTCATTTTATTTTTCATACACACTGACTGCAATGACAATCGAAATTCAATATTCAAGCTTCTATAAAATGTGGCTTCAAATGCCAAATGGATTGATGGCTATTATCAAAAATAATTGATTCAAAATGTTACTGATTGACATATCGATAAGAGTAAGCATGAACTCAAAGAAATTTCGATAGGCGTGTACTTTGAAAATGCACGCAAAACTAACATACGATAGCGATAGTATTATTTTTTCTTTAGTTATTCTCAGTAATTGCAGTTTATTGACCTGCATCCGCATTTATAATTATAGATCTTGGTAAGCGCTCACAAAACAGACACAATGATTGGGCAAAATCTGCCGGGCAAACGCAAGAAAACCGCTGAATTGCAATTACACTGCGCCTGGCAAGATTGTCAAACGATTTGCGATGGCGAATGGCAGCTCAACAGTCACATTGCCAGCCACCTGGAGGAGCACGAAGAAGAAGAAGACAGTTGCAGCAAGTACTTATGCAAGTGGAACGATTGCAATTTTCAAACCAACTGCCGTGTGGAGTTCGAGAGGCATAGCTATTATCATGGCTATTACTTAAATCTGCTGCTTAAGGGCAAGCTGGAATGCGAAAAGAATCCGGAGATACCCGCCTGCAATGCGCCCGCCCGCAATGGTGACAAGCTGCCCGATCTAAAGCAGAATTTCCAATGCAGCTGGAGCGATTGCCTGCGCTCGTTCGTCTCCATTGTCGAGTTCCAGGATCATATTGTGCAGCACGCCTCGTTTGAGTACGAGATTCAGAAGTCGCCCGACGACGAACGACCCAAGACGCAGTGCCACTGGAGCATGTGCCACAAGCAGCTGGAAAACAAATATCGCCTCATCGAGCACGTCAGCAGCCATTCGAACAAGAAGCACGTCGCCTGCTTCCATTGCGGCGAACTCTTTCGCACCAAGACGACGCTGTTCGATCATCGGCGTCGCCAGCCGGACAATAACAGTAAGTACATCTGTACTAATCAATCTCTTTCTATCTCGCTAATTCTATCTCTGTCTCTCTCTATCTCAGCTCATAAGTTTCAATGCGCCCAATGCTTTAAGTTCTTTGCAACGGAGAAGCTGTTGCGGGGCCATGTGGTGCGGCATGTCAACTGCTTCAAGTGCACCAAGTGCGACATGACCTGCAGCTCGGCCAGCTCGCTGACGACCCATATTCGCTATCGCCATCTCAAGGACAAGCCGTTCAAGTGCAGCGAATGCGATACGCGTTGCGTCCGCGAATCCGATCTGGCCAAGCACGTTCAGATCGTTCACTCCAAGATGGTGCACCAGTGCGAGCATCCCGGCTGCCAATACTCAGTCCGCACCTACACTCAAATGCGAAGGGTAAGAAGCAAATGCTTTTCCATTGATTTCTCGAGTTAACCCTCGTTTCTTGCTTTAGCACTTTATTGAGGTGCATGGGAACAATCCGATCTTCTATGCCTGCCATTGCTGTGAACGTTTCTTCAAGAGCGGCAAATGGCTGTCGGTGCATTTGATTAAGATACACGGCTTTCGCCTGCCCTCCGGCCATCAGCGCTTCATCTATCGTGTGGACGAGAATGGATTTTATCGCTTGGAAATGACGCGCATCGAAAGTCTCGAGGTGACACAACAGATCCTTGCGAAGCACATCGAACACGAGACTGATAGCGATTCTCTAGAAGAAGGCACTTGCTTTGAGATTATCAATCCGCTTACAACTGGCAACGAATGCGAACGCATTATCGTCTCCAATGATGCCGAAGAGGCTCATTTGGTCGGCGAGGTGACCATCTCGTTGCCCAGCCTAAACGACACAGATGATGGATGATTGCGTAAATTGTTAATACTCTCCGACTTTTACTCAATCGAAGCGACACATTAAACGGCTGTGTTCAACCTAACAATTAATCCACTGCACCATCGAGAACTCAATAGATTTTAAGCAATCTTCTTTTGTGTCCCAAAACTCATCACAAGTGCCATACGCATCTAGTATAGTGTATAGTGTTATTATAGCCTTGTACAACGGGACAGAAAGGGAAAGCAAAGCAGGAGTAAGTGCTGAGAGCTTTTCAGCCACAATTGAATCGATAATCATCACACTATATCCGATGTCATTGCTTTCCTTTAATGTAATATAATAAATAAATGTTTTGTCTTAATAAAATGGGTTTAGGGCTTGGTTCAATCAGTTAAGTGAATCTAGCTGACTTTTGATCTTGATCCAGGAATAGCTGATTGCCTTTCTGTGGTACAAATTGCCTCAACTCAACTATGGAAAAAGGATAGAACTCAAAACAAAACGAGATTCATTGGATGCGTTTCTGTTGGGAAACGGGAAGATCTTTCTCAACACTTTCCATACAAAAATATATTCACTTGGCGTTGGCAAAAATGCTTCATCCAGCGTTAAACTATCAATCCTAGCAATCGATTTGGTACACACCAGGTGGCGTACCCTGTAAATTCAAGCTATGCTTCTGCTTCCTCTTGCTATACACACAGACATAACGACGTAACCTCTTTTAACAAAAGTGGAACATACAACATTTTGGTACACTTGAAAAAAATAAACACATGCGCTTTTTTTTATTGTATTTTGTATTTCTTCTTTTTAATAGTTTCGACTCTTCAAGTTGTTTTTGAATTTGTTTTTACACTGTTTTTTCGTGCGAATGAAATTGATTCAAACAATAAAAAAAAAACACCGCACAAATGCAAAAAAACAAAAACACACAGTTCGCAGTTGTTGTTGTTGTGGAAACTGGGTGCTCGCTTCTGCTGTTATTTTCTTGTTGTTGGTTGGTGTTGTTGCCATTTTACTTGGCATGAGTCTGAGCCTTCCTCAGCTGAGTGAGAATGTTGGAGAGCTCCTCACGCTTCCTCTTGGCACGGATGTGTGTGCCCAGACGGCGCTTCAGGAACTTGAGGGCGCGCTTATCCTTGGACACCTTCAGCAATTCCATGGTGCGCTTCTCATAGGGCGCATGTCCGACGACCTCGCGTACCAGATCCCGGGTAAACTTGGTGTGACGCGTTTGAATCTGCAACGCCAAAATATTATCAAATGTAAACAAATGTCGCAATTCTTTTTTTTTTGTAACTTACGTTCTTCAAACGGGAGCCACGCAGACCCTTGACCTTCTTGTCGCCGGTATACTTAACATTCTTGACTTTGGTGGTCTTGTGGCCTTTGTTAAGACCAATACACAATTCGTAGCGGACTGCCATCGTCACTGCAATCGAAACACAAACAAATATAATTTATTAACACAATTTATGTCAGTTTCTGTGTTATGATAACAACAAACGATTGTGTTATGTTTTGCACTTGAGTTTTAATTTGATGTTGCACACATAATTTGCACATACAATTGGATGATGTTTGCAATATTTGTGGAATATGTTCTCAAGTATTTTCGCGGCCGACCTACCTCAGTTGCTGTCAAATGGTAGAAAGAGCGCTGTCAGAGCAAGCAAGCAGGAAATTGTATTCGCTCTGACATTAGCGTAGCGTTGCCACATACAATATGTCAGCGATGAATTTAATAGGTGGTAGCACTAACGCAATTAATTCTTTTTTGATGGCTGCTTTTAACATATCGATGTAAGCACAAGCCAAATGAATCGTATTTTTGATATCGATGTATAAATTATGAAATTTATGAAGATACTTGACTTTTTTGAAAGATATAAAATTTCGTAAAAGTCAGCAAAATCATACATGTTAATTTGATTGATATTCTTTTGAAAATGTTAACATCGATAGTCATATTTTTGCCTATCGACCTTGTCGATTGCTGGTCATTGCAAACCTACTTTTACGTGTGTTGTCATTTAGCGCGATTAACTGTATGCACACGCGTTTCATCAATTTGTGCAAGCATTTGAAGTGCAGTTTAACTACGCTGTATATTATAAAGTGATTTGTTTGGAAAATAATGCGTTGCAATAAATAAAACAGAGTTGGCAAAGTGTGTTGTTTGTTTTATCGGCGTGTGTGCGCAATGGTGGCAACACTGAATACGCCGGCCATGTTATGATATGTAAAAGTTAGACGTAGACACGTGTTTAATTTGTGCTGCTTTTGTACGCTCCAATTTTTGTGTCAAACAAGTTAAAAAAAGCTAGTGAAAATAATAAAAACAATTCAACTCCAACCAGCTAACATAAAAGCAATAAAAAATCATATTAAATACCCCACAGGTTCTAAAAGGTAAGCGCTAATTTCGACCACGCGAAACATAACCTACTACAAAAACATTTGCCAAAACAGAGACTCGCAGAGCCAGAAAAAAATGGTGTCATGTTGCTTTTGTTGCAAACAAGCGAAATTTGTTCTTAATGTGATGCGTAATTTATGAAAGATCAAAAGAATGCGGAAATCGGTACACTTTTTGTTATATTTTTGTTTTATTTCGAAATTGTGATTTTAATTGTGCGGTGTGTGTTGGTGTGTGTGTGCGAGAGTGCCAATAATGCGCAACATAATCAATAGGTGGCAACACCTTGTTGTTGTTGATTTAGCTCAAGACATGCGGCGGTAAGTTTGTGCCGCCTGTTACTTGTGTGTGTGTGTGCGCGAACGGAGGATCAATGTGCTGTAGCATTTTTGGTCCTTGAATTCTGAACGCGATTACACAATGAAAATTTTGTTATGGGCTTGCCGCATGGCTTTCATATGAACAAATTAATATGCATGTTACATACATATACACATATATGTATGTATTTGTGTCAAATTCTTCTTGTAGCTGAGTCAGTTTTTTTATATATGTACATATGTTTTTTTTTTTTTACTGTTTCGATACAACAACAACAACATTTGAATGGTGTGCGTACTATTATTATTTTGTTTTGTTGTTTGACGGCTTTCACTACAGCCACAGCCGCCATTCAATTAAACGGTTAATATTGTGCTGTGCTGATAAGCACAAAACAACAACAACAACAACAAAAAAAAACAAAAAGAAGCTAAACCTTCGCCACCCGCAACAATTTTGTTACCAGCCCTACCAGAGTGTCAGAAAAAACCAGAAACGAAACGAAACGCAATCAAAAAATATATCACACATTTTGATTTTATTTTCTCGATTATACAATACTTCACTAAGAAATGCTGTCGCTGTTGGTTTTTTTATTTGATTTTATTTTATTGGTTGTTTTTTTTTTAAGCATATGATCGCCAAACCACGTTGCCAAGATTATAGCGAATGTGAGCGTGTGTGTGTGTGTGAGCAACAGAGATATGTAGATAGAGAAAAAGAAGAAGGGGTAAGGGGCAGTGTTGGACAATTTAAAGCAGTTTGTGCGTCGCTGCACCTGGTTTGGTTTGTTATTGTTGTTTTTGTGTGTGTGTGTGTGTGTATTAATAGACAAAAATATTCTTTCCCGCTCGCACGCATTTTAGGGCCCTTTATTAAAACCAAAGTCGCGAGCGTGCGTCTGTGTGTGTGTAATTTTGATAACGGGTTTAATTCAAATCGCAGTCCTTGGATTACCAAACTATAAAAAAAAGCAAACAACAACAAAGCATATACAATTGTGTACACACACACGCACATACTACATGCATATGTATTTGATGTTATGGAAAGGGTAGGAGGAGGGGGGTGGTTGGGGGGCACAAACACACAGGCAAGTTCAAAGTCAAGCATCAAGCGTCAAAACTTTGCAACTTTGAAAACCCTTTTTTTTTATATAAGTTTGCTAAAAGTGTTATTGTTATTGTTTAGCGACAGCTGTTTTGTAGACAACGCCAACGCCACACAGCTGAGATCTATATACATATGTACATATATAACATATGTATGTATTTAATGTAGGCCCAATGTGACGACCTTTGTGCCTCCTATTACTGATTAGAGCTTATCATTAGCACAATGCGTCTCTTCGGATTGTGGGTGAAGAAAAACGAAACGAAACGGGCAAACAGCGTGTAATAAATTCCATTCAAGTCAAATAAAAACACACACACACACACACGAACACACTAATCAACAATCACTTAACAAAAACAGTTCAACAGGTTTGAGAAAAACAACAAACAGTGAAAGAGAGAGAGAGAGAGGCATGACATTTTTATTGGCTCATTGAAATGCTTCAAAGGGCGCTCTCGATTTGTTTTTGTATCACTTTTCATATGACTATTTGACGAAGTTGTTTTGATTTCTTGGACTGCACTAAAACAGGGTACCTTGAAGTTTGGCAACTGTTAATGGTTTGCGAGGCTGTTGACACTGCGTTTAGCGCCTTCGCCGATAGATGGGTTAAGATTGAATCGTATTGGCAACGCTTGACAAATTGCAAATGTCTCTCTTTCGTCAAGAACCGTTAGAAATAGAATAACAAAGAAGCGAAGCTATCGACGACACCACTATCCCACGCTTTTGGCTCGGGTGTGGAGGAGCACACACACGCACTCACACACACACACACACATATACGCGACATTTCGCAAACGGCAAAAAAAAAGCGAAAAGGAAGCGTAGTTCCCCTTTGCATATCGAGGCGATATCATCGCAGGTCGCATTAACAAAAGAAAAATAGAATAAATGCAAATAAACAAAAGCTCGAATCCATATGCTCTTGGCCGGTGTCAAAATCACTTGCCGCCGCATCAATCTCAACGAACTAAATAAATAAATTAAAAGTTGTTTATTGTTACAACGAATCAAACCCAAAAGACAAATCGAACCAAAACAAAAAAAATCCCTTACGAAAATATATAGAACGAACAAATTGTGTGTGTGTGTGTGTGTGTTGGTGTCGAAGCGGTATTTTGGAAAACATTTTACGGCACACAAAAATCGCAAATCGGTTAAAAGGTGAATTGAATCCAGAACCAGATTCTACCGCTAATACATATTTGTTGTTATTGTTGCTATAACATTTGGCAGTGGTTTTCATTCATTTTCGATTTAAATTGAGCAACGTTTTGTTTTGTAATGATTTCATAACAATTGCCATTGCCGTAAGCGTAATGCTTGCTCTTGTTGTTGTTGTATTCTTAATGCCAGAAAGCTGCTTGCGTTTGCTCTTCTTCTTCTTGGTTGTTGTTGTTGTTCTTGCGGTTCTTTCTTCACACATGGCAATCGACGCATGCGCAAAAGAGACGCATATCTCACACACTCTCTTTTCGCTCATTTAAGTGCTGCCCAAAAATGTGAAAGGGCAAAACAACAACAACAACAAAACACAGTAACGTAAAAATGCCCATTTGTTTAATGTTAAACACAATTATATGCAAAACTTTAACAACTTAAGTGGCCTACAAAAGAGCATTAAGCGGCTCGACTATTATAAAGCCAAATTGTCAACACACTCTGCTCTCTGTCGTTTTCTCTCTGTCGCTCGCTCGCTCGCTAGCTTCCGCGTGGCATTCCGCTTTTCTGCTTTTGCACCTTATTTGTGTTCGAATGAATTTTTTCTATAATTATGTATTGTTGCTATAAATACGCTGTCACATAAAAACAACACACACAAACACACACATGCAAATTTATATGTGTATGTAAATAGCAAAATGGATCTCGTGATGGCTGGCGATCCAAACAAATAGCATTCAAACTCCCCCCTTAACCCAAAATGTACTTAACGATGATATCCTAGAACCATTTCAACCATTTCTTCTCCTTTATTAACGAAATATATTTTCTTTATTTTCGCTATTTTTGCAGATTATCCAATATTCAGCGAAAATGGTATCCGGTCGTCCACTACTCTATCTGTCACTGCCCGGTGTAGCATTTATACTCGGCGTCTTTTGGTTTCGGCGTAGAAATAAAAATCGTGTAGATAAAAACGATGACGATGCGAACGCCAATGGGAAACCAGTTAAAGATGCCATCGAATCCGCATTGAAATTCAATGGACAAAACGGCAAGTTGCCAAACATCGCCGCCACCAAATCGATGAACATAAGTGTCAATGGCAATGGTTCGCTGGTCCATCAGCATGGCGATGACGTGGAGAATGATAGTCCCAATACGATGCTATATGGCAAATCGGCACCGATAACCATACAAAATGGACGAGCATCGCCCGGGAAACAGCAGCTGCTGCAGCAGCAGCAGCAAATCGATTCGGAAATGTTGAAGTCCAAGATCCAGGATGCCGAGCACAAGAAGCTCTGTTCGATAGACGAGGATTTTGAGAATCTGTCGTCGCCCAGAGACTTGCCCGATTCGATAAGCAATAATCGCGTTCTGTTCTACAATCGCAAGACCAATCAAAAGGCCGAAGAAGAACCGGTTGTCATCAAAGCCACATGCACACCCAAAATATCGCCAGAGAACTCATTTCTCGAGAGCAAGTACACCAAACAATGCGTCGAGCCCAATAACAATTGTGAGCCCAAAGAGGAACAGGAACAGTTGGAACAGGAACAGCCGCAGACTGAAGTTGTTGATAATTCCGCTGTGGTGGCGGCGGCCGCTGTGGTGGTGGAGCAAACAATGGTGGCCAAGGATGCGGATGGAAATGCCAATCAGAAGCGCAATGTGGATGCGGCGAGTCCGTCGCTGAGCATTTGCAGCGTGCAATCCGGTGATTCGGGCAAGGGCTCGAGCCTGCCACGCTCGGAGGCAACGACCCGTTTGAAGACCTCATATCGCTTCTTCTTTCCCAACAGTCTGATCGGCCAGCTGTATGGACGCAAGCGTGCGTTCATCAATAAGATCAAAGCCAAAACATTGGCCAACGTTACGCTGTGCAAGAAGAACTATTCGTCGGGTAAATTGCGCATCTGCACCATTGAGGGCACCGAAAGCGAGATCGATGCCGCATTGGCAATGATCCGTCAACGTTTGCCCGCCAGACGCTATCCCAATTTCACAATGCAACGCATCCATTATGCGCTGCCGCAAACCATAGTTCCTCTTTCGACTGAAAGCCTCTACAATCTACAAGTGAGTAAGAGAGGGAGGGAAAACGAATTCGTATTCGTGTATTGATTTTTTTTTTCTTGTTGTAGTTAAATCTAATCGAGGGCATTAACAATGATGTTGTGATCAGTGCCGTACTGTCGGGCAATCATGTGTTCATCCAGCATCCGCTGCATCCATCGCATCCATCTCTGCATGCGCTGCAGAAGAGCATGTACGACAGCTACTCGACAATGGAGGCACCGCTTCTGCCCAGCATTGAGATCAGCGCCGTCTGTGTGATGCCCATCATGGGCGTTTGGTATCGTGTCCAAATAATCGATATCGATGCCGACAATGAGGAGCGCTGCCTCATCAAGTTCTTGGACTTTGGTGGCTATATGAATGTTAGCTTTAGCGAATTGCGTCAAATTCGCACAGACTTTATGGCATTGCCCTTCCAGGCAACCGAATGCATACTGTCCAACATCGAGCCAATCGGTAAGCAGTATCTTTGCTATATAATACTTAAGACTCATTTTGTTCTGCTTCCTCCTATTAGATGATACGTTTACGGCCGATGCGGCTGATATCCTCAACAAATTAACCAAAGGCATTGTCTTGCAAGCACAAGTCGCCGGCTACAATAGCCATAATGTACCAGAAATCTATTTATTTGCTTCTCTAGGTCCAAATGTAAGTATCAACGAAAAGGCGGGGCCGCGATGAGACAGAGATGGCTGCAAGAGTCTTGACAATTCCCAAATAAACTTATTCTAATATAATTTATTGTTTATTACAGAATATAATTTTTATCAATAAGGAACTTGTCGCTAGAAATCTCGCTAAATGGGTCGAGATGCCAGACTAACAGCCTTAACAGAACAACAACAAACAGCAACAACAACAAACAACAGCAGTCAACAAAAAATCAAAAACATAGGAAAAACAACTACAACAAAAGTCCCAAAATGCAGAAATGCATCCAACACAACAAACCACACACAAAGAAACAAAACAAATAACAAAAATGTTGTAGAACGCGACTGAGCCTAGAGCCCCGTATTTATATATACATAAATACAAATATATAGTAATATATATATATAAATCAAAATGTTAAACAAATTACAAAACACAAACACACACACACACACACACGCATGTTAACGCACTCACATCTATGCACATCTAACACCTTAATACCAAATCCACAAAAACACACAAACATTTATATAAACATATATGTATATATATATGAATCATTAGAAAATATTCAAAACAAGCAATTTCGATTTGGTTGTTGAGCCCTGGATCCATTTGATCTGATCTCTCTCTCTCTCTCTCTCTCTCTCTCTCTCTATCTATCATCGCATGAATAAATAAAAAAAAAAAAACTAGTTAAAAAAAATGTTTAGGTCCTTAAGAGGGGGGAAGTTAAGAATGGGCTGAGTTAGTCGGCAGCATTAAGGAAATTCTCGGTAAATGCTCCACACACACACACACACACACATATACACACTCACTACAACAAAAAATTAATTAACAAAGCGCTTAAGATATTATTATCATTCTCAGATTATAAGCAGTAATACTTAGTGTAAATAAGTTTTTTTTTTTTTTTTTTTTTAGCATTCTGAAAAAAGTCAAGCCAAACTTTATTTGAATATTGTGTGTAAATGTGTTTCTAATTGCAAAAAGAGAAAATGTCAATTTTATTCAAAATTCTGTTAAGAAAACAATTACTAAAAGTAAGAAAGATAAAGAAAAGTCTTTTTCATAAAACTCCTTTGACAAAACTAACCACAACATTCAAATCTACAGATCAAACAAACAGTTCTCCAATCGAATTCGTCACTCTAGCCCCGATAAAATATATATATATATATACATATACATATATGCGTGTGTGCCATTGTTAAGAGCTTTCCCATCCCCCTCCAAACGTGAGAAAGTTGCACTATATATAAACTTAAATGTTGGATTTCAGCAGTTTCGGCAGTCAATGTAAATACACAAAAACAAGAAGAGAAAACTAAAGCAATTTGACAAAAGCAACAACAATAATTGTTTACACAAAATAGCATTATGCATACAAATAAATAAATATATAGAAAGTATATATTATATTATAGAGATAATAGAAACGGTTTATTGTTTATCTAAAGCTCTGCTCTCTGCCAAAGGGCCAAAGAGTTAATTGATCGAAGACAACAACAGCAACAACAAATTTAGTTTAATGTATCCTTTGCCTTTTGTAAATGTATTTCAACACAAAAACAAAAACAACCCAAACTATTTCATAAACCTCAAAAACAGAAAGAAATGTTAATGTATAGACTACAAAAATAATGATAATAATGATGATGACGATGATGATGATGTGTGCTATAAGTTCAGTTAAATGTGTATTTTCAATGTGTGTCTGTCTCCATCTCGCAGAAAAATCAACAATTTTAGACATTTGTATAGAGTATAAGCGTTGCATATATACATACTATATATATCGTATCAGACATACCACAAAAAGAAACAAAAAACACCTTAACACACAAAAGAAACAAAAATACAACAACATGATATAAATACTATATAGTATATTTATTAACTAAACTTCTTGATAAACAAATTTTGTTTCGCCAAAAGGCTAATTTATTAAATTTTAACAATTGATTGAAAAGTGTATGCAAAAAACGTACAAGTGATGATATTTATACATACTTATATACTATATACATACATACATATATACTTATATATATATATATATATATATATATATGTTTCAACTTATGAGACTTGGCGTGTCATTTTGTTTGTTTATTATTTTATTTTTATTAATATTTTTTGTTTGTTTATTATTTTATTTCACTTATTTTTTAGTTTGAGTTTACTTTAATCATCATTTTTCGCGCAGTGCAAAAAATAATACAAAAAAACCACATAAAAAAAAAAACTGAAAAATATGTTACAGAAATTAAAAAAAAAAAAAAAAAAAAAAATGAGATAAAATTGTAGTGCAAATTTTGTAGAATTGTAAAGAGTGCGGCGCTACTTGATTATTGTTTTTCATTGTCTGATTTAAAATAACAAATTATACTTATTATTATTATGATGTAGATGTACGTACAAACATATGTACATACATACTTCTATGTAGCGTATATATATTAATTAAATATTACTTATTATTATTATGATTATCATTATTATTATAATTATTATTATACATAATTAAACGCAAGTTGTCAACGTGTTTTTCGTGTTTTAAATTCTCGATGTAAAAATATTCACTTGTACAATTGTTGAATAACTGAATTAACTGATATACACATACATACAACCAACACACACACACACATTAACATACACTAACTCACACACACAGACACAGACAGCATAGAAAACATGATGTTGAGCGCATATTAAAACTTAATTTAACGTCTTGTTATCGTGTTTTAATATTCAATTTGCGAGGATTTTTTTTTTTTTTTAGATTTTGATTTACTTTAGTAATGCTGCGACGATAAATACAAAATAAGAATTAATTTATAGATACATTGAAGTGAAGAAATAATTTACAAAACTTAGCTATTAACTAAATATTAAAAATCGAAAAGCAAATATATATTACCAATAAAATCAAAAACAAAACAAACTGAAACATTTAAGTGTTTTTCTTGGCGAGTTCTCTCTCTTATAGTACTATAAACAACAGCTGCTTAAATCCAGTCAAAGCTAGCTTCTGGTGTTTTGACATTTTATCCAAATAGAATATTTCAAATGTTTGAACAGTTGTTATCAAGAGTTGTAAGTATGTACAGAGTAAGTATATATTTGTGTGTCAAAGTCGTATGCTCGTATGTTGACATAAAATAAAACAAACTGATTTGTTGTGTTGTCAATATCTAATTGGTAAATTAAATCTTAGCAAGTTTATGTTGCTCATAAAACTTGATATCCACATTTTGCCTAGGTTAATTGTTCTTGTCAACGTTTGGGATCTTTACAACTGTAACTGGGAATGATAATGATTTCGAGAATAAAAATAGTTTCAAAGTAAAATTGATTTCATTTTGGAGTTTATTAAACAGTTGGGTTTCCTTCATACTATATAAATGATGTTAGTAGCTGCATATTTGGCGGATCAGTTTTCCATCTTGTTATCTTGTGGACAGGGTATTTGTTTGTTGAGCATACCCACTCGTACTCTCTCGTACCTAAACTGTGACGCAAAGTGACGCGAAAATGCGTCAATTAACGCGTTTTCCCTTAATGTTTTTGAGTACCTTCAAATATCTTAATCACAATTTAATTGCTAAATTAAATCTCTCTCGTTCTTTCTCTTTGTCTCTCGCTTGCTCTCTCGCTTGCTCTCTCTCTCTCTCTCTCTCTGTCTCTTTCCTCTGTTTAACGATCTTTTTTTTATATTTTTATTAACTCGGCACACAAAAAGGTCTGCTTTGATATCTCCCAAAGCCCAAATTGTGGGTGCTGTTTGATGATTTTAATGATGTTTTGATGATGGATGGATGATTTAACGTTTTTTTTATGCACAGAGAGGAAAAACAACTGACACAATAAATACGTAAAGCCTGAGAATATTATTTATTTTTTAATCAAACTATTTTTGCTATATATTTGTATTAAGAATCGAATGCTTTTGTTATCTGTTAAATGTTTTGTCAGTTCTGGGCACTTGTTTTTTGCAGTGTATTGCGTTTGATGTACTGCTTGCACTCGCAGCCTACCTGTTGCTGCAGTCGCTGCAGTCGTTTGTACTAGCTGTTGATTTAAGTTCTACTAGCTGGAACGCCTGTTTGGCAACGTTTGCCGCTTTTCGCCAGTCTGGCAGTCAGTTTGTGATGGGTTCTTAAAGCGCTCAAAGCTGGCCGCTGCTTTAGTTCTAGCCGTGGCATTCACGGCATCACAACTCCCCAACGCAATTCGCAACTCCAACAACGGCACTTTATTTATTCCATTATTTAATGAGACTCATTACGCAAAAAAAAAAACAATAACAGAAAAACTGAAAAACAAACAACGAGTCAACATTTAAAAAGTGATTATTATTGACGGCGTGCTCGTAATTAGTTTACCCACAAATAGTTGCTAATATTTTTGTTAGTGTTAGGTTTTTTTGTCTTTGTTTTTGTGTTTTTGTTGTGCGCGGTAAAGCGTTAAAAAAAAGTAAAAAATACTATAAAACATAGACAAGACCAAGGCAAGCGGTAATCGGGAAATTCACCTTGCAACATGGAATTAAAGACAATGCCACAGAACGGGGCCAATAATAGTAGCCTACACAGCAACAACAACCACAGCAATAGCAACAGCAACAACCACAGCAACACCAACGGCAAGACAGATGTGAGTACAATTTCCAGTTGCAGGCAGTTCCGCATGCCACTTAAAATACCACCTTTCGCCTTCTCTTTCTCCTCACTCCGACTACATTTGGGATAGAATTTAGAAAAATGCATCATTTCAAAAGAATTTTGCTTATCTTTTTGTTTTGTGTGTCGGGGGGTAAACTTTTCCCCAAAGTGTTTGTTTATTGACTTTTCTCTCGTTATTTAAGTGATTGAATATTATGGTTGGAGTACAAAGTGACTCTGGAATAATATTTTATGTATTTATATAGCCGCCATCATCATCATCATCGTCCGAAACCGACAAAAACCAGAGCACATGTCTTGCAATAATTGAAGGAATTTATTTGTGGCAATATAATGAGCCAAAAGGCAACTTTATCTGCCACAAACCAAAAAAAAACAAAAACTTCCCAGATCTTGACTTGATTTGTTAGCACAACTAACAACAATAATAATAATAAAAAATACTATATTAATACAACTAGCTCGCCGCTTTGGGCAAAAACACAAAGAGAGTGAAAAGGGAGGTAGAGAGCGAAAGGGGAAAGCCGATTTGTTCCAAGTTAGTTAAGTAGGAGAATACTTCGAGACGAGACGGTGTTTCCCCAAATGTAATTGTCAAATTGCATCTCACATTATTATTACCACATCTGTATCTATGTTTATTGGGGAATTTCTGAAATAAATCTTGAGTAAATTTATTGTAATCTTAAATAAACGAAGCATATTGCTTAAAAGCTTAGACATAACAGTTCATAAATTATTCAAAAGTCAACAGATTTTTATTATCTTTGAGTTGAAGATGAAGATCTTATCTACTATGCGGATCGTTGATATCTTTATGAAATCTCATACATATTTAACCTCAAACATTTCATACAACGGTTCAAAATACTATTTCGAAAGATACGAAATTATGATTTTTGTTGTTAGAAGTTTGTAGATAATATATATTTTTTTTTATTTTCAGAATTAAATCTTTTAAATATTCATCCATGCATATTATGATTATTATATTTAATTTAGTTAAAATTCCAAATGTATCTGACGCCTTGTAAACAATAAGATCCAATCTTGTTATCTTTAGTAGATTGCCAAGATTCTTTCTCCATAGTATATTTATGATTCAGGCAATTTACAAAATACTATATATTGCAATATTTTCCCATACACGTTTCGGAGTCATTTTGATAAAAGCAAACAAAATGAAAAGAATTTTTGCTGTTCGTTCAAGTGCAATAAAAAGAAATTGCTTAATTTGTGTATTTAGCATTTACTTGAATACGCATTTATGGGGCCCTTTTCAACTGTCAGATACTAGATACTAAATAAATAAATATATGCAAAATAATGAGACAGGGGTTATCCATCTATAAGTCTATTTGGACAGACTTTCTGCGAGATATGTGCTAAAAAGCTGTTCAAATAATCATCAGCATAATAATACATTATAAATAAGATCAATTATACGGTTATAATATATGTATACCACATATTTGTTTAAGACTATACACAGAGAGCAGAAACATTTCAAACATTCCGTGAATCAAGCACTTGAAACAAATTTAAGGGTAAAAAACTTAAAACAAAAATGCTGCGAATATTATTTTGAAGTTTTCTGGAACGTTTTCAGATGCGTTTTGCTGTTTTCCTGTTTTTTTTTCGCCTTTCTTTTAAATCGAAAACTGTCTACGCTCTTAACAAGTGCATTTCTTAGAACGCTGGCTTTTTTGGTTGAATCATTAACTGGTTTTTTCGCGATGGTTGATGCAAATGCAAGTGTGCTTAGCCATATGGTAAACAGTTTTATCAATGGGGCGAGATGCAGCCACTGTAAATGTTTTCTTAAGCACTTCAAACTGCATTTTGATGAGGGGGCTTTTTTTTTTTCGTTTTTTTTTGTCACTTTCGCATTGTCATTTCCAAGCGATTTATTATTTATATATGAACACTTACTCGATTTGCATATAGTATGTTCTTTCCCGACTTAATCAGAGCTGCAATTCGAATGCTTGCCGTAATTTTCCCAAGATTTGTCACCGTCTTTTCTTTTTTTGTTGAGTTTAGCGTAAAAGTAAAGTTGTTTATTTTCTTTTGTTTTCGTTGTTGTTGAAATCATTGTTCCTTCGAGCTTTGTTTTTTTTGCAGCTTTGTTTCCTCAATTAGTCAACACTAATTGTCACGCGGTGTCATAAAAAAAGAGTTGGTTATCTTATCAAAAATTCATAAATAATAAAATTTCTCAATTATTTAACTGCGATTTATTTTGCCTTAGCGGCTAAGCTTCCAATTAACGTATTTCTTCAAAGTACCCTAAGTACATTATAAAACAATTATACGGGCCCCAATAATGCGGTGCAAAGTTTGCAACACGGCCTAGACAGTAGACAGTAACAGTCTCACCTTATATGCATTTTAGCCAAGTCGACAAGTCTATATACTATATGGTAGATCGACAACTTGTCGGCTTAGCTTGACAGTTTGCACTATAAATAATATTTATATCTGAGGCAAAAGTTAAACCTATTTTCTGTATCATTTTCATATCTTACTTAGGCGATCTTCGATTTAGTTTTGTTTCAAGGATTTTCCATACTTACCTTATAGTATTCTTATATCCAAATGTTTCCCCATTCCCAATAGAATAATGAAAAGGAGGCACAAAACGGAAAGGAGAGCGAACGCACTAATTGGTCAAATGGCTTGGAGTTCCTAATGTCCTGCATCTCCGTATCGGTTGGCCTCGGCAATGTTTGGCGCTTTCCCTTTACAGCCTACGAGAATGGAGGCGGCGCATTTCTTATACCCTACATAATCGTGCTCTTTCTGATCGGTAAGCTATAAACATAACGTTTTTTTTATGCTATTCAAAATGCATGCTCCTTTGTGTCTGTCTCTCTCTTTAGGGAAGCCCATGTATTATCTAGAGATGATAATTGGCCAGTTCACCAGCCAAGGCACCGTGAAGATCTGGTCGATATGTCCAGCATTCTTGGGCGTTGGCTATGGCCAGGCATTTGCAACGATTTGCATTATAACCTATTACTCGTCGCTGCTCGCCCTGACGCTCTACTATCTGTTTGTCTCGTTCCAAGCGGTGTTGCCCTGGTCAACGTGCCAGGACGATTGGCTGAATTGTGTCAATTCGCAGCCAGTCGAATCTATTCAAACGGCAATAAGCAATCTTAGCTCGACTAATATGACTGCCGCCAAGCTGCAAAGTAGTTCGGAGCTTTATTTTCTGTAAGTAAATCGAATTGGGTTTTTCTCCTAAACATTTTAAACATACTATCATTCTTGTTTCTCGTTCTTCAGTAATATTGTTATAAAGGAGAAATCGGATATATCGGATGGCATTGGTGCACCCGATTGGAAACTGACGATAGCTCTGTTCGTTTCGTGGGTTGTCATCTTTCTGGTGATAATGCGTGGCGTTAAGAGCTCCGGCAAGGCTGCCTATTTCCTAGCTTTATTTCCCTACGTGGTGCTGTTCGCTCTGCTGGGCCGTGCCGTCACCCTGGAGGGCGCCGTCGATGGCATCATCTTCTTTCTGCAGCCCCAATGGGGCGAACTGCTCAATCCCACCGTCTGGAAGGAGGCCGTTGTCCAATGCTTCTTCTCGCTGGCCGTCGGCTGTGGCCCCATCATTATGTTTGCCTCCTACAATCGCTTCGATCATGGCATCTATCGGGATGCTATGATTGTTACCACCTTGGATACGCTGACCAGCTTATTGGGTGGCATTACCATATTTGCCATTCTCGGCAATTTGGCGCACAATCTCAAGGTGGATAATATTCGGGATGTGGTGCGCAGCGGTACGGGCTTGGCGTTCATTTCCTATCCGGATGCCATATCAAAGTTTCAGGCTGTTCCCCAGCTATTCTCGGCTCTCTTCTTCTTCATGCTGTTCGTCTTGGGCATCGGTTCGATTGTGGCGCTCCAAAGCACCATTGTCACCATTATCTGTGATCAATTCAAGTCGTGGAAATATTGGAAAGTTGCCCTGGCAACATCCGTTTGTGGTTTCCTTATGGGTCTGGTCTATGTAACACCGGTGAGAGATAATAACAAGTTTTTCGATCGATTTTTGTTAAGGTTCGTTTTTTTTTTTGGATAGGGTGGTCAATGGATCTTAACTCTGGTGGATTTCTATGGTGGAACCTATGTCATCTTCATTTTGGCCATCTTCGAGCTGGCTGGCATTGTTTGGATTTATGGTAAGAATACATTTTGGGAGAGTTTCTTAAGTTTTTCTGTAAATTTCCTTTTCTTTTTTTGACTAGGTCTGGAAAACTTCTGCGATGATATCGAATTTATGAGCAACAAGAAAGTTTCTTTGTATTGGCGCATTTGTTGGTGCTTCTTTACGCCCGTTATGATGATTGTCATATTTATCTATTCAATGATTACCATATCGCCCATTAAGTACAGTGAAACCAACTTTCCACTGGCTGGAGATGGTAAGCTTATTACTCTTAATAATTTTAAATTTAAATATTTATTTTCCATTTATTTGAATTTTATTTTGTTAGTTGCTGGCTGGCTTCTCTTTGCTGTTGGCGCTGCACAATTTCCGCTTTGGGGCTGGTGGTATATTCATACTCATAGACGTGGCAGCTTTACGCAGGTTTGTTAACTTACAGTCGAACATCCATCTAACGAATCTCAAGGGAACTATTAAACTTCGTTATATGAAAGTTTGATTCTAGTTTTAGTTTTTCCGTTCTACAAACTGTTATTATTTTTATTTATTTTTCTTTGTAGAGTTTCATGGCTGCCATAAAACCCAGCGATAAATGGGGACCGGCGAATCCGACAATTCGCCGCGATTGGCTTCTGTTCAAGGGCGAGAAGGCGTCGCAACGGGCAGCCAATGCGAAGTCGGATAAGCTGGGCTTCTTTCGGCAAAAGCTCTACAATCTGTGTGGCAATAGCGTATAGAATTATTTTTAATCGAGATTATTCATACAATTGTATTATGTTTGTATTATATGACCTAGTTGTACATCAGTTTCAGCCAAAGGCCTCTGTTTTAGATTAAAAACTATAAAATTATACCATATACCCTCCGTTGTTGAGTTTTATATTTAACGATCTGTCATAATGATTTAATTTTTAGAGACTCACCAAAATGAATGCATATCAGATAGCTTTTGTTGGTTCAGTAAGTTGCAGTACACGATGATCATGTCAAGCAGCTTGTGTCAGCTAGCAACAAGTCTCCATTTAGCGAGTGCAGCAACCGCGTTTATCGCAAGGCTCGTACTCATGCTATCCTGTTTATCATTCTAAGATATTTTCTAAAAGATATATTTTTTTTTCATACAAAGCCCTTTATTATGTTAAAATTTGTCCATTTTTTTTTCGTTAATTAATAATTTACAGTTTTACTTGATATTTGGTTTTTGGTTTTTTTTTACTTATTGTTGGTTGTAATTTTTAAATGTTCTTTGAAATTTTTAGTTGGTTGTATTTAGTTTTACATTGCAATTAGTTTTTTGGTTTGTTTTGTTTTGTTCATTTGTTTGCTTTCTGGTGTGTACATTATAACAGTACATCGATCGATTTACGTAATGGTAAATTTGCTATAAATAGTGTTAATTCTTACAAGGTAAATGCTTAATGAGCAAAAAAAAAAAAATCAGATCAGTTTATACTACATACATATATGTATACAAAATAACAAATCGTAAATCTAATAAACATTCTTAAAATTCATATCCCAATTACAATATATACTTATATATTTGTTTTAATTTTTCTTTCTTTTCTTTAAGTAATTGTTTATTTTTTTTTGTGTTTTTTGGTTTTGTTTTTGTTTTTTAAATAAACGCAAATGGATTTCATTCATTTTTAAATCGACATAACATCATTTTATGCGTTTAAGGACTACATTTTAAAATTCTTTTAATTCTGTAATTCTGTCGTCTGTTTGTGTTGCTCTTTGTGTAAGAGTGTGAGTGTGTATTTTTATTTATTTATTTTATTTTTTAACGGTAAAATACTAATTTAGCAAATGTAGGCACCCTAAATATTAAAGCTTTTGCAAAACACGGCTCCTCGATAAGATAGAGTATAACAATATTAATTTTTAATTTACAATACCGTTAATTCAAAATAAACTATTTTTTAGCCACTGCATTGTATGTAAATTACATTTTTTTGGTTTTCTTCTTCTTAAATAATTAGCTTTCATTTCTTTTAGAAACTTTTGTGTTTTTGTTTTTCCTTTACATTTTTTTTTTAAATTTATCATTTAACTTTGTTTTTCTGGTTTGTTAAAAGTTTGGATTAGTTAATTTTTTTTTTTTTGTGTTTTCATTTTATTTACTTAACTTGCTTGTTTTTTTTATGGTTTATTAAAAATTGTTTCGCTTCATTTTATTTAATTTATCATTTATCTTTCGTATTTTTTTTTGGATTTTTTTTTATGTTTTTTTTTTTAGTTTAACATAATTGTTTATGCTTAATAAATTGGTCTTTGCTTCGGCTTTCGTTCAACTACTATTGAATACATTACTTTATTATAGAATACATTTAAAGTCAAATATGATCTTTTTGTAGTGTATTTTGTTTTTCTTTCGTTTATTTATTCTTTTAGTATAGTTTATGTATAGTATATAGTAAGTTGTTGTTGTTGTTGTTTGAACGTCTTTACATGTATATTGTATATAGTATGTTAAACCCATTTTATAGTGTTTTTTTTTTCATCCTTTATGTGTTTACTATATTCCTATGCCATTTTTTGTTTTTTTTATAGTTTCTAAACACCATAATTTTATATTTTTTCGTCAAGTGTCGCTGTTTAACTATGAACTGTTGTATGAAGTACAGTGTAAATAGTACATATATACCAAAATGTTGGTTCTAGTAGTTGCTGAAGTTTTCCTTGGTCTATTGTTGAACTCAGAGTTAGCTGGAAATGTGTGTGATAACTGAAGTTCGTTCTAGTTCTTTCCCCTTATGTAGCATTACTTACAGAACACACACACACACACACACACACACTCACACATAAAATACACACACAAATGACACACATCCCCAATATACCACATATTCATATTCAAAGAAATGCACTGTGCACAGTGGATTGATCGGGCATATTTTCATAAAAAAAAAAAAAAAAAAAACCGGCTCTATAAATGTTTGTATTAAGAGTAAGTACATATATCTAAAAAGTGTGTTTTTTGCTATTGAAGATTTTGAATATTTTGCTACAATTTGATTTGAGTTTTTCTTGAAATGCACATTTTTCCCGAATGCCGTTTGGAACCACTGTGCACACTGTACTGTGGCTTCAGCTTCCGTTACGCGATTCGTCATTTTGTTAGTTTGTAAGTTTGCAGCAGCCATGGCATATAGTAGTACATATAGTATGTATAGTATGTATGTAAATATTGTTGTAAGTGTATACTATATGGTATTGGTATTTTAGGCATTAGTCAAAGGATTTTGGTTTTTTTGGTTGTGTATAATTAAGACCTGTCATTAAATTTTCGGTCCCTCATATCAAAGTTTCTTATTTTGGTTAGTTTTTTTAGTGTCTCATCTTTCAATCTCATTTTATCTTTTGTTTTTCAAGGTATTGTATTGTGTTAAGGAAACCAGTTCAAACGGGAGATTTTAATGTGGTTCGTGTAGTTTTTGGAGTTTTATCGGAGTGTTTGAAACCCAAATCGTATGCATTTCAAGTACATAACATTAAAGCTGGGCGCATTTTATATCTAAAGTTTGTCATTTAAATATCCTTTTTTTTTTTTTTTTCTTTTTTTTGGTTTTTCTTGTCCACAGTATTTGTTTGATGTATGTGTGTGTGTGTGTGTGTGTTTTTTTTTTTGTGATAAAGCTATTTTGACAGCAGTCTTGAACGTTCTTTCAATTTAAATATTCAATATTATATAAATAGGTATACATTTAAAAGGTTTTCTTTGCTTTTCATTTTTTTAGGGCTTTTTTTTTTTTGATTCCAAGATTTTTTTTCTATGTTTTCCGAATCATTATTGATGTGTTATTATCTTTGGACTAACTGCAACCTACAGAAGTTAAGATACAGATCAAATGGTGGATGGTCGGGAGAAACGCGATAAATGGGGGAATTCTAGTTTTATTAGTTTTTTTTCTTTTTCGCTTAAAATTTCTCATAAAATTGAGATTATCGATCTAAAAAAATAGTAGTATGAGCGTTACTTTAATTGCTACGAATTGGAAACCGAAAGGGGCTTTTTTTTATTTTTGGAATGTTTTTACTACCAAAAGTGGGTTGCGGAAGTGGCAGGGGCGGGACTAGTATAATTGACGCAATTCTATTGCTGCGCTTGCGACATGGTTTTCGAGAATTAATGAATTTTTGATTCGTTTTGCCTGTTTTATGTATTACAATATTATTTGTAGATCTCTTCTAGGAGTTCCCTGGTGTTGTGCGGCGCAACTTGGCATGTTTGATTGGCGAATTCAGTTGTACAACTCTGTTGGACTATTTTCTATTTTCTATTTTCTCGGGGGTTCAATTTGTTTTTGTTTTTTGTTTTTTGTTTTCGCGACTTGCCTAAAAGCTTTTAGTTGTTTAATGTGTTTTATAAGTTTTTTTTTCTCATTTGTTTAGCTTAATATTTCATTTACCTATTCAAAAAAAATTAACTTCGATGCTCTCAGTTAATACTCTATACTATATATAGTTGTATTATGTCTATGCTTTTCCTTTTAGAATCTTTAGAAAACTTACGTAGCTCGGCCACTCTGCTATTAACTAAATTATTTCATGTTTGCGATTTTTATTTTCGACAGTTTTTTTTATAACTAATTTTCTGTTGTTGTATATGTTTAAGTGAATTATTTGGTTTTTGTTTTTGGTATTTAAATACTTATATATTACAAAATTCAATTAAAATTGTTCTTTTAGGGTTTCGTTTGTTTTTAGTCAGGTTCTTAATTGAGTTTATAATTCTTGGTTTTAATTTTGGTATATTTTATCAAATGTTATGCATTAAAGCAAGGACTAGTAAATATTTAGTATGTATGTATGTATGTGAGTTTGTGCATATATTTGGTACAACACTCACACACATGCATACTTTAGGGATTGGTTTTCGGGGGGACTATGAGAATACCAAGTCTTCAAATCATTTGAAAGTAATAAAAAAAATATACTAGAAATAGTACAATATTTTTGAATGCGGAAATGAATCAATCGGAGCTATAGAGGCAGCAATTATTTTTTGTTATTGATATGCCTTATGTATCTTACTGAGCATGGTAGCCAACATACCCAAATACAAAAATACTGAAGAAAGGGTTTTGGATATGCCAGTTTCAGAATTCTTAAACTCAAGGTATTCTCGGAGTTTTGTAGACTTGGTATTTGTTTTATTCATTTTTATTATTTTTCGAGGGGAAAATTATGAAGCAATAACTAAAGTTGCTAACTGTTTATGTTCTAAGATATTATTGTTATAGTGTTCTGATCTTGTTTCTGGTTGGGAATGAAAAACGGGGCTATAAAGGGGCGTGGGAGTTAGTATATTGATTTAATCATTCATTGAGGCTTTGAGTCACACTTTCAAATGTTATTTTTATTTTTACTAGATAATATTGTGAAAATTACCAATAATATCCGAGGTTTATAGAAAAAAATACACGTTTTTGTTTGTATGTATGTATGTATGTATGTAGGTATGCACGTACATACATATCGTACATACATCGTTTTTTGTATATGGTATATGCTAACATTTGACTTTGGTTTTTTCTCATTTCGAAGAGGCGTATTTACAAAAGGCCGATATTCGAAATTCGACTTGTAGAATTGCTAATTAATAACTATTATTTGTATTATTACTTGTATTACTATTACTATTCCTATAGCTAGAACTATTACTAGAACTATTACTACTATTATTGCATACACGTTCTCTTTTCCTAGTAAACTTATTCTCAGTGATCTTCTTTGGGGCATTCGTCGTCGTCGTCGTCGTCGTTGTTATCGATTGCGTCGTTATCGATATGTCCGCTGCTTGCGGTTGAAGTGGTGAACAGTTGCTGTTCGTATTTAAAGCAGACTCGGCATCCTCCGGTATAGCTGGTATAATCTCAACGATGCGATGATACGGATACGAATACGAATACGGCTGATGAAAATCGGTCAGTTCCAAGAGCTGCTGTTCCGGTTCCAGAGACGACAATGCAGGCGAATGCAAACGATGCCTCAGCGCTGTCTCCAACGACCTCGGCGCGGCTATTGGTATTGATGTAAATTGCGATGCTGATGTAAATGCTGCTGATGTAGTAGCAGCTGTTGTTGTTGTTGACATAGTTGGCCTTATTATTGTATGCATCTCGATGTTTATCACGGAATTGGAGCGCTCTCTTTCTGATATTCAGCTGGCGTATTTGTTGGAAGATGCGTAGCTATTAACTGCAGATCCATTTGATGGCATGTGAGTATCAGGCACTAAATGTGGTGTTCTACTAGATATAGGTGGCAAAATAGGGCTTGTTGGCCAATGGTAAGTAGCAGCGGCGTTATTGGATGAGGGTACACTTCTATGCAAAAAGCAGTATGTTAATTCTCAATTAGTTGATCGGTTGTGCGACCATTAAAAAACATTGCATTGCATTGCAATTATTTATTAATATTAATATTAAATTCAACTTATTTTTTTTTTGGTTTTTTTTTTGTATCAATGTATCAATGTGTGTGAGCTCGATCAATATGCCACAAAATAGTATCTACTTCTATATATTTATGATATGAGTTTCAAGCCATGGAATGCATTTCAAGCCAATTAAATAAAAATTAATTATTTTTAACGAATTTTTTATTCATTTTTTGATGTTTTTGGTTTTTTTTTGCAATAATGTAACAAAAATGCAAATTGATAGCACTCACAGACATCCGTCATCATTTAGAAAGAAAAATATATAATCACATGAATCTTGCATAGAAGAAAATCACCACAAATTGTAATAACGGGCTTTGAACAATTTAGGTTTTTCTATTTTTGTTTGGGTCCTAAACGGGTATTACTAGAGTTTTTACTTAGCACAATGGCTCATACATACACACAAATGAGTTGAGATAGCTAAATTCCACTGACGATATACAGATTTATCGATAACAATAAAGTATGTAAATGCAACGCTTCGCTTACGTTTTCGATTCAACACACACAAACTTTTGTTTGTGTCTACAAAAGAAACTTGTAAGAAACTTGACTAGATTATTATCATCCAGTGGATTTTAACTATAAAAGCAGCCAATGGGAATGATAGTATGTTGTCAAGAAAATGAGAATGTTGTGATGCAATTAGTTTTAAAAGAGCTTTAGGGTTGATCGCTCACCTCGAATGGGGAAAGAGCATTGGAGCCGCATTGAACATGGACTGCGGCGTGGCTGGTTGTACGGGCTGTATGGCAGCAGCGGCTGTATCTGGATGCAGAAAGTTGCGACGCTGCTCGATGCGCTCCTGATGTTGGGTCAGACAGCGCGACAATAGATCGGGCAGGCTCTCCATGTGCTCCTATACATCGAAACGTTTTTAGTTTGGGAATCAATTTGATCATCATTAACTCACTTGTAAGCTTTGCATTTTCTCCTCGAGATTTGTAAGACGTTCGTCGATGGCATCCTGACGACTTGACATATCCGAAATGATTTCATAGACTGTATTTTGTGTCTGCGAAAAGTGCACATTGTGAATTGTGTGTTTGTTTTTTAAATTAAAATTTCATTCCAATCAATAATATATAAATAAAAAAGAATAATTGTCATGAGCTAAATAAAAATGTTTGGTTTGTTTAGCTACCTTGGCCATATCGGTTATTGTGTTGGCATTATCCATTAGTTTGCGCTGATCCATTTTAACTTTTCGCAACCTAGTTGGCAGGCGGAGGCGGAGGAGGAGGTGAAAGAATCATCAAGTTTATAAACAAAATAATTGGAAATCATTTGGTTTTTTTTTTAAATTTTTTCTTTTTCTCTTTCGTTGGCACAAATCAATGTTTTAGTAGTATATTTTTTTGTTTTATTTATTTTATATCGAATTAAGCCATTTCACATTTAACTGCTTGGCAAATGTACCAAGTTTAAATGTGAAATGGATGAATTGCTCAGCAGAATTAATAAGGTTAAAGATAAAATATTGAATGTGTTTAAAAAATTGATTTTATTTAAATTGAACTAAGTGTAAGCCCAGTTTGGGTTAATTCAAATCGAAATTAAAATTTGATGTGCGACCAAAAAAAAGAATACTAGAAAGAGTGTAGCTGAAAAATTGTTGTGTGTGTGTGTGTGTGTTAAACATTATTGTAGTGCCGTTATAAGTAGTATTAGTTGTGTTTGAACGTATAAACATTTTAATGTATAATATATAAGTATATTTTATTATCATTTTTATTGGATTTTGGTTTGGCGTTAAGATTGCAGAAATTCATACCGAAAAAATATCAACAGCGAAATTGTTTACATTATTTTTTTGCCGACTTTGCTTTCCCCTTTGCTTGAGTGTTTTGCTTACAAATGTATCTACGGGAGATGGTTATAGAGCGATGTTCTATCTACAAGCTTAGTTCGATGTAAAACTACATATATCAAAAACGCTACAATACTTAATGATCAAATGATAAGAGACTTACGAGTATTTTTTGTTTGTTGGAATATATACAGAATATTGTGTGAATGGTGTTTGTTGTGGCAAATAGTAGCTGCTGATATTTTATTGGATATGAAATTCTGCACAAATTAACGCTGCATGCTGCTAGGTATTTGTATTATTTTTTTTCTTTTCTTTTTGCTAGTTTAGTTCGGTATTATCGTAACGTAAAAACAGGGCTTTACAACCTATTTACAGGCTAGTAAAACGAGTTCAATCATTTCAAATTATGTAGATATCTTTTGTTCATTCATTTGGTTATTTGCACTCATCGATTATTGGAATTGTTATCATTTTTATTTGAAAATTATGTTTTAGTTGTTAGTTTTGTAATAATATGTACATACATAATTATTAATTGTTATGTTAGGCGCATCGCATCACATTCAAATAGATCCCAAACTGACATTTGTATTTATTTCAAAACTTTTCTAAGCCTGAAAGGCTGAAAATCCAAGTTTGGAACACAAATTGCTGCTCAATGTATGAAGAGGAAGCAAATGTATTCGAAATTCGAAATCTGTGTTACTTTTGAAATCTTGTATACGCATTTCGGGACACTTGGTTTAAGAATTTGCACCCTTATAATAATGTATCTTTAGCTGTTGTACCTTGAATAACAAAAAATAAAAGTTGACTCCACGTTGCTTTCTGGTGCTTTGTTTACATGCCTTAAAGTAGATTTGCAATCTGCCAAGCACACTGACACACACACACGCACACATACTTACATAAAAGCAGCTGTTGAAGTACACACACACACACACACACGTATGGACAAGTACAAAGACAAGAACTTAAATGAAAAGTTGTTACTTTTACTGAATGTGATTTCATGAATGCGATTTTGCTTCTGACACGATCTGAGCTTTTGGAGATTAATCAGCTTGGGATCAGGCGTTCAGGCTATATGCTTGTATTATACAACAGATCTATTAACTGTTAAGCCTATAACTATATATATGTAAGTTATTTGTTATTAAATATTTGCTTGATATACATTTTTTTGTAACATATTCAGATATCAATTAAGGCTAAAAGATGCTTTTTTTGTTTTATAAGTTCTTGATTATAATTTTATAGTTGGGGACTTTTATTACGTTTTTATTATTGATATTATTATTTTTGTATTTTTTATAGTGGTTCTGACAGTTAGTTGATGTTTGTTGATAGATCTCTAAAAATACTCACGCATATATAGCTAGAAGGAACTTTCTTTGGTGGGTTCTTACACGGCCGGGATTAACCCGTTTTACTAGTCTTGTATGTTTGTAAATGAGCCAAGTTTCACGAAGAACATTCGCCGCAGCATTTTTCAGCTAAATTTTTATGAGAAGAAATGAATACAAAGTTATTAGAGTTGTGGCATTTGTGGTTGTTGTTGTTGTGGTGGGGTGGGGGGGTCTGTAACGTGTTGTTGTTAAATGAGTTATAAACAACGAGTAATAAATAACGAGTGATAAACAACGTATACCGAAAATCGCGCGTTTAGTAAGTAAAAAAAAATAAACAAATAAAAAAACATTAACGTCCGAGCTAACTTTCGTGTCAACGAGTGAGTTGTTCGAGTGACCCTGGTTCGATGATTCGTCCTGGCAATAATAGTACGTTATTCTGCGTTTAAGTGTGTGTGTGTGTGTGAGTGTGAGTGTGCGTGTGTTTATAGCTGTACTCCAACTGGAGTTATTCTGGGTGTTTGTGAATATTGTATTTTTATTTTTTTTTTTAATGTATATGTATATACATATATATTTTTTTGTGTGTGTTTTATGTGCTGCTATGGATACGATCTATACCCTTTTTGTTAATTGCGTGTCCATCATAAAGTTGTGCACATGCTTCTCGGCACGGGTCAGCTCCAGTTTGCGGGAGACGACAGCAACGAGTAGCGCCGTACAGCCAGCACCCTGTAAACGATAATACATAAACGACATTAGCAATGTTTAAAAAAAAATAAAGGAAATATAGAATACAGAACTTGGGCTGGTTTTGAATTAACTGCGTACGTTCGTAAGTAACGAATGATTTTGTTTCTTATTTTTTTTTTTATTGATTTTGTTATAAATTCCAGAACTGGTTGCTTCAATATTTTTGTGTTTTTCGTTATTTATATATTTTTATAAAACTGTAATTTTTTTTTTTATAATTGTCTTTTCATCTGACGCCTAAAATATGTTGTTCATATATTCAATTTAATTTTTGTGGTTTTCACATTATATTAAAAAAAAAGTTGATAGAAGAAACGTCTAAATGTATGAACGAATGAATATATGATTTATTGAGTTAATCGAATGAATGAATGACTGAGTGAGTGCAATGTATGTGGCTTAATTCGTTATGATGTCGCATACTAGTTGGATGTTAGTTATGAAGATATACTAGGCTATGCAATTATTGTTAATATTATGTATTATTATATTTACGATAACGTAGCAAGACGAATTGATTGGGTAACTAGTAGAATTAGGTAAATCAGAATCAGAATGCGATCTCAAGTTTGTACGAGCTTGTCTAATGTAATAGTAGTACAACAGTTAGAGCAGGAAGTTTTTGTTAAATGTTAGAGGTTTTTTAATTTGTTTTTGTTTTAGTATTTTTCAAAGTTTCACACATAGTACATAAAGGTAAGGCTAGAGAGAGAGAGAAAGAACAAGTATAAGTAGTTAAAGTTTGAATATTGTTTTTTGTATGGCAATTCAATTCAATGACTACGACATGATCAATATGCATAGTCGAAAAACACACTCAACAAAGAGAAAGAAGGATTTTAATTACGATAGATCTAGTATAAAGTGAAGTACAGAGTTAGAAATAGATAGTAAAGAGATGCGAGAAGAAGTTTGTGTGTAACTGTGTGTGTGTGTGTGTGTGTGTGTACTAGACCTGCTTCGATAACATATCGATAAATTCTTAGCTCGAGATCAGTTATGATTGTAAATTGTATTTAGTAGGCATGTTTGTTGCAGTTTCTAACTAAGTACATGACGTGGGCAGTGTACAAAACTAGAGGGATTAGGGGGGGGGGGGGAGTAATACATTGCGAGTTTTGAGTGAGCATTTCGATTAATTGTTTGTTGGGGATTTGCGATAAATGTAATTATTTACATATGAAATTCAAGCTCGATTTGAGTTAAAATGAAATTTACGTTCGGTTCAAAGGTTTTTTTTGTTTTTCTGATATATTTTTATTGTATTGAATTCAATTTGGATGTGTTTGTGCAATAAGACATTTGGATCAAATATTTTTTTTGTTTTTTTTTTTTTTTTTAACTTAAAAACTCACCATTATTCCTGTACTGACAGCGATACCACGTCCACAGTACGTATTCGGAACAATATCACCGAAACCAACACTCAAAAATGTTATCGCTATCAGCCACATTGCATTTAAAAGATTCGCATGCTCTTCGTCATGAAATCTGCATTGCATTTTTTATTGATATCCATGTGTAGAGAGTTCGCAATATATATAGATATATATAATATATATATTGATTTAAATACATAGACACATTTTTTGTTTAATGTTCGGAATTTGTTTTTTATGTGGTTTGTGGTTATCGCATTATCATATTCGGAAGATGCGTTATCGTTTGTTCAGGGGCAAATAATACGCACGTACATACGTTTATTACGAGTTACACGAGCACGCAGGGCGTTTTTATTCAGTATTAAATGAAAGGGAAAGAGAGATAGAGAAAAATATCGTATTGTTTTGGCTTAATATACACAAAAAACAAACACATAATAAGTACTATAAATCATATGTATATACTATATATATTATTATCTGTTTTTTTTGTTTTCAATAATTAAATAATTAAAAAGTAAACATATAAATTATAACACTTAAAAAAATGGTTATGCTCAACACTAGAACAGAACAATAACTAATTTGTAGTACTCATAAAAATAAACAAAAAAATTTAAACAAATTAAATCATATCGAAACTAAGGATTAGTTTAACTTGAACTTATGACAGGCAGGTAAAAGATTATTGTTTGAAAAAATGCAACTTGAAAGACTTTTTATATATATAAATATACTTATATATATAATAATTAAGAACCGTGAAGACACACATTCATATTGGATAAGTAAGATAAGATTGAGTTATGCAAGTTAATATGTTTTTTTTTTGTAGAACAGCAACGTTGACCGACTTTAATCAGTCGTAAACTTAAGAGAATATTTTTTTGTATTTATTTTTTTTAAGATATTTTTATTTAGATTTTTTTTTTGTGTTTTGCTGGTGCACAACAAAACGGAAGGTGACAATTTGGGTTGGACATTGTATTGTCCACGCATACACACAAAAAGCACATACAACACACACACACACACACACGCACACACAAACACACACATAAATTTATACATATAAATGAGCTGTCAACAAGGATTTGTTGCCTGTTTTGCGGTAACGGAAACTCACAATTGTTACAAAACAAGAGACTGGCGCGGTTAGCGTTTGCTTTAACACACACACACACACACACACATACATATATATATATATATAGTAAATACATACATACATATAATCAGAGATGTAGTAGCTCTAACCAAATAGTGATAAATACATGTAGCACATATATATACTAGTAGTACATAGAGATATACTATGTATATAGGATAAGAATGCTTATGCGTATGTGTGATAGTGTTGGTGTTTGTGCTTAAACATATAGTATGTGTATATGTACGATTATATAGTAGAAGTAATGTATGAACGAGCGAGACGAGCATGAACTGTTTGCCGTTGTTGTTGTTGTTGGTGTTATTTCAGTGGTTTGTGTTCAGTGGAGAGTTTAAATAATTTTATTTTTTTTTTTTGTGGTGTTTTTTCTTTGGATGCTTTCAATATGTGATGATTTACAACGGCGGAATCTTGTCTGAGCAACAAAAATGCTGTGTTTGTTTGTATGTTGATTTTATATCATATACATATATACTTCATACGTATAAGTATGTATATAGATCGATATAGATTTTTATGGAATGAACTAAACGCGCGCAAAGCCCTGAAAAAAATTAAAGCTAATCAGCTAAAAACCGGCTACAAATCGCGCGCCGATTCCTGCTTTTGGCTTATGGCCAAGCACACACACACACGCACACACATGTTTGTGTGGATGTGTGAGTGTTTGGAACCTTTATTTTATTTATTTTTTGGCATACTTAACACATTGCATAATTTTTCGGGAACTTATTTTCATCTTGTACTTGTTGTTGTTGTTGTAGTACTTAGATTTCTGATATGATATAATCACTATATATAGTATTATGTTTGTTCTGGCACTGTTTTACTGTTACTATTCTTTGTTACTGTACATACTGCTGAAATTGTTCATTCATTAATTACCTTTAATTTAGTAATTTTTGATTATGTATTTAGTATGTTATCTTTTTTTGGTTTTGGTTCTTGGGCTAATATCGATAGATAGTGGTTAAATTGTACTTTTGATTTATTTGATTTTTGCTTTTTGTGTATATTATACTTACCACCATGCCGCAGGTGAGCGTTATACCGCGTCCACAGTAAGTGTTTGGCACAATGTCGCCATAACCGACACACAGAAATGTGATTGCCGTTAGCCACATGGTGTTTAGTAAATTCGCGTGCTCCTCATCGTGGAACCTTTTGAGTTCAAGTTCAAGTTTCAAGGATCGAGTTACATTTTGATCGATTTTTCATTCGATTTGATCGGTTATCGATAACCACGATTCAGTTCAGTTCAGTTTTTTTAGCATACATTCATTCATGCACATATGCATATATATATAGATATATATTTTTATATACACACATATATATTTATATTGATTCAATATGCGTTTGGCATGATTTTCGCAGTAGTTGAGATATATATGTATATTTTAATTTTTTTGTATTATTTATTTATTTTTTTGTTTAGATTGTTGTTGGCATTGCGAGTATTTCGAATTCAACAAATATATATATACATACATATAGATATTTATTGATATTCAGAATTTTATTGGTATATTCACGATTCGGTATTCGGATGCGTATTCAAGTTGACAGAGAGTTTTTTATTTTATTTGTTTTTGGTATTTTTGTTTTTTTCGGATTTAATATCATTTTGCAATTTGTGGATACAGAAGAAGGGTGAGAAGTGGAGTAAACAAATAAACAGATGTGAAATTATGTGAACATTTTTTGTTGTTGTCATTTTCGAAAAGTATAAGCAAATAACAGATATTAAAACTTTTTGCTGTATTTTGTCAAAAATAAATATATTTTAAAATATTTTTTATTCTTAATTTTGCATTATTTGTAAAATTAGTCTGTATCGAAAAAAATACACATAAATAAGTAATTATTACACAAAAATATATATATATACTATGTTACATAATTAATATCAAATCAAATCACGAATAAAAATCAAATATTATGATAATACAAAACAATACGAAAAAAATCAAAAAAAAAATAAGTACAAAAATAAATAAATACAATAATTGAAAGGAACCAAGTCCTGAATAGTAGAGGATAGATAACCCGGGTACGAATATATACGTATATATATAATTATGTATATAAAAGTAAAGTAGTACAATGACACGAGTTATTAGTATTATTATTAAGTAAGTAATTTTAAGGTAGATTATAAGGTTAAAGCTCGGCACAAGCTCAAAATATGCACTTTGTGAACTTTGTGTAAGGTCGCCCTGAAAACCTACCAAAAAAAAAGAAAAACCAGTAACGAAATCTCAACTCAACTGACAAACTGACAAGCTTACTGACTAACTGACTGACTGATTGGATTAAGACAAGGACATGCATGTGACACTTAAAAGAGAGAGAGAGAGAGAGAGTCAATTAGATGAACACACACACACACACACACACACACACACACACGCAACCCTCGTTACAAAAAAGGCCAACCTTTGTCACTAACTAAAAAGTACTCTCAGTGTACTTTGTGCTGCACCTGAGCAAGGTGTGTTTGTATTTGTGTTACTGCTGTTAACTGTTAACTGGCGGCTTGTGCGGCAGCTCAAGCGTCGCTTGAGTGGCATAGCCTTATTTATGAATGTGTGAAAGTGGCTGTGTGTGTGTGTGTGTGAGTGGGGAAGTGGTACGTACACAAGCTAATGAAGCTGAGCTAAGAAGCTGATTAGTGTATATGTATGTATGTACATGAAATGATAACTATCTCGTGTACTTGGCGGTTATTTCTTTGTGGCAGTGTTGGTTAACGCTAAACAGCAACAAAAATGGGGACACTCGTTTCATGTACACACTTACATGTGTGTGTGTGCGAATGTCAAAAATGTCTCTTTGATGGCCCTCAAACAAACAAAAGCGAATGCAAAATTAACAACTGAACGCCACTTTGCCTCAAGCTGTTGTTCATTTGGTTTGTTGTTGCTGCTGCTGCTGCTGCTCTTCTTCTTCTTCTTGTTCATACCTTATTCCTGGTCTCGAGTGTTTTAATTGCTTTCGTTATCGTTATCGTTATCGTTGTCTCCTAGCATGTATCGGGCAGTTTGTTTTAACAAACAGGCATGCGATTTAGTTTTTAGTTCCCAGAGAGAAAAAGCTTATTAAATAATGTTACGTATCCCACACACACACACACACACATAAGGAGTACACATTTGGATTTACATTTTCGATAAATACATACATATACATATACATACATATACACATACATACATACATACACATATAAGATGCGTTAAATTTTGTTGGTATACTCAAATTACTTGGAAGTTATATAAAGAATATTGTATAATATTTTTAATTAAAATTTATTTTTATTTTATTTTTGAAATTTCCATTGAACTAAATTTTGAGAGAATATTTTTTCGACAAATGTTGTAATTAAGATAGAAAATTCAGACAAAATTAATTATTTACAATATTTCTTGTTATCATCATCAAGTAAAGTCTATCATGTTAAATAATATAAGTTAGAATAATTTTTGATATAAAACAAGTATTCAAATATTTGGAATAAATCTCTACAGCAATGTAATTAACAAAAGACAACATTTAGACATTTTAGTATGATAAAAAATGGGCAAGCATTGATGACAAAAAAAAACAAATAAAAAAATAGAATGAAATGCAAACTTTAAGTTTTTGTTGTTTTTCTCGAAAGATTTTATTAGTTCCGTAAGACTAGTATTAATAAATGGACATCAATCAATCAATATATGTATATATATATGGCAAATGCATATAAATATAAGTATATGTATATTCATTATGAAACTTGTACTAAATTACAGCAATAAGTTGTTAAATTTATACTCATAAAAACGCATAGTTTTTGTTTTCATTTTTCGTTTCCTTCTTCTTTGGGAAGCCCAATATACATATATAATATATACTATATATGCACGCATACGTCAGATAGAAAGATGATAATCATCGCTGGCGATTCACAAAAAAAAAAAACAACAAAAAAGGTATGGGAAAAGGAAGGGCAAACGATATTGAAAGGACGTCACAGAAGGACACACGCATTAACGAAGCGTATTTCATTATAAAACCTGATGATGAGGGCACAATGAACCAAAGGGTTTGGTAAGCAGTCTAGCATTTGTCGCGTCACAAGGACAAGGACAAAAAAAACAAGAAGAAGGAAAAAATAAACTGAACCAAACCAAAACGACTCGAACAACGGATGAAAACAAGATAAGAAAAACAACAACAACTAGAAACACACAAAAAAATAAAACCCAAAAACAGATAAACAAAATTGCAAAACGACACATGAAATGAAAGCAAGGTCAAACATTGAGAAGGAAACAGTATTTAAGAAGAAGAAGAAGATGAAAATAATGGGTTAGCAGCATCTCTAACTCTGGCTGTCGGCTGTCGGCTGTCGGCTGTGGGTGTTGCCGGCTTATATGTATTCATGAATTATATTTATGTACAAAAAATACTCAAAGTATACTCATACTCAAGCGACAACAACAACAACAACTGTAGCACGTGTTTGGGCAACGACAAAAAAAAGAAAAACAACAAAAAAAAAAAAAAACTCCATCGGTAATAAATATATTTTTATATGTCACATTTCGATACTTGGTTTAAGTTCATTTTTCAGTTTTGAGTTAAGTATTTTGGTGATTGAAACGGATTTTTATTGTATTTGTTTTTATCTTAATTGTTTTTATTTTTTTTTGGTTGTTGATGTAGAATATAGTACATATATATATGTAGTAGTGAGTACTTATTACGCATACGATATACGATATTTCTAGGGCAATGCAGGCGATAGTTCAATCCATTTTGGAAGCTTAATAAATACAATAATGTCCGATATGCAGGTCGGGAATAATATATGCTCTTTTTAAGAATAAAAATTAAATACACCACACACTCACACACACACACACACACACACACACACACACATACACATAAAGAATTAAAGTTAAGGTAAAACTATTAACATTTATTAAGAATTAATATACTTGAATTTTTTTAGTGAATAATCAAGCAGAAGGAAGTAGAACAAATTGATAATCGATAATAATCAATACTGGTGGGGGGAAATTGTTTATCGATAACTTTTAAGTTGAAAACAGTCAGCAAAGAACGTCAGCAGGATTAAGAAAGTTTAAAGTTCAATATATAAGTAGTAGAAAAAGAGTCAGAGCCGGTTAGAAAAAGAGAAAGATAGAGACACACAGAGAGAGAGAGAGGGAGAGAAGTGCGTGTATGCGTGTGTGTTAGTGTGTGTGTGTATTAAGCTAAGCATACATACATACATACGTTGTAAAGTACTTAACACATTTAGCTAGAAGAAGAAAGAACTACTAAATGCAGCCAAGAATAAAATAAATTTGTCGAACAACATTAAGAATTTTTGTTCAAAAAAAAAACATACATATATATATTTTTATAACTATAACTTTGTTAGTTGTTTGAGCTTTGTGTATGCAGTAGTTTCCCCTTTCCAGCTCTCGAGTTTTGTTCACACATACATACAGACAAACTAGGAGCCAGCAGCTTTTTTTGTTGTTGTTGCCCCCCGCAAAACTTGTTCAAAACTTGTGTAGTTTATGGATTGCTACACATATCGAATACGAAAATGCAATCAGCAAAAAGAATCGAAAAACGAAAAATCATTCCAAAGGTTGAGTCTAAACAGTGAGAAGAAGTGAGACGAGAGACGAGAGAGAGAGAGAGAGAGCGAGAGCGACACTACTAAAAACAAAAAGGGAAATAAAAATGTAAATATTGAAACGCATGCTGGAATTATCTTTCTTTCTGTACGTGACACGGACAACCTTGTCTGTGTGTATGTGTGTGTGTGTGTGTGCCCGCCCCCCCACTTACACACACACACACACTACCATGCACTAACTGGTCAAGCAAAATGTTTGAATTGTTGGTTCTGTGGCTTGAATGGTGCAGCTGCTGCTGGTGATGGTATGTGTGTGTGTGTGTGTTTGTGTGTGTGTGCCATGCTGTGCTTAACCCCTTCGAAATGCAAACTTATTGCAACTCATTTGCTCCAAGATACACAAACATACATATACATACATACATACGTTCGCATCAACATAGTAGACTGGGTTCAAAAGAACAAACAAAAAAAAACTCTCTTCAAATGAAATCTGTCGATGTTTGCGTTTTGTTTAAACTTGTGTGTGTGTGTTGAGCTATAAATTAATTGAGCACATACATTTATGTACATAAATATGGTATTAAATAAGTAGGCATATATGTATATGTATGTACGTATGCATATACATATAGTATGTACATATGTATGTATAGTTGTAAATGTCAAAGTAGTTTTAGTGGCATACATTGAAATCGGATTTCCAAAAAAAGTTTAACACAATTCCAAAACTAAACGAAAAATCAAAACACAAACGTATCCTCAAGAGAAAGTGAAGAATAACGTGGAATATTATTTATAATAAAAGTAACTCAATTTCAAAAAACGGAAACAAAACGAAACGAAACGAAAAGAAAAATAAATCAACTCATTTAAGAAACAACTTTATAAATATAACTACATAAATTACTTTAATATATATCATATATCATACATATAAATGTTAAGTAGTATATAGTAGTAGAAGGATAATTAATTGCATTACCTTTCGCACTGACGCAGCGTCCAGGATGCGATGATCCACAGCGAGACCATAAAGACCAATAGAACCGTTCCCGGGCATATTGTCATAAGTGTTTTTAAAACAAACCTGCGAGAAACCAAAAATACAAATCCAAATTAAAATAAATAACTATCGCTTATCGATTATTATCGAACGAATACTATGGCAATGAATCAATGAATTACCTTGTGTTAAAATTAATCCTATTGAGAGCGCCGATGCTCCGTGACGATGCGTCGGTGAATAGCTTTGAATGCAGCAGCATAACGCGACAGATTAAATATAATCGAAGGAACATAGGTAGTGATAAAGCTACGTCGTATGGCACCATTTCGGTGCCCATTGTTTTATTTTTATTGGCCAATTTTGTCGTCCACTGGAAATAGTATTCGCCAGGAATTGGATGTATAGCGCATATAAAAAGTTCTAAACTTATTTGACTAATTCGTTGCCATGTCATTGCGATCCTCCAATCGTCGGCGCAGTTATCTATCATGAATAACTGTGTGTTGTTTTTGTTGTTGTTTTCAATTTATTATTGATGTTATTGTTTTTGAGTTTTGGTTTTTTTTTAGCACGCAGACATTTTGTTTTTGTTGTTTGGGTTGGGTTTTTTTTTTTGTTTTTTGTTTATATTTTATATTAATAGTTTTTTTTTCGTTGTTGTTTGATAGGTTTTCGACACGGCGGGGCACAGGGAAAAAAGAGAAATGTAGAGAGAGAAATAAATTAATTATTAAATATAATTGGAATTTTATCGATTTGTTATTTGCGACTAAACAAAATGAAAATACACCCAAAAATACGAGCATGAATTATTTGACAAGTACAACGTCAATGAAGTGTACAAATGCGTATAATATGTCTAATAGCTAAGTGTGTTTGTGTGTGTACGTGCTGGTGTGTGTGTGTGTGTGTGTGAGTGTGTGTGTGTGCGTGCAGGTGTTGCTGTTATTGTGTGCTGTTGTTGTTGTTGGTGTTGTGGCTTTTGATTAAAGTATATAGTATAATATATATAGCATAGCGAAAGATGGTTTGGTGTAAGCGAAACCTGCTGTACAAGTCGAACATCGGCTATCGGTTATCGATAGCGATTTCAAAACCTGCTTCTGCTGTTGCCGATGCTGTTGCCGTTGCCGTTGCTGCCGCCGATGCCGTTGCTGTCCCGCTTTATCATCCTGATTATTCCATTTGCGACCTCGGCTGTGTGGTTGCTGACTGCACTGATTGATTTGAGTGTGCGCTTGATGGGTTGTGTGTGGTTATCGGTTATCGATCTTAATCGTAATCGGTGATCATGTGTTGTTACATAGCTTACACAAGCCACACTCTCTATATTGTATAACTAATTTTTTATACAGTGCACACGTTTTAATGCGTGCTGGTGTGTGTGTGTGTGTGTGTGTGCGTGTGAGTGTGTGTGCAAAGTACTTACTGATTAGGTAGGCGGCGTGCGTGTTCTCGTGTTGTTAGCACATATTTTCTTCAAATTTTTTATTATTTTCTGTTTTTTGTGTCGATATATATTTTTAATTTGGCAATTTGTTTTACCTTTTTGTATTTTATTGGCTCAAATCAATTATGGAATCAAGCCAAGTATTCGAATCTGATGAGAGTCACTTGATTTATTAATACCATTTTCTAATTAAATGCAGCTGCACTCAAGCCATATAAATTGATGTACTATAAGCCAAAGCTAATTGAAGTTTTTTACTGCGCAGGGACAGAATTATTTTCTGTTCTTTTTTATTTTTTAATTTTTAATCAAAGGACTTTCTTTCTGTTCTGATTGGGCTCTCAATAATTTAAATTGCTCAACTAGAAAAACTGATAAGTGTGGCCAAAGCTCTGTCTTTGCAGGTGAATTTAATACTAGGACTCAAATGGATTAAAATCTATGCGTCTTGAAATTTGACATTTTTTGTTTAGTATTTACAACTTGTTGTGGTTTTTGGAAGCGAAACATAAAACACAAATTTGCAAATTCTGCTTAAACTATTCTTCAGGTTTCAACCAATCGAAGGATCCTCACACATACATTTATACATTTTATTTTCAATCAAATATTTATTAATTCTATGATTATGGTAAACGAATTGGAATCAATCGACTCAAGTCAAGTTATTGGATTTTTGTTTTGTTTTTTCAAAATTAAATAAGCATTAATAATCTTCATAGTAGATGGGTCGGTGGGGGGAAGGGTGGGTGGGTGGGTTGGGGTCTGGCTTTGTTAATCATTAACTTAGAATTCTTATCGTGAACAACACTTTAACACATTGAAAAAGCACACAAATACTATATGTATGTATCTAGTATGATGCGCATAATAAATAGTTTGCTACTCTAGAACTACGCACATATTTTGTATACAAAAATCACACTTGTGAATGTTTGCGAATGGTGCGTGAAATGAGGAAGGGGGGAGGGTTGGGCGAGGAGGAGGGTTTAGTTTAAAAAGTTGGGTTGGCAAACACACTTTGCTGCTATTGAGTAGAGTATTGTTGCATTGTATATATGTAGTAGCAGTTAAGTAGTAAGTAGTCAAGTAAGTAGGCAGGTAAGTGGGTAAGTAAGTGGGTAAGTAAGTAGTAGCTGATATATAAGCCGTGTTTGTTTGTTGTTGTACAATTGCTACGGATAGCTACGAGTGTTGTTTGAGTATTTGTGAGTCATCCGCAAGTTAAGCCGATTTATATCGAGAGATAGTTGATAGAAATTTGGATAGTAGAGTGCAAACATAATTGGTACAGTTCACACACAACAATTGTTCATGCAGACGAAAGTCCTGTGAATTGTTTAATGTTTTTGTTGTTGTTGCCAAAAATGATTGAAGCACCGTTCGAATCTTGGTGAATTAAATGATGTTTGATGTTTATACCGAATCGACTTAGCAATGAGAATGCTCATGTGTGTGTGTGTGTGAGTATGTATCTGTGTGTGTGATGTCATTCAATTCACATATGTAGCTGAACGAAGCAAAATAGCTTGTCGAATCGAATGGATTCAAATACGTTTGGTGCAAAAACAAAGAAGCATTTTGTTTTCCGAGTATTATGGGTATTCTGAAATGCAACTCTGATAGAGTTGAAGGTTTTCCTCTTGTTCAAACAATCTTCGATCTTAAGTAATCAGCGGCAAAACTAGCACGAATTTGTCTTTAACTCTGAATGCTTGAAGGCTTAAAGTGCTGTGCGCTTGCAACGTTTTTATTATTTTATAAGCAGCTGGCAACTCTGCACACGTTAAAATACATTTATGCACGAGCATACATGAAAAACGTTGAATTTATTCAATGCCACCGCATATGGAAAATGATTCAAATATATTTTTGGATTTTATTTCAATGTTTGGAACTTTTTATTTTAAATATACAAAGTTCATATGTTGTATTGTATATATAAAGGCTGTATGGCTGTTGTTGCTGTAATTGTTTTGTTATTGTTGTTGTTGTTGTTGTTGTTGTCAAGCTACTCTATGTTGTAAATGTTGTTGTTGTTTGACCATAGTATGCATGGGGGTACATAACACTATGCATGTTGGAATTACTCACAAAAATATTTATGATGAATATTAGTATAAATATTACTTACTGAATTCTGCAAAGCATAATTGGAAGGTAATTACATATATTAAAAAAAATTTACTTTTAAAACATCAACGTTAAAGAAAAGGTTTGGGGGGTTGGGGTGGTCAAGGGGGCGGGTTTGGTTGGAGGAATTAACATTAAATCGGATTTATATAAAGTTGTTTTTGTTGTTGTTGTTGTCGAGAACAAAGTATGAAGATTACGAATATGAGCGACGACAGAGAAATGTTGAACTGATTTGCATATAGTATATAATATATATATATATGCATGATTAACTGACTGAGTTCGTTTGATTTTGATTTTGATTTCGAACGATTGATTGATTGATTGATTGATCTTGGTCTTGCATCTGATTGATGATTTGTTCAACATTCAAAGTAATGTTTGCTGAATTCTGTTTCATGGACGAATAATGGACGAATTATGCAAGTGATTTAATCTGTATAAAGTATTTTATTTTTTTATGTTTTTATACTATTTTGTCGATTGAGCGGTGATTCTGCTATTTTGAATTGTATATTATTGTTTGTAATCATCTAGTATAATCTAATTAAATATATATTGACACTTGACACACGACTCACAGGACTTTGTTTTGCCTCAAATCACGAACATCACAGCTTTTAGGCCTTTCGTTATTCGATATTCGATATTCATTTGCCTTTTTTCGCTTTTATCTAATTGACATTGTTACAATAGTATTTGATGCTTGCCTTAATTTATAGTTATAAAACACTTTGAAATAAAACTCTTTTTTGGTTTGTTTGATTGGAATTATTACTAATTGCTATTGCTAAGAATATAAAACGATTAAGTAAATTTATATATATATATATATATTTAAATATATATATTAGGTGCAATGTACCGTGATGTTATGTTAAATTGTTAATAATGTTTTGATTCATTTAAAAATTGAAAATGTTAGTAGAAATAGCAAAAACGTATAAAAAGGAAATAACAAATTAAATAGTAGTTCTCTCATGCTCTTATTTTCTTTGTATATATTATATGTTGTTGTTGTTGTTTTTAAATTATATATATATAGTATGTATAACCGTTACTCATGCGAACATTTTTAATACATGTAGTTGTTGGTATTTGCTAAGTTGTAAGCAAAAAAGAAAAAACCATAATAAAAAATAGTTGAGGGTTTTGAGGAAAGAAGGGTAACTTTGGTAAGAAGGGGGAGGGGGCGGGGGGGTAGTAAACCAAATAAATTATAGTGCTCTCTGTACATGCAACTGGTATTTAAAAGCGCATGAAAGAAATACGTATTACGTCGTCGTCATAGTACAACAATATAATATATTGTTTGTGTGGCAAGATAACCCAATTAAAAAAGTGAATACATTCCGTAATTGTTGTTTGACTGTTTGTTTGTTTGTTTGTCATATCGAACAAGTTGAATGCTACTTTCAACTGAACTTCCTTATTAAACTCCTACTTATCAAATATATATAGATACTTTATATTGTGTTAAACAAAAATGTGAAAAGTAAACGTAATGTTTATGGTTAATGTTAGAATTTTTGGATCTATGATTTGATGTGTGGACTACTGTTTGGTTCTTTTTGCTGCTGTGCTGAATGGATGACAAAAAGTATAGGGTATATAAAATCAATCTAATAGTAGAGAGTCGAGAGCTTTAACGCTGTTTCAACAGTAAATCAGACTAATAGTATAGGGCAACAGAACGGAACGGAATGACGGATATGGATGTTAAATGTTGCATTATTTAGTATTTATTGGTATTTTTTTTTGTACTATTTTGTTGTTGTCGGAAATTCGCTAGGCAAAAAAGTAACAAAAAACTTTTCAAAAAATATTAACATATTAATATTGAACAAAGTCTTACACTTTGTGTGTGTGTTAGTTAGTACAGTTGCGCTCTGTACTCGCTAGCTGCATGCATGCATAACGATAACAGTAACGGTAAACGGTAAACGGTTAACGGTAACGGTAACGATAACGATAACGATAACGATAACGATAGGCGCTTATATGCGTTTATAACAAAGTGCAATACTCTGTTCGTTTTGGTTGGCATTCTCGCAATATTTAATAGCTACTGTCAAAAGTTCTTGTGGTTTTCGTTATTTATTATTTGTTTTTTATGGAACAGACAAAAAGAACACATAAAGTATAAGTACAACAAACAACTGCAAATGAGGTGTTGAAGCCTCTAGGGCTTCTAGAGCTGGCTATAAGAGTAGTTCTAATAAATGCAGGGTTGTGGGATTGTTACGGGATAGTTAGGGATGCTTAACGATGATGCGGGCAGGTCGTTAATATTTATGGGCTAGAGGGGGTGGGGTTGGGGGGAAGGCGGGGGTTTGGTTATAGTTAATAAACGATGGCAACGTTAAAACAGTAACGATGACAACCATCAAATAACATCTGCAAGAGAAAGGATACAATTTGCACTCACTCTCACCTGCACTTCCAAAGCATGGTAAGCTACTATAAGTCCTAAAAGAATCACAGTCGAAACAGATATTAAGGTTTTTAACGCTGTCGAGTAAAACGATGCCTGCAACGAGAATCAAATATTTGTAATAAATATAGGTGGTTATTAATACAGCATGTAAGAGTTGGACTTGAGTGAAGAAGTGAGTCAACTTAAGTTAAGTTGAATAAGAATGAAGTTAATGACTCACCTTTGTGTAGACTCCGGCACTGCTCAGTTCGTTTTCAATCACCATCACGATGATCCCGAACATGCCCATGACAAGGGCATAGTCGCTAATGCGCTTACGCTTCTCGAACAAAGCTTTTCTCTTGCCCAGGCGATAGCCCACATTGGGTTTGTGTTTGGCCGAGTTTGTCGATGGCTTCCTGGACGTATTGCCGCCAGTAAGCGCACGTTCCTCCATATACCTGTCAATACAAATGGTGTGTTTTTTGCTCAATGCCAATTGACGCGACTAGCCGCACTAGCCAACACTCGATTATGCTTCACGCACGCACACTTCACACTTCATATGCCATTCAAGGACTAACTAATTATTTAAATACTTTCGACAGCGACGCCAATGACAGATTTGCCATCAACTCTGTTTATTGCAAATTGTCTCTGACGCGGCGCATTGCCCAATAAATCTTAAGCACAATTCAATGACAGGTTTGTGTAGTATGTGTGTCGTCTTGTCGGTTTTGTTGTTGCCTGCCTCATGAACATTTTTGTGTCACATCAATTTGTGTATCCCAAAAGATACAAACGAACGGACGGCGGAGGACAAACATGTTGTTAAATTTTTGCTGAGAATTGACAACAAGAAATATATGGGAATAATAGTCCTTCCTTTTCGATCCATTCACAGAGATAAAATATACTATAATAAAATTGTATGAACTGCATAATACCCTGTGTTAGAGTGTCTAAAGATTTTTACAACCAATTGTCTCTTGCATTTAAGATACCCCAAACTTTTGTATTTGTTTTGCTTGGGTCTTTTGCTGGGCAACCAAAAATGCTGAATTGTGCCAAACTCGAGAAATTTTGTACTTTTGCAGGCACTTAAATGGATTTATTTATGCATTGAACGTTGTTGGACACATACCATATAGCTACCATATTGACTTTCTAATAAATACTTGTATACATTAGGCAGTGCCAAATTGAATGGTCATCAAAAACTCAATGGCACTTTATTGCGTATACGCAACGTAAGTTGCAAAACTAAACTACTTTATTGTGTATACTATAAATGTATATTAACTTTGAGATTTGTTTTGGGCTTAGTTCGGTGACCTCACTCTCTCTCACTCTCACACCTTTTTTTTGGTTGTACCCTTGAAGGATATACTGGTTATGTAATGACATTTATAATCTGCCCCGCCGCCGCTGACACCTAATTATGTATGGCCCATGGCAATTAGTCAAAAGTTTGTTGCTCGTTGGATCTACTACTAGTTAGGGAGTTCTCAAGGCATTATCTAAATTGTTTCTAGTAGGCGTAGGCACATGAATTGGTAATGGAATGTGGCTTGGGCGCTTGGGGTGGAAGATTGGCGATTGGTATACATACATTTCATACCTAGGGTAGTCTGAGTGGATACCCACTAAAGCCTCAGCCGCTTCTTCGTTGCATCCAGATGCGATCTGTTCCCGGTTCGCAATGGAAGGTGTTTTCATCGAGCCAGGAATTGAAAGTGTCGACGCTGGCTTGCGGAGCTACAACAAAAAAAACATATACATCGATACAAATATCTATATATAGAAAAACCAATTTGAACAAATTATATAATCAAAGTCTCGCTACGAGTTCAGCCTGGTTGCAAAGTAATTTTCTTGCGTGTGTGCTCTGACCAAAAAGTCGTGTGAAATTATCAGTTAACATACGAAATATATAATTAGTTAATTAAATCACGAAGCAGGCAAAACAAAACAAAGTGTGACTAAAATAAAGCATTGTGCAGATTCTAAAGTGGCTTTTGTTTTGGGTTGTTGAGTTGATTTGAGTATCTTTAAGTTATCCGAATGGTGTTGAGCTGCCTTTTGTAGTATCTTATAAGTAATCATAGCTAAACATAGCTAAGAACCTAGTTTAATCAGCTCTTAAAAGTGCCAACACCAATTGCAACCTACCTGCATCTCCTCCATGGTAATTTTTATGCTGAAGCCTTTTGTTGCTGATGATTATTTTGATTATTATTGTCATTATTACATACATATGCATAATATATATGTAATTTGCCTCACCTATTTATCTAAGTATTTTATTAAAATCATTTTGACAACATATCCAAACCATTGTTGGATATCCTCGTTGTCGTTTCGAGTTGAATTATTAGTTCTTTTTCTGTTTTGATTATAAAGTCGTATAAAATAGATATGTAGAAACATTGTTTGATTTCGATCTGAAATGAATTTGGTTGGCATTTGTTCTACACACACACACACACACACACACACACACACACACAAGCATTTAATACAGTCATCATAAATGGCTTAATTGAAGCCAGAAAAACATCGACCGACAGGAGCATCATCAGAACAAACTAATCCTTTTTATCAGCCACAATCACATAACTCGGGCGGAGGGAGAGAGCAGAGGATAGCACACAAAAGGATGACGTCATCATTACGTTACATAACATGCAATGATTGCCGAGCTGGAATGTTTGTTAGTTTTGGTATTTGATGTATTCTGATTTGGTATTTTCATGTCTTCTTTCTTTCTTTCAACTGGCACTCGAAATCCAATTATGTTGGCTGGCCAAGTTACTCAAAATGAAACCGGAATTCAAAGCGCAATCAGGTACATGTGCAGCCTGTATGTGTCTGTGTGTGTGTTTGCGTGTGTGTAAGTGGTTTTTTGGTTTTTTTTTTTGTCATTTTTGGTTATCAGAAAATACTAAAAATTCTGAGTTGCATCATAAAAGAAGCGCATAAAGGAGAGCTTATGGGTAAGGTAGGTATGAGGGGTGGTTGGGGGGGCGAGGAAAGGCACAAAAACCAGTAAACGACAGGAAGTATGTAAAAGTATGTTAAAAAGGAACTTTCGAGTGCGTAAAAAGGGGAAAAAACGCTAAAAACAAAAGAAAATAAAATACAAGAAATAAAAAACGAAATCCAAAAGCAAGCAAAATAAATGAATGTACACACTTACACACACACACACATTTACAAACACACAAAGCACTTTGCGTTTTTCATATTTAAATGAAAACTAAAGATAAGTAATCTCAAACTTGGGTGCGGTTTTCTCGTTTTGTTTTGGCTTTTTTTATGGTTGTACCACGGCATGGTATGGTCATGGCTTTAACTAAGTATGTATGTATTTAACACACACACACACACACACACACACAGACACAGTCACAGAAATAGACATAGTCTAAATAAATGCTGCCTGGTAAAAAGAAAAAAAAAAATTGTTCTTTAAATTAAGCATAAACAAACTCTCGCACACACACACACACACACACGCGCCACGCCCCGTTAAATGCAAATATTTGCTTATAAAATAAACTATAACCTCACACCACACACAACACACACACACAGACAAACACATTCTTACAAAAGACCCGTTACGTGCCTATTTGTTGATGCTTGAGCTTTAACCATGCTCTTTAGCCTTTTTTTCTTCTTACTTTTCTTCACTAACTGTAACTGTGTGTGTGTGTGTGTGTGTGTACTTATGCTCTTGTGTACTTACGACATATGTATGTACATTGTTTGTTTGTCTGTATGAGTGTGAGTGGGGCAAAATGACGTCTTTCAATTGAGGCCTTAATCAGTTTGGCTTTTGCATTTGCCCCCCTTAATGAAAATGCTCACAAAAGCTACTAGTCTCTCATCACCCCCCTGCCCATCCCCTGTCAAGTACTCTATACCAAATAGAATTGGTTTAATGCTAAGTAGATTTGCTTTAATTTTCAGGCAGGCAGCTGCTAATAACACTCTGTGTGTGTGTCTGTGCCAGAGAGAGATAGAGAGAGAGAAAGCTGGGCAAAGTTTGACTTTGGCTATGCGGATGAGTTAAGCTCAGCGTTGAGTTGATTTGCGTTGAGTTAAAATGGCAGAGTAAAGCTCGAAGCTCAATTCCTTGACAAGCTTAGCCCATCTTGTGGCCCATGTTGATGTTTTACTTGGGCCTGAGTGTTGACAGAACGGATAGAAATGCTCCAAATGACAATAATAAAAAGAGGCTGAGAATTTCATTAAAAATGCTTTAAAAAAAAAAACACATTCTTATGATTTTAGACCGTTAAATTATAATTGCCAGGAATTTCGACTTTTAAGTTTTAGCTATTAAAAAGCCATAATGACAGCAATGCGGCTGCTGCTCAATTGTTGCCATCTTTCAAGATTTTGCTCTTTCTTCTGCTTACCCTTGTTGAATTTTAAGCGTGGCTGAAGCTGATCACTTGGCTTTCTATGTATGTGTGTGTGTTTGGTAAATGTATGTGTTGTTGCCACGCCCACAACACAACACGGAATTTGAATGGGCCAAAACAACAAAAGGCAGCTGCTTCTGCTGCTAATCATTGTTGTTGTTCTTGTTGCTTTGAGGCGTTGCGTGTTCTACACACACACACACACACACACACACACGCATACACAGGCACACACAAAGAGCAAGTGGCAGGCGTGTTATCAGTGGCGACACAGATCCTGCTCTAGTCTTAGCATATGTACAAAAGCCCAATAACCTAACCAATACCAACAGATTAACTTGTGCTGGTGTGTGTGTGTGTGTGAGTGTGACCAACATAACACAAAACAAATTGCGCACGTTATGGATTTTCTAATGCCAAAGATGCTAATTGAATTTCTTAATTAAGTTGAAAAACCGCTAAAACAATCAGCAAAAATTATACCCAAAAAACTAACTACATACCATATATATATATATGTACACAATACACGAAATCGATTTATTTCAGTCTTTGTTTGATTGATTTAAATGAATAATTTGAGTTAGTTCTGTATTTGTAGCATACTTATTGGGGCAAGTATTCAAGCTTCAAGGGGTTTTCAGCATGTTCACAAAAAAATGCAAGCATACTTATTCGGGCATCCTACCAAAGACATTATCACACTGTTTGCGTTTACTTGCTACTCTCCATTTAACAATGCACTTCGCTCGCTTAAGCGGCAGTATTAAACGTTGCAGTGCATTAAAAAAATATGATATTATATAATGCTGCTTGAATAGACTTTGGCTGGTATTAGGAAATGCCAAGTTGAGACTTTAAAATGAGGCGGGCTTAAGGCTCGATTATGTATGAGTTTGTAAGCCATATGATTAGTTTAATGCCTTAGGATTATTATGCAATGCAAGTTGCAAACTTAAAACGCTTCATTAGCACTGCTGCTATTTCGGGCTATAATAATAATGAGTGGACGATAAGCGTCTTCGCCATGCATTTATAATAAACTCGACTGACTGTCCTTGCCTAGAGGCATTAAATATCATCGCTGTACGAGCTTGAGCCACAATCTCGTAAGAACAGAAACTTTGCCTTTCGGCGCTTTTGCATTATTCATCAAGAATAATAATTATAATCGCTGTTGTCATTTTGTTAGCCCCAAAGTTGTTCGACCAACAATTTGCATGCACTGCCAATTGCAATTGAGCCCTTTAGGCCAGACAGATAGACAGACAGTCAGACAGAAGGGGCAAACAGGCAATCAGCATTTGGCACCTGCTCAAAAATAGAAACGATTTTCCATTGCCAACTGACATGGCCGGAAATACATATACAATATATGTATAAACTATATTTATGTGTTTGGGATTAAAATGTCTCATTTGGCTTATGGGTTGCCGTGGCAAGCTGCCACGCCCCGTTTCTGTTTCTCACCTAACCAAAATAAATTAACATATACTCATTTCGAGTCCTTTAACGAGTGGGTCCAAAACACGCATATAACACATTATAAGCTCTAACCCAACAACACACACACACACACACACACACACACATACATACACACATGTGTACGTGTGCTGTACTCGAAGGAAATTGGTGGAAATTATCGAGTTTCCTATACAAAACGCGTCTGACACGCAAAACCAGCCCAAAAACCAAAAGGTTTTGTTACATTTGCTTCTTTCTTTTCGTCCTGACTGAACTTGAATCCTGTTGTCGCTGTTGTTGTTGTTGTTTGTTGTCGTTAAAACTGTAGTCGGAGCCTATAGCTGTTGAAGTTGCTGCCTATTGCTTTAACGACAGCGATTAGATTTGGGTGCGGGCGGGCGGCTTTTCCATTTCCTTTTTCCTGTTTGCCTTGTGTGTGTTTTTTTTTTTGCCGCTGCTACATATTTTTGGTATTTGTGGCATTCTCTTTTCGCTCACAGCGTGTGTTGCACATGGATTTATTGCTGTTAATGTTGAGCTTTCATTTTCGTTTTGTGTTTTTGTGTTTCTGTGCGGCTGGCTAATAAATTTAGCGTAATTAAGGTTTAGTTGAGGTTTTAGCTTAGGGTTTTTATTATTATTATTTGACCGCAAAAACCAAAGGAAATTTCATAATGAAGTGTTCGCTTTGTTAATGCTTAATTAGGCGTATAAGTTATATAGTATATTTTCCATAAGTATTATTTTGCCAAAATGAATGTGTCTTTCAATGCCTGAATTAGTTCACCATGAATGCACAATTCGGTCAGTCGACGCCGACGACGGGTTGACAGCTTGAAGTTGAAGTTATAAAACTATTCTTTAAGCCATCCTTTCCTTTCTTGCTTTGTTTATTTTGTTAAGTTTTTTCGTTAAGCTTAACAAATATTTAATGGTCAAATGCCAACGACGAAGTTAATTAAATGTTTTCACAAATTTTTGGTTGAATAAGAAATTAATTTGAATTTGGTGACAGGGTTAAAATATGCCACTTGCAACGTTACTTAACCGCAACTGCAACACCTTAATTATGATTTGAGGTAAACAGTTTGAATCTGGTTTTGGCATTAAATCAAAATTTGTTACACCAAACCGTCGCACCTTCGGCTCAAGTCGTAAGCTGACCGCGAACCAAAGATGTATATATATGTATATATACTCTTGGTTCAGACAGAACCTTGGCCTTAACCGTAATCGTACTTAGGTTCGCGTAACGGCAACCGAACGCAAATCGATGCAATTTTCTTTTTTTCCTATCCGCAAAGTGTTATTATTATTACTGTTATTATTGCTGTTATTATTGTTATTGTTATTAAAGGTAGTGTCTGCCTTGTTTTCTCGCTGAACATGTTGTTGTTGTTGTTGTCGTTGGAATGGAAGCGTGCCAAAGCGGCGCATCCAATAAATAATGACAACGTGACAATGACAAAAAAAACTGAATGTCTCAGCCCTCAAACGAAACACGCCAAGCCAAAATGTATGAAAGCCACATATTTAAGTCAAATGGTCGAGACATTGTTCATGTTGTTGTTGTTGTTGTTGCTTGTCATTGTCGTTTGCTTTGGGGGCACATTGCAGGTTGGTTATGATCAAAAATCAATAGACATACATGTATATATAAAGACCCATTGTCTGGGTTCTATGGGGTTGCATCCATGCAGAGTCTCTCTGTGTGTGTGTGTGTGTGTGTGTGTGTGTGAGGACGCCCCCCCCTCCACCCCCCCACAAGACATGTGCACCACTTGAGCTTGCATATATGTTCTTCTACTTGGGCTGCCAATCAAACAACTTGCCGAGCGACACCTGCCACCACCACTTGCAACACCAACACCAATGCAACAACCACGGAAGCAGGCCACTGTTATCATATGCAATTCCAATTCCAATTCCATTGCATTTGGATTTCACATAAATAACAAAAATCCTATATATAAAAATACTATATTAAGGGGTTGGGGTGGTGGGGGGTGTTGTGGGGTTGGTGCATTGGTCATTGACGTATTTAGGTCTTATCGTCATAATCGTCATCATCATCATCATCGGCGTGTTAACAATTGTGTTTAACAATTATCAATTATTCAAAAGCAAAATTGTCTCTTTATTTAGATTAAATTTGCTTTTTGTTATTTGCTTAGCCCCCTTTTCGAAACGTCATCAAATATGACACACATACATATGTCTGTGTGTGTGTGTGTGTGAATATTAACAGATTGAGTTGTGTTCGAGACATATTTGTGGTTCAGTTTCGAAAGCTTTAACCAAAACTTAGCTCACTTTTTCAGTTGATAATTTTTTTATTTTTTTTTTTTTTTTTTCAGTGATGGAAAAAGGCGTGCTTAAATTAAGTTGGTTCAAAACTCCCGGAAACAGTTAAATTTATAATGTTGTTTTTCTTCGAATTTCTAAAATTTCTAGAAACAACTTGATCCAAAAACAGAATATATTATTTGAATATTCTTACAAAAAAATAATATGAAAAATTAAAAAGTTTACATTAACGAGTAAGCACTGTATTTTGTTGTCTGTGATGATAATAATCATCATCATTGTCATGTGGATAATTATTAAAAGTTTTTTTTTTTTAATAATTTCATTTTTTGTTTGCATTTTTGGTTGGTAAAACAGCAAAAATGAATTCATTAAAAATTTCCATTTCCAACTTTTAACTCAAATACTTCATAAAGAACAACCAGAACACACACACACGCACACACACATTCAAGAGGGCATGAACATTAAGCAAATAACATTAAAATGCCGCATATAATATATAGCTTTGGGGCTTTGGCAGGTTGGGACAAAGGGGGTGTTTGTTGCAGGGGCGCTGCCTGTATTGGTCATAGGTCAACGCTAAGCAAATAATTAATAAACAATGATGTTCCCAACGTAATGGTGAATTGTCCTTGACTTGAAGAGTTTTCAAATATTCATTTTCCTTATTCAATTTTTTCTCGTTTTTTTGTCAACGCAGAAATAAAAAGTGCACAAGCCTATAAGAGCCTTAACCCGCGCCGCCCTCTCTGCACACACACGCCTGTCGCGTTCCACTAGTTAGCCGTAACAAGCGCGGTGGTAATTGGCCAAAGGCAGTTTGGCTACCTGTTTGCCTGCCGCACGCTCGCTTGCTCAATTATTGGGCTTACATAAAAATGAGGCATACGGGTCGTATGTGCATTTTACCAATTGCCAATGATGAGTGGAGGGGGGGGATGGGGGGTGACGGGTTTTGAACTCTCTCTGGCCAATTGCGTTTCTCAATTACAATCATTATGAATGGAAAAGCCAAAAGGCAAACAACAAAAATTTAAAAGAAAAAAAAAAAACGATTTCGCTCGAATGGAAACTCAAGCCAGGCAGGCAGGCTGTCAGCCAGGCAAAAGGAAGTGGGGGGAATTTTTGTCGGTTCACCCAAATTGGACATGCGGTCAAGGCCACGTGCGTAGGTAAAAACAAATAAAGTTTTGTATTCTTTCTATTCTTTCGTTTATTCCTTTTGGTTTTTGGGGCGCTTTTCTATTTACATAGAAGGCACAACAACAAACTTGTGGTTTGGCCAACAGGAAGAATGAATATCAAAAAGCGTTTAAACGGCTCGTGACTGCTTCTCGTCAAAAGGTTGTATGTGTGTGTGTGTGCGGCGTTTAGTTGGACACGTGCACAATGTATATTTCGGTCTATGTAAATTAAACGCTTATGGCACCGAAAGAACAAAATAAAATAGAAAGAAAAAAAATACACCCGCAATCTAGTGGCGCCATCTATGCTTGGAATTGAGTAAGTATAATTTTTGGTGGACGTTGCCAAAATAAAAACAAAACAAGGCCAACAACAAAAACAATAGGAACTCAAAGTTATGCGCATTTAAATTGAGCGCAAAATTTAGTAAAGTTTACGGGTTCAAGAAAGAAGAAAAAAACTCTATCGAGTTAGGATTTTAGTTATTGTTGTTTTTGTTTATGTAAGAGTTCAAAGTGTTGCAAGAAAGTTAAAAATCTTCAACGGAACTTCAACATAGTATACCTAAGGATCTTAGCTAAGCTTGTTTCATTAAGTCGCCCTTCAATTGCCGGTTGTTGTTTCAAGGAGGTTTAGTCAAAGTGCGTCTTACTTATACTTGATTTAATGCCACTTGAAGCATTTCCCTAATTGAAGTAGTTTTGCACGCGCATACTTGATATTGAATTGATATTTATTGTGCCATATAGTATATTCCACTTAATTTGCGAATTTGCGTTAACTAGATTCAAGTCTTCAGCGTAAGTGAATCTTATCCCACGCTGGCCCTTGTTGCATTCCAGGGAATGGCATGTACCATGAACGAGAATGTTGAGAGAAAAAACCCAACACTAATTGCACTCCATATGATTCTCAAGAATCGATCGAGTGCTTAGCGTTGAGCTCCAACACGCTTTGTCGCCTACTCGAATCGTGAAAGGCAAATGGCAAAGGGTTTTGAATGTTGAATGGGTTGAATGATTATTATAATGGTAATTGGCATACCAGATTTAAACGGCTTAAGCAATAAATCTTTTTGGCTCCAAACTAAATATTTACTCTCTTCAAAAACTCATCCATTCTATCTTTTAGCTAGCTGTTCTTTTGGCAAGTGAGTCACGTAGACATCAATGTGTAAACGAGCAAAACGTGACGGTCGAAAACCGAACAACAAAGAAACAAAAAAAAAACAATGCTAAAAAATTGTTGCCAAAAAAAAATCAAACAAATCCAACTGGTTTTTTTTGCAATGTAATTGAGACTGGCAATTTGTTCTCAATGTACTATATACTATATAGTATATATATGGGTTGCAGGTATATAAAACAAAATGACAGAAGCAGCAGTTGCAGTTGCACTTTGTGGCCAGCAATTCACCTGTCCAATTTTGCACATTCCCCCCCCCCACCCCTTTTCCACAGTTGACAGCAATTGATTCACGAATCAAACTCAACCCAAAAATCAGCTAAACGCAACTTGTAACTTTTACAGACGACGAATCGTAAATTCTGCTGAAGTTCATTTACGAATTAGGAGTTGGCATTTTATTTTTTCCTGTTTTTTGGGTTGACAGTATTTGATTGATTGCCATTAGGCATTGGAAAAGCAATGTTTCAATGTCAAACCGTATTTGGGAAATACTATTTTAATTACTCCGAATAACGCAATGTTTTCTTTTTGGGGACAGGTGAAAAGGTCACCATTACAAGGCAGCTGAGGAGCTGAACATTTAACATTTAACTGCAAAATATTTATCTAAGCTTTGAGTTTGACATAGAAAGATTGCCCGACATAATCAAAATTTATAGATGCAACATATATGACTCAACTATCGTTAAATTATATGTACATTTTATGTTTGAATATTAATCAACATTACGGTTGACTTGGCATCAAAATATTCTACATCATTTTATACTCAGCTCAAAAGTATGCTATGGAAATTAATTATATCGAATAAAGGAATTTTGTTTAATATAATTGTATTTCAATGAGTTCGATATAAATTATTATTTATTCATTTAATAGCAATTTCTAAGTAACTTTTTCGTGCACAACTAAATAGCTCAAGCTATTAGCTAATAGCTAATAATTTAACTGTTTGCACTAAGCATGCTTCAAACAAAAAATTTTCTTCTCTAAAACCAAAGGAAATCTAAATCGCATCGAAATAGATTTCGTTGATCTTTGAGCAAGTTTAATCTGAATAGAAAAGGGAAGCTTTTGTATGGAAAACTAGTTTGTTCAGCTAAAAAAATATTAGTTGAATATATTTTATTTATTTTTTTTAACTTTCCCAACTTCAGCTTCCACTTTTCGTGCATCTTGTAGCAATGATAAATTTGGAAAAAAAATCACTAAAAACAATAATGTTTAATAACTGATATATTTTAATGAGCGAAATAAATAAATAAATATATAAAAAGATTTCATTTAAGCTTCTTTCGTAATTAATTTGATTATGCAATGCATAAGAAATGCCCGACGACAACGTGACGTATACGCAACGTGAAATTGTGACAAACGCATAACGCATACGCAACGTACGCCAGCCACAAAATTATTTCACTTATCCAATATTTTAAATCTTTGTTGTTGTTTAAGTTTTCACGTGGCTTCCTTCACCCCGCCCGCACCATCCCACCCCCCTCGCTGTACAGAGAGTTTGGACAGTTGTTCACATACTACTACGATATTCAATTGTTTGGTTCTATCTATCATATACATAACGCAGTATATATGCAAAGGACTTACATAATGCTCGCGCAGGACAAACGCAGGCAACACACACTCTCAGCGGAAAGTGGTGCGGGGGGGGGGGTGTTGTATTGAGGGTGGCGCTCTGTTTATCAAAGCTTGCGAATTGCATAAGCGAATTGAAGGAGAGCGAGAATGACAAAGGAGGGGCCGGGGGAAGAACGAGCGTGAAGCTGTTGCAACAGCAAAAGCAACAATCAGCCGGCTGTGACAGCAAACATGTGACGACAACAACAACAAAAACAACCAAAAGCCAAACAAAGCTCTCCCCCCACCCCCCCCGCTCAAAAAAGTCGTAACCCCCCGCGCTCGCTCGCTCGCTGGCAACTTGGCGGAAATGTCAATCAACAAGCCGGAAACTGGCAACTGCCACCGTAACCGGCTTGATGAAGCATTTTTTTGCCATCGTCTGACAGCCGGTTAGCCCCGAAAACACAAAAACAACAAAATAAACAGGGCCAAAAGCAGAACAATAACAACAAAATGTTAACTGCGAAACAACGAACTGAGTTTTGGTATTGGTATTCAGTGAAGATTGAAAGCAAATTTGATTTGTTCGAATTGTAAACAGAATGTTGTGTGTGTGTGTGTGTGTGTTAGTGTGTGTGTGTGTTCAGGCATGTTTATATCCGGGTTTAAGCCATTAAATGCGTTTTAAGATTTACTTTTGTTTGTTTTGATTTCGCGAAAATGTTCGATATTAGAAAATATTTCAATAATTTTATATCGTGCTTTTAAGACTGATTTTTATTTAGGAAAATATTTTTTAAATTTTTTGGTTTTTTTAGGCTGTTCTCTTTTTTGTTATTTGTTTTTGTTTTTTTTTAAGATTTTTGATTTTTAATTTTAAAGTTTTTGTTTTCATCATTCTCATCATCAGTATGAAATTCTCTGACTTCGTTTCCCGCCCCCTTTCTAATCGATTTATTCTTCCCGTTATTTGTTGCTGTCTTTAATTTAATTTATGCATTCAAGCTCAGCATTTTTTGATTCTTTGATTCAATTTTTGTTTTTCATATTTTTTCCTTGCTCTTTTTAGTAATAAAATGCAGTTCTCCCCTAATAAGTTTGTACAATCGGTTAGTTTTTCCCAGATATGATATATACTATATGGGTATGAATTATAGTATTCCGATCGCAAATATGTTCTATAGAGTTTCTACAGTAGCTTCATATCAACGACAACAAGCACAAGCCAAACCCCGAAACGCATTCAAGCAACAAAAAAAGTGAAATGCAAAAAACAAAAAATAAAATCTAAATTAAATCAAGAAAATTGTGACTTGGATTAAGTAAGTATTAAAGTGTAAAGGTAATTGAATAAGATAGTATGTTGTTAGTAGTTAGCTGTAGTAAATATGGCTAATAAGGGATTAGTTAAGTTAGGATTGGTTAGCGTACTTTTTTGTGTATGCCTCGATGTTGCGTCGCTTTTTTTGGCTATTAACAACGACGACGACGGGGTAAGAGGGGCTGTTTCTGGCTGTTGTTTACGACATTTAAGCGGTTTCGCTGTGGTTCATCCGTCGCATCATTTCGGCATTCATAGTAAGTTTTTTTGGTTTTGATTCTTAGCTGTTCTTTTTTTAATGTTGTTTATTTTCTCTTTTTTTTGGGTGTATTTTAATTGTTTTGCTTAGGCCTTTTGCTGTTTAAATTGAAACGTATTACGAATCGAATTTGAATCTTTTTACGCACACACACTCAAGACACACACACATGCACACAGAACAATCATCAAGCACACACAACAAACACACTCCAGCACACACACACACACACAGCACACAATCACACGCGCACTCGAAAAAAAAGTGTAAAGAAAACAGATGCAATATTTTTTTTTTTTTTTTTTTTTTTTTTCTGATTATTTTTTGTAATTATTTTAAATGTTGTTTATTGTTGCAAGGTTTGTGCGAGTTTGCTATTGTCTTTGGATTTTAATTGTTTTATATTGTAAGTACATATTAAGTAAGTTAGTTTTTAGTTTAAAGGAGCTCTGCGCTTGCTACGTCAGCCATGGGTGTAAACACAATACAGACTGAATCTTAACTGGCAACTGCCAGCGACGAGGATACAATTTTTATGTCGGAGGACGCCCAGCGACGACGACCAAGTTCGAATTAACTCGACCACAATACGAGCGCAGCTCGAAAACGAGACACTGGCTCTGCCTTTTGCCCAACTACACACACACACACACACACACACACACACACACACACACACACACACACACGAACACACGAACACATACGAACATACTGCGTGAGCAATTCGAGCGACCGACAGTGAAACGGTGAGACAGTGGGACAGTGGTACAGTGGGACCGTGGCCCGGACAGTGGGCAAGTGTTACACAGGAGCCGGGATAACGGGGCAAGCATTTGATGAACGTCCCGTTAAAACGAAAGTGAGCGCGTTTTCGGTTTTGTTGTGTTTGTTTTTTTTCGTTTCACTTTTTTGGTAAGTGAGTTTTGGAGGCCTTCGGCACGTTAATGTTTAGGGGCGAGGTCCAACAACGACGCTCGACGCTCGACTTTCGACAGGCTCAGCTGGTTCAGCAATCGCTCTGCCCCCATCATCAGCTGTGTGTGTCTGTGGCTGTGCCTTTGGCTGTGGCTGTGTCTGTGGTGGCAGCGACAGTGTGCCACTGCTGTTGCAATTTTTCACTTGATTTGTGGCGCCGCCAGCTGAAACTCGCCACGCTTTTTTTTCAATGTGGCTAGAATATCATTTATTTGACCATTTTGCCATGCTGTATTATTGAGTATGTGTCTGTGTGTGTGAAAGTGTTTTTTTTTTTTTTTTTTTTGACAATTATGAATTGGGATTGTCATCTCCGTTGTGTGTGAGTGCTCACGCTCACTCACGCTCACTCTCTCTGTTTTTTTGATTGTCTCTCGCGTAACGGTTTGTGCTCAGCGCGCTTTTTGCTCTCTGCGCGTGTCTCTCTCGCACTCGCGCGCTCACTCTTGCGCTATTGCTGTGTGCGCGCCATCTAGCCATCTCTGTTCCACATTGTGCTTTTTGCTTTTGTGTTTTTTTGTTATCCCACGTGTATGCGTGTGAGCGTAGCATGTGTAGTGGATAAATGGAAACTGGCAACTGGCAGCTGGGTACATTTACACTCCCAACAACAACAACAACGGCAAAAGCAATAAGAGCAACAATAACACCCGCACCAGGAGCGCAGCCAAAATGCCGCCTGATAGCACTTTGGCGTGGCCACGGCCAGCTTGCTGTTATTGTTGTTGTTGCTATTGTTGTTGTTCCTTTTGTTGTTGTTATTGTCATATTGTGCTGGCGCTTCTTCTCTTACGGCAAAACTGAACTTTCGAGCTTTTGTGCTTGATCTGGACATAATTCGCGCCTGGCACGCGATACAAAAATCAAAATTGAACTTTACAAGTTAATCCTTTACACAACTAAATCGGCCATACATACATATATACCACTATATACATATAGATTTGGTTTATAAGTACAAATTCAAGACAATCCTATAAATTTTTTGTGAATCGAAATTCGAATCGAAGTATTTGAATTTTTGGGTAGAGTATTGTTGTTGTTGGTGTTTTTTGATATTTTGCATTAAAGTGGACTTTGGCTCTGGGTCTGGGTCTTTTGCCCTGTTTCCCGTGTTCGTCCTTCGGTTCGTCCTGCGCATTGGCAAGCGCTGACGACGATTTGATGCTTAAGGTGCCTGGCTCCGGCTCCGGCTTTGGCTTTGGCTTTGGCTCCTTGCTGGCTGCCGGGCCAAGTCACTCATCACTCACACACGCACACACACACACACACACATACACGTATTGTGATTCGCAACCCAAAATGTTGAGCTGCTGCGCGTTTGCTTTGTCATCGGCAATTGTCGTTGTCGTAGTCACGTTGTTCAGCAATATTTTTTAGTTGGCTCCCACATGTGTGTGCTGCGTGTTTCACTCCCATGCACGTATGTGTGCGTGTGTGTGTGTTTGTGTGTGTGTGTCACTCGTTTAGAATGCATTCTTGTCGCTGCTCCTGATGATGAACTTGCAAATGGATTTGCCTAGCAACAATTCTGCTTTGACGGATGTGCATGGAGCAACAAAAAAAAAAACCCACATGCTATACTAGTAAATACCCTGTAATCAGTTTGAACACACAAAAATATTTCATCAGTTTTTTGTGCTTTTATAGGTACATATTTTAAGAATCGTGCCTTTTCGATAACATATTCGATTTAAATCGATAACCAGATCAAGCTCAAATTCAGTAAAAAAAAAATATTCCCAATAACCAATTTTTTTATATTTCGAAAAAGTAACAATAATCGATATTAATCGATATTTAAGTCTGCGTTAATGTAATAAAACCTAATAAAAATAACTTCCTTGACGCATCATCATCAAACTCTTCGCCCCGTCAACCATTTTGTTTTTATGGATACAGGGTATACAATGTACAAAAAAGAACCCACCCTCAACTCGAAAAAGTATTAAAGGACGTTAGCTAACACGCCACTAAACAACACCTGCCCCACTCACCTGCCACTTCCGCCTTTTACTTTTATTATTTAAGCTTACCTTTATAGTCTCAACTTCTGTTTGGGGCTAGTATATCCTTTAATTTGCTACTTATCATTAGGGCAAAGTTGTTGAGCATTTGTTGGGATGAAAAAGGGACAAACACGACGAGATGTATGTAAATACAACACAGAGATAGAAAGAGAAGGAGATAGAGATATAGATGGATTCAGTCATCGTAGGGATACGAAAGCCCAATGGAAATGCATGTTTGGCAACGGAAGAACGGGATAGTCAAAATGTTGTCATGGCAGATTTTGAATAAATCATTGAAATGAAAACTTGATGCATTTGTCAGCCATTTGTATGCCCCCAAATCCTTTACATCCTCTGCACTTGGACCGCCTGCCAGTATCATTAGTTGACTGAACTGACAGTTTTATACTTCGATGTACATGCTTGTGTGGGGGATGTGTGGGACGTGGTGGGGGGATGTGGTATGAAACCGACTTGTGCAGCTATGCATTAAGCCATTTACAAGACATTTAAGACAACGTGCCATGAAGGGTTTTGCGATTGCTGCTGCAAAATAAAATTAAAGAAACTTTTTAATGCTTGCAAACAAACACCTCGGAATAACTTAATTGGGTGGCAATAATTATTGTTGCTTCGAGTACTTTGAGTATACTAAAACATGACTCATTCGAGTAATTGTAAAGTGCATTTGCGAAAGAAGAAGAAGGAAGAATAATCAAATGGTTGAAGAAGCAGCAGCTTGTGCAACTCAAAATCGTTTAAATACGCCGCCTCGGTCATCATTTATTGATGGACTTATATAGTATATATAGTATGTATATGGTATGGACATATGCGTGCGTACCATATTAATATGGCTACTTAAATGTGCATTCGTCGCGAGTAGAGGCCCGTCAAGCGAGTAGTCATTAAATTTTTACAAGTTGCTTTGACTATTTTTTCACCCCCATCGCATAATGCTTGGGGCACATAAGGGGCGGCACGGGTGTAACGGGGACAAGCAAATGGCTATATAAGGCTATAAGTTATTGGCCATTCTGGCCACCTGCTTGCCGAGTTAGCCGAGCTTCCGTCCCTGTTTAAATACGGTCCAACAACATTCAAACTTTGGACGGTGGGGCGGGGACAAACAATAACTACCGACATATGGGCGCATACTTACTATATATTATATACATATATATATTTTTTCTTTTATTGTGGCATGCATTGCATTTGGGCAGGCGACGCGTTGCGTTAACGCAAACGGCTTAAATATTTCACCATAAAGGCAAACAATGGTGCGAGAAATGAGTGTAACGACGTTTGGGGGCGCGATTCAGCCAAGAAAAATAAAACAAGGCCGTCGACTCGACTAGACGATACCCTAAGCGACAGACATTTAAATGAATGAGCTTAAATAAATTTTACTTATCGATAACTTTTGTGTTGTATATCGAAAACAAAAAAATATCGAATAAAGAGTATATGTATATAGTATTTAAAGATTGAATTGTCTTCTAGAGTATATATGTACATATATATTCCACCCATTTGCACAAGTTTTTTATAGCCATTTTCATTCATTTAATATTCGAACGAGCACGAGCAAGGAAATGACAGAAAGGACATGCGGGTAAGTTGTTCACAGTTGTGTCCCTGCGGTGGCTTTATACAAAATTTATCATTAACTAAATTTGTCATGCAGTGTGCCTATTTTCAAAGTGTTTGCTTACGTGCCACACACACACACACACGCAGACATGTTCTACTTGCATCGATAATTGAACAAAACCCATAATCAACTTTAAAGTAAAAACTAGCATTCTTGGGCAAAATGCCAGGACAAAGTGTAAAAGTGTAGCGCAAAACGCGTCCATTAATTAAAGCTGGCTAAATTGCTCTTCAATCAGTTATCGTGGATCTTTGAGCCAATATATCACGTCACACAATTACAATTGCACTTGCTAAAGCTAAAGTTGAAAGTTCATTCGAGTCAACGCAAAAATGCCAAAGATACTAGAAGAGAGAGAAGAGGAAAAGAAAATCCCTTAAACATTGCATAGATACCGAAAAATATTATTTATGACTTTCAATAGCATTGTTGACGCTACAACAATCGAGATATACTATACTATAGTATAATGGCATGCATCTTGCCATTTGATATATGACCATAAATATATTTTGTATTTTATGAAAACTATCAGCTTAACCAGATTTGACTTATTTCTGCATTTTTCTCTCGTTTTAGGCAATATCAATGGCATTATATTGGGAATGTTTGTAGAGCTATATTTATGGCGACTTTTATCAATATAAAATTGAAGATAGAATAATGTTGGCTAATTCCCAGTATCTGTGAAAAACGTTAACCAATCCTGGAATCAAAAATAAATCTAAAGGAACCTATTAAGCATACGTTAAAAAGCTGTTGGTTCGTTTAAAGAGATGGCACACAATAATAATAATAATAATCGATAACGATTAAATATGATAAACTGTTAAAATGTGACCCAAAGATTGAGCTGTATTTAATTTTAATAATCAAATGTCATTCATTGCAGTCGAACTTCCCCATTTAACGAATTCATTTTCGGTTCAATCAATTTGATCGATAACGAAGTTATTTCTTGGCCCCTTCGCGATTCGTTATAAAGAAATTAGACTGTAAACAGAAGCTAAGAAATGTCATTTAAGCAGTTTTCTATTGAGTTAACTTATTGTTGTTGTAAAAGTCAAAGTCGAAAATTAAATTTAAAGTTTCATAATTGCAAAATCTTTGCAGCTACCTGCAAAAACCCCCAACTGAAAGCTATTTAAACTCTGACTGCCGAGATTATCAAAAATAAGTTAACAAAAATTGTGCTGTTAGGCATTTTGTTTGACAAGCCGCTTGGGAGGATAGGGTATGCCCGGGTATACCGAAAGCGAGACAGAGACAGAGACTGATAGAGGGAGAAAGCGAAAGCGAATGCGAGAGGCAAAGTCAAGTTTAATGCAATTTATTATACTAACAACAATAAAATGCCACAGGGGGCATCTCGCGCTCCGTTTAACACAAAATATTTTATTTTTTTATTTTGTGACAAGTATTTTTTTTATTTGGCTAGCTGAATCGATATTCACAAAGAAGAAGGTGACGAGAACTTGTTTGCCTTTTTACTTTACGTCTTCCCCGCAGGAAGTGTTGAAGTAATTGACGAGTTTTCCGCCTTCGAAATGACCCTGACCTCAGAAGGAAATATAGTCGGAAACCAAAGTTAGCCAAGGGATTTGTGCAGGGGATTTACTAATCAGATAGCTCCCCTCCCATCCTATCCCATCCCCACCCTTTGTTGTTGGCACATTGTTTTGAGAATTAAAATCGCTCTAACATGTGGCAAATACAACACCCAATTACGAATTGAGATGAGACTTGGCGGCAAATCGATTCGATCATATTGCCATCAGCACTCGAAACAATAATAAAATTCACAAGGCAACCCAAAGAATTCGAATTCGGGGGGATAGTAATAGTTGGGGCAAGGGCAAAATACGTATAGTTCTATTATAGGCAAATCGAGTATTGATGGACATTCGTTTTCCGATAACAACTCAAAGATACAAAAAAAAGAAAAGGAAAGGAAAAAACAGATACAATCATCAACATCTTTGACCGGGTCGCTTTCTGATTTAAACGTAGGTCTATACGTACGTACGTCTGTGTGTGTGTGAGTGTTTGTCTGTTTGAATTTCTACCCTTTAAAAATATATAAAAATAAAATTGCGCCTTTTGGCTTTCATAAACACTTTGATCAATGATTCAATATTAGTTTGAGGGTCTTTAAGAAAGATGTTAAAATTACATTTATTTAAAAAAAGTTTCTTGCTAAGTTTATTTTACAATTATGTAAACTTTTTTTATGTATATTTGGTTTACCTTTTTTTTTTAGTTATTAAAAATTATGAATCTTTTAAGTGCAAATTGCCACCAGATATTTTGTCTAAATATTAAATATTTCCCATCAATACATTCTTCAGATTTTTGTTCAAGCAAAGATTTGAAAATATTTTGAAATGCATTAAGCACGAAAATATTCTAGACAAATATATTGATAAAAAAAAAACCTTTTCGTTTTGTCAAAAAAATCTTTTTGTTATTCAAACTTTTTCAACCCAACTAAATTAGTATTTTTATTGTAAGTATTTAATATTTTTATTAATTAAAGTATTTAATCGTTTCTGCAAAGAGTATTTTACCATCGGCTAGTCACTTAATTTAAAATTTTAATTTTCTTTCTGATTTTCATTGTTGTTGTTTGTGATTTCCACTACGTGTGTGTGTGTGTGTATGCGTGTGTGTTATTATTATTGTTGTGGTGTATTTATGTTGTTGCTGTTGTTGCATGTTGGATGCTTTGGATGAAAATAGCTTGGAAAAGTATTGCCCAGTTTTGCCAGCAGCGTCTCTAGCTAAAGCAAAATACGGCGCGGTTCACTTTTATTTTATTTTTACATACATATTGAAATGACGAGCGACGGCTGGCGGCGGCGGCGACGGGGCATGCAACGTGGGATGTGAACGTGAAACGTGTAGAGTGAACGTGAATGGGTAACAAGAACCTGGATCTGTCATATGATTAAACCTATGTATGTGTGTATGTGTGTGTGTGTGTGTGTGTGTGTGTTGCACACACATGTACGTCACAGTTGCAGTTATTGTTAGCTGTTTGTGGTTTTGGCGGTTTAAATGGGTTTATATTTAGGTTCAGTTTGAGCCATTTGTCATTGCCAGTGATTGTGGCCGAAACGACACACACACACACACACACACACACACACACGCACACCCGCTTACTTACCAGTATTGGCCGTTCGTTGGCACATGAAAGTTTCCGAGTCTGACGCAGCGTCTCTACCCAAAGGGAGGTGCGGCGTGACGCATTTGCGGCGCCACCACCAACATTGCCACCAACGCTGCCGGTGCGCGTCATTGCCGGCGGTGGCATCTGTGCTGCCGATGACGTTCTTGGCATTGTTGCAATGTTCATAGTTGGGCCGCCACCATAGGCGCCTGGTACAATCGTTGGCGTTGCCGTTGCAGCAACCGGCGTGCCAGGACACGGACACATTGGATACAAGTTGCCCTTGCATTGATTCTCCATACAGGAGGCAGGCGACATGCCACACACAAACACACACACACACTGCACACTCAAACAAAATACGAAACAAAAAACTTTTTCTTTTACAACTTTTGTTTTTTTTTACAAAATATTTTCAATATCAATATTATTTTTTATGTTGCTCATTGCAAAAACTCGTATATATATATATATATATTTTCTATGCATATAAATTATTTATTTTCTGATTGAACTATTCTCAACCGTTTGCCGCCGCAATTCTCAACGTTTAAATGTTGATTTCGTTCGGAAATCTTTTCAAATCGATTTGATTTTTTCCTTTTTGTCTGCGTAATTGTCCAAAATATAAACAAAAACCCAAAACACAGACGAACGAACGAACGGAACGAACCAAACGAAACGAAAAGGAACAACAATTGCAGATGGTCAACGGCAAAATGCTTAGTCGTTTCTCAATTTGTGTGTTTTGTCGACGTTTTGTTGTTGTTGTTGTTGGCCATGTGTGAATCGGTTACGACCTGGTCGCGTTCGCATACACAAATTGATCTTGCCCAAACGCCAAAAAAAAAAAAAAACAAAAACAACTTTTTATTTATAATTCAATTTTGCAGTTGCTTTGCCTTATTATTGTTTTACCCTTTCAACACCGCCCGCCCTCCCCCATGTTCCCTTGTGAAAGAAGCACGCGTCGCTGATCGCATTCTAACGGATTGGTCCATACCCGATAACCGATTGACGATCGAATGGGAAAGCAGCCAGCCGAAGCAACGCTGTTCGCTGAGAGAAATATCCGCTCTGGCCAATTAGCTGCCCCCACCACTCCTCCCCCAACTCACACTCACTGTCAACAACTGTTGCACTGGGAAAAATAAATCAAAACAACTTTTGAACTGATATAAAAAATTAAGCATTCCTTAAGCAAAATTTTGTTTTGTTAAAATACAAATTTACAAAGCCGCAAAAGAATTTCCAAAGATTTATTCTTAGCATATTCTTAATACAAATAGATTGAATTCATTCTGAGACATTTTCGCCGTTTCAAAATTATTCAAAAATATTTGTTTCATTCATATTTATTATTTTAATTTTTTAGTTAATTTTGAGACATTTTTGCCGTTTCAAAACTATCCAGAAATATTTATCCTTTCATATTTCAATACTTGTATATTCTAAACAAGAATAAATCAACTTCAATACAACTTTTTTTTTAAGAAACTCACAAAGTTTGCCGATTTCAGCAGGGCGAACCTGTTGAATAGCAAATCAATAATGTTCCAACTTCTCTAAATCAACGTCACTTTTGCGTCAAAATGAAACTCAAACACACAAAATAAACTTCGAGTGTATCGTTTTGCCGGGAGCGTTATTCAATTTAAACACAATTGATTGCCCGACGTCATTGAAAACGATTCTCAACTCAACTCAACGTTTCCTGCTCGATACTTTTCTTCCTCTCTCTCACTCTCTCTTCGTCTCTCTCGTTCTGTCGCTTATTTTTTATAGCCTGCAATGGACCCGGGCCAAAAGCTTAATGGCCATTTCTGTCTGCTGACAGGTTTGTATGAACTTGAAAATGCCCTGTGAGCATGACTCATGGCGATTTTAATTAATGCAAAATTTAAAGAAATAGAAATTAACAAAAAAAAAAACCCGCGCTGTCCCACATGGCATTATTCGCAATAAAAATCATTACGGGAACCGTTCACAAACACAAACACACACACGCACTAAAACATTTGCGTTTTCAACATTTATTGGCAATAAGCCAAGTTTATTTTAATGTAGTTTGTGCACAATTTTTTGGGCTATAAACTTCCAGCCCAATAATAAATTCGTTTGACAGCGCGACAAAATTTGTCAACTTAAGATTTTAAGTATTTTTTCCGAAGACAATTATTAAATATATTTGTTGCATGTGCGGAACGAAACAAAGTTGGATAAAGACCTTTTTACATATACCTTAGAAAAAAACCTTATTTATTTTGGATATTTGTTAAGTAATTTTTGATTGATTCTAGTTTATATGAGATTAACACTTTCATGTTGAGATTTCTACTTAAATCCAAAAATTATTATGCTCAAAGTAGTTTTTCTTACTAAGAGTTATAAATGTATATGCAATATATTGGTAAGTGGTTGACTTTATTTTAAATATTTAAGGGTACATGGTGCATTCGAAAGTATTAACTGGAGTGCATTCGAATTCCATTCGAGTAACAACAAGCAAGTAACATATTAACAACGTCTACGCTTACCTTCTTTTTGTTGTTACAATCTTATTAAATTCGATTACGTTGTAATTATCTAATTTCACGCTAGAAACTACAACAGCGAAGCTAACGGCGTTAATGTGAAATGAATGGATGGATGGATGGATGTGGATGGATGAATGTGTTGCACTTAAATGAGTTTGTGTGGCTTGAATGTAATGTTGATTGACTGAGTGGGTAATCAGGTACAAGCCAGAGAAGACATTCAAGTAGTATTTGGTTTATTTTCTCAGACCAAAAAAAAGTTTTGAAGAGCTGAATTTGATGTACTGGCGGATGCACAGGAGTGTTTGACTGATTGATTGATTGATTGATTGAGCGTTGTGTTGTTGTGTGCAAGCACGAAACGAGTATTCATTGGACGCATTCAAATGTTTTTGCATTCGTTTTTTGGCATGGTTCTTTTTTTGGGGGGGTTAAAGTGGTGCGATTTGAATTCAAAACTCAACTATAAAATTTTAGTTTTTTTTTATGTACACAAAACATTCAAACATTTTTCTTGTTGTACTTTGCTAATCAAAGTTGATTGGGTTGGGTGAGTTTTGTTTGCCATTAAATTGGTGGGGGTTTTTTTTTTGGGTTTTTTTGGGTGGAGTTAAGATTGTTTTAGATTAAATACCATTTTGGAGCTTTGAAGCGTTTCGTTAGTTGCCTCTGTTAAGGCCCTTCTAAGTCGCAACTTTCGGCTTTCGGACAATGTGCGAGGCATTAGAAGAACGCCCTGAGAAGAATCGATGATGCGAATTGTGAGATTAGTACAGAGTTCAGTTACATATACAAAAATATATACTATACATATATCTAGTTAAATAGATAGCTATTAATTCATAGATATACAGATAGATAGATAGATAGATAGATATAGGGGCTGAGAATAACTAAAATTACAATATTAGTACGGAAATATATTATTGTTTTTTTTTTTTTTTGGTGAATATTATATAAGTAGATGAATAGTAAGCTTCAATTTTATAACAAAGAATACCAATTATTTTATTTTATTATTGCATCCTTTTGCGCGCACCTTTTTATTTTTTTTTTTTAATAGTTTTGGAACAAATATTCCTAGAATTATTAAATGGCAATTAACTTAACCAGTTAAAGAAAACAAACGGAACTTTTGTGAAAAGGATCTGAGCCAAGAACTGAGATGAGTCTGAACGAGACTTTGAAGAAGTTGAAGGCAACTTTTATTCTTAACTTAATTAATTAAATGCAAATGCATTGCAATGCTTAACAGATTTTGCCAGAAATATATTATTAACATTAGACTAATGTGGCAAAAAAAAATGCTTGACAGAAACTCAACCAATTACGAAAAGCCCAGCTTGTATTAAACTAATTAAAACGATGTAGTTGAACAATTTATTCAGCCAGCTTTACATTTGCCGCTCGTTAAATATTTAAAACATTTTTCTATTAAAAGCAGACAAAGTTGAACTTTTAATTAATGCTAAAACGTTTTGATGACTTTTATTAGCTTAGCGCGTTTGTAAAAGTATTTTTATAAATAGTTAAATCCGAATAATTTATTTTGCAAACGGGGCAAGGCACTATGGGAAATTTTGACAAAAACCCTGGCATTAAATTATGTTTTGGATTTTTGTGGATTTATGGAACAGCAGAGAAATCAACATGGCCACGTCTACGAGCAACCATGCTAAATATTTCCTGGGACTTGGCCGGATCGCCTGCTGCCTTTCTTTGCGCTCTTGATTTGATTTTTAAATTCGTTTTCTTACATCTTAGTTTGAAGGTCAAACTTATTTGGCCTCCCAGCCATTTCGAATGCTTACTTGTAAATATACTTTTGTATTTCTTATACATTTATCAAAAATGTTTGATAAACGTAGGCAAAACATGCGAACTTTTTCATTTAAGAATGCTTTGTTTAACAAATCCTTCTACTACATAATCAAACACGACATGCTGTTTATAATAACGGCACTTTTGGTTTCGCCACACTGCCAAAAAGTTCAGATTCGGAATTGTGAATTGCTGTTTATTTGCGTTAAATTTAAGTCAAATTATAACAGCTGATTTCGGGTGCTGCAAACACAACAGTGGTATGTTAACTTAACATTTCTGTTATGCAACATAAAAGTTCAATAATTTTAGTACAAAATTTGGCACAATTTCCCATAGTGCAAGGCTTTTTAGTCCGATTATCTTGTTTTTGGTTCTTTTTTTGCATGCGCAAAAGTAGGCAACATTTAATTTCATGTTTTATTACACAATATATATTTTATATAAGTACATTATATATGATGTTTGAATGACAATGCAGAAAAAAAAGAAAAAACAAAACTTGCAAAACATAAATTTCATTTAATTATCATATCAGTACACTCCGTTTGTGCGTGTGTGTGTGTGGGTGTGTGGGTGAAAAGTTTTCTTGACTCATTGCATAATTAATGTGTGCGGAAGAGCTTTAGACGAAACTGCCTTTTCAAACTGCCTCGAACTATGAAACTTCCAAATCGGTTTCGGCGCCCAGAAAGCTTGCGTGACAAAAAGCTTTTCGACTCGCGGCTTGCCAAAGCTTTTCGCTCCACAAACACCATTACTAATGCTAGCAATACGCATGTTCTGCCATCCATGCGGCAGTTAAGTCGAAAGCAGCAGCTGAATTAAGTTAAGTATTTATTTATGGGCTTTGGCAGTTGTAGTATTTATGTGTATGCTTGCTCAGCCTGCGAAAGCTTATGCAAGCTTTAAGCTCTTAAGCACTTAGGCACTCCTCCTCCTCCACGCACGAACCTACACCGCACACGTCCCATTAGTGGTTTAAGTTTTTAAGTAATCATTCCACAATTCCACAAAATTCAATTTCAACATTTTGTTTTTCTCAATTTTCAATTTGTGACCGAAACTTGTTTCCCGTCAATTATCTATGGTATTTCGCAAGGCATTTGGAGCCAAAAGCAAAAAGCGAAATAAATGTCAAAGAGTAGAAAAGGTTCATTAATCATATTAAGGTCACACAGCCAGCCTGCCTGCCTGCCTGACATCGGGCGAGAGAGAAAAGGAAGAAGACAGAAAATAGACAAAGTTTCGACGCTGACAAATTTTATTAATATTAATTACATAACCAATTATAATTCTATATTTAGTTGGAGACAAATAACATTTTAACTTTCTCTCTCTCTCTCGCCTTGTTTCTGACTTCTTTTTTGGGGGAAATGAATATGCAAATTGACAGCTTGAACTTATTTCGAAAGCCAAATTCAAATGCCATATGGAAGAATAATCAATTCAATGTTTGTTTTTTTGTGCTTTTTCAATTTGGATAACGAGTGATTTCCGCCTGAATTGGCCACTCGATTTTTTGATTTACTGTTTTTTCTTCTTCTACCTAGCCAGCCGCCCAATTTGGCTTCAATTATGATTGGTAAAAAAGCAAAAAAAAACAAAATGTGTTTGTTGCAAAATATTATAATTAATATTATTGAGCCAATGTGGCGTATGAGCAATATTGATTTTTACTAATTGGATTTGAAGCGCGTCAAAACGTGAAGAAAAACAAATTAGAGAAACGCACAAGAAAAACAAAACAGAAAACAAAAGCGAAAGACAACAACAATGAAAATGCTCGTTGAAATGTGTATTATAATATTTAAATACTTAGTGTAAAATGGGGCCAAAATATGGACTACACTTTATATAGATAGATACTTACAAATAGCTACAAATAGAATTGTTTAACTGCCAATGCGAAAGCCATTAAATACAGATATAGATATATGGATATATGGATATGGGTTTATGGCCCACGTGCATTAACATATATATATTTTATAAATAAACCAAGTATGAATATTTTATTATTTTGCACTTGACATTTTTAATTATAGCAGCCAATATTCATTTGAAAAAAGTGCTAAAAGCGTTTATTTCAAGGCCCGAACTGGCAGCATGGTGGGAGGTTGGGGGGAGGGAGGCCGTGGCGGGCATTTAATTTCGATCAAAGTGTCAATTAGTAATTCAAGTCGTTAAGCCAACTAATAGATGCTGAAACTAATAACAGTTTGACTTTTGGGTTTCTTTGGTAAGTTTGGCCTCTCCCTCTCCCCCTTTACTTTGGGCTAATAGACAGTTTATCCCATTGAGGCAGATTGATTTAAATGGGAGGAGTTGGGGCGCGGGGCATCATGCTGCTGTCAAGTGCTGCTGCCAACTTGTTGCAAAGTAGCGGCAAACGCCGCCAGCTGCCAGTCAGTCAGTCAGTTGTTGGAGCAATCAATATCCAAGCATATTAAATTTCCAACCGAAATCAATTAAAAGTAATTGCTTCGCTGAAAGCAAACCGTAATCAAGGTTGTTTTTCACTATTATTGGGAACAGGTGGAATCGAAGTGGGTGGGGCTTGGGGGCGGGGGTTCGGTGCTGTTATTCAATTGCTTCGAGTGCAGTTTATAGGTTTATTATTCTTTCAACAAAAACTAACTTTAGGGCTCACATATGTATGTGTGTGTGTGTTAAGGGTACACACAATTATATATACACACTTTGGGGTTGGGTATTGTTGTAGTTTTGGGATTATAGTATGGCCACCACAGCCAAATTCCCCTAGACGCAATTAACATTCTAACCATTTTAGCCATTTAGCATGCCCTTGCGGACCGACCGGGCATTTTAATATTGCCGTTACGTTAGGAAACTCAAATCATTGGATTGCTCTTACGGTTCTCATTTCACACAAACCGCAAGAGCATTTCGAAGTTCGGCATGCCGAAAGTTAACACATAAGTATATATATACATATACTAATGTTTTGTAGATTTGTCGCTTACCTGTTTGAATGGACGCATGCCGCCATTGATCCGGAGGGAATCGGCGGCAATGCCAGCAATGCCATCGGCGGTGCTTTCGCGCAGCTGCTTCAAGGACACGTTGGGAACGGTGTGCGAGTGGCCGCACGAACTATGCGATCCACAGCAGATGGCCGTGCTGCTCGATTCCGGCTGTGAGCTTTGACGTATAATGCGTGAAATGTTGTTGTTGTTGGTTGTTGTTGTTGGCGATGATGTTATTAATACTGGCGGCACCTGTGCTGTCTGCTGATAATGATACAATTGCTGCTGATGATGGTGGCTGTTGTGACTGTGCTGCTGATGTGAGTGCAACTGTTGCTGTTGCAACTGCAACTGTTGCTGCTGCTGCTGTTGGAGGGCTGTATTTGATATGCATATGGCCATCGAGCTGGTCAAATTGCCCTGTTGAAAGGCACTCTTGACACTGTCCCGCGACGCGGAACGATCGATCTGTCCGCCCGCCGTTGTCGATATCGGGGTGGTTGATGCCCGGCGATTGCAGTTGCGGCAGGCGCGACAACGACTCGGCGCACTCGGCGGTATGCTCGAGGACAGACTCTGATATGATGTGGTGCCCAAGTTGGGATGACTTGAGCCGGTGATTGTGGTGCCCGAGCCACCATCGACATGTGGCTTCAGGCTTAAATTCATAATTGATATGGTTGGTTTTTGTTGTTGTTGCTGCTGATCCTGTTTGGTCGTTGTTGTTGCTGCTGTTGCTGCTGATGCTGTTGTTGATGTGTTTTGTGTTAGTTCTTGGTCCTCTTCGTGTACTTCGATATCGGGCACAATTGCAGCTGGACGCAGTCCCTGCTCAATATCCTCATCATGTCCATTGCCGGTGGCACCACCAGCCATGTGTCCCCCACCAGGCATCATGCCACGCATACTCTCCTCGGAGCCCATGCGGCCATGCTGTGACTGCTGCGGACTTGTTAGATATGTGGAAGTTCGATCCTGACGCATCAATGTCGGCTTGCCACCGGATGTGGAAGCCATATTGTTGTTCGATGTGGGTCCATTGGCGGAACTGCTGCCGCCATTCTTAACCTGACGCAGCAGAGCGGTGCGTCCGCCCTTTGTCGGATTCGACGATACGAGCAGCGAGTCCGTCTCCTCGGAACTAACATAGCCCGAGTTGCTGTTGTCGTTTAGCTTTTGCATTGACATCTGCAAAAAACGCATAAAGTAAACGAAACAAGATTCAAGTTATGAAATTTCAATAAGCAAGAAGAATTCAACTTGAAAACTCGTTTCAAAGATCGAATCCCATCGAAACGAAAGCTTAAACAAAACTTTCCTTAACTATACTTTTTGAATTGAAAAATTGTACAACAAATCTACAGTGGCGGCCATATAAATAGGAGCACTAAATATTTTTTTGTTTTCAAACTGAACACAAAAATAAACCAAATGTTCCAACAATCGTATCGATGCAAACGTTTTTCTCTACGTTTCATCAGACACAGACGTTGTTGCCACTTAACTAGGGACTTTCGCTTCTGTCTCTATTTACTGTGCCTATCTATATGGCCGCCACTGTACACACATATGAATTTTTAGGTGGGCGCGTGTGATGTGTGTTTTTGTTTCTGTTTTTAGTTATATTAATTATTCATTTTTGTAGCGCTAAAACCGCTGAGCTGGAAAACTTGATGACCGCACACCTGCGGGATGGCAAACATTGAAATGCAAATATGAACTCACGCACATGGGCTTAAGCTGTGTGTGTGTGTGTGTGTGCATGTGTGCGTGAGTAATACAAGCATTGCCTATATAGTATCTTTATATGATAGCCACAGTGATGGCATTTTAGCTAGAGTCTGCTGCATTCTAAACGCGCCTTGTGAAACAAAGCTAAAATTTTTTTTTTTTTTTCTTTTTTATATTTTTTATACGTTTTTTCGTTAAGTTTCAAATGTTTAATGACCCGAAAATTTCTACAATTTTCAATGTATTTTTTCAATAATTTCCTATTTTATTTTGGCCTTTTTTGGATTGGGGCAACACTGCTTGGCTTGATTGGCTTTTTTTTTTTTTGTTTTTCGAGTGAGTTGCAAGAATTGTTTTGTGTTTGTGGCATGCTGGTGGGTAAAACTTCTGTAAGTTTGACAGGTGGGCTTTCACAGGTGCAGATGAGACAAGGGAATAAAATAAAATAAAACTAATTTGAAACAGCTTTTCGAAATCTCACAACCAAAATCAATAATTCAATCTATAAATAAGCACTGAGGCAATTTAACTTATGCAACAAATTCATTGCTTCATATATAAACCAGTTAATTGAAACGTGAGAAAAGCAACACTGCGTGTTTATCGCTTATCGATAGTTATTAGTTGGTGTTGGGCTTGTAACGGGAAACAGGAAATATCTTCAGCCGCCTGATCAACAGCAATAGTCGATTCGACTTTAGACGGTTCGACTTAAGATTTGGAATAAAAGCTTTTCTATACCATAATATCGGAAATATCGAAAATATGCGATAACTAGATAACCCATTCTGTGTAATCAACCTTTAATGCCAACTCCTAACTCAACTAGAGCCTTGCTTGATGTATGTTTGCGTGTAATTATTGCTGTCTTGTGGCATTGGTGGCATTAAGGGTGACGTTTACAGCAGCGGTAACATCAATAGTTACATTAACAACACTTGACACGAAACCAAATTGAAAATAGCAATAGAAAAACACAAGACAAAGTAAAGAAAGCAAACCTATTCCACCTACTACGAACATATGTGTAATTGTGTTTGTTTGTATGTATGTCGAGCGTGCAACTAATAATAGTCAATAGCCCGTTGCCATTGCCGTTGCCATTCCAGAGCCCCAAGTCCAAGTCCAAGGTAGACAGACAATTGGTTGGCGGCAACAAATTGGGTTAGAATATGCAAAGTCATTGCTCGGACCGGAACTACATATTGCCATTGCACGTGTCGCCCCGCCAGCCCGCCAGCCGTACCTTCAATTCAATTTAACCCAAGCCTCGCAAATTTTTCAAATAGCTATTAAAAAAGCAACCGTTCGACGTTTGTTTCATTGCCAGGCGTTGATACATACACAAATACATATATAAATAGATGGGGTAGCGCCACATGTGTGTGTGTGTGTGTGTGTGTTAGTTATCCTTGATGTGACAACAAAACTTCATGAATTGTGTAATTGTCTCATTAGCCGCCAGTAGAGCAACACACAATAATTTCCTACGACACATTAAACAGACATTGCAAAAACTGAACGAATTGTTATTATTATAATAATAAAACGCGCTTGTATCTGTTTCTTGTTCTTTTTTGTGGTAATAAAACGTAATGGCTAAACATTAAAATAATTGCATGATTACACCAAAAAAACATATGCCACACACAACTACTAAAATACCAAATTATCCTAATAATACATGAGAGAAATTACTGCAGCTACAATTTTGGTTTATTTATAGACGTTATTGACTGACAGTGATATATTTTTTTCTGTTTTTGCTTGCTGAAAAATATGTCCTTTACTTACTATTTGTACAAGCAACGTCGCAAACATATTGCATGAAGAAGTTGTTGCAGTCCAAGGATATTTAATTTGTTTTTTGCTTTTGTTAAACGTCTTAAAAAGTTGTACACCCATAGAATGGGGTGATGGTGGCGCCCCTTCACCCACCCTCCCCCTCTTAAGACTCGCAGCGAGGTGAGATTTTTATTAATTGTTCGAGAAGCGGGACAAATTGTGAAACAATGGTCGATTGTGAAACAAACTGGTTGACCTCCTCTCCGGAGGATGGATGGATGGATGGTTGCAAGGAGTTGTTGTAAGTGTGTGTGGTTGTGTGTGTTGGTGTTCACTGTATGAGAATAATTTATGTGGCAGCTGGCCAGGTGACCCAGTTGTCATTCAGCTTACTCGGCGTTAAAACATTGCCAACAGCAAACGGGCCCAATAACAATAAAAAGTAAAAACAAAAACAACGGCGTCAACAACTGAGACCACAGGACGCACACAACGCCCGTGTCCGAAACAGAGGAAACTGGCTACAGTAAAAAAAACAACAAAAAACAACAACAACAAAAAAGGCCACAGAAAACCGTCTATTGTGTAATGGCCGCTTCAGGTTTGCCCATTCAAACGCTGACAGCGTTGTTTAATGGCTTGGCCACAATTCCCGACAACGCCTTCAGCCTGTCCCCCCACCCCTATAGCCCCAACTACACAACGAAAAAAAAAAAAACCAAAATCAACAAATCACTTTTTATAGTCAATTTTTTACTATTCTTAATATTTTCACTAAGATTTGTAGGATTTGTCCAAAAAAATTTAAAAAAATTCGTAATAAATTTTTGTTATTTTCTTTCTGTGTTGCGACAATCCCCGTTGCGCTGATCCCCTGGTCCCAATCCCAAATGCCTATAGTACCAAACCCTTCGCTACTTACCCCCCAAGTAGTTAGCGTTCAATGCGACGTTCGCATGTAGAGATAAAAATTTATTGCACAACTCAAAATCAGAGAGAGGGAGAGAGACCAAAAGCTGCGTCCTGCCCAGCACAAAAACTGACCCCCGTACTATATGGTATATATATAATTTATATATATTATGTGTGGTATATATAGAAATTCATTATTGTGCACAGAAAACCAAAGCCGGGCAAACAATTTGATGCCTCGCGCCAAGCAGACCTCGCTGCATTCGTCAAGCGTCTGTTTTGTGGCTATAAACCCAAAGGATAAGTTACGGCCAAATGCCTTTTTTTTATATGCCTGTTATTCAACGGTAAAAGCCACCGTTTCGACTTGACCACAAAGCAAAAGCAGACAAAAACGAAAAGCAATAAGAAAAGGAAGAACCAAAGTACCGCAATCCCAGCTAAATTGTTGCCCTCAAACTTAATTGGCGTCGGTTGAAAAAGGTGAAGAGTGAGAGCGAGAGAGAGAGAGGGAGAGCAGTAAGTGAGAATAAACTTGAGTAAAAGAACAAAAAGTTCTTTAAATATTTCTTAAATCAAAATTCCTTCAAATGTCGAAAGTTCTTTTAAAAAAAAAATATCATCAATAATTCGCTACTCTAGTATGATCTGCCCTGTCATTAACAGAATCCTTTTGATGGAAACTTGAAATTAAGTTTTCAGCACTTTCTGGCAGGCCAATTAAAGTTCAAAGTGTTGGGGGCTATGGTATCTAAAGGTCGTAGCATCTTTCTTGTGTGGAACGTGGAAAAGTGAATTCATAGAATTAATCAAGATGTATTCAACTGAAACTGAGATACTCCATACACTTGAAGTCTATCACAAAGGCAAACTTGTGGCAAAGTTCTTAGCGGGCAAGAAAGTTTTTTTTTGTGTGTGTGTGTGTGTGTGTGTGTGTGGCGAATGAAAATGATGAAGGTACCGTTATTTTGCATCTATTTTGATTGACCTTTTGGGGCACAAAGTTGTGCTACCAAATGAAAATGTTATCCAAGTTTCTCAACCTTCTCTCTCTGCCTGTTATTGAAATACCCCCCCTCTCTTTCCCCCCCCGCCAAACAAAACAATGCCAAAACTGACATTTACGATGTGGGTTCTTGTCCATTTGTACCGCCCGCCCCGCCCGCTCCACCCGCTCTTCTTCGTTGTTATCTTTCTGCACTTTCTAAACAGCACAATGGACTGTTTCGACGGATCGGATGATTGGTTTGGATATAAATGTGGCACGAGCGAGGAGCGTGGTGAAGGGTAGAGAGTGCTTTGCGGGGCAATTGATGCCAAGTTAATGAAAGCATCAACGGGAAATGCTACTTAGAAATGCCCTTCAACCAAACCTAAAGAGCCCAGCACAGCATTTATCCACATACCATAATACTTTTATAATATAGACACGCACACACACAGACACGCACACAGACAGTGACAACACACAAAAGGTTGTGGCAATGTAATTTACTTGAGTTCCCCAATTGCCTCCCCGCTGCCGACGCACAAATTCGCAACCCAAAATTGAAATGACAAGCAAAAAAACCCAAAAAGAAACGAGAAATATATATTTGGATAGACATTTTGACATTGTCTCGAATCGTGACAATCGTGTGTCGTGTATATATTTATTATTTTGCATATATTGAAGTACCGTTAACAGTAAAGAAATGTATTTTGAATTAAATTGGAAATAGTAGTTGGGAAGCAATTCCGCATTGATTATTACATATTATTATAATTATTATGTTGGGGGTAAATGCACTGCGACAAAACAGATCTCTTGTGCCCCCTTCCATCAGGCACAGGTGTTTCGAATGCGATTTTGTATTTAGCTTAATGTGGCAAGATTGGCTGCAGTGTGGCATGAAAGATTTAATCATTCTATTCATTTGCTGCCTTTATCGAATTATTAAATACTCAATAATAATAATAACGTATCTTTGCATTTTATTGATGCTCTTTGAGCCCAAAAAAAATTACAGACAATTTTATTCAAATTTTTTGAATAAAAAAAAAATTTAAAAAAAATCAATTTTTTTTTACGTTTTTAGCTACCGAATTTTATAGTTAAAAAAAAAAAGGTTTCGAACATTTCGAAGGTTACGAATTAACCAACAATTTTTAATTTTCAAATGTTTTTCGTAAACGTATTTTTATATATATTAAAAAGAACTCTAGAAGCCGCATTTCGTCCATGGATTTTTCAAAAGCTTCGTATTAAATACCCTTACCACTGTTACCTCTCTCTCCATCTCCATCTCTCTCTCGCTCTTTCTGTCTGACTGACTTGAAAAGGGTATTACACACACACACACACCGATTAGGGGGGGCATATATTGAAATTGAATAAAATTGTGTTGGCTGGCAAATATAGATTTGGGCCTTCCTTCATTGGCATGACATTGATAAGACGACAACGCTGATGGAATCCGATGCTAAATTGACTTCACGGAGCTGCATAAATATTTTATATTTGTATACAGACAGAGAGACAGGCAGGCAGACAGACGGAAGGACGGACAGAGAGACAGGTAGACAGAGAGACTGACAGACAGAGAGACTGACAGACTGACAGAGACAGGAGAATGTTAGCTTATGTAAATATTTTTAAGTTAAAATCAATCAATGGCAAAAACAAAAAATCTGCCGATGTTATATACACTTATGTGCACCACCCCGACCCCCACCACACCCACTTCAGTAACTTGGCCAAATTGGCTTATGAAAAGTTAAGAGAAAAGTTTTTCGTTTCCGTTTTCGTTTCATGTTTTTTGGGTTGCATGGCCAAATCAATTAACTAATATTACAACTATTATAATTAACAAGCAACTAAAAATAGTTATTGTATATATAACATTAATCGATAGTCAAATGTTGGGCAATAACATTTAACGATTGCACTTAACGATAAAATAAACGAATGCTAAATTTGCCATTTTAATTACCCTTAAAAAAAACCTTGATTAAACGGAAACAAAACATTATTAAAACAAAAAATATTTGCAACGAAAAATGTTTGAGATATTCTTTCTTTGTTTCTTGCTTTATTTCTACTTAACTTTACCAAGAAATGACAAGGTTTATTCTATATTAAATTAAATTTCAAAGAGCTTTTTGGTGGCTTTTTGTAATGAGTTTGGCAATATGCCACGCTGCCATATGGCAGAGTATCATCTTAATGAGATTTTGAAATCTATACCAAAGAATAAATTCAATGATAATTATTGCAAGGCGTTGGATCAAGGAGTCTGGCCATATGGCCATATCCCATTAGCAAACACAAACAAAGAGAGAGAGAGAGAGAGAGAGAGAGCTAAAGAGAGGGAGAGCAAATGTTTTTTGGGGTTTATTGAAGCGAATGATTGATTACACTTTGCTCTGTCATTAACCAAGAAAGCAGCATCGAAAAATTGCAGATGACTTTCATCCAATCAATAACAATAATGATAATAATAACAATAATGATAATCATCATCATCAACATCAACATCAAACAAATTATTAAATTAAACACAACAAAGTAAAAGCATTAATCGAAATCATTTTTCAAACCGAAAACTACTTAAAATGCCCAAAAACAGATAATAATAATAAAAAGGGGAAAAGCAAAAATAGTATAATGAACTCCGTCTGTTAATTAAGTTGCTTTAATGCGTGTAGTATATATATAGATATTAAGTATACGTATCGGTGTCTGGGGGCACATTTCGAAAAGCTCTCTTCCCCAGAGAGAGAGCGAGCCGCCCGCCGCGCGCCAGCGACGAACGGAGCAATGGCCCAAAGACAAAAAAAAACCCGGGGAAAATGGGAAAAAACTGGGATGGAATGGGAGAAAAGCGTTTTGTTTTTTGTTTTTGGTTGCACTTTAAAAAAGCAGCTTGCCGCCGGGTGCTATTTATGGCAAATTCCTGAACCGAACCGAACCGAACCGAATGAATACAAAACGCACAAGCAAGTGCATTCTGTTGTATTTTTATGCATTATGTATATATGTATACTTATATATCTTCAACTGGGAGAGAGAAGGGAGCCGCAGAGAGCGAGCGAGAAAATGTAAATGGAATTATTTGGCAGAAATTGCCAGAATTTGTTCAGTTCAATCTTGTACTACAGATGTACCATGAAAATATATATACTACATACTATATATAATTATTGTTGTCGATTTAATTGAAAGTGAATTGGGATTTTTCAATATATAAAGTTTATTACACTTTGGTGGTGTGGGAAATGAAAATTTCTCATGAAAGGAAAACCAAATTTTACGATATTTTTAATAAATGTTCTAAACAAATATTTGGCCATTAACATTAAGAGCTGGTCATATAATTGTGGTAAATCATATAAACCGTTACGAAAATTCAAATTCAAATTCAAGATTTTTATTTTCATTCGTTTTTTTTGTTTATTTAATGTACACAAATAATTATTAAGCCAACAAATAGCTGAGAAATCAAATGGATTATTTATTTAGTTAGGATTTGGGGAGGAAATTGTTTTCGCTTCTTTCGATTATTTGTGTGAAAATTATTTATAAATAATTATTAGAAAAATTTGTAGAAAAATCTTTTGGAATGAAACAGAAAAAAGTTCGACTAGGAAAAACCTTAAGGACTGATGGGATCAAATTTTATAACTATCTATTCTAGGTGTATAGCGGAAACGTGCACAGCTATCGATAGTTGGAATCATGTTATATTTCAGAGATCAAAGATCAATAATAAACTAAATGGGATCAGATAAAGCTTCCTTTTTGCCTATATGAAGTCAGTTTTAAAGTTGAGCTTTCGAAATGCACATTTAAATATTGATTTAATAAGAAGGCGAGTACAGTAAGTACTCTTTGCAACGTTCAGCATTTGCTAACATAACAACAGCAGTGCCAAGTATATATACTTTGTGTGTGTGTGTGTGTTATCGGTTTTAGTAATAAGCCAGCTTAAGCTAGCCAAAAGCGAAAAAAAAACAAACAGGATCTGTTTTTGACACAAAAAGCTTTTTTGTCCAGATTGCCAAGTACTTCAGCAACAAACAAACAAACAAAAAACAAAAGCAAATAGTGAAAACGTTGCAGTCGGACTCAGCCGACTGCGGTTTACTCGGTACTCGATACTCGATTTAAGAACGGGTCAAAAAAGAGGTTTGGTTGGGATAAGCATTGGCTGATGCAGATCTTTCGGGGATGCCAACCCTCCCACAGTAGGCATATTATCCCCCCCCCCCCTCACCCAATCTTGACACCTTATCGACCAATATACTCTTTACCCTTGCGGCATTGGGTACAAAAACGAAAACCAAGTTCCAACTGTACATTGGGAAGTGGGAATGAAAGTGGTTCTAAAAAAAAGGGGGCGGACATATTGAAAAAGTCTTGTTGAGTTGGGTTGGGGGTTGGGGTTTTATTCGTTCTTTCTTTGTTGGTTGGCTTTGCATTTTGCATTTTTGGCAAGGATTGCTTGAATTTGTATATGTATTGTGTTTGTGTTTGGGTTTTGTGGCTAACGCTTTGCATTTTGCATTTTGCCCCAATCTCTGCTGCTTCTTCTTCTTCGTGCGAAAATGCCAATGCCCTAATGCACACACACACACACTAACAGCGAGTAAGCTTTGAGTGCATACATACACACATACATAGGATGAGAGTGCATAACTCATTTAGAAAACGCGCTTAACAGGCGACTGCATCGGATTGTTGTTGTTGTTTGTTTGCAGTTGTTGGTTACACGAGCTAAATACATGCATAAGGCACAGCGCACACACACACACACACACAAATACACAGTGGTGACAGCTTTTAGCTTTTAGTGTGCATTTTCTTGTATGCATTTCGTTTGGGTTTTTCCCGCTTTTACATTTTAAATGTGCCAACAAAAATTTAAATTTAATTTTTTTTTGGTTTCGTTCGAATTGTTTTAAATAAAATTTTGTATGCCTTCCAGTAAACATTTCCAATATTCCCTTAAAATAATTCTTTCTGAAAAATAATTTTATTTTTCGAGTCTTTCCAAAAATATGTATAAATCAAATTATATAAAAATCTGCAAGAATTACCCAACGATCAAGTTAGAAAATAACGGCATAATTATAGTAATCATTGCAAGATAGAAAAACTGGCTGGAAATAAGTGTTTTAATTATCCTTTAAATCATAGAAATAATCTTCAAATGGTCTGAAATCTATTTACATATTTTTTTAATATTGAAACTAAATCTACTTCTTATTAAAGTATATATCGGATATAAAATCTTAAATGACAACATTTTGACCAAAAATTATTATTAAATCCTACAAAAAACAAAAAACAAACATTCCGTTGCCGTTTCGTATACTTAATATTCGAACATTTATTAATTAATGAATGGATATTTTTGCATTGTTCATGCAAATAATAAAGCTGGCAGAATTAATTATTAAATATTTGTATATATATTATATATAATAATTATATAAATGGATAATTAATGCGTTTGGAATTTGCAAGCAAACAATGGATGGATTCCATGTGTGTCTGTGTGTGTGTGTGTGTGTGTCTTATTGTCTGTTTAACGGTACTCACTTTGATGGTTTGCGAAGCGTTGTTGCAAAATTCGTTGTTGTTGCTGTTATTATTGCTTCAAATGGCAATTGCTTGTTGTTGTTGTTGTTGGTCCTGATGCAGTTTGCTTGTTAAAATCGACAATATTTGGCATGCGGCTGTCGGAAATGTTGTTGTTGCTGTTGTTGCTGCTGCTGCTCGTACATATTGCCATTGAAGCTTGTGCATGTGTAAGCAGATATATGTATTTTGACAGTTACTATTTACTGACTCTCTCTCTCTCTATAGCTGTGACAACAACAACAACATTAACAATGCTGTTGTTGCTGCTGTTGTAGATGTTGCTGCTGCTGCTGCTGTTGTTGTTGTATGCACATTTTCCATTGGCCGCACTGAATTAGCTTTGCAACCTTTTATATACAATATTTAATATGTTTTGGTTGATCTCAAGCTTAACAACAAGAAAAAAAATTTTGTTTATTAACCAAAAAAACTTAAAAAAACATTTACAACAACAGCAAAGTTTGCCGCTTGCTTTCAGCTCTTTTCTTTTGCGCTCCTTTATTTTGTTGTTGTATTTTTTTGCCGCTTTCTTTCTTTTAATTTTTGTTGGTAAGCACAAACAGTTGCAATCTGTGTGTAAGTAGTAGTAGTAGTATGTCTGTGTGTATTACTTTTGTTTATATTCTTTGTTCAATATTATAACTGTTATTGTTGTTGTTCGATGCTGCTGCTGCAGCCGGACACACACACCCACATACACACACACACACACACACACACACGGACACACGGACAGACGCAGTAGTTAAGACAAGTCGAAAGACAGAAAGCGTCCGTCGTCCGTCCTGCTTTGCACGTGAGATGTTTCCGTTAGTGTTGTTTGTGCGATACTGACTCAATTTGTTGCTCGGCACCGCGTGTATACACGTAACGTAACACACAACGACACAACCGTCGCCATCGTCATCGTCATCGCTGTCGTTGTCGTCTTCGTTGTTGTCGCTGTCGCAGTTGACGTTGGCAGCGCGCATTCACCCTCTGCCCGCACGGAACCGACCCCGACCTGTCGCTTCGTTTTTGGATTCGTTTTGGTCGTGCCTGTGACCGGGTCCGGGTCGGGATCGGGCTCCATTTGCCATGCCCAATTCTCACTTGTAAGCCAACCGACACACACTTATATACAAAACCGTCCCCCCCCCCCCACCCGAAAAAATGCCAGCAAAGCGTCGTCGGCATCGTCGAGTGCAAGCAAAAAGGCAGGCAGCACAAGGCAACAGCATTAGCAGTACACAGAGAGAAAATACAGTTAAGGCATGTAAAATCCCAATGTACTTAATAGTCATAAGCACCGCTAGCATAACTGTAAAATATCGAAGGATTTGTTAAGAACGCAATAGTAGTTGGTGCCGAGAGCCGAACAAAGGATTCGATCAGAGAGTAAAGGAGAGAAACTGATCGAAGCGTCGTTGAATGCGCGAAGCCGAACGAGAACAGAATAATAAATGTTCAAACTATATGTATGGATGGATGTACATATATATTTTTCTTTGTGCAGGCAGCAGGCAGCCGTCAACTCCGGAGTCTCGCTGTCAGTCATAGCAACGCTTCGTCGCTTGTCGTTTTGGCCTCAAACCAACACCACCGACACCCAGAACCCCCCCACCTTCATAACTCACACCACATCACACCAAGCAGCGACAAACGCGGCGACTTCCCTGCATGCTTCAGCACATGCATGGTACCCCGCAATTCCGTTGCGTCACCGGCTTCGTTGGTGCTGCCCACCTCAGTGGGTGAGAATGTGTACGTATGTATGTGCACATATCTATGTAATTATGTACATATGTTTATGTATGTATATGTATGTGACATTGTGCTGAACGCGTGAGTTTCGTGTTCTTGTGTGGACAGATTAATATGGTTAATATCAACTCGAATATATTTTATTATTATCCAATAACTAAGAATCTTTTAAAGCATTTTACAGATCGATACAAAATGTTCTGATCGACGCCATTGTTGATGTTTCGCTTTGATTCATTTCGTTTCGTTTCGTTTCGAGTCGTTTCGTTTCGTTTCGAGTCGTTTCGTTTCGCCTCGTGCCGTGTGCTGAAAATGTTAAGCACGCTCTCATTTCGGTTCTGTGAAGTTCTCTTTCGTGGCTGCAGTGTTGAGGTAGTTGCTGCTGCTGCTGCCGTTGGTATGTAATGATAAATTTATGGTTCCTGTGTATTTTTTTTATATTTTACTGCTGCTGCTGTTATTTGACTGTGGGTCGGTGGTGGGGAGGGGGGGGATTGGTCGCTTCTGGCGCTAGCGGCAGTGGTTGTTGATTGTTAATTGTTGTTTTTGCTATTTCACATTTCACAGTCACATTGCTTTGTAAGCGTTTTTGTTGTTTTGTTTTTGTTTATTTTTTTGTTCACTGCTCCAAACTGGCACGAGTCAAATTTTATCGCACAACCTGCAAACATGTGTGTGTGTGTGTGTGTGTGTGTGTGTGTGTGTGTGTGGTTCACATTGATTTCGCATTGTTCAACTCGATTGTAGCTGTCTTTTAGCATTATGACAATGATGACTATTGCAAAAAACAACACTAAAAAAAATCTTAAATAACTTTCAACATTTATGCGAACTTATGTTTGTGGTTTTTGGTCTCTCGGCTTTGTGCTTTGAGCTCTCGGCTTAACTTCAAGTCATCCACACACACACACACACACAAAAAGAGTGTATTCATGTATTGTTGAAGTCCAAAGAGTTTGCACAAAAGTTTAGAAATCCCTTCAAAAGGCAAAAGAGCAATAGGCAAAATATACTTACACACACACACACACACATACTTTACTTTTACTTATATGCAAGATGGATTATCGCTTTAATACGATAATTACTCTTGAAGAGAGCTTAATTGAATAAGAGCAAGACATCCGTTTAAGAGACTCAACATTTAATTCAATTAACTGTCTTCTCAGCAATAACCCAATTTATATAGCATACATTTTGGGGCAGTAGAAAGTAACAAGATTTTGGCTTTTGGAGTAATTTTATTCAACTCGAGAACTCTATTCAACCAAATTTAATTACAATAAACCAACAATTGCAACGCTTTATGAATAAACTTAATAATAATAGCAAACGAAATTGAATATTCAAATGAGATGCGATTTAGGCCCAAACTCATCAATCAAAATACATATATAAATATACCACCCCCTCCCCCACCCGCCAGGCATTGAAATCTGTTTACACAGCTTCTTGCTTATTGCCTCAATCAAGGGCAAAAAAGTTCGTTTATGATTGTTTAACAAAATTCATTAAAATTCCAAAGTGTTATTCGATTCCTTGAAATTATTTAGAGAAAAAGATAAAAGCAAAATTAAATGGAAAATATGAAATTAAATACGCTTTTTTCTGTTTGTTGCTCTTTCACTTTTTGTTGAGAATTAATATTCTGCACTTTTGCAGACTCTTTAGTTTAATCGACATACATACATATGTATATGTATATGTATATGTATATGAGTATGTTAAGAAAAAGTTACTCGACCTCTCTTCTTTTTTTTGCACAGCAAGAGCAACAACAACACATACACAGCTAAACACGGCAAATCTTCTCGTGTGGTATTTAGACAGTTACCCGCGCTCTTTAGTTTGCTCTCAGCAGTTAGTTTTCTCTTGCCTCCCGCCTTGTGATCACTGCATATGCATACGGAGTAAAAGAGATGAACATATTCACATTCACATTACATAATTGTTTTTTGCTCAATTACAGCCATGTTAAAGTTTTCTTTTGGATTTTTGCTTTACATCTTTTTTTCAGGTAACTTGATAATATTTTTGCGGTTTCAGTTTATTTTAACAATGTTAGCATAAAGGTTGTGTTTTATTTTTAAATGAACAAATTAAAATTTCAAGCCTTTGAATGTCTGAAGTGAAGTGGAAAAAAGTAGTGACAGCGTTGGAAGGGGGGGGGGTGGGCACACTCACTTTTCTGTTCACGAATGAAAAAGAGAAGCAATTAATATACATACATATATGTATGTATGTGTGTATGTATGTATTGTACTTCCATCGTATCGAGTAGCTTATTAGTCAAAAGCTTCAGCAAGGGGAAAGAATAAATGAAAAAGCAACGACTTCAATTTGGAACGTTGTAAGAAGCACCAAGAAACAAGGATTAATGACCAACAGATAGAAAGTCAAGAGGAGCTGCGAAGGCCAACAAACGAAGGAGGTAGAGTGAGAGAGGGGGAGTGAGAGTAGATTCCAAAATTGGAGCACATTAATCAATCCCAATTAATTGTATACGAACAACAACAAAAAAAAAGGTCAGCGATGGCCCCTCGGCGACTCTACGCCACCAACAACAACAACCAAAAAAAACAACCGTTATTCCTAGACTGTAATTTACAAACACAAAAACAACAGAAACACACATACACACACGCAGACACACACGCACAGAAATGCCGTTGCCCGAGAGAGAGCCGGGAAGTCACATATGATTTACGATTAAGCTTCAACGGCAGCGCCGCGCCGCGACAGACACCAGATAATAATTTATCGATACCAAGCATTCCCATAACTAGTATGTATTATGTGTGTGTGTGTGTTTCGTGTATTGTGGGTGTTGTCGGGGCTTCAAGGCTGCTCAGGCTTACTACTTTGTCAACTGAATGCATTCTCACACACACACGCACACGCATACATGCATACATATGAGTTTTTAATTTTGAAAAGCACTCCGGAAGATTAAAAACAATACAAGGCAAAAGCGGAAAGAAGCCATGAAATTTTTTTGTATTAAATACAAGAACAAATCTTTGCGAATAATCAAATTTACGTTGCACAGTCGAACCTCCATATCACGAATCTCAAGGGAAAGTTCGTTATATAGAGTGGGTTTTTATTTGATATAGAAGTTTGACTGTAGTATTTGTTCAAAATTTGATATTTTTTTGCCGTTTATCTAAAAAAAACCTCTATGGAGAGCACATCTCTAACAAACACACACACACACTCACACATACGGAGAGCAGAGAATTAAAATCGTTGACCTACAAAGTGAGTTAATCGTTGTCGCTAAGTGAGAGGAGGAGGAGGGGTGAGCCCAAAAATTCGGTTTTCGAGTTCGGCCATGAACACGAGTTGCGTTTGCGGTCTCGGCTTCGGGTTCGGCCACTGTTCCCGAATAGTTACGTTACACTTAACCTGTTTACATCTACAATATTACAGTAATTATGTATGTATGTATGTGCCGTGACAATTCCAATGGGGATGGGTTTTTAGTTAGAGTTGTACTTAGACCATAATTAAAAAGTTCCACACGCAAAGCCAGAGAGAGAGAGACAGAGAGAGAGTGCGAGTTAGGGAGAATTTAATTTTCATTTTGTTTTTGTTTTTTTTTTTTTTTTTTTTTCATTTCAATTTACCTTTACATTTGTATTTTAATTGAACAATATTCAAGAAATTTGTTTTGTACTTTCATAATTTTTAATACACAACATTTAATTAGTTTACAAGTATTAACTTGAATAGAATATATCTAAAAAATAATAATTATTATTATTATCATAATAAGTACGAACAATAAATGCAATCAAAAAAACAAATACATACTTTAATCAATTTAAAATCCCGAAATAAGCCAGTCACAAAAAAACACAAACACACAAACATACAAAAGTTTTGGGTTAGCTTTAATATTGCTTCATTTCGTTATCATTTTTTTTTTCTTTTGATCTTACAAGACAGAGTTAAGTGTAAGTGAGTGAGAGAGAGAGAGGAAGAACGAGAGAGAGCGGGCCAATTTCCCGTTAGCTACTTTTACACTCTCAATGTCAACGCTCTTGGGAATTTTAGTATGCTTAGTTTTCGGGAACAAAATGGTATATAAAATTCGAGTTCTCAGAGTTTTTTTCTTTGCCCTTTCTTACATTTGGTAAATTCTAATTATTTTTTGTAGTTTTAGTTTAGTTTTAAGTAGTAGTTAGTTGTTGCTGTGCTTTTTAGCACGACGCACTTAAGTTAAGTACAAACATACAGTGTACACTCAGAGAAAAGCCAAATGAATTCCTTAACAAGTAAAAACTGATTCTGAGACATTTCTGGAGGAATTCTTAAATCAAGGCAAAAAATAGTACTCATTACAAGGATTCGTGTACCTTAAAATAAGATTTTTGAACATTGTTGAAAATTCCTAAATCAGCCTGATTTACATTTATTTGCTTAGTTGTTTTTTTTTTTTTTTTTTTTTTTTTTTTTTGGTATTTTATGATACTATCAGTATTGATTTAAGAGCTTAAGTGTTTAAGATAAGATCTAGATCTATCGGTACTTAATTTTAAGCAAATTTATATTCTGCTTTAAGACAAAAATGTATCTGTACAGGTTTTGAAAACTCAAACTAACCACGAAACAGTCTAACATCCAAGAAGTTTGGGATTACAAAATGGTTCATTTCTCTGCCCATTTGAATATTTCACATTGGCTTTGATTTTTTGACATTTTTGTATATGCTATATATATCTGAGTGTACTTCATAGTATAAATGGTACAGTAGGTACATCAATTTTGAATGAAAAAAAAAATCGAGTTTCGAGAATTCCTTAGTAGGTAGGTGTAGTACCGTTAGTCGATAGAGGGTTAGGAGTTTTTAAGTTAATCGGTTGGCCGCTTCTGACACAGTACAGTTAGATTAAACATCGACAACCATTTTCTTGTGGATATCGGTATTGCCAACAACGGAACAAAACTCATCGAACGATATTTTGCCATCCTCGTCCTTGTCGGCAAAACAGATCGTCTTGTCGACAATCTGTTGCAGTTGTGTATCCTTCAGATTGTTGCCAACCATCATTTTGAGCACCTGGAACAGTTCACCGTTCGAAATGTAACCGTCGTTGTCCATATCGTAAATGCGAAAAGCGAAACGCAGCTTCGACAGTTTGTCGCCGCGCACACTGAACTGTGAGACGCCCTGGATGAACTCCTTGAAATCGACCTCGCCATTGCCATCGGCATCGAATATATCGATGACACGCTGCACCAACGGATTCTGTTGCAATTCCGGCAGCGACATAAACTCATCTATGCTCAATGCACCCGAATTGTCCAGATCGAGTTTGCGAAAACGTTTGCCCAGCCGTCGGATCTCGTCGGCATCAAAATTCGAACACATGTCCATTGGCATCGATGTTTCGTTTCCCATTTTGAGTAACTGTTTTTTCGTTTTCGTTTTCTGCTACTTTTTTCGTTTTCTACTACTTTTTTCTGCTTTGGTACTTTTTGATTTAGTATTTTTTGGTTTTGGTTTTGTAGCTAAAATAAGAGAGTCTTGTAAGGATTACACATATTTGGAAGGATTTTAATATTTACTATACTCACATAACTAACTGTTGTTGTTTTTGGGCGCAAATCCTGCAAAGAACAAGCAAAAAACATTAACAATCAACACTTTATGTTTATGTGTATCGTGTATCGATTTTTCAACACGAAGCGCAAATAATTTTCATTTTTGATGTCAATTTGTATCAATTCTATTTGTGTGCACATAATATATACATTTAAATACATAAATACATATACATATACATATATATAAATTGTATATTGGTTGAGTAAGTACCGTATCTAGACAAACAACAACAAACACGAATAAGCACTGCGAATTCGGTTCAAGTCTCGGTCAGGTAAGGCGGCAGCGGCAACTAGAACCAAAGTGTTAAACAAATCCAATTGCTGTTTGATTGTATGTCCTTTATGTTATGTCCTTGGGCACATATATTATCGAGTTCCCACAGGCTAGAAAGACGTTAATTGTGTACGGAGCGAAGAGCGCTTCTTTTTTTTTTTCACCACAATCTGTTGAGAATTTTCGCAAAGCCAGTGTTCATATTTATTATTGGTATTTTTTAGTGTATTTCGTGCACGACGCCACTTTGCCTTCAAATTCCGAATGTTTAACGGATTGTTTTGTAGCGAAATCCTACAAATACCGACAACATTTTCAATACTAAAACGAAATACTACATCATTCAGTCGGACAGTTTTGTATATACCAAACCTGTAGGATTTTTAGCGCTGTTAAGACGTATCAACAGTTGTGGCTTAACAGCCAAGCGTAACAGCAAACATTTAACATTCATTTGGGCACGTAAACAGCAAATATTTAAAATTTAGTTAAACTTAAAATACTTTTTATTTTCGATTCATACTTATGTCATACATCACACACATGTATTTAAATAAAGAAAAGGGTACTTTTAACTTATATACACCTATTCTCTTTTTATGTCCTGCAAATAGTCCTCTTCGTCCGTGCTGATCTCATAAACATCTCTAGATTTTGAGTCAATTCCAACAATCTTTTTGTTTGGATCATTCTGTTTGTTTTCCTTAGTGCTTTGCTTAGTGTCACACATTTTTCTCAATTTATTTTCTGTGAAAAAACAAATTACTAAAAATCAATTCGAATAAATCATAACTTACGTTGCGCAACGCGTTCGAGTTCGTCTTCAGTGTCGGGACCAGAAGCATCTTCTGCCCGCTGCAGCACATCATCAAAGTTGTGATCCTCACACGCAGACTTATTCCTGTCATCGGCAACATCATCCTTGGGTTTGAATGCTTCATCTAAGAGCTCCTCGTCGCTTTCGGGCCGACCCACTTCGGTCATGTCCAGTGCATAACGACGCCAGGGTAAATACTTTTTGAATGCATAACACTTTTCGATCCAGCTGCGTGTCACAATTCTGCCTTTGCCCTTGACCTCATTGTACTTGGGCGTATTTCGAAAGGCGCAGCTGCCACAAATAAAAAAGGAGATTAATTTATGAAAAGGTTCTCAATAATTTAGCTTACATTAGATGAGTGCAGCCAGAGCCCCAACTCGCTTTATACTTGGCGCCCAGCGCTGTCGCCTTTGCACGCAAATCCGCACGATCCGGATTCTACAAAAGGAATATATTTAATTTATATAAAAATATAAGGATTAAGTAATTATCCCACCTGTATGCCACTAATAACTAAAACAACGCCACGTAGCAGCTGATTGAAGGGAACATATTTAATGGGCTTTTCAGCTGGCAAGGATGGGCGCTTGGGAGTTGGCACACGAATTGCTTGGGTTGAAGATTCCTTGCTGGGAAGATTCGTTGGTCGATCGTTGATTAAGGTTTTTAACCTTTTAGTGGGTGTTGCTTCTGGCGATGAAGAGATGCGTTTGGATGCACTCGCTCGATTCGGCGATTCCTCGATCATTTTGTGACGCAGTGCAGCCGGCGAAGCTGCATTGCGAATGGCAGCTGCTGTGCTCACAGCCGGCTTAATCTCGTTGCCATTGCGCTCCGCTTTCCAGCGCTGAAAGAGCGCCAGAGAGGCCTTGCCATCCGGCTCCGAATCCGTCGAATCTTGGCGAAATTTCAGAGCCGCGGGAGCAACAAGTTGCTTGCGAAAAGTTTCGGGCACCAGAGATTTGGGCTTTGCTGCTGCGCCGTTAACGTGCGCCTTAATAAAAGACAGACCATATTGGACATGTTTGTTGAAGGGCTGGGTGCACACAATCTTGAGGAGCTTCCATTTGTTATTTTGCAGCGTTATGGTGTTCAAGGCATCGCTGTTGAAGCAACGCACGCGATTTGGGTTGCTGGAGTTTTTGCTTTCGATGGGCGTCATAAAGGAGCTGGAAAGCAGCAGCGCCTGAAAGTCATCCGGCTGGCAGCCAGATTTGCTAACGAGCACCTCAATAAACGCTGCATGCTCGTTGCCCACATCGAGGCCAGTGATTTGTTGTGGCTCCTCAAACTCAAGCACAACATACGCACACTTCTCACCGACTCCTTGGGTCTTCCACTTTTTGGCGGCATTCTGTTGCAATAGATTGGCAGCGACATGCACCTACAATGGCATCGCAACACAACTGTTTACAACTGTAATGCATTTTAGTTTTAGCTAACATTTCTTACCGTATCCTCGCTGCTTACTTCGCGAACAGATTTAAAAACTCCAATCGGCATTTTAATCAAATTTATTTTATTTGGCTCCGAATTCCTTTAGCCGTCTGCTGTTGTCCGATAGTCATAACAGAGTGGAGCGATAACTTATTTTATTGAAAAGCAATCGAAAAGTTAACAGCGATGTTTCATATGCTATTTTAAACTTTGTTGTAAATCTTTGCTGTGCAGAAGTGGATTTAATTAAAAGAAGTGATTTTTGAGTTGTATTCAAGGTATGTACATTTCACTGAAAAAGAGCATTTTGGTCTAGCTAACGTCACAATAGCAGGCAAGTCATTAACAGCGATAGCAAACCATAAAGTTTATTCGATAATAGTTTGAAGCGCGTTTAGTATTAAAATTGGTATTTTGCTTCTGGTATTCGATTGATTATCACATGCGGTCACACTGACACCGACAGCCCGCTGTGATATGTTCAACTTGCAAACGATATAACATTCAAATTAAAATTGCACAGTAAGTACCAGTTGCCTTATGACAGTGTCAATAGAAATCGTCAGCTTAAGTTCCCTTTTAGTGCTATGGATCCCCTGTTGAACGATCTACAGCGCATTGTGTGCGGTCTGCGTTCCGACAAGGCGCCGGCGCGCAACAAGGCAATTGAACAGTTGGACCAAAAACTAAATAATTGTAAATATGCCTTAAACGCATTGCTATGCAAAAGTGAGGAGCTTTCATGGACCAATGTCTTTGTCACCGTCAAGGAAGCCATTTTTAAGGTGTGTTGTATATACATGAAAATGTTAAAAGCACATACAGATCTGATCTGAGGATCTTCTATTGATCCATTATTTTGACTCTAAGTTTCTCTTATTTTATAATTTGACAGCATTCGATGAATATGAAAGATGTGACATCGGAAAAAGCTCTTAAGCCGCTGGCCGCCAAATGTTATTTGTACGGCAATACTTTGGACCATATCATTGACTACAATTTGGAGAGTATGTGCAGCCAAATTATACAATTTTGTGTATTGATAATTTTGTGATTTTGTTGACAGTGGGTCGAGAAAGCCAAGGACATTTTCTAACAAAATCCACAATATTTGAAGCCTTTGTCGATGCCACTAAGCAAAGCATTGGTGTCCGTTATTTTGGTACAAATTTCGTCAACTTGCTGTGCAGGGGAATCTACTTATCGCCCAGCTACATTGCCAAATTGAAAGTCAGCGAATTTAGTAGTAAGCCAACTTCTTCTTATTAATTGTTTTGTTAAAATCGTCGTGTTAACTGGCTTTTATTTGATTTTTATCTAGATGTGCTCTCTATTCTATTTGAGCTTAATGTTAATGGAGATGTGTTCCTGGAATCCAAGGTAATAGGAGCCATCACCAAGACCGTCGAAATAGCCCAAGAACGTGCCCAACTGCACGACGATTTGGTGGAATATTTGCCATCATTACAGAACTTTACAAATAACGCACAACACGCGGATAGAAAAAATGATATAGTTCGTTTATATCACATATTTGTTGGCGAGGCAAGCACAACACACAAACAAGGCATAATGCCTCGGCTAATTGTGTATTCCTCTCTCTTAACAGCTATCAGTCAACTATCATCATGTGCTGTGCGTTCACATGCAGAATATTATACCAAAACTGTGTGAATTTTACAACGAAGATGTCTTTGGTGATGGCACGAAACAGTTGTATTTTGAAATGATTGTGTCATTTCTACATACTTTGTATCCGAATTTGCAAAGCCACGACTTCAACACATTCCATATACCCATCAGCGACAGTTGGTCACAAAGCATTCTAATGTTACGCACCATCATCGAAATGGAGATACGCAAACATTCTCAATTGAGGTCGAAAACATCCGTTTTGGACACCGAAAAGTTTTCGGCAATATTCATTAAAATGTCGGCACTTATCGTATACATTGTAAGAGGATAAAGATTGTGTTTTAGTTAAATATTAAACGAATTTTCTTTAAGGCTATGTGGCATGTGGAACCGAATCGGCAATTGCAAGAGAATCCAGCCAAACGTGCCAGGATCGATCGGATGAAATCCCTCATAGAACTAATTCATATACAGGAAACTAGCTTTAACGCTGTCTGGTAAGAATGTGAAATGGTATTAATATTTGCATATTATTGAACTTTTCTTACCACCAACAGGTTTGCCATCTTTGCCGAATTGCTGCAGTTGAGCAGCACAATTATAAGTGAGTCCAGCTACTATGAGGATGCGCGTGAGACGACGCTGCAGGTCCTCAAAATCTATGGCAATTCATATAATTTGCGCAACATACGTCTGTGCATTGCGAGCATAATGGCAAGAGAGCAGCGCCAAGAACAAACACAAAATGTGATCGACTTTTATGAACAGGTTGCGGCGCATCTGATTGCAGACACTCGGTCTGCTGCCGATTTGATTGAAGAGAAACAGACTATTTTGCAGTTGATCATAAACTGTGATAAACTTGGCCCCAAGCTGTGCGACACACTGCTCCAGAATATAACAACAAATGAGATGTTGAAACGCAATGAATGCATCGCAACAGTACGTGCCACATTAATACATGCCGATTATTGTGGCATCAACAAAGCAACCGAGGCTATCGAACCAATCATAAGGTGGGCCCACGGCCAAGAGATGAGCTCAGCGACACAAATCATTAACCACATTGCGAACATTGATCAGAGACTTTTGGCAGACACCATGGCTATTGGTGTCATCAATTTCCTGGACGAACAACAAGTGCAGCAACTTGGCAATTGTCCAACAGCAACAGCAGACAATGGCAATCTGCAACTCTTGCTGTACAAATACAATAAAGAGCTGATCTGTCTGGATGATGGCTTTCAATTGCGGCTCAAGGGACGACGTACCAAAGAACTTAACGAAACAGCTGCAGGCATGAAGAGCTGCCTGTTTCTGAACAATTATGAGCTGCTTATGCGCTTGCTGGATCCGCCGGCAGAGACTGAGGCAAATATCAACGCGATGATCAAGAATCTGAAGAGCCTTTATAAGCTTGTTTGTACTTTGGAACGTTTGCTCTTCTACAATGCCTTTGATGTGTCGAACCATATGCAATGTCCGTTGATAAAGCGCATCGGCTTCTTTATCAGCCGCAATGAGGTAAATAATCCATGGCAAACATTTCATAACAAAATTCTTGTTAACATGTCTTAATTATGCCTTTAGTTAATGATCATAGAAATGAAAGAAAGCGTTCAACATATTAACGATGGCAATTTGAATGCAATGATGGATAAACTTATTGAAATATTTGAAGTATTCAATTCACATGAAATACTCATAAGTAATCTGGAAAGACAGCCATTGAAAATGCTGATTGAGTTAATAGGCTTAGTCCTTAAGCACCATTGTAAGAACAAATAGCTTCAACAATTATTTGACATGTTATTTTGTGTAATTATTTTTAAATCATTTAAGGCACACAAACGAACATGGAGAACAAAGATCGTTGTCTACCATTGAGCACACAATGCTTTTCCATTCTAGGCAGCATGTGTGCCATCGTTCCGTATAGCGCAGATGCCTTTCATCTGATAACAAGATATTGGAAGGACTGCAGTCCAAAGAGCGATCTTATGATGATCATTAAGGTATAATATAAACCATCAAAAACAGCAATACAAAACTTCTGATTGATTTGATTGACAAACTTTAGATGCTGTGTCGCTGCAAGAGTTTATCGAACGAATGCATGGAATGGTTGTCCGAGAAATTGAAGTTCATTTTCTTTGAACATAATTCAAATCTACATATTATGAGCCAAGTTCTCGACGAAATGCCTAGTAAGTAATCAGCTTCAAATTGTAACTTGAATTAAGCCGTTGTTAACCTTTTTTCCAGCTCTTGCGTACTTTTTCTACAACAATGAAGATTTGCTGGAAGTCATAATGATTGCACTGCATTCATTGCTGAAGATTGCCTCAACTAAATCATATCCAACCCACTTGGCAGCCAAAATTGTGCGTTGCGTTGCACAAATAGCTCAGCGTTGTTCCAACATCTACGTTGACGATAACTTCGTTGTGATTTGCGAGTCGGTTGTTAACTTCCTATCGACACCAACGCTGCAAGTGCGCTATGCGACAATCGAGACATTAACACTTTTGCTTAATGCTAACTATTGCATAAACGTGGCTAGCGACGACGATGCAGCTTTCCATTATAAAAGACATCAGCTGTTTTGTGAGCAGATCTACGCAATCATTGATTTCAATAAGCTGGCCGTAAGTGTGACGACGCCTCCTCTCTTAGATTGTTAGTTTAACCATCCCTTTTCTCACTTGCAGAGCAGCGACACGGACATGTTGCTGAATACCAATTCGGTGACCATTCAGTCTCTAATCGCATTCTTTGCCTTTAGCACATTTCATCAGGAGATTAGTGTGCTGGCCATGTTATCCTATTGTTTCTCGAAGGGCAAATCTGTTGGCGCAGATAATTTCTGCGCCTTGGACAGCCCAGTGCCAGAGTGCCGTGAGCTAACAATGCGCAAACTTGTGACACCATTTGCTGATAATATGCTCCACAAATGGATTGCGCTGAAACGTGGCGTATCGAAGTAAGCTTTCAGTCTATCCGTGAATATTTATATACTTAACGTTTTACGTATCGTACAGATTTCCGTATTTCCTGTGCTATAACTCGAAGGATGAATTTCTTCGATTACAAGCTAAAAGCATATTGGCGTATCTGTTCATCTACAGCAGCCCCGAAAAATTTCAATGCTATGAGCAGCTAACTAACGAGAAGGTTGACATTGCAACTGGTTTGATTGATTTGACTTTTAAATGTGAATTATTATATTATAGGAAGTCAAGTGCATATTAAAGGCCTATTTGCTGCTGGCCTTAAGGTTTAATGCTGAGGAGCATGAGACTCTTAGAAAAAATCTACGGCTTCGATGCATGTATCCCTTGGATGTTGCGCTAAATGCGGAAACGCTTTATGAGATGATCAGGCATTTGCGAGATGGAAATGAATTGTCGCGTTTATTTGGCGATTGCTTGACAGACAATAGAGAGCAACTTTGGTTTAATCCTAGCGCAGATCGGCTCTTCAAATCATTAAACGAATACATACCGGTTAGTTGACAAATTTAATTGATATTTATTCAATTTGTAACTCTTATTATATTTTCTTATAGACGGAAAACAAAATATTTTCGAAGGATGAACGCTTGCAGGCGATGGCAAAACTCATGTTTGTGCATAAGCTAGTCTTGGTCGATCTACTTGGCAGATTAAAGACCGCTTGCCATCGGGCTGTCCTCTCCCAACAAGTATTGCAAAGCTTTTTTGCCTACTGCACCATTGCCGATGCCATACTGAATGTTGTCAAATTAGTAGAATCCAACACAACGCATTTAACCCAAATCAATTCGGCGTACTTTGTGCGCGATATATGGTTTTTTATATGCCGTTTTCAGCTGCACAGTGAGTATTATTTAATCGAGATTTTAGTGTTAATAAATAAACTATATATTTTAATGGTTTTTAGGTAAATGCGAACAGCTGCATCGAGCTGCATTCGAATACATCCAATTGATGCTTGACACATGCACTTTTCCGATGCAAAACAACAACACAACGCATTTGGATGAATTGGGCAAATTGTTGATTGTTGCCATGCAACATGTCAAGACGCAACAGCTAAAGATTTTGGCCTCGAACGTTTTGATCAAGTTCGTCGATATGTACAAGATGCAGCTTAATATGCAAACGCTAATGGACGAGCTCGCCGATACCGATGAGGCCAAGCAATTGACAACGTTACAAGAACTATGCCACACGAGCCCCTTTCGTGTCCAACTAACCAGTCTTGTCGACTATATACGCGCATTTCTGAATCGCAATCGTATGGAAGGCTTGCATGGCCTGCGCGAACATGTAAGCATTTTGTTATAACTTAGAAAAGATATAGTTCTATAAAACATCACTTCACAGATTGCCAAGCACAAGGATGAGCTGCAAAACCATGAACAATTGCTATTTAAGCTTATCAATCGTTTGATTCACATGGTGCGCGAATCTCCCAACGAGTCAAGCAGCCTTGAGGCGGTCAAATGTCTTGCCGAAATTGGGCCATTAAAAGTGAAGCGCAATTCATATTACTTTCAAACCGAATTCGATGACATTCAGCAGCAGGTAAACAAAATCTAATGGCAGACATTATAAAATAGTTACATATATATATGTTATAAATAGTTTCAGTCGTCGGAGCCACCAATTGTTCAGTTCCTAAGCGTGCTAATTGAGACGCTTGATAAGCATTTGTACAACTTCAATACGAGTACCAATGAAGCGCTCATCGAAGTGATTGGCCATGTTGTCAACAGCAAGGATGGCATGCATTTAGTTGGTTTGTAATTAACATCACCGAAGTAATACGAAATATTATATAATCATTCTTTCTTTACGCACAGCGAATCATCCGAATTTGCGCATCTTTCACAATAGCAGGGTGAATTTGCGTTTCCTCAATAGTGCGTCTAGAAGCATTCCGGTCATTGACTGGCTGGAGGTGCTTAAGTTGAGCGAACTTCTAGACTATGAGCCTTTTATGTGTCAATTTATGGGCTCGGTATTTGGTGAGTGCGGCTGGCAAGGATTTGATGCATTTGCGGCCAATTCGTTTGCCTTTGCCAAGGACTGTCTGCAAGCGTTCATCAAACTTTTGCTTAGCGAAGAGAAACTACATTTGCCAAACTTGTGCCTGATGCTTGACCACTTCTTTGCGAGCGCCGCAAACATGGTCAAGGGCGTCTATCAGGACAAGCGTGTCATCAAGCAATTCCTCTATATATGCGAATGCATTCGTCTTGTCAACAACTGGTATGTACTAGAATGAGACAGAAAATCAACAACATGTTTGTATCTCTTTTCTATTGATGCCGGCCGGCCGGCCAACCAGGTCTATTCCCATCAATTTAGGCAATGCGGTCAAGGCCAGCAATCATTGCCAGGCATACTTCTTGAGCATCATGTATTTGGAGTTGTGGGCGAATGACGAAAACAATGCAAATATTTTGGATGACAAAGACTTTCAAATGTCCGCCAAGATCGTAAGTTAATTAAATTCAAATATTGTATAATATAAACTAACTTGTTTGTTGCATAGGCCTATACATCGATTGGCTGTCTGGACGCAATTCCCAGTTTTGTGGATCCATTGCGTTCGCGTGCCGAACATTTTAGTTTAAATGACAATTTGTCGGGCATTTTGCTGACCTCCGATGACATGGACGAGCCGAAAACGCAAGTGTGCGTTGACGCACTGAAAAGCAATGGCATGCTAACGCTGTGCGATCTTTATCAGCGCTCTAAAGCGCCGGCCATGCAAGTCGACTATGAGATACTTTGGCGTCTATGCAAATGGGAGGAGCCAATCGATGGTTATCAAAAGGTCAATCCCTCAAACGACATGGAGATTGAATTCAAAAAGCATCATTTCATTGCGCTCAAAAGCATTAGCAAACTCGAGGGCGAATCCTCCGTATCGGCGATCAATAATGCCTATCAATGTGTTCAGGCCATATTGCGCGATATTAGCGTCGAGTGTCTACAATCCGTATATAAATATATGGCCTGGCTGTGCATGCTGCAGCAGAGCGAAGATTTCTGTCAGGTAAGAAAGTATAAGTAATTTTTATGTCTATACTATATACTGACGATGTTTCCGTTTGCAGATTCAATTTAGCCATCAAATGCCTGCAGAACAGTGCGAGATATTGTTTGGGAAATGGCGTAGAGAGCTTAATCTTAGCTATGGCAATTTTAAATGCACTGAACAAATACTTGCCCATCAAATAACTTTGTTGAAAATGCCCGGGACTCGGGCCAAACGACGCATTGAACAGCATTATCATCAAAACCCATTGGAAACCTATTTACTCAAGTGCATTGGCGAGTGTAAGGCGGCGGGTAAATTGAATTTGGCTAGCAAATATATTGGCATGCTGAGCGCACTGCCCGAAATTAAGATGCCCACAAAGGCAAGTTCATAATACTATGTTCTCGAATCGAAACTACAATTTAATACTTTCATACAGGTTTTGGCTTTGCTGCAGGATGCGGATGTGAATGTAAAGACGGGCAATCAAGAGATTGCCAAAGCCATATTGCGCCATATAAATACAAACCACGATTTTCGATATTGTGTCGAACGTGTGACGGCTCTGCGTATGCAGGGTGAATTTCTGCTGAACAGCAATGCCAAGTGCTTCGCCCAAACATTGGAAACGTTCAAAGGTTCGCTCAAGATATTGGAATACTTCAAGTCGCACAAGGCGCAGCTAATCAAAATGGATCCAAACATGATCGATTGGGACAATTTCGATAAGTTCGAGCATGATAATCTTATGGCTGCCCATGCGGCCATTGCCAAATACGCGGATCGTGAATATCAACAGCTACACGACTATTGTCAATCGCAGGAATATAAAACGCTTGCCGACATCATTCAGCAGAATCGTAGCTTGGCCAACAACACCGTGGCGACAGCAGCTAATCGTAGCAAAATTGATCGTGATCGCCAAATAGGCGTACGAAATTTCCAAAGTTTCGCCAATTTGGATGAGAATGAACTGAAGAACATTGAGATTAAGCTCACCGACTATTTGTGCACAGCAATCTCGCATTACATAACATATTGCCAACTGGATGAAGCAGGATTCTCAACACCCGAAATATATCGTATTATTGCTCTGTGGTTTACAAACTATGAAAACGAGCAAATGTTGGAAACAATCAAGGCGCCAATACAGCTAATACCAAGCTACAAGTTTATTGGCGTTGTCAATCAGCTCGCCGGTCGTTTGAATTCCAAAAATGCGGCTTTCCATACAATTTTGGTCGATTTGTTGGTGCGCTGCGGCACTGATCATCCGCAGCAAACGTTCTACAAGCTGTATCCTTTGGTCTACGCTCACATGGATGGCGCCTATGCCAATACACAGCGCGCCAACATTGCCAAGGAGATAATCGCTCGCAGCTGTCAGGCAAATGATGCTGCCTTACAAGCCAGCAAACAGTTTGAGCTAATGTTTCCAGGTATGTATAAAGTATTTGATCTATGACAACTTCTTGCAGCTTATTCAATTTCTTGTTTTTCGCAGCACTCATTAAGTTTGCCAACGGCTATCTTGGCCCAAATAACAAGGTCAACACCACTGCTGTGCCCGCCATGCTAGCTGAACTTAATCGTCTCAAACTGGATTTGGTGCAGTGCCCAACAATAGAGCTGCCTGTGCAGCCCAGCAAGAAATATAATATAATCAGTGAGTTAAGATTCAAGATTTGAGTTTTCCTTTTGCTTATGCACCATATTGTTTTGGCAGGCATTGTTAAATGGACGGGCGAATTTCAAGCGTGCGGCGGCCTCAATGCACCACTCAAACTAATGTGCCTCTGTTCGGATGGTGTGGTGCGTGCCCAGTTGATCAAGGGCAAGGATGATTTGCGTCAGGATGCTGTAATGCAGCAGGTATTCGGCATTGTCAACGAGCTGTTCAATAGCGATTCGGAGTTTGTTGAGCGCAAATTGCAATTGCGCACCTACAAGGTGACACCGTTATCCACACGCTGCGGCATCATCGAATGGGTTAGCAATACCATGCCGATCGGCACCTATTTGGTTGGTAATGGCACTGGCGGTGCTCATATGCAATACCGACCCCAAGACTGGAACAATAACAAATGTCGCCAGATGGCATCGGTATGTATATAAACAATTATGTTTATATGGCGAGTGTTATATAAAATTTGTTTTATCGCAGGTTGCTTTGAGAAAACCGCGCGAGGAACGCCGCAAACTCTATAAGAAGATATGCGAAAATGTCCAACCCGTATTTCATTATTTCTTGCTGGAGAATTTTACGATACCGGGCGAATGGTTTGAACGCCGTTTGGCATACATCAATAGCGTTGCGACCACATCGATAGTGGGCTATGTGCTTGGATTGGGGGATCGTCATACACAAAACATTCTCATTGATACACAGACCGCCGAAGTGGTGCATATTGATTTTGGTGCGCATTGCGAAACACTTTACAAATTCATTATATACTTTAATGTGACACATTTTTTTATTTACAGGCATTGCCTTTGAGCAGGGCAAGATTCAAGCAACGCCAGAGACGGTGCCGTTTCGTTTGACGCGCGACATGGTCGCTCCGATGGGTATTTGTGGCACCAATGGTGTATTCACCAAGTCCTGCGAGGCGACAATGCACATATTGAGGCGTTACAAGTCCGTTTTGATAACCATACTGGAAGTTCTTCTGTACGATCCACTATTTATTTGGGGAGTGCTCTCAAAAGAGAAACAACAACAGGAGCAGTCGTCAGATGTTGAATCAAAGAACTTGCTGGCGCAACGTGCCCTCCTATTGGTTAAACATAAGTTGGAAGGCCGCGAAACGGGATTTCTTGAGAGCTCCGATGTCAAGACGCAGGTTCAGCGTTTGATTAACGAGGCAACACTGCCTAGCAACTTGGGTGTGCTGTTTCCTGGTTGGGATCCTTATTTGTAGAACATTAACTAGCATCACTTTTCTATAACATCACAAAACTTATGTACAAAAAAATCATGTAAACAGCATTTGTGAAAAAAAAAGAATTAAACTTGATATATTATTATTTAAACTGTAGCGCTCAAATCGATTAGCAATAACGATAACGATAAGTTATCGTATGCATTGAAAGAGAGAGGGAGCTGCCAGACCCAGCACAAACAATACTTGGATGGCAACGCTCGCTTGTCAAGCACAAATAAATATTATAAACATTGAAGTGAAAGTATATAATTAAGCAATTTCCATGCATCGCTCAACAATATAATAACCAACAAATAAACATGAGTGCGAAGGCAACAACGGACGGAAAGACAGATGCTGACGACAACGATGCTGCAAAAATGTGGAACACAACAACAAGCGTATCCAAAGAGATTGATTGGATACGCTTATCACAATGGATGCATTGTTTCTGTGTTGTCACCTTCGATTTGAACCTGGGCCAGGCACTGGAATACGTTTATCCGCCAGCGTTTATGCCCAGCGAACAAGAAGTGAGCAACATTTGCTATATGGCCTTCCCCGACTCCAATTCGGGCTGCATGGGCGACACCAAGTTCCATATGCGCCTTCGTGCATTAAACACAACCAAACACACAACGCCAACAACGCTGCTGCACTACAATGGCGAGTGTGCGCCAGCGATGCGCAGCGACAGCAGCCACTATTGGGGCTTTGTTTATTTTCGCCAGAAACGCGATCCAAATTTGCCGCGCGGCTATTTCCAGAAGAGCCTCATCATAATCACACGTCTGCCCTTTTTCAACTTGTACTACGATGTGCTCGCCCAACTGGCACCCAAATATTTTGACGAGGGCAACGAGCTGCTGCACCGAGCCTGCCAACAGATCAACAACCATTGGCCCTTATTGATGGTTGGACAGACCCTCAGGCTGCCGCTACTCGACTGCAACTATCAGATTTGCATACCCAAGGCCACTAGCAGCACCCGCAAGTTGACAAGCAACACCACCAGCAGCAGCAGCCATCATCATAAGCAGCTGGAATTGCAGCAACATCAAACATCGGCCCTCGAGATGCCCAAATCTTTAAAGGTGCTCGCCTCTGTGAACGAATTGGAGCTGTTCTGCAGTCTCAGCTTCGTCATGGAGCATTTGTATACCTTGTGGGAGTTGATAATAACAGCAGAACCAATTGTCGTTGTTGGCACCTCGCCGGCGGATTGCTCGCATATGGTACAGGCTCTGGTTGCATTGATAGCACCGCTCGAGTACTGTGCCGAGGCTCGTCCATATTTCACCATACACGACAGCGAGTTCCGCGAGTTTACACAGGAATGCGTTGTCAATCGTTCGCGTTCGATACCAGCTGTGATTTTGGGTGTCACAAATCCGTTTTTTGTGAAATTGCTCAAGGATTGGCCGCACATGCTGCGCCTCGTGGACAATCAGGTACTCCTCACCCCACATACAAAATCAAATCATTATACTAATTGTTTGTTTTGTCGCTTCTGCAGAAGAACATGCAACAGGAGCTGCACAAAAATACCCATAACGCCAGCAGCTATGCCAAATCGCCACCAGCTCAACCCACTAGCAATAATCACAATATTATCAATGGCAGTTTGAGTGCAGCTGGGGATAGCTCGATTGCCGGACTGCATACCAAGTATAGGCCGTTTTTGAAAAAGGATAAGGCGCTCATCAAGAAGGTGATGCTGGGCACGAAAATGAAGCGCCCGGATCATGTGCAGACGGCATTGATACGACGACATTTGTTAGAGTTGACGCAAAGTTTCATGATACCGCTGGAGCGCTATGTGGCATCGTTGATGCCCCTGCAAAAGGACATTAGTCCGTTCAAGTCGGCGCCCAATGCCAGCTCATTCAAGCTAGACGATTTTCTGGCCACACTCGAGTCGGCTGGGCCACAGCTAACATCGACGCTCAAGGGCGATTGGAAGGGTCTGTATAGACGTTTCTTTCGCTCATCGAATTTTCGGGGCTGGTACGAGTCGCGGCATCGGGAGCTGCAATTAACCCTACAGGATTTACAGCTGCAAGCCTTGTCGAAAGCGAATCTGGAGCATTGGGCGCACGACAAGCAGGAGGTGGAAATAATTGATATGATACTCAAATTGAAACAAAAACTGAATCTCTACAGTGATAAGCCGCAGCTTGAGGAGGGGGCAAACACGAATGCCACTCAGCGTCAGATAAGGGCACAAATCGAATGCATGAAAGGCTTGTTGCCTTCCGATCTTAAGAATGTTGTTAATCTTTGATCGTTTGTGCTTTTGTCATTTTATTGTGTAAATTAGCTAAAAGAAATTCAAATTGAATTTTATTTTATATAATATACCAAATACCATTTATTTAAAACAAAATAGTAAAAATCCCTTAAATTGCAGCTAGAATATAAAAAATATATATATGTGTGTGTATATACTATATAACTGTTTCATGTAACTATACAGTCGAACAACGTTTTCTATATCTTTCTTTTTGGTTTATTCGAAAAACCCATTTTCCCTATTTTTTGTCCCTTTCCGATTCGTTGTGTTCGACTATATAGTAGTATATATATATTTTAACCAAATTGTGTATATAACATTATCAATATTCAGGATTATTGTCAATATCGGTGCACTGCCAGCCAAAAAACAAATATTCCATTTTGGCCAAGCTCAAGGCAAACAAGGCCCAAAACAAGAAATATATTCAATTAAAGTAAAAAAATAAAAAAAAATTGATATTAATGTTGAAATGGCTTGGTTGTTGTTCGAATTTATTAATAATATATTTAGATAAACAAAAAAAAAACATAAAAATTTTACGCAAATGTTAGAAGGAGAAGGATGTAGTAAATGCTGGAAATGTGTGAATGTCTCGGATAACTCGTAGAGATATCAGCGAGTGATTCGATTAGATAAGAAAGACGATGTCGTCGGCAACCATTATTTGATTATCCTCGGTCATGCGGTGCATTGCAGCATCAATTTCGGATTGAGTAAATGTCTCCGCATTATGCTCATTGATGGCGGCTGTAATGCGAGTCAGCGGCAAGCTCTGTTCCCTCGCCTCGCGGAACAAACGTTGCAAACCATTCTTGAATACGCCCAACCGTTCATCTGTTATTGTGGCGGCCGGAAGCGTACTGATGGGCTCCGTTCCATTGTTGCTGGCCGGCAATGAGCGTCGTGTCTCGCGACGTGTCAAATCCCCAGCATCCGGCTGTGGTGTCTCAATATCCTCCTCATCGCTATCGTAAATGGCATTTGTGGTGGTTGCTGTTGTTGTTGTTGCTGTTGGAGTAACTGGATCGGTTCGTGTACGTTTGGTGCGACTCGGTGTAGCCTCAGTGACCGATGGCTGTGGCTCATCGTCCTCCTCGCCTGATGAAGCGCCGTTGCGACGCCGCTTATGGGCGCGCTCCTTTTCCAGCACCTTCTTGAAGTAGGCAAACTGCACCAGCTCGATTGCCGCATGGGCATCGTCCATGGTGACCGTCTTGGACATGCGAGCACGAGCATGGGCCGTCGACAAACGTATAAGCGTTTCCAGAGTACGCGCCGTTATGGGCTGGGTACGTGCCACATCCGAATCGACGGCCTCCTGCGAGCGCAGGCGTGAATATTCATTGGCAATTGCCTCGCATGCCTGTTCCGTTAGCTTTGGCTTCATGCACTTGGCAATGTGTATATATTTGCGCATGAATTCCACCGACAGAATCTTCTCGTGGCGCTTGCGCGACTTGCCATGCAACAACGCATCATATTTCTCATAAACCTCTGTATCCTTTTTCTGCAAAAAACAAAAAGTTATTCGAGTCAACATTCGTTTGATTTTTGTTATGGTTAAAACTCTTACTTCCTCGGTGTTGGAGACAAAGGCTAGGGAATCGGCATAAGAGCTGCCCATGGTAAGGGGTTCGCCATCGGCTTCCTTGGGATTGCGATAGCGATGCATTCGCACCACATGATCCGATATCAATTGATCCACATCGCTGTCAATCACATCCAGCATAACGAACAGCAAATCGAAACGCGACAACAACGAATCCTGCAAGCCAATATTCTCCATTGGCGTCTTATATTGATCGTAACGCCCGTAGACTGGATTGGCGGCGGCCAGAACCGAGCAGCGGGCATTGAGCGAGGCATGGATGCCAGCCTTCGAAATGGTGACGCGTCCCTGTTCCATGACTTCGTGGATGGCCGTGCGATCGATGTCGCTCATCTTGTCGAACTCATCGATGCAGACAACGCCACGATCGGCCAGGACCATGGCGCCAGCCTCTAGACGTCGCTCACCCGTCTCCTGATCCGTGGTGACAGCAGCTGTTAGACCAACGCCGCTGGAACCGCGTCCCGTTGTGGCAATGGCACGCGGCGCTGTATTCAGCACGTAGCGCAACAGCTGCGACTTGGCCACAGATGGGTCGCCGATGAGCAAGAGATTGATGTCGCCACGCAGCCGGGTGCCATTGGGCAGCACCTTTTCGACACCGCCCAGCAGCAGGCAGAGTATGGCCTGTTTGACGAATGTATGGCCATGGATCGACGGAGCCAGACTCTTGCTGAGCAGCTCGAAAATATCATTGTTCTTGGCTAGTTTCTTGCACAGCATGATATCCTCTCGAGAGATATCCAGATTGCTCTCCTTGCTCAGCAGCGAGATATTGTTGGCGAGAAGTACGGTGCGAAAGGTGCCGGAAGTGTAGCCACCCTGCTTGCCCGGCAGGCAGCGATAGTTCCCAACGATTTGGACGCGATCGCCCGGTTTGCAACGATCGACAAGATCATCATCGCAAACAATATCGACGGAACGCGGCAACTGGCCGGCTGGTGCCTTTTCGGGCATCTCCTGTATGGTGAGTGTCTGATGATCCTTGTAGACAGACAAGCCGAATTCGGTTTCAAGTAGATTGCCATCATCGTCCTTGGTGGGATAGACAGCGCTAGAGGGCACCGCCTCAAACGAGGTCAGATCTGTATATTTACGTTCGAGCACCTTACGCGTCGCCGGACAGTAGTGAACGCTTCGCACGACCTTGGGATGAATGAGCGATACCTTGGTGACAATGCCCTCCAGGCACACCAGATTGCCCAAATAGATGGAGGTAAGGGATCGTGGCGTCACATGGCGATTGCCAAAGCAGCCCTCGAAGCCTACAAAGAAATCCTCGTGCTCTTTGGCATAGCTGGGCTCGATGGTCGAAACATATTCTTTAAGGGCGCGCCCAAATGCCAGCTGCTCATCGGAGGCGTTGCTCAGCAGACCGAGGGCGCGCTGCTGATTCTTGCGCTTGAGATCGTTGATGTTGACAACGAGTCGTTTGGCCTTTTCGGCAATCATGTCTTTGACGTGGCCCGCATAGATGCCTTGGTCCTCGTCATCGTCCAGAAAGTCCACATACTCGCGCTGTATATCCTTAATGTACTGTTCCGCGTCTTGTGCCATTTTCAAATAATAATTTAACAATGACAACACTCGCACGCCGTATGCAATTGCAATTTTTGGCGGGAATCACAAACGCAACCGCAGGGCTACATACATAGTACACATAGTTGGACTCGATTACTTATCGCGATGTTTTTCCGATAGCAGATTGCGCGAGTTGTGAAAATTTGCCCAGCACTCTGTTGCGCATCTACGTCTTATCATTGGAAAAAATCTAAAATTGTTAAAACTCCAGTAAAAATAAGTCAACTTGAATAAGTAAAAGGCAAAAACTGTTAATAAAAAGTGCGGCTCTCGATTTAAAACCAATTCATATCATTTTAGTTGCATAAAGCCAATAATTGCAAAGTTCCAAAAAGTTTCAAAGTACTACAAAATAACAGCCAGATTCAGAATAGAATACAAAATGTACAGAAAACGGTGATATTTTCAAATAGCTTAGAAATTTTTTATATTTTCTCAATTGGCTGCTGTCACAACGATAGCTATTTCGTGCTTTTCTGAAACAGTGACTAAAGTAATCGATAGTCCGCGCAACATCTGTCAGTCATCTCTAGTTGCAATCGCATTCTTTTGCTAGCAAAGTAAAACAGGAGCTGTTGACAGAAATACAATTTCGCGCTAGTATTAAATACATTTTGTTGGTATACAGAATAAATTAATAATTTAAGGGCTGTGGTTATTTTTTTTTGTGCACGTTTAGCTCACGAGGCCGGTGAAATAACTTCACAATAACCCAGGCTTTGCTTGTAACCTTTAACGACAAGAGAGAAAAAAAAATACGAAAAGAAAAAAAATTTGCAATTCTCCGATTTCAATAAGCATACACATTTTTTCGCGATGGCCAGTGGAGCTGATGTAAGTGCAACAATTGGAAAAACATTTTTTCAATCACAATTGCAGTCATGAAAATCTTACAGAAGAACGCTCCAGCTGGCGAGGGCCAAAAAGATAATATTGTTAACGAGCAACCAATTGAAATTAGCTCGGAGTCAAGCAACGATGCAAGCGATGCAGGCAGCGAGCAGGCAAACTCTGATTCGGAAAGCGATGTGAGCATCGTTAATTCGGTAAGCGAGAGCAGCATTGATTCGCACGAAGACCAAAAGTTGGAGGATGATTTTGCCACCCAATTGGCCCGGCCGGGCAAGCGGTATAGACAATTCATGGAATTGTGTACCACTGCATTGTAAGTGGAGATATATATACACATACTATATATATTGATTTTTCCTACTAAGTATTTGTGTGACTTTAGTGCGTTATTGTAATTTGAAACAATAATTTTCTGTTTTGCCTGTTTTTCGCATGACAAATCGAATTGCAGCCAATTGAATGTTTTTGAAAAAATTGAGATTGCCATCAAAGAGTTTGATCAGCATTCCGTTATACCGCCGCATATCTGGCTGCGCTATCTCAAGGCCCTTAAGGGTGTTACCCAAACCCCAGCCGAGCGCACCACCTTTAACAAGAAATGCGCCAGGGCTCTATCCAGTCACTATGGTAATTACCATATGCACTTGCACAATGGTTTTTTTTTATTGTTTTTTTTTTCTAATTTTTCGTTTAATCGTTTTTCGCACATTGAACTTGTAATTTATTTTTAATGAACAGATGAACCACTTGCCGAGTTTGTGGTTAAGAGTTTGCTCGAAGAGCAGCTGGTTGAGCAGCATTTGATGTGGGCTAAGGTATTGGCCGATTATGGCATCGAGCGACTTGATTTCATCAAGGATTTGCGTGAAGCGCTTGGCCTACTCACCGACCAGGAGGAAATCGAGCTTGTCGAGAAAACCATGAGCGCCCAGGTTGTCACCTGGAATTGCAATGAGGAGCAGTTGGATGCGATTGAGCAGCTGATTGATGATTTTAAAAAGAAGCTCGAAGATAGCGTTGAGAACACCGCTTGGCTGCAGGAAATGTACATCTTGAAGGCGGACACTTTGCTCATTTCGAACAAAATGAAGTGCACTTTGGCCAAGTTCTTTTATGAGCGTTGTCTGGCCAAGTATCCCACTGACTCGACCCTTTGGTTAGACTATGTCGCCTATATGACCAAGCCAGTGGAGCCCGGCAGCAAGGATGAGATCCATTCGGAGATAACCGATGGCTATTTGCGCAGCAAGCCGCTTCCGCTTATAACTCGTGCTTTGCGCACCAAGCCGAGCATTCAGATAAATCACAAGTTTTTGCAATTGATGGAGCATTATGATCTCAGCATTGAGCGTATCGATGAGGAGCTCAATCGTCATTTTGAGCGCATCGAGCCGTTCAAGGAAATGAGCGTTGAGCTGCATCTTGACTATTTGGCATATCGTGTGCGACACACCAATGTCGATGACGACGATCAGGTACATATATAACATATACATACATATACAATATTACTTAACTATAATCAAATCGTTGGCGAGATAGGTCGATCAGCTGCGTTCTGCATTCCGTGATGTTTGGGATCGTCTCTCCGATCAATATGGCGATACCGCAGACACTAGTTTCGAGGTGCTGCAGCTCTATGCACAGGTTGAATATGCCAAGCTCAAGAATCCCGTCAATGGAGCTGGTATATGGGCCGAGATATTAAGTATACACAACATATATATTGATACTCTACTCTATATACATATATGTGTTAACAATTTCTTTTAGATTATCCCGGCAGTAATGTCAAGAGCCATCTGTGGATGGCCTATGCTCAAATGGAAAGCGAATTCAATGGTGGTCATCGCACCAGCACCGTGCTGCGACAGGCTTTAATGTCGCTATCGATGACAGCGGATCTCAATGCTGTTTTGGAGCTGTATCGTCGCAATGAGCGCTGCTTTGGCAACTTCGATACCATTGCCGAGTGCCAATCGTATTGTCAGGCATACTCAAAGGATTCCAAATCCATATACAATCCATATCGTGCACCATGGACGCCACAGCAACGTGCACAAACACCTTACCAAAGGCCAGCCAGAAGTCAATGGCAGCCACCGCTCAAGAAGCCAGCTCTACCGGTTGCCAAAAAGGAGATGCCAAAAGATAAGAAGCCGCCACCATCGGCAACTGCAACATCCAATGACTCCAAGGAGTCCAACTTTAAGTATTCATGTGAGTTTTTCTTTTTTTTTCGCCCAGCACTCAAACATACTTGAACGTATTTTTGAACGTTTTTTGATTGCAGCTGGTTTGGAAACTAACAAGATATTTATCAAGAACTTGTATCCCCGTTGCACCAAAGAGGATCTAACCAAGATATTTCACGAATTTGGCTCTATTTTGGATATACGTATGGTGCAGAAGCCGTAAGTGATGATTTGAAAATTGTTTAGTTGGATCAAAATTTAAATGAATTCCGTCTCTATTTGGTTTCGAAAGCAATCATAAGCTCAAGTGCATTGCATACATTGAATATGAGAGTGCTGAGTCGGCACAAAAGGCGGTCATCTCTGGCGATGGCAAAAATATTGGCGGATTGAATGTAAGCATGAAAAGAATCAAATAATCACATACACACAGATGATATGATATGAAACCTTTGATTCGTTTACAGATTGAAGTGGCGATCTCGAATCCGCCACCCAAAGTTATCGCAAGCTCATCGACATCGGCAGCAGCCGCAGCTGGAGCTGGTACTTCAAAGGCATTGGGAGCTGGCTCAGCCTTGAAGGCAGAGAAACGTCGCACTCAAACATCCCTAATACCCACCAAGCTACTATTGCAGGGCGCCAAGCGTCGCAAGAAGCTCGAGTTGGACGATGATTCTTCGGCTGTTAGCAGCTCAAGCAGTGGCGATACCAATGGCACAAAATCCGAAGGCGATACAGCCAATGGCAAGGAGGACACCGATGGTGAAAAGGAGAAGAAGGAGGAGCAGTCTGCTGCTGGTGACAAAAAGGAGAACGACCCAGAGGATGCTAAAAAAGAGACGGAACAGCCAACTGCTGCACCAAAGTCCAATGAAGACTTTCGCAAGCTCTTTAACATCTAAACAAACTATGGCATAAGAAAGAATTAACAATTTTAGAAATGCACTTATATCGCTATGGGTATGCTAGTCGATAGAAATTTCATTTCTAATAAGTTATATATATTTATAAGAAGTTCCTTTACACACACACACATACACACACAGGCAGACACACAGACAGACAAACAAACAAACAAACAAACAAACCAATTAATTAGAAGAAGATAAAAAGGAAACCCCACGGATTTATTATGTGTATAAATGTGTAATACTTATCCATACATACATATATATAGAGAGAATTATGATATGCTTCAACTTTTGGCATATAATTTTCCACCCAAACACACACACACCCACACCCAACACACACCGAAGAAACACAAACAAACAAAAGCAAATGGCATCTAAATGTTTATTCAATATATACAATAACAACAATATCTAAATGTATATGTGTGCATTAACCACATTTGATGTAGCGAAAATCGCGTATTTTATGCATGAATAACTAACTTATATGTGTTGTTCGATAAATAAACTAAAACAAAATGCAAAACTTGTGACCTAAATGGAAGAAAAAAAAACTACAGAAAACCAAATAAAAAATTAAAAAACAAAAATCCCTTGAATTAAATGTTGTTTTATTTATTTTATGTTTGTTATCAATACCACATTTGGAACTTTTAACAATAAAATAGTAACAGCGAATCGAATTTCGAAAATGAAATTGCATAAAGTTGGTGCCAAGGATTAGGTTTTGAATTTGATACTTTTGGTGACGGTGGCTTTGATGCCAGAGACTTCGCCGCCATAGCGTTTGGCTTCCTTGCGTACGGTGCGTATGGCACCTTTGCGCCGGATGAGCGCCTTGCGATATTTGCCGCGATGCTTGACGCGCGGATTGCGCAATTCCTTTTTGCGATGGGGCGTGAGTCCTTTGTTCTTGGCCATTTGATAGGTGATGCCACGTCGTATATTCTCATCCTCCTCCTCCCCGTTCTCGTCCTCTTCAGCTTTATCATCCTGCTCATCAGCTTGTAACTTTGCTTCGGTTTCGAGATCTTCCTTCTCATCATATTTGTCAAGAATCGTCAGCTTGGCCTTGCGCTGCGGCATCTCGAGGACGGTGAATGCATCGCCATCTTGAATGCGTTCGAGCAGCGACTCCAGCTGCGGCCGTATATACGCTTCGAAGCGCGGCTCCAATTGATCACGCAGCTTCTTGAGCTGCACAATCCGTCTGACAACCGGATGATATTTGATGCTCTGCCGTTTGGCTTTCAATAGCAGATAGAACGCCACATTCGAGCAGTGGGTGAGCATTATATTCTGATAGAGGATGGCGAGCCGCAACGCCGGCACCAACGGCACCTCATGATTCCTTACATAATTCAGCACTGGCGCCGTTAGCTGTTGCACATCGTCCAGATGCCGCCGAAAATCTTGGGTGAGGCCCACAAATTCGGGCGAGTCACGTTGCAACAGCTGCAAGCGTTCGCGAGCCGTGAGGCCCGTCAGATCTGTGGTCACCTTAATGGCATTGGTGGTAATTTTATTGTCTGCCGGCTGCTTTTTGTCAGCTGGCAGCTCCTCCTCATCCTCATCTAGCTTATAGTCCGCCTCGCTTAGCTGCTTGGCCAGACGCAACTGTATCTTTTTGGCCTCTTCCTCCTCGGCCTTGGCCATATCCCACTCCTGGGCGTTGTAGCTGCTATAATCGGCATCGATGAAATCCGTGTTGTAATAGCTTCGCTTGTTGGTGCCCCAATCCATGGTGTCGGGCAGATCGCGATCGTCATCCTCTGCACCCTCAATATCGCTGTCGCGCATCAGTTCGGCCACATCATCATTGCCCTCCTCTTCATCATCATCATCACTTTCGCTAAATGGTAGAATCTCATGGTTATTTTTGTTTTCCAATCTTTCGGCTCGTTGTTTGCGCTGTTCACGCAAATTGTCTAATAGCTCGCGCTCCTCCTCATCGTACTCCTGCTCGGAGTCGGTGGGCTCATAGTCATCTGCTTCGCTATCCATTTGCTCTTATATATTTTTGAGTTTAATAAAATACGATATATTGGCACCAAACTGCTCAACACGTGCCGTAAACAAACTGTTGGCTGAGAACAAAGATCGATATATCTATCGATAGTCAAAAAAAAAAATATACTACCAAAATACCAAATAATTAATCGAACGGGCGATTAGTTTTTTCGATAGTTGGATCTACAGATGGCAGCGCCATGCCGAAAATGTTATCGGAGTCAAATTATCACTCGTGAAATGAACCTTTTAGATGGCAGCTCCTTGTTGGTGTGCTGCCACACTTTTTGCATAAAATTTTTTACAGTTACTTTTTGCTGCGTGCATGTATGCTGGCGCATTCTGTTTGCAAGTTGCAACAAACTAAATCAAAGAAGTTGAAATAGAATAAATAAAATGCATGACAAAAAACTAAAAGCAGAGCAACTGCAACCTGATATTCCATTTGATGAAGCGCAAGCCAAAGTGGAGGTAAGCATAAAATGAAATCTCTAAAAGTGCATTTAATCCATAACCTAATATAACAATTTTGTTTGTACGTACGTAAACACACCTACATATAGAATGTAGAATATAAAACATTTTCTCACAAATACATGTGTCTTACAGGAGGAACAATCTAAACGTATAGGTGCTATTGTTCGCAAGATATTGGAGAATAGCGCTGCGAAAAGTTTAAATGAGCCAAATGAGCGCAACGAGCACAACATATTTGAGTCTATGTTGGCAACAGAAAAGGAAAACAGTCCACCACCACGCGTCCCTATGGACAAGCTTCCGTCACCAATGAGTAAATTAAAGCTGGACGACAACCAGCAAGAGCTACTTACTCCGAGTAGCCCCACTTGCTCGGCAGGCAAAGACATGTTCACTGCCGCCGACAGCGACAACGATGGTAGAATCGAGGAAGATCCAATGAAAGCTGATGGTGCTATCCACGTGTCAAGCCGCGCTGCGGCAAAGACTTTGCGTATAGCAAAAGAATTGGAGCAGCTTAGCGCTGAATTTGATTTGAAGACATCACTCCTAGAGAATGATTTGAACACAACGCTTTCCGAACTGGATCTAGATGCACAAGATGAACTAGCTGCGGAAGCAGAAGCCAATCCGACAGAGGCTTCAAATGAAGTCGTCAAGCATGCGATGACCAATCCATTCCATGAAGATAAACAGCCGGAGCTAAGTACATGGACTGAAATGGAAGAAGACGCTGCTGCAAATTTTATCAAACTCGTCGAATCACGTACTTGTGTACCCGAATGGGCCTTGGTATGTACAATATATACGATATATAGTGACTTTTATATAAGTTGTCAACCCGCTCTTGATCAAGTCAACTGACGTTTTCAACGTGGACAAGCCCAAGGATACAATCTCTCTCTCCGATGAGTTACCCAAAATGCCAATTATGGATCCAGAAACTTTGCTAACAATCTCTGTAATCAAGGTGTATAGCCCGTTTCAGTTTTGGTTTCACATTGCTGACGATCCCCGATTCGATTTAAATTCGATGATTTGCCCAATGAAGTAAGCATACTATTTACATACGGCGCTTAATCGCGTCGCTTTTAATCGTTGCTTTCTGTTAACAGCTCATTCTATGGTGGTATTGCGTCTAAATCGGACTGGCTGGTAAACCCATACTTAATGCAGGCAGGACTTTTGTGCGCGGTATATTATGAGTATATATGGCGTCGTGGCAGGATTGTCAGTAAACCAGTTTCCGAGGCTGAATGTGTGGTCATCTATCTGGTTGATTATGCCCAATGTGTGGATGTTGATTCAAAGAATATATACTTTCTGCATACGGGCTTTGCGTTGATGCCGGCGCTGGCTGTGCGTGGTACCCTAACCGATCTCTATCCACTAAGCACTCGCTGGCCGATCCATGTGACATTGGAGTTTAAGCGCCTCGTTTTCAATCAAGAGCGCTCCGCATTCATCAAGCAGGTCGATGAGAACAAGGGCATATTCTTTCTTAGCGTGTGGGTCAAAGAGACCAAAACTACTGTCAGCAATACGTTGATCGATGCTGAGATGGCCGGACGTAGTCGCAATTTTAGCAACGAGTCTTTGGATGCCAATTTTGGACGCCGCTTGCGCTATCTTCGCGAACGTCTGCCCACGTGAGTACTGTAGCTCCGCTCCAATCTAAAAAATCAATTCCGTTTTTTACTCTTCAACTTGTTGTTGCTTGTAGTTTTGAAATGCTGGAGACGCGCGTGTTTCCAACCGATACGCCCGAGCTGGAGGACAAATTGGATGAAATAATCTATTCGCTTGATTTCCATATGGATTTTCAGCCACCAAAGTTGAATAATCCATTCCTAAATGGCCTTGAGAAAGCATTGGCCGACTGGCTGCTCGAGTACGGGCCCGAGGAGCAGCAGTGGCGCAAGCTTATCGAGGACAAACGTGCTGAGCTTAAACACAAAAAGAAACCCCATAATTATGGGCTGAACGACACATCTTAAACTAACTATTGATACATTACGAAATGTATTCGTCTATTTTTTTTTATGTTTAAAACAAATTAACAAAGCTCACAAGCGTCTATACAAAAGTGTTGTTTTGTATATGTATGTCTGTGACATTTTTTTTTTTTTTTTTTTTTTGTATTTTTACCAGAACACAAATTTGTACTCTTAGCTTATAATAATCGAAATTTTCGGTTTAACTAATAAACCTAAAAACAAATGGGAGTTTGATACTCCGTTTCCTAACAACACTTTATATCTTTATATACATATATGTTTATATAAAAACATTTATATACTATTTTATAACTATCTTTTAGTTTTACTAATAAATATACAAATTTATACTTGATACAATTGTCAAAGCAAATGGATGACTTTATTTATTTTGTTTATAGCAGATATAATAATCATGTGTGTATATGTATGTATATACATATGCATACCTCACAAAATCCACGTGGTCTCAATTGTAACGGCATACATTCGAAGAGTTGCCACACTTTTTTTTTGGCTCGCAGGCCTTTCGACGCAAATTATACTGATTAGCATCAAAAGTCGAACCGATATATAGTGCTTCCAGTATTAGAGATGAGCGGGGCTTACGAGCAATGAGTGCATCTCTAACTAGTTGAACACATTTTTCTTTCTTTTCGACACCCGACGCCGAGCTGAAAGGACGTTAGCTGAACTTCTCGTAACAAAGGTTTTTTCGTAGCAAAGTTGAAGTCAAAATGGAATTGCCACGTCGCACCTTTAAGGACAATGTGATTCTCGCACTTACGGCAATTGTGATCGGCGCCATGATCCACAACGGGTATCCCCAGTTGACCAAGATCGACATGCCCACGCTGATAGTTGGGGCTATGATGTGCTTCCATGCGGACACTTTGCGTCGCCGATATGCTCTATTCGGATTGCCCTATATCCGTATGTTTCTGATTGTAGCCGCCTTGTTTTTGTACATCCATGGAATTATATGCGGATGGGACAAAATGTGGAGCTATGGCGATAGCCAATACAATCAATATGTGGCAGCTGTGGAGAAGAGCGCCACCAAAACAACAACAATATATTATTTTACAACCAAATACCATGCAATGTATGTCGCCAAATGGTCGATTGCCGTAGTTTTTATGTTGGACGGCATTTTTGCCAACCGGCGTTAAGGTAAATGCGCGAAAGAGAAAACAAATTGATTTAAAGCTAATTTCGACATATGTACATATGTATGTAGATATTTCAGCCTGTCTTCACCCAAATGAGAAAACGTCAAAACACATCAAATTAAAAAACGACGAACAAAAAATAAAGAAAATCAACTAATTCGTGCAAAATGTGAAAAGTTAGGTTATAAAACTATTATTTTCACTTTGAACTCAAGATAAATATTCAAAAATAGTCGAAAACACAAATACAGCCACCATAAAAACTTGCTCAAAATAATAAAAAAAAATGAGAAATAAATGAGAAAAATAATAAACCAAGAACTAAAGAAATAAATGTGTATGTATTTATTTAAACAACCAAAATTTGTAGCATACAAAATAAAGTTCGTTTGTCGAATTACTGCTGAGTGTTTGTCTGGGTTTCGAGAATGCACTGAAGAGGGGGTGTCCGACTCCGACTGGGACCGTTTGGCTAATGCAGTCTAGGCACCTGGCCACTTTTTTCCAAATCAAAAATCTCCAACAGATCCTCCTGCAATAGCGATGGTCCGCGCATGCTGTGATACGTATCTGTTGTTGTACCCGTTGTATCTGTTCTTTGCAGTGAACTGCTATTGCCCAATTCATCATCGAATTGACCAGCTGCCGGACGCTGATGTCGTTCCTCCATAATTCCCGACCAGGGCAGCGGTACCGGCAACGAGCGCCAGTTTTGTGCCGAGCTCGTTGCCATATGGCGGCTGGTCGTTGGCATATCATCGTCATCATCGTCGTCATCGTTATCGTTATCGTCATCATCGTCGTCTGGCAACTGCAATGCCGTATGCATATCTGTTGTTGAATCGGCTTTGCCGTTGGTTTTGTTGCTTTCGCTATTGTTGTTGTAGCCAGCAATAGCCAATGAGAGCTCGTCGTTAGCGGCCATTGTCGCTGAATCCGTTGTTGAGACGCAATTGATGACGCGATGAGCGGCGGCAGCCAATTGGCTACGATGCATATTGCTGCTCGAGCACGAGTTGCCATAATGTAGACGCTGCTGCAGCATCGATCGCTTCACTATTTCCGGATGCAGCTCAGCCACCTGCTGCCGCAGCTCCTGTTGCTCCTGCTGCCGCCGCAGCTCCTGCTCCCGCTCCCGCTCCCGCTGCTCCTCGATGTCGCTCTGTTCGGGATGATTGTTGGCGGCGCCGGCAAGGGCGCGTTGCCTTTGCTGATTTCGCAACGCGATCCGTTCAATATTCGAACGGGATTGCGCATTGCCATAGCTGATGCGTCGGGCGGCACGTTGACGCCGCTCCAGCGCCTCGGAGCGTGCGTCGTGGGCGGCACGCCCTTTGCTTGTTTGACGCAGATCGCTGCGCATATAGAAGCCACCACCATTGTCCGCTAGCTGAGCGTTTTGACGCGAGATTTCCTGGCCAAATTCGCGGCCACGCTCGAGCGCAATCAGACGCTGTCGGCGCGCCAGCGCAAGCTGCTCCTCCGGCGTCATCGGCAACAGCGTGTGCTGGCGCCGCACCGCGTGCGAGTGCGACTGCGCCGGCGTTCCGCTTGGACCCAGCGCCGTGTTGTCCTGATTGATGTCCTCGATGTGGCGAAACAATCGCTTCAAACGCATCTGGCGCATCTTCAGCTCGATGGTGCGATCATTGAACTCCTGTATCCGTTCGTATTCCTCGCGCAGCCGCTGCAGCTGCCCGTTGCGTCGACTGTTGTTGAACATGCGGCGGAAGAAGGGAGTTCGCTTGATCTGATACGACGACATGCTGCAAATATGTATGTAGTTGAGTGGTTCAATAACGACGTTTCTTTGTATTTGGTTTTTTTTTATTGTATTTACTGCACTTGAAAATTTTGTACACTTCCAAAAAAAGTAAATATATTTTTATATTAATGTTGTTCTAACGAAAATGATTTATGTATATTATGTTTTTAAGAAAACAACATTGTTAAAACGCCTGCTGTTGTTTTTTATTTTTTTATTGTTTGCACAAATACATACATACACATTCGTTTCTAACCTAAAATATCAAAATGGCGGAAAGCAAGAAAATCTACATACACAAGCACACATTTATGCATGTGGCTGCAATTTAATTCGCTTAATAATTAATATGAATAAAAAACTAATATTATTTTGTAAAATTTTACGCTTATTTATTTATTCCATTCCGTCCTTAAAAGCTAGCGTACAATTTAAATATACTTATATATGTATGTATGTATGTATTTTAATTAAAATGTGTTTCGAATTACAGGAGATTACAATTACAGTCACAAGTTACAGTTAAAATTACACAGAACATCGAATAAAAAAGAAATACAGTTATGTTAAGATTTTTGTTGTTGTCTATTGACGCCAGCGCCATCCAGTGTCTTCTAACTGAAGCTTACTTTTTGCATAGTTTGGCCATAATGTTGGTAAGTTTGTCTTCGTCGGCACCACTGACTCTGCCCACCCGGCGATTACCTTTGAGGAACACAAATGTTGGCATACTGCTCACTTTGTACTTGTCCACGAGTTCGTCGAATTTGTCAACGTTGATTTTGATGACGACCGCTTTGGCGGCGTATTGGCGCGCCAGCGACTTGACGTGTTTTTCAATGTCTTTGCAGGGGCCACACCAGGTGGCATAAAAGTCCAGGACAACCACTTTATTGTCGGCTGTCTCGAGACGTTTATTAAAGTCGTTCATCGAGCGAATAGCAGTCATTTTTTTTTATTTTAATATATATGTATATATAGCAGTTACACGGACTGGACGACTTTAAGTTGACTTGCGCAGAACGGAATGTAATGACGTGAATGCGCAGCGCAATGCTTTTTATACTGCACACGCGTCGCCTATGTATGTGTGTGCTTGGCGCTCTTTTATTTTCACCACATAACGGAGCTTGCGCACACATTCAAACCACCAATGCACATCACATATACTGGCTGAAAAGCAAGCCAACGGTTCTTTTCCAGATCAACAGGGATGCCACCTTTTAGCGAATTTTCTTCCATTGGTTGCCGATATGTTACACACAATCAAAAGACGTACCGATGAAATAAATTTATGATGATAGTTATTTATTTTATTATTTTTAGGTGATGTAATGTCCATTAAAATATTTAAAAACAACATGCTAGTTAACATAATTTAATATCGATATATCGGGTGTGGTGAGTATTATTGCGGCAATTCAAAACTGCCGCTTTGCCAAATACATTTAATAAATACATATGTATATACAAAAAATGTTGTGTGTATTTGTCGGCTAAACGTCAGACAACCATTTTGGATTTATTCTCATATAAAGTATATGCTTCGAACGAGCTACAACCAAATTTCACATTTCACCGAGCACAAATAACATCCGAGTTTCAATTTGTTTTTCTCTCTTTTTCAAAAATAGCAAAACTTACAAAGATGTTGGTGCATGTTGTGGAAAGCCAGGAGGATTTCAATAATCAATTGACAAATGCCGGCGACAAGCTAATCGTCATCGATTTCAGTGCCGAGTGGTGCGGTCCTTGCAAGCGAATCGCTCCAAAACTGGACGAACTGGCAGCCCAATATGCTGAACGCGCTCTCGTCCTGTCCGTCAATGTCGATGGGCACGAGGATATCGCTGTGGCATACGATATCAAAAGTATGCCGACTTTCGTCTTCATCAAACGTGGCAATATATTGGAGACGTTTGTTGGCGGCAATGCCGACCGACTCGTCAAATGCATGGCCAAGTATGTGAACGATGAGGAGGCGGCAGCGGAGAAGCAGGATGGGAACGTGACGTCCGACGAAGAGCAGAAGATGGATCTGAAACTGGAGCAGAACCAGTTGCTTAACAACTCACTGGAAAGCACCGAACATGAGCCCGAAGGTGCTCACGCCGTGGTGGTGCCACCAACTGTTGCAGCCACAACTGGCAACGATGAAGCCAACAACGGCGATCGCATCCTTGAAAACTAATCAATAACACAACGACGACGAACACAAAACCATGCAAATCACAACAACAACAACAGCAACAACAAACACAAGTTTCATCATCATTAAATAAATAAATAACAAATTGGATTACATAAAGAATTATTTATTGTTTATTCTAAGTATCTTTAAATTAGAGGGAGAGTTTAAAAAAAAATAATTATTACATTCATGTGTGCATTCCAAGTGGATGGATGGTAATCTTCTGGAACACGTTCACACAAATCGAAAGTTTTTCCTAAATTTTGCATTTTGGTATATATTGGTATTTATATAGCACAATCGGGGGAAAGGAGGAAAAACATCTTGTTGTTGTTGTTGTCTGTCCGGTCTTACTTTTTAGCAAAAGTAATTTTCATCGCATGCGTTGGCGTTATTTTGAAGCCTTGGAGCGCCTCTTTGGCGGCATTGCTCTGCAGTTCGGTGGTGAACTCAACGAAGGCGATATCATGACGATTGGGCACCAGGCGCACCTCCTTGAAGCCCGGGAATTGATTGAACAGCATCGAGAGCATCATTTCGTTGGTTTCCTCCGGCAGATTTGTGAGGAACAGAATTTGATTTGGAGGCTGTTCGGTTTGTGTATTCGGATTCGAGTTCTCAGCATTCGATGGCTTCTTCTTCTTGTCCCTAGTAGTTGTTCAAAACGTTTTTAATAAATAAATCACATATGTGACTTCACAATGATATACTCACTTTTTCTCTTCGACACCGGGCGCCGGCTTTGGCGGCTTCACCTTCTTCGGCCGCTCCTTGTACGTGCCCTTCAATTTGGCAACAATATCTGAATCGGATTTGGAGTAGGCGATGCGCATGGGTTTGTCGTAAAACGGGAAGCCCTGCATTGTGCGCAGCGCATTCGAGGCGCTACCAATTTCTTTGAATATAACAAATGCCTGACCTCGCATTTTTAATGTTTTCAACGCCACAATGTCGAGTATTTGGCCAAATTGTGAGAAGATTGCATAGAGCGACTTTTTGAGCTCCTCCTTTTTAATCTTCTCGTTCAGATTGTTTATGTAGATCGTTTGATTTGGGCGCACATCCATTTTGTGGCGTTTTTTATTTATCGCTAATGCAAAATAAACCGAAACAGCAAAAAAGTGCGAGAAAAATAAAATGCTCTTAAAGCCGATTAGGGATGAGCAATGAATGCAGCGTTGCTGCAACAGTCGCCATGTTTTCAATGTCCAATCATCTATCGATATATCGTGAAGTGATTTTTGTGGCAGTGCTGCCAAATCATGGAAATTCATTATTTTAATCAAAATAGAGATATATATGCACAAAAGTATTTATTTTGCAAGGATGCAACAAAACATTAACGTGATAGTACTGATTTACGATTAATGTCCAGGGTCAATGGTGTGTGCTACGCGATCTATTATCGATGGATAAAAAACGCAATGGCCCAGCCCTGGTTTGCATAATTAATTTGCCGGCTGCATTTCCATGCATTTTGATAAATATATTATAGCAAAAGCGCACAAATGTTGCCACGGGGAGATGACAAAAAAGATCGCTATGCGAAGCTCTCCTTTCTCGGTGAAGGTCAGGTAAGAACACAACACACACAATATTTATTGACGTTGATGTTTATTAATTGTCTTTCGTTATGAATAGTTTGCGATCGTTTACAAGGCGCGCGACACGGTGACAAGTCAAATTGTGGCCGTCAAAAAGATCAAAACAGGCAGCCGAGACGAGGCACGCGACGGCATCAATCGGACGGCAATGCGCGAGATTAAAATACTGCAGGAGCTGCAGCACGAGAATATAATCGGATTGGTCGATGTGTTCGGGCGTCTGTCGAATATTTCGTTGGTTTTCGATTTCATGGACACCGATCTGGAGGTGATCATCAAGGATAACAAGATCATACTCACCCAGGCCAACATCAAGGCATATGCCATAATGACATTGCGCGGCCTCGAATATCTCCATGTCAATTGGATTCTGCATCGCGATCTTAAGCCCAACAATTTGCTGGTCAACAGCGATGGCATTTTGAAGATCGGTGACTTTGGTTTGGCGAAAACATTCGGCTCCCCGAATCGCATCTATACGCATCATGTGGTTACGCGCTGGTATCGCTCGCCCGAACTGCTGTTTGGGGCGCGGCAATATGGCACCGGCGTCGATATGTGGGCCGTTGGCTGTATTCTGGCCGAGCTAATGTTGCGCGTGCCCTTCCTGCCCGGCGACTCGGATCTGGATCAATTGACGCGCATCTTTAGTGTGCTGGGCACGCCCACGCAAAACGATTGGCCCCATATCAGCAAGCTCCACGACTATTTGCAGTTTCGCCATTTTGTTGGCACTCCGCTGCCCAATATATTCACAGCCGCTGGCAACGATATGATCACCTTGATGCGTCGCCTCTTCGCCATGAACCCGCTGAAACGTTGCTCCTGCCGCGAGGCACTCAGCATGCCCTATTTTCAAAACAAACCGGCACCCACCGTTGGCATCAAACTGCCAATGCCTTCGGCCATATTGGCCGCCAAGGAGGGCGCCGCTGCTGCTGCCGCCGGCGGCGACGACAAGCCGCTGCTCAAGCGCAAGCTGGTCGAGACCACGGTGCGCGGCAATGTGCTGCCCCAGAAGAAGAAGCTGATGTTCTAAACGACGATTCCATACGCTGTTAATTTATCTAGTTTATAGGAAAGAATAAATCTTGTATCTAAATTGGCCTTGAATTTGTTGTTGTTGTTCGGGTTGAGGCCAGGCTGGCCATGATGTCAGTCCGATTTTAGCCAGGCGATCAAAATTCATAATATAAAGTTTTTAATTTATTTATTTTTTTTTTTTGGTTTTGGAAAATGCAGAAAATGCCGTTGAGCACTCGCTTAGACCGGGACATGGAGGAGCGGCGTCAACGTGCCAAGTTGCGCATCAGCTATGGCAACAGGTCGTCCCACGCGAATGCGGAACGGGCGCAACGCCAAGCAGCCGCTGTCGCCGCCGCAGCAGAATTGAGAACAACATCATCATTGCGACGCATCGCATCCAGTTTTGCCCATGTCAGCGACGTCAGCTATGGTTCGACGGCGGCGCTTCCGCACGCCGATACCGAAGAGGATAAGGGCGAGGTGCGTGCTGAGGTCCTGCTGCGCAGCCGATCATTCCAACCGGCATTTATACCACCACCGATGACAACAAAAAAATCATCAAAAAAAGCAGCAGAAGCCGCCGCAGCCGCCACAGTGCCAGCAATATCTCCTCCCCTTGCACCCGTATCGTCCATGTCATCGCCATCAGACCCGCCAACAGAGAGACGCAATCACTATCTGTGCGGCGATGTTATGAAATCGCGCGCCTGCGAACGCTGGTCCCAAATCGCCTGCACCGTTTCGGCGCTGTTTCGGGTGCGACGCATCCCGGACGCGGATCCATTCTCGGAGCTGCAACGTTTGCGCGAGCAGCGGGATCTATTGGAGGCATTTACGCGTCCCTTCCTCTGCGACGATGTAGTGCAAGAGGCCAAATAAAAAGTTCCAAACGAAAAACAAATTAAAATTATTAAGAAGAACAAATTGATTCACATTCAAATTTGTATTTTCTTTTATTTTATATTAGTTTTTCGTATTCAAATGCAGCTATTCGGTTTACATGAAATACTTTAAAAGAAAAAGTGAAGAAAAGTAATTTTTTCTTCTTTCTCTTCCTTTGTTTCTGGCAATAAGGCAGCACAGCTATGTAGTTTGTATGTATGTATGTATATCTGTCTCATTCGTACACACTCGCACTTAGTAGCAACGGCATCGATCACGCGGACATTCCGATTCATAATTGAGACACTGATCCATGCAATAAGTATCAGCACCCTCGCGTCCCTCCAGCTCACCAATCGCAACGCACTCTTGTCTGCAATTAGTATAAGAAGAACATGTATGTGTTTGAGTGTGTGTGTGTGTGTGAGAGAGCGAGAGCGTACTTACGGACAATGGCAGGCGGTCTCGGGACAATTGGGTGGATAACGCAAACAGTTAATCTCACACCAATTATCGATGCCGGGCAGCACACGAAATGCGGGCGCACCAATACACTTTTGATCGCTGTTGGCAAAAAAACAAAAAAAAAAAAACCAAAATATAAATGATATGCAACTGTTAAGAGATGTGAAAAAATTTAATTTCTTAAAACAGTTAGTTTTAAAAGGCAAACCATAACCCACAAAAGCGTGAAAGTTACCTTTATTTTAATAGTAGGTCGCATTAGTAAATAATGCATATACCTTTTATACCCTAACCCATCATTTGTGAAGTGCGAAATTAATAGCACGCTTTCCTGCACTCTCGAAGTGCGAAAGCGAGTCCACCTTATCGATTGCATGATGCTCTACCCCAATCTATTGTAATTCGATTATTAATTTTTGGCATATTGTGAACTACCTTTTTTTCCGCCCCGGGATATTGCTGTCACACAGTTAGAATTTATCATAAGTTTATTTATTGTCGGCATAGATATCAGCTGACTTGCTTAAATATATATATTTTGTAAAGCCTAATAAAAAAGTTATTATTTTAAGTTAAAAATTCATATATATTCACACGAAATCCACCACGCGAATAGGGTAACGCGACAAACTGAGAGATCGCGTTAACTGACAAAAAAAAAATAATAACGGAAAGATGAATCGTAGTCGTTTCCCCAATCGTCAGGAGCGTGACGCTGACACGGCGGGCCCATCTACAGCCGGGGCGAGACCGTTACGTTTTAACACACATGCACTACCGGTCTTGCAACTTCCACTTCAACCACCAAGTAAGTTGGAATTATCATATCAAAGATAAGATAAATTTTTAGTCAAAAAAGTTTTCCAACATAAATTCAAAAACTGCTTAGATTTTTTAGAAATTTTTTTAGCAGGTTGTTTTTGTGTTTCATGCGGATCCACATACATATGTATGTACATATATTTTTGACACTTTCCGAACCGTCGCAGCTCGATTTATCGATTAATGCGAAACATCCAAATAATATCCATTCAAGCCTTTCTAACTCTCTCATTGGATCTTTCTTTCAGTGGCACAGCCTTCACGCCCATCTCGTCAGATGGGAATAACGCGTCGTCTTTCGCCGTCACGTCCATCTCGTCAGATGGGAATGATATGTCGTCGTTCGCCGGACCGAAGCCCTTCATATCCTCAGCCGAATGCCGTGGAGCGCCCAGCTGCCAGGCGTTGCAACAGTAGCTTTTTGCCACGCGTTGCCACACTATACAAAAACAACAACAGAAACAACAACAACAGAAACAACAACAACAGAAACAACAACTATACAAACAACAACAACAAAAGCAACAATTACAATATGCAACCTCAAGGATCTGCAACACGCAGCAAATCGCTTGCAAAAAAGTTCAACAACAAAAGCGGCCCATTTCCATTGGCATCGCCGCGCCAGCTGCCCGTGCAACAAACAAGAGCTAGAAATTCTGAAAGCACCAGCAGCTTGAACAGCAGCTTGAACAGCAGCTTGAACAGCAGCAGTAGCCTTGAACTTGTAGCTTCATATAAGACTCGGATTGCGTCCGCTGAAAAGAATCAGAGTTTCGTTTATTTGTGCAAACCGGTAAGGGAGGACATGGAGGATCGACTGTATCCGAGTGACGAGGAATTCGATTGTGAACTGGATGAGTTGGGATTGTCGGGTGATTCAAGCAATGAATCACAGAAAACCTATGACCAGGAAACGGAAACTCTAGTGCGATGCCAGCCAGATGATCAGAAAGATGATCAGGAAGATGGTCAGGGACAGGAACAGAAAGTAGAGGAACCCAAGGAAACCGCACAGGAAAATATAAAGATGAAGAGCGAACTGGAGCTGGTGTGCAAGAGTATACCGACATTGCAGCGGGAGATACGTCAGCTGCAGGAGCTCAGCGAGCAACTGGAGGTAACAATCTCGGCGGGTCAACGCGCTCCCAATGATGATCCATCGATGATCAGCCCGCGTTCCGAAATGGAAACCGATTGCGAGTCCGACGACTCCACTCGCACTTTCTATACGCCACGCTCCGATTTCTTGCCCTTTGCCCACCAACCGTTGCCCATTGTGGAGATCGGTTGGCGTCACGTCGAGCAGCGTGCGTTGGCCAAGCATCGTGCAACGGGACGTCTGAACACACGCAGCATAGGCAACATTCAGGAGTATCGCATCGAGAACAAAACCCTCACGCAACTGAAAACAGGCGACGAACAACAGGTGTTCTATATGCCGCTGGCCGAGGATGGCGGGTTGCAGCGCACCTCGTTCCGTTTGTTGCGCGACAATCCGAATTTGCTGCTGAAGCAACTGCGCCCGTTGACGCCGGCGCGTCCGTTCAATCTGCTCGAACAGGATGCCATGTTCTTTCATCATATGCTCAGCTATAGGGATCCGGCATTGGAGCAACCGATGTTGCCGCGCGAAGCAGGCGGCGCTCAACAGCCGCTCGAAGGTTTTGGGTCGTTGCGTTCTTCGGTTCATGGCCAGAGTGCCGAGGTCAATTGGTCGAGTGCCGATGTCGAACTGATGCTTAGCAATTTGGAGAAGGCCAAGTCGAAGCCGCAATCATTGCTGCCATCCAATTCGTACTCGTACTCCTCCTCCAGCACCAGCAGAAACCTAAAATTGAAGAAGGTGCCATCGACGTCGAACTTGCTGCAGAAATCAAGCAATCAAAAACCCTTGCATCTGATGTGCTCCAAGTATAAGCCACGTAATCGTCCACAACCACAACCACGTCCACGTCCAGTGCCGCTAGTTAATCCATTTGACAACCAAATGGAGTTGAAGCCACAGCGCCGTCTGCTCAGGATTGTGATTTGCATTATCCAGTTCGCTGTCTTTGCGGTGCTGGTTTTGGCTTTTATGTATCCGGAAATTAGCTGCTAATTGATATTGTATTTATTTTTATGTTGTTTTGGCTTTGTTTTCGTTGTTTTTTGAAATCGAATAATACTATTAAAATTTCAATGTGCCATGGAAATCGAAATTTTCCTATGGGAAAATACCAGCTTACCTCAGGGAAGCTCCGTACTTATTATTCTACTTCAAACGGTTAACCGGTTGGGTTTTTAGTTTAAAAAGATATTTGCATAATTTGTTGTTGTTTTTTTTATAGTTTATTGGAAGCATTATTTTGTATATACAGCTATTACCCTTAACCTGATATTGCATCTTACTTCTATAGTTTAGTTTAGGGTTTGAGTTTTACCCGTTTCGCTTAGACCTTGCGTTGCCGGCTGCTTTGGCTTTGGAAAAACTTTGTGTAACGGTTAAGCGGATTATTGTGTGTTTAGCGGGTGAAACGGGTAAGCGGGTATGCGGGTAAGCGGGTTAAGCAGTTGCCGGTTTGCGTTTACGCGCATGCCGCGTGGCATTGTTGCTAAATAATGGGAAATGCGAAGCAAAAGCAAAAGTTAAAAAATGACGAAAAAATACTATAGAAAAACGGTAGGAAAACAGGAAACAAAGAAAAGTTGAAAAACTAAAAAACACAGTGCTACACAGCTTCAAAAAAAGGGATTGAAAACGCTTGAACAAAAAATAGCAGTTAAAGATCTTTGTGAAACGGTTAGAAAGGAAAACAAGGTCGAAAGTAGATAAGAAAGAAATGCCAGAAAAGTGCTTAAGCTAATCAAACAAGTATTATTTACTACGATGTGTATGAAGAGACGATCATAAATTAGTTATCGATAAACATATGAATCGGTGTTAATTGTATATGAATTATGATATGAAAAACAAATCAAATATCAAACAAAACACTTACCGCACAATCAATGGGAATACATTATTGTCATCGGGTGCCCGATAGTCGCGGTAGTACAACAAATATGGCGATCGATTATTAACAAATATTGGCGGTACACCGCCGCCCGTATTCGAAATTATGGCAATATCCGCACAGTTACGGAACGTTTCTACGGCATAGACAGAAAACATATGGTATAACCAAATAGTATTTTAGGTTCTCCTTGCAATCGACTAACCTGCTCTACCGCAACCAACGGCTTCGGTGCCATTCGAACAGGTACCCCACATATTGGCGGTGTAATAGGTCCATTGGAGTACACATTGGGTGCAGGTAACATAGGCGGGCAGGCGAACGCGATAACGAAAGATGTCCTTCTTTTTGGCATCGCGCGGTATCAAGAATCGATGCTCCCGACTGCCCGATATCAGCAAAGGATAACGATCGAAGCAATCCTGTGTGGCCTCCTGCCGGGGATTGTTGTTCGGACAGAGGTACATCTCGAAGCGACCATAATGATTGGCAGTCAGCTCCACCTCAACGTCAATCTCCTGTCCAGCCGTATAATATCTCGATATAATGCCCCGCGCATACTCACCGCCCGCCTCATGGGGTCGCGGCGATTTGACATGATAGGCATCGCCGCAGACACCGCAACGACCGCTATTCTGTTCCCATTGGACGGCATAGCCGCCGCAAAAGAGCTCGTTGTCATTGTAGTTGACCGGATTGGGATAGCCAAAGCGCCACATTGCATTGCGCGCCGGCGGATCCATCAGCCGGCCATGTCCCAATGCCAGCGGCAGCAGTGTCACCTATTCACAAATCGTTGATATCGGGTTACTTGACTCGGTTCGGTTCGGTTCGATTCGTTTCGGTCGGAGTTGCAGTACTTACCAAGCCTAGCAGAAGAATCGTGTCCACCATCATCTTCCCGCTGGCAGCTGTCAGGTTTCGCTGCATCTACAAAAAAAATGGCAAGAAAACAAACCAAACTGTTTAAGCCGACGAGACGCATAAATTTTTATGCGTTTGCCATTACAAAACTAGTTTACAATGGTCACAAAAATTCTTATATAAAGAAATAGAATAACTCGATTTAAATTTTTAAATTTTACAAAACCATTTTAAACAATAAATTTAAATTTATTTACTGAACAAATCAATTCGAACCAAAAACAATCAAATTTTTATATTTTTTTCAACCATTTCGAATAGGTATTTGTGCCACTGTGCCAAACTGCAAGGACATCCACCTGATCAGTCTTCGGTTTTCTCTTTTCGGTTTTTGTTTTTAACATGTTTTGCGTCGCATTCTGTCAATGGCCTGCGATCTGTTTATTATATTTATACATATATTCGTTTCGTTTTTGTTGTTTTTTTTTTTGCTGTTGTCAACATTTTTATGGCATCATCTAGTTTACGCAAAATGAGTGGAACGCAACGCCCTGGATTGAACCAAAAACGAGTTCTCGATTTTTTTTTTTTTTTTTTTAAGGGCCAGGTTGTTCTGGTCCGGCCCCCGACTTGTGGTGTGTGCGTGTGTGGGGCGTGCCCCGAAGGGTCTAAAAATATAATATCGTTTCGATGCGAGCTCCAAAGTGTGTCCAGTCCAAAGCTACTACTATCCCAAAAGGGTTCCAAAGCAAAGAGAGATCAGAACAAACATTTATTATTTATTTATTTATTTTTGGTTTTGTTTTTTTTTTTCTGCTTAGCCATTGGCCATTGATCCCATGAACGGAAGCAACAACAGCAAATGTTTTCGGTTTTGTTGTCCATTTGCATAAATTCCCAAACAAAAAAATATATATACATATGTATATAGTATATGGTCATACATATATATATTTAAATCCAGTTCAAAGATGTCAAGTGCTAAACTTTTAAAATTTCACAAATAAAATTTTTGTTTTTGATGCATAATTCCTCGAAATTGTTGTTGAATGCAGTTTTTGGTGTAAGGATCCTGCGGCAAATTGGAGGCTGTGTCGAGTTGATTGCTTGATTAAACATGCCCCCATGCATCGTCGCACCGCAACGCATCGCTTGGTGCATTAACTTTTTGGGCATGTAATTAGGCTTGAACACTTGAATTTTAATTGGTGCCGCTGGGGCGGGGCTGGGGGGGCTTGGTCCAAAACGAAAATCAATAAACTGCCAGGCGACAAGCAAGGATTGATGATGATGTTCGCTTTGAGTGTGTGTGTGTGTGCGTGTGTTAATTGAGCGTGTTGCATGCAACAACAGCTCAACTCAGTCAGGCTGCACAAAAAGCGTTTAAGGCAGGCAAAAAAAATAAAATCTATAAAAAACTTGAATTTAAATTGATTAAAGCACGCAAATTTGGTTTTCTTACAGAATTTAAATACTTAAAAAATATTACTTCTTCGGCTAGGCTCAAAAATAAATCTATATAGAGCATCCAAAGCGTCGGGTATAAGTTTGTTTAAAGTCCTTGCTGGGGCGACAGCGTTTAAAATAATTGTCCGACAAATTAAAATGCATGAAATACTTTGAAGGGGGGCCCCCAAACGAACGAAAAAATTGAAAATCATTGCTTAAATTAAGTTGTAAATTAAGCAAATTGCCAAAAAGGAGCACCCCAAGCGACAAGTTGAAGTCGAATGATGATGTCGATGTTGTTGATGTTGTTGCTGTTCGGCATGCGAAATGTATTTATTTTGTTTTTGTTGTTGTCGAGGTTGGGTGTTGTGCAATTGACAGGTCCCGATTTACATGTTTGGCCCAAAAAATATTTACTTTTTATATATATTTTTTATTTTTGTTTTTGTTTTTTTTATTGATTGCGCAATCGCCAAAAAATAAATCGAGTTGGCAACGAAGTAGCAGAAAATTGGTAGCAGCTTATATTAATTTATTCTTATATTATTTTGTGATAAATAAACAAAATTAATTAAATGCCTTTCATTTAATATGCCAGAATAAAGTAATTCGTTTTGGGGTTATTTTTTTTTAAGAGCCGGAAGTTTTATTCCTTGAAAATAAACCTTAAAGTGGCGCCAGCTAAATCAGTTAACAAAATACAAATTATTTACTTTCCGGCCTAATAATAATTATAATACAAATAATACTAAATCATTTTTTGAGCAAGTCACGATTTAATTTTTTTTGTTTTTGTCTAGCTGCCAAATGACAAATTGTTGAACAATTTCAATTCGGGGAAACATAATTTGGAGGTCGAACGAAAAATCAAATTTTGGTTAGCGTTTGTTCTGCTTTGCTCGCATTTTTTATCAATTTCTTTTTGTGTGGCACGAGCGAATTAATTAACGGCGACGATTTAAGCAGTTCACTAATTGGGTTCGGTTTGTGTTTCGTTTCGTTTCGTTTTAGGGGATTGGTTCTGGATGGGTCAACATCTCTATAAACGTATGTGATACAAACGAAGAAAAAAGAGAAAGACGCCCGCGATCCACGCAACGAAATTGGCACAAATCAACAAAATGCAAAACACCAAAAACATTCAACAAAATTCTTGTTCATATTGATTTGCATTTCGATTTTTGTTCTTGTTTTTCTGGCCATTAAGCCCTATACTATATTAACGGGCAGCGAGTCGGCCGAAATTCTCATTAATAAACTTGCCATAAATACTTACTATTAAATGTAAATGTCGATCAAAAACACGACAGCAGAAAGCCCCGTTCTTTTGTTTGGGCATAGATCAGCGCCAGAAAGAGCGTAAGAAATTATTTGAAACTATTCCATAATATCAGAAAAAACAACAACAACAAAGCGAACCAGTTTTGTTCTTGGTTCTATGATAATCAACCCGAAGAAAATATAAAAAAATAATAATTAAAATATATAATCGATAAATTTCGAAAGAAACTAAGATCGATCTCTATTTAATGGATATGTATAAGGGAATATAAAAATATTTAATTAAGATTTATGACAACGATTTGAATAGAATCGATCAATTAATCATTTATCGATTTATCGATGAGCATTTATAATCGATCAATTAAACATACAAAGCAATAAACAAACAAAAGTGATACGAAAAATAACGAAATAAATCGATAAACATTTTTGCCATAACTTTTATATCGATAACAATGTGTTATCGATAAATGTTAATGTTACTTAATTGAATGTTTTTGTTTGATATTTTTTTTTGGTATTTTATAATGGCTATAAATCGAATATGCCCTACATTTATTTTGGCGACTATTTTTACGATCTCTTGAAGTTCGCAAAACCGTTTGATATCGATCGTGCTGAACGTTTATATATTTGTAGCCATCTTTGATGCGAATCACGTAGAACGCACTGGATACAATGGCTCTAGTTTAATCCATCAAACATGCGTAAATTTTATAATGAAATCGAACGGTCCGGTCTGACATCGATTGCCAAACGATCGATCGATCGATGTTTTGTCAGGGTTTCAAGGCAACAAAAAAAAAAATGTGTCAATGTGTCGAATTGATTTTGTTTTTGTTTTGTCTCACTTACCGCAAATAAATAAAAGCCTTAAACAATTGACAATTAGAATATAATGTTTATATCTGTTTTTTTCTTTGTGTAAAAATTTCTAATTTCTTTGTCTTTCGGCCCGCAATTAATAGACATAAAAAAGCAGCGGCGGCAGTTTGACAGGCGTGGGAACAAGCGTGCCAAAGTCTCTTATTAACAAGTTTAATTCATTTCATTTCATTTCAGCTTTTTGCTTTGCTGACCACAAATTGATGACCCTTGTTTAAGTTGGCTTTGTTGGCTTTGTGTGGCAGGCATCCTGGCCAACTTTTGATATTTAAAAAGCCGCTTTGTTTTTTAATGCCAACAAATGTGAGATGCAGATAAATGATAACCGAACTGACACTTTCAGATTTACAAAAAAAAAAAAATGCTCGGATTACTTATGGCCAACTCACAATTCAAGGTCGAGCGAATGTGGCCAACAACCAGACAGGCCAACAACAATAACAACAACAGTCGAAAAGCCTTTTTAAGTCAAAGCATAAGCCAAGTTTATCTGGCTCACTTTTAATGCGATTTTTGTTATCATTTTGTGTTGGCAATGCTTTTTTTTAATTGAAAATTTTATACCAACTGAATCTTTGGTCAATAAGCTAGCGCTTACACATAGGATTATTTTATTTAAGTATTTTTTTTTGAAGAGCTAATACAATTTTTGAGAATTTTTAAGATTGATCTAAACTGAATCGGGCTAAAAAATATGTTTATTTTTTCTTAAAATCAGCTTTTAAATTGCTTCTTCTATATTGAAAAAACGAGTTAAAATTCGAAAACAGTTTTCTTGCGTAATTTTGAAGACTCAAAAGCCATTTCCCGAATTGGCCAACATAGTAATTAAACAAAAATACTTTTGCTTTCTTTTCAAAAATGTTCGAACCAAAAATAAAATGGCTACCCCTACCCTACCGCACCCCATCCTCCTGAGACAAGCAGCACGTATTATTATTATGATTATAGTATTTTGTTTAGTCAGTGCAGTATTTGGCTTCTGGCTAAACGACTTGAGTCAGAGCCAAGTGACAACAACAACAACAACAACAACAAAACAACAAAAAATAGACGAAAAACAAAACTTTGTTTAATTACAATTAAGAGCTCATTGAAATGCACGAATTGCTCCACAGTTTGACATTTCTTTCTTTGTTTTCTCTCGCTCTCGCGCTCTCTCGCTCTCTCTCTAAGCTTTGTTGTATGTAGCGGTATTCTATTTACTGCACATTGCCATTGCATAAATGTGTTTGTGTGTGTGTGTGTGTGTGTTTATGTTAGTGTTTGTATGCATGTTTGTATTTCGGTTTATTTTTTGTTGGTATTTAGTATGCCAGTCGGGTGGATGCCGAAATGCGTTGACTTTGAACGCTTTTGACTTGAGGGCATTTTTTGATATTGCTCCGAGTTTAATAACAGAATCGGAGTTGTCATATACATATATATATATATATATGTATGTATATAGATAGGTAGAATTATATGTAGCAAAATTTAGTTAATTAAGTTTACATTTATTTTGTAGCAAAAATGTTTTTTTTTTTTATTTATTTTGAGTGTAAATCCAATCAAAACTGTTGAATATGTTTTGAAATTATGAAAATGTTTAAAAATTTATAAAAACAAGAAGCATGTTTTGTAACCTTAAAATTAAAAATTTTCACTTTAATTTTTAAACAAGGTAATTTTTTTAAAATATATTTTCAAGTTTGTCAATTACAGAATAATTTATGAATGTTTTGACGGCATTTTTTATGTGCACAATAAATGTTCAAAAGTCGAAATTATCTTCAATAACAAAATAAAAAACAACAAACGAATAAAAAATTATAAATAAAATATTTTCTGCATAATTGCACTTTATTATTGTAATTTTTCAAGGCTTTTGTGTTACACACATATTTGATACTTTTTTTTTTAAAATAATTTTTCACTTGTTTGCATTTTGAAAAAAATTTACCTGAATTGAACTGAACTTAAGTTAATTGGGCAGCACTTTTTGTGTTTAAAAAAATTATTGTTTAAAAAAAAAGACAAAATAAAATATTTATATTGTTAAGTTTTCCAAGCGACACTGGAAAAAAAACACACACACATGCACTGAAATTAAAATTCATACGCGATTCTGCCCGAAGGATATTTTAGCGTTGAAACTATTTTGACTGAGATTTTTGCTATTCGCGTATTCGAATCGGAATTTGAATTTATTGGTGTTGGTGTTGTTGGTTGTCGCGTGCTTTGCCTTTGCGCAGCCGCAGCGTTCTGAGTTCGTTTGCCGATTTGCGCTCGAATTTCAACAGCTTCAACAACCCAACGACAATAACAACTACAACAGCTGAGACAACAACAACAACAACAACAAACAGCAGCAGCAGCAGCAAAAGTTAAAGTAAATACGCTTCCGAGTCCCGTCTTATTTTTAATATCGATACGTCGTTGGCGTTTTAAGCTGCGACTGAAACGCCCGACCGCTGCCGCTGCCGCTGCCGCTACCTCTGCCTGTAAGCTCTTCGGTTGCTGTCGTTTGCTGTAAGCTTTACCCGCTACGCATGCGTTCTGCGTCGGCGTCGCCGTTGGCGTTGGCGTCAACGTTGCTGTCAACGTATTGCTGTTGTTGTCGCTTGTTTTGGCATTGGAGATGCGCAGCTTGACTGTGACTTTTTTTTTGGAGTTTGCTGTTGCATTGACTGTGACTGAAAACTAATGCAAAGTTATGTAAAATAATTAATAACTAATAGTTTATAAGGAGCCGAAGTAACTTATTTAAAATTAAGTAAATAAAGAATTATTCAAAGTTAAGTGACTATATCCTTAAACAGTTGTGTACACAATGCGATCACGATCACTCTTAAAGCGTAACAAGTGACGCATCTCTAGCTTTGTACTTGTATGCAAAGGAATCTACGCATGCAATGTAATTCTCGCTCTCTCGCTCTTCTGATTGCTTACGCACTCTCTCGTAAGCTTTTGTGGCGCTCTTCGGTCATTTTGCACTTGGCGCATTCCAAGCGGTTTTAATGCATTTTTTGTTGTTGTTGTTGTGTTCTTCTTCTTTTCACATAGGGACTAGACGAGCCTGTAAGGCGTAAATGTGTGTGTGTGTGAGTTTTGTTGGTTGTTGTTGTATTTTGGAATTTTATGCTGGGCGCTCTCTCCCTGTTCTCTCTCTTTATAGGCCCACAGTTTGGCTATTTGTCATGGCTGTCGACTGATTAATCATCGGGCAAGTGGAGGCCAACATTTACTTACTCATTTACTTACTTATGTGCCTTACATGCAACGCATGCCAAAAGGGCCACAGTTTCGCTAACAACAACAACAACAACAACAGCCTTGGCCAAGTATTTCCGCAAAGCCGGCTTCAAACTCATTAAGCAGAAGCAGAGAAAGAGAGAGAGAGAGAGAGAGAGAGAGAGAGCGGCAGAGGGACAGCGAGAGCGCGAGAGAGCAGTGGCGTCAACAGTGGGGATCGATGGGAAATTAAATGAAACTCTTTTTTATTTAATTATTTATTTTTGTCAAACATTAAATTAAAAATTAGTTTTAAATATGAAAACACATAAATAATTGTGATGAATAAAATTTATATAAAAAAAAGTCTTATTTAACCCCTTGCGAAAACTTTGCCACTGGGCTTTTGGGAATGCTGTGATTTATGTCACATTTGTCGCTTAGGCAGATTTTGATTTATGTCGTCCACTTTGAGTGTTGAATATGAAATCAATAGGTCGATTTTTGGGGCATTTCGTTTGGCAAATTGAGATCGTGACTTGAAGCTTTAGATAAGCCAAACAAACAAGACCAGACGCAAATGCAAAAAGGTTTGGTAATTGATATTGGATCGTGCCTAAGAACTCAATAACTAGATTCCTAGACCCAAGTTCAATGAACTGTCTCGCACACAAAAAGCAATATAAACTCTATTTCGAATTAACCGCTTCGAATTCGAACAGTTTCCAAACTCTGCTACAGTTATACAGAGAGAGAGAGAGCGAGCGAGAGAGATGGGCAGCACTTGTCGCAACAGCTGTTAATGTTGATCGAAATGCGCAGGACATGCAACTTAACAGCCTGTAAATAACATTTTAAAGCAGCTGCCCATTAACAGTGCAGTGAAAGAGCAAGCGAAAGAGCGGCACAGATAAGAGAGAGAGAGAGAGAGAGAGCGGAGCGCGTGCAAGAGAGAGCAAGTGTTTTTGTTTTTGTATTAGTCGACAACACATTGGATGGATGACTAACCAGTTAGTGGCTCCGGTTCCGTTTCCCGGCTACGTCTGCAATCACGGCATTCTCCTTGCCTTTTCATGCATGCCATTCATTTTGTTTTTTTTTCGTTTTCGTTTCGTACTCAAAAGGCGAAATATATATTTTACCAAAAACCGAACCAAAAAAAAGTTGGGCCCATTTTAAAAGCGAAAGTACTAAGTTGGCGAATTGTTGGCGAAAGGAATCGAATTCAAATTCGTCATTTTACTTGGCTCACACACACACACACATACACACACATGTATAGCCTCAAGCATCAAGCCTCAAGCATCAAGCCTCAAGCATGTTTTGGGGAAATTTATTGAAATTCGATCTGAAATAATTTTGATTTTAATAAATAAATAAATCAAAACATAAAGTTCAGCTAAGCATTAGAAAAAACCGCTTAACCCCACCTTGGAGAAGGTGTAAGGATTTGTAAGGATGATTGGGCAGGGATGGGGAGAGGGGTTGGGGGCATCATTCACTGGCAATTTACACGCCATGTTTAATATATATGTTTTTTTTTCAGCAAAGTAATTTAACTTTAAACATGCTTCAGGGATTTTTGTTTTATTTATTTACTTTTCTGACTGAGCCTCTCTAATGTTAATAGCCAAAGGGTGGTGGCAAAGGGGTGGGGGATGGGGGTGTGTGTTTTGTAAGTGTCATTAAAACAGCAAAGCGACCGCAAAAAAAGCGCAAAAGCATCTCTCCAACTAAATAACACGCATACATATGCATAACTCACGCTCGCTCCAAACGTGTGTGTGTGTGTGTGTGATTTTGTGTGTTTGTGACAGCAACAACAACAACAACAACAAAACTAACAGCTTTGGCTAAAGCAAAAGGCAGATGACAGAAAGAAAGGGGCAAAAAAAAAGGAAAAAAATAAAAAAAACAACAAGAATGTTGGACTCAAATAAAAATGTCATATAAACTAAGGCAAAAAACTTAAGAGCAAAAAACAAAAAAACAAAAAAACATAGAACGCAGCACAACACAAACACTGAGAGAAAAGCATAGCATTCAATGCTAAAATGAAGAATAAAGCGAAAAAATAAATAAATAATTTCGAAAACATTTGAAAAAAAAGGTTTCTTTGAATTTTGTTTGCATTTGTGATTAATAGTTTTTCTTGCAGTGTATGCTTGCATTTGTGTGTGTGTGTGTGTTTGTGTGTGTGTGTGTGTGTTCTTTACAGCAGTTAAGAGATGAGACAGATTTCTAGGTAGTATTTAGTTATGCAAAACTGTTTCCTGCCATCGCCCAGTCAATGTTGGGCTTTAAATGGGACAAACTGTCAAGCACACACACACACACACACACACACACAAACACGCAAAGAGTTGTAGTCGCCGGATCCACTGACATTTATATGACTATGATAAACAATTTGATTTGTATTAAGAAATAAGACAAAAAATTGCGGGAAACGAACAAATCTGCTATGGCAAATTGAAATGTTTCTTAAATTTTCACAAATTTTCAATAATTTTCATATTGCACAAATATAAAAAATAATAAAAATTAATTCATACTATATGCAAGTATTTTTTTTTTTCTTTGTCAATATAATTTTAACATCAGGTTTAACTGCTAAAAAATATTAAAAAAAAAAAAAAACAGATGACATTATAAATACATATGCTTAATTTTATATACCCTAACATTTGTGCGCCCACAGCTACTCGACATAGGTTCAAACACCTTTTCGCCAGATTTGTCCAAGAATGCATATTGAAAAACTGGAATAAAACCAGAATTTATTTAAAAGACTCAAACCTTTTGTTGATCGTAAAAATAGTTGTTATCAATAATTATAGTCCAATAAATGAATTTATTATTCGAGACTAGATTGATAAAAATAATAAAAATCTCTTTTCCAATTTTTTTAAGCAGAAATCAATTGCATTAAGCCCAGATTAAAGTTGTGGGAACATAATTGTTCGCATGTCAAATGTTAACATTATCGTCTTTCCGATACCCTGTAATTGTGAACAATTGTGAATAGGGTATATTTAAGTCGAGCATATGCAGCTCTTTTGATTCTCCCACCCTTGCCTTGAATATCATTGTCATTATATCATATATGTATAGATTTTTTGTCTTTTCTCCAAAAATGCGAAACAAAGCAAATTTTTGTTGTTGTCACTGTTATGCTATTGATATTGTTGTTGCTGTTGTTTGTGGTTGTTGTTGTTGTTGTTGTTGCACCATTGTTTTGATTAGCTGCTGTTTGAGCGGCTCATTCAACTGTTGTTGTTGGTATTCGATATTTACGTTGTATGACAAATGATCTATGCAAATAAATAAAATAATATTATTATTTTCTTTTTTCCTTCTTTTTGTTGAACTCTTGAAAGTTGGTTTGGTTCCACTGTCGGCACGTTTGATTGAGAGCGGATTAACTAGTATTGAAGCAGGATTCGTTTCGGGATGAGCTAATTAACCAAAAATACTATTATTGTTGAATATCTGAATGATTTTCAATTGAATCGATGATGATTTTGCAATAAGCAAATTTTGCGAATGAATATAATATTACAAAAAAATCAATTAAATTTGTTTCGAACAAAATTTGATGGGAAATATTTGTTCTTCAAAAATGCTAAATTAAAATCCTTCAAATATTAAAAAACAATTTAATTTTTTTACTAAACTTTTAATCTTTTTATGCTTAAAATTCTTCAAAGTGAACCTAAAAAAATTCAAAGCAATGTGGTAAAAATTAAAAAAAAAATACTATATATTTATATAAATGTTAACTTTAAATTTTGCAATGAAAACTAAAAATGTTCTAAAAAAATAAATAAATAAAAAAGTTAAGCAACCTCATTTCCAAATTATTCAATTCGATAAAAAGGATTTTTTTGCTGCAACTTTGGAGCGTGTGAATAAGCCAACGAATTATTTAAATTTAAATCCATAAATGATTGATTTTTAATTGTTAATTGAATGTTTTGTTTATTTGTGCGGCTTGCGACATGGTCAAAAAAATTATTTTGGCATTTGTCATGCATTTTTCGGGGGTCAAAGCTTTAACAACAAATGCCAATAAATAGCATAGAGTAACAAAAAAAATAAATATTCAAAACAATAAACAATTGAAAGTAAAATCAACTTTTAAAGAATATCAATTTTGCATTTTTAAAATAATTAAATAATTATGGCAACTTGTCATAGTAAATTAAATAATAATTGATGCAAACAGTTATGTTTTTTATTTGAACTAATTTTTGTCTACATTTAAAACTCTTCACTCGAACCAGAGCTTCAAATCTTTTCAAACAACTCTCCAAATTTAGTGAGTGTCGTAGCTGTTAGCTTTTAGTGAGTGCACCAACCACATTTACAAAGTTGCTATAAAGGTTAGAAGCTCAGCTTAATCGTTGCCAATAGCTGGCGCCACCAAAACGTTCTTAGTGTTTACAACAGACGGCGCTGCTAATTCGAGTTTTGATTATAATTATTAGGTTTTAGGACATAAATTATTGAAAATTGATATAGGAAAATAATAAATTTTGGCCACAAATCAAATTGGAATCAGTTAAGCGCGCGTCAAATGATTATATATAGTATATATATGTCTATAAAAAAATGTGTTCCATTGCCATAACAATTGTGTATTTGTTTTATTTGTCGTTGTTCCAATTTTACCTATTTCTTCCACTGCGAAACTCGTCGATGCCTGCTCCTGAAGATGAGATTGTGAAGGAAGGCAGGCAGGCAGGCAGCCGGCAGGAGCCAGGAGCAGGTTACAGCAACGGGCCCGCCGCATTGATTTTCATGCAAAAAGGAAATTCGATAGCCGGTAACGGTAACGTTGGTGACACTCCCAACCCCCCCAACCCACCTAGCATAAGAAAATGCGACAGCCAGCCAGCAACTAGATGATGTCCTTCTTGTGTTACCCCCGTGTCACTATCCTGCTCTTCCTGTTGTCCTTCTTCTTCTTCGTCGTTTTCTTTTTCTTTTTCGTTCGGTGTCTTGTGGCTGCTGTAAAAATACCGTGCATACATTTTGAATGGGCTAAAAAAGGTAGCTTACAAAGAATCGATAATAATCGATATGTTCGTAATATTTATTGCTTTGTTTGACTATCGATAATTTTCACTTACCATTCAATATAGTTTTCAATCTAATCTATTTTTTCTATCGATAATTTGGCAAAATTATGCTTATGTTTGACTTTCGATAAATTGCACGCTTGGATATCGATAATCAATAACTTCAAAAAAACTCGAATATTATTTGATTCTCTCTTTACTAAGCTCGGACTTCAGACTTCGCTATAGGGTATCTTTTCGTCGATCAAACTCGATTGACAAACTGTGATTTTTTTTTTTCACACTTCCATTCTCTCTCTCCATTCTCTCTCTCTCTCTCTCTGTCGCTCTCTGTCGCTATGTGTCTCTTTTTGGCCGTAGACGACGCCAATTGAATTATGCGGCTGGCAAACAAGCAAAGTATACCTCCCCCTCCCCCACCACCCCCCCCCAAAAATAAATCCTCTTCCCTGCCACCCGTCTTTGGTAAGGTCTGAGGCAACAGTCTTGCCTGTAGTTCCGCAACGTCTGTTCAAATAACTTGTTTTTTACTCTCGCCTGGTTGTGTTTTTGAGGGGTGGGGTGGGAGGGGCATGGTCTAGTCTAGGTTTTTTGGGGTTCTAGGCCCTGCCTGGTCTGGTGCGGTTTCTTTCTCTCTTTCTCTTTCTCTTTCTTGGCGGCGCAGCACACAAAATTTATTTAAACTTTGATTTACATAAATTGGCATAGATTTTGCATTTTGGCCAAACAATGAGTTTGCGAATGGACCTCATGATGATAATGATGATGATGATGATGATGGTGACGGCGCTGATTTGTAGCCGGTTCTGGACTAATTTATAGATAAGCCAAGCGATGCTGTCATAAATAAAAACAGCAAAGAAACGAAACGAAACGAACTAACGAAGTTGATAAACAGCAAACGGCGTTAATCCCCCCATCTAATTTCCAAAAAACCTCCCTCGACTTGTTTTCGATTTAATTTTATTTGATTTTTCAAGATTCTTAAAGATGTGCTGTTAAATTTGATTTTTCTTGCCTGCTTTAAGGCAAACTTAAACAGAAGCTAAAGTCGCCAGCTTGGAATTATTAGAAACTTCAAATTGTATTTTTTGTCCTTTTTTGTTTTTGTTTTTTGTTACTTAGAAAGTGATGGATTTTTGGCTTTGCCAGATTTGATGAAACTCAAAATTGGAAAGCACTTAATTAACTGTCTGCTTTGAAGGAACATTTTCCTTTGAATACTCTTCAAGAGAGCATTGTTACTTAAGCAAAAGATATGTAATGTAGTTAAAAACTATTTTTAATTCTTGGTCAATAATAAAAGACTTAAAAAATTTGTGTTTTGATTTTGAATTGATTTGTAAATATTTATTTCGAGAGTTTTAATCAGTTCTTGTTCGAGAGCAAAAATCGTTGTTGCCCATTGCGTATACTTAATGCTTTAGAGCCCAATACTCTGGCCCCTTTGCCCCCTTCTCGAATGCATCAATGCTTCTTCTTCGCAGTGGACGCCACTTCACTTCAGGCACTTCAGCCGTTTCCATCCAGACACTTCACCCACAATTAATTCATCTGCCTGGCTGCGTTGTTGGTTTTTCTACGTTGCTGTTGTTGTTGGGTTTTGCTTTCGCATAAATGCCGCTACTTTGGTGCCTAAGTGTGTGTTTCGAGTTTTGCCATGGCAAAAGCGGGTGTGCGGGTGGGGTTGCAACAACAACAACAACCTGGTGTTAATGCGCTCTTATCTCTTGCAACCAGTAGAAGAGAGAGAGAGAGAGATAGAGAAAAGAGAGAGGGACATAGAGAAATCGAAAGCACTTAAGCGAGAGCTTAGTTTAATTTAAGCACATTTATTAAGTGATACTTAAAAGAGATTAATAAAAGTTTGCCAAAAACAAAAAAATAAATTTTTAATCAAGTATTTTTGTTTTATATTATTATAGATTAAAGTGGAAAAATCAAAAATACATCGAACAAAATTCTTTGCACCAACTAATTGAGTGATTATTCGATAGTTTAAGTTTATAATCGATTATTTTGAGTATTTTTTTAGGGAATCTTTTGTGCCGTGTAGCTGTGCTGTTTCCCCTTTCCCCTTTTCGCTTTATTGTTGTTGTTTTTCAAACTCGACCAAATCGTTGTTGTTGCCGTGAACAGCGCCAAACACAGTCAACAACATCTTCATCATCATCATCATCATCATGCAGGATAGACAGGGATGTAAGGGATGTATTCTTGTTGCCTCTCGTGTTTGCGTTTTTATTAGGGCCATCACCAAAAATTTGTTTACTTTGAGGTGTTTTATTTTTGCCAGCAGTTGTTGCTGTTGCCGTTGTTGTTGCCGTTGCCGTTGCTGTTGCCGTTGCCGTTGTTGCACTGATTTGACTTTCCTCTGTTGTGTTTTTCTGTGTGCCGTTGCTGCCAGGCAATTTGAATGCCCATGCAAAGTGTGCGGGGTGGGGTGCGCGATGCAAAGGCATGCACCAATGGCTAATCAGCAACAGTTGCTGTCAACTGCAGTTGCTGCCTGTGCTGCTGATGCTGCTGTTGGTGTTGCTGCTGTTGCCTGAATCATGCAAATGTCTATCTGCCTGCTCGGCGATAGCAATTTATGCGTGCGCCTTAAATTTCAGTTGCCATCACGAACAGAATTTGTATTTTTCTTATTTCTATGCGTTAAGTCACAATTCGTTTTAAAGAAATATTAAAAATAAAATAAAGTTTAATCGAAGAATTATTTATATAAATGAAGAAAGGGTTAAGGGTTTGCCCTTCCTAGGACATTTTCTAGTGCGTTGCCTGTGGAGTTCTTTGTGGATTTGATGTGGAAAAATACTTTCATTATATCAATTATGTTTCGACGCGAAATAAATACGCTTAAATGCAAATAAAAAGAAGAGTTTCGATTCGATGCCAGATATTATTTGCAATCAATATCCTTGAACATTGAGCTGCCCTCAAGGAGCAGACAACTTCAGACGGATAGGGACGGATATCCTGACTATATTGATAGCAGTCCCAGGCTCAGGCCCAGGTTCGGGCTCCGGCTCCGGCTCCAAATTGCCAAAGTAAAATAAAATTCGATTGGATTTAACCAGCAGCAGCGATTACCATTTCGGGCCATTAGTTCGGTCCTGTCCTGTTTTTATCCTATACTATCCTGTGCTGAGCTGAGCTGGGGGCAGGCTCAATAGATTTTTGCCGTTGCCAAGAGACTTTTCATGCCCGAGGCCCGCACTTGATTTCCTTTCTTTCACACATGCGAAACAGGAGAAGAAAAAAAGCACAAAAAATTCAACAGAAAACATACACAAAAATGGAAAGCAAACAGCAATGGTTGGCGCTATATACCCTGTAAAATGTTTGCTGTTAGCTTTAAAATCTTACAGGCCATCTTAAGGTAAGTTTAACTTTCCTAAAAATCTATTACAGGGTATCTCACAATCTGCATTAAGATCTTCTTATAAGCAAAATTCTTTTTGATTTTTATGTTTGGCCTCAAACTTTTTATCAAAAATGTTTTTACGACTATTTCAGAAAAAAAAAGAATTTCCTAATTACCGAATCGATAAAAATATAGGGGAAATTCTAAGCATAATAAAAAAATACTCACAATCGGAAATATAAGTTTATTCTAGAGTTAAGATTTTATTTATTGTTTTTCATTAAAAAAAAAATTAAATTTTCCATATCAAAAAAAAGTTTCAGTTTTTCTAAGGGTATTTTTTCAGTCTGCAAGGAAGTCGAACATTGTTTGCCGATTCTTTTTGGTTGCTGTTGGCGGCAACACAGTCCCGTTAATTGTTGTTGCCGTCATTTTAATGCCATTCTTCTAGGGGGAATTTTTTGTTTTTACTTTTTTTTTTTTATAGTGTTGCTTTTAACTGTTTAAATTGTTGCAATTAAGTGGCTTTTGGGCTTGTTTATATATGCATTATTTTTCTCCTTTTTTCATACTTATTTATGCGCCGTGAGATAACAATTAAAAAAGTGTTTTGCCTTTGTTTTTTGGGCCTTCGTCTTGCTACAAAGTATTGGATTTCTTTTTGTTCGTTGCGTTTCGAGTTTCTTTTTGCTTAAATGCTTATTGATTTATGCGGCATGCCGCTGGCGATAGCGCCACACGCGTCCCCTTCTTCACAGTTGGCTGCCCCCTCCCAAAATCCTTGCCGGCTGCTGTGCAAATTTGTCACGCAGCCCCCCAAAAATGAGCCGCGTGTCGATTTTTCACACACACACACACACACACACAGGGAAATTACAATTTAAACTGATAAACTCATTGATAACATGCAACACACACACAAGGTGGCACCAAGGGGTTAGGGGGGGTCGGGTGGGGCCAGCAAAGTGATTCTGTTTCTAAGGTTACATGAACCTGAATATATTATATATTGGCATAATTGCAGCAAATGAATATCAATTGGTGTTTTAACTCTTTTATCGTTCTGCCTCTTTCCTTTCCTTTTCGTGTTTCTCCCTTTTACTTTCGATCTTACACTGAGAGAATTTCCATCCTATTTATCAATTTAATTGGCCGCGTTTCTTACTTTTATTTGGTGAAAATATTTTTATTATTTTCTTTATTTTGTTTTGTTTCAATAAAAATATTTTCAAAAATGTTAGTTTTTGTTATAAATTACATAATAATTGTTTTCCTTTGCTAATACTACATTCTCTCACCTCACCCGCCCATTCTTCTTTCGCATTTTGTTATCTCATCTCTTAACATTCTTCGCTAAGCACATTTATTTCAATTTTAATTTACAATTATTGCTCGGGTTATTTTGTTGTTGTTTATTTGCACGTATTTTGGGTGATTTTTTATTTTATCTTCGTGGAGATGAGATGGGTTTTTGGTGGGGGCTTTGAGTTTGGGGTTTCGCTGCTTAGAAGCGGGCGGGATAATGGAAGACAGAGAAAAGAGAGTGAAACAAAGCGAAACGGAACGGAACGAAGCAAATGTTAGGCTCGAAAGGATTCATGACCTATACGAAAAAAATGAGAAAAAAAAAACAAAAATGATACCAACACTGAAATGAAACTGAATAAAAGAGCGAGAGGGGCGGCTTGAAGGGGTGGCGGCGACTGGTCGTCGTGTTTTTTAACAAACATATCATTGATATTTGCGCTGGGCAGCATTTACCGTGTTTTTTTCTGCCTCTTTCTCTCTCGCTTTTCTTTGTTGTTTTTGCTTGTAAATAAAATTTTGTTTTCTTCTTTATTGTTGTTGGGTTTTGCTCGAAACGACATTGAAACTTACGAGGAGGCCCTTCAATTTTAGTTGCGATTTGAACAGACAGCAAATCTGCTTTTCAGAAGGTTGATTTTTGTTTTTCTTTTTGTGTCTCTCTTGTTCTCTTTTTCGTGTTTGAGTATTGGTTTAAATGCGGACACGTTCCATGGGCTTTCAATTGTTAAAGCGCCCCCACTCAAAAAAGGTAAACAAATTACGTAACTTATGGCAAAATAAGCGAAATGTCAGCACAATTATAAGCCCGGGGTAAAAGCCGCTTTTCGTTGTGAAATCTTAATTACACTTGACATGACAATGATTTAGGGTCAGCGCTTAGCTTTTGGCTGAACAATACAAGTGCAAATATTAGGCAGCCTTGATATAATACTTTATTTCTTGACAAAAGCTTACAAGTAAATAAGATTATGAGAAGATACCCTGCGCTGTGCTGAATGCTCCATGAGATCGACGCGCTCACTCAGACGGACAGGCAAAACGTCTTCTCTTGAGAGAGCCACTTAACAAGCATAACTGTTTTTTTTGTTTTGGTGCAATGCGAGCAAACTGAGAGCGAGAACAACACACACATGCATGCCGTTTATGTTAGTATTTTTGTTGTTGTTTTCTGTGCAAGAGCGCGTTTGTTGTTGTTGTGTTTGTGAAACCGAAACATTGCATTGATTGCGAACAATATATATGTATGTATGTATGTATAAACAATATTATGCTGCATTGAGACTTATTTTTTGTATGCGCCGAAAGAGAAGACGAAGAATTCGATGCGGTGAGCTTTATTATTATTTTTATCTTATTGCATTTTATTTTAACTTTTAAATTTTACTTAATTCATACCCAAAACTTTCTTATAATCAATCACACACACACACACACACACTATAATTTTACAGCTTTGCCAAAGTGCCGTTAATCTACGTTTGAGTAGCTCAAAACTTCTTCATACTCACATACATACATACATATTTCTCATTTTGTTGATCTCTAAACTTGAGCTTTTTTATGTAGTATGTGTTTGTTTTTTGGGTCACTTTTCGGTAATAATCTGCGTTTGTGGCATGCTTCTTATGTTACGCATATTTGTAAGCAATCGTTCTGCCCCAAAACACACACTCATACATACATACTTATGGCAAGTGGAAGTCGTTTTTGGGTTTGGTTTTTATATATATGTGTGTGTGTGTGTGTGTAAGGCATTTTGCCCAGTTTACCACATTATTACCAGGGTGCTTGGGTATGACCCAAGGTCTGGCGCCTCCCGTTGCGGGGCTTATTACTTTGTTGACCCACCCCCCACCCCACGCCCCTTACTACTCATGTTTTTCTACACTTGGGTCGCAAGAGAAGAAGAGAGTTTTTGTTGTTGTTGTTGTTCATTTAAGTTCTTAATCTTCCCTTTTACAAATAGAAATTGACTTTTAATAGAAGAAGAAAAACGAAGAAGTTGGGCAAAAGGTTTGTGCTCCAGTTGAGCATAGAGTATTTGGTAGTCGGTCATTGCTTAGACTTGTTTTGTGGCCGCTGCTTAATAAGCAGCCCTTTTCAGTGTGTGTGTGTTAGTTGGGCACAATTTAGGCGTCTGTCCAGCATAAAAACAAATTTAATTTCAGTAAATGTCTACATCAGTTTTTCGGTTTCGGTTTCTGTTTCAGTTTCAGTTTGCAAAATTTGAAATGAGCTGCCAGATAAACATAGTTAGAAAGAGAGAGAGAGAGACAAACAAAGGAGAAAAAGCGAGATAGAGAGGGCGAAAGTGTGTGTGTAAAGGGCTGGTTGTGTGTGTGTGTGTGTGTGTATTCTCTTGTATATAAATGCAAATTTGTGATTAATTTTTAATAATGCCCATCAAATTTAAACAATGCTTTTGCCCCGCACAAACACACACACGCACAGTACACACACACACACACACGCATATTCAATCGCCGCAGTTATTCGCTTAGCTTTGCTTTTTGAATTTAATATTGGGCTAGAAATTTAAAATTTTGAAGCAAAAATCTCTTCTCTGTGACAATTTTATATTGAATGAATTGAAATATAGTTTTGGTAGAAGTTTCACTGTAGCTAGATAAGACTGTAGCCACTGATTAATGTTTCTTATCTTTCTTATTACTCATACGCCGCATGAGCCAATATTCTTTGCCGTGCTTTTTGGGCTTTTTCTATGATTTGCTTGCAGTTGCAATCAATTTGCCTTAAAAGGCTTCTTGAAGACAAAGTCTCTCTCTCTCTCTCTTTCTTTCTCTTCCTTATAAGCCCTTTGGCGTTACTCATACGCCGCGTTCGCCCGAACGAAGCAAACATCAATTATGCAAGGCAACATATCTTCCGCTCCTTTTGCCTAGTTGTTGTTGTTGGGGCTGTTGGCTGTTGCTGCTGTTGCTTTAACCACACCTTAAAACCGACAATGAAAAACACCCTCCACCCACCCCGTCTGCTGTCCATTCAGCTGGAATTGTTCCCATTGTGTGTGCCTTTGGCTCATTTGCCACGCCTTATCGTTAGGCTTAAGTTTTAGTAGTTGTTGTTGTTGCTGCCACTAATTTGCATGCGTCGCATTGTTGCGTCGTTGTCCTTACTAAGGATATGGCTTTGCTTAGCTGCCGCTTCTGTCCGTGCTCTAAAATTGCCCGCAACTCCAATTTAATAGTACAAAAAATTGCACAGATTCTGCACGCTTTTATATTCCATTAACAATAAAAAAACAACAGCAACAACAACGTTGAGTCGAAACAAAAACAAAAGCAATAGCAAAATACAAAAATATCAACATATAAAAAGAAAAATATCAAACAAGAATAACAAAATGGCTACAAAAAAGTTTGCCCCTTCGCCATTTTGCACCGCATTTTGTGCAACAGCCACAACAACAACAACAACAACATAATCATAAAAATATAATAAAAAAATTTGCGCTTGTTTGCTTTTTTGTCGTGCGACTAAAAGCTACCCTTTATAAATGTAGAAATTATTAAAAAGTATTTCATAAATAAATAAAAATTTAAAAAAAAAATAAATTTTTTTTGTTTAATAAAATAACAATAAAAAGGTATTATACCTGTTAATTATTTGGGGAGTAGCAGCACTTTAAATAAAAATAAGTTTAAATGTTTTAAAAAGACAAAAATAATTTTAGCTCAAAAAAAGGCTTAAATTTTTTATAACCATTCGAAAATCAATTTATTGTCCATGCGATACGATTGCAAATAGTATATACCCTTTTGATTGCACTGCCTACAGGGCATAACATTAACCAAAAAAATATAAGTAAACATTTGGAGACGCGACGATAAAGTTTTCTTGCAGCATTGCCGCCAGCAGCTAAACAGTTGGACAGCAGCAACATTAAGATCAACAACAATTTCGGTCTTGTCTGCGGCAATGCGACCGCAGCAGCAGCAGCCCCAAGCCCCAAGCCCGCCTTGCACCAATCGCTGTTTTGTGACCATGGACGATTCAAGCTTCTTATTTAACAAAATCTAAGCTTAAATGCTTTAAGTTTTGCTTGAAGAAGGTTTAGTCACATATCGATAATAATCGATAGCCGATAACAAATAAAACGCCAAAGCTTTCTTATTGTATATTAACATGCCCTAAAGTAAAATAAACTACCTTATTTTGTTATTCAACTTTGTCAATCGATAAAAATCGACTATCGATGATAAGTTACAACTTTGTCATTATCTTTTGTCTGCCCTCCTTAACCTATCGTTGCCCTTCTTTTATACGCGGCACGCATGCGCGTTGCTCTTAGCCTTTAAAGTTGAGTTGGAGCGAAAACATACAAAAATAATTATTATGGAATGTTATAATGTTCCTGCTCAGCGTTTATGAGTGACGTCAGAGCACAGCGGAAGTTCCCCAATGGGGCCCCACTGAGCATGGAGGAAAGCAAAGTGAATTCGCTGCGTGAGCTGCCGCTGCTGCTGCCGCTGACGGCGACGACAACGACGACTGTGTTTGTTGATTGCTGGCCCACTGACCCACTTGCTGCAACAGCAACTGCAACTGCAACGGCCACTGTTTGTGGCAGCGTTGCCGCAAGACAATTGCAACAAAGACTGGCGAAGAGAAGCCGCCGCCGCCGCCGCCGCCGCCGCCGCCGCCGCCGACGTCGCCACAGTTTGCCATTTAAATGCAAAACAGCTTTGCCAGCCAAGCAGCGGGGAGCGCCTCCCAAAAGTCAAAAGACTGCCATCAAATGGCAAAGAAGGGAGGGGAGAGAGAGAGAGAGAGAGAGAGAGAGAGAGAGTCAAGAAAGAATTAGAAGCCTGCGCAGTGTTGAACAATTTCACTCAATTTCGTGGTGAATTCCACATTCAGAACTCCCAACCAAAAGAGAACAGCACTTGAAGAGAAATACAAGTTAAGAGAGAAAGGGAAAGAGAGGGAGTGGGAGTGGGAGAGAGAGAATAACAGGCAGACATTGTTTTTTAAATGCCTTGCCCTTCGCGTAGGCAGATTTCCGTTTTATTTGCTAATTAAACAAACACTTTTACCCAACAAATTTGACAACTTGAAAGGCGAAAAAAAAAATATACAAAAACAAAATTTTGTAAAGGGGGATTAGAAGTGAGTTGCTTGGCTTTTGCCTCAGCGGTGGGTGGGGGTGGAAAAGAGGTGTCGAATTCTTGGGCAACATTTTATTTGCAAAGCTTAAATGCCAGACTGAATTGAGCCATAACTGGAATATAGAATGTTGAGTGCCCGACAAAGCCCCGGCAAAGACAAATAAATTGAAATTGAGATGAAGCAATTGAGAGTGAAAGAGACAGAGAGACGGAGAGAGAGAGACAAAGAGAGATAGTGAAACGTGTTATTTTCTTGCTTCCGTGCTACATCATTATGATAAATACGGCTTTTAAATTTTGCGAAAGTTAATCCACCCCGCGCATAAAACTCAAACTTTAACTAAAAGTTAGCCTTAAAAAAAAAAACGAAAAAAAAGTTTCATTTCATTTTTGCTTTTGTAATCCAGATGGTTTTTCATGTTGTTGAAGGTTTGCTTTCGTTACGGGGATTGATTAAAGATTCAATAGAGATTTTTTACGAAAGTATGTTGCATAGCTGAAAAGTTAAGTTTGTTGGTTGCAGATTGTCTGTTGAAATTTAGCCCCTTGTTGTTCAATTAAAGTTTTACCTACACGAGAATCTGCGCTGTGTTGACTGAAACTTTATGTTTATACATTTCTGGCATTTCATTGTTCTAGCGTTGTAGTAGCATTAAGCATAACTTTTAATTGGATGGACTTTTTCTAATGGCTTATACTAGAACCTTAAAAAACTTCTAAGCTGCTAAACATCTAAAATCAAATGCCTTGAACCTTTTTCACTACTTTCTTCTTGCTATTTATCTTGAAACAAATCAATTGATTGGCTAATTTCTTTCGCTTCGACTTTTGTCGCAATTTTTGAAGTTTTTAGGCATAATATTGAAATTTGTGTGTTTGGGTTTGTTGTGCTTCTTCTTCTTGTTGTTGCTGCTGTTGCTGTTTCTGCTATTGGCAAACTGTTTGTTGATTTTAAGCATTTGGAAATTAATTAATTTACTTACCTAACCGAAACTCTTGACGCAAAACAAATAAATGTGCGCTGGCAACGGCAACAGTGATGCAAAATTGTTGTTGTATTGTTGCTGCTGTCACACACAATAAAAGAGAGCGAGAGAGAGAGAGAGAGATGACATTCTGGCAATGACAATGACAACGAGGCGTTCAACTTGAAGTTTTTCAGGAACAGCAAACAAACCGAAACAAAAAAGAAGCAAGAATAGAACGGAAAGAGGAAAGTGTTTTTTGCCGTTGGGGCTTGTTTTTAAATTATAATAAAGCGCAGCAGCAGCAGCAACAATTGCAGGCTGCAACAGCAGCTGCTGCATTAGCTGAAAATGAAGTTGGCAAAATGATGCGTCAACTCAAAAGTTGAGCCAGTTGATTGTGTTTTGCTGCTGCCTTAAGTAGTTTATAAGGTGTTGTTGCTGTTGCAAGCAGCCAGCAGGTATTGCCGCTTAGCTGGTTCGCTTGCCCCGTCCCGCCGCCTGCAACTGACGTGCGTCAAATTGAATGAAAACATTATAAAGTGTAAGCGTCGAGCCAAAGTCTTAACTCTAAATGGATATATAAAGTATATGCAACTAAAATGTGGCTTAGTCAACCTACTGCTGATCGACTGACAGATACCCAGTATATCGTTTAAGATTGGAGTATTTCCAAAATGCATTCGCAATTCCTCAACCATATCGACTTTTTGGAGCTACAAAAAACGATGCCCGTTGCATAATAACCCTTTTCAATTTTACATTTGGATGGCTAAAGGGTATCAAAAAGACAAACACACACAAAGACCGACACCGACGCAAAAGGGCGGAAATGATTTTTGGTGCTGTGGCACTTTGCACTTGGGCACTGACCAAAACACACACAAATGAAATTAGTTAGACGTTTGCTGGCACTCTCGCACACACTTTGTGTGTGTGTGTGTTTTTGGGGTAGGGTTGGGTTTTTCCTCTTTTTTGGCTTCTAGTCATACTTCCTTTTTCCTTTTCCCTTCCTTTCATTTCATTGTGTGTGGGCAATCATAAATTTTTGCATTATGAAATTAAAATTAAGAAAGCAAACGCAGGGCAAAACCAAAAACCCAAAAAAAAAAAACTTTTGAAATTCAACATCGGCCGTTGGCCAACAGCCAACAATTGACAACAAATTTCACTTCTGCTACCAGCACACCAACAACAACAGCAACAACAACAACTTGCTGCTGCTGCTGCATTTGCATATTTCAAGTAGTAAATTAGATTTTTGCTTTCATCTTCTTGGCGCGAAACATTTTTGAAAGTTACGCCCAAAAGTTGGCAATGCTTTTTTCCACTGTAAAGACTCAATTATAAGACTCAACAATCGGATTAATTTATAGTCAAAACTACTCAAGCATTTAAATTATTCCATGATGCGATATTAAGGGAATTTTCTCTCTCTCTCTCTCTCTCTCTCTCTCTTACTTTCACTTGCTATTTAATTTGGTTTGAAGAGGTTTTTTTTAAACAATTTTAGATTTTAATTAAACTGGTTTGTTTTTTCTTCAAATACTTTCAATGAGATCTTCAACTAACTCTTGATTGCTTTCGTACCGATTGTTGTTTGTACACGAATACATACAAATACAATTACACACATACACATAAATTCAATTGCTTGAAAACAACAAAGCCAAAAAAAAAAAAAAAAGTAAGTATATATAAAGTACCGAATGCGACAAAAATTACGTATAAGCAGAGCGCTGCCCACGACAAGGGCAGCCAAACAGGCAGCCAAACAAGCAAACCAAACCAACCAGGCAACCAGGCAGGCAGCCAAGAACAAAAAACAGTGTCAACAACAACACAGCAACAACAAAAGGAGGAATTGCTGTCAAATGTTGCTGCAACTTTGTTGCTGACGTGTGTTCAATTGGCAACAACAACAACAACAACAACAGCAGCAAAACAATAGATAATGATGACACGTCAGCTTTTGTCATGTGACAATAAGTACAACAACAACAACAAGTACAAAACGCCAAAAGCTACTCGATGTCAGTTGCCAGCAGCCAGCAGCAAAGGCGCCGCGCAGAGAAACAAAACTTGAATGAAGCTGCGAGATAGACACTGCTCTCTCATCCTAACGAACCCAACCAAACCACACCACACACACACACACACTCTTGCCACCCACCCATTCACACTCATGCATTGTATGTGTGTGTGTGTGTGTCTTACATGCTGTGACAACAACGGCAATAGCAACGAGAACAACAACAATATCGTCAAAGCAGCAGCAGCAGTCGGAAGGCATATTGAGGGTTGTGCTAAGGTTCGATGAGAGGGGGTAGGAGAAAGAGGGTTGAAAGGGGTAGCAGTGGATCTACCGTCTTACTGTTTGTCAAGTAAAGCAGAGACGCCTTGGCGTTTTTTTGGCAACACGGAAGACAATTTAAAGTTAACGAAAATCAGCCGCAAATACTCCAAACGTAGAAACAATCATGGCAACTAAATAATTCGTATCGATACTTAATTTATCGATGCATCTTGATATCGATGCTGTATAATTAAAATAAAGTATTCACCTGAAAAGTCAACTTTAAAAAAAAAAATATGTTTTTGGCGCATAAAAATAATTTTAAGCCATATAAAAATTATTGCAACTTTGAGAAAAGTTTAACAATTAAGTTTTTCAGAGTTAACGTTGCCTTCAACATTTTTGTAATCTTTCTTGGCTTTGGGAAACAAACTGCTGGCATTTTTGAGGGAGTCACAAATTGAGTTGCTTTTGTTTTTGTGGGAATATTTTGTTGACTTTTGGCTTGGCATTGAATTTGGCTTCGCTTCGTTTCGTTTGTTGCCTGATGCTCGTTTCGTATTCAACTATTTTCACTTCTCCTACTTCAACTCACTTCATTCATTTGATTTCTTTTCATTTGCTGCTGTTGCTGCCATTTGTAATTTAGTTTGCTGCCTTCTTGACTTTTAGCCGAGTTGAGCGACAAGTTCAGCTTCAAATGAGCTAAAGTTCAGTTTGTGAGTGAGTTCTGCTTTGCGTTGCGTTGCGTTGCGTTGAGTTGATTTGTGCCTTTTGCCAACGACAGTTGACAGTCGACCGTCGACCGTCGACAGTTGGTCGTTACGTGACCCACTGAGTATGCACAGTTCCCGCAGCTGCTCCTTTTTCTCAAGTTTTTTTCCGAGCTTTTCCGACTTCTTTAATGCTTCTCATTCTCATACTGACATTTGATGTCCCACATTTTGTTTCCAATACCCTGTAACCTGTTTAAAGTTGGGCATTGTATGCACACACAAAGCCACATTATGCTTCATTCAATATCTGAATCTCAATTTTGAATACTGAGTATCTTCTAGTCGTTCATTTAACAGCAGCTGCAATACTTTGACTATTGGGATATTTCTATTTTTTTTTTGATTCTTACTTTTCTATGGTGCGTGCCTCAATTGTCTCTGGCGTAGCCAAGTTTTGTGCGTGTGCAGAGAAAAGTATGGAAAAGCGCAGCAGACAGAAGGAGAAAGGTCAGAAATGAACAAAGCCAAGTCAATTTAATTTATTTTGTCACATTTGTTGTTTGGCAATTTGTTGTTGTTCTTGTTCGCCTCTTGTCATCAGCATCTGTGTGTGTGTGTGTGTGTGTGTCAGTCATTGACTTATTACACACTTCTCAAGTTGCAATGCCTCCTTCCCCCCTTTGCCAACCTAACTCTCTATCTTTGTTTTCGATTTGCTGACGCATTTAAATTTATATTTGCACTGCTGGCTTCGATGCCAATTGCTTTTCATGCGGCTAAGCTGCCAACGTAATTGAGTCGACCTCGACACGAGAAAGCCAGAGAAAGAGATAGAGAGAGAGAGAGAGAGAGAGAGACAGAAAAGGAGAGAAGGTTTTCCCTTTTGTTGCCAATTTGAAAACAACTTCAGCTTGAACGCAGCTGTTGTTCGGCATTCATTCTGAAATGACATCGCATATCAATTAAATCAAATGAGGCTTCCTCGTTTTCATTTTATCTGGCAAATCTAAACTATATGCAAACCTATATACATATTAAAGACATCGTAGATAACAGTATTATAGATTATTTTGAAATGGTTTTCTATAATATCTCAATGATTGTTGCTTAACAAGTTTTACAAAATTATCAAAGAAACATTTTTAGGTTACAATTCCCCCCCTCAAAGTGATTAAATGTTGACATCGACAGTATATATGGTATAAATATATAAAATGGAATTGAAAACAGCAGCAGCTGCTTCAGATGTTTCTGTTGGGCTTTTTCTTCTTCTGCCCCTTGTTAAGTTGTCGCCGCTTGTAAAGTTTGCTGTCCATAATTCAACGTACATCATTGTCCTTGGCCAACATAAAAAGCACCAAAATGAATGGGCAAAATTAAGCGAAGCAGTCAAAAAGAGTGGAGAGAGAAAGAGGGAGAGGGAGAGAGAGAGACATAAAGAGGATGGTTTGGTTTGGTTTGGTTTGGTTGAAACGAGGCGTTGGCCAGTTGACACACAGCGGTTGGCCACTGTCGCAACCCGAGCGAGCTGCATTAATGCAAAGTTTAAGTGTTGCAAATGACGTTGATAATGGCCTCAAAACGAACGAGAAACGAGAAAGGCGGCCAGCCAAGTGAAGAAAACGAGCGGGACTCGGGATGGAGTAGGGAGTGGTGGCCGTAGGGGTTGGAGCGGTTGCAGTGGTGAGAAGTTGCTAGCTGGCAGCTGGTTATACCCTAAAAACCATAAATAATGTCTAAAATAGGGTATTAAAAAGTTGTGTCCGTTTATGTATCCCAGAATAAACGAACTCGTCGCAGTTTCCTGAGACTCGTTCATACAAAAACATTTGAATTCTTAAGTCTTTTTTTCGTTTGTTAGAAACTTGATTTTAGGGTATTGTCCCGTCGAATACTTTTCGCCACTAGATCAAGTTTCAAGTTGTTAGTCGATGCTGCTGCCTGCTGTGAGTTCTTGTTTCTGGCTGTCCTCTCTCTCTCTCTCTCTCTCGCACTCCCTTTCCTCTCTTGTGCTACGCTTAATATGTAATTTATAATTTTGATTGCACGACGTCGCTGCACTTAAGACCGAGAGCAGATAAATGTGTACGCTTATTAATAATGTGCGGTCGCTGACTGCACTTCACCCAGGCAACCCCCCCTCGATAAGGGGGCGTGGCAGCATCTGAAACATGTTGCTTTTGTTGTTGTTGTTTGTTGGGAAATTAATGATGCGTAATTTATGAAAATTATACAATTGCCTTTCACATTTTTCGGCCACGCCCACAAAAAACCAAACAAATCACGGACAGAAGAAGTAGCATTAAGCTCTTTACCCACCTCCCCCCTTGCAACCCCCTGCCATCAGCCAAATAGGCAAATGCCTTTCAGCTGCTTTGCTTACTTAGCCGAAGAACAAACTTTATATGAAGAAAGTTGGGGCACAGCCGTCGTCAAAGTAGCGGGGGGGAGGGTAGTGGGTGTAAGGACTGCCTTTGTAAGGAGTGTTGTGGCAGCAGCAGCAACATTTTATTAACAGGCGTAAAAAGCTTAAAAAACAAAAATTAATTTAAATTACATATTTGAACAAAACAATGTAAACTGCAGGCGGCACGAAATGAAACGTTAAAGGGGAAAGGGGATTGGAATTTGGTGCGGTAAAGTTGTTGTTGCTGTTGCCGGCTACCAGAGCTGGAACATTAGGACCATGCAACAACAACCTACATGGTCGTTATGTGTTGTAAGTCGTTGTTGTTTGCCGACACAAAAAAAAAACAAAACAAAACAAAACAAAAACAACCTAAAATTATACAAATTTACGATGTTACATGTTGAGCGCACCTCTTGCTGTCTCTCTCTCTCTCTCTCTCTTTGTCTCTGTCTCTTTCTGCAACAACAACTCCAATAAAAACACAAATAGCAAATGAATGTTTCATGAGTTCGAGTCGAAAGTTGCAATGCGCTGCAAAGTTGAAAAAAAAAAACAAAAAACAAAAAAACCATCTAGAAAGCCGAAAACAGACAGAAAATCACATTGTGGGAAAAGATAGATAGTTATCTGGTAGATGGGAAAGATAAGGCGAGAAATTGGATAGAAATGTAATTTGTATGCAAATTTCATACCGCAAAATGCGGTGAGTTAAACGTTTAAGAAAGTCTCGCACAAAAGGGAGAAACCTAAAAAAAAAATAAGGCGTGAAGCAAGGAGTTTAGTTATAAGGAAGGACAAACAAAGGGTAAGCCAAATGAGAGAGAATGGGAAATGGAATGGATGAGATATCGGCATAGGCAGGTTATTACATAATCTTAAAATCTGCATTATAATTACTAAAAAGTATGTCAAGTGGAAAAAATGTAAAAATGTTGGCAAAAACCGTGTGTGAAAGATGGTAAAGAATGAATAGAATATACATATAGCTACTGAGATGGATATAAACCTATAAAAAGCCCAATAAAAAGTTGATGAAATATTATAACATTCTGCCTATGATAGCTAAACAGCTTGAAAACGTTGTCTGGCATTCGATGTGTGTGTAGCGTGCATTAAACAAAAGCCAAAGCCGAAACTTTTGTAGCGGAAAACGGAAATGTTTTACATGCACGCAGCGATGGCGCAGCCCAACAAAGAAGAGATGAGAGGCCAGAGAGGTGTCTGCTGCCGCTCTGCTTTTGGGCAATGACACAAGAGGAGAAAGACACATAATGAGTGAGAGTGACAAAGAGAAAGAGAAAGGGGAGAGCAGCAAGCAGCTGGCAAAGCAAAGTCATGTCAGTTTCGGGTAATTTTTCTAAACAAGCCGCGCGCTGCAAAGTATGCAACGAAAAACGTCTTTCACGCGAAAAGTATCTCTGTTTGCCTCTTTGGGGGTGTGTGTGTGCGAGCTTGGCTTAATTAGTGCTTTAACACCCCCCCCCCCCACACACACACACACACACACACACACTCACACACACAACACGTGTGTGCAGTTTTTAAAGCATTTAAATCGTAACAATTTACATAGCTAAAATTTGTGTAAAACACAAAATGTTGCCAACCACAACACAGACAAATAAGCGAGCGTTGCCAACAACAACAACAACAACAAATGGCACATTATAAATTTGATAAACGAACGAACCCACAATTTGGTCTAAACTCAACGTGTTTCTCTTCCTTTGGCGCTCGGTGAACTTCTCTTTAACGAAGCTTGCCAGCGGGCAATGCGCCAGTTAATTAGCTCATAAAATATGCACAATGGCTAACAATTCGCACCTCGGGCCAAAAAAGGTGAACACCTTCTTCCATCGGCCCCACCATTGGGCGCCCTTTGCTAACCAAACTGAAATAATTAAGTGCCAAAGCAACAACTGCAGATAATATAACACAATAAATATATTAAGAACAAGAACAAGACAAAATGAAGCAAGAAACATCAGAAAATATTTTAGGTTCGAATAACCTACTGTTTAGTATTAATAGGAATAGTGGCTACGATTTGGATATACCCGATGGGAAAAGTTTATTAATAAAGTATATTAAAGCAATTGAAGGCAGACGAGATTGGAACTGCAAACGAATTCTTTTCGCTTTGTTTTATGTCTTTGTAATGCTATTGTTATTGTTGTTGTTGTTATTGTTATTGTTGTTGCTTGTCATGTATTTGAGATGAGGAGAGTAACTGAAGTTTATGAACTTTGTAATTACACACTTTATTAATTTATGCGCTGCGGGAGAAAAGGCAAAACTTCTTCTGCCTTGGCCGCCAAGGGCGACACAAAATTCCACGCCGACAATAACAACAGAAATATGACTTGAATGAGCGAAAGAGAGCGAGAGAGCGAAAGAGCGAAAGAGTGATAGAATGAAAGGGATGGCACAAATTACAAGGACAACATATTAGCGCTTTATGAACCAGGACAATAAGTTAGGAAACAAAAAAAAAACCGAAAAGAAAACAAAAAAGAGAAAGACAAAACAAGAAAACAGTTGACAGTTGGGTTCCTTTGCCGATAAATCTTAAAAATTAAGCAGCATTATTTTTATGTTATTTTGTTTGTTAACTAAAGCAGCGAAAGTAAGCGAAAAAAATGCAGAGAAAGGTAAGCAAATATTATTTATTTATTAAGATTTCAAAGCTTAAAGAAAACGCAAAAGCAAAAAAGAAATTAATTAAAGTGTTGCTTTAACAAAAACTAGGCGTGCTGAGCTGGGAAATTTTAAGGATATTGAGTTAAGACTTGTTAAAACTGTTAGGGTTCAATTAGCCAGGGATGCTTTTGATCAATGGAACGGATGAGAAAAGGTTAATTGGCACCGATGCTGACGTCTCTGGATAAAGTGAGCTAAGTTGCGCAAGGTCTATTCACAATAGACTAGAGCAGTGTTGGTAAACGAATTTATTTCTAAATTTCTAAATCATTTCCAGTTACCCTCAATTTGATTCAAGCAAAAAGATATTCTATACAACGAATCTACTCTTTACTCTATGGAAGTTAGACTGTGGTAATTTTTCGGTCTCTTTTGACTGTCCCTATTTATATGACCGCCACTGTAGTTCAATTTTGAGCACTTTTCCTTAGCATAATTGTTAACTTAAACTGCAACTTTTGGCAAATATTTGCAAATTTAAATGCACAACTTTAAGTTTCAACTCGAAACCCAACTCAAACTCAAACTCAAAGTCGAAAAAATAAATAAAAATCACTTGTGTGCAAATTTGCAAAAGCCAATGTTAGTTTTGAAAGCACTGCACTTGTGCCCCCCTGTTGTTGGCCACAATGTTGCAACCACCTTGCATCTTGATATGTGCAATTAAGATGCTTCTGATTTATGCACCTAGTCAAATTTTCACTTAGCAGTTATTTAAATGTTCATCAAATAGTTATAGACAAAAGATTCCTGCTGCTAGCTATCTATCTGGCTGAAAACGGGGGGCAATCAACTGTAAGTATTTCTATATAAATACAAGAATATATATGCGTATAGAAATTGAATTTTATGTTGTTGTTGTTGTTGTGCAGGCAGCCATGAGAAATGAAAATGTAAATTCATGTGCGGCAATTTAGTTGATTTCAATTTCCGTATCGTTCGGCACTTGAAATGTTTGTCGAGAGGCGAGACTGAGAAAATGTTTACAATTTAATTAAAGTGAAAATGTTGAAGGTAATGTCCAACAAAATATATGTATATCTATTTTAGAAAATACACAAAAGTCACACAACAATAAACTGCAGCTGGGCATTTTTGTCTTGCCCTGTGTTGAATTGTGTTTATCTAGCAGAGTTGCGAATGCCAGAGGAATAATATTGTATTTTATGTATGCTCAAGCTCTCAATTCAATCCACTTTTGCACCACCACCACCACCACCCCCCCCTCTTCCTCCTCCTCTTCGAAAGTGTCGCATTGCTTGGTTAGACATTTGATTTCAGTTTCCCTAGGTTCCTGAGTTTTGTTCATTTCTTTTTTCTTTTCCTTTTGCATTTGGCACGTGCTTACAACTCGGCAAGGGCTTTCATATATTTCTTTGGCTCTTCTTCTTCTTTTCGAGTTCATAACTTATGCATGTGAGATATGTGTATGTGTGTACCCCTCCCCCTTCCCCTCCTCCTCTCTCGCTCTTCGATTGCTGGGGAAAAGGTAAAAATTATGGCGCCCAAATGGCGTGCAAGTATTTCAATGTGACATTTCCGTTTTTGTTGTGGGGCGGAGGGGGGGCAAATGCAATAAAAATGGTCAAGTTATTATTTATCAGCCAGGTGCAAAAGTCAACTGTGAAAAACGGCTGTCTCCGAACCGGTTCAACACACACTCACAACTGTCGTAAATATCAAGCTTTATGTCTTTCTTGCGAGTTTTCAAGCTACTATAATTTTGTTAGAGCTGCAAAACGCTGCAGTTCACTTGTCTGTCTCTTTGGAGCCTTTAAATCAAAAGGTCAGCTTGCGAACCGGCTTAACAATAATACATGTTAAAAGTCAACTTTTAAAGGATCCAAACTGATAAAAGTTATATTATTCTTTTAATAAGCCAAAATATGTTTCGATTATTCAGAGGAGGCTGGTTTAAAAATGTATCTATAATGAATCAAATGTGGTTTATAAGTGCTTTCCCAATGATTATGACAAATAGCTGAATAATTGAATTGGCATTCACTCAAACTTTACTCCATATGTACATAAATAAATATTCAAATTAAAATGCTAAAAATAATTTCGCGCAAAGTGCAACAAAAATTTTATACAAATGCTATTTAATAACAGCTAAACACAGATGGACATCAAATGTTACATAATAAATATATATGTACATATATGTATGTGCGTGTGTGTGTCGAAGTGATTTTTGGTTTTTGGGGCTTTTTCGCCCAGCTAAAATTTTTTTTTGTCGTTTTTGCAATTGTTTTGCCTTCGATGATTGAGTAAAAATTTCACTGTGTGTGTGTAATAATGAGTTTAATTGAATTGAATGACCACAACATATAAACTCTACCCCAGCACACACACACACACACACACACACTCGATATGTGTGCATCTAGTATTAATAATGTCCAGGCCACAATTTTATGTGTTTTACGTTTCATTCCATGCCATTTCATTTTATTGTTCACTTCTGTGTGCAAAAATACACACACACGCACACGCACGCCCCCCACCCCTTACAATTCAATATTATCCCTTCCGCATTATTTGATAAAGCCCATTGTCATTTTGTTAGCTAAGGGAGAATTTGTTGTTTGTTCGTATTACACAAAAGCTGCAAACAATACAAAGCCACTAAATATTAAATATTGATACAAATGTGCAATATATCCGTTCATCAGTCAGTCAATCCGCTCAGCTACCTCACATTTTTAATGCCACTGACCATGTCAATTTTTATTAATTAAAATTGCCGCAAGCGGATGCTGCAACTGCAACCGTGAGCTTGTGCTTAAAAAGCGGTTAAAGTTCCATTTTTTATATACATATATTTTTTATTGCGAGCAAACCACAAAAAAGATAATGTTGCAAGTGATGGAAGGGTTAATTAGCCGCAAAAATATATATAGTAGATAAATATTTTTTTTTTAAAATGACGTAAAAACATTTTTACATATAAATTTAATTAAATGTCCAAAAAACGTTCAAAATTTGGATAGGACAAACTGCTTTAATGACGCACTTTTAATAAAATATTTTGTTTTAGAAAAAATAACAGGGTATTAAAAGTTCAAAGTATAAAGCTATTAGTGAGTTTTATAATAATAAATGTAGCCATTACATGTGTATATACAGGTATTTATGTATGTATGTGTCACACGTGTCACATGGGGTAATGCATCATAAATCGTCTTCTCCAATTGATGGATTTTAATATTGCCACACTGCAGGCTAATTATGGCACATCAACGGCAACTCTCTCTCATTCTCTCGCACACTCACTCACACACAGGCACACACATGTAGCTTTCACATGCAGTGAGGCTGACTGGCAATCATGAAGCTCATTCGATCGTGCAATGAATAATTTCCGCTTTAATAAATTTTACAACGCACAAGATGCGATTTGCAAATGTGATTTTCAGCTGCGGCAGCAGCAGCAGCAGCAACCGAACCATCAACTAAATGCATATTCATATGCATAACCCATACCCCGCACACACTCCGTCCACCCCCTCTACTATTTATTTTTATATTTATTATGTATATAATTCTAACTTATTCAAGTGTAACAAATTATTGTTAAATTCAGTTGAATTTTCCATAATTTTTTCAATCATTTAAAGCTCTCAACCAAAATAATATTATTTTAACAATGCCTTAAGAAATAAATTTGCAATTTTGCTCGACATTCGAACGCATTCTTCGTAACGTGTCTATTTTTGGGAATTAACTTATATTGCTTGTCAGTGTGATTGATTTGTATGTTGAGCATTTCATTTCCGGCTAAGTTCAATATAAGGCTCCGATGCCATTCATACTAGTTGTTATAACAACATGATCGATATCAAATTTCAAGCGAACCTATTGAACTGAAGAAGAAGCATTCGCAACGGAAGCTCTGTGTCAAGGCAAAGAGACGCAGCATGAATAATTGACACATCCACAGAAAGCAGACTAAAAAAAAGACAGACAGACAAAGAGAGAGAGAGAGAGAGAGTTTAAGAGAAAGCGAAATTTGAGCAATTGTGGCATTGTGTTGTATCGACAACTAATACATACATAAATATATATTCGTATATATATCAATTTGAGCAGCATGTTTTGGTTGACTGACAGATGACAGGAAGTGGCAAACAGCTGCAGTTCTTTTCCCCATTTCGTGACGTTGTCGCGACAGGCTATTTCTTTATACATTTTTTTTATTATTATATGTATATATAGGTATGTTTTTTTTCTTATCTTTCAACTACTCGAACAACTGCTCAAAGGCAATCAAAAGCAAACGAATGGGAACCCTTACGTTGGCATTCGAAAGCTGCAAAAAAAAACCTTATACGAACGCATCCAAACGTCGACGAGGCCAAAATGAATAACGCAAAGCGACGCATGACTGAGTGCCAGCCAATGAATGAATATGTCTGAAAGCGTGTATGTGTTTGTGTGTGTTGTGTGTGTGTGTTGGTTCCATGTGTTCAGCTTCCAAGTATGACTAATAAAAAAGGGCAAAAGTAGCATACACAAAATATAACAAGCTAACCGAAGTTAGCATACACTTAAGGACTGACTGACTGACTATAAACGCGAAGCTCAAAATTATAGTTTATAAATCGAGTCAGTTTTGTGGCCAAAGATCAGTTAGTATGACGAAAGCTGCATGGGTCAGGCCACAAATCTTGCTACTGAATCAACCAAAATACTATTTATTTAAATATTCATAATAAAGCTTTAAATAAACAAATTTAACTTGAGCGCTGGCTATTTGGGCTTCCGGCTATATCTCAACGAATAGTTCTTATATTGACCTACAGATTAATATACTGTCATATATATTTGTTTACAAAAGTTGTTAGAGTAGTATAAAGTATGTAAAAATGTACAAGGAATTTAATTTTTCTTGAGAAAATGAATAAATTTCAGTTTGTGAATAATTTAGGTAAAGCAGATTGAGGTTTAGATGTTGTTGAAGATTTGACATCTGCTTGCAATAACCAAAATATATCTCAGGTATTTTTTTCTTTTTTTAAAGAAAAGTCCTGACAAGCAAATAAGGAAACTTTCGATTTTTTTCTGCAATGCTTTTCGACTGAAAATATTTATTTAATCTTTTATTTATACCAAATATGTTTTAAGACATGTGCACTGCATACTTAATGACAAAATACCAGTATCCTTTTTTAAGAATAAATGTAGAAAAAAAGACCAAAAAACCAAAAATAAAATATAAGAGCAAACAATTCGCAAGCAAACCCATTGAACCACCAACAACAACAACACAGTAGTCATATGATATTCGAGTTTGAAGTGGATATTGTTGCTTTGGGTTTGCCATTCCTGATCCCCAGGACGATGTTGAAGCACATTGCAAATAAAAAAAACCCGTCCAGCGTCACCCTAAACTCTTAAAGAGGTTTCGTTTTGTTGTCGCTAAGAGATAGAGAATTGTTCAAGACCTCAGAGCCATTGCCGCAGTGTCCCACTTGTGTGTGTGTGTGAAAATTGTAGCCAATCATGATTTAATAGATAAAAAAAAAAAAACTGAAAAAGGAGTTCAAGTGGATAAGGCATAAAGCGTTATGCACAAAAGGCCACGTTAAGGTGAACCACTGCAGCCAGGCAAGGGTGCAAAATGGTTATGGAAAGACATAAGTTGAGGAGCGCTAAGGAAAACCACTTTAGGAGCGCTCCCCCAGGATCGATCTGTGCTTAAGCTAAGGCTAATAGTGGCCAGCTGGTTGGTTGGTTATGTGGCACAAAAAGGGCAAAAAGACGGGAAAAAATGCGAAGCCCCCCACAACAACAACAACAACAGTAGAGCAAAAAAATAAACAAGATGAAAACCAAAGAAAAAGCTTGAGAAAGCTTCAGCTTAAGTGTGCACTTGACCAAATAGATACTCTGTAATCAACTCAAGTGTATATCATATAGACGAGTATATACGAAAATATGATAAGTATTTCTGCATACTGAAAATATATTTCAACAAAGAGTTCCTTAGGCTAGATAATTGAAGTTTTTAAGAAAACTCTTTTTGTAATGAAGTGACATTTTTAACTAAGTATTTTCGACTAAAAGATGATTCTGGAAATGATTTCATTACATAGAAAACTTCGTTTGTATCATTAGGAAGGTTCTTTGGGTAAAATAAGATATTTTGAATGAATAAAATAAAAATTTGTTTTGTCTCAATAAAGTTTGTTCGAGGGTATTTTGCTTGTGTTGTTCGAAAGGGCGAGGCAATCCAGGGATTGTCATGGAAGTAGTAAGTGAGGAAGGACCAGGCCATCGACAGAGGATATGCGATGTACAACGACACTTGACGCCACCCCATGCCCCCATTTTCCCGCTGGCTGGCAAGAGAGGATAACACTTACGACACCCAAAAACCCAAGCAGAAGACAAACCCGGACATGATAGAGAGACGACGCGACGAGTCGAGTCAAGGGAGACCCATCATGTTGTTGCAGCCTAGAAATGAAGCAAACCAATTGCGTATTCGCGGAATCAACAACAACAACAGCAACAATTTGATGCCATCATCGTCATCTTCATCTTCATCGTTGGTTTTGCTGCTTCTGCTGCTGATGACGGAAATTGATAAACGCGCAAAGGGGAAATTTCGTTGATGCTACGCGCGCAATCAGAGACACACCAAGGAGTAGCGGGGGACGAGGGGGTGGTAGGTTAAAACAACAGCAACAACAACTCACTCGCACAATAACCGAAATCAAAATCAAAATCATAAATTGAGCAGCTTTTGATGACAGCTCAAGTAGCACAGCGAGCTGAGATTTCCAAGCATCGCCAGCATCTCCCAGTTATCGATTACACTCAAGCTGGAGTGTAGACGGGGGGCGGGGAGGGTCGAAGAGTGCCTTAACGTTTTAACCCCCAGCAGCAGCAACGTGCATCAAGAAATTAATCAAATTGCAAAATGTGGCAAGCAATAGAAAAAGCAAAAAAAATGCAAACAGCGACAGGCAACAAATGTTAAGGGAAGAAGGAGGGGAAAGAGAGAGACGAAAAAGAAGAAAAACCGGCGACAGCAAATAAATTGTTAACTTCAGCTTTTAACCCCGCCGAGAGAGGAGAAATCTGCTGAGAAGCTGAAAAGGCAGGCAGCGACTCGAGGAGCAACAACAAAACCGAGCAGATTGCAATTATGCCACTTAATGAGAGTTGGTTATTATGATTAATTGGTAGTTGGAAGGAGAGGAAGAAACGAATCTGACCCAAGCCAAATCAACAAAAGTGGCAACAGCACAGTGCTGGATTAACGGGGCGGGGGTGGTGGTGGTGGTAGATGGATGGCCAAAGCATAATAAAATAATAAAACTGCCATTCAAATAAATTAAATGGAGTGCAAAATATTGTTGGGGGCCATCAAAATGCTTGATAAAATCGTTCGAAGCAAGCCAGGAGCACCTTAAAGTTCAGTCAATATAATTTGTTAATTATTCGTAAGCCCATAATCGAATTTATCAAACAAATAAAATAGTAAAATTTGTAAGTTAAAAAAAGAGAAAAGCTTTTTTAGCACAAGGCGCAAGGCATTATCAAGTTGATTCACTGGACGCGGCTTTTGTAAGAGACACATACATATGTAAATACATCAATGTATGTGTGTTGCATGGATGTGTTTGTATGGATACGTACGTGTGCCTTTCGCTTCCATTTGACACCAAAGCAAGCACAACGCACAAAAATGTCATCGACTAATTGCACACGGTGTGTGCGTTATAATGGGGTTAAGCAATGCTAAATCCGACTAAGAGAGAGAGGGGGTGGGTGGGTGGGTAGAGGAGGCAGCTGACAGGCAGACAAATAAGCGTCGTGCGTCAGCTTGAAAGACGGCGTGGCGCGGCGCGGCGCGCGGCAGATTTCATGGCTGTTAAACAGACAGAAAGCCACAAGCGGAAATACCTAGATTGGGGCGATGGATGGGGATGGAGCGAAGGGGCAGGTACTGCTGCTGCTGCTGCTGCTGCTGTTGAGAGTTGATAGTCGACAGGGGCAAATGGCACACGCGTGTCCAGCCCAACAATACATTGCTGCCACCTCTCTCGCTGCCTCGTTGTTGTTGTTTTTCATGTTTTCTCTTTTCGAACATAAAAATGAAAACATTTGTATGCAAAACTTGCAAAACTGGGCAACTCTTGGTTTTTGTTTTTTGTGTTGACTTTCATTTGGGTTTTCTAGTTTCTATTTTTGTTCTCGTCGTCGTCGTCGTCGTCGTCGTCGTTGTTGTTGTTGTTGTCGTTGTTGTTGCTCTTGTGATTTGTGTGGCTTTCAAATTGCGAAACTCGCGGAAGCTGACATTTATTCAAGCAGCCGTGTTCAGTATGTTGATGAAGAGAGGGGGGGGTTTGGGGGGATTGTACCTTGAAGAACTCTATTGTTGTTTGGGGCATGGCCTACATAGCCGAGGCATGCTACCACACAGCGCATGGACGCTATAATAGCATCAACTCTACACTTAAATCAAAAACTTATTTATTATGTCAAAACGAAGAAATTTTCAAATAATTATTCCAAAAAAATCGAAATAGTTGAGAATAATATTTCTTATATTTATTATTAAGCAAACTTAATTTTTGGGCCTTGTCAGTTAAAGACATTTACTTAATTTAAGGCAGATTAATTTTACCTTTAAATCCAGATAAGCCGAGGATTTCGATGAAATTTAAACCATTACCCAGAGCGGAAGGGCAACTCGAGGGCAGCAAAGCAATAATATGTTGTTATTAATTTTATATAGAAATTCCAAACAACATTATTTATTGCTAAACAGGAACTCAAGAAAGTTTCAAAAGTCTTATATTGCTGCTTAAATGTTAGGGAATAGAAATGCGAAAGAAAAGCGGCAATTTCCAGGCATTTATTTTGCTCAGTTTTCGGTTTCAATATTTCAACATTTTAAGGTCAAACACAACGCGCAAAAGATTGTTAATATATTTAATAAAAATTTAAAGTATACAAAAAAAAATAAAAAATAAATTCATATAATTTTTTTTAAGTGTTAATCCTCCAACCCCTCGTGACCCCCGTGATCCCCCCCTACCACTCACAAAATCATTTGCATCTGCATGCAGTTTGCGTGCTGCGTGCTACGCTGCAGGCAGTTTTCCCAATTGCGCGATGGAGCTTGCTTAGTTGTTGCGACACGAGCAAAAAAAAAACGCGAGGGGCGAGAGGGTTGGGGGACGTTGTGGGGGGGGTGTTGTTGTTGGATGGATGAGATGGTCTGTGTTTTTTTTGGGCTTGATGGCATTGACACCTACGACTCGCTCTTTGTTGTTGCATTGTTGCATATCGAGCACTCACAATTGCGATTTGTTGCCAGTTGTTGTTGTTGTTGCATAATTTAACTTATGCAGCTGTGGAATATGATGAAGAACGCTCACACACACACACACACACACACACACACACGTATGTGTTTCTATCTTTGCGGTGATTGCCATAAAGCAAGCCCGCATATGCTGGCAATTGTTTGTGCGTGATGGAATATGCTAGAGAGAGAGATGGGGATGGGGGGGATGGGGATGGGGATACGTGGGAATAAACGGGATTGCTAGAGCTGCATATAATGATTATGTGGTTAGATATGTTTGTATGCATTGTGCGCATCGTTAAGCATGCAATCGAAAGCACGTAGAAGGCCATCTTTAATGGGGCTTTGGGTGTGTGCGTGTGTGTTAGAGAGATAGAAAGCTTAGCTGTTGTTGTTATTAGTATGCATGTTGCAGGTTGCTAAATAGTTGGATGTCTATTAAATCATCTTTTGAGCTGTTAACAATTTTGATGAATAGACTGAAAAAACTAAGCTGTGAGTCCCCTTTGCCAAATCGAACAACTTTCACAGTTAAGCAACATGTTTATTACATCAGACCCTATCTAGTAGTAGTATTGTGAAACGTTTCGATTTAAAATTTAATATAAATAAATGAATAAGAAAAAATACAAAAATAATAATACAAATTTCTGGCAGAACTTAAAAGTTAAATTAAAAATAAAAACAATTTTGTCATGCATTTTCCAACACTACTATCCATAATCTCGCAAAGCTGCTTAATCAATGACAAAGAACAAGAATATACTTGATGGATATACATATGTATATTTAGATTTATATATTTATTTGCAATGTATTTTTATACATTCAACATTTATATATCTTTTTTTATTTCACGAATATCTTTTTATTTTTTTATTGAATATTTTTATTATTTATTTAGTTTGTTTTTTCAATTTTCTGCCATTTTGCAATGCAACCTCGTGCTAACTCTTCCTCTCTCTCTCTTGACGTTCACTACCTCTGCCCTCCCACCCGAACCCATGCTACCCAACCCTCTACATTCTACGCTCCTTCCCTACACATTGCTTGCAATACCCAAAAACCGAATCCGTAGCACATTCCCAATCCAAATGCAAATTGGCCGCAGGCTTCCAACCAAACCTTCTATCTTTGTACGTGTGTGTGTGTGTGTTTATTTACAAAAATTATTAAAGTCGGCCAAGGTCGCAAGACTTTGGCTAAAATTCGAATATCAAATCGCGTTTTTTGCCCTTGTTTCAGCCTTTTGTATCAAATTGTTTGAAAGTTTTGATATACAATGTTGGGAACAGTTGTTATACAGGCAAACCTGGATTCGTTATATGAGAGTTTGACTGTAGGCTTTAGTGTTGCATCAATAGATTAGAGTTTCGTCGACTTGTTCAATTTTATATTCTTCATTTAGTTTCGTCAGGACAAGTCCTTGCAATTACCGTAATGCCCGAGCAAGAAGAAGGTTTGTAAGGTGAAAGGGAATTGAAGGGAAGGAGGAAGGGTGTAAAAATGGTACTTTTGTGTTGTCGCATTCAGAATGTTGGTTGCATATGAATTTTGATGACGTTGTTGTTGTTGGGGCTGTTGCATGCGATGGTCAGTTGTTGGTTTGGCTGCCAGTTTATGCACTTGCCTCCTACTTGCCACACTTGTTGTTGTTGTTGCTGTTGTTGCCGTTGTTGCCGTTGTTGCCGTTGTTGCCTGCTGTCCTGCTGCTTTGTGTCCCGGTTTCCATTTCGAGCAATGTTAATAAATTGCTGTGTAGTTAACTTCAGTTCACTTTGTCGTTGCTTGCTTCACTCTTCTTCCTCTCTCTCCCTCTCGCACGCTCTCGCACTCTCTCGCTCTGTCGTTGGTGTTCGGTGTATGAATGAATGGTGACACACTTAATTTTGGATTCCACATGGCGCTCATCCGACTCATGAATTTACTTCATCAAGACCAAAGAGACCCAACAACAGAATCCCAACATCCCAGGACTATGACTGTGGTGCGGCTGCTTCGGCTGCCGCTTCTGCTGCGGTTGTTGCGGTTGCAAAGTGTTGTTGTTGCTGCTGCTGATGGTGGGGCCACTACGTCCACACGCTACGAGTTGGAAGTTTTGAATTTAACTTTTAGTATTTATGCTAGAAATAGAAAACGAATACAAGTGCAACTTTTGGGCACATTTCCTAGCTTAGCGATGAACAAATCGAAACACTCACGAGTTCAGCATAACTCAAGAGCTCATCACTAGTACAGAGATAATACAAAGACATACTAGTGTATATGAAAAGAGACAGAGAAAGTTAGTGAGTCATTGAAATAGAAAAAGTAAATAGTTAAAGTTTCTTTTTTGGTGTGGGATTTATGTCAAATGTTGTTATTGCATTTCGTTCGTTGCGCTTTTGTTTGCGTGTTTTGCTTGTCAAAATTAATTTTTAGTTGACAGCAACAGTTGCTGCTGCTGCTGCTGTCGAGAGTGAAAGGTCATTAATGCAGGTCCTAACATTTGACATTTGCAAGTAGAGAGAAAGAGAGAGAAGGAGAGACGGAGAGACCGAGAGAGAGTCATAATTATTAGGCCTACCAAATGAATATTAAGTGAAGAGAGAAATGTGAATGAGTTCGCAAAAACCCCAAATTAAGTGGCACCCTTGCTATTTTGTCCCCTTCCCTCTCTCCCCACCCACCCCCTTCCTCTTCGAGCAATTGCCTGTGGCAAGCTGGCGACCAAAACGGATGGCATCTGGCTCCAGGACGATGCCCATTTTCATTTTCCATTTTCATTTCAACCAGATGTCGTTTGCTCGCTTTTTTTTCTCTGGACGTTTTTTTGTTTTTTCCTTCTTTCTTTCCCTTAGCTGCTTTAATTTTTTGTGTTTTCGCCGGGTTGCACTCAGGTTTTTTGTGTGTTTTGGAGAGCCCAAATGATGATGAATGGGTTCACGGAATGGGACTGAAACTGCAACTGAAACGAGGTCCGAGACTAAGGCTGGCGACCTCAATATTGATGTTGCTGCTGCTGGTGCAACTGTTGCAACTAGCACTGCTACAACATTGCCTTGACCCAACAACAACAACATTTTATGATTATCTAGATTAGAAAAAAAGAAAAAAAGTTTTTGGCACAATTCAATTAAAATAAAAATAAATAAAATAAAGTAAAATCATCAAAAAATTAGCTATCCTTATTTGTCCTGTTCCATGTATGTTAAGAGAAATGTTTGAAAATCCGAAAACATTAAATTTTGTACAAAAATAAATCAATAGAAAACCTTGTTCAAAAAAAAAAAACAACTTAAAGACTAAAAACGTGTTGAATTTTTCATAATTCCGACAATAAGTTGAAAAACTATCCTAGGTGAAATGATTTCTGATTAGATAATTTTTAACTTAAAATTTTGTTGCTTAACGAAAGATGCAAACATTTCTCGTCTTGTTTCAAGCAGCAAAACGTTTAATTTTAAGCACCATATATCGGTCTATATGTAGAGTACATATAAAGAAAAAACTTTAAGCTTGATTATACGCATTGTTTTTTTTTGTCTGCTTTTTTTTTATCTAAAGAAAGCGGCAAATGAGAAATGGCAGCATTTCGTTTCATTTCGTTTCAGTCTGTTTTTTTTTTTCTTTTGCTTTTGGTACTCCTTGTCAGCAGCAGCATTCGTTTTGGCAATTGCAGACGCAGTCACGCAGAGGCCAGGTGAAAGGTGCTGGCAGTGTTGCCACCGTTTGTTGCAACTGCACTGCACCCAACCGTCTCTCCACAAAGCTTTCGTGCTGCCATCAAATTGGAAAATATGTCAGTGCTACAATTTGGCTGGCGTGTGCTTTGTATTATTTTTTTTTTTTCTTTTCCAGTTTTCTCTCTACTTTTTGTTGTTGCTGTTGTTTGCAATTGTGTTGCAATATTTCTTGCTAGCTGTCTCGGTCTTGAGCTTGTAGCTCGTTATATGCCTGCGTTTTGCCTTTTAAGGTTAACTAGAAATTGGAAAATTGCACTCAGCAGCAGCAGCAGCAATATTAACAACAACAACAACAACTACGATGAGAGTGACAAGTTGCAGCAAGCCAAATGTGCCAACTTTAGAGGCAAAAAAAACCCCCTCTGTCTCTCTCTTTTTCTCCCTTGTGGCTGCTGGCATTCACACGTCTGCCATTGACAATGATGCCAGACAACAACAACAGCAGCAGCAACAGTTGCTGACAATTGATAACGAATGTCCGAAACTGGCCAGTGTGACAGTTGTTGCAAGTGAAGGCAGCAACAACAGCAGCAAAACTTGTAACTAAAACTGTTATTCTTTGACACACCCACACACACACAAACACACACACATGTGATGCATTCGACGTTTCGTTGGATTAGGAAAACCATTTTCACAATCAATGCTACAAATGTTTGATTTGTGTTTGAAATACATCTTTGAAAGTACATATATATCCCTGTATGTATATATATCTCTCACTTTCACTCTCAATTTTAATCTATATAGACATCTGACGAAAGTCTTAAAAATCAAAACTATTTGAATATGTCAAAGAAATGGTCAGGAAAATGTCGCTCATTGTCAAAAACACTCGCAAGGCTTAAACATATCAAAAGTTGAAATGCTTTAATTGTTTAATTGATCCTTTGGGTAGCAGAAAAGATGTCACGAAAGATTTATACAAATATAAAATTGAATAAAATTATTACTTCGGTAAATTGAAAATATATGCGAATTTTCAATGCATTTTTCCTATTGCGACAAGTTTAAATACTTTTTGATAAATCTTTCAATGTAAAAGTCAAGATTAACCAACTAGAACGAAATTGTTATCAATATTCAGATGCTACTGTACTAATTTGTTATTGAATTAAAGTTCGAACTGAATTTGAAATTTCAGCTGCTTTCAGCTAAAAGCAAGTTGGCATCACCGTTTGTTTGTCTTTGTCTTTGGCATTGGCTTTGGCTTTGGCTTTTGCGCTTGCTCAGCCCAAATCGATGGCAAAAGTTGTTTGCACTAATTTGGCAGCCATCGATGTGCTCCGGGATTACGAATGACTTAATGGCAATGCCCAGAGCCTAAAGAGAGAGAAGACTGAAGGAAGGCCTGGGAATATATAAATGGTGGCTCGACTTGTGCCGAGTGTGCCATTGAGAAGTTTCGAGCGTTTCAAAAGTTGCACTTGGTGGGGCTTCCGGGCGGTGTAAGGTTGGGAGGAACGGAGGGCAGCAGCAGTGGCAAGCTCGCGCCCATAAAACAAACAACGACACACACACACACACACACACACATAGACACCAGAATCTATGGCCAGGCATGGCGTCATTGTCGTTAGCAAATATATGACCAAAGAGGATCAAAGAGCGCGTTCCATTCCTTTCGTCCCTATCGTTTGCTCGAAAAATAATTGCTGTCTGCGGTTCTTGGAAATGGTTGAGAGAGCCGGCGTAATTTGGTGTCTAGTTGCTAACTCGCTGTCTCTCTCTCCTTTTCTCACTCATTGTTAGCAATAATTCCTTGGCACAATTGACCTAAGCCCTTCTTAATGTCATTTGTCATCTTTTGCCCAAGTCGCTTCTCTATCTCTCTCTCCTTCGCTCTTTGTGTCTTACAACCTTTTTTGAACTTGCAGTTTGTCTGTTTTGCCATTATGCAAATGTTATTTTGTGCCAGCGCAACGTTCCTTCATGCCTTTTATAATTTTTTTATTTTATTTCCGTCCAGTTGTTGCTTACCAAACACTCAAAAAACAATAATAATAAGCGTGCCAACTTTTAAATACCCTAAGATAAATCTTTGATGCGTCATATCTATGGAGGTTCCACTGTACTAACTAGTGAATAGTGCTTTCTGGCAACTTTTGATTTGATTAATAAAGCAAGTCAAGCCGATCTTGCAATGATTTCTAGGACGCTTGTTTCATATGCTTCAGATAAATATTCTATATAGTTGAAGTTGCAATTTGCCCTTTTCTTAACACTTTTCTATACTTTAAAATGGTTACAGGGTACATATAAAAAACAGGAAATAGCGAAGAGAGAAAAAAAAGAGATGGTAAGTTGGGCCGATAAACTTATTGAGAAAGACGTTGAAAAACACACACACACAAAACGAAGATGAGGAAGAATTCAGTTTTGCCATTCAGTTGAAAGGAGAAAGGGTAAAGAAGGGGGGTTGGTTGGAGGGGTTCACTTGGCAACTGCAAAGCCTGTCAAAGGCATTGCTGGAGGAGTTGTGTACACTTTAACTGGCGATTGCAAGGCTCAGCCAAATAGACCAAGTCCAAGCACACCACCACTTCCCCACCCCCGCTATGCTCTCCCCTTCCACCGCCTTGTAAATCCGTTGAGTGCTTGCTGCTGCTGAAGAACTCAAGAGCAAGAAGCTCAATGGCAACTAGATAAGAAAAAAAAAACAAAAACAAACAAGACCAGAAAAAAATACCATCTTTCTTAAGCTTCAACTCTGTACAGTGATACCCTGTAATGTTAAAATGTGTCACAGGGTATGCTTTTCAGTGCGTTTGAAAAAGACGGTCAAGGCAAAGTTTTTCAGCAATTTCGCCGCTAAGAAATATATTTCAAGTATTTTTCATACCAATAAATTCTAAAAAGTTTACAGGGCATCTACTATTCGCCCTGCCTTTTGTCATGACTCGACATCGAGTAGTACTATATTAAATGCCTACTCCTCGGCCCCCTGCCACCAGATGGATATTCCTTATCTCATTTACTGCCGCTGCTTCTATCGCTCATTCTTCTTTCACTGATTTTGCTTAGTTTTACACAAACCCAAAGCGAAATACTCTAAATAATATTAAATTACTTGTTCGATTCGAAGATAGCAAAACTAATTGAATGGTCGTCGTTAGAGTTGTCAAGTTGCAATAAAATTGCAGAAACAAAAAGAAAATCTTAATGAACGAATACGAAAAAGGTTTCATAAAAATCATTCAAATTAAGATCGTTAAAAAAAAAATGTAAGTAATTTTATTAGGCTTTATTTTGTAAACATTTTTTTTTTTTTGCACAGTGTATCGTGTGTGCAACGTTCGTCAAACATGTGTGGCAATTGCGAGGCCGCATTCATCCTTCTGGCTCGTATTTCCAGGCTGACAATCAGCGTCTGTGTGTGTTTAAGTGTGAGTGCATGTGTGTGCATGTGTGTGTGTGTGCTGCCTGCCACTCACTGCTTTTTGTCAGACAATTAGTTTCCGTAAGCAGTTTTCCTATTCTTTTGAACTTTAAGTTTTGTCAGCTGCGTTTTCATTTCAGCTTCGCCTTTTGTTGGTTGCCGCTTCTCTCTCTTTTCTGTGTGTGTGTGTGCGTGTTGACTTATCAACTTGTATTGTCTACGGTAAACACAACGTACACAGTATCCTCTCCCTCCCCTTTCTCTCTCTCTCTCTTGCAACAAAACAATGAAAGGAAATTGATTCGCAGCTTTCTCTTTGGGTTCGACAAAATGAATCGAAAATGAAATGGAACGTGACCGAATTTAGCCACATGTCAATATGCTAATGATTATGCTGCTGCTGCCACACACACACACACACACACACACAAACACACACACACACACACACACACCAATCCCTTACCCCTTTACCATCCGCTTCCATTTTTGATTATTTTGCTGATTGTTTTTTTTTTTATTTTGGGATATTGCATGGACTATTTGTTCATGTTAAAAGGCTTTAAGTAGAAATTTTGCGGACTGACAGATGGCGTTGCTTTTGCTTTTGCTACCCAAAGCTAACCAAAAATATTGACGAGCCCGCAGCATGCCATTGCCAGGGTTGCCATGTCGTATGTAATTGGCGACCGAAACGAATTGAAACGGGAAATGCCAAATAAATTGCATGAAACGTGCTGCATGCAATTCCAAAGGGTGGCAACGAAAGGGAAAGGGAGATGTAGAGGAGTAAGAGTGTTTTTGGTCAGTGTGTTGTGTTACTGCTGTTGACCGCAAAGTGACGTTTCCGTTTCCGTTTCCCGTATCCCTGATGCAGAAAAAAAAAAAACATTATTTGATTATTACGTTGCTTTAGGTAAAAAGAGAAAAATAACACTTTAAATTCTTTTAATTTTTTAATAAAATATTTTCTCGTTAAAAAACTGAACATTTTTTCGCTTCTTATCGTTCTTTTGCTTCCCGTCAAACTCTCTCAACATTTGTGCTTAAATATTTGACTTTGTTCAGGTTGAAAAATGGGCATGTCGTTGTTGTTGTTGCTGTTGGCAACCGGAGGCGCAACAAAGCTGCAGCTGTTTCGCATTTCAAGCGGCATGCTGACAATATTTTTGGAAAACAGCAGCAGCTGCTGCTTTTGGTCACCTGTACGCAAAAAATTAATGCAGCTTGCATTCATGCATTTCATGTAGTATTATTTTCTCTTCTTCTGTATAATCCCCCTTTGGCTTTGGCTTTGGTTAACGGCAAATGCATTGGGAATGTTCTTTTTATTTTGATCTCGCTTTGCGTGTAAATCGAATACGAATGCGAATACAAATGCATGAATCCATATTCTCTCTCTCTGCAGTGAGCAATAGCCACAAGCAGCAGCAGCAACAGAAACAGCATTTAAAGTGTATTAACCGTGGGGGCTATTGGGTAAGATGGATGATGGGGGGAAGTGCAGGGCAATGCGGTTTTGTGCAGCTGGGAATGCCAAACGCTTTGTTTTGCTAGTCCTTTTGGTCCAGCCTTTGATGAAGTTTAAAAACCGGCAGCAAGCTCTTAAATAGTACTTACAACAGCCCAGAGTGAAATGTATGCGATTGACTTTAAGATATTACGTATACGTTTTGTTAAGCTTCAGCTCTAACTGTCAGTTAGAAAGTAAATATTTTCTATAGCGTATAAGATATAGAGTCTTAAATATATTCGTTTCGTTTAGCGTCCTAAATTCCAAGTAGAATTACTTGCACCGAAAGTTTTGTAAGACAATTTAAATAGAATAAATAATAATAGAATATAGTTATATATATTTTATATAGCCTTTGGATTGTCAAATCGTGATCATTATTTGATGCTTTTAAATGCTAAGAACTTGAGATTTTTTTATTTCATTGGAACCCTTTTGTGGCTGCTTCCAGGTTCTTTTTTACCAACAATTTAATATCTTGCAATCTCTCTTTCTCGCTCTATCTCTGTGCGTAACTTATAAGCAGCTGCGACTGCTTGTTCCCATGCCCCCCCTCTGGCTCACTTTTTACCCAGCAAACAAAATGCAGTGTCCGACCCACACACACATACACACACACGGTAGATGGAGAAAATACATACCGCAGAGCTTTTTTTCTTTTTCATTTCTTTTATTTTGGTTTTTTACATTCATTGTTTGCAATGAATGAACAGCTGCTAGCGCCACCGAGTGACAATGCAATACTGTGGAGTTTGAATGCTAGGGGGGGTTTGGTGGGTGCAAGTCATGGCGAGGCAATGGCATACAATACGCTTAAATTAATTCTCACAAATGCGTTTACAATTGCATTATAGTCGAGCTCTATTTACTCGATTTTGCTCAAAAGGCGGGTGGGTCGAAAGGGGGGGGGGGGGTTAATAGTGCCTGTGGCTGACTACCACTTGCATTAAGCCATAAGCTGCAACAAATGACAAACACACAGACATAAACTCACGACGAAAAAACACTTCTTGTTATTCGCCCAAAAAAGTATGCTATGATTTTTTCGTTTACTCTACTTTGCCTCGCGAACGCAAACATTTTTGGCATTAGATACAAAAGAAAGTGCAACTGTAACAAAAGCAGGAAAGCAGCATCTAAAAGAGAAGCTAGAAAGGAACGATTGCAAAACGTGTCTGCAGCAGGATTTGAAAAATACATTTGGTAATCGAATCGTGTTTTATATGTATATTATATTGATATATATTTTACATTTAAATGTAGTTGATATTTGCATATTGTTTTCTTGGTATTTTATTATAGCTAAATGCTATATGAATTACCGCCATGAGCTTGGACTAAATATAAATTTCATTTTTTTTTAAACTTTTCAATATTTTCGTTTTGTTACTGCTTTGTGTGTGTCTGTTGATCTGGGTTTGGGCGTGTGTATACTGTTCATTATACGTATCCCTGCAAGCAATTGGAAGATTGTTTTGATCAGAAAGCTCAAAACGAGTCGTTTTCGATTCGCGCTTTAATCGCACAAGCGATTAATCATTGTGCGATTAAAGCGCGAATCGAAAACGACGCGCATGTATGCTCGAAATATGATGAATCGCCCACGATTACTTTGAACAGCTTGGCGACTCGAAAATGACTCGCTTGCATGCTCGAAATATGATTCCATGCACGAAATGTAAGGAAATCAAGAAATGAACATGCAGGTGATTGAAATGTGCTTTGTATCATAAATTGAACTTATAGGCACTTAGGCCATGCTAGTCAATGACGCCTGATGGTCATGCTGACTAAGATGCCGCACAAATCTAATGTCCCCGGTTCAAACCTTCGCTGGGTAAAATTAAGTAAAAATTTATACATAATAAGCATTTACATTAACATTAACTGTTAACATTAACATAAACACAATTACAATACATAAAGGGTACTTAAAGCATTAACATTAACTGTTAACATTAACTGTTAACATTAACTGTTAACATTAACTGTTAACATTAACTGTTAACATTAACGATTTACATTAACTGTTAACATTAACGATTAATATTAACATGTAAATCTGATAAATTGAACTTATAGGCACTTAGGCCATGCTAGTCAATGACGCCTGATGGTCATGCTGGCTAAGATGCCCCACAAATCGAATGTCCCCGGTTCAAACCTTCGCTGGATTAAAAGTAAGTAAAAATTTATACATAATATGCATTTACATTAACATTGACTGTTAACATTGACTGTTAACATTAACATAAACACAATTACAATACATATAGGGTACTTCAATCATTAACATTAACTGTTAACATTAATGATAACATTAAATTAACATTAATGATAACATTAAATTAACATTAACATGTAAAATCTAATAAAAATAATGTAAAAAACTAAAATTTTTTTTTTTTTTTAACCAGGTATCAAAAAATACGACTCGACAAAGACTCGCTTTTGATTCGAAATGCGAATCGAAATTGATATGATATTCGACTCGCAAATGAGTCGTAACTGCGGTCACAAGCGAGCTCCAAGAAGAGTATTCTTCTGTTACCGTTTTCTCCCGAAGAGGGTATCATTTTCGATCGGAAAATGAGCTCATATTCCTGCATTTTAATCAGATTCATGACTCGAAAAAGGCTCGCTTCTGATTCAAAATGCTTGCTGGAAACAACAATGCAAATAATCCCAGCAAGCATTTTGAATCAGAAGCAAGCCTTTTTGGAGTCATCAATCTGATTAAAATGCAGGAATATGAGCTCATTTTCCGATCGAAAATGATACCCTCTTCGGGAGAAAACGGTAACAGACTCTTCTTGGAGCTCGCTTGTGACCGCAGTTACGACTCATTTGCGAGTCGAATATCATATCAATTTCGATTCGCATTTCGAATCAAAAGCGAGTCTTTGTCGAGTCGTATTTTTTGATACCTGGTTAACAGAGAAAAAAAATTATTTAGTTTTTTACATTATTTTTATTAGATTTTACATGTTAATGTTAATTTAATGTTTTCATTAATGTTAATTTAATGTTATCATTAATGTTAACAGTTAATGTTAATGATTGAAGTACCCAGTACCCTCCCTATATGTATTGTAATTGTGTTTATGTTAATGTTAACAGTCAATGTTAACAGTCAATGTTAATGTAAATGCATATTATGTATAAATTTTTACTTACTTTTAATCCAGCGAAGGTTTGAACCGGGGACATTCGATTTGTGGGGCATCTTAGCCAGCATGACCATCAGGCGTCATTGACTAGCATGGCCTAAGTGCCTATAAGTTCAATTTATCAGATTTTCATGTTAATGTTAATCGTTAATGTTAACAGTTAATGTTAACAGTTAATGTTAACAGTTAATGTTAACAGTTAATGTTAATGCTTTAAGTACCCTTTATGTATTGTAATTGTGTTTATGTTAATGTTAACAGTTAATGTTAATGTAAATGCTTATTATGTATAAATTTTTACTTAATTTTACCCAGCGAAGGTTTGAACCGGGGACATTAGATTTGTGCGGCATCTTAGTCAGCATGACCATCAGGCGTCATTGACTAGCATGGCCTAAGTGCCTATAAGTTCAATTTATGATACAAAGCACATTTCAATCACCTGCATGTTCATTTCTTGATTTCCTTACATTTCGTGCATGGAATCATATTTCGAGCATGCAAGCGAGTCATTTTCGAGTCGCCAAGCTGTTCAAAGTAATCGTGGGCGATTCATCATATTTCGAGCATACATGCGCGTCGTTTTCGATTCGCGCTTTAATCGCACAATGATTAATCGCTTGTGCGATTAAAGCGCGAATCGAAAACGACTCGTTTTGAGCTTTCTGATCAAAACAATCTTCCAATTGCTTGCAGGGTTGCCACCCACACACACACACACACACTCACACAAACACATCGCCACCCTCCATCGTTGAGTCCCCCTTGTGCGGTTAACCTAATTTGCTTTAATTAACATTGCTGCATATTTAATTAATCAAACATTGCGACACTCAAACAAACCCACACACACAAGCAAACACAAACACACACACACGCACACACACACACACACACCGGTATTTAGTTCGCTTTTCAATTAATTCTTTCATTCTCTTTCTCCTTCTCTCCCTCTCTCTCTCTCTTTCTGTCACTCTCTTTATTTTTGCTTGCCCCGGGTTTTTTATTTCATTTTTGTTGTTGTTGTTGTTGTTTCTGTGTCGTTCGCTGTGTCGCTCATCGCTTGTCAAATGGTTTCTAATTACGCACAGCAGTGCCACGCCCTTGCCACTGGACGCCCACTTGACTTGGGCTTGACTGACTTAATTACAAATTGCATTATTTATCGTGCAACAAAGTTCGTCAAACTGCCTGCAACGCAAGGTGCGGCGAGGCGAGGCGAGGCGAGGCGAGGCAAGGCGAGCCAAAGAACGATAATCATCAGCATTTCGAATGTGTTAATGTAATTTCTCTCTCTCTCCCTCTCTCTCTCGTGTGTGTGTGTGTCTGTTAATGGAGCAAACATGTTGTTTTTTTTTCAGTGTAGTGCAGACATCAAATATTCTTTTATATTACTAGACGTAATGCGAAAAGTGTAAAAACAGCTGAGCTGAGCTTAACGCAAAAAAAAGACGCAAGTTGCAAGCCACAAACTGGCTGACGATTGCGCTACAGTCAAGCCTGACCAATGTGCGAAAGTGCTTCAAAACTTAGCTTGCATGACAACCAAGGATAATGACAAGGATATAAAACTTTGGTTTTTATAACTTTTTGATGAATTGAATTTTGAAGTTCTCATTTGGTGGCACTTAGCGAATGTTTACTGAGCCACAGCAGCATGCACAATAAATATTTGCACAGATTTGAAAGGGTTGCGCTATATGTGTATGTGTGTGTGTGTGTGTGTGTGTGTGTTGTGATGTGGTTAAACTTTTGGGCCACAAACTCAAAGCTTGCAGGTAAAAACTACGCAAACAAGATTTAATATGACGACGACGACGATGATGATGATGAACAGCCTGTGGTATGTGTGTGTGTGTGTGTTTGTGTGTGTGGGAATACATTTGTGGCTCTGCCCAAGTTGATTAAAAATCTGTACACAACTTCTCCTCCCTCATCCATCCCCATCCATCCCATGCATATACTATCTTGTCAGGCACAAAAGTCGCATAGCTTTCCTTATCTATTTGTACAACACGCAATGTGGACTGCTCTCTTCCTGGTGAGCCCAAAGGCCCAATGTCGGATGCAACTGGAACTGACAAAAGACTGCCAAAGGTTCTGCCGAAATGCAAAAAAAAAATAAAAACATTTCTGGCATCCGTTTTGGTAAAGCCAACAAAATGAAAAAAAAAACAAATTATAATCATATCACGAGTTGAATATTTTAAAGCACATCGAAGACGTTTGAAGATTTAAGTTTTAAGTTAACATATTCAATATGGATAAGTAAACACATCATACTTAGGTATATTACAAGTTATATGCCTACGATCCCAGTCATTGCAATCAACAGACTCAAACAAGAGTTAACTTCATTATGTTAAGTTCGTTGAGTAATCAAAGTTGATAATGTTATTGGTTAGGACTGTTAGTTAACAGTAACAGAAGAGATTGAATAAAGAGAGGTATTGCCTTCAACAAAAGGGTGTTCTAAGTAAGAACGAGAACTATATATATATAGTTGGTATATCTTTTTCCTAGCCTCCCTAGCCTATTTAGCATTTCATTTTCCTATCGTTCCTTTTCGTTCTCCCTTCTAACAAACTGAGATTTTACTTACGATATTTAGTTCATCAATTGTTAGAAATCATTCCCCAAAAAACAAATCAGAATCATTCCAAATGCACGCAATAAACACACCAAATCGTTTGCTTTAATCAGAAGCTTTCGATTGGAAATATGCTCGAAACTGTTGATTATTTGTGGCAATTTGCGATTCGCCCTGCGACTAATTTGCCGACTGGAAAACTGACCAAGCGTTGAAATTCTGTGGCAAAAGCGATATAAATCAAATGAAGCTCGTCAAAGTGTGTGTGCGAGTGTGTGTGCTTGTTGTAGGTCACCTTAATTATGGTCACAATTAACAGTTTGAATTTGCGTTGAAGCACTTGCTGCAGTTGGCACACTTAACCAGACTCACCCCATCCCCCCTCCCACCCCATCCACTTTCAAATCTTCATCAGCCAACCAAAAAGCCGCAATCTGCCCTCTGAACCCTGCCCGTGCCGACTGCCTTCTCCTCTGGCTCTTCAGACGTACAGCGCGACACATTTCATTTCATTTGGCATGTGTGTGTGTGTGTGTGTGTGTGTGTGTGTGTGTGTGTATGCGTGTGTAATCTCATTACAAATTCAAATGCAACACGCCGGCTGCGGCTGTGTTACCCTCACTCGAGCTGCTGTTGCCATCTACTCCTGCTCCTCCTCCATTCCATTCTATTTCGCCTCCCCCCCTCCCCTCCCCCATTCTCTGCGTGTCCTTTCTTGGTGTCCATTCATCTCGTGTGGACATGGCAAATTCTCCAACAAACCGCGTTGTCACTCAATTATGTGCCATGTGTGCGCGACATAGCACACTTTTCAACACTGTCCATCCGGGTGATGTGTGTCGAGACACTGTGTGTGTGTGTGTGTGTCGAGAGACAGAGGAAGAGTTGTATGTAGTTTAGCTTCTGACATCGGTAGAACAACATCAGTTCATTGGATTTGCATATGACGACAAATTTGTGATCTGATCTGTCGCAAAACCAAATCAGAGAATCTCAAGTTTTAAACGATGTTGTCAAGCATCAAATTTTGTATTTGCATTGTAAATTATTTACAACTACTTGAGTAGGTTTTTGTAAACTGTTCTTGTTTCAGTTGAGCCCTAATTTATCTATACTTATATATGTATATACTGATTTATGTTCCTTATCCTTTTCATTTGAACAGTCTTTGAGTGCGCCGCACCAAGCGATGTTCCTTACAATATTATTTACATATAAATTTCAATTTTGTATGTTCTTTTCTCCATAAACTAGCAATTAATATAACTTAATCAGGTGTTATATAGTTGAAGGATATTTAAAATTCCCCAAAAAGCAGAAGAAACATTTAAGGTTTTCATTTGATTGTGCCCGATATGCCTTGAATATAGTATATGTATATACTATTAAGTCAATTCCAAATACTTGCCCTAAAAATGCAGTTAAATTATATTTGTGTTTGCATTTGGTTTGCTGACTTCTGGTTTGCTTGGTGCCCATTTGGCATTATCATTCGCCACTTGGCAGCTTTATGTCATTGCCGGTTAAGTGATGCATCTAATTTGCAGCTGTTGTCGCTGCCGCCGCTGAAGCCGCCGGTGCTGAGCAAAAAAAAAAAAGAAGAAAAAATAAAACTTTTGCAGGCAAAATTTGCATTTGCTGCTTCGAAAAATGTTTGCATTTACTTTGCACCCCCTTTGCGCCCCGCTTGGGCCCGCCTTGTGCGCAACGTAAGTAATGGCAAAACCTGTTCTCACCACCCCCTCTGCTGCTCCCACTCTGCTCCACCACCTCGCTCCTCCTCGTTGTGCATCCAGCTGCTTGCTCAAGTTGTGCTGCTCGTTAATTTTGCAGCATTTCCGCTAGCAATTTGGTGGCAGCTTCGTTCGCATCCTCCCATTCCCCCTCCCCCTCCCCCGGACAGCACTCATCGTTGTCTAGTGGAAATATTATGTAGCTAGCGTTGGCAAAAAAAAAAAGAAAGAAAAACAGCGCCAACCGGAAATGCAGGAAGCGGATATTACACGCTCCAGAAAACACACACAGCGAACGAGCGAGAGAAGAGCGCGGCGCGTCGAATAATATGCTCATAGATATGACTTCTGATGACAAGCGGCAAACAGCGATGGGTGGCGGTGGGGCGGTTGGGTGTTAGTTGAGGCGATGACAGAAGCAACGGCGACATTTTCCTTATTGCTCTTGTTGGTGTTGTTGATACAGCTGCGCGGGCTGTTTTTTTTTTTTGTATTTGGACAGCTGGTGAAAGTTCTCGGCGTTAGTTTTAGCATCTCTTTGCCGTCTCTTACTACATACCCTGTAAAGCTAACTGATATGGAGTCGAACAATGCTTACTTTAAGCTAAACAATATAGACTTGCCTTTTCGATGGAGACTTCTTTTTGACGGGGATTTTATAAGAAATAAAATAATATGATTGAAATATCTTCTCGAATTGAATGCACAATAATTTCAGAATGCCAAACTCAGTATATTCGCGATTTTGCACAGAAAACATTCATAACTGAGAATGTCCCAATTAATCCTATAAAATAATCATTGAAAATAAATCAAATCTTCTTTTTTTTTAAGCACTTTAAAGGTCATCCGTCAGTCGAATACTCGTTTAGTTTCCTGTTCCTGGTTTTAGTTTGCTTTACTTGTTTACCTGCAATCGTAGCGTGCAAAGTGGTTGGGGGTCGATGGAGGATTGTAGTTAAACTGCTTGGCCCATTGAGTTGTCATTGCCCCCCGTCGCGACGTTGACTTGTCGTTGTTGTTGTTGTTGTGCTAAGAATTGTTGCTGTTTTCGTTTTCGTTGTTGTTGTTGGTATTCAATTATTTCAAGTCAACAGATCAAAGACAGGAAATACGTTTTGCATTTTCTTTGCATTAGTTCAAAGAAACTAATAGTATTACTTACCTCAAACCTTACTAAAAAAAAAAAGAAGCAAAATAAGAAGACTTTTCATTTCGTGTAAGATTTCTTTGTTTTTTCTTTATTGAACATAATAATTTGATGTTGTTGTTTTTTGTTATTGTTAGTTTTTAATGCTTGCTCACTTGCTTGTTTAAATGTCTGTATCGTTTTTGTTAATGTTTTACGTTTTGTTTTGTTAGTCTTAATTTAAAATTTAATTTATTTAAATTTAATCATTTTTCAAGGTTTTTCTTTCTTTAGTTTTTTTTTTTTTTTTTTATGTGTATGCAGCTTTTTGACCTTTATTTTAATTGTTTTTAGGTTTAGAAACATAGCGTCGTATATTCATATGTGCATAAATTATTTATTTTAATTTTAATTTTTTTTTTTTTTTTTTTAGTGCAAAAAAAATATGAAAATATAAAACAATTAAATAAACAGGTTAGCCATAATAATGAACATTAATTTGTAGCTTTATTTTTGTTGCTTCATATATGCATATATATTGTATATATGTATTTTGTATATATGTATGTATGTGTGAATGGTTTGGCTGCGTGTCTGTGTGTGTGTATAATATATTTTTTTGTGTTTTTTTTTAGTCGCTAATTAACATTATTGACAAAATATATTTGTTAAATTACATACAATATTTATAATTTTTTTTTTTTTTCGATTTAAACTTTCTTGTAATAATTTTTGAATTTTGTTTTTTTTCTTTCATTTTTTGTTGTTGCTCTGTAAGAAGCGACATGAAATGATTACAAATTTTTGTTTTAAGAATGTTGTCGTGTGTGTGTGTGTGTGTGTGTTTCTAAACATTTTTCAGCACTTAAACTAATTTTTATTCATATTTGTTTTCTCTAAATATAAAAATTGTTGTTTCTTGCTGTAAAAGTGAGTTTGTGTACAAATTAATATGTATTGAGTAATTTGCACGTGCATGAATAAAGTCTTAAATACGATTTTTGTTTTTTCGGGTTTTGTTTTTATTTACTTTTTATTTTCTTGTATAAATTTAAAATTGTCAGCCATCTGTTTGTTTAATAAAAACATTATTTATTATTGTTATTTAATTATTATTATGTTTATTTATGTATTTTATTTTTTAGTTATATTTAATATACTACTTTATCATGCTGTTTGCCATGCGCTTTGCATTTTACTTCATTTTTAAATACTATAAAAGCTGCATTAATTTAAAATTGTATGGCGCTTGCCTCGTTTTTTGTGTTCTTTTTTCTGTTGCTTTTTTGTATTAATATTATTATTTATACGCCGTCTGCCGCCGTGCTGCTTTTCATTTCATTTCCTTTAATAGCTAGACAAAAAAAAAACCTGCTAGTATTTATATTTATTTATTTATTATTTACGTAGGTGCCGCTTTGCTTTTATTTTATTTTATATGTATTATCGTTAATAATTATTTATTACTTTAAGTTATGCATTTTTAAGTTATTGAATTTTATGTAAATGCATGCTGCTTTGCTATAGCATTGATTTAATTTGTTTTTGTTTTTTACTTTACTTTTTTTTTGTTGCGTATTTTGGCTGCTTAGTTACTTGATTTAGGCTTCTTGTGTAATCAACATTAATTTATTAATTAATTTTGTTTATTTTTTTTCACTCCCTAGAATTAAGTACATATACCTTTAAGCTATGTTTTTAAATTATTTACAACATTTAAATTACTAATAGTATTTTACTTATTATTTTATGCGTTCATTAATGAATTTTTTGCTCAAATTGTAACTGAAATATATTGATTTAATATTTAATTAATTGCATTTTGTATTTAGTATTTATTTGTTTTAGAGGTCTGCGTGCATATTCAAAAATGCATTTTACGATTCCTCATAAATTATGTACATTTATAATTTTATTTGCCAAAAATATTGAACAACAACAAAAAAATGTACAAATAAATATTGCAACTAAAAACAAAACAAAAATAACTGCAACAATGGACAGCAGCGGAAATTTGCATAAATATTTAAATAAATAATTGCCATATGCCGACTAAATGGTAATTAGCACTGAAAAATATGCACAACTAATTAATATAAATTGGACACACGCACACAGACACACCAGTTCAAACACGCACGCACACACACACACACACACACGCACTAGAGATAATTAAAAAAACATGGACAACAAAAATTGTATTATTGGTAGCATAATTATTATTAAAATATTTGTTTAGTTATCATAATTAAGTGGTACTATATTTTATAAGTTTGCATATTAAATGTGTTGTTCGCAAGCATTTTGAGCTGCATTAAAGTTGAACTTTAAGTACATTAATTTTGGATGGATGCATTAGTCAGTTATTAAGTTTCAAGAACTTAAGATTTAAAGACAATCAAAAACAACAAACTAAATTATGTTGAAAATTTAATTTTAATGTTTTATTTTACTATTATTATTTTTTTTTACAACGCAACACAAAAATATATCTAAAATTGTTTTTCCTTCCGTTTCGTTTTGTTTCATTTATTTTTTTTTTTTTTTTAATGATAATTTTGGGGTTTATTGATGCTTTGATTGTGGCCATTTAGAGCTTGGGGGCCATTATTACAACCGAACGTTCATTCATTAGCAGAGCTCATGATTCATAATATTATTATTATTATTTTTATACTTGTAGTACTTTCTGTGTGTGTGTGTGTGTGTGTGTGTGTGTGTTTGCCGATATTAGACATAACTATATAGGTTTTTGTATAAATGTATGTTTGTTTGTTTTGTTGTATGTAATTACTAAATTGTATGTACAAATCTAATCTGTTAAGTGCAAATGGCGACTTGGATGGATTTTTTGGGAAACAGTTTAAATTTTTGTTTGCTTTCCAAATCAATTATCATAATTATAATAACAAGAATTAATATGCATTTGATATTATGCGCAGCAGCAGCCGGAAATTGAAAATTGAAAGACTTAAGTTTTCGTTTCCGTTTCATTTCTGCGCTGTGTCTTACAGACAACCACTCAAGCAACATATTAATAGTATGTATTTATTGGTATAATTAAATAAAAAACAAATGCTCATTATACATATATATATAAAAGTTGGACGAATGTGTTTAGGTTTTAAGGAAGGTTAAGGTTAAGTTTTGTGTTTTTGATTTCGTTTTTTTTTTGAAGCAAACAAAATGTGTAGCTTGCTTTTCCACTCGTTTGGACGCAATTAAAAGTGTTTTGCTTAGAGGCAATCAAAAAAAAAACTATACAATTAACATATATATTTTTGCACAGTGTTTAATTTGTTTACATGTATTTTTATTTTTTATTGACACGACGTTTATTTGTTATTATAAAAACCAGTATCCCTCGCCATTTTGCTAAATTGCATATTTTAATCTCTAATATGTTATCCTTTTTGTTGTTTTTTTTTTGTCTTTTATCAAGTATTTATAAGTAGCTTTTAGCAGTGTTGATAATTTGTTAGATGTTTAGCTTGCGTTTGCCATTGCGGAGTTAGTAGTTGCATTTTGAACTAGTTTATCATTATTCGTTTTATTTTTATTTATTTTCTATTAAAATATCGCGTTTTATCGTTTAGCAAGTGCGCTAATCGCAATTCGTCTCTCTGTCTTTGTGTTGCTTTTCATTGCCATTGTATTTTGTTTTACTATTTTGTGACGATGCCGCTTATGATTCACGAGTCACAAGCTAAAGCATTTTGTTTTTAAGCATTGCATTTATTTATATATATAAATATTTAAAAATTGGCTTCATTTTTTCATTTAGTATTTCTTCTTACTCTTCGCGCTTCTTTCTGTTGTCGTGTTCAGACATTTGGCCACTTGGTTTCATTTTGTTTCATTTCGTTTCGTTTCGTTTGGTTTGATTACAAGCGTTTTTCTTCTTGTTCGATTTTTTTTTTTTTTTTTTTATATATTTTTTGAGAGCTTTTTCTACATTATTTTTGTAAGTTTCATTAAGTTTATTTTTACGATTTCTTCAAGTTTTATTAACTGCTTATTGCGTTTTATAAACACTATGTTATTTTTTTTGTTAATTTTATTTTTCTTGTACTTATTAAAACTACTCAACTTTGCTTGTTTGTTGTGTTCTGTTTTGTATTTTGTTTTCACGTACCATTGCCATACAACTTAATCAACTACACGTCGTATAACTAGTAAAAAAATGTGTTTTTTGACTGGCTCACACCAACATACTAGGTAATATGCTATTTTATTTATTAGTAACACTAGACAAAAAAAAAGAAGGTATAGTTTTTTATTGCTTACTAGCCTAGAATTGTTGTAAAATGTCTATCGATAATAATCAAATACAATAAAAAAATTCGAAGAACGAAACAAAGAATCTCATCTTCACTCTTGTTTTTTTTTTTTTTGAAATTTTAAGTACATCGTTGATGCGCCGCTTGTTCTTTTTCGTTCCGGCTTTTTTATTTTAACTTGCCTGCCCAGCACTCTTTAGTTTTGATTCAGTTGTCTTTGTGTAGAATGTGGAATGCAGCTTAGTAACGCTGCTGATACTCATGATGCCAGCGATTGAAATCAATGTGGAACACAATTATTGAACCAGTTGACAAGCCAGCGAGCAGATATCTGTTTGATGAACGACAGAGAAGAAAAGAAAGACAAAAATAAAAACATTAGTTAAAAACGCGTAAAATGCGTGTTGATTTGGTTTTTTTTTTCTTGAACTGAGCACTCCACCGAGGTACTTACTTTTGATCGTGAGTGAGCGCCAGTGAACGTATTCCTGCATTGCAGGCAGGGAAGGCATAGAGTGGTGCCAGATTGAAAGTGCGCCACACTTCGACAATTCCACGATCGCCGGCAGTCATCAGATACTCGCCATCGCGCGACAGCAGCATGCACTGTAGTTTAAAAAGGGGGCAAAAAAAAAGAATGAACAAAAATAATTTTAGCGGGCGATAAATTATAAAATAAAAATACAATCAAGTGACGACTAGCGACTAAAAGTAAGTTTTGTGCTTACCTGCAAATTGTCGTTGTGCGTTTCATGGCGTAACTTCTTGCCATTGATGGTATAGGCAGCCACATTACCCTTGTCGTAGTTGATAACAATGAAGCCCTCACGTGACATCGTTATCAACTCTGGCGAGTGGAAATCTATGGGTGGGTCCAGCGAACGCAGCAAGTCGCCGAAGGTGGTGTGAATCAAAACGGGGCCATCTGAAGAGAAAATAAAAGAAAGGAACAAAGACAAATGCGTAAGGAACACTTTGAAACTCGTAAGAATAATTGAGCAACTTACTTGTTGAACCAGAAACGACGAGTCCCAATTCAGCACTGATAACCACCGAGGTGACTGCCTGCTCGTGTCCCGTTAAAGTAGCACGCGGCGTTGGTACATCACCCTCACCGACAATGCTCTGGGTACGGGCATTCCAGTGCCACAATAATACCGTACAATCCGCCGAACCGGATGCAATGTAACAGTCCGAGGTTATATTACACTCAGATCGAGCCATGCAGGTGACGACACCAAAGTGCCCAAAGACGATTTGAACAATTTTCGCTAAAGTAACACAAAAAAACAGCGGAGACAGAAGTAAAGGGGTTTAAGGGGTTGTTAGGGCAGGGAGCAAAAGAAAAACTCACCCGTCTCAGTGGCAAACACACGAAAACTGTTGTCCCAAAAGCCACAAGCGATGAGGAAACGACTATCGACAGTGGTAACAAAGCAATTGGAGCGTATTTTTAGCATTTGACTAAAATTGTCACCCAAATGACGCCGGGTAGCCGCATTGCTATTGTTATTGGTGCCATGCACAGCTATTAAGAGAGACAGAAAAATAACACTAGGAGTTAAATTGGGACATTCAGGACTTACCCAGGACTGGATCAATCGTTAGCGGCTGATTGGAGCCCGGTGATTGCGGTGATTCAGCATAGCTGGGACTCTGGACGGATGCGGTGTAATTGCAATTCCAACGATTCACGGCAAATTGATGGCCAGCAGTGACAGTGACGACAGATGGCAGCGATAGCTGCGGATACGTATTGGCCGAGATGTGAATGACCGGTGAGTTCTGATAGAACTTGAGCATCTGGCACAAATCCTCCGGCATTGCACTGAACATCATTGGAGAGAGATGCATCGCTGAGCTGCGTGGCGGATGCGGTTCCATTAGCAGCTGACTTGGGGTCTGGCCAAAGTTGCGTATTTGATTCTCGACCGCTTCGCGCATTACCGGATCGATAACACCGTCTAGATCGACACTGCCCTCGTAGGTAAGATAGTAGAAGACGTTTGTGGCGCGTATTGCTTCGGGGCCGCGCTGCTTGTAGCCGAATATCAGATCGATCCACTGATGCAGCTGGCAGGAGACAAACTCCGATTCGAGGGCCATCCGATTGATGCGGACAAACTCCTCGGGACTCTTGGCCCATGGCGGCAGCTCAATATCATCGACTAAAGCGCCATCTTCGCGATGTCCCAGCCGATAGCCGGATGCATTGTAGAACATCTCGGGCAGGAAATACCATTCGGGTATCAGTTCCTTCACATCGGACGTATCACGCTGACAGTTCTTCCAGCTCAGCGATACGGATGAGAACAAACGATCCGGATAATCGAATTTGCCGCCCTGCAGCGCCAGAAACATGGTCGTAAAAGGCTCTACACGCACCAGCCAGTTGAGGGTGAAAGCGGCCGTCGAATAGTGTGTGCCATAGTGGAATGGTGGTATTGTATCGCTATCCCAGCTCTCATAGCGCTCTTCAAAGTAGGCGCGACGTGAGTGATTGAGTGCTCCAATGGGTTTCGATAGATCGCGATAGTTCGATGGCAAACTAAGGTCTAGATCTTTGGAATCGTAATTGGTCAGCACCCAGGGAAAGATAGGATACTGATTCAAATCATTGTACGTTCGCCCAGCGATCGTATTCAAAAACATGAGATACTCAAAATTAGAGATCTCGCGACGTTGCCATTTCTGTGTCATGTTTGAGTTGCGCATCAGTTGTCGGGGCGACATCATTGAGGCACGTCGCGTCTGTGGAATGCCGTATTTGATGCCTACACCGACGCGTGGCAGTGCCTTGATCACCTTCTTGACGGTATGCTGATCGGGAAATGCGAATAGAATGGAGGTGCGACTGGCCAAAAATATCTCTAGCGCAACATTCTGCAGAAGATAGCGACGCGAGAAGATCGCACGTACCTCGGAGAAATACCATTTGCCATGCAAATGATCGCAGTACTTGAGAACCTCCGTATCGATCTTATGAAACTCCGGATGATCCTCATCCACCTCAAAGAACATCTCAGTGCTGGTAATAGAGACAGTGCCAGGTGCAACAAGGCCAGGTGCTATTAATCGCGCCTTGGTGCTTATATTCACAGGTCCAGTCAAATCCAAGTCGAGCTCCCGATCCTCAATCAAAAGCTCCGCATCGTCGAGCAGCTCGCTGTTGTGCTGCGCCGACGGATGGGTCCTTGAGACGGCAATCTGTGTGTGAAACTCATCGCGTGTCTGCATAATGGCGTCCTCGGGAGCACCATTTTCCAAAGCGGCCTTTAGCGTCGCCTGCGGATGTGAGGAGCCTCTTGGGTTCTGCACCATACGTTTGCGACGCCTTGCATCATCCTCCCATGCATCCAGTTTCCAGTACGTGCTCTTTGCACCGCTCACCGTTATGGCAGGCGTTGCCATACCGTTGGCATCACCCCACGCCCCATGGCGATTGCACATTATGTTGCGAACCTTCTCTAGCAGCCGGCTAGCAATGACATTGTCCCTTCGACGTGCCGCCGTTATCAGGTGATCACACATGCGTTCCTCTTCACGTCGCTCAAGCAGGGTCTGAGCGCATTGGGATTCAAAGTCCGCATGCTTGAGTACGTCATCGGCACGCATGCGATTCAATATGAATTCAGCCTCATTCGCCACACGCACAATATGATCCTTCATGGCATGCGAGAGCAGACGTCCCTCATTGATCAGCTCAATGAAAGCGAGACCGGCATGCTTTTGCAGACTATTTTGCCACTCTTGGGAGCACAGCAGCATTACTAGCTCGACAACCGAATGTGAGTTCTTGAATGTGGTTAGACCCTTGCCCTCCATCAGCAGCTCCTGGCCGTGCGAGCCGACCAGCGTCTTGGAGAGGAAGGGCGCAAAGTCAACCATTATTTCACGCAACAGCGGACAAACCGGACCCAATGCAATCTCAAGCTTTTGTGTCAAGCTCGCCTCCCTCGAGGGTGTTGTCAGCGGTAGTTGGGCAACTAGAGCTGGTGCTTTCATTGGTAACTCATCGGGTCGGGATCTCTGCTGTTGCTGTTGCTGCTGCTGCTGCTGTTGTTGCTGCTGCGAGTTGGCCGATGTACCGGTGTTTCCAGTACCTGCAGTAGCATAACTATCTGGCACCCGCACTACTGATATCTCCGAATCGGGTTTATCACCTCGCTCACTGCCTACGAGCATGTTGCCTTGTTGTTGTTGTTGTGTTTGTTGTTGGTGTTGCTGTTGCTGCGAATCGTGTTTGTTGCTATCGCTGCCATCGACTAGACTCGAAACGATGCCGGCATTTGCAGCTGCCAGCACCGCTGCATCCTCATTCAAATTGACATCCGTCCAGCTCTCGTCATTTGAATTGCTTGGCTTATGATCATCGGCCAATATATCGCTGGAAGATTCGACCTCGGGTACTTCGTTCTCTGTCGAGTTCATGTTCAGGGACACCACATCCGAGTCCACGCTCTGCATTAACGAGGGGTTCAGTGTAGGATTACAAAATAATAAATAAATAAGTGTTAGGTATAAAAGCAGTGTATGTATTTATTTTTGGTGTCTTTCTCTCTAGCAGAGGTGTTTTGCGTGGAATGTGGTAATACAGCAAGTGGCAATGGGGTGAACAAGGTGGTGGTGGGTGGGTTCTAGGGTGTTGCACGAATGGTAGTGCCGTGTAGCTAATGAAAGTTGACTAATCGATACTTTTTATAGTCAATAGTTTAATAATAATCGACTAATCGTTGCTTCAAATGTCACCACACAAGGCGTTGCGATGCTCGTCAATCGATCGTGTTATCGTAATGGGTTTTTTTGTACTTTCGATTTATGACAACTGATGTTTGTGTTAGTGCTGTGACGTAGTTGTTGTTGTGCTCGTGTGTGTGTGTGTATTTGCTTGGATATCATTTGCACATTAATTATGCACATTTGAACAATAAATCAAAGTGCAGAGCGCAAAAGCAGAACAGCTCATCCATCTGTTGCCCCTTCCCAAAAATCCTGTTGACTAACAAACATCGTCGCCGTCGTCATTGTCGTCCACTCGGTGTCCCTGTCAACACATGAATTTGTCAACGCCACGCACAAAGTGTTATCTACACATCTAGATGAGGAAAGTACCTCTCCCCCCCCCATCCGTGTACCACCCACTTATTGTGTCTGGCAGTGATTTGCATAAATGGTAAATCACCTCGTTTCTCCTCCTCCCGTTCGAAAAACAAACAAAAAACAAATTTTGCCATTACGCAACTCAGCTCATCCGAAAGGCATTAGGCCAAAATGGACATGACGGACAAACAAACGAAAGCGGCAGAGATGTGTAGGGAGTGGGGCCAGGGGTGCAGGGCGGTGGGTTTTGAAACGGATGGTCATGTGACAAATTTTGTTAAAGCGTTTGACAAATGTCAACTGTCAAAAACACAAATACAACAAGATGGCAAGAAACAAGGCCGAAACAAGTAGTTCGTGTTAACACAAATGCCTAGCTATCTGTGTATGCGTATGTATGCGTGTATGTGTGTGTGGTTGTGTGTGTGTGACAGCTGTTGCGCAAACGCAATATGTACTGGATGTTACTATATATGCTTATGTATATCATCATGTGCAGCATATGAAATCAATCACCCTTTGTTCAAACAAACACAAACAAAACGCAAATTTCAGTTTTGCAGTAGAGAAAAAGAGAATCGGAAATTTTTATATACTATGCATACAGTACAGTCAAACGTACGAATTCATTTCCGAGAATTCATTTCAATCAAAATATCCATTCTATGTAACGGATTTTCGAGGTCTGCAAATCTGATTTAAATTGATAGAAAAACATTTGCCATCTTTAACAAACACCATAAATATTTATATATATATATAAGTGTATTAATACACTATATAAAGGGGGAAGGGCGTTGACCAGCAAATGGGAGAAATGGATTTATTCTATTAATAATGCAAGCACAGAGTTCATTAAGAGCACAAAACCGGAAGAAGGCACGTTGTCTCTCGAGCGCGCTCCAAACTCCATAAAAGCGAATAGTTGTGCGTGTTGTGTGTGTGTGTGTGTGTGTGTGTGTGTGTAGTGTTATTCTAGTTTCGTAACACTAATTGCATAACATATAGTTAGACATTAACATACATAAATCAAAAAGGGGGACACATACAAACAAACAAATCCATGAGACATACGACAAATCACGTGGCACGTAGCCGAATCAAATTGTGTGTGAGTGTGTGTGTGTGCGTGTGTGTGTGTGTGTGTGTATATTATGTGTATGCGCGGATTTGTGCACAGATTTCGCAATGATTTATTGATTGCTAGCATAATGGCAAAATTCAATTTGTGTAATTTCTTCACACAAAATCAACCAAAACAACAATAAATCAATCGTGTAACGAAAATTAAGTTAAATAAAAGCAAAAAAGAAAATTATGAAATTTTTATTTTGTATACCGATACCGATTGAACAAAGAACGTTCTTAAGTAATTTGAATTTCATATCCTTAAAGAAAACCTTGTCGTAATTATTGTTTGAAATCGAGTCCTTGTAAAATTCGAAAAAAAAACAAGTTGCAAAAGAGAGATTAAAAACTTATAAATATACGTATTGCTGGCATTTCGGACCATTGCACAAAGACAAGGATTACTTGTGAGTTCAACTGTGAATCGGACAGATAAGTTGCAATTAAATTCAATACCTGACAGCACACAAAAACACATTTCAGGGGGGCGAATGTTGTGCTGTGCTGTCGCATTGTGTTTCGTGCTAATTGATTGCATTGATTCAGGAACGCATATTGAGGCAACAACAATATTGATTACATTAACTGAGCGTCCGGCGTTCAGTTCGACTTCTGAGTCAGAAAGAAAATAAATTATTGAAATCTTTAAACAAACGGCAAAACTCGCAAAATACTTTATGTAAAACAAATCGAAACTGACTTCAAAAAGCAAAATCCGAAAATCGAATTAAAATACTAAAATAATACAAAATGAAATGTGCGCGTGTGTGTGTGATGCCCTTCGGCGTGGTTGTTGCACTAATTACACACACACACACACACACGAATGAAATGTCAATAAATGTTATGAATTCTCGAAATGATATAAATATTATACAAAATAACCTTGCATTCAACACACACAGATGAGGGAGAGAATGCGGCGGGATAATGCGCCAGTTTGGCATGTCATGTTGCGTAATCGGATATAATTGGAATTTTAAATAAAAATTGATAAACAAAAATATATATTTCTATAGCTATGCAAATATATTTTAATTCATAGTTTATGAAAAGCGTTATTTATTCTCTTTTACAAATATGAATTTCGTTTCGTTTGCGTTTCGATTTGTTTCTCTTCAGCATTTGCTTTTAAAATAGTATTTTTGTGCTTGGCTTATCGATGAGGTTTTTTGGTCTTTGTGTGTGTGTTGCTTACTTTGCTTATTGCTTTGAGTTTGTTCTTCAATTCGAATGCTTTTTGCTTCAGCTTTTTTTTTTTTTTTTTCGTTCTTTAAAGTTTTCAAATGATTTTTGTGACTCAATTGAAAGGTTTTTTGTGCCATATTTTTGCTGTGCTTCCCATTTTCATTTCTTTGAGCTTTGCTTTTACATACTTTGACCGCCTCTCGAAACTTTTGACTACATATCCTAGTTCTATTAAATAAATCGATAACAATTATAGATTCGAATATCTATTCAAGACCAGTATCAAACTTAACAATCGCTGAAAGGGCATTCCAAATTCGGTTAACCGAAATTTTCTTTATTTAAGCTTTTTTGCGCGCTACGATATTTTTTGCGAGTATTCAAAAGTGCAACAAATGTGAGTCAAGACAAATTTTTTATGGTATATTTTTGTGATTAATACAAAAGTGTTGTTGCTGTTGCTGTACGTGTGTGTGTGAGTTGTGTGTGTGTTGTGTGATAGTGGAGTGAGTTGATTGTTTGGAAGCTGTTGTTGTTGTCAAATTGTTGCAATTGGCATTTCTTATAGAGATTTTTTGTTGGCTGTTGTTCGTTTTTTACCTTTGGTAACTTTTGTGGCACCATTGGCTTGGGTGGTGACAATGGTTGCTGTTGAATTTTGATTGTATCTTTAGTTGTTGTTTTGGATTTTACAGTTGTTGTTGTTGTAGCTGTTGTTGTTGTTGTTGGTTTTGCAGTTGTTGTCTTAGTGTTGTTGTTGTTGTTGTTAATATGAGCCTGTGACAGTTTATTTTGGTTTTCGATTGATTTGCATCGTTTTATTGTTATTTTTTTAATATTATTTTTTTTGTATTAAACATGCAACATGATTGCCATTCACGCTCTTGCCCCACACACACACACACAAACAAAAAAGATATTTTTTTTACTTAAAAGTGAAGGCTAAGTTTTCGCAACATATTTTCATTCGACTAAAGTGACAATCAAACTGCCATGCAAAGTGTTTAAGAAACTCAAATTGTGCTTAGCCATCGAAACTTGAACGAAGGAGGCGACAGCGGTCCCTCCGCCTCTCCTTGTATTTTTCCCCCTTTTGCCCTCTGTTCTTAGTAAAGTTTAGAACAAGTTTATGGAATAACTTAAATTTCACTCACATACAAAACTCTCACACACACACATTGTACTTTTTAAGTACATAGAGTCGTAACTTACCTTTATGGACGGCGGTCCACTTGAGTGGGAATCATTATCGGCCAACACTGATGGATTGTTCTCATCGACGACAATAATCTCATAGTCGCTGTCCTGAATTTGTCGGTTGCCTGTACAGAAAAATGAGACAATAATTCGGGCATAAATAATCTATACAAATTTGGATGAAAAACATTTATTGAAATTTCACACAAAGACTTCTACAAATATTCATAAATAGTTCAAATAAAAATAATAATATTATTTCTTTGTCACTTTTTATTTTACAGATACGTCGGAACGTAAACTGCAGTTAAACAAGTTGCGACAAGTAAGTAACAATTATAGTAGTAGATATGCTATATATACGCATACTAGTATAGTATTTGAATAGTATGTTTTTGATCTGTTTAATAATAACTCAGCAGCTGTGCAAAGTACATGAACAAAAGAGTCGAAAAACTGAAAATACATATATTCAAAAAAGCATGGCTCTTCATACACGCACACGCACACACACACAAATACACACACATATATATGCTCGGCATAGTTAAGTATCATTTTATAGCAAAATCCAAACAGAAATTAGTTATATATCTAAATATATAACGTACTTATATATATTTACCACAAAGATTCTAAAGTCAACTCAATTTAAAAGTTTAACTTAAACTTCTAATTCTTCAATGTAATAAATACTATATTTAATATATATAACTGAACCATAAGCCGACATAATTGCTCGCCTTAAAAATCAGAGTCTTATTACAAATAATATTTAAATTAGTCCCAGCTTAATGGCTTCAGTTTTTGATCTTCTTTCGTCCATGGAAATGTTGCTGGTATTTTCATGGAGACTTGCTAGGTTAACTTTGCATACACACACACACACACACTTATCCATGTCCATATATATTCTTTAATAAAATAGAATTTAAAATTTGTTGAAATTTTGTGACACACACACACACACACACACAAAGAGAGAATGTTGATTGTGTAAGGTGTGAAAATTGTTTGACTTTTGCATTAATTAGTCAAAATGGCTTTGATGCTCGAGGTCTCAAAATTAACATACCTCAACACACACACACACACACACACACACACATACAGGGACAAAAAGTTTGCCAACTGACCAACTGCGAAAGAGGGTGACAAAGAGAGAGAGAGAGAGATGGGTGGGGAGAAGGCAGAGTGCTGTTGCTACTTTAGTTTAATAATTTGCAACTACTTTCAACAGCTTTTGGTATTTCATTTTCCCATCTCTCCCCCACTCTCTATCTGTCTCTTTCGGTTTTCCAAGTGCTGCCAACTAATCTCTAGCTTAATGTGTTTCTCTCTTGTGTGTGTGTGTGTGTGTTTGTCTCTTCCCCCTTCCCTTTTTCCCTCTTCGACTCGTATTCTAATCTGTTTGTTTCATTGTGTGTGTAAGTGTGTGTGTGTGTTGGCGGCAGATGCAGCTGCTTTCTGAAAATTGCAATAACTGTGCATTTGAATTTCTAATTCTCAGAGAAACTACCCCCCTCCGCCCACTGCCCCTAGCCCGCTTGGCCAAACTCAAAGTCCATTTTTAGTATTTTTGGCGTTGTTTTGTAATTTGTAAAGCTTTATGGTTTGGCTTGTGGGTGTGTGTGTGTGTGTTCTTCTCCGGGGTGCCGTGCTCTTTTTTCTCCAGCAAACCACACTCGAATGTATCTCATGGATACATAATTAAATGGCCAGATACAAAAGTATCTTCAACTGTTTCTGTGCTCCCAGCTAATTAGCTCGATTGCTGTGCTGGTGGAGGGAGGGGAGTGGGGGAGAGTGAGGTTTTATCACTTGTTTTTCCCCTTTCCATTCGGTGCGAATGTGCCCAGCTTGTTTTACAGTGTTGATTAACGTTATAATTGAAATTTATGACCTGCGCTTTTAATTTTATTTCAACTTCACTCGAGTTGCCTGCTTTATATACTTATGTGTGTGTAGGTTTGTGTGTGTTTAATTTGTAATAATTTCCCAATTTGCAGAGAGCAAAAAAAAGTGAAAGAGAGAGAGCGGAAGAGAGGGGCTTGCTGGCCACAAATTACTTTTGTTTCAACATCGAAAGCGTGTTATCGGCTTTTACAGCTTTTACAGCTTCCCACCCAACTTTAACTTGCTCTTTGCTCTTCGCCATCTGCATCTGCATCCCCATCTCTCATTCTCATTCTCTGTCTCTCGCTCTCTCTCTCTCTCTCGCTCTCTTTTGCATTTGTATAAATTATATGTTCGTGTTATTTTTGCTGCTTTATTTGCTGCTGTTGCGACTAATTTACATTTTTGTCGCTGCCATTAATAACGCAATGTGTGTGTGTGTGTGTGTGTGTGTGTATTGTCCTCGCAGCACATTTTGGGCATATCCTCGGCAATTTACTTTTATTCCCTACCTTTTCTGACCTGTCGGACAAAAATATTTTATGCTCCCGAAAAGCAGGTACAAAAAAAAGGTATAAAAATAAAAACAAATGCAAACAAATTAACGTATTAGAGTTTTTTTTTGTTTTTTACTCTCGGACAACTTTAATTTCTATGCTTGTGTGTGTGTGTGTGTGTTTTAGTGTCTCTGTGCAAATGAAGATAAATGAAATGGAATTTGTGCTGACAGCTCATCAAAATGACGAGTAAAAGCCGCTGTTCAAGCACCTCCCAGCCCTGCCCAGCCTTGGCTTCCGTTTGATCGTCCCCTCAAAAATGTAAGTGTCACTGTTTGGCTGCACTATTGTTGAATATAGTATATATAAGTAACTATAAGGTCACAAAGATAGATTGCAGTTTTGGAAAGTTCTAATGGATGTTGGATGTGGAATAGTTTGGCAGAGCTGAAAGTGAGATAGTTTTGGGAAGTTTTGTCAGCGTATAATTTGAATGCAAATACTCGTGAGTAAGCAGTTCACACTTATCGAATAGTAATAGGCATTCAAGACATTCGTTTTGTAGAGAGAAACTTGAGATTTTTATCAATCGTAAAATTCGTTTGCTTTATGTATACTAGTATTTGTGAAACCCACATGGACCACATATTCAGACACATGAACTTAAACACGCACACGCACATACAAAACTCTACTAAACATGTACAGTCGAACTTCCTTATAACGAACTTCCTTGCGAGAAGTTCCTTCAATCAACAAAACCCATTCTATTTTACGAATTATCTCGCTCTATTTTTTTCCATTAATATTTTGTGTTTTTGGATTTGCTTTCTTCGTTTTGTCAACATCAAATCAAATTGGCCAAATGTCGCTCTTTATCAATTATCAACAATTTAAATCGAATCAACAAATTTTGCAATCAAATTTAACAAATATTATAACGACACTGGGCCAAAAGCAAAGGCAACAGCCAACAGCAAAACCAAACAAGTTAATCAAATTTCAACTAAACCAAATCGTAACCGATTGGCTTTTCGATTGACAAACCAAACAACAAATTGCTGAACAAGCGCAATCAACAAAATGGACGAAAACAAATTAAATTAAATGAATATTTATAACAAGAAAAAAAAAAAAGAAAACAAAAATTGTGCATTGTGCAAAGTATTCAAATAAAAATCCATACAGATGTAGTTTTTATTTTTTTTATATTCAAAAATATACACCTCATTATTTTAAGCTCATTTTAGGCCCAAAACCGTTATCTAAATTATATTTAAACAAAAGTACTTAAACTCAATCCAATTGATTAATTTTAAGCGCCGATATATTTGAAACTAAGTACAAAATAATAATAAAAAAAAACGAAATTTGTAATTGTTTTATTAACTAATGAAAATTGCATCAGTTTGGGCCATTCGAACATTAATTCCACTTCTTGTTTTTAGTAATTTGGTGTTTATTTTATTTTGTTGCCATCATTACTAAGCCATTAAATGGAACACAAAATGACGCGCAATGAATGCAAACCAAATCCGATTTTAATGCCAAAAAAAAGGAAAAAAGAGAAAAAAGTAGAATTCGAAATTGAATAACGAGACGAGTGCGTGTAATTATGCCAATTTACACTGAGCAATCAATATCAATATATAGTTGTTGGTTGAAGGGTCATGATGATAAATCACACACACACACACACCTGTATATACACACACACGCATATTGCATATTGCGTATGAAATCAAAAGCGCATTTGGCGCATATTACACATATTTTACAAGTTTTGAAAGAGAGACTAGAAAACAGCAAATGATTGAGTGAGTGAGAGAGAGGGAGAGAGATGGAGAGAGGTAGGTTGGACTTAAGCTATACACACAGAATAATATATACATATATTGTATGTATGTAGTTGTCACTACAGCTAAAGCTAAACATTGATAAAGAGAAAGGCGAAAATGGAAGCAAAAAACGCAAAAGAAAAAACTAAAATAAATCGATAACAAGAAACGAAATGGAATGAAACGCAACGAAACGAAATGGAACAAAGAAACAGTGAGGCGGCAACATTACTACTAAAAGTGTATTGACTAAATATACATAGATTATTATATAGAAAGACAAATAGTTGTATATACATGTTTACATAAATTAACAGAGAGAGATAGATAGTAAAAGAGTTAGTTAAATAGATATGAAGAGAGTGAGAGAGAGATAGCGTGACATATAAACTAGACAACTACGACACTCATTGCGAGCGATACCTGTTCCAGAGCCAGCAACATTTGCATTGCGTTGTCCATTGTAGCGATAATTGTTATTGATGGCATTCGTTTTGTATGCAGCACCGGCGCCGCCGCCGCCATCGCTCAGTCCCATTCCACCACCCATTCCAGCGCCCATTCCACCACTCATGCCACCCATATTTATGCCCATGTTCATGTTCATGTTCATGTTCATGTTGATGCCGCCAACGCCGCTAGTGCCAGTGCCAGCGGCAGCAGCTGCAGCAGCAGCAGCAGCAACTGATGTCGTTGTCGCTGTTGCTGATGCACCACCATTGCGTAGATTGCGCATATTGTTGTTGCCATTAGTGTTGCCATTGCCATTGCCATTGCCGTTGCTATTTCCATTGTTGCTGCTGGCATGTCCATTCAATAGCCCCGACCCAACAGCAGTCTGATGATGATGCTCCACCAAACCATTCTGCTGCTGCTGCTCGCCGTTCATTTGAATGCTCCGCATATTGTAGGTATGTGGATGCGTGTGATAGTTGACGCTGCTGCTGCTGCCACCACCGCCGATGGTGGTGCCATTCTCCACCTGACCGCCATAGTGGTTGTGCTTGCCATTAAGCAACTGTTGCTGCTGCTGCTGCTGGTGGCCATTGATCAGCGCATAGTGCGGCTGATGCGGATGATAATGTTGCTGCTGCTGATGCTTGTGCAGCTGCTGCCGATGAAGCACTGCTGAGGCCGGCAGCTGTTGCTGTTGTTGACTTTGAGAGGCCAGCGAGGAGAGCGATGAACTCGAGGCAGGCTGTGATGTTGCTGTCGAACTGGCCGATGAGCTAGACGAATGTGGTCCGCCCAATGGTGGTGGCGGCGAAATGTTGCCCAAATGCTGTTGCTGCTGTTGTTGCTGCTGCTGATGTTGCTGATGTTGATAGTAAGCAGCGGCCATATGATGATGGCTGTGATTGTTGTGTTGCTGCTGCTGATGCTGCTGATAGTAATGTTGCTGTTGGTGTTGCTGATGTTGCTGCTGCTGCTGTTGCTGCTGCTGCTGTTGTTGTTGCATGTTGGCGGCGGTCACTTGATTCTGATGCGATTCGGGCAGAAATTGTGGATAGACATGATGCGACCATTGTGGGAACAAGGGACGCGCGCTGGCGGCTTCTAATGATTTGTTGTTGTTGGGTATTTTTTATTTACACACAGAGTTGGAATGAGAGAGCGAGCGAGCGAGGTGGCGTGGTTAGGGGTTTTTAGGGTGGGTCAATTGTGGTGACGTTGCGAGCATTTTTGTTTGTATTTAATTTTATAATGTTTTAGTTTTGGGTATTTTTTTTTTATTTTATTTTTTTACAATAAATCCGAAAAAGCAGCGTGAAATGAAATCATTAGAAAACGGAACGAAGGAAAGAAACACAGAAAGAACTGAATAGAGTATCTCTTCAATAATGGAACTTGATGAGAATGTTTATTTTGTTTTTTTTCTTAATAGTTAATGATAAAATGTTATGTATAATTATTTAAAAGGGGGTGGTGGGGCCAGTTTGTGTGTTATTTGGTGGGGGCGGGGGGTCAAAGGGTTGTTGGTGTTGTCACTGATGCAAAAGTGCGTCATTCCACACACACGCACACACACACACACACGCGCACTCACACACACACGCACACGCACGCACACGTGAGCTAAAATGACACTAACATGTGGTGGATGGTGGTGGTGGTTGTTGGTGGTGGTGTTGTTGGCGTTAGTGGTGTTGTTGTTGGTGCTGTCAAGATTACTAATTGTGGGTCTGGCAGTGAGAGTTTGTAATGCTATCATCATATAATATATTTAACAAATGTATAAACTTGCTTTAACAACACAAAATCAATGCAAAAGCAAAACAAGCTGCAATAAAAAAATAAGAAGAATCGTAAGTCAAAAGACCGCAACAATTGGAAAACAAAATATTTATTTATTTATTTTTTTTTTTGATAAAAAAATGAGAGAAATATTTATATACAGTTTGAGAGAGATAGTTTGATAGAGAGAGAGAGAGAGAGAACCAATAAACGATTGTGTTATTTTAAGTGCAGCAAACAAAACGAAACGAAAGGAAACACAACGAAAGAATTGAAATGAAACATGAAACATATTCAAAGAAGAAATAGGCAAAGCAAAACGGAACGCACAAGAACGTAAACTTGATACTTAAAATAAATAAAAACCCGCCCAAAAAAACTCATCGAATAATGTGGCAAATGCCATTAGGTACGAGAGTTGAGTTCGTATTATTATTGTAGTATTGGCGATATTGATAACTTAGTTTATTAGAGTCTTAACTTGCAACACTTACCGCTGCCCGAATTACCGCGTTGCAATACTGGCGATTGTCGTTGAATTTGCGGCTCTGCGGGCGGTTCAAGAATATCGCGATATTTCGATACCATCAACACTGAAATGAAGTAAACGATTGCCAGCGATAGGAACTGCGCTTGTTTCGTTTCCTCCTGTTCAAGAGAGAGAGAAAAAGAAGACGAAAACAAGGCAACTCGTTAGTATGGGAAATGAATTGAAATGGAAAGAAAAAGCGAGAGAAATGTTAGTACTTACCACATCGCGATAGATGACGGCACGCAAGCGATTCACATCCATGTCTTGCAGCAGTTTCTCAGGATCCTTGACTGGCGATAATTGACCGGTGATTGATTCCACAATATTCTAAAGAGTAGTGTTTGGAAATGTTTTGAATGTGGAAATCAATGAGTTTTAGTTTTATGTACCTTTGGCGATGCCTGAGCTCCACGGATAAGCGCTTGTAGATGCGCTGCGCCGGGAACATCACGTGCCAGCGAGCCAACATTGTAGCGAGTGCGCTCCTTGCACTCAAGACAATTGCGTACGGCACAGGTGCAGACTAGTCGCAGGCATTGTCGCAAGATGCCGCCACTTGACATATTCTTCTCCGCCTCCAATTCGCCAAAGTTCAGCGATGTGGCAAAGATCAAAACATCGGCCATATTAACAAGACGTTGCAGAAACGAGACAGCAACCTCTAGCGGCATTCCCTGTGTAGGTTCAAGCACATCCAACTCCGACTAAGGAAACACACAATAAGTTAGTTATGAATCGGGATGGATCTATCGCGTCACTTACATTCGGTGATGTGGCACTGGCGAGCAGTGGCAACAGACCGCCACAGGCAATTATCAAATTATCGGCCAGCTGGGATATTAGATGCACTGTATTGACCACAAATATGGCATTCTCACTGGAGTTGACAAAGTCGAGGACACTCTTGGTGGAATGACTGCGCCACACTTGTATGTCCGTCTCAAGCGAGAAGAGCACATCGCTGAGCAATCGCTGATGTATATAGGACCACTTGAATTCGGGTATACGGAATGGCGGACGTGTCGGTCCCGGGCTAAACATTGGACGTGTTGAGCCTGACTTGGAGCGTTGTTGTTTGCCCTCGCCACCGGCAGTTGCACCACCTGAATTACACATTGCACATATATTTTATGTATTCAATTTAAACACAAATCATTATAAGCAGGTTTTATATACTATTAGGGAAGGAATAGAAAGCCTTAACCACTTACCGTAATGATTGCCTTCCAGCTGTGCGGCCCCTTCATTCGTCGATGCTGTTGTCGTTGTTGTTGCTGTTGTCGCATTTGGCTGTTGTTGCTGCTCTGCGGCATAGCCATCATCATCGGCATCATCGTCATCACCGTCTGCTATATTGACTGCATCCTGTGCATCATCATCGTCGTCATCATCGGGCTCGGGCAGCAGCAGCTGCTCGTCATGACTTTTGTGTGCATCGGCCTCGTTCTTTGGTGTTGTCTGCGTTGTTGAGTCCACCTCTGTGGGTTTAATGCGCACCGCAAGCGCTGCTGAATCGTTCTTTGTTTGGGTCTCATCATCCAGCGTCGTCGGAGGTTGGTCGTCGGGCGTGGGAGAGGTTTGTGTGGTTTGCTCGGCGGCTGCGACAGCTACAGCTTTTACAGTTTCAGTCACCAGCGAGTCAAGCACTTCACTAACAATGGCGGAAACTTGCTCCTTGCTCTCAAATGTTTCCGTTTTCATTTCTGTTTCCGCATCGTGTATGGTTAGAGGTTCGTTTTGGGTTTCGGGATCAGGCTGAGCTTGCGCTTGATCTAAAGCCGCCTCGACAACCTCGTGTACGATTTCCTTAGCAACTGCAGCAGCAGCAGCATCATTTGCCTGATCTGCGTGATCGGCCGGAGACTCCTGAGGTTCGGTGTCCTTTGCAGTTGCAGTTGCTGTTTCTGTTGCTTCCACGTCCGTTACTTGCTGCTTTATTGCTTCCTTGGGCGGTAGCTCATTGTTATTGGTTTCAGTTTTGGCTTCGGCTTCGGGTTCTCTCTCGTTTGCAGACTTTGCTTCAGCCTCGGCTGCATCGATTACCTTGTCAATAAGTTGCTCAACAATATCCCGCACCGCAATTGCAACTGCATCTTCCTCCGTTTCTTTCTCTGTCGTTGTGACTGCTTTCTCCTCTGGCGCTGTCTTTGTCTTTGTTTCCTCCTCAAGCTCGATGGGCTCGTCTGTGACGATTTCGGGTGTAGCATTTGTTATCGATGTCGTTAGCTCTTCTGTTGTTGTGCTCTCAATTGTAGGGCTCAAAGATGAGCTCATCTCTTGATCACCAGCTAATGGTTCCTGACTGCTGCTGCTGTTGCTGCTGCTGCTTGCCTCATTGAGCTTCTCATTGTTGTTGAGCTTGTTGTCGGCATCTTCAGTCTTTTGATTGTTTGCTGCTTCTGCTATTTTGATCTCTTCAAGCGATTTCTCAATCTCCTTCTCAGTTGTTTTCTCGCTCGGCACCTCATTGGCATTCACTTCCTCTGGCTGCTCTGTCTTCTGCTCTTTTGGCTCTATCTCTAACTCTGTCTTCTCCTCAGCTTCGCTATTGTTGTTATTGTTGTTGAGTAGATTTTTGGTATTGAGCAGACTCACATTGTCCTGTGCAGCTGCTGTTTTTTTCTCACAGTTGAGCACACCCTGTACCACCTCGTTGACAGCCAGCTCGATTTCCTCATCCTTTAGCACCGAAGAGGAGTCCTCTGCCTCTTGCAGCACATTATCCACAGCCATTTTGCAGTCATTCAATGCCGCTTCGGACGCCAGCAGCACCTGTTTCACATGCTGTTCAACGTCGAGTTCATCCTTGGCTGTTGCCAGCTCCAGTTCCTCCAGGTCCCCGCCGATTTGCAGCGTCTCCTTGAGTGCTGCCTGGCCACCAGTATCGGGACTGGCACTCGAACTAGACCCGAGCCCATTGCAGGCATTTTGCATTGCTTCATCCGTTTTGATTTGCTCGTTGTACACATCAGAAATGTTGGCAATTACTGATTTATTGGCAGGTTCCGCCTCCTGCGGTTCGATTCCAGCCTGTTCGTCCTGGTCGGCCTTCTCGGCAGCCTGTTCCGTTTCAGTTGCTTCACCGTTGGTGGCACAGGCGCAGGGTTCGGCTGTCTCAACCGGCAGCTCAACCTCAACGTTGTCCAGCTGCTGTAGTTCCAGCTCCTCGACCTCTTCTTCCTCCTCTTCCTGCACAGCAGGCACATCTTCTAGCGAGGCTATCGAAGCAGCGCTCTTAATCGCTGGCAACGGTTGCTGTTGTGATGCGACAGGACCGTTCTGTTGCTGTTGGAGCTCCTCGCGCTCCCAGCCGCTAATGGTGGAGATGGGTCGTGCCTGACGCAGCGCGGGATCGGTAATATTGTCGGTCCGCTGTCGCTCATAGTGCTCATACATTTGGGCAAACTGTAGCTTGAACTCTTCATAGGAGACCTTCGAGTGAACTATCGCCAGGGTGTCAACCCAGACACGCCAGCCGCCGTACTCATGCTTGATGGCATGGTGCAACAGCATGCGGAACAGGGAATATACCATATCGCTGATCTTCTGCTCTTCGGTATTCTTCGGATGAATGTAGGCCATCGCAATGAGCCATTCCTGCCAGACAGACATCTGGAGTACGGTGCGTCGATTTTCCCGATTGCTATTGCACAGCAATGTCATGTCCTGCAGGAAGAGCTTCTTCACATCGATCAACGACTCTGTCTGCTTCGACTGTCTGATCAATGTTGCAACTACCTTGAGTATCACTGCGCAGCCAAATTATGAGAAAAGTGTAAGATATTAAGATATTAAAAATATAATTATATTATTCCCTTAAAGGCTTAACTTCTAAGGCAGGAATCTCTGCCATATTTTTGGGACTGGCAACATTTGGAACTCCTTATAAATAACATAAGCTATATACTGTTTTTTGTCTTAATATAAAAGTTATAAAATTAAAGTAGCTCGTCTCATAATTAATGTTTCTTGTGTTCATCCCAGACCTGGCATCTCTCACAACATTCTAGCATTATAAATTAATCCCAGCGGGCTAAAGATGACAGCAAACCGCAAGTTTTACTGCCCTAACATATGTTTGCGTAAATTTTAAAATAGTAACGAAACGTGCTTGGGATGTTTGGGCTGTCTTAAAGCTACATGAAATAAACAAAAACAAAACATGGGATTACTTACTGGGGTTCTCGAGGCGATAATGACTCTCCGGCTCGGGATGGCGCGTGTATAGTATCTGCTGTGAGATGTGCTCTGTCATAATCTCGTAGAGTACGTTGTATGTGGGCAGGGACAGTGACTCCTCGTACAGAAGCAGACGTTCCGCTAATAACGTGTACAAATTGTGTGGCGACATGACATCGTACTTACGCCTATAACGGCGAGGGGAGAGAGGTACAAACGCGGGATAAAGAAACCAGAATATATGCAAAAAATTTATGAGCATGTGCATTACACGGCAGTTTGTCAAAGAAAAGGTCAGAGAGAGAGAGAGAGAGAGAGAGAGAGCAGGAGAGTGGAAGTGTAAGTGGAAGGGAGTGTTGGAGTCTTTTACACACGGACATACATAGTATATGAAGGTGTGTAAGTGTGTGTATGTGTGTGCTAGAGTGGTTGGAAAAAGGTCATTACTCAAGTTGCTTCCTTTTTACTCACTTGTGTGTGCTGCGCGACAGGAAAAAGCCCAAAAGCTTGAGCGCCTGGAGGCGTATCAATTGACTTTCGGCCGCCAGAAGCTTGAAGATGCTTCGAACGCCGTGCTTTACATCGAATGCAGGTACCATTGAGCTCGGATGTTCCGACATCAGTGAGATGAGCATTTGCAGCACATCGTGCAGGTTCTCGTCCTTAGAATGAAAATGAAATAATACATAAAGAATAAAATAAATAAATAAAAATAATAAATAAAGACGGAACTATCTACTAGGACTTACCTCATGCATGGTGGTCAGATAGTTGAGTATGCTTTGCAATTCATCCTCTTTGACGCCATTGCCGATCATGATAAGCTGCTTGAGAAACAAAAGGATATAGGCGCGTATGGCCAAAATATCCTTTTGAGCCGGTCGGGGACCATCTGGAACAATAAGAAAGTTCGCTCCCATCAGCACCAAAGTACTCACAACAGAAAGAGGTATAGATAGAGAGAGAGTTTTACTTACCCAAACCCTTTGGTATGATGCCGCTTTTGGCACGCGGATTGACAACCCAATAATAATACTTGAGGGTGTGCACCGTTTGTAAAACGGTACTAACCCGACGTACATTGCTATAGATCTGTGTATCGCTGAGAAACTCGGTGGCCAGATAGGAATAGAGTCGAGCTTGGACATTCGCTGGCGTATAGATCCACAGGGCCGGATTGAAGAGCACATGATCGAGCAGCTGCCACGTGAGAAACGAGAAACAGAACAACTGCAAAAAATTAGTCAAGTAACTAATGCTGTCCTCAATTAATCAGAAAGAAACTCGAAACGAAATGTTGCAACAGGATTTGAAGATTTAAGATGTGTGTGCGTGAGTAAAAGTGTGTGTGTTTGTGTATAGTAGTTTGAGATAGTTTTTTTTTAGGGTTAGTTATCAAGATAGTTGGGTTAGTTTAAGAGATAGTTAAATCGATATAGATAGCAAAAGAATAGCGTAGAAATGAAAGAGGATTTTTTTTTATTTTTTTATACATACGTTTACGTGAGTTTCATGTTGATTGTTGTTGTTGTTGTCGATTGATTTGGATAGGGTTTATATAGTAGTAGTAGTAGTAGTAGTAGTAGCAGGGAGTATATATATGTATATGTTTGGATTGGATAACGGTAACACATGCAGCAAACAGCAATCGAATGTTTATCAACGTTTGTCATATATCAAAAAGAACATAAAACGAGAAATGAACAAACAAAGTAATCAACAGTTTTTCATTCATTATTTAACAGCATTCCAAAATGAGAACAATAATTAAGGCTAAGCTTATTTTTCAGATAAACTATATAAACTAGAAATTATAATAACTATGATCGTATATATTGTATATATATATATAAGCTTAGTAGATATTCGATATATTTTAAATATAATATTAGAATGATAAATATGCGCTTTTTCTTTTGCGCTTAAGCGAGTGGATATGAAAAACTGGCTAGCAAAATATCTGAAATGGGGCTAAGAAGCAGCTTCCGTAGAAGGTGGTCCTGGAATGGGCTCTTCACTAAGGTTAGAAACAATGCAATGAATATTATTTATTTATTTATTTTGCTCGATCAACAACAATTCGTTTGTGTATTCAATTATATGCATATTTATTCGATTTGGCATTATTTTTTTGAATTTTATTTTTTTATTTTTATTATCATTGCACAAAAAACCGTTTGTGTAATAAACGCCATTGAATCAATTTGCATTTGCATTTAAAAAATCTTGCTGCAGGCAGATTTCGTTGTGCAATATTTTTTCTCGCCAAACATTTTTATCAATGTTGGAATTTTGCAACATAAAAAAATGTGTTGGGGAGTTTTTTGTGTGCGTCACGATGTATGTATGGTATGTTCACACACATGGTTGGGTGGGTTTATGCGGGGCACCACTTCAATCCATACACCATACATACGGAATGTTTATAGAGGAAGAAGTTTTTGGCTGTTTCTGTTGTTGTTGCCGGTTGCCATTGCCAATGCCCGCAGCGGGCATAACAATGCAACACGCTGCATGCGAGAGTACTGGGCGCGCTACCAGCACAAGTTTCCCAATTAAAAACTGTGGCACAAGTGTAAAATAATAAGGAGACCACACCACGGCAAGGGCAAACCGACAATCGAGAAACACCAAATAAACCAGCCCGAAAAAAAACACACAACAGACAGATTCAACAGCAGCAAAAAAAATATAAAAAAATGTTCAAATGGAAAATTGTGCGAAACATAAAAAAGTTTACGTTCGCTTTGTAATTAATTCAGATTTTTGTTTTTAATTTTTCGTTTACTCCAACTGCAGCAAAAAAAATAATTATGTGTGGTAGACAAATGTAATGTAGCAGTTTCACGTACACAAGTCTATTTTACTTCGCAGCTCGATCAAGACTGACTCTCGGTTTCTTTCTTACAAGCTACAAAACCACAACGTATGCGACAGCGGGGCTTGCACTCACATCAGTGCATGTACAATATTAAAACATAAAGTAATTGACAATAAAGGGATCATGTACAAGTCTGTAAAGCTGATGTTAATGTTGACATTAACGTTGATGTTAATGTTAACATTAATGTAGATATCGATAGTAATACTAATGTTAATCTTAGTCTATGTATGTATCGGTCCGACTACATATGTGACGTCAACCATTATAAATAAGGCAAATTATGGAAGATGAGTTAAAGTAGATAACCTAAAAAGCTTATATATTAATAACTAAATTAATTAATTCTAAAAAGTTGACACAAATCTAACATCGATAGGCTAAACTGACTATATCAATATATAGAATGTATATAATAAATTATGATATTAATACAATGTGATGTGGATTGAGATCAAATATTACAGCTTAGATTGTCAAATGATGACGAATGAGTGGATGTTTCACAATGAGTATAGTATTAGATGTAGTTACAATGAAACGATGAGATCAACATTAAGTATGTCAAAATGATGAGGCAACTGTACAAAGTGTTGAATACAACAAGTTAAAGAGAGACAACGAAACGAATACACACGAAACACGGAACGAAACGGAACGGAAAGGAACACAACGATAAAGGAACATTTAAATAGAGTATGTATACTATACGATACGATAGTTGAGTAGAGAAATTTGAGAGTTGAGCTTCACCTGGTAGAACTGTTGTAGTAGATTTTTATATTTTTGATAATTGGGATTTAAGTTCAGTTGTTGTTGTTGTTGTTTTGTGTGATTTTGTTGAATCGATTGATTGACAGAAGAAAACGTAACGGGAAGAAAAGCGGGCGCAAGGAATCGTGAATTGCGAAAAAATGTGTAGAAAATTGTGATTACAAACAATCAAAATGAAAATATTTAAAAATAATAGTAAGATTTAGAGAGAGAAAGAGAGAATGGGAGAGAGAGAGAGAGAGAAGGAGAGATAGAGAGAGAGAGAGAGAGAGAGAGTGTGTGAGAGAGCAGACAAAGTAGAAGTAGAATTTTTAGTCTTTAGTCGTTAATACACATTTTCATTTCATACTATATAAGCACTTTCATTATAGGGTTCTATTTTTGTTCATTTAAGTGGCTCTATATATATATTTATCAAATCAGCTGGGTTGAGTATAAAACTAGGTATGTATGTACATTCGAATTTCGATTAAAAAAAAACTTTTGTTTTGGCTAGAGAACAGAAATGCAAAAAATGAGTGCAAACAGCATCAAAACAAAAGAAAACTCAGTGCGAAACTCAGCAAAGCAAAAGCGAGAAAGCAAGCCAAACAAACCAAGGGAAAAGCAAAAATTTCATTTGCTAGCCAATTAAAAGCTGGTACAGCTTACAGTGCCACACATAACAAGCATGCAACAGTTATGGGAAAACAGTGAAATTACAATTAACTTCGGTCAGAAGCCGAAGACAACAAACACACATGTCTGACTGAACATAGTTGTAAACCAAAGTATGGGCGGACAACAATATACACTTTATATACTTTTATATTATAGAGTAGAGTATTGAGAGTTCGGCACAGTGTTGATTTATTTGACTTTAAGCTTCTTGTTACTAGATTTGTTATCTGGCATAAAGCAAAAGACTTCTCTGAAGCTTTTAATAACTTATTTTACACACAAAAAGAACGGACAGAAATATGTGTAAAGGGCGGAAAGGAAAGCACATTCCGAGAAAAGTAGAAGCACTTTTTTTTTTCTTTGCCGAAGTGGGTTTATCATGTGTGTTAGGCAAATAACAAAGAAAAATAACAAAAAAAAAAATAGCAAGAATAAACACAAAATCGTTATTTTGTTGGACAAATATGTGTATGTAAGCAAATGTATATAGTGTATATACATATAAACACAGCAAAAAGGATTAGTTTAGAGAGAGAAGTTAGGGGAGAAAGAAAAAAGCCGGGTGTCGGCTTTAGAAAATTGAATTTGCAATAGGTAAAAGGGTTAGCTGGCAACGGTACGCTGGCAACGGCTAACGGCGAACGGGTAACGGGTAACGAGTAACTGGTAACGAGTATAGTTAATTCAAAGAATATTGTGTATTTAATGTGCTACGGTATTAGTGAGCAGCTATGTGTGTGCTGCGTGTGTGTGTTTACTTTTTTGAAAGGATTACGCAGACCCGTGTTCAACTGTTTGTTTGTTGTTGCAGGAGTGACAAGCAGGCAGCCAGAGAAGTGTTGCAGGCAGTAACAAAAATAAAAGAAGATATACAGTGAGAGACAGAGAGAGAGAGAGAGAGAGAGAGAGAGCGAGAGAGTGAGAAAGCTGGCAAATCGTCAACACCATAGACACAAAAACAACAGACACACACAAAAACAAGATACGAGACAGAGAAGTACATATGTTGAATGTGAGAGAAAGAGAGAGCAGATGAGTTTGTTGCGTTTGGGTTTCGCATATCATTTGTTTGTCAAGGTGTTAAACATGCCACAAATATGATTAAAATAAAGGGACAGAAAAACGTATGAAAAAATGTTTTCTTTATTTTGAGGTAAATAAATTTTGTGTCCCAATGTCGACAGAAGGCGACGAGTGGGCCAGCAAAACAGGGAGAAGTGTAAAACAAGGGGGCAAGGGGAAAGTTTGATGAACTTAAAAATAAATATATATGTACATATGTATGTATATTGTATTTGAATTGAAAAATAAAACTCACAGCGCGAGGCATTTTGTCATGCAATCGATTGTAAAGATGCACACTGCGATGCGAGCTTAAATCGAACTTAGGTAAGAGTATATAGTAGATATAAAATACATAATTACAAAATACATAGTTAATACAAATACTTATATATCGTATTGCAAAGAGCAAGAGAGAGAGAGAAATACATAATTGTTGGAGCATGCTTTGCCAAAATAGGACAATCGCATGCATTTTGGTTGTACGTTTATCGATGCTTTGGTTTTCAAAAATAGTAGGGGCGTTATTCATCAATTTTGATGGCTTAAAAACTAACATAGAGCGGCAAATAAATATGATTGATCTAGTTGTTGTTGTTATTGTATGCTCGCTCCCAAATGCTTTTTACAGATGCATTCACTTATGTATGTAGTAGTAAGTAGGTAAGTAAGTAAGTAAGTAGCTTTGTTTTGGGCCTTGCGCCCACTCACCTGCTTCAGCAGCAAGTCACTGTTGGCCGACAGGCAGGTGACCAGATACTTGGTCAAGTTGAGAAATGAGCCGAGTACCTCCAGGGTCAAATGTTCGCGCGATGATCTCTGCAGCATGAACGATATCACCAAGAAGCCGCGATTCTGTATCATGTGCTGTTGAACGGTTTGCGATGTCTCCACCAGTTCACAAATGAAGCCCAATAGCTTTGAGCTTTACAAAAAGAAAAGAGAAGAAAATTTGATTGAAAATAGCAATTCGAAAAAATGGTATTGGAACATTAGAAAGAATCGTAATGAAACTCCAAAGCTACATAAAATCTGCGCAAAATAAATCAATATATGTACTTACCATAGCGTTGGATCTCGTTTAATATCGCTAATGCCCTCGTGCGCCATATCCAGCTGGGAGAAGAGCGGAAACAGCACCTGTATGCCACCAATCGAATTGAGTGTGCAGTGTATGGAATGCGTGACCACAGCTTTGACATCCTGTTGTGAATATAATAACAAACACATATTAAATATATATCATATATATGCACGAGGAGATTAAAGTCCACAGGATTACTGGCTCAACTGCTTACAAAAATATATGAATTTAATTGAAAGCATTTTCATGAATATACTTTGTGAAATGATTTTGAAAAACCTCAAGAGCCAATTTATATATGTTGTTGTTGTACAAGGCAATTGTGTAATAATCAATCAGCTGATTACTTCCACAAAACGAATCTCAAGGGGAGTTGAAACAACTTCTTTACAGTTTGACTTGCTTTACTGGTCCTTATATACCCTTAGAATCGTGACAAAATTGTGTTTTATCTAATACGAAATTTTTGCCATTTGCCATTTGCCCTAAAGTTCTCAACTCATAAAAATTTTGTGATTTTCGCAATGTTTATCGAATAAATTTGTTTCTCTTATATATTCATTTTTTTTTTTTTATCATTTTCATCTTGATTTTAATATGACATTACATGAACCCCACGGTGCGTCTCATGAGAATTTTTTGTTGTTGGCTCTTGAGCATCTTGGGGTCATTTCGAAGGCATTTTTTGGCGCCTTGTATTTCGCTTTTTTTGTTTTTATGATTTGTGTTGTTTGTACAAGAAAGTACTACAAAATTTATTGAACAATTTTGTTGTTGCCAGTGCCAGACACACAGAACGACAGACTGTTGCTGCTGGGCCCGATAAGGCTATGGGGAACGCAATGGAAAAAGAGCAGTGGCAGAGGGGGCGCAACGACCAAAGACTGTTGGTCCTAATAAGAAATGCCAAAGCATGCGCTTGAGTCGTAAAATGCTGCCCGAAAATTTATGTGGTGGCCCTCAACATGTATAGTATATGTGTGTGTGTGTGTTGTGGTCTTTGGCCTTGGTATGTCTCAGGATCTCAACTCAACTGAACTCAACTGAACTGAACTGAACTAGCAACAGCTCTATGTGTACATTAACGTATACGTAATAAGGCTGGGGAATTTGCTCGTTGTATTGCTGTATCTTGAGACAGAGAGCGAGAGAGGGAAATTACTTACCTGCAGCATTAGAGCGTGCGGCGTGTGTACAAAATATGAAACATTTCCTTTGGGAGAAGATTGCAAACAAAGTTGACCATCGGTTGCCACTGGATTGTACATGAAGACAATCGCATTCGATAGTTTGCCATCGTACAGCACCTGTCATAAAAGGAAAACCGCATTGCGAAGCACACAGAGAAAGGGAGAGAGAGAAAGATAAATTTTGTGTATTAGTTTTTTGTGGTTTTCAACAAGTCATTGCTATAAGGAGCTCTGAACCCGGCGAAAATTATTTCCGGTCATGCTGATAATTTACTTTTGCCATTTGCCATTTTTTGCCTTTTCGCTGAATACATACTAGTTTATATACATAAATATACCAAGTACTTATATGACTAGAAAAATACATAAACATAGCTGTTCTTTATTTTTTGTTTTTTTTTTTTGTTTCTGTTTTTATTAGTTGTTGTATACATGACGCGCACAAATATACACCCAAAGCACACACGCACACGCGAAGAACTCTTGCTGAGCTCTTGCACATTAGCCATGACTGGCTGCTTTTATATGTACTTATATATTATATTTTGTTATATCTAAAGATATTATTATGTGTGTTTATTTATTAAAGTTTATTTTGGAAAGTGTTTTTTTTAGTTTAGCGCCGTTATGTGAGGCGTATGAGCAATATTCTTGCAGCAGCTGCTGTAGCTGTTGTGCGCGGCGTGTTTTAAGTAAACCTATAGGCAAAAACACGTAAATATGTATATATGTGTGTGTGTTTGTGTCTGTGTCTGTGTCGTAAGCTTGTGGTGCGTGTGTAATTGCTGGCGGCAAAATTTGCTGTTAAAAATACTTCTTTGCGTTATTTAATTAAACAAAAAAAGTAGGAAGTAAAAAAAAACGTTGAAATATTTGAGGACAAAAGGCGTAATTACAAAAAATGATAAAAAATCGCTTCCATTTTTATATATTTTATGCAAAATATGAAGAAAATGACGGCAAATATTTGCTGTTCAAAAGAACTTTGTGTGTTTTTTTTTTATGTGCTTTATAGGCAGAAATATTTATAATATTTTATGGATTGAGCTGATTGAAAAATTAATAAGCAAAAAGCCAAAAAAAATAAATATAAATTATCTACTCTAAGAAATGTTTTAGGTAAGTTCAGAAGAGAAAAGAAACGCCGCCAAGTACTCTCGAATGTACTCATTTTTGTAAGAGGCTAGCCACAGCTTGACCTATTTTGTGCAAGCTTAAATTGTTTTTGGGTTAGGCGTATAAGCAAAAACAAAACTTTCAAAACTAATGCACTACCCCAACAACAACAATCATAATAATAATAATAATAATGGCAAAAGCGCGAGTGCTGCACGCAAAAGAACTGGAATTGTACGAAAAGGAAAACAACAAAAACAAACAGGAACCCCTCACTATATTTTAGTCTGCAAATAGTTGTGAGCGAACAAGCTAAAGCCCTTTATAGTATGCATAAGTAGTATATATAGTATATAGAGCAAGTTGCATAGATTTTTGTACAATCATAGCGAGTGCGGCGCGGGGTAAGTTGCACGGTAGGGCGCTGTAGAGCGGGGTGGGGAAAAGGCATCATCATCATAATAATGTGAAACAAGAAGCACGACGACTACAAGATGCTTGAAAAGCAGCAACGTCAGGCAGCCAGCCAGCCAGCCGTCAGAGTTTTACATTCGCTTTGTCTTTTGTTTGGGTTCCAGGTGCGCTGCAAAGTATGCAACATTTATTTTTCTAAGCCTCGCATCGCTCATAGTTGTTGCCATACACAGCACACAACTCCAAGCAAAGCTTACATATCCTTCCCCTCACCGCCCCCTCCCTCTTCCTTTTCTCTAAATGAACAGCAATTAAAGGTGGGGCGCACTTTAAAATCCTACATAAAATTACAAACACTCTCATAATTATAACAGAAAGCGAGAGGGAGAAAGCACTCTGTTTCTCTGTGGTGAATGGGGGTAGGGTCAAAGGGTGGGATCAATAAGTAAATCTGAGAGGGTGTGCAACTGTTGGCAAAATTCAATAGAGCAGCGCGCATGCTGCGCTTCAATGAATGGGAACATTTTGATTGGCTTTGAAGTCGTCTACTTTTTGGCCCAAAGCGTTGACTGCTTGACGGTGACGGCGACGGCCAAAGGGTGAGGTGGGAGCCAATGATGGGTGTTGGTTGCTTGCATTGAAACCGATGCGTTGCGATTTGATTCGATTTGATTCGACTGGTTTGCGCATTTGGCAACGTTCAACGTGGGCGACGTTACAAACTTTTTAATTGGCGTCACGCCCAGAACCAGAGGCGTCCTTAAACCAAATTCTAACAAAAGCCCGGGGTGTGTGGGGGTATCGAAGGCGGGGGGGTTGTGGTTGAGTGTGCGCCTCTATTGGCTTGTGTTTGGACCAACAAAAGTTTTGCTGGACAGGCTTCCAACAGCTTGCAACTCTAGTATATTTGCCGGCAATTAGAATAACTCAAAAAGTACTTGAAAAAATATAAAAAAATAAGTAAGAAAATATTTACAATAAAATCAATTAAATATAATGAAAGTAACTAACACTTAAGAATTGCAAAAAAAAACAAGTTTCTTAAACATAACATAAAAAAATAATGAAAACTAAAACTATTATTTTAAGAAATTATGAAAAAAGTGAAGTTCAATCAATAAGCTAAAATCAATAATATTTTTAATAAAATGCTAAAAAGCAATGTAAAGAATTACAGTCAACCTTCAAGGGGACAAGAAAATACTTCCATATAGAGAAAGTTCGTAATGCAGAAAGGGTTTTAGTTGGGTTCCGAGTTATATGGAAGTTTGACTGTATTAATTTTTTGTTATTGCGAGGGAAAAATCAAAAGAAAAAGGGGAAAAATAATACAAAAAGAAAATTTGCTTACAGCTTTAAGCTGGTTGAGTTCCTCAGTGTCGCCCGTTATAGTGGAGGCGGCAGCCAAGCCCATCGATGTCAGGCTGGTCACACTGGACATGCGACGCAGCTGGTCTGCATCGCGTCCGAAAATGCCAAAAATAACAAACGATATAAAGAAAAATGTGTAAGGATCGAAAAGAATGCAACAAAAGAATAAAACATATGAAACAATAAATACCAAAAGAAGTATTTCCAGTGGGCAAATGGCCAAGCAGATCGTCCGCAGTGTTGGTGTTGTTGCTCGACTGCTGCTGTTGTTGGGACAGTGGCAACTGTTGCTGGTCGCTGTTGCTCTGAGCATCACCAGATGTGCTGGGCGTTGTTGCTGCCGATGCTGTTGATGCTGCTGCTGTTGTTGTTGCTGTTGGTGGGGCTGTGGCGGTTGCAAGTGCACCACCCGTTAGCATTGACAATGCAACCGCATTGCGTGCCGTTAGCACTGCTCTTATTTTGACAAATGCAGCACTCAAATCTAAACGCTCATCAGACCAATCAATTGCACGTGCTTCCTGCTCGGCGGCGAGCGTTTGAAATTGCAGCTGCAACAGTTGCTGCTGTTGCTGGCTCATGTTGTTGCTGCTGCTGGCAGCGATGGCAGCAGCATCGCCAATGGCCGCTGTATTTGCCTTTATGGCACCACCCAAACTTGCTGCTAGTTGAAAATGACTCACCCGCTTGTGATTGTCCGGCAAATTTAGATAGCACTCGTTATCGAAACGGAATTGCGACTGTATGTGTGTGTGTTCGTTTGTGTGTGTGTTTGTGTGTAAAACAACAGACAGGACATTGCGTTGTTATTGTTGTTGTTTGTTTGGTGCATTTTTTCGGTGCACGCATTTAGACAAAAAAGAAAGAGAAAAAGAGAGAGAGAAAAAGAGAAAGAGCGCACAAGAAAAAACGAAAGAATCAAAATATATATATTTATAAAAAATACCAACATTGTTATTATTATTTTGCTGTGTATGTACACTTAGAAAAAGTAAATCAAAAATTTTGAACTTGAATTTTTGAAACTTCACCAAATTGAGACAAAAGTTTTTGTTATTATATTGAACATGGAACAATGTGACTTTCTTTTTCTAAGTGTACAGGCGGACAAAGGACAAATGTGCTGCTGCTGCTGCAGTGTGAATTTTTGTTAGGCGGTGCAGCCACAGTGGCACAGTGGTACAGTGTGTTGTTGTTGTAGCAGCTGCTATGGCACAATAGTGCACAAGAAAAAAAAAAATAATTGCCAACATACCTTGTAGCCAGGACCCAAACGATGCATGGCGCAGATTTGTTGTGTTGTAAGCGCCTCACTGAATAAATATATTGCCGACATTTGGCCACAAAAGACGCGCTCCTCATCCAATTCAGGCGTGGCGCCAATGTAACACTTGTCAAAGGGCTAAAAATTGAGTGGGGAGGGAGAGAGAGGGCAAATCAAGAGATTATTATGTTAAGTCGGAGAGAATTTTGATCTACTTACATCGTTTGTGGAAACAAACCAGGCCATTTCGGTTGATGACGCCAGCTGTCCATTAACGAGGCACTTGATTTCGCTTTTCGTCCAACGATTGTATATATACACTATGGCAATCATATACCACTAAAAGAGAGTTGGAAGAAGGAGGTAAAATGAGTTGAAGATTGAAAAATAAAACTCAACAAATATTACAGTTTTGATCATTGTTTGAATAATTCTAAATTCTACCCCTCGAAAAACAATATTAGCTGAAAAACTATGTAAGAACTCGAAAAACACACATTCGATTTGGAAAAATATCTAAAAAAAAAATCCCTAAATATAAAGTTAATTTAATTCGTATTCGAAACATATTTTTAATACTTAATTTTGTTTGGAAAAAATCTTGGCAATGTCAAAAAAACTTTCCCACAAACTTTCGCACTTTGTTTTCGGGGGTAAAAACTTCATACGTTAGTTTATTTTATGTACACAGTATATTCCTTAAGTAACCTTACGTACACACTTCAGTATAAATAGTTAATTTGTTGTCGCCAAACTAAATTCAATTGGTTTGGGCAGGTAATAAGGCGCCTGTTCTAGGTGTTGTTGTTGTTGACAGGCATTCAATGTGCTGTTAATTAAACTTTGACATCGCCCAAAATCACACGCCCATAAATTGAAAGAACCCTTGGGTATGGGCTGGGAAATAAGCTAGCATAATGGATCGTAACTCACAGGTGTTACGACCCGGAAGGGGTGCGAAGTTAGACTTACCTTGCGTGGCTGGAATTCATATTTGACACAATGCTGAAAGCCCTTGCCCTTGACCTTCATGGACGTGAGGACAAGACAGTTGCCCACAAAATGTGCCGTATATCCAACGCCCTTCGATGTCTTGAAGCTGGATGGACAAAGAGAGAGTGAGAGAAGTAGGAGAATAAAATGTATGTGAGCAATTAAATTGTTTTTGCCAATTAGTTGCAAGCAAAGTTGTGAAAAGCTATGACGAAGAAGTAGAAGATGAAGATGAAGCCCAACATTGGGTTTGTTAATAACACTTACCAGTAGAGATAGGGTTTCTCGCGCTCAATGTTCACCGAGTTAATTGGATCCAATCGAAACCAGGTGGTAAAGGTAAATCCATTTTCGTAGGGCCATTTAGCGAGAGGTGGCAAAACCATTGCCTGTTCGAAATAAATGCAAGGAAGAGAACAAAAATTTGTGTCAAGGGTGAGTGAAATCATTAGCTAGAAAGAAACTGCTACTCAGAATGTGCCACAATTAGTTGCACGAATCCACACTCAACACACACACGCACACACAACGCCAGCTTGTTAAATGTCAATTAGTAGCAGGTTTTTGGTCAAATGTACCGCATAATACGAGCTTAAGCTGGACACAAAAACAACTTGACCAAACACAGAGGGAGGAGACAGGAGACAGGAGAGAGAGAGAGGTATCCAACACAGTTTGGGGCACGCTTGAAGCACTTCAACAAACTGAACAAACCTCAACGAAAGCCAAACCCAAACCGAAAACAAAATCCAGAAACCAAAAACGAAACAAAACTCAAAACCAAAAACCAAAAATGAAACGAAACCACAAAAAACCTGAACAAAACATGAATTGAACTTTCCAAAAATAAAACCATATTTTATATACACTTGGAACAAGAAAATTCGACAGAGTTGATTTTGTTTTTATTTCAACTTAAAGTTATTATTTAATCAAAAAAAAGCCAACAAAGTTATAGAGAAAATAATACCATCGAGAATTTTGGCATTGAGAAATTCTTAAGGGGGGCTGGGCGGGTCAACAATCATATTGCTACTTGGAAATGAGAAAACCGTACTTGAATTTATCATGCATTTTGTGGCTTTTACGGTACAGAATACACACACAGAGGCAAAAGTGGACAGAGTTGCCAGAGTTGTGTGTTTACTTTGAGTTTTTTTTTATGCTCATAATTTATGGTCTTATCTTATTTATATAACTGTATAACACCACAAACTGTTTAACCAACTATCAACGTTTACAATTTGAACTTCCATTTCCATATATTATTATTTACCACAAATTCGCAACCTTTTGATTATGTGTATACTATAGTATATTGATTTATTTTGCTTTTCTAGCTTTGGGTAGCTCATTTTCCAACGAAATCTTTATTTAAGCACCTCAACTTCAACTCACAACGTGAAGGTGAAGAAGAACCTAAAATTGTTGAAGCGAACGTTTATTGAATCAATGGCACTTGAATAGTTGTAATGCACTCTCAACAACAAACTCTCTTGCATTCATGGCATTCATTCGTTCCACCACACACACACACATTCATATATATTTCAAATATATGTATGTATTTGTGTGCAGGAACAACAAAGTTTTCATTCATTTTAGCATTTGTATGCGGAGAGAACGAGTGTATCGTTCGTCGTGTGGCAGCACGGGCATTGTCTTGAGGCCTCATTCAATTGTGCAACAGTGCAACAATGCCAGAGAGCTTGTGGCATGCCACATGATTTAACATTGTTGCCTCTCTCGCTCTCTGTCAATGTGTCTCTCTCCCTCTTCATGCATGTGTGGTAAAATTGTCAAGTGATTTAGCCCCAGCACAAAGCGCAAAAGAGTAGCGGCAGCGGGGCGGGGTTGAAAAAAGTCCGAAACATGCAACTTTGCAGCATGCAGGAATGCCAGTTGCCAGCTGTCAGTTTGGACCGTTTTGTCGCAGGTCCTTTTGGGGGCCTCGGGATTCAGGGAACTCATTAGTGCAACGCAAAGCAGACGCATATACATACATATGTATGTATGTATGTATGTAGAGGGGATGCTGCTGCCTAAGGGTGGCGTGCAACGAATAGTAGCTATAGGGCTTGCACGGATCGACCCCAAACTCAAATTGGTAGACTAAAAGTGCGCTAAATGAAAATTAAAAAAAAAAAAAATAACAGAAATGAAGAGAAACGTTGCAAATGACCAAATGCCCGGAGGGTTGGGCAGGGGAGGGCAGAGGGGTGTGTTAGTAACATGTCCTGTTTATTGAACATTTTGTGACAATTGCGTTTTGTGCGAGTTTTTCACCTCCCCTCCCCACCAACACCCCTCGTCATTTCATTTCATTCCGTTTCGTTTTGGTATCTCGTATCGTTTCGTGTCGCATTTGACTTCCAATTCGCTTTATGGCACTTTTTATGTGTTTATGCCATAGACAGATAGCAAACACACACACACACACACACACACACCGCAGCTGAGACAACAGCTACTAGAAGCAGTTCATGCCCTGTGGCATGTGCCACATGGACGGCTCGCACACATTACGAATTCGATTTAAGTGCGACGCAATAAAATAAAAGCCCAAACCCCCATCCCTACAGCCAACAGTCCTCCCCCTAACAATGTCTCCTAACCCAACAGGAAATGAAGGAAATGGACATTCGAGCAATAGAATATCAGGGGTATATAGGGGGAAGAAGCAGGGATCGAATGTGAACGACTTGAAAGATATCCTATGCAAGTTGATTGGAATATTACAAGAAACCAATTGAAACATCGCCAATCGATAATTATCGATAATTTGATTGTCTTGAATTAAACGTTATCCGAATCGTTCTCTCTCTTTTCACAGGGTATTTAATGACAATTGGTTATTGTTATCGTTGGTTGTTTATTATCATTAGATAAAGTAGATTGTGGATGATGGCAGGGGGGGGGATGTAGACTTACCGATCCCTTGCGACCCGGAAAACTGAAGAACACATCGGGACCGTTGCGATGCGGCATTTGTCGCAGGACATTCAACAATTTGGCCGAATGACGCGGCCATTTGCCATTGTTGGCCTTCATCGTGCCAAAAAGCAGTTTCAGCTCCTTAACCGTTATGCTATAGCTCGCCAATACGCCCAGCATCTCGATGAGCAAATCTGCAATGAAAAACGGTTGAGATTGTGTTGTAGTTTATTTTTTTATTTATATCTTAACGTGTGCTTAATGGGTATGAAAAAATGTTGCTGATGAAAGCAACAAAATTGAAGGGCGTTAAGTGCGCTTTACCAAAAGATGCAGGTATAAAATACTGAATACACTACACTGCACGAAACAAAAATAATCTTAAGACTATCGACATTAAATTTCAGCTGCAGTTTTGACATCACAAAAAAGCATAAATCATCATCAAGTTAATATTCATATGAAATTGAAGTACGTTCAACTTTGCAAGTTAATCTGCCATAAAGAAACTTTCATGGCTTGAACTTGAAGTAGAGGAGCTTTTAGTAGAGTTTCAAGTCTCACTCATTCATATTGCCATACAATTTTTGCCAAAGTTTTCCCAAAACTACTTTCTTTGCAGTGCAGTTCCTGGCACTGAGATGAGAGCGCATTCAGTGAAGTGGCAAGAACGCTTTTAAGCCAAAGTGTTGGCAAAAAGTGGGCTGGGCGCAGGTACAACAGTAAGAAGGAAAAAGAAGAAGAGAGATTCTCAACTCAAGGTCAGCGCGTTAAACGAGCTGCAAATTGAATTCGAACTGTCGTCTGTTGAATGTTGAGAATAAACTAAAATAATAAATAAATTTGTCGCGCAACCGAAACACAAAACTTATTTTGGTTGGACGCACGTGCTGCTAACCAACCTGGTTACATGTTGCACAATGTTCTTCTTCTTGTTTTTATTCTTCTTCTTCGTCTTTGTGTTCAGGTTCAGTTCTGTTGCGCTATTCCCAAACTTCATTTGTAATGCACACTAATTGAAATGGGACGCACGGGCCGTTTTAATGCCTGGACTACGACTACAACATCAACTGTGTTGGGAGAACGAGGCCATCATTACCCAAAGGAGATCTGCCAGCTCTGCCAGCTGTTTGACAAAGTTGCGACAGCTTCTTCAACCCACATACAGCAGTTGCCACAGCTACCAGTTCCGCCATCCTCATCAACACGTTTCGAATTGCGTAAATTAAGAAATTGAGTAAAATCAACATCGCTCGATACACTTAGCGAAATTAAATAAATATATATACATACAGTCGAACTTCCGTGCAACGAACTTCAAGGGTACCATACTTTGTTTAATTGTTTGATTTCATTTTGATATTATTTTTTTTTTTTTATCAATTTTGCATTTATTTTTCTAAGTGAACAAAATTTACAACCGCCTACATATTGCCGACCGAATCGTTCCTGCGTTCTCTCTCAGTTGCAACATTGAGTGTCCCAGGACGACAATGTTGCCCCATTGGCCCCATGTTGACGCTGTCGCCTTCTCGCCCCTTCCCGTCGCCATTTCTTTGCCTTTGCTTCGAGCATCAAGCATTTAATTACACACACACACACTCGCACATCTTTTTCATTCAGTCTTTGGGGTGAAGCGTGAAATTACCAACCAACACGAACGACGCGTCGTCTGTTGCAATTGCTTAGAGCGCCGAGCGCCAAGCGCATTGACAATGCCACAGACCGAGACCTAGACCAAAACCAAGACCGAGGAGCTTGGAATTTCCGCATTCCTCACATCTTCAAAATGTCTATCCATCTGTCTGTCTGTCGGTCGCCGAGAGTTTAACTGCCTTTGCATATCTTTTGGCATCTTTTGCAGCTCGTAAAAAGCCAAAGTGCGAAGAACTTTGTCAGCGTTTTAATGTCCCCAAAACCAAAAGCAAATCAAAAAAAAGTCAAAGTCCGAAGTCCATCTCACAATTTAAAAGCTCCAAGAAACTTGGTGTCAACACAATCAAATTTAAAACGTTCTTGGAAAATCTGTTTTGCTGCTTACAAAAAAAAAAAGAAGGAGCAAAATCCAATCCAATGTAATAAACAAAAGCTGTATTGTCTGTTAGTTAATTGAATTCTTAATTAAGGCACTCAAATTGCCCACTCATAAATGTTGTTGTTGTAGTTGTTGTTGTTGTTGTTCTTATGTTCCTTCATTTTGATTAAACATCATCTTGTTGCTCCCTCTTCTGGCTGGCTAAGCAGCATTCTAGGCACAAAATTGCTGCATTTTTTCTGCGCGAAGCATAAAAAAATTAAGCCAATTAAATGCCAAGCATTTTCAATGCTGCAGATTATTGCAATTTTTATTCTAGATAAAAAACCAAAAAAAGGAAAATGTTTAGTGAAATATTTTTGTTGTTGCATATAGCGCAAAAATAACCTAAAGCTAATTAAATTTCAATTTAAAGTTAGAGTTGAAACAAACAAAAGTAAGTTTCTAACTTATTGTTGTTTGCCGAGCACAGAAGAAGAAATAGAAAATAGGAAAAGCAAAATGCCAGTCACAACGCAGTTTTCCATCTGTCGTTTACCGCAAACACACACACACACACACACAGAAAACTTTTAGTCTTATCTAATTTGTTGGCAAGTGTCACGTTTCGACATTTGTCAGGTGACACGCACACACGCACACACACACGCACATATGAAATTATGGCTTGAGCGTCGAGGCTCAAAAGTCAGCGACTGCAAATTGACAGCAGTTACAGTTCGTTAAATGCCAACTTAAGAGGTGCGGGGTATGGGGGGGGGGGACTAGACTGCTTAGGGCTATGTTTGTGAGAGTTGGAATTAGGGGAGAATCAGTATGTGTGTGCTTGCCAGACCGCAGATGTGTCATTGACTTAATAAAATCAAAATCAAAGCCAAAGGCACGCACTCGCTTGTGGCGCTGTCAGAACATCCTACAAGCAGTCAGAGGTCGGGGAGTGTGTGGAGTGGGTGGATAATGGTTTGGGGAGTAAAAGTGTCAGTTGGCTGTTCACTAATGAAGAGAAAATTTGATGCGCTGTTTGCTGCAAAAGCGACGTGTAAGAAAGAAAAAAACACGAATGTTTAGCATATACGAGAAGAACGTGACGTGGAAAAGGCGGGGAAGGCGGAAGGGGGGAACGGAATGGTAAAGAGGCTGGAGTAACGGGGCCAACGGGGCGTATCACAAGCGCTGACAAGCGTGAAATTAATCGAAAAGCAATTCGGCGAGTTGCGATTATTCCGACTTTGAAAGGAAATAAATCAGAAAGGCAAAACAAAAAGAAAGGACACAAACTGTGGCAAAGTCCAATTGCTGATTCATTCATGGCTAAAAAAAACAAAACCTAAAACTTGTTCTGCGTCATAGTAGGTTATAAATACTTGAGTTAGTTATAATACTCTTCAGATACTTTGTCTATTTTTAGGTAAGAGCTAAATTGTCATCCATTTGGATATCGCATTGTCATAGCAACAGCACTTCATTCAATCTGTTTTGGAATCTTATATGATGTGACATTTAATGTGGAATATGGAATTATTTAGTGTCTCGATGTTGTTGGTGTGATCAATCTTACCTGCCACAACAGTTTCGGAGCGCTGCAGACGGACAAGAACATGCTCGATAAGTCCAACATCTGTGCAGGCTTGCAGATTGCGAACGCTCTTTCGCAGAATGGCAATAAACACGCTCCAGATCTCGGCCTAAAACACAGAGAGAAAGAGAAATATTAGAGACAGTGAAAAGAGAGTTAGCATTGCATTGTAAGTAGCCAATTCCCAATTGGGAGTGTACACAAAAAAGAACAACAGCAACAAAAGATAGGAAAACTCCCAGCAAATGTATTACGAAATCAAGGAATCGACTGCGTTGTTGTTGTTGTTGTAGTTGCATCAATGTCTGCCCAGCTCAATAAGCAAAGTGAATTGGCCTACACACACAAGCTCACACATATCAGCTCACACACGAATTTATAGAGACTGGCAACTATATTTTGTAAGCGCGCTTAGAAGTATGCAGCACTTTTTGTTATTTTGCTGCATTGCCATTTAGTGCATGAGTGTCTGTGTGTTTGATTGAGGGTGTGTGTGTGCTTCCCTTAATGTAAACAGTCATTGAAATAAAATAAAATAATGGAAAATAATGGCAAAATAATCGCATGCTCGAACCAAGGAGCTGAATGCACTTAAAGAAAATTCTAAAAACCTCAAAAATAAAAAAAAAAAATTCATTAAATAAATAAAAAAAAAATATAGAACAAGCCATTTTTAACTTAAGGTATATTCCATTTTTAACTTAAGTTATATTCCTGCTCAAATATTTTTCCCAGTGCCAGCAACTTATGAGGCAAACTTCAGCAGTAGCAGCAGCCGCTTGCCACAATCAGCAACTGATTCAGTGTTTGAGTTTTGAGAGGGGAGAACAGAGGACAGAGGAGTGAATACAAAATCACAGAGGGGCAAACTCGCAGTGCTGCTTTTTGGGTGCTTTTGCATTTTGAATACGAGTACAACGTATTATTGCCGCCAAGTACAAAAAAAAACAACAAGTTTTTGGCGGTTTTATGATTATTGCCAGGCACACACACACACACATACACAGAGAGACATTCTCCAGGCGAGGCACATTCAGGAGATTGCACATTGATTTTATTTTTTTTTTTTTTATATATTTTTCATTCTTTTTTCTTTCGTTTTTTTGTTGGCCATTGCATACATAAACAGAAAATTCATATAATTTTCGTTTCGTGTCTGAGTTCCTTTGTTATATTTTATTTATTTGTATTTCCGACAAATGCAGACAATGAAAATTTAAGCGCTTTGAGTGTTTATAATGATTCTGCCGTATACTCAATAACAAAGTATGCTACAAGAGTCTTCGGCTATTCAAGTGCTCAATTATGGCTGGCTGAAATGCACTGCGTATACTTTATATACATACATCTTATATACATATAATATATATATGTATTTAAAACAGTGCTTCCACAAATACCAAATACATGTGGTTTCCGCGGTTTGCGGTTTGGCTGTTTACCGTTTGAATTTGAGTTTGGATTGGATTGCTTTTTGGGGTTTTGAGTTAAAGAGCTGATGTTGGGCTTTAAGCTTAGTTGGTTCTCCCTTGAAAATATCTATGTAAATCTTAAGCTATTTTACAAAACATTTCCATATCAAACTCAACTTCTTTCAATATTAAGAATTTTTATTTATTTCAAAGAATTTTATTGAATTTTCTTGACTTTCTTTTCGTTTGCATCTCATTTCTTAGCTCCGGTCAATTACTTGGCCAAACTTTGACACGAAGTTAATTCGTACAACGGATTTGTATTTAATAAAAAAAAATCTGCGTTCTTTTGACATTTTCTCTCTTTTTGGCTGATGCTATCAACGTTATCTGTTGCTTGGCTCGTTTTACGCTTCATTTCTTCTAACATTCTCGTTGCCCCAGTGTCCTTCATCTTTCTCATTCCCTTGCCTGAACTGCCTCTTCTTCATTTTGTTCGTCTCTCTGTTCAGTTCTTATCTGAAAAGTCGCGTTTTTCTTTCTGTTTATTTCTTTCTTTCTCATTTTTTATAATGTTTCTGCACGCATAATTTAATTCGTCGATTCATAAATAGCCAACAAAGATTCACTCACTCAACGCCCATGGCTGCCACGCCCCCTACTCTCTCACTCTCCCATTCACTCTCCTCACCCTCCAGGCATCATCGTTGAGGAGTTGCTGTGACTAAAGCTTTGCCGCTTTACAGCTGTCACACCCAAAGCGGCTTTCGACTATAAAAAAATACGCATTTGCATTCATACAAATATATACATTTGTATACTGTGTATATATTTTGTGGTGTAGATGGGAATATGCGTGGCTCCAAGTAATTGGATAACTCCAACCAACAATTGAAACTCTAGAGACACACACAGACACACTCACACGCACACAGTTGCAGACTCTCATACAAATTCCGAATAGTTCTTATTCGTGGTTTTTATATTTCTGGTTTCGATCCATGCGCCCCGTGAGGCCTCCACAACGAAATGTTGTCCCTCTGGAATTCCTTTGTACTTGTTGGATAGTTGTAGTGATACCTTTTAGTTTAAGAAGGCTCAGTCAAAGGGTATGCAGTGCTGATGTCAAAGAAATCTAATATTATTTTTTTAAGAAATATTTCAGGCAACGAAAAATCTAATTAAATTATGATTAAATTATGAAATGTTTGCACAGAAATATGAAGATAATTTCATTTTATTTTTGCAGTCTTCTGCTCTTAAATTAGCCCACAGGGCATTGCCAAGTCGATTCGAATCTCAGCTGAGCCTCATTAAATTTTTGTGTTTTGTCTGTTGCAAATGTTGCTCATAGCAAAATACAAAGTTGATTTGACGCCATTGGGTTTTGCTCTTTTTTTTCTTCTTCTATTTTTTACAGCAATATTTCTTAATAAGCGCCAAGCACACAATTGAGGATAAGAAGAAAAAATAAACACAAAAAATAAAAACGTTGCGAAGCGAAGACAAAAATTAAATAATAACAAGAGACGGCAACTTCAGTCAGATTTAAGAACGTAATTGGGTAGCAATTGCATGGCACACCAACAACAACAACAACAACAACAACAATAGCCACTGAACACAAATTAAATTTTTATCCTTTTCTTCGTTCCTCCTCTTTCTCAGCTGTCTTACATTATTGCTGCCTTAGTCTCTGACTCTGTCCAAGACGTTTTCAAAGTATTAGAGTGAGACGCACAGAGAGTGCAAGTGAGAGCGAGAGAGCATAAGCTGTTTTTTTCCTCTAGAGTCTGACCTTGTTGTTGTTGTTGTTGCTAAGGTTAAATTAAGCTTGGTCCGGCCAAAAGTCAAAGGACACAAAACACAAAGCCCAAACAACAAATTAATTTTTGCAAAAGAATAACAAAATTTAAAAATTATGAGCATTCTTTAACTCCGAGTTTGCTTTCTGATTTGTATTTTGTTTTGTTTTGTTTTGTTTTGTTCTGCGTTGAACTTAAAATATGGCAAAAGTTTAATTGCAAATTCATTTGGTGTTTTACTTTGGCTTTTGTCAAATATTTTTGTGGTTTTCTTTTTTGTTTCTTGCCATTTTATTTTGAGAGCCTAGAGAACTAGCTACCAGGGCCAAAGACTCTCTTAATTAGTTAAGGATGTCAACTAGATTTTATTTACAGCCGATGTTTTATGATCTTTAGAAACCTGAAGGGTCGAAGGGAGTTGAAAGACGAATCAAAAATATGTTTTTCTTTTGAATTCAATAAGCATTTGGCTAGCAACTTTTCTTAGCCCCACACTTATTTTCCACTTGATCAGCGAGTTTTGTTTGAACTCATTTGTCAGCTGGTTTCTGCCTCACATCTTCTCCTCGCAAACTTCTCTCCTTCTGCATATCTTTCTGCTGCCTTTAACTCTTCTAGCCATTTTCATATGCAGTCAAATCGTTTCGTTTCAATAGAATTTCAATAAATTTATCAACGTGCCGCCCAGTTTGAACACGAAAGACGCTCTTCCTCTTCGTCTTTGTCCTAGTCCTAGTATATCTTATATATATAGCAAGGAACATGAACAATTGCCACAAAAAGGAGAGATGAAAAAAGAAGCGTCGAGTCGCGTCGTGTCGCATCGCATCGCATCGCATCGCTCCTTCTTACTATTCTTCTTATTTATTTATTTTTTTTTTTTTGCATACCATCGTGTTTGCCAGAAGTTTGCCCCCTATTCAATTTCCACACCCCCGCTCGTCTCTCTATCTTTATATCATCTTTTTAGTGCCACTCCTTTCTCTCTCTCTCTCCCTCCCGTTCTCTCTTTCGATTGTCCTTGTCATCGTCTTTGGCATGCCGTGCAATGCGCTTATGCGCTTCCTTCCTTCCTTTGCGCCATTTGCTCGGCATGCCTTGCTTCCTTTTTCTTCCACCTTCTCTTTTTCTCTCTCTCTCTCTCTCTCTCTCTTTGATTTTAGCTCGACTAGCTTCTAACTTTATTCCTTTTCTAAACCCCCTTTGGCCCACCTCTCCTCCGCTAACCAAGCGTCTTTTGCGCCAGCTGCCAAACTGCTTTTTTCCTGCAAATCTGCTGCAGCTCTAACGGAAATTTATTATTGACAACAGCTGCCGTTGCAATGCAAACAAGCCGAGCAGCAGGCGCCCGGATACGCTCCTGCCACACACACACGCTCACACAGACATACACGTACACGAACACAATTATATGCACTCAGAGAAAAACAATGTTACAAAGACAAGCAAAAATTTAAAAAAAAAAAAAATGTTAATTTGAATATAAAAATATTTCCAACATAAATTCGTAAATCTAAAGTAGAATGTTTGAAGAAAAAAAAAAAAAATGTTAAAACTTAATTTTTATACTTAGTTCGAATTAAGAAGCAATAAAACAAGTTCTTGTCTTAGGTTAAAATAATTTTGTAGCTCTAATTGATTTCGAGCAAAGTTCAAATTCGACTCAAAATATCTAAACTTTTGCAAAACAAAGTTAACATTATTTTTGCCAAGTGTACGTACATACATGTTTGTGTGTATGAATAAAAAAGTGGCAGTAACAGCAATGGCAGCAGTTTGCCGGTTAAGTAGCATGGCACTGCCACTGCCACTGCCACTGGCTGGGGCACCCAACCCAACCCGATTCCTCTATTTCAACACAATCTTCAATATTCCATTCTCTTGGAGCTGAAGATGCTGAATGTCATTGGCGTTGCCTGATGTGCATAACATTGACACAAAGTGCAATGCCAAAGAGTGACAGAGAGAGAGAGAGAGAGAGGGATGTGGCGCATTGCCATTTACTTTGTCTAAGCGCTGACAGTCGACAAATTTGTCAATTTGCGTATGCATTGAGCCATTGAAATTGCCAAATGCAGTGCCTTAAGTGCAACTCATCAATTGTGACAATATATATTAATCGAACGAAGCTCATAAATACATCAATTGACTCAATATTGAACTATTTAAATTGCCCATTCAATCAGCTTGCCAAGGTAATTTCTCTTTTCTTAATCAAATGCCCAAATGTAACATTGATATTTGTCTGCCATTTTGCTTGTCGACGACGACACATTTGTCGCCTGTCGCTTAACGGACCGATTTCGACTTGCTTAATGGCTGACTGTTGTTTTTGTTGTTGCCACATACAAAGGACTTGAACTCACAGTTCACATTCGAGGGCAACATTATGTGGCAGGCAGGGCAGCTGCCGCTGTCAGTCGTCCGTCACTCAGTCAGTTAGTTGCTCGAGTGCCAAGTGGCAAGTGGCAAATGGCAAGTGACAAAGGCCAATCACTTGTTAATGTTGCTGACCTTCCCTCCGCCCACCCTAACCAAAACTATCTCTTTATTCAAGTTAATTACGCGCTGCATTGTCAACATTTTATTTCAAACCAAATTTTAATTTATTTAATTATTTTCGACCGCAGTTCGCAAGGGTTTCACTCATTTATATTACAAGGACAACTCAAACAACAACAAAAACTGTCAACATTCGCCAACATTTTGCTCGACGGACAGAAAAAAAAAAAACAAAGTTAAATTTTAATTATTTGGTTTTTTTGTTTGGGGACGGGCTTTAACTTTTTGTGGCAGTTGTCTGCTTCTAAATGTATTTTATTCTATTTTTTTTTTTTTTTTTTTTTTTTGTCCTTTTTGTGGGCTAAATTTCACAAATTAAAAGTTTTGACACAAACTGTCAGTGAATTAAGTAGAGAGAATTCATACTCGAAATTACGATTCAAATCATACTCAGGTCAGGGCACACATTTTACTTATGGTTGTGTGAAATGTATTTATTTTAAATATTTAATTTGATATTCATATTTATATATCCCTTATTATTCATATATTGTTCATATTCATATTCCAATAATATTCATATTCATATTCATTTTCATATTCATATTCATATTCATATTCGAATAACCACAAAGGTGTAAGAACTTCGATTTAGAAGTTATCTTATTTTCGATTCGCGTTCGTAATGGGATTCACCTCAAAATGGAATTGTTAAATTGTTGTTGTTGGCTGGCCCGGGCACGTTTCTAGGCTCAGTCAACCGTTAAGGTGTCAAAATTCGCGCACGAGCTGTGAAAAACGCGCGAGATTCGTTGGCGTCGCGCGCGTTTCAAGTCGCGTCTAAAGTTTGGGGTGGACCCCCCAAAAATAAAAGAGCACAAAAAAAAGACAAAACGCAGCCAAAACGAGATGCGAATCGGTAGACGCATCAGCAACCTTTTGATGCCAACTTCGTGCCCCAAATTGAATTATAAAAAATGTGTCACAAAAGTCAACAGTTGAGTGCTTTCCAAAAGCTGCTTCTCCAATTCACCTAAAAAGTCCATTGCGTAAAAGGGTTGCACGATTCGAATAGCAAGCACACACACACACACACATACAGCTGGTGTAGATAAGCAGTTGATGGCAGAGGCCTAGAGATTGATGTGATTTTAAGCCTAATGCGATTTGACTCAAACTTGCATTCACATTTAAAGTTTTCAAGCTTCCAAGCTTCCAAACTTTGATGTGATATGATCAACTGGGTAATTTTTTCACATTAACTGCTACTCGACCTTAAAGAGTTTAAGAATTCATTTAAAAGGCGTTGATAAAATTAATAATTTTTATCCTTTTTAAATCATGAAATATTTTAATAATTAAATTTTTAGCCTACTGCAAGAAAATTGTGCTGGATTCATACATAAAACCAAAAACCCTTTTCGTCTGCTTTAAGCTTTCACCCAACACACAAAACACACTTACACACACACACACGCTCACACACACGGTGCTAAGTATGTGTGGAAAGAAGCGCGATTTGCGTGCGGTTTAAAAACGCGTGCGCGTTTTATATGAATGAAATATGCAAATATTTGGCTAAAAGCAAATCGCTGCTAAGCCAAAAAGCTGCCACGCTCTTGCTTTGCTTAAGTTTGCCGTCAACACCTGCCACAATTCGAATGTGTGTGTGTGTGCGTGTATGTGTGTGTGTGTATGTGATGTAAGATTTTGAATTTCCGTGAATTGGAAATCCATCGAAAACGCATTAAATATGCCTGTTTTTTTTTTTTTTTTGATGGCCCCACAAATCGCACATAAGGCCCATAAAAACAATACAATGAAGCTTTTCTCGTGGTAAGTGGGGGGTGGGGGAGGGGATTAAATTGGTCATGTCAAACATGAAATTCAATTGTGTTTCAAATTTAAGAGGGAGACAGCGAGAGAGAGAGAATGCAAAATGGGCGCAATAACCAAAAAAAAGCGTGTAGCATATGCGTCGCCTGTCCCGATGTCTAATGGGCTGGTAGGGGTAAGGAGAGGGTGGTATGCGGGAAGAGGGGGGGGGGGAGATTTGGCAGCGGGTGTGTGTAGCTTTTGAATTTGTGCAAAAGTTTCCCGTTGACATTTCCATAATAATTTTCTTTTTATCTTTTTGTTGTTCGTTTTTTTGTTGCTGTTCGCAAAAAAAGTTTGCATTGCTTTTGACGCACGACTGACTAACGGGCCAACAGCAAAGTGTGTGTCTGTGTGTGTGTGTGAGTGTGTGTCTGTGTGTGTGTGTGTGCTGACCGCCTAGTCCTGTGTGGGTTGCCAGCTTTTTTGCATATTGATGAGTCAATGATGCCGTCGGCCTTAGAAATTTCCTGAAACTATACACACTATGGGTGTGGCGGGGACGGGGGGGACACAAATTGAATTACAAACGCATGTGAGGAAGAGCAAGGTGGAGCAGAGACAGAGAGACAGAGAGAGAGAGGGAGAGGGAGAGAGAGAGAGAGAGGGGGCTTGTAACAAAATCCTGCCCCTTTATGTGTTTAACTGACAGCATTCAAACCTTTGGCTACACACACACTAACACACACGCACACACTCACACACATAGACACACACAGCTGTACAGTTAAGCCCACAAGCCAAAAATGCAAAGCAGCTCAAAAGTATTTCAAACTGTTTGCCTATACCCCGAAGGCCCATGCCACGCCCATGAACTCATGTGTCTGTGTGCGTATGTGTGTGTGTGTGACAGAAGCTTGCGTCAAATTGAAGAATTGTTAACAGACCTGTATGCAGATTTCCTGTCGACTGACAGTCAAAAAGAAATCAACGAAAAAAAGTTTTAAATTCTTCTTTTTTTTTTTGTGTCTTTTTCCTTTTTTTAATGTGGCAAACAACAAATTTGAAGACCTTCTCCGACTGCTTGTTAAACATATATTTAAGCTTAATAGTTTTCAATTATACTTATTTGTTTTATTGGGCAATAAAATACTTTAATTGGCATCATTTCGAATGCGAACACAAATCATTTAGAGTTCCACTTTATTTGATTTGTTCACCAAAATGGAATTCAAATATCTCAAGATAATTTCGAGAGAGAGGGAGAGAAATAAATGGGGAAAGTTTGATGACTTTTCTATATATTATGTATTCTCTTTGTGCGAAGCGAATCTTTTTCTATTCATTTCGTTTCGTTATTTTTTTTGTCCTTTTTTTGTTGTTGTTGCATTGTACTTAAAATGCTATTAACTTGGAACTGGCTTACGAAATTTAAACTTGTGCGGCTTTTTGGCTTTGCGGCCCTTTTGGTTGATTGTATTTTACTTATAGATTTTTGGGCTCGCCTCGCCCCGCTGCGACATGACTTTTTTTTGGGACTTTTATGCTTTTTAAGCATCTACTTAAAAATACATTTACACTTTAATGGCGAGACACACACAGAAAAAAAAAGAGAAGCAAATGCCACAAACAAAAACAAATCAAAAAGAAATTAAATGACCTTTTCACATTGAAGCAACGAAGAAAGGAAGGAACGAAGGAGCGAAGGAACGGGAATTAGGTGCTGGAAATCGTAGATTTTTCATTTGCTTCTTTAACGTGACGCCAACGAGGAGTGACGACTGTCTGTCATATACAGTATATATAAAAGAACGAAGAAGAAGGAAAGTACGGCCAAGGCAACACATCAAACAGTCAGTCGCCCAACAAATACAATTGGCTAATATTGAGAGACTATACAACACTGTTCATGTGTGTTTGTGTAGAGCTCAATTCGATTGGCTCTGAATGACAATCATTCATATTTAATGTGTGTGTGTGTGTGTGTGTGTGGCATTCGCTTTGTGTATCTTTCGGTGGCTTTTTGCCAGCTTTTTCTGGCTTGCTGCGACAACAAAAATGAAAAAGCAACGATAAAAAAAAAAACGAATGTCAGAGCCAAACTGTGAAACACTTTGTTGACTTTGGCTCAACTGTCAATACCTTGAACGGGCCCCACACATATGTACAACACACACACAAACACAATGAAATTGGGGTCAATTCTTAAATTCATTGTTAGAGATATTTTAAATACACTTGAAAGCAACTTTTATTTTTTTCGTCACTTTTGTATCATTTTCATATTAAGTTTTGCTGTGTGAAAAAGTTTTGAACAGTTTTGTATCGATTTTGTTTTTTGTTTTGTGTAATGGGATAATATTGGAATAAAGAGGTTATTTATTGGTCGACATATTTTATTTGGGATTCTGTATCGAGTCACGTAATTTGCGTTAGAGCGAAAGATCTATTGTCATGGCCAAAAGGGCTAAGCCTAACAAGTTCTGCCCTTAACCCAATAACCAAATTTACTCTCCAACTTCTTCACCCTCCAGCTACCCTTCCCCTTTGCACTGCCATCCTCTGCTTGTGTAGTGTTAAAATACTATTTAAATACCAAAATACTATATCACAAATACTGCGCATGCTGGAAACTGAAACTGAATGAATTTAAGAACTTTTACCAGGCGCTGGTTGGTTGGCCTTAAGGGGAGGTTGGCCGGCAAAGGCGGAGGGTTGGGAAGGGTTATTACAACAAGAGGGTCACATTTTAGCTCGTGGCTGTGAAGGGCGGTTGGGGCGGATGGGGCGCGGTAGGGCGTGGCAGACTGGCAACGCAAATGGAAAACTTATAAAATATCTGCAACGAATACAAATTGAATTCATGAATAAATTTTAATGTGTGTGTGCGTGTGTGTGTGTATGTGTTGCCTTTAGGCTAAGTATGTGTGTGTCTCCTTCTTCTTCTTCTTGCTCGTAATCCAGCACAGAGGGTGTAAATTGTTCAGCGGAAAGGGGGGGGCGAAACTCTCTTTGGCATTCATAGATATCCATCGAGTTTTTGGGATTTTGTGTCTCTATTTTGTTGAACTTTGGCGCGCTCTCTCTCGCTCTCTCTCTCTCTCTCTCTCTCTCTGTCTCTATGTTTGGCAGATAATTATCGAGTGTCGCTCTGTGGACTGTAAGCCCACTCCCCCACCCCGTCCCCCCCGCCACACACTTAAACATGCCGCTAAGCTGCAGCTAAGCCGCCACTGAATAACGCCAGAAAAAAGTTTGTAATTTTTTTTAAGCCACACTTTCGTTTTTCAGTCGTCCGCTCTTTTTTTGTTATTGCCCCTGGCAACAAAATAATCACAAGTTAATGCCACGTGTAACTTTGAAGCTTGCAACACCAGCAACAAACCCGGCTAGCAGAGACGTTAGCGTCGCCGTTGCCGTCGCCGTCGCTGTTCAAACGCAGATAAGAGGAGTAAAGCCAATACCATAGCTACAGCCCCCGAACCCTTACCCCAACCCCTTCAATTTCAGTTATTTATTTATGTTGCTTGGCAAAATAAGAGCAAATTATTTAAAGACATCTGTTCCACAAAAATATAGAAAAATAAATAACAAAGGGGTGTCGGGGGCGGGGGCGGGGCGTATCGGGTAGATAGGCATCACGCTGCATATCACCATTTCACGAATTAGTGGAGATCCGCCAGGTGGCGCTATAATCAAACAAAACGAATGACGTCGGGTGAATTCTGTGTTGACCTGGCGAACAACCAAGAGGCGAATAAAAGCAGAGACGCAAGAAGCTGCAAAAGGTGTCGGAGGTAAAGAGTTACGCAAATTGCTGCGCTGGCAGCAAAGGTTGTTAAATTTTATTGGGCCATACAGAAGAGAACCGAACAGAACAGAAACAGTGAGAAGAAAGAGAGGAAGGAAGAGAGGCAAATTGAGAAAAGGCAGCGAGCTGGGGCAAATATGCGGTTTATGCGGCACGAGGAGAGGAGAGATGGTGGGGGGAGATGGTGAACCAAAAGCGGAACCCAATACTGAACCGGAACGGGAACCAGTAGCACTAACAGTAACATGAATCAGAAAGGGGTGGGTGGGGGGTTGGGTTAGGGGTGGGTGGGTTAAGGCCATAACGTGGCTTTGATTTGCGCGCTTGGCCAGGCTCAAATTTATTGTCAAGTATAAAATGTAATGGCCAAGAGTGGCTAGGGGATGGTTGTTCAATTGCAAGGGGGCGGGAATTGGTTGGTAACTGAAACAGTTATTTGCACTTGGCCCGGCTACGTGCCGAATCAATTGAGTGGACCAATGCGAAGCGAGCAGGCAGCGGTGGGTGGTGGGAGGGGCGGAAGAGTGGCGCTGGAGAAAAAGAATTCGCTGTTGCTGCTAAACACATAAATCATTTAAGTACACACACACGCACCAAGCGCTACACTCAAAGAAAATAGAAAGTGGATCGATTCTTTCGAGAAAATTATGTCGAAAAAATAAATAAAAATATTTTCAAAAATTTTGACTTGTTGCTTATCTTAAAAATATTTATATTATGTCAATGAATGACCCCGCGTGAAATTGGAATTGGACATTTAAAGCACTTCGAACTTCAATTTTGATGGAATCTTTTTTGCATAAAGTATCGCATTAACTGTGATGGCCAACACGAATGGATATATTATATGCTGTAGTCGTATCTCTTCCAAAACTTAAATTTTCTATATTTAAATTTTATTAATATTCCCCAAAACAAAAATCACCAAGGAATTTTTAATCCATAAATAAACAAAATTCAATAAATATTTTTGGACATATTTTTCTCTTAGTGCATTTGTATGTGCTATGTTTGTTTGTATTGTGTGTGTGCGAGCTATGCAAAAATTTGTGAAGCCTGTAGTTGTTTTGTTGGTTGGTGTTCTGTTCTTGTTCTTGTTGTTGTTGTTGTTAACTGTTCCCTGTCCCACAAGGCAATAAAATGGCTGTAAATTCCCTTTTATTTCCAGCTAGCCACGTAAAAAGGGTGGCAGTTGCTTGGGACGGGTATGCAAAGGGGTGGACGGGGGGGAAAGGGTGTGAGAGAAAGCTGCTTTTCAGTTGCGGCACCTGCTTGGCATGCCAAAATTAAGCAGCCAATGTTGCTGGTGGAAATTCTTGGTGGCTGGCGCCTAAAATCACGCAACGCTTTTTGTTCATGCCACTTCAATGATGCATATTTGATGCGTGTTTTACATATGCCGAACAACAACACACACACACACACACGCATACTTTAACATGCTGAACATTTGTCAGTTGACAATTTTCATTAATTTAAAAAGCGACTGAATAAATTCGGCGAGCCGCAACAACAGTTTTGCCAAAGCGGCACTTTAATGGCTCGCATATTTAAGTGTCTTCAAATGGATCGACTCATACACACACCTAAAAACACTCCACCTGAGCAAGCAACATTTCTTTTTAGCCAAAAAGCAAATGCCAAAAGTTCCACCTTCAAAAATAACCACAAAACAAAAATAAGAAACAAAGTTTAATTTTTTTATTTTCCTCTCGGCTTTTTCCTTCTTCTTTTGCCATCACTTAGCTCGCCTTTAGCATTCAGTTTAAGCTAGGTAATGCAACAAATTGTAAAAACGGCAAAACAACTTTATCTGCAGCTTCTGCTTTTTGACAGGCTTCTTCTCTAACGGAGCAAATTCCACTACAAAAAAAAAAAAAATAAAAAACCCAAAAAGTTTATGCTCTCGGAGCGCTTCAACGCTGCTGACCCGGTTTGTGCCAGCAGCACTTTATGTCGGTAGGCGTGAGGCGTTCCTAAAAATTGAGTAATTTTATTTTAGACTTCAAATAAACCAAGTCAGAACTTTAATCATTGAACCGACATGATTTTCATTAAATATTACTTATATATATATATCCCAAGATCTAATTAATTTAGGAGGTAACTGCTAGTCGAGCATAGCAAACTTTAAGCTGCTTTTATCATTTTTCTCTGTTTAATAGATGAATGAACTAAAAACTTGAAACAAACTCATTAAGCGCGACAGCATTTCCCGAAATTTGGCGTTAACTATGCGGCAGCATGTTTTCCATTGAGAGACGGGGGCAGGGTGGGGTGGGGCTGTGGTTGCATTGTGAATGCCATATAGTACCATATCTATATGTATAAATAAATATATATGGTTGGTGCCTGAATGTTGGATGCTTGAATGTTGACACGGTTGCACATCTTTCGCTGTCTACATTTTCGCACATTTTCGCAGGCAGGGAGACAGGGAGAAGGAGAGCACACACTAACACACATGTAGTACTCTCTGTGTTATGGCCGGGAGCCGCATTCCTTCTTTTTGCCAGAATTCATGCTAATAATTTGATGTGGCGCCAAGCGAGCGACGCGCACACACACACACACAGAGCAAGGAGAGGATGACACACAGACAAGGATGACACACCGCGTTAGGTGTAAAATATTGTTTAACACGAACCCACTCACACACACACACATACACACACACACACAGCCACACACTCATGCATAAGTTCATATGCAAATAAATAAAAGTACAAAAATAAATACAGTGGAAACTTTGCAGTCGGACACAACCGACGGCGCTTTACTCGATACCTGTTTGGATAAAAATAGGCCTGCTTGCAAAGCGGCATAATCGATATCCCAGACCCGCTGTAGGCGTATAACCCGAAGCTTGACACCTGAACAAAGAAAGGACAAAGAAACTTGCAAAGTTTCAAGACGTAAAAAGATAACCAACATACTCTATAGCTTGCGGTATCGAGTATAATAAAAGAATGAAACAAAATTGAGAAGCATTTCATCTAGCGCTTTCATTACGCACAATTTGGGCACACACACACACCCACACACTCCCACACACACACCCACATACACTCTGTGTTGCTGGTTAATTTGTCTTTGATGACGCGATGCCTGACAAAAATTCTTTTTTATTGAATTTTATGGCATCAAATTTGTATTTGTTGTTGTTGTGGCCGCCCCCCGTCACGCTGATTCGGTGTTGTTGTTGTTGGAAACTCACCTGCAAATTGGGCGGACAATGATCCAATAGCTCCAGCATATGTTTAATATTCTGCGCATCCTGTATCACAAAATTCAATTCCATATCAAATTCACCGCCGACCAGCTGCAAAAATCAAACAAAAAATAATATTAATTAGCGATTGATTATATTGATTCGGATACATGCATGAACATGTATGTACATATGTATATATATACATATGTAAGTAGTCATGATTAATTGAGTTTATTCAATTTGAAATTTAATTAAATCAACTTCAGAGCAATGTCAAACTTTTTTGTGGTTTTTATTTTCTTTTCAAAATAATAATACAAAAAAGTTCAATTTTATGTTGATTTCAAATTATTTGTATGGAAAAATGTGGTGCCCGCGGCGTTGCCAGACTGCCATGAGAATGTAAGGTTGCATCACACACACCTACAAACACTCGCACACACACATTCACAGAGAACGCTTGGTATAGAAAATTGAAATTGAATATGCCATCGAATAATGTTTGGTTGCAGGATGATTTTGTGTTTGGATATACTATTTGTGTGTGTGTGTGTGAGTGCAAAATTAATAAAGCAAATTGTTTGCAACTTGAGCTTAGCTGAGCGATGAAATGAATTGCATTCAGTTTTGGGTTTTTGGTCTTAGCCCTATCGAATATCTAGAACCAAGGGTAATACTAATTTGTGTTCGCGATATTGCTGAATAACGTTTCGAGCGTTTAAAGTTCGTAATGATGATTATGGCTTTAAGTGAACGAGGCAGGGCAACATTTTAGCGGGTGTAGGGGGGATGGATTATCATGCTGCGGTGGACTGTGTCAAGGCATTTGAATGCCTTCGAGCATTTTTGGGGTCCCAAAGTTGTGGAGCTTAAGTTAAGTACCTAAAGATGTTCAAGGGGAAGCAAGCTAAGAGAGCAAGAGAGAGATAGAGAGTCTGAGTAGTTAAGGTATAGAAAGGTTCTAACTTAATTACGTTGGGCCAACACAAGTTTCACTGCCTTTTCCTTATCTTTCTTAGGTTCCATTTTATATATATTTATTTTTTTTGCTGTCTACAGCCAATTGATTTGGCAATCGAATTTCCCTTCTTATTGTTGTTGTACATCCGCCACCAACCCCTAGATTTATAGAGGGGGGCGGGGGTAGGGGGATTGTATATTTGTGTCAATTCATTTGATGCCTTTTTGTGCGCTTTAATAAAATGAGCAAAATAGATTCAATAAGTTGATTTGAGTGTTGCTCCCCCCCCAAAAGTAAAATAAAGCTTGCTCACAATTGTTGCAAGTATTGCCAAAAATTATAGCAGACACCAACCCCCCACAACACCCCCCCTCCTACGCACACCCACAGCTTATTTATGGGTCTATTTTGTTTTGCACTTTGTGTCTCTGTTTGTTGTTTTCTTTTGTTCGACTTTTTTCATTTTCATTTTCGTAGCTTGTTTGGCGTCCGCCAGCTGGGCGCCTATCTCTCTCGCTCTCGCTCTAGCTGTCTTTCTGTCTCCCTCTCTTTCGTTTTGTGTTGTTTTGGCGTTGCCTCAAGCCAACTGCACTTTTACCAACGGCTTGTTATGGACAGCTTTATAATTATGCGTCCTTAACCCCTTTTTTTTTGGATGTTGTTGAAGTTGTTTTTTCATCGTAGTCTTGGCTTGGCTTTAACAACCGCAACCATGGTTGTGGCAACCCTTCAACTCCTTCTCTTAACCAACTGCCAACTTAGATTAGCAAAGGCCTGTTGTGAGATTTGCTTATCACCTAATTTGCCGTCAAATCAAAGCGTAAGCCTTATTTTTAGCTTTAAGCAGCTGCTCATTAATGCAAAATAAGCCAACACGTTGAGGGCTATGGGCTAAGCACGACTAGCGCATACTCTCAAGAGAGAGAAAGAGAAACGAAAGAGGTTTTAGCTCGAACCCCAAACAACATCTTCAATCCAAAAAGCAATCAAAAAAAATAGAAACTCTCATTCGAGTTTTAAATAAAACTTTTCTTGCACTAACAATTATGGCGAACCTTGCGATTTTTTCAAGCGTTCTAAACGCCGCTTAATTATATTCCAAATTTATTTTGTTTAAGCTTTTTCACGCTTTAATTCCCCAGCGAGTTTTCCCAGCACGTTTAGTCAATTTTGAGCTCATTTAAAAAGTTGTGTTTATATTTTTTATAATCTTTCTGTTGTTGTTGTTATTTTGCCTCTTGAGAGAGCGAAGCTGTCGCTGACGTTTTCACTGTTGCTTGTCACCTTGTCTCCGCCACCCCCCTCAACACAAGGCCACCCTCTTTACCTGTTTTAACATTTGTTCCGCTTTCGCTTTTGTATTTTTTGTTTTTATTTTTCGTCTTGTTGCTTTGAGTCGCTTTGCGCTCATTTAAAGTAAATTGAATTTCTATTTTATTTAAAATGCGCATTGAGACGCACTAAAAGTTCACAAGTGGCAACGTTTTATGTGTGTGTGTGTGTGTGTGTGAATGTGGTAAGGGGGGTTAGCGGGTGGAAGGTGAATGCTGAAAATTTAGCGTGAAGGTGTAAAAATTACACTTTACACCAGCAAAAAATAGCTTAAAATGGCCAAGTACTAGAAAGAGTAAATGTTAGAGAGGGGAAGGCGATGATTAGGGTTACGGCTAAAAAAAAGGGGCTTGCCCTTTGTATTTGATTTTGTTTGTTGTTGGCTATTCTCGCTCGCTTTTTTCATTTTCTATTTACTTTATTTGTTTCCATGTAATTCAATTTAGTTTTGAAGGCCTCGAAGTTGATTCAAAATGCGTAAGGACCCATTGTCAAAGAAGTGTGGGACGGGGGACGGCGTGAAGGATTTGTATCAAGGTTGCTGGTAATAGGAAAATATATGTTTATATTTGGACATAAGTAACACGAGAATGCTGCAATATTAAACTAAATGGGTTCGACAATAATTTGTTTTAAGCACGACTTAAAAAATTTATCATTTAAAAATCTATTTGGTTTAGTTGAAATTTTTTGACTGCAACTTTCACAGCTAAGCTTCAACTTTGAACCGAAAGTCGAGCTACGCAAAGTGTTCGCTATAATTCCCAAGTGTTTTTTTTTTGCCACAAGTTACGAAACAAAGCTCGCTGTGATTAACTACCCCTGGAGGAAACGCAAACAAAACGCAAACACAAAAAAAATGAAACACAAGTCGAATGCAAAAGAGGCAAAAACACAAAAAGGCACAACATGAAAATTCTTCGCACATTTCTCTTGTTTATTTTGCATAGCAATCAACTATCGTTCTATCTCTGTCTCTGCTTGCTTTTAACTTCTAATGCCGTCTCTCTCACTGTCTCTCTATCTCTTTTTCTCAAGTGTAATGCGTATGTGAAAATGTCTGCATCATGTTGTGCTTTATCCTGTGCCGAATGCTAATGCCACTTTGATGCTTTATCATGACGCTTTATCATTGCCGCCGCTCTACCATTTCCGTATACCAAAGAACCTCCCTTTCAAAAACCCTTAAAAACCAATTCCCTATACTCCAGCTTTCTCCTTCTCTCTCTCTCTCTCCTTATCTGTTTCTCCCCTTCTTTTGGAACTTTTTAGGGCTTTTAAGTCGGTTCCTCTTTTTATCATTTATTTTTTTGCAGTGGTCGTCATTAGGGAATATTCTCAGTTTTATTTTTGGTTGGTTTCGTTTTTTTTTTTTTTGGTGGTTAAGCTTTTAAAACAGTTTTTGAAAAGTAAACGCCAACCACACTACCAACCTGTTCCCCCTTCCCGCACCCCTTTCATACACAGCTCCCAACCCTTCTTGTGTTAATCCCCAATCCTCCATTTTTAGTGTCAGTTTCTCACGTTTTCAATGTTGTTGATTTTTTTTTCGTTTTGTTGGTGGGTTTTTTCATACATCTCGTCGCTTATTTGAAAATGCTCTTTGCTTCAAACAATTTATACAATTTCTTTTACATTTCGTTTGCTTTTACTTTAAATACTCTTCTTTTTTGGGAAGAGTTAATTTAAATGAGTGCAATTTTAACATATTTTCCAACACCAGCAATCTGTGTGCATTTTCTACTTTGTAGCTAACAATATATTTTTTTATTTTTGTTGAATATATGCAAAAATGTAAAAATATATATAGATAATCATGTAAAGTAGAGTATCTGTTAGTCGTTTAGTTTCTTGTTTATTTTTGTTGCTGTCTGCTCCACTTTACCTTTTCTTTGGTATTTCCACTTACTACACACAGCATTCAAATAGCTCGTTGGGGAAATTTTGTTTCTTGTGCAACTTTTATATTTTATTTTTCTTCCGTATTATTTTATGGAACAAGCACACTTGTACTCCCCGAATTTTCCCTTCCAACTCCCTAGTTGCCAAATATCCCAACTTTCTCGCGAGCTCCCTTGTTGCTGCATTATTTTTTTTAATGCTTCATTTTATTCTTTTTTCAAATCAATTTTGCGATATTTTTTAAGTCTAAGGAGCGAAAGAGATTTGTGGCTGCTGTCTTATTAGGCTCCGATCTATTTCATCGACAACAAGAAGAACTTTTTTTTGCGATGCTGTTTTGAGCCAGATTATTAATGGCTCTGGCCTCATTGTGGCCATTAGGCTAACTTTGGTCAATTGGGTCAATGCCGACAGCAACAACAACAATACTGAATCTGTGTGTGTGTGGGTTTTAATGAATTTCATGGTCAAGCCACGCCCCCTACACACACATCCGCACATCATTGCCGCATATGAACAAATGTTAACGGTCATTCCGAGGCTTTCGGTCTGCCCATCATTTATCATCACAAACAATTGGCGCTTGCTTAAACATGCGCCATAATTACAATACACACACACACACACAAAGGATATGTGTGTGTGTGTCTTTTTGCTGCCACGCCCACTGTGCGCCTTGATGATAAAAGGATTCCTTTTGCCACACAACAACTGTCAGACATCAATCAGAGATTTTTTCACAATTGTTTTTTTTTGCTTTTGTCCGGATTTTGCTTTTCTTTTATTTCTGTATAGATTTTTTGTTCTATGCCTGCTCGCCTTTAATCTACTCCTGTCGTATTTTATCTCTTTGTGGCCTTATCAATATGCAAAGTTTCTAGCAGCGGAGGCAGTGGAGGGGCTTGGAGGAGCAAGTGATTGAGAGAGAGATGGGAATGTGGAAAAGTTGAGACAGATTCGAGAACTTTGGCTAGAGAGCTCAAGCTGATTGCGTGGGCGAAATTGTTGTTGTTGTTTAAACATTAAAATAAATTTATGCTTAAATAAAGAAATGTAAAAATTGGTAGAGGCGTCGCGGCGCATAGGGGTGGGTCGGAGAGGCGGTCGTTGAATATGTTGAAAATTGTTTATCGCAATGAAAAAGTTTTCCGTTTTCAGTTTTCAGTTTGCAAGGAGCAAGCAGACGTCGCTGTAGCTGGTTTTTGCTTGTTTGTTTTTTGCTTATTTTTATTTATTTTGCTATTTTCTTTCCATTGCACATGTGTATGTGTGTTCGTGTAAGTGTGTGTGTGTGTTGTGTCTGTTTTGAGTTTCGAGTTAATCGAAAAAGTTAATCATCGAAGTTTTGCAACACGCTAAGCATTAAATGAATAAACCAACTCCTGCCGCCCTTCCTGACCAGTTTTAAGCAGTGGGCGTGCCACGCTTCAAGTTACAAAAAAAAAGAGAGTAGGCAACAGAGAAGCTGAGAGAAGGAAGAAATAAATTGAAAAAGTCAAAAGTGCATGGTCATTGCAACAAAAGAAACAATACGGAAAAACAAACTGTCTAAGAAAACAGGCCGAATCATGAAAATTTAAAATCAATGAAAATAAAATATGAAGGAAATTCAACTTTGGAAACAACGACACCAAAGTCAATTGACTGAAAGAGGTTGATCAACTTCCAAAAAATAAAAATTTATAAAACTCTTAGAAAAAATAAAAAAAGAAACAGAAACAACAAAAACACAAAGTCTTAAAATAAATAAAATGTATTATAATGAATTTACTTTTGTGCTATTTTTTTTATTTTCACAATATAGAACAGAGAATTAAAAACTTAACGTTAAGAATTTTAATGAAGATATTTCAACTAATTTTTATAAATCGAGCTTAGAAAAAAAAAACCATTTTTACGCTAAACTTCGGACGTTAATCCGTTTTATTTAATTTTACCTCCTCTCAAACGAAACTCACAAAACAAATCAAAAACTGTCTGAACTTATCGATGGTCCAATAGATCTTATTTATCCAGCTGTCTGTTTCTAGTATGTTTTACTCGACTCTTTAATCTTTAATCTCTCTTTTTCTCTCTTCATCTCTCTCTCTCTCTTTTTGCCATAATCTTGACTTGGCATAAAATAATTGCCTCGCAACGGGGTTTCCCCGTTTTGTTTCATTTTCAAGAGACAACTCTGACTTTCCGCCTCTTCCCCACAACCACCTCTTGCGTATCCGGCAATGGCAATAGGGCTGAAAAGTCGCTACTAAATCCCTGACAATTTCTTATTTCCCCACACACACACAGCGACACACACACACCGACAATTACTTAGGTTCCCTCACAACCCACAAGCCCCACACTTTGATATATATTGTTGGGCCCCGCTAAGTTTGAGTCTACAGGCTCTTGCCACGCCCCCCCCGCTCAAACATTAAACATGCCATTATGCTCCATGCTCACGCTTTCATCTCACCTCCCCCCATGCCCTGTCTTTGCAACAAGTCTACTACGACAAACATTATGGACACTTAAAATATTTTCAATGCACATTATTTGCTGATTGATTGAGTGATTGATTATACAGACTGTGAGTGGAGGGGCGAAAGCAAGCGAGCCAGCATTCAATTTCCCTTCACTCCCACCCCCACTTCCCTGCAAAGTGGCTGTCATTTGTGCGCGTCTTTCCCGTCCTTCTCTCTTTGGCAGGCAACATTTTATTGGCGGCCTTCTTCTTCATTGAAAGCTTTACAAATTGTCATTTTAACTCACACAAACACACACACAGGCGCAGGGCTGGGTGAATGTGCCCCCAAAACTGATGCGTCGAGTTACGAGTATTAAGTTCAAAGCCCCCGCCACCATGCCACCCTCCCACCCCGCCTGAAAACACACGCTGGAACGATGGCCATTAGTTTGTCATTGTCTGACGCTTTCAGCTTCCTCTTTCTCAACTTTGAAAGTCAATAATTGAGCGTTAAATATGATTTAAAAGCGCAAAAAGTGGAGGACGACGAGAAGGAGGAGGAGGAGAGAGTAGCACTAAGGGGCGAGCATAGCGACCTTGGCTTCATTGTCAACCACCCTGATGACGCAGTATTTTAAACGAAACGAAAAACATGGCGGCACGCATAGAATATCCGTCAAACAAAAATCGATTAATATCGATTAATGTAAGTATTTGACAAACAGAAAATTCACAATTGGAGGGAAAGAGCTTTAGAGTGTTTATCGAGCGCTCACTGTAGTATGATCGTGGCCCAACAATTTGTATTTTATTTAATTTCAAACCGCTGGTAAATTTTGCAACTTTTGCTGAGAAGACTTCGACGGCGAAAAAAAAGTGGGATTAAAACGCAAATGGGTTGAAGGGGCGCGTGGGGGGGGGGTGTTAAAGGGGGCTGAACACTGCTTGAGTGCACTTTGCAACGTGCACAAAGAGGCGGCAACCTGTGCTGGCAGCACACAAAACTAAGTGAAGTAAAATTAAGAAAAATGCTCAAGGCGAAAAACATGGCAAAATAATAAAAGTAATGAAAATGTGAAACAGGCCATAAAGACGAAAACGAAGAAGAAGCAGAAGACGACGGCGTTGACGAAAAAAGTTAACAAGTCAGAACGACTGCACAATATTTGAGCTCTTAATGCAACTGAACAACCCACTCGGGCAATAAATGTAAGAAAAAGGGCCAAGATAATGAAGGCGGGGTGGGAGCATACGAAGCTGACTGGAAATCACAAAATAAAAGCATAAAACGACAGGATATTAATTCAGCCAGGTGGCAAGGCAACCCTAGCTTAAATGCATCTTGCAGCCTAGCAAAAGAAAATCGAAAAAACTATGAAAATATATTTACTTGAAATATATTAATATAAATATGTATGTTGCTGCCGATTAACTTTGACAATTATCGATAGTTATAGTTTGTTATCGTTCTTAAGCCATTTCAGCACCTAAATGCCCGAGTGCATTAATGGCCTTCTGTGCAATACTGATTGCAAATAAGCCTTAACTATTATCGATTTTTATCGTTTGCTATCGATAACATGATTTATTAGTTCATCTTTTATTGTGATACGCTTTTAGCTATTTGTTATTTTAACATAACTTTACTACTGACTTTTATACAGAGCCAAGGTTCATTGTCCACCCAATAGACTCAAATTTGATTTGAAATCAATTTAATTGCTTAAAAAATGAGTTTTTTTTATGATTAATTGATCAATTGATGCCCCATGAACTGTCAGTTTAAATTGTTTATGTTTGTATCTGCAGCACAAAAAACATGAACGCGTCGCGACATGTCGCTTGCGACACATAAAAAACATACGGATAGTATATAAACTATGTGCAAAAATGTTTGGGGTGAAATATGTTGCATACTTTCAGGTGCAGTCGGAATGCAGCTGCATTAACAGCTCGTTGCTGTTGTTGCCACACACGCCACACTTGCCACAGTTGCTAAATGTCCTTGCAGCGTGGTGTTGGTGTTGTTGTTGTTTTTTACCACCTCACGAAGTAGTTGAAACAAAAGGCTTCGGCAAAGAGACTAAATATAGTATATATTTGCAGCAGTTGCAGTTGAGTTGATAGGAGAGCAGAGACGGACAGAGAGAAAGAGAGATAAAGAGAGGATGAAAGGGTATTGGATAGTTTATTTTTTCTTTTTTTAATCAGGTATGACGTTAGCTGTTTTAGCCATGGCCATAAAGGTCAGTGCTCATAAAAGCCAACGACCTGCGCCGTCATTTCAGCAAAATTAGACAAAATTAGCAGAAAATATATAGAAGAAAAAAGAAAGGGGGCAAAGGGAGCTTCTTCTTTTTTTGTAGGTTTTTCTTGTCATGTAAGCCAAGCCAGAACTCAAATACTCGAAAGCCAAAAACCAAAAACAGCCAACAGAAAAACTCGGCTAGAGCCACTTTGCTTAATTAAACGCGTTCAGAGTTGTTAGTGTTGTTGTTGTTGTAGCTGCTTAGAAGCAAAGAAAAAAGGTGACAGAGGGAGAGACGAAGGAAGTGAGATTGAAAAGTGTGCCAAGTGGAAGACACACTTCACTTCTTGTGGCTCGTCAAAAAAAAAAAAGACGACAAGAAGTCACAAAGTTTTGTGGCAATTTGTAATTTAAATAATTAAAGAAAGACGCTGCAAATGGATGGAGAGAATGGGTGAGAGGGGTGAAGCGGAAGCAGCCACTATCATAATAATCATCATCATCATTATTATCATCGTCATGCTTAACATCCTTTTGGCATCCTTTTGGCACATCGCAGCATCAGCACTTTTTTTTTTCGTCTGCACAATTTTAGCACCTTTCAGCAATAAAAATTTTCTGCACAACTCGACAATTTTTGTGCCGCTTTAGACAAAGGTAACAAAAGTCAATGCACACACACACACACACACACACACACATAGGGCGAGAGAGAGTTGCCTAGCCAAAAAGATCTGCATGGCAAGATAGGCGCACACGATTTTAATGAAAAGCCAAGCCAGTCCGACAAGAAAGCGACGAGGTAGAAAAAATAAAAGAAAAAGGGAAAAGCCCAAAAAGGCTTCAAACAAAGTTAGCTTCATCTTCCTCGTCGTCGTCGTCGTCGTCGTCGTCGGTGTGTGCAAAAGCCGTGTGCGATGTGTGCTTTAGATAACCGTTAGCTCAGCTTAGGACGCGATGGCGTTGCCAGATAAGTGCGCTCCTTAAGTCTTCAAGCAGCCCCGTTTTGCAGCCACCAACTTTTGAGTATTTAAAAGCGAAGCAGGAAGAAGCAAAAGAAGAAGAAGGAGAAGGAGAAGAATGACTAGTTCAAGCAAGGGTCAAACGCAAAAGATCTGGCTGAAAAATCAGCACTTTGATTGGAAAGGAAAGCGTGCTTCGAAATATTTGGCAATAAACCAAAGCTGTGGAATATATCAAATATTCAAACAACTCGATTACAATCACATGAACACCAAATAATGAACTGTATAATGAATTGATGGCCATGTCCAAAACAGATATACAGATATTTATGATATGCATTATTCATCAGGATAATTTTATTTGTTTTCTAACTAATTTCATTGCATATTTAACGATTCGAATTGATAGGCCATATCATATCATACCAATAATACTCGCTGACCACGCTGATGCTGATGATGATGATGGCGATGGTGGTGGGAAGAGACTGGGGGCAGTTGGCATAATTTTATTGACTAGACAAATACATATCTAATCTATATTTATCTGCATAATAAGCGAACATTATTGCCTACACCTACACTAGAAATGTTCCGAAATATTTACATATAGATTGTGTATTATGATTTCGAAATGGCAAACGCAACGCATAACATAAAACTGAATGAATGCTAATGACATTTCACACAGGACACACACACAGGGAGTGTGTGTGTGTGTCGCAGGACATTTAGACATGGCCATATCACGAATTAATTGCAACTGAAAGCTGAGCTCACAAATGGAAATGAACCAAACCGAACCGAACCGAGAAGCGCCAGTGATATGACTTTTGCATTCTAATCATTCAAGCGCGCACAAAGTAAATTTACTAAATGCGTGCTAGTGTTAGTGTTAGTGTGTGTGTATAAGTTGACTAATTGAATGAGTTGGGGCAAAAGCAAAAACCAAACCTAGTATTTTCACAGTTGAAATGCGTTTGTCAAAATAACATGTTGCAATTTTGGACAACAAACAAAATCTTTCCCCTTTTCGTGTATCAAAACTAAACCTTTTGGTAAATTAAATTAATCAATTGCTTAAAAAACATTCAACACCTTTTTGGGTGAGGATATTTCTTGGCAAGACTTAGTAGGTAAATAATTCTTAGGTCGCAATGCATTCAACCCCAAATCCCCAAATAATAAACTAAGAGTTTAGTTCTTAAGCTTGATCATGTCGCTAAGCTGAAAATGTTTGAGAGTTTTAAGTATCTTAAGATATAATTATCGAAAATAAACATAGTATAAAAAACATTGACAAATTCGAATTAAAATCCAAAATCAGCAGGCCAAATATATATTATTTATAAGTATAAGCACACAAAATACATATAAATAGTATATATGCATAGTAAATGCGTGTTGACTAGTCAACTAATTAGGTGGCTAATACGTGCTGCTGCTGCTGCTTCTTTTGTGTTGGGTTTGGGTTCGTGGTTAAGTCAACGATTAGCTAATGCCATGGCAATTGCAGATTGGCAGAGTTGTTGGAGCCGATGACAAAAGTTTTTGGCATTTGGCCACTTTGTGAAATTGTTTGCCATATTTGCTGCTGCCTGAAACTTAACTGAGTCAAACACACACACACACACACACACACACGAAAGCACATACACTAATCAAATAAACGAGGCGAGCGAAACTTGAAGCAACAACTACAAAAAGGGCATTGCGATTAGGGGTGCCATGGTGGAGGGGGGCGGTTTTCTTGGGCGGGGTACACGCGTATTGAATATTCAATATGGCTGTCAAAGAGTACACTAGAAAAAAAAAAAAATGTGGATATTTAATGCAGAAAGCACAAAGGAAAAACTTGCAAAACCTGTCTCAGATTTATAAGAAACTTTTTCTATTTTCATTTATAGCAGCTAATTGCTATTAATTATTTATTTATTGATTAATCTAAAAATAAATATATTTGTCGCAGTGTACCAACAACGAGAACGTCAACAATATGAATAGAGAAAGGCCCTTTATTAAGTTAGAAGACGATATCAAGTTGCACACTTTGTATGTATGTGTATGTGTATGTATGTGTTTGTAACGTCCTAAGACGGTCAATATAAATTTGTGCGTGTGTGTGTGTGTGTTCGTGTTGGCCCACTAGCTGAGCTAATTAATGAATTGGCATAACTTTCGTTCGTACTAACTCGCTGGGCAGCACAGCCAGAGTTCTCTCTTTAGCATTCCATCGTCTTTTCAATTAGAGCTTACCACCAAAATGCCCGACCCCAACCACCCATATTGCCATACCACCCTTCTCCTTGCGTCCTTGCTTTTTCTGTTTCGATTGTCTTTCGCTTAGTTCGCATAGTTTGCCAAAGAGCTTTGGCTTCTGTTGACTTTTCCTTCATTTTGTTCTTCTCTCATTTCGTTTTTGTTTACCACCAACAACAGCAACAAAAACGACAAAGAAAACAACTGGAAAGGGAACACAGCATAAATGTCATTAGCAAAAAAAAAATAGAACACAACTGGGCCCCCCCTTTTTCCCCTTTCTCTTACAAAAAATAACTTTGCAAAAATAGCTTGAGTTACTCAAAAAGTTGTTAAACCACTTTTTTGTTATTATGATTGTTGTTGTTGGCTGAGGTTTTTTTTGTTGTTGTCGCTGCTGTTGTTGTTGCACAACCATTTGCATGTTTGTTAACTTTTGAGCACCTTAACGACACATCCAAATAGTTGATGGCAGCACAAATGGCAAAAAGCAACTCGCTAAAGAATTTTCCTAATGATAATTGCAACTTGGAATGCAAATAAGGTGAGAAACACTAAACTGGAACCAAAGTTGTAAAGACCAAATGCCAAAGTAAAATTATCAAAAGAAATAAAAATACTAAAACAAACCAAAAATAAAAAGAGATCAAAAACTTAGACAAAAGCATCTGATGATACAATGAATGAACAAAGAGAAAAAGAAGAGCAAATATTTTAAAGAAATGACAAAAAACCCCAACTAGTAAAGTGTTTAGTAGAGTTTAAGTAAAATATTAAATAAAAAAAAGCAAAACACAAGAAAAAGTAAATTCGAAAATAAAAGTGTTGGGCCATCGATAAATTGCAAAAAATTAGTTTTGGCTAGATTGAGGCCTTAAAAATGCCCTAAGGGGCATGGGCAAATAAAGATATTGTGTTTTTGGAAAACTCTTGGGTTCTATGGCTACTTGCTGTTAATTTCTTACTCTATAAATAGTAGTTCGTATCCTTCACAGAGAGTATTAAGCTATCGGCTAGGTTGAGCTTCTTCATTTTCACTCCATTATAAGTTTTTTTCTCTCTGTTGATGCTCAACTACCGCTGGCTATAAGTAAAAAACATACTTATAGCCGCATTAAAACACATGCGCCAAAGAAAAACATATAAGAAAGGGACACACACACACACAGATAGGCACACAACACCCATACATTCACACATATAACACACATCAAATAAAGCGTTGCTCTGACAACGCCAACAACAACAACAACATCACCTAGGAATCGCACCGAACATTAACGTTGTATAGTAAATCTAAGCCAAAGAAAGGACATTACACACACACACATACTAACACAACAACAACACACACACACACACAGACAGACAAACTTAAGCACTTTAGCAAGCGTTGCACGTAGTAAAGCCGCCAGTTTTGTATTCGTGAATACTGCCGCTTCTGCTTGTGCTCCTGCTTCTGTTTGTTGGCTCTTTCGTTCGGTATTTATTTTTTTTTTTTTTGCGGCTTAAAGATTGGTGGTGGTGGGATGGGGGGGGTCATGTTTTGATGTTGCTTAGGCGTGTTACGATTCATAGCTGGTGTTTTGTAGCTAGTTTAAATGCTCAACGCCATGCCATGCTCATTTTTTAGTGAAGTTTTAGCCGAAAAGAAGTCGAAGTCTACGGCTTGTACGTGCAACAATACAGTACACAAACACACACACACACACACACAACAAGACAGATAGAAGAGGCGACAGCAAAACAGAAGGACAGCTAAACACGTACATACATATGTACATCCTGAAAATAGACATAGTCAGGCCAAGCAGGAACAGTTGTGAGAGTTGCGCTTGAGCATGTGCTCAAGATAACGTTATGCTCCATGTTGTTATACTAGTTGATGTTGATGTTGTTGTTGTGGTTGTTGTTGTTGTTGTCTAGCAAAGCGCGATATCCATTTAGATAGATGATGCTGCAAACTGTGAGGCAACTCACACACACAGACACTCACACACACACATGACAAACTCAAGAGCCTAAAGCAATCTATACACTATGAGAAAATAAAGAACTCTCAAATACAAAAATATATTATTGAACCAATTCCTTAAAGCAACACAATAAAAGTTAAATGCATTGTTGCTAGAAAGATACGATATGAAACTTTTCTTTGTAAATTATAAAAAAAAACTTCTTTTCTTTTCAATGTTTCGAAATTAAAAACAAAAGTATTTCTAATTTTCAAAGTGATTCAAATTGTAGAACCTATTGTATATAAGTACTATATATTTCTTTGAGTGTAAGAGCCTACGGAGTGTAGAAGACAGTAGCCGTAACTAGATGACAGGATCCGTTTTTAGCTCATGCCACACGACGACTGTAAACTAGCGAAATTGTCAGGTTCCTGGCATTCCTTTCGTGTGCCGCATACAAAACGAGAACAGAATATGTGAGAAGCTATAAAAAAATACAATTTAAATGCAATACAAAAATAAAATGGTGAAATATTTTATAAATACTTATAATATATGCTAGAACATAAGCACACATAATACAGGTAACGGGCAATTCAAAGAATTGAAGCTGTACTAAAAAGAATAAAAGTAAATAATGTTTGTTAATCCTTACATAATTGCTTAGAATTAAATACATGGAATAAGATATCATATTGAAGTGAAATGCAATTCAAATAACAAAACAAAACATAAGTCCCGACCTCATATGCATTTTAATGCTCTGAGGCTGGACAATGCCAAAACATTTACAAGGCAAACTCTAATTAACTGAATTTAAGCAACAAGGGAAGGTTAAGAGAAAGAGTGAGAAGAAGAGTGGAACCGATGGATGTTGTTTGTGCATTCAACTGTCCCATGGCCAAAGCCAAACTGCTTTATCCATGCATCTGAATCTATTTGAAACCGCTACTTGATAAGAAAACCAAAATTTAGCAACTTTAAATTTATGACGTTTTTGTTTCTTAAGATGATCTTCCAACCATTGGATCTCCTAAACAGTAGATTTACCCCAGCAAATGGCGATTTGATAAGTGATTTGAGAACTTACAATTCATATCTGCATTATATACATATATATTTTCGCTCAACAACAATTGCATTTCGATATATGTATTTACAACTAGAACGGCGCCTTTTGTTTGAGTTTTCAAATGCAGAAAGTTGCAGCTGAAGCTGCAGCTGATGCCAACTGCCAACTGCCAACTGCCGACTGGTCTGGCCAAGTCATTGTTCAAATTGTGCCACAGGCATTTCAAGCACACACACATACGAACACACACACACACACATGCATGCACACGTTGAAATGTGCTTGCATCTCAAGTGCTTGCTGCTGCGTGTTGTTGAAAAATTTACATAGATTGCATAGCAGTAGAAAACTCAGACTCCCAACTCACAGTGTGACCAGACTGCATGCGAGCACAGTTATGAAATTAAACAAATCGAGCAACACATTCCTTGACAGACGGACAACTAACACGCACACGAAACGATAGCATTGAGCAATAAACTAAACAAATTTCACAAATTCAAATAATTGTCAACATTTTATCACTGTGCATAAGACTACATCAAATAGTATAGTAAAGTGTTAACTTTTGCCCAGCACTTTTAATTAAGTTTACTTTAAGAATTATCTCGTTGAATAAATGCTATTCACATTTTTGCAAGGCCCGTTTAGGACAAGGAATATCGAATGCTGATTGAAAAATATCGATAGAGCAACAAACGAGCCTAAATGTCTGAGCTGCTACTAATTGATTTAATTTATTATGATTTAAATTAAGTATTTAAAAATCGGAACAGTATTGAATGTGAAATAATTTTAAACGTTAATCAACTTTATCATTATTGCAATTTTCGCGTTAATTAAGTTCTCTGCTCTCATTTAAAAAGTCTCAAATGTGTCAAAGTCATCATTAATCAAAATGAGACAGACTTTGCCTGGCTTTGCCTTTCGCCAAATACTATATACAGGGTATAATAAAAATGTAATTTATTGGCCTCTGAACGGCAGTGAAGTGTTGTTGTTGTTGTTGTTGCTGTTTCTAGCATGTTGTTGATGCCGTGACCGTCGTCAAAGGAACAAAGCGCGTATCGTGTTGTTGAAAGGGTCTCGAGCGCGTCATAATTATGAATCGGAGACACTTGAGCTGCAAATTAATTACACAATTTTCTGCGCAAATCGAAGAGACCCGAGACCAGAGACCGGAGAGCAACGGGTGGCAAATGGCTTACCTAGCCGCATTTTAATTAGCGTTCATCAATCATGTTTGACCGTAGACAGCATCGAATGGCATTGACGCAGGACACAGGACACGCACAGAGGCAGGCAATCTCGGCAGCCATGATGCCACCAGTCAATAGCGAATGCCTCTCTAGCTTACACTACTGTTTCAACGTCTTCTTTTTTTGTTTTCTTGATATGTCTGTCTCGCTCGCTCGTCGTGGTGCAAATGTTGCGCAATTTGTCGTCATTATCCAGGATATTGAACCTCATAATGTGCGTCAACATCATCAATTTCAAAATGTTGACGGATGCACAGCACCCTGTTGCCCCTGCCCCCGGCTCCTGGCCACCAACCTCACCTCTTCAAGGCGAGAGGTGCACCAATGAATGATAATAAAGAGGGAGAGTCAAGGGAGTGAAAGGATTAGTGAGCAAGCTACTTGATTGCCTTTGACAATCTGCTTAGTTCAAATGATGAATAATCGAAATGGCAAAAGTTACAAAAACGTTGCCCAATCAATTTACAATCGATGACAATGCAAAACATCGATAACAATTATAAAAGCAAAAGCTTAAATTGATGCTTTAAGTGACTGAAACGACACCGATAAAAATCGATAGTACAGCTTCATTTATTATTATGTCAAGAAGAACATTATTTCTTGAAATAATCATTGTTGTTGAAATAATCAAAGGAACAACCCCAAATTGAGTAATTTCAATCGAAAAAGTTATCGATAGCTAAAATAATCTATATACATTTCAAAACTGGTATTCATTGTCATTTTATCGTCGTGTTGCCATCTTAAATTTGACAGGCCCCTAAGCCACAATAAATGCCCCACCGAGTCTTTCGTGGTTCGTGGTTTTTAAGGCAAGGTTTTTCGGCTGGCGCTACGGGCTGATATAGTAAGTAATGGGGTGCCGCCAGCAGACAGCATTGACAATCATTTTACACTTGGCAGGATATTATGTAAATTGCTTTTCATATTTGTGCAACATTTAAATTTACACACACAGCAATGGTTGATGGTTTTCGGGTGGATGGGTGGGTGGGTGGGTGGTTGGTCGGTGGTATGGCAGACAGTAAGTAAATCACGACAGCCGACTCTGCGGTGTTGATGTCAAAGTAAAGGCCTAACAGGCAGACATCATTATAGCAGGCAGACAGCAGCGCCCCATGGCTGATTGACTAAAAGAGTGACAAACTCAGCTGAACGATAGACAAGGACAGACAGCCAAAAAGAAAGAGTAAGAATGAAAGAGAGAGAGAGAGAGAAAGCGAGAGAGATGCTATTATAGGGCGACAGAGAATTGTCGCAACGTGGCATCGAGTTTGAGTCTCTGGGGAAAAATTAACGATGCGTAAAAAGTCCTTGCTGTGGTTTTTATTTATGCGAATCTGTCCCCCAACCGTTAAGGATATATATATGTGTGTGTGTGTGTGTGTGTGTGCAGTAAATTTTTTGAGTCTTGGCGGAATTATTTGATAGCCCCAGTGAAATGAAATTGCAATGTGTCAGTTTTAATGGCGTTGCAATTGCTCCCGGCGCTTAATGTCTATCTATATGCTTTTAAGTGTATGTGTGTGTGTTTGTGTGTGTGGGCCGTAAAATGCACAAAATGAAAATGTTCAAGCATGACAGCAGCCGCTTGGGACAGTAGTCGATAGTATAAGCGATTAATGGTTAAGTGAGAGGGGAAAATACAGAAAAGGCGAAAGCGAGAAGCATCAAAGACAAGTGTCAGCGAGTGGCGCGAGCCAAGTAACGAGTAGATATTATGAGAAGGATGTAATAAAAGTCAACAAAACAGCGAGTAGCGAATAACGAGAAATGGATTTGAACTTTGACCAGTACAAATACTTTGAAAAACTATTGGTTGCTTAAAACAAGGCAGCTAGTAATGAGAGTGAAACAATAATTTGGTGACAAAGTGTTTACAATTACAGCCGTCTCCAAGTGCACAACATACGTGCCACATTTTGTTTAAAACTCTGTTAAAAGCATCAGGCGAAAGAATGAGGGGGAAAGAGAGATGGGAATGCAATTAATGTCAAGCCAAATTGCAGAAGGCAGCAAATAAATATTCAGGGCTAGCAGCGAGTAACGAATATAAACAATATGAAGAAAAAGAGTTAAAGAAAAAACGGAGAGAGAGGGAGAGGGAGAGGAAGAGGAAGAGATGCTTGTAATTAAGTCCAAGGCAAAACTGCCAGAGGCAAAACGAAAACAAAGTTGTCAACAGCTGAGACAGCAAAGTGAATGCAAATAAATATTAAAGCAGCGGGCACGAAAAAAGAAAAAAAAAAAACAAATCAGCAACGAAGTCAAACTTAATTAAGAAGTCACATGAAAACGAGATGCCAACAAAGATAAATCAATCAGAAATCGCCAGCCAGCCAACCAGCGAAAGCAACGCGTTTCCAAGAAAATTGAGTTATAAACACGTTGATTATACTTCAGACTCCCAGACATCTCTCTCTTTCTCTCTCTCTTTCGCTCTCTTTCTCGCGTGACACTCGACACTCTTTACCATATTTTTTTGCTCTTTTCGTATCAAAGCAACTGAATAAATTGAACCCGATTGACAGACGCATAAAATATATATATACTTATATTAAAAAACCGAACGAAACAGAAAAACGCTTTTCCAACTGTTGACATTTAACGCTGTTAATTCAATTATATGTTTGTATATCCGTGTGAAATGCAATAATATCGATAAACGAACGTAATCAATACGCTTCTTTCTCTCTCTCTCTCACACACACTTTTTACTGCCAGATAAATTTTGTATGGGGCATCAATAACATAAAAAAAGAAACCCGTCAATAAAATACAACTCTGTGCAAAGTTTTTCAGCTTGTTGTTGAGTCACCAAGAGTTGCCACACAGAGGGAACTGCATTTAGATATTTGCTTAGTGGAAATATCTTATTCAAACTATCCAGAGTTGCCACACACACACAGAGGGAACTGCATTTAGATATTTGCCAAGTGGAAATATCTTATTCAAATTGTTTGGCCAGCAATTTGCAATTTTGGGTAAGTATTTGTGTGCTTTGGGCCACGTTAAGCATTTGCTTTTAATTAACTTCAATGTTGTTGTTGTACTCACGAATACCCAAGCGAGGGTGGCAAGGGAGAAAGGGGGGCCCTGTTACAAAGCGTACAGCAGCTCAACTCACCTGCAAAAAAATAAACGAAGAAAATGTGTTAAAAATATATTTACTATATATATATATATATATATCGTATTCATTTACAATATATGCAGACAAGTTAAATTTGATTATATGAATATCGGCTTATGCCATCTTTGGGGCAAATATAATGCGGGCGGGGGAAGGTAAGGGAAGGAAAGGAATAACTGAGGTTTTTGCCCAAAGGTCTTCTTCTCTCTCGCCTACGATTTTACCCCTTTTATAGAGCGAATGTTGTTATAAATTTTCATAACAAAATGAGTTCACGCAAGCCGAAATTCCCAAAATCAGCTACACCGTGTGTACGTATGTGTCTGTGTGTGTGTATGTATGTGTGTGTGTGTACGTAAAATGTATTTGCCTATTTACAGCCTATTGCACATTTTGATGGACAGTTAAGGTGCTGGATGTGTGTGTGAACATTTAAGGAAATCCGAAAGAAAAAAGATTTAGAAAAAAAGGTATTTCTTTTAAAAAAAAAATCCATAATGTAAAAGTAGCGCTCTAAAAAATTTATCGAAAATGTTGCCACAAAGTTTTAAAGTTTATGTAAAAAATTAAAAATATGATTTTTGTTATTTGAATAAATAAAAATAATTTTTAAAAAGTTAAAAAATTATTTTTTTGTTTTCAATGAATTGTAATACAGGGCATACATTTTTCTAAGTGTAGGCTAATGTGTGTGTGTGTGCGTAAAGGAGAACGAAAAAAACTTAGTCAAGCGCAAAGCAAAAACTAAATTGAATTTCTTGTGCTGGGCGAAATATGAGATACATTTTAGAGATTGAAGCTCTCTCTCTCTCTCTCTCTCTGTCTCTCTCTCTCTCCACTTACCGAGAACGCTTTGAGAAATACCAAACACTGTATGATGCCCTCCATGGTATCGCCAGTGAGACAGAATGTGCCGGTAAGATGTCGGCCCTTGCGTCCGACCGTTGCCGCCGCGAGCGAGGCGTGGACGAGGGCGCGCTGCTGCTGCTGCTGTTGGCCGGCGATGCCGACGACCCCTTTGACGCCAGCGGCGGCGCTTGCAGCGGCAGCGGCGGCCGTTGCCACAACGCCGCTGGTCAACATGCGGGGCAAGGGGGCGGCGCGCATTAAACGCTCCAGCGAGTCCATTTCGCTCGCTCTTACGTCTCTCAATGTATATAGTATATGACTGAGTGTGTGCGTTATGTTATCGATAGCTGTGATGTTATCGATTAACAATTCACGTGTGTATCGTTTTGTCGTATTTTAGTTGATTTTTCATTGATTTTTGATTATGCTTTTCTTGTTGTAGAATTTTACTTATGTTTTTCTTGTTATTTATTAGTTTTTCTCATTTTGTTGTTTTGTTTTTGATTTTGTTTGCACTAATTTTGATTTTTTCCTTGGATTGATTGTTTATCTTTAAAAGTTTGTTGTTGTCGCACCACACATTTGCTTAACTGGGAATATTCGAAGGGGTTGAATGTTACAAACGCACAAGCACACACATACAAGAAGAAAACTCAAGAGAATTTTGCCAAAGGAAAACTTAAAATCCAAACCAAAATTGTCCAGAAAATAGCCACAAAAACTGCACAAAAACCTGACTGACTGACTCGACAGCCATTTAACAACTAACTGAACTCGGCCAGTTTTTAGAAGTGAAACGAAACTTTCTTCTTTTTTTTTTTTTGGGGGGCAAGAGAAGAAAACCAAGACAAAAATTGGAACACAGCTGAGATTCTCAACGACGCAAAAAGAAGGACTGCCAAAAAAAAAAGACAACAACAAATTTTCATTATGATGGCTGCGTACAAAAGACATCAAGTTGCAGACAGAGGCAGCTACATAATGCTCTTTCTCTGTCTTTTTTTAGTTCTGTTACTCGATACTTGCAACTCTGATGCAGCGCTGACTGTGCGGCCTAATAAAATGCAAGTTAATTGTTTGTTCTAAAATTAATTGCCAAGAAAAACATTTAGAAATGGACCGATAAAAAAAAACAGGCCAAAGTGAAAGAGATGGCACAAGAGAGTGAAAGAGAGAGAGACATTTGTTGGCAACCTCCAAAGTGCTTGAAAAGTTTGACAAAATAAGCATTTTCTTTTTATTCTTGTTTTTAAAAACATTGAAAAGAATTTAGCTAAATAAAAAATTTAATATGTTGCATCGAATTCATATGTCGTATTGAAATTGCAAATCGTTCGTTGATTGATTATTCGATATATGAAAAAATGCAAAGCAGAAAAAATAACCGAAGTATTTTCAACTTTTTAATAAGCCAAACTGTGTTGGCAAATGCTGTGCTTTTAAGTGTGCTCCGGTCGAAAGCAGTATGTTATTTATGTCGCCTGCCGCACTGCATTTACAGTACAAGAAAAATAAACACACACACACGCAGAGAGAGCATACAGACTGACAGACAGACAGACAGAAGCAGATCCCACAGCTTGACAGTTGTCAGTGAGCAAAATGCCCATAAGTCCTGCATCCTATATATGTATGTGCATGCATGTATGTTCTGGTATGTGATAGTCTATAAACCTTCGGATTCTCCATTGCTTTATGCACTGTTGCTATTGCTATATGGCTGCTATGTATATATTTTCTGCCCGCTGCCCTTTCTATCCTTCTGTCCGAGAGCTGTTGGCTTTTCCGCTTCCATTTGCCGGTCGCTGCGAGCGTAATTTATCTGCTGGCAAAATTTGTGTGGCTGCTGCGACTGTCAACGGAACGCCGGAGACAGAACGACAACAGAGACAGAGACAGACAGACTGAGAGAGAGAGGGAAAGTAGAGCTAAGGAACAGAATGCCAAGCTAAATTTATGCAGGCCAAGAACCGTATGGCCAACAGTTGCCAGCAGTCTCTACCACACTCACACACACACACACACACACGCACACATCTTACACTTAACAAAAATGTATGTGCCTATTTACATCATTCCTATATTTTATAACCTTGAAGTTGATTGATCCAAATTCCATTTTTTCATCTAAAATTCTTGATAAATATTTACTTTAAACTTTTTGTTTGTGGTTTAGAACACATTTGTTTCTGCAAGTGTATGCCAGCTAGTGTATTAACTGCAGCTAAATCAAAGTTTTGAGCCAAGTTATGAATTATTTGGCATTGTGTGCAGCATGCGAAACATTTCTTTGTCGCTTTGTCCTTGCCTCTTTGGCCAGGAAACAACAACCTTTAGATCCGTCTTCTTTCCAACCGGGCCCCTCTCCCTGTCCACACTCCCCTTAATGGCCACGACCTAGGCCAGGCCAGGCCAGGCCAGGACCAAGAACATCCGGCGGATGATGGGGCTTTTGATACCTTTTTGGGCACTGTCAGACCGTTCCGACTGCTCCGACTAGTTCGACTGCTCTGTCTAGTGGTCTATCTTGTGGGCCAAGTTAAGATGTATATATTTCGTAGCGATGGGCCAACAAATTTGTATAAAACAAAGACTGTATTTTGATGGATGTACCGAAAAAAAAGTCAAGAAAAGGTTTTTTCCGCTTTCATTATTTTCTTTTTTCGCTTGTTTTTTATTGTGCCTAGCTGTGATGATGCGGCTTTTGACTTTCCGGAGACAAGTCAGTTCCCACCCGACGACCTAAACAAAATATTGATGTTTTTTTCTATTTGTCTTTGTTGTTGTTTAGTGGCCGAAACAAAAGTGTGAACAAGGGCAAAAGGACAACAAGGCACAAAAAAATTAAATGATGCTCAAATTAAGTGAAAATAATCAACCTTTGCGTGGTGGCAAAATAATAATAACACACACACATAGACAAAACAAAAGGGGGCTGAGTGGAGAGTAGAGAGACATAAATAAGGCAATGCTGCGAAGTCTGGGAAAGTTTTCCCTTTGTGTTGTTGCTGCATTTGAGTTAATTAAAGCTTGACCTCGCTGGCACAGTGGATCAAACACAAGAAAATGTGAATGAAATTAATTAATTTGTTGTTTTCCCCAACATCAAAGTTGCTTTGCTCAATAATGGCAGCATTATGGTGGTTATCGATAAGCGATAAGTCAATAGAATCGATGAAATAGCAGTGGAACTATCTAACTTTTGAGTTGGCAATGCTGTAAAAAAGAAGTTAGAAATCCTATTCTTATGGCTTATCCCAAAAAATGGTGGCATCAATGTGTTTTGGTCAGATGGTTGGTTAAACTGGCAAATGAATGGGCCTAGGCATGGAAATAATGAGCCGTATTAACATTTCAGAGCGTATTTCTGCAACAACAAACTGTAATGCGAGGACTTAAAGAACGAGGACAAAAGAAACGCCCAAAAGTGAGAGAGCGGGGGATAAAGAGGTGGCACATTTTGGACACGTTGGACGATTGCATGCAATTTGTTTTATGGCCGGGCATGCACATTAAACGAGCACTTAATCACACACACACGGAGCGGGGATTTGGGAGGGAGTGTTGCCCGACGACAAATCAAATTGAATTCACAACAAAAGCCCCAACATACATACACACATACATACATACATACATGTATATGTATAAACCATTAGCAGTTGGTAATCCCTTTTGTGAGAGTATAAAAATGAGGATTCACTTCTTTTATTAATTTTTGTAGGATTAATTTTAATGTGTCTATGAATTAAGATTTAAATGAAAAAAACATTTGGAAATTTAAATGTTGCTTTTCTCTATGTTCCCACAATATTTTGCATTTCCTAAGACAATTTCCATTCAAGAATATTTTTAAAGAAAATTTATTTTTATTATCGTTAGGGTATTTCAACATCAACTGCGACTTTAAATGTTTTTTTCTTCTATTTTTTAAGGTACATTGTTCTGCTGTTGATGTTGTTCTTAATAGCTGCTGCTGCTGCTGTCGTTGGGGGCTTTAATGCGGCATTATTAAATCAATTTAATTGCCATTGAAATGTGCAAAAGTTTCGTATTGTTCCCCTTTTACCAGCCCATAAAAAAAGCGTAAGCATCGAACGAAAGCCTTGGCAAAAATCGGTGTACTGTATGGCGTATGCGTAATATGAATGAAAATGCGTTACTCATATTTGCGCCTCGAAACACAGACAAGTGAATTATACCGATACATATTTGAAGACATGCTCATGTGTATTTTGTATTTCGTCTGAAGAGTTTTGTGCTGCTGGCCGTTGGCATGTGTGCCTGACTGATAGACTAACTGAATGGCTGACTGACAAGAAAGTTAAAGCAATAACAAACAGGGCACAACGCACACACAATGCGAATTTGTACACTTGAGGCGCCACAAACAAGACACAAACAAGACAAAACAAGACACAAGAAAAATAACTAACTCTCTGCCCCGCAGACAACTAAAGCCTACTACAACTACGAGTACAAATATGCGTGTGTGTGCGTGGAAAACAGAAACAGAATATGTCCAAAAATGACGTCAGCCATTTAGTAATTAAATACAAAAGAAGAATTCGATTCAATTGAAGCTGCCCCATCAAAAAGTTGCAAAAACAATTGAAAATATTTTTGGAGATAAAACTCGATGTAAATATATATATATTTATTTATCTTTCAATAACAGATGCTAAAAATGTAAGGCAGACACAACTTTTTGCCTCCTTTGCACCTTTGGAATTTATTTATTTAATCCCACTTTTGTGCTGTTGTTGATTTGTTAAGCTAAGTCGATTTATTAAGCAATTTGTTTTTGTTTCATGCATTTTTAATGATTCTCGGAATTATTCTAATTCCACAAAAGTTTCGAGCGGCAAAGAAAAAAAAGCGAAAGAAAGTTTGCTTCATTTTATAAAAAAAAGCCAACTAATTGGCTTGAATAATGTCTAATCCTTAAACAGAAGTGTCTGATTAAGGAAAGGGCTTTTTAATGACTGCAAATTCCTTTTAATTAGTAAAGTTTAGCGCAGCTTAAATGAAGTTTCAACCCAACTTAATCAATTGCCAACTCGGGGCATGGATGGAATTATGCATGAAAGTTAGAAAAAGTTAAAGCTCGTAAATTTTTACCTGATACTAAGTAGGCCTCGCCTATATAATCCCAGACAACACACACAGAGATCGAGTGGGCAACACTTTAAAAACAAAAAACATATCACAACACATTCAATATACAATATATATATTTTTGGAAGAATAAATACACGAAACTTAAGTTAACAAATCCAAGACAAAATGCCAACGTCAATGCCATGCGTGACACGACCCAAACGCTCTTTGCCACCGATTTGCTATGACAAAATGGGACGCAAGGTTCCAATGCAAATAGAGAAGCCGCTGCCGTCCACCAAGCCATCAATGCAGCCGGCCAAAAAGCCACCGAAGCCCTTGAATGTGTGCGAGAAACTTTATCGCGAGGGTCTTTTACAGCAGAAGCCGGGCTTCATTTGCGGCAGCACCATAAGGGGAACTCTACCGCCAGGCACCGTGCCGCCCAGTGCCTTTCGCCGGCCACCCGGCCCGGTGCGCCAACCCATTAGACGAATGGGACGCGGCGGTGAGGCGACATACTTTCATGTACTGGGTCGGCCGTGGGAATCAAAGGGATTCGCACAGCTACCCAAGGAGGAGGTGGATCGCATGAAGGCATCGCGTCCACCCACCGCCGAGGAGCTGCTCGCCGAGCAGGAGCAGCTAGAGGAGGAGAAACGTCTCAATAAGGAGGAGGAGGATCGTTTGCGCGGTTTTTTTCTGCAGATCGATGAGGCACGACACGAACGAGAGGCGGAAATTCAACGACAGCTCGCGGCAGATGCCGCTGATGAAGATATAGAGAAGCAAGAGGAGGCGCGACGTTTGATGGTTCTACAAAAATCATTGCAGGTAAGAATTGATAGTTATCGCTATGTGGCTATTTCTATCGACAAACTGTAACTTTGTATTGTATCGTTTTACTTATCGGTTTTTATCGATTACCCACAGGCACGTCACGAGAAAGATATACGCGTCCAGTCTGCCATGCGAGCCATCGGCGCTGCCAAATGCAGTGCCACGTGGACCGCACAGATTGAGGAGCGAGCAATGAAACAGCGTCTACAATCCGAGTGGGATATGACGCAGGCACAAAAGGATACAGCATACAATGAGTCGAAATGGGGCTCGGCGCCGGAGCAAGAGCAGCAGGCGCACAACAAGCGCCTGGAATTCGGCGCTGCTGTGCGCCAGCAGATCAATGACAATCGGCAGCTGCGCCACATGGCCGAGAGTCGACGTCGCGAGGAATCGGCTCAACTGAACGATGCCTACGTCGAATACAAACGCTCGCAGGCCGAGCAGGCCCAGATGCAGGGCGAGCGAAAGGTACGCTACCGCAAGGAGCTGTTTCATTACATACAGCTGCATAAGGACTTTAATCGAATGCTGTGCGAACAGGAGCAGCGCGATGAGTGCCGTGCCAATAAGTATGTAATCGAGAAGGAGAAACAGCTTTTGCAGCAGCGACAAGAGAAGGCCGCCGTTACGGAGGTTAAGAACCGTCAACGTGAAGCGCTCTTTATCATCCAGCAGAAGATTCTCAACGCCAAGGATAATCGCGAGGAGATGCGTCTGCTGGCTGAACAGGAGCGCCTCGAGCGCAACTATCGCATCCACGAGCGTCAAGCTGTCGAGGCGCAGCGTCGCCAGATTGAAGATCTGCGCCAGGGCAACATCGACGCCAGAAATAATATCAGCAAGCTCAGAGCCTGCTTCAATTTGCAGAAGCAACGCGAAGTGGAACAACTCAAGCAGGATTTCAAGAAGTACGAGCAGGAAAAGGCGCTTGAGAAGCTACAGAAACTGGACCGCAAACAGAGTCTGCATAATGGTGTCACCGCACAAATGGAGGCGCAAGAGCTTGCACGGCGTCGCGAAATCGAACAGGAACGTATGGAGTTCGATCGAACGCGTGTCTTGGAGGAGCAGCGTCAAAAGGAGATTGATATGGTTATCAGTGTTAAGTTGGATGAGTTGGCCAACAAGCAATGTTTGCCCCACAAGGCTCTGCAATCCTTGACCGGACGGGTTACACACACTAGGCCCACGAAGCTATCCGCCCTTAATAAGGCGTAGATTCGGCGCGGTTAAAGTTTCTTCTTTCCTTTTGGTTTCGTTTAATTGTTTCAAAGCAACAACAAGGACTCTCCACACATACAAATTGATGGTATTGGCACACACCCACGCACAAACACACACACACACACACAGCTGGCGCGGCGCATTAAAAACTTGAAGCATACTTTGCGGCGACATTTTGTGTTTTGTGGTTCTTTTTTTTTCGTTTTTTTTTTCTTATCTTATCGTTTTGTTTCTGCCACACTTTTAATGGGAAGTGTGGGATGCTGTCAACCACAGACTTTTAAACTCAACAAGTTTGAGAAAACACACACACATACATACACTTGAATCGATGACAAAAACAAAAGGGCAAAAAAATATACAAAATCTTTTTCTCATTAAGCACAAACTTCGAACTGCCAATAAAGTTATACACTATGACAAAGTAGATAAGACCAAAAACTAAAACACACAAAAACAACAAGAACTTGCTCGGTGGATTGGTAATTTGTTAAGCAATCAGTTAGCTGTCAGTTTGGTTTTGAGATAGAGAAGAAAATCACGAGTTGGCACGTCGCTGATCAATTGAATTAGTTTAATTTGTGTGCGGCAAAGCTATGGGCTAATACACCAAAATATAACTGCAGATAAGTTAAAAGAGAAAAAGATTATTTTTTGGGTTTCTTTTGCCATTAACTTTTCTGCCATAAAAGTTGAAATCAATACTTAAACGAAAGGGAAGTAAATGCCAATAATTGAAAACGTATACTTAATGTTTTGATTGCTGTTAAAATAGCATTCTGTTGTTAGCTTCATGAACATTCATTTGAAAGTTATTTTTTTGTGTTTTTGTAGCAATTTGCAAAATAAACGAAATTAAAAACACAAACACAAACAGTATATAACCTGTGTTCATTGCTAGAAGAAGAAGAATGATTGCAGTTTGCGATTGCGTTTTCAATTGTTTCTCTTTTTTTTTTTTGTTCAATCCATCAATACAATTTGTATGCCAGACAATGCCAATTTCGATTCTCGATTTCGTTCAGTTCGAAGACCATGCTTGCTGAGCAGGGTTGTTGGGGCTAAAGATTGTTGTATGGGGGGCGGGGTGACCAAGAAGAGATTTAGCTTTAGTTTCAGTGTTGGGATTATTTCTTGTGGCTGTTTGTTATTATTATTATTGTGGTTTTTCTTTTTGCTGTTGGCTGCTGCTATTGGCTGCTGCTGCTGGCGCTTAATCATGTAGAAAAATATTACCCTTGACTGATTTGAGGCAAGTGCAGCATCAACAACAGCAAAAGCGGTAACCGAAGATTGAACCGAAGCAAAAGCCAAAGCCAGAGCCATGGCCAGAAGCCTGAGGGTAGCTAAGGTTTAAGTCTTGGGATCCCTTTTAATATACTGCTTTTGGCAACGAAAACGAAAGTTTGTTACGAATATTTTGGCCAAAACTGAACGGATGACTTAGAAATATTACGCATACGCCCAGTGCAGCTATCGACATAGTCAGTTAGAATCTTACGCTGTTTTCGTTTATATCTTCTTTCACCAACGCTTTCCAATAACGAAAGCAGAGTATATGGCATGGTCGTACAGATTTGACGTTGTAATGAAGCGTTATATGTGTTGTTGTTGTAATCGGCAACGCTAAACTGTCACGGAAACGCATTTACACTCACACACACACTCGCAACAGCAGAGAAGGGACAGAATAATTGGCAGCAAAAGCTGTTTGGCACAAAAAGGCATAGCACACTTTTTAGCGCGCTTTTGTAAGATGCGGATATGTAAGTGTGTGTGTGTGTGTGAGTGTGTATAATAAAGCCAAAGCATCACCGCACCATTCACAACCACTGGACTCAATCAGCAGAGTAACATCAGACAACAACAAAAAGAATGAAAGCGAAGTGTGGTGAAGAGGGGGGATGGAAGGCGGGCAGCAAATCAGTAAAACTACACAAACAAATACGAACGAAGCAGAAGCTGTGTGTGTGTGTGTGTGTGTACATACATGTATATGGTAAAAACAAACAATAGTAAAACTGATTAAGTCGGGGGCAAAACCACATCAAGCTAAACGATGATGAAGAAAAGACCAAAAGATTACGAACGATGGATGCAAGAACGCCAGGCAAAAAAAACGACATTGTGGACAATTGGACGCGACTTCACTAAGCACACACACGCACACCATACACACACATATGGAGGGACCCGCAGCAGCAGCAGCAGCAGCAGAAACTGTGGAAGTGAAAGGAAATGAAAAATAATGCGGGTATATATATATGCGTGTGTGTGTGTGTGCGTGTGTGTCAAGCACAAGTTGAGGGTTGTGGCAACATAAAGCAAAGCAAAAGAAAATGTTTTAGCAGAAAAGCAACAACAAAATGCTAGCACACATATCGAATAATTGAAAGGATTCGCACAAGCTGCGCAAAATGAGCCAATAGCCCAAAGACTGTGAATGGCAGAGGATGGCAGAGAGCGAAAGAGCGCGACTTGTCAAATACCCTAGAACTAAACATTTACATTTTCATAGCATTTCCAACAGGTAAAATAATTGAAATACAAATCTAAAGCTTATCCCACAAAGATTCGAAACTGTAACTTGAATTTGCATAACTTTATTATGCACGTTCAGACACCAATTTTAAGTTTACAGGGCATGTAAATAGAACGACAAAAAAGGTCGAATGGGGTGAGAGCGGGCTGTGCGACTTTTCAAGCGACAATTTGTAAGATATGATAGTAATGTGCTCTATAACAGCTTCAATCTTTAGCTGCTGCTGCTGCAGTAACAACGACAGCAAAATTAGTCATTGTCCTGGCGACCAAGCTGGAGACTTATCCACATTTCCATATACGTATACCATATACAGACATACATATACGTATGTGTAGATAAGTATACTTATATATATGTATGCGTGTGTTTTGTATAAATTTTGCCCTAGTGCCTGACAATTATGTACAACTTAGTTTGCATAACACTCGAGAGTCACAACAGCAACAGCAACATTCGGGTTTAAGTTGCCTCGGCTACAAGCGACTTGCGGCTTGCCTCATATAATGTTAGCCATGGCGGGAACGTCGCTGGGGAGGTTGGCTAGTTAGCATTTTGTTGTGAGCTAAAGAAATCTCAACACGCACACACACACACACACAAAAAACAACGCCACAACAAGAACAACTACAGTTTGAAGAGTGTTTCCGAATATGTTTTGTTGAACAGGGCTCAAGATTTGAATATGATGGGATGAATGGAATGAGGCTCGTTGTTTAACACAACTAAAGGTTATCAGTTGTCTAATAAGCCAAGAAAACTTTTGATTTTCATACAAACAAACAAAGGCGAAACGAGAAAGACACTTAAGAATAATTAGCGGAGAAAAAGTTGGTTAAGTTAAATTATTTAAGGAATTAAAATAAATAATAATAATAACTATCAAAAATTCAGACAGTATAGTTATGCAATTCTCTAAAAAAAAACAAAAACAAAAGCACTTTGGGCGTCAAAAATTGCAATTGATCGTCCTAGACTAACTTATCAGTTTGGCTGCTGACGTAACATTAAGCATTTAGTTTTGAGAAAATTTCAATTGGAACATAATGAACATAAACTGCAAAAAGTTGACGCTGTCAATTTGTAATTGACTTATAAGAGCTTACTAGTAATCAGGACACACCATGCGAATGCGAGTGCAGCTGCTGCTGTGTTGACTTTGGCTCAGACCAAAATGGCTGCAAATATTTATTAGTACAAGTTTTGTTTTTAACATTAAAGTCTAGAGAACAGGCAATTGTTTTTGTTTGTTGATTGAAATGTTAATGTTAAATGTGAATGTGAGAGACAAACAAACAAAATAACACAAGTGAAGAGAACGACTTGAAGGTGGCTTATGGTGAGTTTGGTGAGTTAGCAGCTGCTTTTTAGATCATTGCACATTGCGTGAGGTGAGTTTGATTATTTGATTTTTTGCATGGTGTGAAAGAGAGCGCAACAATTGTGAAATACGTGAGAATAAATGATATTGATAGAAGACAAACAATAACATAAAATCAAAATGAGTTGGAGAATGCAGTGCAAAATTCTATTTGGCAAATTTCAATTTTGTTAAATTATCATTTCTCTTCTTTTTTAGCTTTAAGCAGGATTGCAACTCGAGTGTATTGTAATTTGTTTTTGCTTAAGCTTACGCATGAGTTGGATTTTGCTTTTGTCACTTGTTTTTGGTTTTCAGTTACATTCTGTTGAAGCTTTTTGCTAACCTTGTGTGGGGTATTTCGCATATGGAAAATTTGTGATTTTGCTTGCATTGTGCTTTATGTGTTTTTTGCTTTTTGGTATTTTTGATTTTTGATTGATTTTGAATTTTGCAGTGAGGCAGATTCGATTGATGATGTCGCTAAATATTTAACGATTTTGATTAAGATGTGATTGTAAATTGATTTTTTGTTTTTGGATTTTTGGATTTTTCAGGATTTTGTTTGTTTTGCCTTTGATTTGGTTTTGGTTTTTCTGGTGCAATGGTGAGTTAAGCGCTTTTTTGTACAGAAATGAGTTGAGTTTTGATTTTGATTTCGATTTGGATTTGAAGTTAAGCGAGCTTTGATTTAGGCTTTGAATTTTGATTCAGAACTTCTCCGATATGCTATAGATGCGCTTAACGCTCACGCACTTGCGTCTCAGACGCTCGCACTCGATCTCCCGAAAGTCGGCGTGCGAACTGGAACTGGAGCTGGTTGCTGCCAAGCTGTGAATCGGTACTCCGTTCGCTGCTGTTGATTGACCACCGATGCCAATATCGTCGATGGCAATGTGATGAATGCGCGGCAGTTGCGAGGCGATGCAAATATTTGGTTCACTGTTGGCAGCGCCGGTAGTACCGGGTGAACTGGAACAACCGTTGGAATCGCTTGCACTACCGGAACTCGAACTGCACGATAAATCGTCGTCGTCGTCCTCTTCGTCGTTGTTGTCCTCCTCTGCGTCTGCCTCCTCCTCGACGCACTGCGGACAAATTGTGTCTCTATCGTTGTTATCCTTATATATCGCCTGTTCCTGTTCGTAGTCGTACGGTTGCGTGCGGCGCACCAGAGTCCGGCTGGTACGGCTATTCGTGCTGATTATGGCACGCTTGAGCTCGAGCAGCAATGGAGATGCCGGCAGCACCGACTGCAACGGCGGCTGGCAATCGAAGAGACCCAAACTTGCCACCGATTCGCCAGCAGCAGCGTTGTGGGGCAGCGGCTGTGTGGTTATAACCGAAGCAGCGTGTACACCCAAGACACCGTGTGTTGAGGGTTCCGGATGGATGCGATTGTCCGAGTTGGTTGTGGAGAACTTTGAGAGCAGGGACTTGGAGCTGGCTTTGTTCTTCAACTGTTGCTGTTGCAGATAGTAAAAGTCACGGGGTAGCGATGAGGTTGCATGCAACGGATCCTCCGGATCGTAATAGCCCAAAGCAGCTGGACGAAAGAGTCCGGGTGTGCTCAACGAATGCGGTTGCTGCTGGCTTTGTGACTGCGATTGTGATTGTGATTGTTCCTGATCATACGAATCACTGATAACGCTCGCCGTCGAGGCGGTGGGTGTGGTACTGCTCAGTGTCGATTGGGATCCAGCGGCAGCGGCAGCGGCGGCAGCGAATTGTGCACCCAAAAGCGGTGTTAGACCGGCCAGAAATTGTTCCTGCTGCTGCTGCTGGCGCTGTTCGTCGAGTTCGCGGCGATAGGCCTCGATTTGGTCGCTCGGTGTGGGCGTGTTGCTGTGTATGCAGCCTTGAAAGAAATCCAACGCTTCGTACAGGATAAAACACAGGCCCAGGACAAGAAATGTCTCCATCATAAGGAACAAACAGCCATCGAAAACGTGCAGCACTCAAAAATAATAACGCAAAAACGAAACGATATCGAGACACAACCGAAACGGAAACGAAACCGTTAGCTTTACTTTTTGACTATATCTGTACGTTTGGCGCGAAATGCAAGTTGCGAAGGAACGGAACAAAGCAATGGGTTTGCTCTTAACCGTTTACCGTTAACCGCTAACCGCTAACCGTTTACTGTTTACCGTTAACCGTTAGCTATTTGCTCTCTCTCTCGAGATGTCTCTCCTTCTCTCTCTCTCTCCTGGTTTGCAGTCCTGTTTGTTATTGATTTGTTTGCTTTTCTGTTGCTAAACACTTTTTGCACTTCATTTTTTTCGGTGTTGTTGTTGTTGTTGAGGTTTCTTTGATATTTTCACATATTGAGTTCGAAGCGGTTTTCTTTTCTCTTCGTTTTGGTTCTGCTTGTTTATTTGTAATTAATTTTGATTTTTGCTTTGCTTTGTTGTGCAACACTCAAATTAATTTCGAATTGATTGCTGTAGTTTTTTTTTTCTTTTGCATTTTTCATTAAATGCTTTGCTCTATTTATCTCTCTCTTTTGAGAGATTTATTTTCTATAAATATATACAAATGGTACTATTTTGAATATAGCACAAAAGCACATACACAAACACATATATATATATATATACATATTAATTATAGATTGAACTTATTTATAGACATAAATACTTAAGTTTGTTTGCGTTTTATTGTTTTTAGCTGTGCGTGTGTGCGCCTTTATTTATTTCTGTGTGTGTGTGTGTGTGTGCGGAACGTGTTGGAAACGAAACATACAGCTTACATACATACACATACATATATACATACGTAATTAACTAATATTGTGAATTTTTGGTTTTTTAGCCCAAAAAAGTAGGCAGTGATTTTTGTATTAGTCGTTTTCGTGTGTGTGTGTGTGTGTGTGTGAGTTAAAATGCGCATACAAACCAAAAAGTTAAACAGAGATTACGAAAAAGCAATAAAAATTCACAAAGAAAAGAAAGCGAAAACAAAAAGACCAATAAAAGAAACAGAAAAACATAAAATGCTGCGAGAATTTTGTTGCATTGTTTAAGCACAGTTTGAAGATAAGAACATAAACAGCCCCGAGAAGCTCGTAAACTTTAAAACTGAACAGCAGCTCGTGTGCAACAAAAAAAAATGCCCTAAAATTTACTTAAGAGCGATGAGAAATTGGCATAAAGTCAACCACAAAATGTTCATGCTGATTGTAAGCCAATTTAAGTACAAAACAAAACAAAATTATTCGCTTGTCGCCGCATTTAAAGTTGAAGTTCCATTTGAACTGCTGGCTAGGTGTTTTAAATAAAGAACAGTTCAACTTCTTCACGGTGAATTTTTATCGGCCATCTAACATGATGCTTCAAGCTTAAACTTAAGCCAATTATAGTGCAAAAATCAATCGATATAATCAACAATGTACAAAGTGCAACAAGCTTAAAAATGCGCAGAATGCGTCAAAACAATGGACAACAATCCTGGAAAAAGAAAAAAACGAAATAAATCGGAACGAAATTCAACTGTTCAAAAAAAAAAGCTTATTTCACATGCAACTCAAAACATTTCAGCTTTGTCTGGTTGACAACCAAATAAAATCCGGAAACAAAATCAAAAACAAAATATGCCAAGATATTTGGCAACTCTGTGCGTGCCCAAACGCCATTGTAATGCCCATTAGGGAACGACTAAATAACAAAAAAAAAAAATGGAGTGAAAATGGAAAATCGGGCAGGATCTGTGCAAAAAATCAGAACTTAACAAAGTCATCAAATATGCAACAAATGTTGCTGTTGCAGCTGCTGCAGCACAATGCAAAATTTATAGACAAAAGCCTGTACAGTGGACACTCCCTCCCATCAAACCCCCCGCTATTCGCTATTGTTAGCAATCAAAATCGAAAAACGACAACTGCATTGATTTCCATATGCGTCTCTCTGTCGTTTCGGAAAAACGAAAAAACATTTTTCGATTGCCATTAAAAATCCAAAGGCGTCCGATTTTTTTGCAATTGTTTGTTCAAATATGCCGTTTGAATGGCAAAACAAAGTATTCTTGCTTATGAAATCCGAAAATTGATTGGACCAAAAGTCAACGAAACAAAATAAAATAAAAATTGTAAATCAATTTCATTTTTGGTATTGTAGTAAATGATATTTGAAAATGTTTTATCTGACTTTTGTTTACTGTTTTAGTATTTATTGCAAAACTTATTTGCATAAAAGACAATAGTTTTTGGCCAATTGTTTGAGAAATTGTTGAATTGATGCATTGAATATGCTTATACAAAGAAACAATAAATGCGATATTTAATCCGCAAAAAGAAAATACTGGACTTTATACAAAAATACTTTGTGGTATAACTTTACTGAAAAAAAACCTGCAGTCAACAAATTTGCATTAAAAAACAAAAAAAAAAGATAGGATAACAATAAAATTAATTAAAGTTGAACAAACGATTGTTTTTATCGAAAATCAGCACTCGAAATAATACTCCCAATTAAATACTGTAGGTAAACCCAAAGTTCAATCATCGAAAATATATATTTCTACTAAACAAAATCCATTCCCACAAAGTTCATATATATAAATTCCGCCCAAGTACCAAACACAAAGATATATCGATAAAAATATGATACTATAAAAGAAACATAAAAATCCTGTTCAGTGATTTTTGTAAACATTTTCCGAACATTCGAGCCCTCAATTGAGCAATTTAATATGCAATATGAATGATGACATCTATAAGAGATATTTTACAGCAATTTGAAGCTATAATAACAATTCGAAATACTTACAAGCACACACACACGCACAAACAAGAAGAAGATACGAATATTAACAAGTAGAGCGAGAAGAAAGGACAACAACAACAACAGCAACAAATTTGAAAATATAAAACACTTTACAGCCAAATACGCAACGAAGCTCAACCCAAGATGATGTGAATGATGTAATGTATACCCTTTAGCCCCCTTCTCCCCTCGCCACCTCCACGCAATCGATGATGCGGAAAAGGGTGTAGCAATCACAGCAGCCACAGTGTGACCAACAGCAGCGCGCTTTACCTCGCCCTTAACTCCTACCGCACCGTTATATGTATGTACCGTTGAACAGTTTCAGTTTCCCGTTACCGTTACCGTTACAGTTTCATTTCTCTTGGCTACATCAAAATGCACAACGTGTCGTTGTTTATGGCTTTGGGTCGTCGAAGCAGCGCAACGCCAGCTACAAAACCAAAGACATGGCGTGAGAGAGAACCCGTGAACCCTCTCTTTCTCTCTCTCTCTCTCTCTCTCTGCACTCTGGCCTCACACTCACTGGCACTTGACAAAGCATAAGCCGAAGGACGCACAGCGGATCAAACAGCCAGACAGACAGACAGCACTCTGACTGAGCTGACGTCCCAAGTGCACAGTGGGACAAAAAGGCAAAAGGCAAGGTGTACAATACTTATGTATATTAAGAACCTTTAATTAACAAATGCGCATAAAAAAGAAACTTAATTCTTGATGGGTTTTTCGTTTCTTTCTATTTTTCTTATTTAGCAAAAAAATAACACAAACTTTCAAATTGCCCCACAGTACAATATGTAAGCTGTAAACTGCCCAAGCTCACACACACACACAGAGGCAAAAGTCCCAAACAACAAAAAAACCTTTTCATTGCCATTGCGCGGATTGCAGTTTGGCGGCTGTAATCTGCCAGCTATCGCTGGGGCTTATGCAACTCGGCAAATTGCTGAGCTGACACAAACACAAACACAATAACAACAACAATGGCAGTAACAAACACATCTCGCTTTTTACACCCACCCCCCTTCCCCTTTCACGAAACGTTTCGTGTTGTTGCTGTTCAACTCAATTTGGCTGGCAAACTTTTGCTCGATTTGTTTCGATTCTCAATTTTATTTCCTTTTATTCTCATCCCTTTATTATTATTATTATTATGCAAGGCACTCTAATTAAATTTTTAATACATACAATACATATACATATATACATATGTACGAATGTATGTTTGTGTTTGTAGAGAAAAAAGGGAAACTTTTGCTTTGCTTCAGAACAATTTCAAACAAATTTCAAGTAATTGCACATTGAATTTTTTCCAAGCCGAACGAACAGAAAGAGATCATCGTAAGGGGGGGGAGACGGTTGGTTAAGCGCACGTATACTTAACAAGTCTCCCTTTAAAAGTATGTATGTGAGTATGTTTGTTGGCATCTGTGCAAACTTACACACACACACACACACAGCGACGGACAACGACATCTGATGCCTCGCTGACGTCTGACGCTACTGAAGCCAAACGGCGAAATTTTTATTTTCAACAATTTAATCATTAAAGGCAAAACGAAAAGAAAGAACAACAACAAGACAGCAGCAGCGGCAGCGGCAGTGAAGTGAAGCATTTAACTTGCATATTCGTTGTTGCTGTTGCCCTTAACTCAAAGTCAAAACTTTTTTAATAGCAACAACAACAAACGAACGAGCCAACGCTCAAATTACACACACTCGAACTCTCTTGCTTTCGCTGTCCACCCCCACTCCCCCTCACTCACACCAACGATCCCTTTAGGACATCGCTTTGTAATTGCGACACAATGCAGCTGTGATTATCGCCGCCGTCACAAGCAAAGTGAGCGCAAAAAAATAACAAGAGAATAACTACAGTTACAAGACAGCAAAGAGAGGAGTGTGGGAGAGCGAGCCGAAGAAGCTGGAGTAGCAAAAGAAAAAAGAAAAAGTAAGACCAAAGCATTAATTTGTTCTGTTGGCTCTTTTTGTTATGAAATTAAATTCCTGTGTTTGAGTATTGTTGTTGTTGTTTTACTTCGTCTTTCTGGTGTTTAATTAAAGCGACAGGCTGAGTGACAAGACAAGAGAGAAGATAGAGCACAGGTAATTAGTTAAAGCGCTGCCTTTGAATTAATGAGTGTGTTCGTATGAGTGTGTTCGTATGTCTGTGTAAGTGAGTTTATGTCATGGTCAACAGGCAGCTTAATAAAGTCGCAAGTTCAAGACGAACTTTGTATGCTCTGCGTGTTGTATGCCGTTTAAAGCTCGCCAAAAGTCGATACGACCCAATGGCATAGAAAATCCAACTGTAAAATGCTGAACTTTGGCAAAAAGTAAACCAACATAAGTGCTGCGACTTTCGTTGTTATTGTTATTATGGTGTGAGAGGCGGAGACGCCAAGACGCCAACTAGCAGCTGAGAGAGAGGGAGAGCTGCATTGGTTTTTGCTAGGCGAACTGCGGCGAATTAAAAAAAAAGACAAGAGAGAGACAGAGAGAGTGTGAACTACAAAATACCCTGCTACTAGTAACAATACTCAACTTGTGAATATACGAATATTCATACACTTTTTCCTTCTGCTTCCTTTTTTTTTTGTGGTAACAAGTTGCATATGTAACAATATATACCCTACAGTTTATGCACTTTGAATGGCGCAGAGGGTATTGAACAAGAAGACAAACACTGAAAGCAAATGCAAGCAGACAACAACAGTTGTTGTTGTTGTTGTTGTCCTTGCCTGCAGCATAAATTTTTAAATGTGTCCCAAATAGCAGAGATACCCTTTCGCATCCCCGCTCCTCTCGTCACCTCTCGTACCCCCCTCGCTCCACTGGACAAATTGTTTGCTGCGGCTTTTGTCAACTGCAGCAACCTTCACCTTGTTGCATGCCACTTTAAACGCCCACATGCCGCAGAATGACAGCAACAACAACAACAAGAGAAATAAAAATGAATAGCAATAAAAATAATAAAAATGTTTTTGTTGTTTTTTGTTGTTGCAGCAACCTTTTGCATTATGTAATTTACATTGTTGTTGTTGCTGTTGCAGCAGTGCACCAATTTAGCGGCAAGTGCCAACAGAGAGATAGCGAGAGCGAGATAGAAGAGAAGAGAAAGGGGAAACCACAAAAGCCATTGAATATGCTCATTATGCCACGCACTTTGTGGTACAACATGGATGACAAGAGAGAGGGAGACAGAGAGAGAGGGAGAGAGAGAGGGAGAACTATGAGCAGCACTTAGAAACCACAGTGGTTCCCACTGGACTGCGGTCAAAACTGTTTTGAAGAGCCACTTTCAGGACACTTTAGCGGATTAGACAGATAATTGGGAACGAAGAAAGCTTTAAGCTCAAGACTTAACCAATAGTGATTATCGATACATTTATCGATTAGTCAAAGTGTACAGCAAATATCTACTTGCACTTGTAATTAGTTAAGCTTAAGGCAAAGTTTCACCTTACACGAACGACTATAACTTTTAATGAATCGATAAATCGATAAATTTATCGATTGGTAATAGTTCTTGGCACTTGTTAGTTGTTGGTAGTATTGTTTACAGTTAGTTTCAACAACAATCGCTTGATAAAAATGCAATTAGTTGAGTATATCGATACACTTATCGATTTGCTAATCGATCATATCGATAAACACAACTCCAACTCAATTAGCACATCTCAAAAGTGGAAGAAGTTTAGCTAAATTAAATAACAAGTCAATACGGACTTAAGCAAGGCCGAAAGGACGAAAGGGAAAGGCAATTGGTTGACTTTTTGGCCAGACAAAAATGCAATAAATAAACTCGCATAACTCGCGCGCTCTTCAACTTTGAACTGAGTCGAAGCCAAAAGACTTTTCAACTTTTCGCTGGCTATCACTTGCATACACTCTCTCTCTCTCTCTCTCTCTTTATCGCTCTCCTTCTCTCTCTCTCTCGCTCTTTGTGCTTCGCTATGTCTTTGGAGTGAAACCGGTTTGTCTAACATGCATTCAAGTGCCTTAAAGTGCCCCATGCAAACTTTGAAATTGTTTTCGTTCAATTTGCAAGCCAAACAACTCAACCATAATGGCCAATTTCCAAGGCATCCAAAGGGGGAAAGAGGCAGCCGGGGTATGGGAAGTTTTTTCAAGGGGTGGCAACGCTTAGCGCGCACAAAAATAATTAAGCAGAAAATATTTCTCAAAATAAAAAACATTTGCAAGAAGCTCGCCGATTTAAATACCCTCTAGGTTTTCATATGTTTAAAGAAAAAGAAGAAAAAGAAAATACCCCAACTGCCCCAACTACGTTTTATTGCATTAATTTACAGGGTGTGCCAAAGGAGAGCGTGAGAAGAGAATTTCCAAAGAAAACATTTGCTGCTTGTTGCATTTATTTTTTATGCAGAATGCAGAAACTTTTCTTTATTAAAATTTATATGGAGTACTCATATATGAACCGAAATATATAGTGCCAATGTACATAGTGTTCATGTTTGGATATTTTTATGTATAATTTCCTTTGCTGTTCATTGGAAAATCGCCAATCGGATTTTATTATTCACGTTTCGGATGTTTTATTTACTTCTTTTTTATGTTTTATGTAAAGGAACGGACTCTCTCTCTCATTGTCTCCCTCTCTCTCTCTCGCTCGGCGGCAGTCATTAAGTATATGAAATTTTATGTAAGGGGCCAACAGCAAGGGGGGGGGGGAAGTGTTGTTGTCACATGTTTGTACACTTAAATGAATTATGCTGCTGATTTCTTGTTTGTTTATTTTTACTATCGATATAAAGATATATGTGTGTGTACGGCCTCGACTCTGTTATAGGATGTTTGCCCATTCTTGTGGGCTTCAATAATACTGATGAGGCAAATGGGCAACACACACAGCGGGGGAAGGAGCGAGAGCGAGAGCGAGGGACACGAGGGAAAACCAATATTGTAAACAAGCACGAGCCAAACACAAAATATACAAATATAAAAATGAAAATGAAAATAAAAGAATAAACCCAATGTAAAGAGTAAAAATAAAATGTGCAACGCGCTTGAACCGTGGGAAAAACAAATAATGTTTTTTTTTAACCCTATCACAGGACCCATCCTTCATCTGCCCAACCACCCCCTGCTCCCTTCCGATGCCATTTGGAATGCTCCATGCTCCACGGCTGCTGCTGCTGCTTTGGCATTATCTGTCTGGCTGTTAGGCAGCGGCAGCAGCTGCCACCAGCAAAGGACAACTCGAATGCCAGGCCGATAAATTACTAAGCATACCCATACCCGAAAGCCGATTAAACTTATCGTGCCACAAATGTAAATCGCCTATGCACCGAAGTGGCTTAAAACAAAACACAGACAGACAGACAGACTGAGCGAGAGTCGATAGGCTGTGGACTTAAACTGCTACTTAAGAGTGTATTGAAATTTAAGCTGATTGGTTTATATTTTGGCAAGCGATTGAGTCAACAAGAAACGATTACAATAGCTGAGAGAAATGTGTAATCGATAATTATCGATATGTACAGAACTGCGCTAAATAACAGCTTACAATACATCCCATTGCTTATCGATTATCTCTTTTGATATCTGTTATCGATAAGATGCCAGACTCGGTTGACAGCTTTGCCCACAACGGTGGTTGGCGCCAGGCTGTCCCTAACCCCAAAGCACCTGAACAGCCAAAAAAATATCACAAAAAACAAAAAAACGCTAGAAAAAAACTTTGCTAACTATAGCCCCCGAGGTGCTGTCAAAATGTGTGCGTTATTACATTTGCCATTTAGGGAATAAACAAAAAAATATCGAATATAAAATAATATAAGTAGAAGAGACAGGTGACCCTTCTTAAAGAGAGAGAGAGGGATGGAGAGAGGGGGAAATGGAGACAAGGGCAACAAAGTGTTAAGCAAAAAGTTGTGCAACACAAAATTGACAAAATATATAAATAAAATATGGCCAAAAGCACACGAAAAAAATGGAAAATAAATAAAAAGCAGATGTCAAGACAGGTGAATAGACGACAGGACGACAAAAGGGTAACAAATAGATAGGGACTGACACACGCACACACACACATATGTAAATAAAGACAGACGGAGCGAGAGCAAAAAAGCGATTTGTTGTCAGTTTGACGCTAATGTTGTCGCAAAAAGTATTGACACAATTGAAGTATTGAAACGACTGACGAAAAATCACACACAAAATAAGGTAAGGGACAAGGGGACGAGGGACAAGGGAGTACAGCGAAAGAGACCCGTTTCATATCCAATTGGCATTTAACAATGATGACGTAATTGATTTTTAAGTAAATACATTTTTCAAACATATTCGAATGAAGAAAGAATCGTAAGCAAACAGAAAAATAAAAAATAAATAAACAAAGAGGACGAAAAGTGCTTGCTTTAAATCTTAGCTAAAGTTTGCCACTCCAAAAATGAAAGGGACACACACACAGAGAGAGAGAGAGAGATAAAGCGAGGGAAAGCTGCGACACATTCACAGCTTAAGCAAATATAGAAGCAAAAAATAATATATAGAAAAGTTATGTGGTATATAAAAAAAAACGTGCAGGTGCAGCAATGAGCCAAAAGAGACTAGCTTTATTTACTTAAACACAAACACACACACACACTCGCACAGAGAGAAACGCGTGAAGAGCAAACAAATGTCAACTAAAGACCAAACTGAGAAACAGAAATAAACTCAATTTAGATCCCAGCCAAGTGCTAGCTTTAAATGCACTTTGTAAGGCAAAAAAGAAATGTTATTTAAATATATTTAAATCGAATTCGTTTAAAGCTCTACAAAAGCAACAACTTGAGATTTTTGTATAGAATGGAATTTAGACAAAATATAAATATAAATGTTGAAGCTAGACATTCGAAACGGGCATTTTAACTACGATTTTCGTGAATAATAAGTTGAAGCATTGAAAAGGCTTTGTGAATGCAACGTGCAACAAATAGTATTGCTGTCTGCTTTGTGTTTAAGCTCGTTCAACAAGCGAAAACATTAATAATTGATATCATCATCATCGAATGGGCTTCGTAATCAATTCAAATGCTGAAAATAATAATAATAATAATAATGCTAATAACATACTTTTATATATAAGTACTTATATTCAACCTGGGAGCAAAGTGGAAATCTAATCCGAAAGCTTCTTAAGTGCACAAGGTCCTTGGAATTTGTGTCTAATTCCTGTGAACTGGTTGAATTGCTGTTGTTTTGTTTTGTGGCAGCCCCACATTAAGCTGCAACATGCGTACTCCTGCAGCTACAGCCCATAATGATGGCACTCGAACAAAAACAACAACAACAACTTGAATTCTAATAAGCATTTCAACATAATTGGCATGCTGTTATTTCTTAAGAATCTATTTTAATGGGATCTTAAATCCTTTCGCACAAAACCCAACAACAACAGCTAAAGGCACTTTAAGCAAACATTGCAATGAGAATATCTCTTCAGCCTTTCAGGCTACGAAATAACATGCTGCGTATACTTAATCAGCGCTTGTCTCAACGGGGCAGACAGAAAGTTGAGCAAAGTCCTCAAGCAAATGGTGATTGGAACTAAACCAAAGTACTATAAAACTTGGCTAATATCTATATATATATATGTATATTTTGCATATTATTGTTATTAACAATTTGCATATTAAAAAGATAAAAACAAAAAACAAGTAGCTAAACATGAAGAAGAAGCAATGCTCAAACAACAACAACAATGAGTCGCAGCACAAAATGTCCTTTGGGCGACGAAAAAAAGAGGTTTTTTCTATGTTGTTTTTGCCAGCAAAAAAAATAATAATAATAGTGATCAAAACAAAGTGAAAATCATATTTGATCGGAGTTCGGTGTTGTTATTATTGCGGATTGAAATTGTTTTGATTTGGATTTGTTTTTTTGTTGAATATTAATATAATTATTTCAACTGATTTTTGCTTATTGACTAAGTTTAACATAAATATACTTTAAAAATATTTACAAAATAATATTCAAGCAAATTTTAGTTTTAATACATTTAAATCAATTTTTCAAAATCTATTTTTAATTAATTTAATAAATTTAATATTTACACAAGCTTTTGCAATGTTAAAACTGCTATCAATATAATATATACTATTTATTAAATCTTAAGCAAACACACGCACACACACCTACACACACACGCCCTGCTTTAAACAGCTTTTGCATTTACCGCCAAACTCTTTTTTTTTTTTTGTTTTATTTTTTATATATAATTTTTAACGAATTTTCTTTAGCTACACTTTAAAAACACACAAGAAAAAAAAAACAAAACAAACAATTGTTTATTTGAGAAAAAAATGTAAAAAAAAATTAAGTTTATACAATTGTAATATTTTTGTAACACAGTTTTTAGCGCGCGTTGTCGTCGGCTTTTTGAAAAAATAGATTTTGTATATTTGTTGCTGTTTATTATTGTTGTGATTTATTTTGAATTTGATTTGTTGGCGGCGCCAAAGCGCTCGTAGTTTTTGGCTTGTTCGCTGTTCGTTCTGCCACTTGGCAGTGTGTTTGTTGTTGTTGTTGATTGTTGTTGCTGTTGAATTTGGTGTATTTGTATGATATTATTGGTGGCCCGTGCTCGACGACCGCTTGACGCCCGTATTGAAAACAGACTGCGGCTCCAGACTGTGCGAGATTCATCCCATGAAGATAATGAAATGCCAAAACGAAACCGAAGCGATGCGAACGAAGCGACGAATCCAACACACGAATCCCAACACGACGACGCCGACGACGACGACGGTCACTTTTTGTGTTTCGTTCAATGGAGCAAACATTCAGCATCCGCAAGCATCGTATATGTGTGTGGGTGTGTGTGTTTGTGTGGGTGGGTGTGTGTGCGGCGCACGCAGCATCAGCAGCCGAAGTTGTGTTCTTGCTATTTTCATTCCAGTTTATTTTTGTGCCAGAACGAAGAGCGCCGCTAAATTGGTAAACGCCAACGCTCTTCGGCTCAACCAAGAACCTCACGCAACATTTTGCGTGGTGAGAAAAAGAGCCGACAACAACAGTTAAACAAGATGAAGAAGAAGAAGAAGGAGCAAAACGGAGCAGCTTCAGCCAGGTGTTTTGTTGCCAGATTGCCGTCGCAAGATTGCTTTAACCAAGATCACGTATACGCAACGTGGCGCCGGTTAAGTAAATAAAAACGAAAAGAGAAAACCAAGAGGAAAGGAAAGAAAACTAACAGACAAAACAAAATGTTGCCAAACAACTTAACGCTCGCTGACAAAGACATCTGCGGCATTTTAAGCAACTGCGAAGCAACTTTTTTTTGTTAGCGACGTTTATAAATTTTTGGGTTTTTTGTGATTGCAATTCAAAATACATCAGATTCAATCAAATTATGTGGAGTACAATTAATAATATTTAGGGCGATTTATTGTTCTCTTGAAATCGTAATGATATAATTATCCCAACTAACTTTAAAGTTTAAACAGACTTTTGTTGATTAAAAATATATACTATACATATATATTTCTTCAATGCTTAACACATATCGTATCACAACAGCATAGTTCATTCCAAAAAATAAAAAATATTTTACCATAAATTTTCAAAAAAAAAATTTTTTTTATTTTTTTCTTATTTTATTTTTAGCTTAATATTTGTGCATCTGTTTACCAACTGTTCTATCTTTCAGCTGGTCTCAGCTTCGTCAAAGTTTTCTTCTTTAAATTTCAGCCTTAAAGCAATTACTAAAATATCGTGCAATGCTTCCTCCGAATCATATCAATGAATTCGTATGCATTACCTATAACAGTTCGCCTTCCATTCCTCTAACCCTTCAAACAAAAACAAAACAATGCCCCCCCCCCCCAAAAAAAATGCCGCCTAACGGTAGACGCTCTCTTTGGATGTGTAAGCACTCTTTTAGCTCGCTCTTAAAATTTCGCCGAGAAACTCAACACGTGTTGAGTTTAGTGTTGAGTGTAATTCAACATGGGCGACCATGCTGGCGGGCCTTAAGCGCCATCTGCGATTCGGGAAAACAACAAAAACACGATGCATTTCTTGAATGACAAACAAAAAACAGATGAGGCTAAAGAAACGTGTGAGTTTTTGATCTAATTGACACGCACTACCCTACCCCACCGCCCCAACAAACCGCCGTGTAGCAAATTCAACACATTTTTTGAGCCACTGCCAGCAATTAAACACAGACTAGGGAAAGCGCTAATGACAGGCATGTCAAGGCGGGTTGGAGGGCATCAGGGAGAGAGAGAGTTCACATGTTGACCCTGCCTTCTACTCAAACCCACAACCATCCTCCCTTGGCCCCCCTAATAAGCATTACACTTTAGTGGGCAGTTTTTGGTTCAAGCTAATTCGAACGAAATTAAGCAAACATTTAATGAAGCAATTAGCAAATGTTGGCAGCTGGCAGCCCGAGTCAAAGCGCCCTACACATCCCCACATCCCCTACAGCTATACCCCCACCAATCCAGCCGCTCCCTCCAACAAAATAACTAAGAGCTTGCCCCCAGCTTTGCGGTTAATATCCTGTGCGAACTCTCATACATAAGTAATAAAGTAGTGTCGAGTCGAGTTGAGCCATCCAACCCACACATCCTCCTACCCGCCCTCCCTGTGTCGCAAGCCCCTCACATTTGCGAGAAGCCCTTAACCCTTAAGTAATGAACAGTGGCATCAGCTTGCTTTAACCGAAACGAGGCGAAGAGTGGCGGGGGGTGATATTGTGACGTAGCCCTAAAACGCATTAATAGATTTTGGCATTGCTTTATATTTTGGTATTTTTTTGGATGTTTTCCTTACTTGAACTCACTTAGGGTTTTGTAAGGGTAGTTGTAACCACCCCCCACCCCCACCGACCCACCGACGGCAAGGAACATCAAAAGGGATTTTTCTTTTACACATCACAAGAATTGCGTTAACTCACCTGTAAAGAAACGAAAGAAAAAACCAGAGAGCGTTAGTAAAAGAGCATGAAAAGAAGACGAAAAAAAAGAAGAAGAAGCAGGTGGGACTGATAAAAAAAACACACACAAACAACCGATAAGAATAACAAGAGAGTATAGTTTCAAAGCAAACAAAAAATAAATACATAAACATAAAAATAAAAAAAAAACAGGTGAAAAGTTCGTTGTTTTTTTTTTTTGGATTTTATTCTAGCTGGTAGCAAAATTTTGACAAAATATTTTTATAGGCTCCCAAGTGGCTAGAAACGGTCCACCCTCGCCCTAAAAAAACACCCTTTGAACCATCCCCTCCGCCCCCACAACCTCACCCAACGCACAGCAAAAAGTTTGATTAGAGCAAACAATGCGGCAAAGTGCAAAATACTGTTGCATACTTTTGTGCACTCAGTGCGCAAAAAACTTTGTAGGAGTACCGTATGTAATATAAACATATATATGTACAACTGTTACAGTTACAGAAACCACACAGAAAAGTGGTTTAACGGATTGATAAGTATTGCACAGGCACACACACAAATATGATATGGCATATTATGAAAAGAGAAAATTAAAAATAAAATCATTTTTATGAAAATGTTTTTCTGGTTTTTTTTTAAGTTTGCTTGGAAGCTCTCGAAGAGTTTAAGCACAGAAAATACAGAGTGAGTTTCAGCTTATGATAAGCTTCAAGGTTTTTGGTTTTTTCATTTAAGTAGATTTTAAGTTAAGTAAACAAAATGTTCAATTTAAACAAAATCTTTTTTTTTAGTTCAATTCACCATGTTAAAATTAACTCATTGGTTTTGTTACCAAAAACTTAAAAAAAATATTGTTAACTCTTTATTTTAGGAAAACTAAAATCACTTTCCAAATGAAATTCAAAACAAACAACAACAACATAAAAACAACATCCAAAAACCAAAAGCTATGAACTGATGTTGTTTTTGGGCCTCAAACTTTGAGGACTGCCAACTTGTTTAAGCTTTGTAAGAGCAAATAAATGCTGGCAACACTTATATATCCCCCTTTCCCTCTCTCTCCCTCTCTCTCTCTCGCACTCGTTCGTTCGTTTTGTGTCTCGGCTAATCTTGTTGTTCAGCCGCATATGCCACACGCATTTACATTTGTGTAATCCTTTTTCTGACCCAAAAGCGGACGAATGAACAGACAACCAAACAGACAGATAGAGAACCTCTGCCCTTCTTCTTCCTCTTTTTTTTTGCTCGTGGCATTGTCAAGGCCTTGGCCAGAATGATGTTAAGCACGCGAGTTGCATATCAAATAGTTTTTAAATAATATTCTTTTGCAAAGATGTTGAAGATATTATCGGTTTAGAAATTACTATAATCATTGACAATCATAGAAAATCTAGGGTATCCCGAGCGTCGAGCTCTTTAACAAGCAGGCGCTGCTTCTTGTTATCATTTTTATTTACTTATTTTACTTCTTTCAAACACCAGACAAAAGCGATTGGAGGCAAAAAGCATAGAATAAAATGGTTCAAGCTATTGTTGTTTTTTGTGTTTAGTATTGGTTGTTGTTGTTGATTTTTAAGGGTTCATTCAACAACAACAAGGGTTTCCTATCGAAACAAACATTGGACAACCGCAACACGAAAAAATCCTTTTAAAAATGCGACAGTTTGTTTCGTGTCCTTTTGTTATGCACCAAAAAAACTTGACCAATTTTTAAACTATAAAATTTTGTATTGAATATTAGCTACAACAAATAGTTCTAAAGTTTAAAAAAAAAGAAAATTGATATTAAGATTTTTTTGAACCTCGTTTTTTAGGTCGAACTAATAAAAGTTAGCAAACAAAAAAGTTGAATACAAATTTATCAAAATTCCCGATAGAATTTTCAATTAATTTTTATAAAAATTTGTGATAAATATATATTATTATATATCTCTCAATTTTTTTATATTTTGTTTTTAAAAATAATTTTTTTTTTGTTTTGGATTTTGTTCTAGCTGGCAAATTGAATGTTTGATGACATCTTGATTGCGACATCATAAAAACAACAACAAGCCAAAACTTCTATAAAAAATCAAAAGAAAATCCAAAAACCAAAAACCAAAGAATAAAGAGAAATAAAGAGAGAGCCAATTGAGAGATCGATGATGTTGCAATAATGAAGGCCATTTGGCAGATTGGCCTGAGTCTATAATATGGCAAATGAATTGGTTATTTAGGTATTTATGTGTGTGTGTGTGTGTGTGTGTGTGTGTAAAGAGAGAGAGAAAGAGAGCAGGGTTGCCACTAATTGGTATAAAACTATTGGCAGCAACTTTTTACAAGTTTAACCTTCAAAGGCAGCAAAAACCAAAAAATGTGAATCATGGCCAACAAACTGTAAAAATTCATTATATATATATATAGTAGATGAGTGTCATGTCTGCCAATTTGTTGTTGCCGCACTTTTTTTTTTTTTTTTTTTTGTGTAGCGACAAAAAAGATTTTCCCAATTGAAATTCTATGGCACAACATTTCTGTCTAGTTAAGAACAGAGACAGAGAATTTTAGATGTAGAATGGAATGAGGGAAGATTGACCTGGCCCAAAGGCAGCCGATTGCAAGGGATGGGAGTTTTTGGGGGGGGTAGTCAAAAGTTAAGGCAGGAAACCGTTGCCTTTTCAGCTTTTTAGTTGGCCGCACAATTGATTGTCGGCGTTCGCTTCCCCACCCCCCTCCCAACCAACACCCACCACCAAATGTACACCTTAGTTAGCCATCTTTTTTCTTTAGGTCTGTCTTGCTTTTACACCCGCCCCCTCTCTGGTGCGTTGCCAGTGAAGTGTTAAAATCGATTAAATAAAAGTTTATTGCTAAATTTCTAACTGGCTTTGGCTTGTTTTCCAGCCCACCTTAACGCCCCGTCGGCCTACCACCACCAAGTGCCTGCCACGTTTCTTATGGAATCCGAGACTTTGAAGATGTTGTCGTCCTTCGTTTTTCGGACAGCAACAACAATTGTCCAACACTGGCGAAATGAAGAAAACGGAAAAAGAAATTGAAAAGATTTTCTCTCCGTTTGACAATTAAATGTGACAAAAAAAATTAATTTGCTGCTGTCAGGCAGGTAAAAAGTGAGGCAAGTTTTAGGTTAGGTTTGTTCCAAGTCTTGTTTAACATCGCTTTAAGTTCTTAAGCCTAAGCTCTCTCTCGTTTGCGCTTTAATTTCAATTAAGTTTAAGACCCGAGAGATAACAAAGCACATTTTTTTAACAACATTCTGCAAAAAGGACTTTTTTATGTGGAGTTAACTTATTTGATTGCATTTTCATAGCATATTTTCTTTCTTGTTCCATCATGTCAAGGGCTAATCTTGCTTGCAGCTGCAAAATGCCAAATGCACCACAAAACCCTCACTTACCCTTTCCCCTCACACACACACACACACACTTAAACGCTGCCCTGCTCGAAAAAAAAAATAAAATAAAAAATCTTAAGCTGTTAAACTGTTGGCTAGCTCTTAACCCCAATTTGGGGGCACCCCTTTCGTCACTTTAACCCTTTTTTTCTGCCAACAATTTGTTGTTTAGCCCCTTCTTAAACGCTTTTAGCCACTTTTTGGGTTGCCTGCTTGGCCCCCACTTGAAACCCTCGCTCCATTTTTTATTAATTTTTTATTTTGAAATTATTTTATTTTTCCGGATTTCTCGCTTAAATTCGGACTTGAAACACACTTGAAAATAATGAAAAGCATTTTTTCGATTGTAATTATGTATTTCGTGCCAACGCGCCCATTAAAAACAAGACCTACCCCTCGCCCCAACCACTATCCCCCTTCAGCTCTTACCTAGCCGTTGGCTTAGCTCATTAGGCGTCATTTAAGTTGAGAGAGAGAGAGAGAGAGAGAGAGAGATGACGCCGTCTCTCATCATCATCGTCAGCTCAAGACGAGATGGGGTTTGAGGGGTCTCTTTAAGGGTGCTGCGGTGCTGCGGGGCATTCAGCATTTAATTGACTGTAAATTTGCTTCACTCCAAAAAGCTTCAACTACTCATTAAAAAAATACAACAGCAACAAAATGTATCGCAGAAAAAAAGCGAAAGATAATAAAACACACGAAAAAAGAAACAAGTTGAAAAACATTGCATTTGCACTAAGAACGACTATCGAATACTCTGCTATGGGCGAACTTTTGCAATTTATTAATTCAATTGAGGGAAGAATCCAAAAAAAATTATAGTTTAGTCATTCCAATAATAAGTTTAAATTGGACAAACGTAAAATAAATAATAAATTATTAAATAAATAAAAATGAAACCTAAAATTAATAAAGTATATACAAAAAAATAGATATATTCAAACTTAAGCCACACCAGAAAAATAAATTATTTTCTAAGAGCTCAATAAAAAAGAGAACCTTTTAAATGTTTACTATATGTTAAAAAAAAAAAAAACAAACACAAAAAAAAACAAGACATAAAGTAAAAAGAAAAACAACAGCAGCAGCAGCAGCCGGAAGTTAACAGTTGCCTTTTAGCGATTACGCATACGCACCGTGTGGCAGCAGGTAGAGCTCTAATGTATGTGTTTGTGAGCTAACACACACACACACAGGTTTGGTGGTGGTGGTGGGGGTAAGTACAATTGCCACAGCACTTCCATTATCTGCAGTTTTACGGTCTAAATCCATTTCCACACACACACACACGCACACGCATACAGCAGCTGTAATAACATAATAGCTGTAAACTGTGCGCCTTAAAAGCTCAGGTAAGCTCTCTACATGTGTGTGTGTGTGTGTGTGTGTGTAAAAGTAGCCAAAAACACAAAGAGCTAAAGCAAAAGCAAAAGGCAAAACCCAGACAAAGCCGACTGACTCATGGCATAAATAAATAGAGATAATTAGACCATAACGACGACGAACAAAACAAAGTACAATAACAACAACAACAACAACACACACACACACACCGCACACACACATTAAGCCACATTTGTAACCCCCTTTGTATAGCTTAAAAGAATAAGAAGAACAAGAAGATAATAGAAAAAAATCCTTTTCTGCCCGCATTTTTATTTATGCTAGAAAATGTTTTTTCTTTTCTTATTTTTGTGTTGGCTTTTTTTCTAGCTAGCTTTACTTTTAATTGTAGCTAAAAAGAATATATATATATTTTTTTGCGGCCACACAGAAAAAGACTGCGAGGAAGAAGCAGCAGCAAAAGGTGAAACTGCCAGAAAATTTGACCAAAATTTGTTTTTTTTTTTTTTCTGTGCTTCAAGCAAGCAAATTAGGTGAAGGATACAAGAGTAGGACACATAACAATTTTAAGCTAAGCCAAGCTAAAGCACGCTGAATGTGTGAGAGACAGCGAGAGGGAGGGATAGATAGAGGCAGCTTAAAAAAATGCAACAAAAATATAAAATTGTTAGTTTTCCTCTATTTTTTGGGCAGTTTTGCTGGCAGCTGACGGGCTAGATAAGGGACAGATTAAGAGAGGGAGAGATAGAGAGAAGGACACTATGCACAAATTAGCAAAGGTCGAAAGGTGAAGAATTGTGTCAAAAAATGTTCCAAGCGATATTCGAAATTTGAAACCGAAACCTGAACTGAAACGGAAACAACTTTAAATATTTATGTCGGTGGCAAATGAAAGTGTGAACGCTGTTGCATGCCACAAAGACAGACACACGCACACATTTGCCACTCAATCAAAAACAAGTCGTTTGTTGTCGTTGCCATCAATCAATTGAAAAGTTTTTGGCTTTTGTGGGGAGGGGGGTTTCTATCTATCTATCTCGCTCTATTTTAGCCTGTGTACGCTTCAATCAATAACCAAATCTCATTACTGCTTAATAGAGCATTCCAAAACATACACACAAACACACACACAGAAACACACGCACACACAGAAACCAAAACACACATTTAAATCAATTGGCGTTTCTGTCAATTTCAAACAATTTTCTAGTTTGCAGTTTATACAAAATGCTAAATTTGCTAATAAAATATGTCAAATTGGGTTAGAGAATCGTTACGCCACGCGCGTTAGCAAATAGATCGTTTTCGAATTTTGGAGCTTGGTTGGGTTCCCTTTTTGTATACCCTGCAAACTTGCGTAACCAAAAGAGGTTCGATCACAAGATGGAAAGGGATAATTTAAAAATCTTAAATACTGAAACTGAAGAATTAAGTCGCTTGTTTCTTATTCCATTATTACAATTAACTATAAATAATAGTATGTACTTACTTAATATTAAATGAAATTAATTTTACAAAATTCGAATTTTCTGTTTATCAGTTTAGTTAAGTACAGGGTATCATCTCTCTCTCTCTCTAACTTTCTCTCTCACTTTTTCTTTCTCTCTTTTTAACTGTCACTAGTTGGTTGTTCTTGTTGTTGTTGCTGACCGCAACTTCATTAACAAAACTGCCTGCAAAATTGTAGTTAATTAATTGATTACGCAAAACGCTTCAATGCACTTACGAATAACGAGCGTCTGTGTGTGTGTGTTTGTGTGTATTTGTGTTCTCTATAATTTGTTACGCTTGCCAATTACATGAGCAACTAACAACAACAACAACAACAACTTGCCACACTTGACCTAAAGGCTTCAACAGCAATTTCGCGTAACATTTTTAATTTTCACTTTTATTTAATTCCTCTCCTCGCTCTCTCTCTCTCTCTCTCTCTCTCCTCTTATTGAACGAACGAAAGTTGAAGAACTAATTAGAACGGCAACCAACACTGAGCAGCCACAGGTGAAGGGGCAGGGGGGGTGTTGTGATAAGTTTGAATTGGATTCTGAGTTTTGTCCATGTAATGCTTTAAGGCTGAATCCCGGCTGAACGTCTAGCAATCTGGCTAGAAATGCAATTTTTTGCAGTTCCAAATTGTAGTTGGGCAAACAAAACAACGCACTGTGGAGCAAATATTGAATATTGTACACGAAAAAAAACTTTCAGGCGATTGTCTTAAAAACGAACTAAAAAATGCTGTTGGAATATTTTTGAACCTTTTTATATGGATTACTTTGCATTTCGATAACTATCGATTATAATCGATTAGTCTCGATCAAACAAATACATCCTTGTATTTCTTAGCTTGCCATCTAACTTTATTCGTTTCAAACCTTTCCCCCCTTGCCACGCTTGTCAGTTGGGCTTGAGTTATTTCAACACGAAGCGTTTCTAACTTAATAAAAATATTCTCCACCGTCAAGCACAACGCCAGCAGCATCAGCCGGCAGCAGCAGCAGCAGCAGCAATTGAGCCAGACAATTTACAGACCAGTTAACTTATTAGTGTGCTTGTCTTTCCTCTTGCTCCTACCCCTGCCCCTCCTCCACAGCTGTTGTGTCTAGGGATGTAAGGGGAAACTGCAACAAGTCTAGTGGCGGTCATAACTGGCTGCTGCTGCGTCTGCCTTTTTGAAGTTGCAACAACTTTTGAATCAAGCTTTGGTTTTTGGCCAAGTTTGCTTTTTCTTTGTTTCTAGCTCCTTCTTTTCCCCCTTTCGTAAGGGGTTCGCCCCAGCATTGAGACATCATTGACATCATTTCCGACTATCAATAATATCTTTATTGTTGCAAAAGTTTGCCAGACCCCAAAAAAAAAACAAAAACAAAACCGCAACTGGACATTTTATCTCCAAATATCGTTTGCAATTGTTGGGAAAACACAAACAACTCAATTAAAGCAATTTTCACGTGGCAAACAGAAATTTCAATGGCCTGACAAGTTCAATTAGCTGATGAACGAACTCCTTTAATTATAGGATGAGCTTTGTTGAAACAAAAAAAAACAAACTACCCTGGACAAAAGCCTGTTTTGTTTTTATGATACTTAAAGCTATTAAAAAATTAAAAGTTCCAAAAAAAACTTGAATAGAAAAATAAATCGTTATTAATCCCAAAGATATAGCAACTGAAAAGGTTTTACCTCATTTTAAACAATTTTTTCAGTTGTAAGCCAACACAAAATGGTCAAAAAACAAATGGCAAAAATGGACAAGAAACAATGGCGAAGGACGTACAGAAAAAACCAGAAAGAAGGAATTCCATCCCTCCAGCCTCAAGACATTTCATGTGGCATGGTTAAGATTTAAGTGCCACAAACACACACTAACACACACACACACACACATGCATATAGCATGAGCAAAAGAACAACTAAGCCATTTGTGTTTTTGTCATGGCTCAAAAATGAGAAGAAGAAGAATACAATTCTCACGCTGCGCAAATTGTCGCGGTGACAATCAGAAAAGCAGCAACAACAACAACAACAAAAACACCAAGCTATACAATGACTTGAACAAAATGGCTGCCTCGAGGTCACAGCTGATGTTCTGTGGGCTTAACAACAACAAAAACAACAACACAAAAATCAAGAAAGCACCAAACTAATTGCTAGATAAATAATGAAAGAATGGTAAACAATTGCCAGAGCCTTAATTTTATTTATTTATTTTTGATTTAAATTTTATTCAGCTTTAAATTCTTTATGTTATAGTAGCTTATAGATGCACTTTTGGCTATAATATTAATTAATAATATCCGTATAATATTCATCATTTTCTAATGTTTATATTACGCATACGCCATGTGACACGTTTTTTTTTCCATTTAATTTAAAAAATGTAATTTAACGTTACTGCGCATTTGTGCATTAAATGCAAAACGACAGTTGAGTTTGGGAATTTTTGCAATTTTAATTGTAAATATTATGATACACTACCAACATTATGATACATATAATCTTGAGAGTAAGTTTGAAGTAAATATTAAAGAAAAAAAAGAACAAAAAAACAATTTAAATTGAGCATTGGGGGCAGGCATAAACCTTAAAGTTGCTTGCTAAAAATAATAATAGCAAAAAAAATGAAAAGGCAAAAATAAATAATAATTTCAAGAGAAAATGTGTTTTATTATGAAAAAGAGTATTCCAAAGGCCTGTGCAAATAGCGTTAAATATTTGTCTTAATGTTTTTGGTTGGCTAATTTGAATATCAACTTGGTGTCAAGTTTAATTCGATTTATTGGTTGTATTCATTTTGATTGCGCATTGTTTTGACGGCTTTCCGGTTTTTCATTTTTATATTTTTCAGTTTCAGTTGTTATTGTTGCACACATATTTTAAATATTTATTCCGCCTGACTTCAAATTAATGCAATTAAACGCTGCCAAGCATTAAAACAATAACAACACAAACAATAACAAAAACATTCAAATTAATAAAATTAATTTTATTTTTATTTTTTTATAGCGCAATTGCAATATTTAAGTTTTAAATCTAGTTTAAAGGCTCATTCAAAAAGACTCGAAATTTGTTAATGTGAACTTTGCACTAATCCTGCTTAGATTTGTCTTAATCACGCCCTTCTTTGACAAAGTCAAGCTGACTTTTCTTTAGTTATTGGTGCCGTGGCAGTAACAATTTTAGAGTATTAGCCAATTAATGCTGGATTTAAATCTTGCTAGTTATTGCGTTAAAATCACACACACTCACACACACACTTAAATGTACATGTGTACTTCTTGAAAGCTTATAAAAGAGCCGGGGCTTAATAGATTTTCAAACAAGTGCAATGAACATTGTTTGTTGTCAGACACAAAATGTGTACACACCGAAGACATAATATATTGGCAATGCATTGTGTGCATGTGTGTGTGTGTGTGTGTGTGTGTACACTGATCCCAAAATGGCCCGAAAGCCAAGTGAACCGTATAAACAATTTATAGCCCGCACCCACAAACAGCATTTAGCCAACAGCAATAGCAACAGCAACAACAGCAGCAGCAACTGCACAGCAGGACATTGCCGATGCCTGCTCGTAAAAATGCAAAATGAATCAACAACAGCAATAACAACAGCAACAACCGCAACAACAACACACACACAATTTACAGCACGCTGCGCCAACGTTGCTTGCGTTTTTCATCATCATAAACCACTTATTTGCGCTCCAAATGCAACAACAATTTGATAAATGCACAACAAGTTTTTACACGCACACACATACATATACACACACATACATTCAGCACTTAATGTGCGTGTGTGTATTGAAACTTTCGCTTAAGCTGTCAACGGCTCTGTGCTAGCGCTGCAAAGTAGGCAACAGTTTTTTTCGTATTGATATATTTTTTGAAAATTGCCATTCTATGCTAAGCTTAATCTCTATCTGCCTTCATTCTTGTTCCCCTTTATTTTCAAAATGTGAACAAGCATAATAATTTGTATATTTAATCTACACAAGTTTTCTGCGCTACCTTTTGTGGCAACTTAATCTAGTTTAACAAACACGCATAATAGGAAACAAGCTCTGTTCAAAATTGATAATGGGTTCCAATATATTTCAGTTAAGCCTTAACATTATGGTCAAGAGGTAAAAGCAAAGGTAAAAAAAACGCAAACTAAAAAACCAAATTTAAATGCTAAAAACAAAGCAAAAAATAAAAGGAGCGGAAACCGTTGTTAGTCGCTAGCTTAAGCCGGGCCAATGGCCCCGATGTCAGTCATATATGCATGAATATTAGCCCCCCAGCGCCTATGGCCTGACCTAGACACCAACAGCAACAGCAAAACTCCAACAACAACAACAGCAATAGCAATAGCTATATAAATAGACCCTGACTCAGACCCGCTTTAAAGTAGAAGGCAAGCCTTTGGTCAGTAAAAATTCGCTTGAAACATGAACTAGCCCCATAAGTTCAGTTGTTGTTGTTCGTTGGGAGTTGTTGTTGTTGTTGTTGTTGTTGTTGCTGTGGCTGTGGCTGGCTGGCAGCATTAGCTGCAACCAACTTTTATGCGTTAGTCAACAAAAACATTGCCGCAGTGACCCAAATATTGTATGACCAGAACAACGGCAACATTGCAACAGCCAAAGCAACAACAACAGCAACAACAGTTGCTGCAGCGCTGCATTTTTTATTGCCACCACTGTGTAGGCATTGCAACAGCGGGAGGGCCGCTTGCAAAAGTAGCAAAACATAAAACTGACAGCAACAGAGCCCACAACAACAGCAACAACAACTGCAGCAGCAACTGCAACAAATTAAAACAAACGAAACTATTTATTTATGTCGTTGTCAGCAACAGCAGCAACACCACTGCCACAGCGACGCCAACAACGTCGACGTCTAAAACACAAAAAGTCCGAAAAATAATAAAAAAAAAAAAAAAAACAATTGAATTCAACAGCAAATAATTTACAGCATTTTTTGCAACAAACAACAAATTTATAGCCAACAACTAAAAAGCGTCAAAACAAATTTAGAAAAATTAAAGCAAACAAATCATATATACGTATTTTTTTTTTGGTTTTTTATCTTCAAAAATATTAATAAAATAAACATTAACAAAGTTAATTTTTTTTTAGGGCAAGTTCAAATTGCTTGAGTCGCAACTAGCGAATACCCTGTAATGTTTATTTGTATGCAAATTTGTAAGCTTTTATTTTCTTTTGCAATTATCGAGGGATTCTGTGTAACGAGGGTTCCCTTGAGCGAGGTCGTACTGTAGTTATATGTATATTTTTAATATTTTCCTTTATTATTTTAACGCAGGGTATCTACAAGTCGCAGCCAAGCTCAAATTAAATACTCCAAAGTGTAATTTTCAAATAGTTTTGCACAAAATTAAATCATTTTTCATTTCTACAATTAAATTTTAATTGATAAAAATTGTGGCAAGCTTAAGCGCATTGTCGCTAGAGGGCGCTGCAGTAAAGCGCACCGTAGAAACTTGTACGCTATAATTATAGCAAAAGTTTATAGCGCAGGCGCAAAAAGGACAGCGAAGCTTTTATAGCAAAGCTGAGTGCAACTTAAGCTTTGAGCTTTTTTTAGCTTTCAACCCAAAAAGTCTCCAAATTAGTTGAAAGTTTTTATTTGAATTTCTTTAAGAAAAACGTATATTTATATATTATTAGCACTGCCATAAAAATCATTAAGAAACTAAAATGCAAAAGGTACAAAGTAAAAAGGATAAGAACATATTTTGCAACGAAAAAGGTGAAGTAAGAAATCTTTGAAATAAATCAGCGCTGAATTTAATAGTTAAATAATAGTAAAATAAAAATATAATAAAGAAAGGAATAATTCGAATAAATAAATGAAATATATAATAGCTATAATATTAAAAGTGTAGAGTGTCCCGTAGACGAGTCCTTTGGCTAGCCATAAATCAGCTAGCTGCAACAACACACAGCAACAACAACTAACAAAGCAACGCAGCCGATGTTGCGTTAATTGTTAATAAAACCAAAAACAACAACAACAACAAAAATACGGAAAACAGAAAACGGAGGGAAAAAAATAAATAATAATGCAATGCGTTAACATTTACCATACGATGATACCCTTTGAAGCTTTTGCCCATTACCCCCCCCCACCTCTCGCTCCCTCTCGTTGTCGCTCTATCTCGCTCTTTCGCTCTTGTGCAGAGCATCCTTTTGTTGCATCGCAGCGCCCGGAAGGACATTGTTTGCTGAACGCCCCAAGCATTGTCAATAAATTGTATGTGAGATTTATTGTCTCTGCCGCTAGAGAAATGGCCCCGAAACCGGACAATGCAGCACCATTGTCCACCCGCCCGATTACCCCTCCCTCCCTCCCTCCCACCACCCTGTTTCACCCTGTTGCCCTATCAATTGTTATCCTTGTAGCCTGTTGTTGCGGTTGCATTTTCTTTGCGCAACAATTTCCAATTAGAGACTTATCGATGAGCAGCGAGGGCAACCCGGCCAAAAGCAAACCTACATAAATTTTAAGAGAAAGAAATCGCAAATCACCTTTCCTAATCGAAGCCACTTTTAATGTATTTAAAATCACAATTGATGGCAATCGAATCAAATAAATAACCATACAAAATAGGAGCCAAGTATTTTGTTACTAGAACAATCTAGGGTTAAAATACATATAGTACAAACATAAATAAATCAAGTAAACGAGCAATGTGTGCCAATTTTATGGTCTGTTACCTTGCAAACTAAATTCACAATTTGATGGCGCACTCGTACAACAACAACACACAATGTGCAACTGCAACAGCATAAAAACACAAATTACACAAGTGCGTGTTTTTGTGTCTGTGTGCGTTTCCACTAAAAATTACCATTTAAATTGATAAAGTGTTGCATAAATACAAACAACAACAAAATGCTTGCAACAATGCAACATGATCACACTATCTCTCTCCATTACGCAAAATGTGTGCGCAAACCAAAGAAACTAAATTCCAACTATTTTGTTGTTAAGCCAAAACAAATTGAGTTGCTGCTGCTGCTAAAATAAAAATATGATAAATTTAATTCGTTGTAACAAATATTTTTAACCCAAAATGCAAGTACTTATATATTTGTATTATTATTATTGATAGCACTTTTTGCTATACATAAATATATATTATTATTTCTTAGTCAGATTTGCTGTATAAGCTTCTTCTGTTGATTGAAAGTTCCAAATTTGACGAGACATATTTTAAGTAAAAAAATAAATCCAGCTTACTTAAATGTGTGCTTAAAGCCAAATATAATGCGTATGCTAAATACATTTAAGCACTAATAATAGTAAAAATAATTATAATAATAATAGTTATATGTAAATTAGCCTAATGAATTCGAATTACAGGTCACGTCGAGTGTGCGGCTTTTTTGCCTTGGGGCCATGTGCTGTGTTATCGATAATTAATGCAATGCCTGAATCGATAACAGTTGCCCGCTTGCCCATTATTAGCATTAAATTAGTAAAACACAATGGCTCCGAAATGCCCAGCAGGCAGCTACAATTAGCATAATAACATACATGGGATTTGGGGCAAAACCGAAGAACAGTTGAAGGTTGAAAGATTCAAAAAGCAGCAGCCGCAGCAGCAGCAGCAGCATTGTCAAAGGTAATCAAATGTCAAAGCAAATGACTTTTTCACACCCCCAAAGCAACTGGCAAAATATGCCTGTAATTAAATATTCGTCGTATTTAGTTTCAGTTTTAGCTTTAAAGAGCTACAAAATTGAAACATTCAACAATTGAAAATTAAACAAAATTTGTCAAAAACTTAAACCGAAAATGGAAATCTAAACAAAGCTGAAACCTTAAATATCTTAAAGATACTATCATCAAATATCTGATAGTTAAATCGTGCAATCGTTTAATAGTGAAATGTTTTATTCAAAATATAAGTTCACAATATTCTTGTTGTGTTGTTGTTTGGTTTGTTTGTTTGTCATAGATTTTGTGTTTGAGTTGCGAGAAGAGTTTGAAATTGCGATTTTGCTGCAACTGAAGCTGCTGCTGCTGAAGCTGCCTCGAGTTGTTGGCTTCGATAGTTGTTGCACAAACTTGTACAACATGAAAATGACATGCTTGGCAAATAGGCTAAAGCTAAAGAACACACACACACACACACAGAAATAGAGAGACAGCAGGCAAATGTCGCCAGAAGGCAGGCAAAAACTTGCAAGCTAAAAATGTAGTAGGAATTGGTAGGAAGCAGGCTCATTAACTTGGCATTGTATACAAAATGTGTCGCCTAGCTTTGCCATTTAGACACACACACATACACTAACACACACTTACACACACACACACACTTAGATACAGACATATGATGTTTGCGACTTTCAATTGCGTTGCAATTACTTCTAGTTTCTATCTAGATACGGGTATAAGCACACACACACACACACATACATACTATGAGTATGTGTAAGTTTTCTTCTTTTTTTTTATTTATTTTTTTTTTTTTATTTGATTTGCCGCCTCTTTGGCAGAAAATTGAGAAAAGTTTTTTTGTGCTTGTCTCGTCAGAGACAGATAAAAAGAGATAGAGAGGGAGAGGAAGAGAGAGAGGAGAGAGGGAGAGAAAGGGAGAGACAAAACTTTACTAATTAGAAATAATGCTGCCACATGCAACAACAACAAACGCTAAGCGCGGCATAAATACGCATCTTGGATTTGAATACTTTAATCCAATTGCTTACATATATATATATATATATGGCTTTTACCTAGTTAGTTAAGTTAACTATCCTAAAAAAAAAAAGCCCTTAACTTTTTGACACTTCAAGCTACAGTCAAAGTTCCCTAAAGCGAATCTCAAGGGGACAAAAAAAAAAAATTATTATTGGAGTTTTTAGATTGAACCAAAACAAACCAAGAAAACTTCGTTAAACGGAAAATCCATTAAAGACAATATTGACTGTAGTTTAATTTTTAAATATCTGTAAACATATATCAAATATGTTTATTACAGATAAATTCCTAGTTTTATTTTCAACCAAACGGCTAATAAGAAATGTTGTTTTGTTTTACTTTTTTTCAACTCATCGAAACAAAATAAATAAATAAAAAATGCCACAAAATGCGACTAATGCTGTCGCCACACACACACACACACACACACACACACATTGGGATCTTTTCGAGGCAAGAGCGTGAAAATGATTTTCATGCTTTGGCAGTAAATCACGAGACACAAAATGCAATTAGACGCATTAACGCGGCGCCCTAAAGGAACAGAAACCAAATTGGAAAGCGAGGAAGCCAAGTGCCAGTGGGAAAAGATGGTGGAAGGAGGCAGAAGTAGGTCACGCACACACACACACACACACACACACACACACACACACACAGGCTAATTTTGTGCTGAAGAATATTAAAAAAGAAAAAATCCATAATCACCAAATTTTTCAATTTAGCGGTTTTAATTAAATCACACAAAATGTCAATCAAAAAAGAAAATAATAAAAAAAAACGAACAGCAAAAACCGCGAACAAGCTACAAATAACAGCAACTAATTAGTTACCGAGTATAAGTAAACGGAGAAGGAGACGGAGGAGGAGGACTTAGAATTTGAACGTAAAGCAAGAAATTGAGAATTCGAGATTTGTGTTTTATTATTATTTATTTTCTGTTTCTTTGTGGCATTTGCATATTATTTGGTGGCACAAATTGAAAAATTGCGACAAACCAAAGGCATTAAAAAAACCAATCAAATTACGACTGTCAAAGGGTGGGTGGCGGGCGGAGGGCGAAGGGCGTTGTAATATTCTGCCTGCCCCTCTCTAAGCTTCGAATCAAATATTTATGCCATTCGCCCAGCGAGCGGACTAAAAATGAAATCGAAATGCGCAACGGGGCGTTGAGAGAGACAAAGAGAGAGAGAGAGGGAGGTTGGGTTGGGTTGGGGGTGGCACGCGAGCCACGTTTAGTCAGCCTGCAAATTAGCTAACCAATTGGCATTGACAACAACAACTGAAACTGAAACTGGAACTGGCATGTGTGAGAACTTTTTGTGGGTTTTTGGGCAGAACGTAAAACGAAACGAAACGATACGAAACCGCCCGTATTTTGACCATGTGCCCCTTTTTGTGTCATGCATCCTGTGGCATGGCCAGCCAATGAATAGAACCATGAACCATGCCCAGCCATTTGGCATCAGCAAAATGTTCCATACGCATTAGATATGTATAAAAATACATATAGACATAGCGGCAGATAGTTAGCCAAGCGCCATTTTGGCATTATTAATTGGTCGAATTTTAAAAGCAAATTAAAGCCAAAAATGTTTAAGGATTTAATTGAACTACTTTGATTTATCAAAAGGTTTTCAAGCTGAACGGTTTTTTATGAAATTTCAATTGGTTCAACTTTCGCCAGTCGAAAAAAAAAAAAAAAACTTAGCTTTCCACCGATTTTGCCTCGTTTCTTTGCTATTAATAAATGCACTTTGTTTTGTTCCCCCACCCAACTCGCCCGCATATGCAAATTGTTTGTTCGCATATTTTTAATATAAATAAAATGTGTACATAAACGTACAGAAAGGTAAAATAACAAGCTCCTTTGTTATCGATATTGTTGAACAAAAAACACAAAAAACAGTAAAAGAAAATTCAAAAAAAGCCAGCATCACCATTGACAACTGATTTTGTTGTTGAGCTGAGCGTTGCAAAAAAAAAAAAAAGAAATGTGAATTTATTTCGGCATTATTTCAAATTTACCACAACGCTTTTTGCTGTGCCAAAAAAAATGCAAAAATTGCCAAAACTCCATTTTAATATTAAATAAATACTGCGCGTAAAATTCTCTTAATTTGCACAAATATTTACATATAGTTTTTTGTATGTTTTATGCGTGAAGAAGAATTTTAAAATGACACTACAATTATTTTTTGGTGAAATTCCGTTTGCCTAATTGCTGCATACTCGAAATCGTATGAGAAGTGGCAACCACATTTTCTTTTTTGATTGGATTTACATGCCTCGACTTGTTTAATTGAATTGCTTGGCATTTGAGTCGCTTGAGTCGTTGAGTCACGTTGCATCATCCACCATCAAGAATCATGAACAACAATTATGTTTTTAACGCTTCGCGTTGAGAAAAGTTTTTACTATTTGCTTCACTTTGATGCTTGGCTATAAGTTTGCCTATTTTAATAATCTGCATTCAGTTGATCTTTCTTTATTTTTTATTGCCTCTTCTTGTGTAACATTTTGCAAACGATGAGCGAGACAGAAACTTTGCAATTTGCATGGGACAAACGCTTTTTTTGTATCTGCAACACTTTCTCTGGAGACAGTTCAAGTTGACATGCAACAAAACTTTCCCTCGAGTCAAATGAGGAAATAAACGAGAAGAGTTGTTCTACTTGCAATGACTGCTTTAAGTGACGGTTGTCGTTATCGTTATCGGTTTAAAATTCACACACACACACTTAAGTCGAAAGTGGGGATGCGGAATTCAATTATCGGTCTAATGGTTAACCAAGCAAACTAACCAAAGCCAAACAGGACATTTATTTAGGGACATAATCCGGAAACCGAACACACAAGAGAGAAAGAGAAAAAGAGGGCAAACTGCGAATGCAATAAATATTGTGCGTGTGTGTGTCTGTCCGTGTGTGTGTGTGTGTGCGTTTGCATTCATATTAATCATACGCAGTGGGTGACGCTTTAAATGTTTTGACTTTAATGCAGAAATTGTTAGGAGTGGCGATTGCAGGTGCCCAGGGTATTTAGATGGAGGGGCGTCGAGGGGGGTGCAAAATGCAGAGCTTCGCTCGGTTTACGCTTTGTTGTGGCGGCAATTGTTGTTGTTGTTGTTCAAAATGCAAATTCAAGAGCGCGAATAAATCCACAGAAAAACACAAAAAAACTGAAGCAAAATGTTGATGAAAAACGAGCCGTGTTCAAAGGGAATGAATATGCCGGTGGGGGGCAGGGGGAGGTTAGTGAATGGATGGGAGACGGAGGGTTGGCCGTGATGCTTGGCGCTTTGTGGTTTATTTACAAATAAAAACCGAGCCGAAACAAGCAACAACAACAAAAAATTCACTGCAAAAAAAAATACGGAAAAAATTTAAATAAATATTTATTTGATATTCTCTTCGCTTTATTGCGGCGGCGGCGGCGGCTGCAACTGAACTGTTGTGAAATTCTGTGCAAAAGTTGAGTTGGGCTAAGTAGAGAAGGGGGCGTGGCAGGCACAGTAGCCCGTTTGGCTGCAATTACATTTTATTTATGTATGTTTGAATGTACAAATTTTTATTTTTTTTTATTTTTTGGTTCTTTCATCATCTTGCGCTTCATTAGAGTCGATGGAAACCAAACCACAGCATGGCAAATCATTTCACATATTTCTCGCCCTCCCTCACCCTCTCTCGCGCCCTCTTGCTCTGCTTGCTGGCCACTTGCATGTGCAACATTGCGGCAACTAATGAGACTGGCTCAGCTGCAATAATAAATACAAAAAACCAAAGGCAAATTAAAAATTGCTCAAACACAACAAACACAGCCAAAAGCCACCAGCACAGGCAACAACAACACAACAACAACACAAACTGAACGGCAATTGCATTTTGAAGTTGCCGTCTCAAGTGGCGCCGCATTCAACAGCCCTGCACACACACACCTTCCTCCTCTCGCTTCACTCTTCACAGTTATTTGTGACACCCTACTCTTTCGTCTATATACACACACACACACACACACACACAAAATGACTAATGGATTGAAGCTGCTGCTGTTGTTGGTTGGCCGAAAGCAGTGGCAACGGATTTTTTCCTCTCTCTCTGCCTTGGCCCGTTCCTTCGTTTCACGGTTCAGTTTAAGCTTTAAAATCCCAAAGCCAAACCCAACGCTGCTGCTATCCAACTAAGCGGAACTGAAGCCAAAGCTCTAGCTCTGATGCTTGGAAGCCCTACACACACACACACACACACACACGCACGAAGACACACCAACAATTTTAAAGCCACCCAACAAAACGTATTTAATGCAACGATTTCCCCTCAATGTTGAAACTATAAAAGTGCCGCACAATTCAATACCAAAACTTAGTTCTTCTGAATGAAAAACCTTTAAAGAAAAACAATATTAAAATGAAAAAACACTTGGAAAGTAACAGCAAAATAAACTATTCATTCAATCCAAATTTAAAAAAGTGTTTAGATATTTATTTTGATCAGTTTTGTTAGAGTTTCGCCAACCAGCAATCAGTTGGGAAATTGCGGATAAGTGCACTAAAAGCTCGAAAGCATTTGCTATCGAGAGCCATTCAAAGGCAAATTGATAATTCAAGCGAACCTCTCAACCTACGCATTAAAATTAATAATATGTACAAATAATTCTGGGAAATATTTGTTCCTTTGCATTTCCAATTAGCAGCCAGATTCAGCAGCCATTTCACCCACAGAGATATGCTAAATAAATACGAAGAATATCTCACACACACATACATATTTTTTGCTTGGAACTGGAACAATTTACTCCTTTCTTTTTGGGATCAAGTGGAAGGCAGTAAATTTGCACATAGCTCATAATTGTCCAGTCAACTGGAATGCAAATGTGTTGTGTCTGTGCGTGTGTGTTGGTGTGTGTGTGCGTGTGTGTTGGTGTTGGTGTGTGTGTGTGTGTGTGTGAAAAGAAACAAGTTTATAAGCCACAGCATTCGTTGCTTCTCTGGAATTGTATCGAATAATTTGGTAAATATAAGAAAATATTGACATTAAAATTAAAAATTTCTGATAAATTTACCAAGCTTTCCGAATTTTGTTTATTAAATCCACAGCGAACTTTGACCTCACAGTTAATCGAGTTGCAAATGTTTTTCGCAAGAATCAAGCCTTTTATTTATCGTTCGGCAAATATATTAAATCGCTGATGGCTTAGCGTTGATAGCAGTCAGTCAGTCAACTAGAAAAACAAGTTGTTTTTTCTTTTTGTCCATAAATTAGATACTTGAATCACCCCAGCATCCCGTCTCCCGTCTCCCGCATCCCTCATCCCATACTCAACTTTATAGTTTTCTACTTTCCTTTTAACCCAAGCGCAACTGACACCTACTTTCCCCCTTCTTTCGCTTCGCATGTCGGGCATCTCTTGACTGTTTATAACTTGCATTAGGACGAACAAATTCTCATCGACGCTCGCTTGATTACACTTTACGCTCGTCGCAACTATTTAAATCAAAACGCAAAACAGCTGTAATTATAAATGCTGAATTATGCTGCGCAGAGAAAGCAACAAAAAAAGAAGGAGAAATATATATTCAAGAGATAGGAAAACGCGGGAAGTGCAAAAAAGAAGCATCTCCTATGGGGAGTAATTTTTTTTCGTTCTTTCTTTTTGATGCTGTTGGTGGGAACGCTACGTTTGGTTTGCCAGTTGCATGCGCTCATTGCCAGCGATTATGCAAATGCCAAAGACAAAAACTCACACACACACACACATATATATAAGTTGAGGGGGGAAGGGTGGCGGGGGGTTGTTAAGCAGTTGGCTGAATTTTACATGCGTTTGCTGTGTAGTGCGGCAAAGTTATAAATATAAATTAAGCAAATGTGTTGTATAAATTGTTGCTGCTGTTGTTGTTGTTATTCGACTCCTTGCCACGAGGTGTTGTCTATGTATATGTGTGTGTGTGCATTGCCAACACCAAAGTGGCAGCAAAAATTACGAGCTACAATTACAAGAGACAAGTTGCAGCAGCAGCAGCAGACACAGTTTGTGGCTGGCATTCACCAAACCAGTTGCAACTAATTGGCATGACACAAGCAAGGCTCAATAACTTTGCTTCTAAACGGCGAAGCTTTAATCCTTAAGACAAATGTTGTTTGAAGGATGGATTTTGGATAAGTTAGGACGTTTCAATTATTTATACCGAAATATTTAAAAATTTGCAAAGCAAATAATATAAAGTAATAAAACGCAATAATATTTATTTTATAGGGAACTTAACTTTGAAATAAATATACAGTCGATTTATTTGAGATTTTAACAAAAATATTTTATTAGTTTATGCATTTTCGAATCAAAAAGTCACAAAATGTTGCGAGAAAGGCCGACAATAAATTGTGTTTGGTATTTGTACAATAATTTACTGAATTCAAAAAAAATATCTATCATTTAAGCATTAAACAATTTTGTAAATGTTTTATTTTCAAAAGCGGAGCTAAATTTGTTTTGTCATTTCCACTGGGGTGAAACACAATGCAATCAATTTAATGTAAATGTATGCGTGTGTCTGCCTATAAACTGATACAACAATATTTGCATATCATATATGCATAAACACACGCGACATTTCAGCCAGACAGCTGCAATAAACTTAGATGTAGAGCTTCTCTCTCTCTATGTGTGTGTGTGTGTGTGTGTGTGTGCGATGAGTGATGATACTGTGCAAATGAGACAACAATAGCAACGTTAAAGTCATAGGCAGTTAGCGTCTGCCACCTGAACTTAGTCAATCAGTCAACCGAGGCGATGACAACAACAGCAACAACAACAAAATGCATCAAGTGCTCCGGGACAAAAGTGATGCAGTCAAATGTCTAGATGGCTCTAGTTAAATTATGCACATGTATCATATGTAACCGCAAACACAAACACACACATTTATTTGGAGATAAGACCGGCTGCAGACAATTTGCATTGCCTACTTTTAGGCTGACAGTTTTCAAGACAACAAAACAAAAATTCATGCCAAGAACTGAGACGGAAAGTGAGAGAGTGAGACAGAAAGAAAGAGACTTTTGTCACATAATCAATGCAATCCTACGAATATTAAGTGATTGAAGTAATTAAGTTAATTGCCAATAATTGAGACAATGCAAATTGATAAAACGAAACATAACTTTTAATACCATTTAGTTTTATTAAAATGTCAAGAGTTTACTTTACTTTACGCTACACATCGAAACGTAAGGAGCAATATGACGTTAGCAAAAATCAATTTTTATATGTATTTTATGATTATTTGATGGCTTGCAACAAACAGGTTTAATATCGAATTTTTAATTTAAAAAAATCACTTTTTCCTATCAAATCCAAAACCAAAAAATCGAATCCATCAGTTTCCCGTTTATCTCAATTTTGCCAGCTTATTGAAGGATATATAGCATCATCATCATCTAGCAGCTGTTCTTCTAGAATTTTTTGTTGTTGTCGTTTGTTGGTTGATAGCTCTTGTCACGCTTATCGTGCACTTAATACATATGCCATACATACATATGTACATATACATATATGCATTATCATTGCTGATTATATGCCACCAAATGCTCTCTCTATCTATGTATCACCCTTACCCTTCATATGTATCGAGGCACCCTTAGCTACTTTACTAAGCGAACACGTTGCGCAAATACAATTGCATTTTCCGCTACTTCATTGCGATGTGCACTTTTCACTTAATTGCACACATTCAGACACACACACACACACACACATTCACTCACTTGTCCAACTATTCAAATCATAAAATTAGCACACTTTACACACACACACACACACACACAGAGAGGGAGAGTACTCCCACACAAGCAAAATCAATTAAAACACAAAAGCGCACGCTGGTTTGAACAAAAAAAATGAACAGAAAAAATGGAGGAATGTTGGAAGCTTAAAAAACTTGCTGGCATGCAATTAAATATACCTGAACGATTAACGTATACCCTGTAAAAATTTGTGAAACGAACAATAGGCTAAAGTTTTCCTTGCTGAAAAACTAGTTTGAATTTTATTATAATTTTTCGAATGATTTTTAATCAAAATTAATTTCCTTTGTTCAACAGATAAATGTATTAAAATATTTAACCAAAGCTTATAATTATATATATATATTTTTTTATTCACAAAACTCTTTAAGAGTCTCAGATTTTTATTGAATTTTATGCACCAAAGTTGATTATTCCCATTGCTGGGTATTTAAGTAAGGTAACAGGGATATGCGGGGTAGGGGGAAGTGAGGTAGCATGAAATCTCTTGGTCGCCGCACGGTATGCAACAACACGGTTCGTGAGTTGGGGCTTCGCATTTTTGTTGCATAACTTGCGGCGCGTTTGTGGCCAAAAATACCCGCACACAGGTGGAAGGCACACCAACCCCCCACCCCCGCCTCTACCACAGCTATCTACTTATGTATGTGTGTGTGTGTGTGTGTGGGTGCTATAAAATGCAAATGCTTTAATTAAAAGCTTTGCAACATTACTAAAGCGTGGGCGTAACGCAGGAAAGGCGGGGGCTGATGGTGGTTGCGAGTTTTCAGTTGGAGGCGAAGGCTGCTGCATAGTTTTTAAAGTTGTTTATTTATTTATTTTTTTCTTTTGCTTCTTGCCCTTCCTTCGGAGAAAAAACACCAAACAGGTGGGCTTACTTGCCACGCCCACTGCCTGCCCACAGCCTCGCCCCCACTGTCTCACCATTATGAGAATGAGTTTTGGCACATGTTTGTTGTGATTTTTATTGCGCCGTTTCTTCTTCTTGTTTTAAGGCAAAATTATGCGAGATTTCCAAGAATATTTTTTTTGTTCGCGTTTCGCCTTTCCATTTGTTGCACGCTCAGTGGAATGCCAAACAACAAAAGCCACCCTAGACACCCCCCTCGAGTTGCTCTCCCTACCCCAACCAACTCAAGGTTTTTTGTCTACTGTATTTCTGCTGTGCTTTGCATAAATTTTTATAGCTACCGAACCGAACCAAAAATAAGTAAAAAAGAAAAGAAACGAAACACTCGGTAATACTTAGCTGCAGATGATTATGAGGGATAAAGGAATAAAAAATCCACCCCCCGCTGGCAACAAGATTAAATCTATATATGTACATACATATATATCCCACCTCTATACATGTTTATACTTTCTATACAAAATTTCTTAATCAAGCAATTTCTTTTTTTTCTTCTCGTTTTTCTTCTTTCTCGACTGTCTCGACTTTAATTTTGTCTGGCGACGATGCGAAAATCCGAAAATTGTTGCCATTTGCAAGTGTAGCAAGTTCATTAATGAATCGAATGAATGGTTGAGGGGGGGTTGGAAATGATTACGGGAAAATAAGTGAAATGAATGCCCGAACAAAAAAAGGTCTCGAAACTCAACTTTGACAACAAAACAAAGAATAGGAAATAAGAAAATAAAGATATATATATATATATGTTAATATATAGATAAAGGAAGAGACAGCCATGACAACCGAAATTGTGAAGATGCCCGAATAAATTCAATTTCAATTTCAATTCAATTGCAATTTCATTTGTATTTATTTTGAAGTTGAGTTTTATTAAATTCATTTGAATACTTGGGTGTTATTTATTTATTATTTGTAAATCTTTTTTATTGCAAATAGTATGTTAAAGTTGCACTTAATCATTTGCTAGTATATGCAGTAAAATTAATGTCATGTCACTGCTTTTATTATTATTATCACATAGCAACAACGCCAACACCGACACCGACGGCAATCAAAGTGGCCAGAGTTTAATTACGCACAAGTCGAGTATTAACGTTCGACTTTCGCCGACTTGGACACAACAATTGAACAGCCAAACCAGTAATCAAAGTAAGCAACTACTAGATCAACATTTGTATGCCTTGCAGGCCATTCGAAAATCAGCTAAAAACTTATTGATGCCAACTTGCCATGAATACCTAAAGGATACTTAGCAAAGTCAATGGACGCAATTGGTTGATGACTATGCCAATCAAAGAGAGAGAAAAGATGTTTGGAGAAAGCAACAACAACAACAAATCACATTATTAATTCAGTGCAACTCGATACTATTTCGCATCCCCTTACCAACAGCTAATACCATTTACTAAGCGGAATGTGTGACGACTAATAAAAAATAAATAAATATTTATTCAACCATATCCAATGGTCCATGTAAACTTATCTTTAATTCTTGTCTATTTTTTATTTTTATTAAGCTGCACTTAACTTAACATAATTATGTTAGAGCATCAGAGATTCGACAATTCATTTTCTCTATCCTTTTTTTTATGTCTTATTTTGTTTTTTATTTGTGCCAGCCAACATCAAAATGGAAGTAACACGATGTTGTTAACGATGTTGGCGACTTCATTAGCTGGCCAAAACGGCAGTGGCTGAAACACGCATAACTTTTTGCCCATAAGCCAGTAAGTGTGTGTGTGTGTGTGGAGGTAAATCGCGTCAAATGAGCTGAGTAAAAGTACAGGGGAGCAAAGCAAAAAACGGGAACATACAAATGTACAATATATGTATGTATATAGGGAGCAACATTTGTATCATGCTTAACTAATTGCCAACCCGCGCGAAAGAGGATGCGATATAGAAGTGTGTGTATGTGTGCGAGTGTGTGTGTGTGCGAGTGCGAGTGTGTGCGCACATGTCTGGTCATAACATAAATTCTCATAAGCATAATGCTTTCAAAATTGTTGCCAACGGACGAAGGCAACAACTAGAGAAGCTGCCTTGCTTGCTACTATAAAGAAACTTCACTCGTTCATTTTGCGTTGAGCAACACTGGCGAAACTGAGTTATTGAAATTACTACAACTTTGTAGGTACAGTATGCGTGTGTGTGTGTGCGAGTGTGTGTGTGTGTGTGTGTAACTTTAATTAGCTGCGCGATGGGCTCGTGTCGGTGGACAGCTTTAACTAAATAATAGAAAGAAAGCATGAGGTAAGGGAGGGTAAGAGAGATAGATGGGGCAACAGTAAGTAACAGTAGCAAGAGACAAGAAAAGAGAAGGAGGTTAAATGTGTGTGTGCGTGTGTGTGTGTGAATATTGCAGACACATGGTCGAGACATGGGAGCCAAGTTCATTTTTTACAGAGGCACATATTGCTGTTGCTTTTGTTGTTGCTGGCGTTGTTGATTTTATTATAATAATAATGCTGAGGCGCGCGCGCTGTGCCCAACAACAACAACAAAAGAGCCTAGTATAGAAGCAGCAGCAGCAGCAAAGCGAAAAATAAAAAGAATGAATGGATGCAAAAAAACAAAACCCATGAAGAGCAACAAAAATCAATAACCACCCGAAGGCGCAGGCTATACAACAACAGCAGCAGCAACAAAATAAATTTACATATAAGCAAGTGTGTGTGTGTGTGTAAGGTAAGTGGGTGTTTTGTGACTCAAGGTTGTGCCACAACAGCTGAGACAGCAAACAGCAGGCGAAAAGCCAGCCAGTTTAGTCAGTTAACGTCGACGACGACATAAAATACCCTGTAAAAATCAAACAACAACCAAAAATATCAAGAGGGTGTGCCATAATTTTGAGGTTATGGTACGTATAGGAAGAATAATTGTAATAGAATTTTTTGTCGATGTTTAACAGAGTATCATTCAACCAATGCACATTTAACCCAAAGCACTTGAACTAACTGCGGCTGCTGCTGTTGTTTGACATACTAGTCTATACCCTTGCCAAAAGATCTTGTTTCCGTTTGGTTGACTATCGACAGAAACGACAACAAAACAAATTGAGAATGGCAACAACAAGACAAACAACTTCAATGAAATGATTACCAAATATCGATTGCTAATTATGCGTCAATTAATAAACGAATTTGACACTCATCAAATTGAAACATTTGGCAAGATGACAATTAATGGCGAATTTGTTCAATGGAAATGAGATTCGATTAAGACAAATTTGTATGAAAAATAAAATTGATTATTATTCACATTCAAAAGAGTTTTATAACTCAATCAAATATCATCAATCATTAGCTAGACAGAGCTAGATTATATATCGCCCTATATATATATATATATATATTATCTACGCATCAATAATTCAAATTATAATAGTTAGGGTCCTTGGGATATACTATAAGACATGCAATCGAAAGGTTCAAGTAAGTGAAACGATTGCATCGGAAATGGCAAAATGCAAAATTGGTTTCGTTTATCAACTTTCAAGGTATTGAGACTATAGTATTTGCCAATTTCAAGTCCAACCCATCAATTACTGTTTGGCACACAATGGAAATTTGTGCACATGTCTGTTGCTAAAAGGTAGCCAATAAAAAATTGATAAAGCAAGCGAAACAAACAGCAGCAACAAATGCAATAGCAACACACTTTTGGGAGAGCTCGAGGTCGATATTGGCAAATTGTAACTAGAACGAACACGAATGAAGAAAGCAACAAAGTTGACATGTGCAGACGTTCACTTTGCAAATTGGCAATATTTAAATGCTAAATACTATAATTGGCATAACAGTGCAACAATCAAAGAACGAACGCCAATTTGTTAGAAATGATTCCTAAATAATTCATTAATGTTTGTGTGAATGGAAAACCTTGTCGATTTCTTAATTACAAATGGCGACAACATTTAACTATTAAGTATACAATTATTATAAACGTTTATTGAGGAGAAGTTGGACTCAAATCAAATTTAATTGCCGTTCGACATCAAAGTGTTCAATGCTAAGGAATATACATAATATAAAATCAAAATACCCTCACTTTTCATTGCTCACTTGATCAGCTCACTTTAATGTAGGGTATAATTTTGCATTTGCAGCGAAGCAGTTCGCTTTTGATTGACTCGAGAGTGAGTCGAGAATTGAGTTAAAGCTTGAAGTGCTTGCGAGAACTCTGCTGTGCACTGTTGGGCAATGCACGTTTATTTATTGTGTATTTGCATTATTAGAGCAACTCAACTCAGCCGTGAAAAGCAGTGTATGGATGTAGATACACAAGGAGCAAATACCAAGAGTCCGATGTGGTGGCGAACGAAACGGAAATAATCTAAACGAATCGAAAGGGAAGGACCGAGGACCAAGGACAGCAGCAAGTGACCAAACATACGAACACACATCAGTCAAAATGGAGCCTCGAAACATTCACGAAACTGACTCTGGCCGACTGACTGACGTGTCCTTTGTCTAGCTTGAAGGAACGCTGAGGATATGTAGAGAACTCTGTCTCTCTTTTTAAGTCTCCTCTCTCGGTCTCTCAGCCTGTCTGTCCTTGTTGTCGTCCATGCTTTCGTCGGACTGTGCATTATTATGTATTGGCAAGTTGTTTAGTTAGGAACTTCGTAATTTCTTTATGGCATAGCAAACGATGCTGAGTAAGAGCTCAAGAGCTACGTGAGTGGATGGATATGTACACAACCGATACATACAAACATACACATACATGTGTGTGTGTGCTCTGATATTTTTCACATGCTGCATTTTATACGCAATTACCAGGCACACACACATACGCGCACACACACATGTGTGTGTTTGGTTTATTGTTTGTTTGTTTTGCTAATAGAATCATATGAATTTAATACTAGCATTTCCAGAGCTCTAAACTTGGCCACGTGACACGACCAACATAACTTTTTCCAGCTCTTTACGCAAATCCTTTTAGCCAAATTTAATGTGAAATAACAATTTGCTTTTCATTTCATTTATCATTTGTCTGAAATAAAAGCGATGAAAAAAACAATTCTCAAAAGCGATTTTTTTTTTTATATAACATAAAAGAATTTTCAAGGATAATTTAAATTTCCACCAATTTAAAAGTAAGCGATAAATAGCGATAAATATCGATTATTATCATTGTAAGCTTCAAAAATTGGATCTATTTTTGCCGATGTTCGCGCAAAATTCAATTTCGCATCTATTTTTGGTAAGTAGGTGAAATGAGAATGTGTTGTGTGTGTGTGTAGGTATTTACATAAGCACACACACACACAAACAAGCTGACTTGTGCGAAACTTTGCAAGCCGTCAACAGCAGCAGGAACATAGAAAAATACACATGTATGTGTTCTGTGTGTGTGTGTGTGTGTGTGCGTGAGGTTAACATCAAACAAAATTCCAATTTTTTTCGATATTTTTTTTTTTTTGGCAACAAACATTGGCAAGTTTGACAAGCCAAAAGATTGAGTACGTGCCGCACATTGGCAAATGGAACGCGACTTTGCTCGGAGTGTAGAGTATCGAAGTCGACTTTCAACTTGCCAGTTCTAACTTTCAGCTTTGACATCGATGACTGTTGAATGTGTTGTGTGGCTTAACAAACATTGGACTATGGGTAGTTTAGCCAAAAAAAGTGGAAAACCCAAAAAACACTTTAGCAACATTTGGCAACATTACGTTATATATTTACTAGAAAGTTCAGTCTAAATATCTTGGAAAACAAAAAAAGTTTTTCAAACGATAAATCTGATTTTTACCAATTGTTCCTATATGATATAGTTGACAGTTGTTGATGATTATTCTTCTTAAATACATTTCCCATAGTTCATTGTGGGTGGATTATAATCCACTCCAATACTTTCGCCATTTTCGATCTAACCCAACACTTACCCAATGTAGTAGAGTACGTGTGTTATGTAACTGAAATATGCCACTCACCTGCAAAGAGAGCAAAGAAGAAAGAAAGAAGAAGCGTTAATAGACAGTTTTTGTTGATTTGCCATTTTTATGTTTTTTTATTGTTAGCAAGTTTTTCTTTTTTATACGCTTTTGCAACGCAGCCAAGTGCATCAAAGGTCATTGCTATGACTCTTCAATCGCTTGTGTGGCACAAGCAAAAGGCAAGACCTGCCACCCACTGTTACCCACTGTTACCCACTTACACATTCACATTCACACATACACAGCTTATCATCCCAAAGGTATGCTACATAAAGTGCAGCATGCGAACATCAACAAATAAGCATAGAAAGCAGCCCCCGCGTAACACACTGTGTTTGGCATGTGTGTATTGCATGTGGTACGCTGAGCTTTCTAACATGCGAGGGTCGCTAGCACACCAAAAATTAATATTTTACTTTTTACCCTACAAAAACCGAAAAACGTTTGATATATTTTCTTAGTTTAAAGTGGAACTAAAAATTGACTCAATCTAGATATGATAAAAATAAGTTCGATGACTTAGGGATGGACAGTTTCACAACTACACAAGCTGCCCGCTACAATATTCAACATTTCTGACTCTACTTCTTTTCGTTTGCCCAAACTTTAGGTTAACCCTCGTGTAGGAAGTCAAGCTGTCGTCAACAACATTATATAGACTGGGCATTAACAAAAGCATATATGCATATATAGAGACAGAGCAAGATAGAGATAGCGATAGCGTAAGAGTGAGAGCGATAACGTTTCGCGCTGGTTCCTCAACTTGGCCAGCTTATCCTTTCATGCACACGCATTCAATTCGCTTGCCATTCAGCGACAGCAAAATGTGATGGGAGGTGGCCAGGTACGCACACACACACTTATATAGAAGAGACACACCACATATGTACATTTATCATGAATTTTTAAAGTTCATAGAGCGCCCCCAACACACATCCCACCCTCCCCCACCAACTGTTCTGAACATGCTTTAGACGATGTGTTAGCGACAGCGATGACTGAAGTGGGAAATCAAATGTTTGTAATTAAAATTAAATATTCTATTAAAGGATCAAAACTGCAAGGCTAAAAGGATGCAGTCAGGCAGCAAACAGCAATCAAAATGAAATGTAAGTACACATACACTAAGTACACTAAGTCAACACACACACACACAGCAAATCATATTTGTATCATAACACAAATGTTTAATCAAGAAAATAAGCAAATCGTTGCCGAGAGTATTGGGAATTTGGTCAACTCGAAAAGTAGTCGATTGGCATCGCCATGAAGCGTGAAATGTCAAGTGCTTAGAGCTTAAGTTTTGGCTTTAACAAACACTTGGCAACCCTGTGCACGAAGCCCCAAACCCCAAACCCCACACTTCATCCACTCAAGATTTGACCAAGCTGCCAAAGTCGGTTAGTTTGTCAATCGGCTGAGGCCAAAGCCACTTCAAAGCCAAATCAAATTCAATCGCACACATGTTTGTGTGTGTGTGTGTGTGTGTGTGTTGAGTTGAGTGGCGAGTTTGAGAAGCAAGGGTCAACTATTAATTGAAATCTGAGGCATACATCAAATGGACGAGCTGTCGGGCGTAATTATGCAAGACTGCAACAAAAGGATTAATTAATAAAGCTAAACTAAATTGTGATCGTCTGGCATCGATAGTTAAGATATCTGTTATCGATTAACACAAGCCATTTTGTAACATTATTGGCTCCTCTAACCATTTACAAATCAACCATAATAATCAGCTTGCTTGACAAGCAATTTGTGTAAACAATTTTAATTTCTTCTCCCAGCCGTATTAATTGATTTATTTATTGCTTTAATATGCATTTGAAAAATACGCAAATTGAATATTGAACTCATTAGCAACTATTTTATTTGTCTGTTAAGTATTTAAACCTCATTTTTATTCAACCACTCATTATGCAATTTTTTTATTTGGCACAAACATTGCAAAAATAAAGCCCTTGGCAGCTGCTTTATTTAATTGCATCAAATATGTGCGCCATAATAAATAAAAATTATTTAACAAAAATATTTAAACAATTTGCACGTAATAAAAGGGATACAAAAAACACGCGGTCAGAACTTTTTCGAATGCCGAAGCGTTTATTACTCTTAATTGAATTTGTGGCAAAGTTTTTTTTTTTTTTTTGATAAAAATATTTATATAATTTTTGTATTTACACAGATAGTGAATGATTATTAATAAATGTGTGATAGTATGGCATGATAAGAATTCACGCAAATATTTGGCACTTTCAGTTTCATTGGAAAACATTTGCCCATAAATTTGTGCGTGTGGGTTTTTTTCCATGTAAATTGTGATAAATATGCATAATTTAAAAGGCCCGCCACCAATTTAATCCAATTGCAATTCGGTTTGCTTGTCCTTCGGCCCTTTATGCAATCATTCATAATTTCGTCAATTTTCGTGATCAATTTGTTTTGAATTTGAAGTGTAATTTTGTTTTGGTTGCGTTTTGTCGTTGCCAATCATTTGATTACCGATAATATAGTACGATATGATGATTACTTAACATCAAAATGATTTGGCAAATATTAGATTTACGAAAATTGAGTTTATTGAAAGGTTATTGGATAAGTCGAAAATGTTTAAGCTCACCAAAATGAAGATGAATCTTTACACTTAAAATTAAGCTCATATCAAATAATACTATGTCTATATATATGTGATTAATCCTAATATTATATATCCTCTGCCTTCTTTTTTAGCCTTGCAACTAATTGACTTGTGTGTGCTTCGAGGAATACCATATATATTGTTTTTTATTTGCTTTCGAGTGGATCATTTCCTTTTTGCTTTATGCCTGACTTTACTTGGCTCGGATTGCAATGGCCAATGGCCAACGGACTCGCACTCGCACTCGGACTCGGGCCAGAGCAATGCACTCCACACACAAAACACAGCCAGACGGCAAATTGTGACCTGGCGACTATCCTTTTGGCCCCTGGTTCACCCGCAACCCTCTTTATCCTGTATCCTGCCGTTTTTGGCTCTGTCTCTTTGGTTATGTCGCTCTGTCTGTCTCTGTGTTTGTTTGTTTTCGCTTATTTTTATTGCCACGCATCCTTTTTATGTCCTGCTGTGATTCGCAAACTGACTCATCCACCTTATTTGGCCCACCCACTGTTTGCGTTTGCCAACCGCACTGTTTTGTCCCAATAGCCGCACCCAGCACCTGCACATCGGCATAAAGCAACTGCAATTTCACGTTGATTTTGCATCATGCTGCTCCTGCCTGCCAGGTTGCTGGCACCATGTCCTCGTCCTGGACTTGTCCCGGTGTGTGTCCGTGTTGTCGGCGTCCGGCAATGTCCGTACATAAATATGAAATTTATTAGTAAGTTTTGTATATCCTTTTGTGCGTGTCAGTTCCGGCTTGGATTGCATTTCAGCTCCCTTTCATCTCTCTCTCTCTCTCTCTCTGTCTCTTCTCGCTTTTGGTTGTGCTCATTTTCCAGTAGCAACAACAATAACATGATCATCATCATCATCCAGACAAACACACAGAGAACGAACCCAACCCATTTCGCCAACCCGGTGGCGCATCATCAGCTTTATTATCGCATCCGCGTCGCTTCGTTCTGGTTACCATTTTAATTTGTTAAATGCACTTGTGTCATGTTCATTTGCCCAACACTACTATTGCTCTATCCTTCCTGCCTCGACCAATGCTACCAAGCCTGTCCTGCCTTAACCCCTACAATGATAAATGGCGTTAAGTATACAAATGCATTTTAATGTTGTTCGTTGTGCAGCTACGAATTTAATTATCAACAACAAAAGCTTCATTTACTTTAATATCATATGGTTGCTTAACGATTAAAAGCAAGTATCGATAGTGTTTGTATTGAAATTGATAGTTGATGCATGCCACAAAATCTTATATGTTTTGACGAATACCATTTGGTAATAAAATATTCTAACTTATCCATTTATTGATAGTATTTTATTTTAAGATTGATAGTTGATTTATGTCTTAAATACTATTTATTTTTTTTAAAAATCGGTCCTTAAATAATCTTTCAAACACTTTCGAGCTTCTCTTCTTAACCAAACTAAATTTGCTTAAAATATTTTCACTTTTGCATTTGTTATAATTTAAATGTGGACAGCTTTGATCATCATTTGTCAAACTAAAGACAAATTTGCTTTTTAAAAACAAATTGAATGCACAACAATTTGAAGAGATTACTCATCAGGCAAATAAAAACCAAATATAATTTGCACAAAATGTTTTTGCCCCACAATTTAGCAAGCATTTTTTTTTCATTTTTATTTATTTTTTTTTTTTTGTTTGTTTGGGTTAAGCTGCGTAGTTGCCGCATTCATTGCCGGCAGCCTGGCAGCCAGTTAGCCAACCTATTTGTCAGAATTTGTTTTTTGGCTTCACTTCACATTCTCTGCTCATTCTCCCTGCCTCCTGCAAGCCCCGTGGTGCCAGCCAACTTTTTTGCTGGCTGCCACGTTTGTTGGCCTTCATAATCCATAATCCTGAATGCCGTGAAATAGTACCAAATGATTTTTGTTCGTTTTACTACTAGAAGAGACAAGCAATTTTTGGGCGAAAATGATTCGCTTGTACGCACTTCAAAAATTGTTAATTAATTGCGTTTATCAGTTTCATATTTGCCGTTGCGAAGCTTTGAGGATCAAGCTACTCGATTTTAGGCAATTGTTTTCGATTCGAACAATGACAGTTGAGATTTTGTACAATGGATGAAATCCTAATAGAACTTCAAATGATTGCCAAAAGAGTTTTGACACAAGAACAAAAACGGAATGGAAAATTATTAAAGTTGAAATAATTAAATTTTTGTGCTTAACAATTTCATTTTTCTTTTTAGGGTATTTTTTAGGTCTTCTTGTCTGGACGATAGAAAATTGACATTAGTTTTATTTTGCTGTTGCATGCAGCTTGCAGCATTTAAATACATGTTTGTATGTGTTAGTGTGTGTGTTGGACTTTTATAGCGGCTTCAAGCAAAGAGCTGGAAGCTGCAGAATTGTGCAAAACTGAAAAATGCGACACGAAAACTAAGTGAAAATTTATTCATTGCGCCAAAAAGTATTATGCAACGCAACGGACGGACGGACAGACAGTAAAAGCAGCAACTGGGTTAACTATCCGCAAAAGAGAGGGAGAGAGTGTGTGTGTGTGCGAGCAGCCATTTTATTATTGTTCATTTTCACAAAGCAATTTTCTCAAATATTTTGAGTTCTCTCTCTCTCTCTCTTTCGCTTTTTCGGTTTTCTCTCGTTTTTTTTTTTTTTTTTGACACTTTTATTTGATTTTTATGCGACTTTGCGCCCGGACGCCTGAATTATTGTCCAGCGCAATGCTTAAATGTGAACTAGGCCAGGATACGGATGCGGATACGCTTTATGGCGACAGGAGCAGCAGCAGCACCAGCAGAGAGAGAGGGAGAGAACGGAGACACACACACACACAAACAGGACGCCAGGCAGTCGGTTGGTCTTTGCAAACGGCCAACTGTTCTATTTCATTGCATACTTTTTGGCGCCTGCACTAACAATTCTGCCTATCTATAAGTTTATATATATACCAAACACATGTCATACATATGTCGGGCATATCTGGTGGAAGTGTTTGATCAACTCTCAGCTCCTTTCAAGCAGTGGCTGCAGGACAGCAGGACAGCAGGACATGCTTGGGGCTAGTGACGTTTCCTTAATGCGACAATATCAAGTCCAGTTTTGCTCCAAGCTGCGATTGCCTATAATCATTTTGCGGCACTTGCGAGTGCGTCTTAACATTTAATATTCGAATTAAACATATTCACATCGGCTGTGGGTAATTTTTAAATTTTTGACCGGAAGCCCAAGCTCCTGGGCGACGCTTAAAACGCACTTGACATTGACAATTATGACATGCGCTTAACGCGCGCGTGTGTGTGTGTGTGTGTGAGTGTGTTTGTGTGTTTGTTAGTTTGACAAATCTAAAGGCTGACATCTTGGCCGGAAGGAGCAAGTGAAAGGTCCCTTGATGCGTTGCCGCTTGAGCACACTTTAAAAGGCCTTTTAATGTATGTAATGACGGCACTAGAATGCTTGCTTCCGCCCACTTCCGTTTCCGTTTCACAGACGTTTGCCAACTACGTGACTTTAGCTCATACTCAAGATAAATACTATACAAATATATCTTGTTCTTTGTAACATTCTTTTTTTTCGCTTGTGCAATTGATTTTTCAATTCCTTCGTTCGTAACAATTGCAATTTATTTGTATATCTTTTGTTTTTTTCATAGCTTCTTCTCAATATCTCATCCTATTCTATTTTAATAACTTGTTCACTTTTCACCACACGTAACTCAATATCTTATCCTATTTTATTTTAATCACTTTTCATATCTCTTTCTCCCCATTTCCCATAAATCTTTAAATCTTTATTATTCCTTAGGTTTTGCATTCCCAATTAATTCTCCATTTTGAAACTAATCCGCACTTAATTGAGGGTTTTATCACACTGTGCTCGGCTAACATCTTGTTATTTGCAATATTTCTACCATTTAAATGCTGTTTGTTAAGTTTTATAGTGTCTATGTTTTTTTTTGTAAATTTTTTGTTTAACTATCTCGTTTTTGGTTTTATATCAAACGCTTGGCAATAAACCCAACCCAAGGGGGCATGGCCAAAGACGAGAAATCCTTTTTGGCCGACAAAAGATTTATTTGCATTTGCCTCTCTTGTTGTGTTTGTGTATAGAAATGTTTTACTTTCAACTCTTAAAGTGCAACATCAAAACCATGTATGTGTGTGTGTGCGTGCGGGTGTGCGTGTGCGTGTGTATGTGTTATGTGTAGTTAAGACACTTTTGCATCACCTTTGACTGCAGGAAAAAATTTCAACAATTTGTTAGACTTGTGTTGCTGCTGTTGATAATCAAGCTGGAAAACAGAGAGCCAAAAACTAGTTTCTACCAATTGTATAAAATGGGTGATATGAGATGGAGAAAGAGAGAGAGAGATAGAGAGAGAGCGAGGGAGAAAGCTGGGGGCGGTTGTTAAATGAGAGGCGCGTGCAGCAAGCACCGGAAGCAGTGAGAACTACAAATGTAATGGCAAATTTTTGAAATTAGTATGCAACACACGCATAACTAACACTAACACACACACACACGCACATAGCAACAGCATCTGGCTAACGAGTTGGCCAAAAGGGGAGAGCTTCAAATGTCAACCGGGGGCTGAAGGGGGCTGAAGGGGTGTGTTGTGTGTATGTTGTGAGTGGCGTGCTAAGGAGCCGTGTCAACATTGCTAGCTTCACACATACATTTGTTGTTGCCGTTTGGTAGCATCAATAATGGGGCATATTTAAGCTGCTTGCCACCCACTTTATTGCTGGCTGGTTTTAAGTAATTTTAATAGCACTACTACTCGGCTTCAGTATGGTGCAAAACTACTGCATGTTGCGCTTGATAGCAAAAGCATTAAGCTCCAATGTGTTTGCTGCACTCAAAAAACAGAAAATCAATAAGCGAGAGACACACAGAGAGAGAGAGAGAGAGAGATAGAGACTTGTTTATCAGATAGCGTAAACTGTCTCAACCTTCGATATGAACATGCTTAAATATTCTCAAAAAACCAATAATCAAAGCATTGCAAAAGTTTAATCGTTAAATTATGTATGGTAAATTTACTACATAAATAAAATTCTCTTCAAGAGGGTTAATCTTTTTTATCTCACCCATTTTAAATTTTTTTTTTTTTTTAAATACAAATAATAAAATTAAGTTTTTCAGAATTTTGTTTCTTTCGGAATTCGCTTAAGTACCAATTTTGCCAAGTGTAGTTGCCGAATTGACGTTTCCGGTCTGGTTGCTGTTGTTGTTTATTGCTTGTTGCGTTTCAGCCAAACTATATTAGCCGTAGCTTGTTGAATTAATGCAAGCTTAGCAAATTGCTTCGAGCCAAAGCGTGCAAAAGCTAAAAACTGAACGAAAAAAAAAACCGCTGCTCAGAAATATTGCACTTAAGTTTTGATAAACATTGAGGAGCGGGGAGTATAACGAGGCGAGGCAAGTGGGAATAAGTATTAAGAGAGAGAGTGTGAAAAAAAAAGTAGCACTTGATATAATCAGCAATCTCGAGGGCTGCTAATCAAGAAACTTTCCAAGCTTATTATAAACACTTGAGCTTAATTATTGTAAGCTGCTCGAATCCATGGCCCCAACGAACTACTTTATTCTTTGAAACTGTGGCAGCATAAATTATCAATAACTTTTATGGACCCATTCAATATGGTTAAGAAGCTCAACACGAACTTGGGGCAAATGGCTAAAGTGTTCGACATGAAATGAACTGAGAGCCAAACTGATTTAACTTCTGGTAGTTAACTAACTTTAAGTCAATACTGATTTAAAACATAGGATAATAATAATAAAAGAGTTATCGATTTATATCGATATCAATAAACTAGAACTGAGGAGCAAAGGAAGGCCTAAAAGAAGCGAAGAAAATTCGCTTACAGAATTTCAATTACACCTGATCGAGCAATTCGACGAAAAAATTGTTCTTCTATTTTTTGAGCAATTAAAGCAAGCTGTTTTGCCGATTGGCCTGACAGGCGGCCGATGAACAGACAACAGTTGAAAGAAGCTACCCAACTATGCTGAAGAAGGGAAGTGCAGAGAGAAACTTTGGCTATTGGCCAACAAACGTTCTCTGCAGTTATTGAGCCCGTTGGGTATGAAACGACAAAATACACATTTAAATAGTGTATTCAGCAATTCGCACACACATCCAATCAAGTGAATTACAACTTATAATGCATTTGAATTTCGCAAAAGCAAAAGCAAAAACAAAAAAACTATTGTACTCGCCCTTCGAAAAAGAACAAACAGCAACAGCAACAACAACACTTACAATTGCAAAAGCCTTTTCATTATGCAACAACAATTTGCGTGGCAATTTTTGTGTGCATGCTCTTCTTCTTCTCCTATCCATTTTATAAACCCGTCTCTCTTCTTTCTTTTTTGTAGCTTGCTTTGCGCATTCGCATTTTTCGAGACTTTTTTCGAACACAATTTCGCTAGCCAAAAAAAAGACCTTCCACTCAGTTAGTTTCATTTTGGTAGACAACAACAACAACAAAAACAACAACCAGAAGAATTAAAGGAGCAAAGCGCAAATGATGCCAGTCAACAAAACTGAACAACAACAAAAGCAAACACCAAAACTGGGTATTGCTGTCGCCTCATGCCTGGAACAGTTACGCACCCCTCTCCTACCTCTGCCAAAACCCTTTCGCTCACTTGCATTTTTCAACTAGTGTTTAAATTTTGGTTTCTTATATTACATTATAACCTTTTGTAGCATCATAAACTTAAGCAATGCATTTTTAAGCAGACTATTCGGACACCAATTGAAATTTGTATTGCCTGCAATTAAAATATCTCCAAGAAAGTTTAATTAATTTGTTGAAAAAACCCAGAAATAAATTAAAAATAAATGCAATAAAGCTTTTAATTCTTACGTTGGAAAATTTCAATAATAAAAATTTATCAATATATGTTGGGAATATTAATTTAATTCACTTTTATTCACTCCTAAAATACTAAAAGCAGGATATTTGCTAGTCGAGCTATTTGAGAAGTGTTTTTTTTACGCCGCCATTTGGTGTCTTTGATATAAATTTTAAGTGTTTTTATTTTTTAGTCGGTTGCTTCCTTGCACGTCCTGCGCTCAAGTTGTCGTCTAACTTATGCCATCTCATTTATCTTCGTAACTTCTTTTGCGTTTTTGTGGAAAGGAAAGGAAAGCAAAGCGAAAAAAAAGAGTTGGCATAATAAAGGGAGAGGGGTAGAGATTGGAGGTATTTGAAGCAGTTATTGCAACATAGTTTTAAGCGCAGCGCATCGCTGCCACAAAACGAAATGCATCATTGAACTATAAAAATCTTGGCTCAACTTTTAAAAAGAGAATTTACAGATAGAGTCGATTGTTTCCCAAAAAAAAAGAAGGAACACTTTTGATTGCAATTTTTGCTGAAAAAAAAAACGAATTTGTCCCTGTGATAGCGAAACAAAAAAATAAAGAACTCATTTCGATAGAGCAGCTTGAGCCATTTACTTGACTCTCAATTCAACATTAATCACTTGGACGCTTCAATTGTTATTGTGAAATCTTTTCTTGTTGGCGCAGCTTTGAGTAGATCGTTGATCCGAGCACAGAAGCCGTCGTCGAGCTCAACTCGCGGATCCTGCATCCAGAAGTACAAACGCTTCGACGACCCATGAATCTTGAGCACATAAACGCGACCCGTTTTGCAGGGGTCGACGCGTCGAAATTCCATTTGACCCAGCCTGGCAACAATGTCCAACTCAATATTGTTCGCATCATGATCCTTCCAGCAAAAGTGCAAATCATTCGTTTGATCGTAATACATAAAGATTAAACCACGTCTCTCATCCGGCTCTATGACTTTGTCACCTTGAATCATTCGTCCCGCTTTGCATTCAATCAAATGGATTTTGGGCGCATTGGGATTATTGACTATGACATTATCCTCATTGATAATGGGTTTGGGTTCAGGTTCAGGTTCGGGTTGGGGGGTTTCGGGCTCGGACTCGGACTCGGGCTCGGGCTTGGGCTCAAGGACAATAATTTTTATAGGTTTGAGCCTTTTCAGTGTCTGTGTCTCCGTGTCTCGGGTCTGTGACTTTTCGCGTCGGTGTGGCCGAGCATTTTTAGCATCCTCATGTTGATCCGATCGATTCTTGTCCAGCTTGTCCTATATCTACCTACTAGCACGCTCAATTTTGATTGATTGAGAGTTTTTGGCTTTGCTGGTTTTGATTTGTTTTATTTGCTATTATCGAACATATTTTACGAAAGAATTTTATGAAAGCTCAAAAATCGCTTGCTAAGAGCTTTTCAAATACAAATTAGAAAACACGTGTGTGTGTGTGTGTGTGTGTGTTTGAGTTTATAGCATACTTGTTGGATCCCACCTTCGACTGCAATTGACCTTTAATTGCACACTTAAAAGCACATAAAAACGTGGCCAACACATGTCCATGACATGGCCAGCATATGTACTTACAATACAAAAGAGATGGCGATGGCAATGGCAATGGCAATGGCGATGGCGATGGCGACGCTAGGAGGGAGGAGAGAGGCAGCCGTGTTGCGGTGGGGCGTGTCGCAAGCTTGTAAGTGCGGCCAGCTTAGCCGTGCACAATTAAATTAAAGTGATGACTTATATGGCTTAACGAGCGGACAAACAAAGCAGAAAGAGAACCGATACAAAAACGAGAAAGTGCGAAAAGCACAAATACAGATAGAAAGAGCGAGCGAGACAGGCAGAGTGGGAGAGTAGCTCGATTTATTGTGTGGATTTATAGCGACATGTCAACTTAAGTGTACTTAAATCGATAAGTTATCGATATGTTTGGTTTGGAAGATTTCAAATTGTAAGTTAAAAGTTTCATACAAAATTTTTTACCAATTTTTGTATATGTATATAGAATCGACTATCGATTAACTATATCAACTATAAGCTTCTGTTACATACTTAATCTGCATAATGCCAAAGATCTCTCGATAAGTTAATCGAATTATATGTTTAAAATGTGCTTTACGCATCTCTGGTATCAGTTGTCTCCACAAAAATATTTTTTACTAAAGCCACAAGCACACTTTTATTTCGAATTACTATCGATATAAATCAATTTGGCTTTTATTCAATTCTGTAATGCTTTTTAAGCCCCCATAAAACATAAAAATTAAAAAACATTTTCACAAAATTAAACTTCAACTGAAATCAAAGCTTTCGATAGCTTCAACTAAACGCATTATTTACAGCACATTGCACACAAAAATCCTACACATGTACAATCTAGTATAAATGTGTTTATGTTTATCTATTTTTATTATAGATTTAACTTTTATTTTGTTTTATTTTTCCATCTAATTGATTTCTGCTTTTCTATTTGCCATCCATATTTTATTCTAGAAAATTCATATTTTCATTGAAGGGTCCTTTCGTAATGTATAATGTGAAGGATTAACAGCTGCTGCTACTGTCATTAATTTAGTTCGAAATAAATGTGGCTTGCTCTTCGTGTAGGTGCAGCAAACTGAAACCATAGATGCCATAACATGGTACTTTTATAGTATATGGTATGTGCTGATCAACTGCATCATTAAGATGTAGTACTAGTGGCAACAAACGTATGAAACACGCCATACACATGTGTGTGCCAGGGTGTCGTATCTGCCTGCTGCTGCCGGTAGTCTGTGCGCCTGTTTTAATGAGCCCAGATATAAAGCAACGTGAACAGGACTAAATCGACAGCAACTGGTTTTTTTCGCTTGCTTGCTTGCTTCGTGGAATGTTCGAAAGCAATTACAATTTAAGTATTTAATTAGGGAATTACGTGAGCAAATACACACGGCCCAAGCAGAAACGGAGCAAGGGACGAGTTGAGTAAAAGTTTTCACATATATTTTATAGTACTTTTATTTTTGAAGAAGGGCAAGCCGAGAGAGCGAAAAAATAAATAGTAAAGCAGCATAACAAAACTGTCGCAATCGACAGAGAGAGAGAGAGAGGTGGAGAGAGGGAATCACCTGCTTGAGAATGCCAATAAAAATGAAGCCAATTTTTGTAGCAAGAACGCTTTACGCGCTTTCAATTCACCTACAAAATGTCAGCATCGCCTCCCCCTTAAGCCCCTCGGTTAACCCTCTTTTCTTTTTCTAAGCACATGAACAAATAGTCAATAAAATCAAGAACTATAAAAAGTCAACACAAAACGGTTGCTGAGACGGGTAGAAGTGAGGTAGAAATTGTTAAATTGTAAGCGTTATGTTGACAAATGCTTTAGCGCGTGCACAAAAGGCGACTACTCTAATACTCTGCCCTTCTTTTCAACAACAACAACCATACTACACCCCATCCAACCCACAATCCCATCCATTTCACATTGACGCAGTTTTTTATTGAATTTGTTTTTGCTTTTTGTTTCGCGTTTTATTTTGCGTTCAGTATCGATAAATTTACCGTTGGCTAAAGCAAACAGAAAACAGGTAAACACAGCATGGCGGCACTCACAAGCATATAGCATATATATAATAACTACATATGTATATATATACTATATATATGAGTGTTGCATAAATTTGGTTACTTTTAAAGCATTTCCGCGCAAATTCGTTTATAAAAAAAATTTCTCTTATCCATAGAGAAAATGTCAATATTTTCATTTGTAAATAAAGCTTCTCAGTGAAAAATACTTTAAAAAATGTATACATTATTTTTCTTACTAAAAATACAAGCTAAAAATACAGAATACAATTTTAACATCTTGTTTGTTTTTGACTTTAAAATAAATAAAATAAAAATATTTGCTCACTTGACTTTGTTCTATTTATTAAGTTAAGTCTTGAGCAATGTGATTTTATTAAGTTATACTTGAATCAATTTTTAGGCAAGCCAAAAATAATAATTATTCAGTTGCTGAATCATTTGGCCATCAGGCAAAATAAATAATATAAATTGAAACATTTCATATTTGCAAGTAATTCGTCTCATTTTTTTGTCGCCCCCACAAACACATTTATAATGCATGCATGTATGTATATGTATGTGTGTGAGGGTTTTTGGTCATTAATGGAGTATTCGTGGCATGTTTGTCATGCCATTATAAATGCATATTCGGTGTGAATGTAATTTTGCGTGGGATGCAGGATTAAAAATTCTACGAAATACTGAGAAATAAAACCAAACGGAGCACGCTATATTTATGTACGTTCTACGCGAGGTACATACGTGTGTCAATACGCAAGCAGCATATCAATAAAGGATTAAAGCCAAAAAAAAGGGAATAAATCAGTAATTGGCAGCTCTTAGTATAAGAACAATAAATATTTTTTTAATTTTACCAAAGAGCACTTACAAAGAAAACATTTATTGAATTGAAATCCATGGAAAAATATATATATTTATAAATAAATACAAGCGTCATATTTGATTTGGGTATTTACTTAAAGTTTAACGAAAATATTATTCAAAATAAAACCAAAAAAAAATACGAAAAGCTTAAAAATAAAGTTATTTGTTTAAGTTTTCAAATAAATGATATGAAAATATTTAAAGAGACGAGATAATAAAAAAAATAGCTATTATAACTCTTGTGTTTATTAACTCAATTTATAAATAAATTGCATCAAAATCTTTAATATTATTTATAGAATTTATTTAGAGTTTGTGCTTTGTAGTTGAATATGTTAATTTTCTAGTTGAATATATTAAAATTTTATTTGCCGATAAATATAACATTCTAACGGAAAATCTATCCAAAATGCAGTTACTAATTGTTTATCAGAGAGAGAGAGAGAGAGAGAGAGATAGAGATTTCATAGCAAATAAATAACCAAATTATAACAATAATAATAATTCATAATAATAAATAATAGTTCAATGCAATTGGCATAACAAATGCCATCAAGATGCATTCAACTTAATTTCTGGCATTCTGGCTTCGATTCGCCATTCGTGTGAAATCCCTAATAGCTTTGCAATAGATGGTTTAAGTGGAAAATCAATTGTCCATAATCGTATTACTCGCTTGTTAGTTAGCACACTGAATGCGTCATGAGTATCTGTATCTGTATCTGTATCCGAAACTGTATCTGTGTGTGTGTGTGTTAAGGTTTAGCATCCATACAGCTGCCAATTCACAAATTATTGTTATGCTTGGAGTAAGAGGCGCACAATTAAGGCAATACCTGGGTTCAAGTGATTAATGCATAATCGTATGCATACTATGAACGATGTGTAACTAAGACTTGCCAAATGTATGTTTGTTTGAATAACAAGAAGCAGACAATCTTGAGATTCTGCCTGTCATGTGACATAAACTTAACTAAACGCTGTTTAATTTGATCTATTTCCCATACATAACCTAAAGCTGTTACTGTTCTTTTTTCCTGATTAGGAATTCTTTTAGCCTTTATCGCCTCTCTAACATTTTATATCTTTTTTTTTTTAAGTAATTTTCTTGCTCTTAACTTTTCTTTGCTTTGCTATCGTTAAATTTGTTCGCATCTTAAGTTGAGAGGCAATGTCAAGTGCTTAAAGACTTTGTTACGGCGTTTGCCACACACACACACACAGACAACTACTAACTAAGCGCTATTCTGCTATGCTTCTTCATTTTGTTGCTTGCTCCTCCTTTTTTATTACTTTGGTATGGCTCACATTACTCATACGCAGCGTTGTCAGTGTGCGCCATTAATTCATAGGCATGAAGTTGATTGCGTTCTGTTTCAGTTTACAATTTTTCTTTCTTCTCTCGTTTTTTGTTGTTGTGTATTTTCACCAGACGCAGGCCAATTAAATTGGCTCAAGGAGTCAACTATATACAGTAAGTATATATATATTAACACATACTTAGCGTGCTAACCAACACTTTTATATAATAGTATATACTGTCTATATCTATTTTCGCTTTGTATTACAAAGCGAGCTAAGCCACGTAACCCACGTAAGTTTATGAGTTTCACAAATTTCGACCCATTCAAACTCAAACTAATTCTTCAGCACACGCAAACGCCTACACACACACACAAACACACACACGCACACACACATGTTTGGGCAGCAAAAAGTATGCTTTTCAATTTCCAGCAACCCACAAGGGCAATCCCCCATATATATAAATCTTCTTTTTTTCTTCTGTACTTTTATACTCATTCTCCATTCGGTTTTTGCTCGCGTTGCTTTGACAGACGCCTCTCACACACACACACACACTACAAAAAAAAAAGGGAAACATAAGTAAAATATAAATAGAATGAGAACTAAGCGGCCCACGTAAAAGCACAATTACTGCCTGAATGATAGCGATTCTTAATACCCTGCAACAAAATGCAAAAGAAAAAATTCAATCGAAATAAATATGAAAACTTTTGAGATGATGTTGGAATATAAATAAAATTCCTAAAAATATACAGAATCAAGATTTCAATATATAATGATGAAATGACAATATAAAATGCTCAGACAAAATATATATTCAAATTTTCACTTAAACTAACCGAAAACAAATTCAACTCAAAGCAAAGTTGACAAATTTTAACGTTTGCAATTGGCAAATATGATTGATAAATCGACATGAAGCAAGAGCGCATAAAATACCTGTGGCAAATACAACAACATTTGCAACAGCGTGGCAAGTGCAGCGTGACATTGTCACAAACTCTGCAGGCAAATGTGGCAACTCTATCACAGATTCGATTGTGTTTGTGTGTGTGTGTCTGATCGCTTGCGGCTTGGTTAAATGTGTCTCTTTTTTGACAACAGCTTGTTGCATTCACTCTTTGCCCCATTTGTTGTTATTGTTGCAACTCACTTCGTCGAAACAAACTGTTTTAGCTACACACAATCGAGTGTGATTTTTTTTTTTTTTCTATTTCTTTTTTGTGAAACGGAAGCAAAAGTGGCAACAAAAGATTTTTACTTATACAAAAAAAAAAAGGTGGCCTTCATAAAGCCGAGAAGGGAGCAAAAAATGATAAAGCTGACAATGACAAGGGCGAAGGGTGTAGCGGCGCGGGAGTGGGTCAAAATCAAAAGAGAGCTTCAGTGGCTGCAGCTTAACTTGTCTCTAGTTTCCATTTATGAACATATAGAAAGAAGAGTTTTCGAATCATTTGTCAAAATATTCGTATTAAAAAGTCTTTGAAGACTAAAACTTAAAAGAAGCAGAAGAAAGATTTTCTCAAGGGGAGGACAAGTAAAAGCTTCGTTGAAGAGTGAAAAGTCGTTCTATAGAATGGTCTTTTTGATTGAATTAAATTGTAGGGTTCTCGGAAGGAATTCGTAATGCTGAAGACTTCGTTAAGATTTCATTCCCCTTTAGGATTAAGGGTTCCATGAACAATAAGTCTGTACTACAATCTCAATCTTTGGACAATAACAAAGGCACTGTCACAATTTTTGGGATAAGCACACACACACACACACACACACAACCCACGAACACACCGCACACAGAGACAGAGACAGTCATGATTGGCGGCAGGTTTTGTTAATTTGCGTATTTTGTGGCGGGAATGGATGGAACAAGAACTTTCTATTCTGGATCCTTGTATTCCGGTTGCGCCATTGTTCCGTGTTCTTGTTCTTGTTGTTGTTTGTTCGTTCTTTTTTGCCCTTCTTTCGGTGTTGCTTGCCGCAGCAAATGCGATGGATGGGAATGTTGTTGCTTCATATTAAAGACGCATTTGGAGTGCGTGTTCGACAGAAGGGCGGGGGACAGAGGACGGGGGCCGGGGGATTGGGTAGGTACATATGTATACTTTTAGTAGGTGTGTTGGCATCGGAAGGAAGCGACAGGATATGCCGCAAGGGCAAGCGGATGTGTTGCCAGCAAAAAAAAAAAGGTCACAGTAAGAACCCCAAACCAAACCAAACCACCATCACCCCCACCCCACCCACCGTCCCATCACCCTTCCAGCAATCCTCACTCAAAACCCGTTAACGTCAAGTGCCACTCCTTTTTGGTGCAGTTGTTGTTGTTTTTGCAATTCGCTTCTTCTTCTTCTTTTTTTTGACAAGCCTTTGACGTTGCCAACAACAACAACAAGTCAAAGTCGTTGGCGGCATTTTTGTGGTTTTTGTTGTTGCTGTGTGCGTATTTTTGGTGCTTTGATTTCATTTCCCGTTGTTGTTTTTTACCATTCTCTTTTCACTTTTTTTTCACCCCTCCAACAACAACAACAACACTGCCAGCGTAGAGGTATGTAACAATGTGTTGTGCTCTGCATGTGTGTGTGTGTGTGTGTGTGTGTGTGTGTGTGTGTGTGTGTGTGTGTGTGTGTGTTTTTCAGTGAACCCAAAATAGCTGGCGTCAGCATAACATTTTTTTGGTATTTTTCGGGGGCCATTTTTGGGTTGCGCATAACATAACGGCTTATAGGGCAGCGGGCAGCAAACGCTGCTTTAATATTTAATAACAAACACAAACACAAAACAAAAAAAGGGGTTTTCAATCTATTATCTATATAGTATATGTATGTTGATAAAAATGTAGTGAACAATTTATGGGAATTCTAAAGTTGAGAACGGCTATAACCGATTTTAGAAACTTTAGCGGAAACATTTGAAAGGCGTCAAACATGATAATATTTATGTCTTCAGTTCGTTAAATGATTTAAACAGAGCTAAATGTAAATTATAAGCAAAAATATATACAATTTTTTGGTTTGTATTTTTTATAGTGTCAAAAAATATTTTATTGTTTTGGCTATAATTTGAGACAAAGTGTAAAATTCAAAGGAATTTCATAAATATTTATTTTTTATTTAATAAAAACTTTTGCTTATTATTTCATCATCAACTTTTCTTAATAATGATTTTTTTACATTTAACAGGGCATTTGCTAGTCGTGCACTCGAAACTCCAAAACCTCTAAGCCTCTAACTCAAAAATTTCAAAATTTTTAAGTCAGTCTGCTTTTTTTTATTCATTTTTGCTCTAAAACTTAAAGTGGACCAAAAAAAGCCACAAACGCGAAAAGCGCAACAGCAACAAAAACATCTGATGACGTCGACAATGTTAAGCGTTTGCAACAAGAAGAAGAAGAACAACAACAACAGTAAGAAACGACAGCGGGGGCATTAAATAAACATCATTTAATTACAGCCACACACACAAAAAAGAAGCGCCACAAAATGTGGCCATCACTTCTTTTTTTCCCAAGTGGAAGACCGCCCCTCGCTCCCTCTCTCGCCACCCCCTCTAAGCAAACAACAGAAGGCGAAGAAGAATAGGAGGAGGAGGAGGAGAAAACCGCACGTACAAAGAAAATAACCTTAGTAATTTGTGTAACTTTTTTAATTATTTACTTAACTCTCTCTCTCTCTCTCTCTCTCTCTCTCTCTCTCTCCCACGCTCTCTGGCTCAACTCAGCGTCTTTCAGTGTTAATTTCAGCCACCTGGTGGTGGGGTTGCGGCAGTGAGGGGGCAAGGTGGTGCCTTGTTTGCCAAAGGTGTTGGCCAGCCCAGAGGCACAGCCACCACCGATTACAACTAGTGATAAATGTGATAAGGCGGCAAGAAAAAAGAAAAACGGTAGAAAAAAGGCGTTCGACAAACAGAGAAAAACCCAAAAGAAAGCCAAAGACAGTGTTGATAAAGGGTCTCGGAATCGGAATGGGAATACAAATAAACAGTAAAAAAAAATAAGTTAGTTAGATAAAAAACAAAAGAAAGTATTTAAGCAGCGCTTCAAGCAAAAAAAAAGTATTTTTACCAAGTTGAAAGTATTTGAGTTAAAGTATTATTAACAAAAAGAAGAGAAACAAAAGCCGCAACGATTTTCAAGCCAACACCATTTTAATCCCGTTTATTTATTAATTGCTGCGAGCCATAAACTTATTTTAAGTTTTGAAATTCCCATTGCAGAAACCACAACAAATCGAAAAGTTTGTTGCACACAAAAATTAGTTAATTAATTAATTTCAATAAAAATACAGTTGATAGAATTTATTTATACTTTTTATATTTTCATATTTCGTGATTTTTAGAAATCAAATGATTTTTTTTTCTGTTTGGCTCAAGCGTAAAAATTTTCAACCTGTGTCGAAAAGTTACAAATAAATATTTCAAGAGCAAAAAACAAAGAACTTTGAGTGCTACTGTGTGTGTGTGTGTGTGTGTGTGTGCATGTGTGTGTGTGTGTTTGGTTGTCTTTTTGCCTGTTATAGCTGCTTTCGGCTGCTAATTGCTTGCGTAACCACTAACTTGGCTTGCAGCTGATAGACCACGAAATACGGCAACCGCAACCGAGAGAAGAGAGAAAGAGAGCAAAAAGTAATGCCTATTGATCTAATAGACAAGGCCGGGTATACACATCCAACCACACACACACACACACACACACACATACATACAGGTAGCAGTATCTCAATGGGCGCCATCAATGTCGTCATATAAATCACATATAAAACGAAACGAAATCGAATGGAATGAAATGCCAGCCATATAATAATAATGAGCTTTGGCCATTAACTAACATTTAAAAGTGTCAAAGCAAGGGTGGTGGGGGGACAAACACACACACACACCACACACACACACACACACACACAAAGACGGAGGAAGTGTGCGTGTCTAATGTGAAAAGAAATTAAATGGAAAACCAACAAAGCAGTAAATCTTCAAGCACAACAAACAACACTCGAAAGCAATTTAGTTGGGAAGATGCGAGCGAGCGGGGCGAGGTTTGGGCGGGGGGGGCCGGGGGTTGGGATGATGCTTCGGTAGGATGCTTCGTTAGTGTGTGTTTATGCGAGGGTAGTTAGAGGCGCCCTGCAGCTGCAGCAAGGACAACACGCTCTTGCAGCAAGCAATGTGGCGGCAGCCTTGTGGTTTCGCTTTTCAATCACGGCACACCAAATTGCTCGACGAGATTGCATGGCATAAACCTTGGAAGCAGCAGCAGTAGATGTGCCAAATCAGTAGCAGTAGCAGTTACATTAGCAGCTAGCAGGTAGCATCGAAACCGTTTAGGGTCAAGAAATGTGTGTAAGCGAGTTTCGAAGAAGTTGCAGTAAGTTAAAGCAATATTATTTCAAAGTAAATGTTGCAGTTTTAGTAAGAGAAGTAACTGTTACAGCATAAAAAGTAACTGTTACAGTAGCAGTTACTGGTAAATGATAAGGTAGCAGTCACTATTTAATAATAAGGTAGCAGTAGCTGTGACAGTAGCAGTAACTGTTGACTAATGAAGTGCATAATACAGAATCAGTGATTTCTTTAACGTTAAGGTAATCAGTACAGTAAGTATTTATTCGTTACAGTGTAAGAAAGTATCGAAATTTTTTTGGTTTTCTTGTACTGATAAAGATTTTGCCGCTAAAAAAAAGTTTTTGTTCGGTTTTCCACCAAGGAATCGAACCGAAAATGATTAAACTTAAAAAAACAGAAACATTTTCAACAAATACTTGCAACATCAAATTGCACCTTGCAGCCGGTCTACTTGCAACTACAGCACTGCAGCATTAAAAGTAGCCAAAAAGAAACTTTTCATCAGTGGCCGTTGTAAAAGCAAACTGCAACCAACAGCTGCCGCAAGATAAATAATCAATTAAAGTGTTGCGCCCCGCCTGAAGCGGCGTATGCGTAATGCGAGCGCGTAAATCAGGCAACGCGCGTTGCAACAACACAACACTAACACACACACACACACATATACGGTGCACTTACATCCAATTGCACAACATGAATGCGATACTCTCAGTTAACCCCTCTCAGCCTCAACACGCATTTAGCCCGATGCCCCCTCATGCCCCCAATTCTCCTCTGTTTTTTCGGTTCCTCTTCTGTCTTTGCGCCCTACTGCTCTTAATGTTGTTGTTACTGCTACTGCTGCTGCTGTGTTGAGGCGCCACTGCGGGACTACTGCAACGGCGCCACAAAAGCACCAAAATGGCTGACATTGTTAAAGTCAAAGGCAGCATTTGCAAAAACGTAATAACAAACATGTTTATAACAAGCTGTTCGCAACAGCTGCACACAACAAAATTCCACCTAAAAGAGGCACAGTGGAAATAAACACACAAAACATGGCATATAAAAAATAAAACCACATACCAATATATAGCCTAAATATAGAGAGACATACATATATATAGGGAAGATATAAAAATAAATGAATTATTTTATCGGATTTTTCTTATATCGTTGTGTTCCATTTTAAGGCTAAACTGCTCCATTGTACACACACGCACACACACAACATACCTTCACGAACAAGCACACGTCCTTCAAGTGCATAAAAGGGTGGCGCGGGGTTTGTGGGTGGGGTGGTATGTTGTGTGCATCAAATGCTTACTTGCAAATGCACGCGCGAAAACGAAAAGTGCATTCAGGCGCGTCTCTGGGCAACGTCAGAAGCTGCTTTCGTTACTTCCAACAACGATCTTGTTCAGCTGTGATAATACATACATATATATATATATATACTTTATATCATGTAGTATGCGCGCAGTCAACCAGTCAGTCATTTATTCACATTCAGTCAAGCCACCCACCCACCCACTCTCCTCTCCTCACTTCACTTCACTTCACTTCATTCATCCATTGCAATGGGCGCTGTTTTGTTGCTCGTTGCTCATTTTGGGTTCAGTTGACTAATGTTTTGTAGCCTGAACCTTGAGATACATATACGAACACACACACACACACATACTACTTTGCGACACTTTGTACATGGGTTAGGCTTAGGCATCATCAAGTTGTCAGCAGTTCAGGACATGGCGCACATGACCCTTAAAAATCTAGGCAAATAAAAACAAATTCCCTTAGCCCCAAAAAACCAGACAAGAAATCTACTTTTAATATTGTACATTTTCTGTACGTACAAAATTATCAATACGAAAACATATAATCAAAATTCTATTTGTAGAGTTTAAACTGTGAAAATGTTGAGAATAGCTGAAGATATATTATAGTAATATTTCTTTTACATTATTTTATGTGCCATGTTCTTTGTGTGTGTGTTTTTTTTTTTTGGTACAAAACTGTGTCGTTGTTGTATTATGTCAAGTGCTTAATGTGTTTCAACCCAAAAATAATGGTGTCTATCTCTGCGTTTTGCTCAAGCTTAAGGCGCCAAACTCTCTTTTTCCATTTTGTCATGCTTTGAATGTATGTATGTGTGTGTGTGTGTTTAGTGCGCCTTTTTGTTATATATAATAGAAAATCCTTAATAACATTTTCTTTAGAATTGTGCACACAGCACAGTTGGTAAGATGGTTAAGCGAGAGACAGAGAGAAAGAGAGAGACACGAAAATGGGTGTAAAGCGTGGCGAAGGGCAAAAAAGAAGGGAGAACAGATGAAAAGTTAGTAAAGAGGATAAGATTTGCGCTAGGCATACACACACACACAAATCTTTTTACGAGTCCTGCCTCTTTTGAGTCGCCATCGTCACTCGCTCGTAAACATTTCACGCTTTGCCAAGCAATAAGTTTCTCATTTTTTAGTTGTTTTTTGTTGTTTTGTTTAGTTGTTGTTGTTTGTTATTTTCTAAAGTACTTGGCAATGTTTGTTGCTTTCTCTTTCTGTCGCTTTTTGACAACTCAATGTACGACGAACATTTTGGTGTTTGTTTTGTTAGTTTAGTGTATTTGTTTTTGGCTTTCTGCTACTCCTGGCCTGACTTAACATTCATAGTTCGTCCAGGTGCTGTAACCTTTTCACACACACACACACACACACATGAACGGCTTCTTCGTTCGTTCGTCAAGCTAGGACGAAAAAAAAACACTACGAAAAAGGAAGGAAAAAGGGTGAAAGCCAAATTCCACTGCAACTGATGTTTAAAAGCATTTCTATAAACGGAACAAGGATGTTGCTAACTTGGTTATGGTTATGTTTGCTGTCCACCAACGACTGACTACATTCATATAACTGCATTAGTATGGGTGAGTGTTGTTGGTGTGTTTGCTGTGTGGTCTCTATGGGTGAATTGTTTATTACCTCAAAGTTGTTTAAACATGCGAAATACATGGCTCAAAACCAAGTCAAACATCATATATAAAAACTATATGAGTGTATTTATGCTTGTTTGTGTGTGTGTTTGTTTGTGTATAATTCGCATGCTAAAGACTTTAAGTACTATTTTGCATCAATTAAACCCAATTTATGGTCTTTGGCATGAGAATGAATGCATTCATGAATATATTTGCATTTATAAATAGTTTTTTGCTCTCGAATAAACGGAGCTGAGTACCAATAAAGACACGCCAAAGTTGTGAAAACACACTCAAACTATCGATGGCCATCGATGCATGGAAACATTTTTAGTATTCTATATAAAACTGCACTCATAACATATACTTATACATACTATATATTTTTCATCGAACACACTCACAATTGAAGTGAATCCACTCGATATTGTTCAATATATATATTTTTACTCTCAACACTTTCCTGATTGCACTTATTTTATTATTGAAAACACTTGAATCATTTCTATATATATAAATATATATATTATATTATAGCTTTCATAACAAAACTTAGATGAAGCTTAACCCATGAGCTCTTCAAGGTTTAAATTCTATCAACAGAAATGTGTAGAATCTTAGATAAAGTAATTAAATGTGAAAAACTGCGACTAGCCTTTGGATGTTTGCGTCGGCAAATACTCAATAGGTAATTCTCAAATCAGGCTCAAATCCTGTCTTTAGTTGCATATAATTAACAATCGAATGAATGCACTCATAAAATTGAATGCTTTGTCACAATTGAAACGAGTATATATCCATATATCTATTGACTTCGAACGTATTATAATCGTTTTGTGAGTTTCACAACCCTTAAACGATTCAACCGGGCGAAAGAAGCAAAATATGCTTGAAGCATATCGAGCGTAAATGCATTCACCACTCGCCATTTGAGCCAAATGTCCAGAGCCTATCGTGACCCGGTAATGGGGGTAGGTAAATAAATCAAGCTAAATGTGTGCGCCAAGTTGAAGGCCCAAAATGACCGAAAAACCGCAAATGCTGTTATGCAAACCCGAAGCAATCTTCATTCTTCCAGAGTCGAAGGACCTAAGCCCAATTGCTTGGCCCAACAACAGCAGCCAGATTGTGGCGTGTTGAGCGCTGTGGCATGTGGCATAAAGCATGTGTAGTTGTAGCTGCATGAAATGTCTGGCAACGCTTCGGCTTGCTTGCTTTCTTGTTGTTATCCCCCCAATAGCCGCCTGTCATTGTTCGCCGTCGTTAGGCGATAAATTGACCTTCACGCATGCGACGACTTAAGGGTGGGAGAAGTGAGGGGGGGGTGTTTGAAAACAAAGGGGTAAGCTTCATTGTTAGCCTAAATATTCACACCCACACACACAGCCACTTTGAAAGACAGTCGATGACGTCTTGAGCATGCTCACAACATGTGGAATTGTGGCACAAGCTCAATTTGCGTATCTAAGCAAGCGTATGTGTGTGTGCGTGTGTGTGTGGCAAAAGCAATATGCTGCAATTCTAGGGCTAGTTTCTTACAAACCCAACTAATCTGCAACACAGCATACTGAGAAAAAAATATACATCAAAATATATCAAAGTAAAAAAAACTATTACATCATTATAAAAGTTCATTAAACATATAAGTTCCTTTTGAAACTAAAATAAAATATTGCGAAAAAATATAAGCAGATTGTTTTTACTACGCAAATGTGTAGAAAGCAGTTTTTTGCTTGTAAAATACATATATTAAAAATAAAAGAACTTATTTAAAAAATTACTTTCTTCTCTAACAAATTTTTTTTTTAAGTTTTTCCTATATTATTTTATTATAATTATTTCCGTGCACTATTTTTTAAAATTTCCTCAAACATTTTTTTTTTCCTTAAATTGTAATATTTTATTTTTATTAAAACAAATTCGTTCTTCTTTTTGAATAGTTGGCATTGTATTTTTTTTTTTTAAATTTTCCTTTATCAAAAATTTTAATTTGCATACCTTACAAGTAAGTCGAAATCAGAATCTGTTCTTTTTTATTTACATTTTTTTTTTATCCACAGAAAACCCATTTTCTTGCCATTTTATTTATTTTATTTCTTCAAGTGCATGAACGCTTCAGCAGCCGCCTCTTTGCCTAATGCTTATTTGATAATCTACCTGTTATTGACCTAAATTTTTTTCTATTTGCCACTCACACACCCTCACACACACTCACACACACACGCAAATTTGCACGTTGAGTTGCGCGCCCTAGTTGAGGCTCAAGTCGCCGCCCTAAAAAACATGCAAAACTCAAGACTTGGGGCTCGGCAAAGCCCAACAACAACGAAACGAATCGGAATTCAAGTCAAATTGCAAAGGCACATGTTAACGATTGTATGTGTGTGTGTGTGAGTGTGTTTGTGTGTGTGAATGTTTACCCTTAAAGATGTTAAAGTCTTTGAGAAAATGTTCAAATAACTTTGCTATTTGAATTTTCTGCAATTTTTGTTGTCAAACTAAACTTTTATTTTGATTAGATTTTATTCTAAAAAAAATAAAATATTTCTAGCTAAAACTTTTGAGAAATGTTCTCAACAAATTTAGATTTTCTTAATGAAAATTAAAAATTTTGTAAAATTCCTGTCGACACTTTGATTGGGAATTTAAATTCAAATTTACTTTGAACTTGAAAATTAATGGCGAATTTTAAATTGGAAATATTTTTTGGTGATTGCTGAAGCAGTTCATTTTTTGTTCGTTGTCTGGCTGCCATTCAATATCCTCAATACAATTTTATTAAGTGTGTGTGTGTGCGAGTGTGTGCGTGTGTGTGTGTGTGTGAGTAGCCTTTTGTTTTTAACAAGGCTCTCGATTGCAACAATTACAACAACAATCGATTCGAAGCTATTCGCCCATTTGTCGAAAAGTTTTTGTGTGAGTGAGTTTATTGTTGACACACACAAACACACACACACATACTGAGGTAAGTGTAACACCCATTCAGTGTGCGTGTGTGTGCGTGTGCGTGCGTGTTCAGTGGCAAACACAATGGAATTGAGCCAATGGCAACAGAATGAAAACCATTGCAAGTTGCATGATGAAATTGCATGTGGCAAAAATGTGCAACAGCCTGCCCCACGCCCCACCCCACCCCACCCCATCCTGTATGACAACAACTCCAACGCCCACATCGCATTCTCACTCTGGGCTGCTCAATGTAAAATGACTAATTTCACTTAATTTTTTGCTTTTCTTTCTATGGCTTTCGTTTTGGGCCTAGCTCCGAATTTTATTTCACAACACTTTCATACTATACTAAACCCCACCCCCCCCACCCACCCATCGCCGCTCTCTTGCCACTCTCTTTATTCGTATGACGTATGTATGTTGCCCTATTGTTGGAATGGTTGAGCCCTTGAGGGCGCTGCTATTGTTTAACATGCGGCACTCAAATTCTTCACTGATTGCTCGAGCTGTCGCTCGCTCAAACAAAATGTGTTGCATACTTTTAGGTCGCTCGGTTGTACATACATATATGTATGTATATAACCCACATGGGCTGGCAGTGAGCACACACACAGACACATGTACAAATATGCAGGCGCATACATTTGCATCTCTTTGACATATTAATCGGGGCGCAAAGCTTATTTTTCATTTAGCTTTTGGATTTCCGATTTTTCAACCTATTGAAGGCTGTGAAGGCGCACTTACATAGTCAAAACTAAATAAATATTTTTTGTAAAACATTTTTTTGTTTTCCCATTCGATGTTGAGGAATGAGGAACATTTTTTGTGAATAAAAATAAAATTTAAAAATTGTCAAGGAATAATTTTTATAAAGTCAAATCTAACATTTTGGGTTAATTTTAAAAGGGTTTTAAACAGTTTTTTGTTTTCATCAAATGTCGATCCTTAAAAATTTTTGTTAATTTTTTGTTGCAACTTACGCTTTTAAATCGACGACGAAAATTTGTTCTTTCAATAAAATATATGTTGAACTTACCTAAAATGAAAAAAAAGAGATGTTAAAAATTAGTTATTGTTGATAAAATAAAGACAAAAAATATTTAAAATTAATAACTTAATAAAATGCCTAAAAACATATTATATATTATGAATATTTATTTTTTATTAAATTTATTATTTATTTATTTACAACTTAATTTTCAACATCTTTGAAACCTCAAAATTTGCACACATTTCAAGCATCGATGGGAATAAAAATGATTTTAAGCTTTGCTGTTTGCAAGCCACTCGATAAGTACTCAACTCTCAATAAGTATATGAATACTTAACCTTAACGACCTTTTCCACTTTGGGATTATACCATATATATATATACATATTTATAAGTAGCATTTATTTGCAGCTGTTTCAGCATCTTTGGCTTATTGCAATTGTTATGCAGCCAACGGAAAGAGACAAAGCGAATTAAGTGGTTGTGCGTGCGAAAGAGCGAGAGAGAGAGCATAAGCTTAGTGGCAATGTAATTGAAAATATGTTTTCAGCTTTGGGTGCCACCATATTCCCATATCTTTTTCCATATGCCATATGCGCAAACCATAAGTGCCACCAGTGCCAAGGGCAAGAGGGCAGCCTGACAAAATCTCTGCCTTATCATCATCTCCAACATCATCATCATCGGCACCATCATCACCATCATGATAACAACTGCATGTAAGATAGTATATTGAACATTCCAAATACAGCAAACAATGCCAAGCGCCAAAGGCAACAACAAGAACAACAAAAGCAGCAACAATGCATGCAATAAGTGTTGTAACGGCAGACGTTTTACAACACACACACACAAACACACACATATATTGAATACAATGCATCTGACAAAGTTGCTATTCAAAGGTTTTGAAATTCTCCTGAGTTTTCAGGATCTGTGGCTAAAAACAAAACTTTGATATTTACTTGAAACTAAAACCGACCAAACTGTCCACAAATCCGCTTTTGTTGTTGTTGTTGTTGTAAATCTACTCCCCAACCCCAACCTCCCATTCCACATTTCACATTTTCCACAACACAATTTCCTTATTGACTATTCGCAACCATATATAAAACAATGAACAATACAACAACACAACGAAAAAATTCCTTAGAATTTTACACAGAGAAAACTTTTCGGTTTTAGTTTTTGTTAAGTGAAAACCTTATTTTTACCAAACTTTCTTTTAGGAGGCCCAAAAATAACTTTTTTCATACAAATTTATATAATTTTAATAATAATATTTTACATCTCATATCAAATTATTTTGAAAATATTTAAAACAATTTATTGTAAATCCGAAACAAAAACATAAATAACTTTTTCTAGTTGGTAAAAACGTCTCGTTCTAATATGTTCTAAGCTCAATGGCGACCTTTTGTTTCGCAGTGTATGTGTGTGTGATTGTGTGCGTGTATGTTTAGATATAAACTATTTTAAGCTGCATGTAGTATGGTTGCAGTTTTATTTGTGCTTTGTGGTTAGTTAGCTATGCGTGGAGACAGAGAGCGAGCGAGCGATTCCAAAGCGCTTTAGATTCGAAAAGGTTCGTTGCAAACCGATGCAACTGTTCCAAGATATAAAGAGCGGTTCGGTAGTGTGGTTTTGTTTGCCTATGGTTTTGTGCACTGCTCCTCACAAACACACACCAACACACACACACACACACACAGCTGCTTCCGTTTTGGATCCCTGCATACAGTTTGTATACAAAATGCATAAACTTTATGAAAAATCCAAAGCAATGCAGGAAGCTGTCGCTCGAAAGGGCGCGGTGGTGGTGGTGGTGGCGGGTGGCGGTGACGTCAACAGCAAGGGTTCGTCGTCCATTGTTGAGCTGTTGTTTGGCTTTTGCCTGCGGCATGCCAGGAAGAACAAAGAGCAAGATAATAACAAAGTAGAGAAGCCCAGTTGACGGCATTCCGAGTTTAAAATTTGCCATTTTTCCATTCTTTTTTTTTGTCGCATAAAATTAAGGCATGGGGCAAGAACAACAATTTGTGAACTGCATCCAAAAGCATTTTGTTACGGCTCTGTTAATACAATTGCCACAAACACACGCGCACACACATAAGCTTGACCAGTGTGAAAAAGGGGTAAAAAATATTGCTGGCAAATATTTGAAGTTGAAAACTTTTCCATGGGCATTTCAATTAAGCAGTTAAGTGGGTAACGCGCTAATAAGTATATACTTATATATTCATGATCAGCATTAACTATACAACGTCTCATAATCTTGAACTTCCTCTAACCAAGTTGACCCTTCAATCTGACAAGGGTATCAGACTATTCGGCTTGCATAAGTTAGCTGCTGCACTTGCTTTAAGCTTCTTGCTGTTGTGGTTGATTTTCTTTTGCGCCAGAGCCTTAAATGCTAAAGTATAAATGATGAGAAGCCAGACAAAATTCCAAAAAGTTTAGAAATTTTTCAAGATAAGCAACAACAGCAAAAATATGCACAGCATTTCATAAATATGAAGCAAAAGCAAGAACCGAGAGACAGAGAAGCACAAAGAACAAGAGAAAAAGTAGAGAAAGAGAGAGGGAGAAGCAAAGTGCGCGTAATGCAGAGCATTAATTAACGCCCAGCTGGCAATATTTTTAATTTAATTAGCTCAAAAGAACAATGCACTGGTTCAGCAAATAGCAAAGTTAGCTAAACACCAGGAAACATAAAATATAAAATAGGAAAGCTCTGCTCTGCGTTTTGCTGTTGAACTAATTCAATTACAGCTGAAGCACAAAACACGTTCTTAAGCCAAAGCCAACAACAACAAACAAGAAGAGAATCGGTTTTTAATAAGCTTAAAAAGGAACAACGATGATCAAAGGAACCTTACGAAAACGACAAAAATTATTTGTCGAAATTCGCATTGAAGTTAAGTTGTGCATAAATAAACCGCTTCAATGCATTTGTTCAAAGAGTTTCGTTCTACTTGTTCCAGCGAAAATGCTTAAAACTATTAAGTAGCTTAACACTTGACACTCGAAGGAAAAACAACAACTATTTCATCAACACATTTCTGTTTAAGCAAAGTGGACAGGAAATGCAAAAACAAAATATTATTATCCTGATGTCCAACTAAATTTGAATACCTAATGACTTCCTGCTGCGATATAAAAATAGGAAAGCAAACAAGAACTTGAGTGAAATTAAAAGCAATTTGTTTGTCTAAGTTTTCTTGTTGATAGACACTAAGATAATAAATGGGTTACGTTTAAGCAGTGCTTTTCAGTGCTGGTTAACGTAACGTAGATGTCACTTTGAGTATGGCAAAACTTCAATAGGATTGTCGCTGTGATTTAAGAACCTTAAAACTGTTTTAAATAAACTAATAAATGTTCAAACACAGACTTTTTTTCAATAGCAATAGTTTTCGATAATAATCGATAATTTTTACAAAATGTTCCGTTGCCTTTTGACCAACTCTTGTACAATTTCAATTCAAAAGCATTTCGCCGGACCACAAAAACTCCACTTAAATTCCGAGCAAACCAAATACCTATAAATACCGAATGTATTTTATAAATAACTGTGCATGCGTGTCGGGCAAAATAGTACCCTTGGGTTTTTTTGTTGCTTTACTTCATCTCATTTCATTTGCAAAACCCAAAAAGTTGCATTTAATATTTATAAATGTCCAACAAAAAAATGAAGAAAATTTCTATACTGCTTTTCTTTTTTGTTATTGTAGCAACAGGTTCGAGTTTTGATGCCCAACACGACAGTTAAGTTTCAATAAGAGAACAAGCTTTTGTTACGCTCTCAATATTATATTGGGACTCAGGGGTTAGAGGTTAGCGGGGGGGCTGAAAGTTAAATTGGACGTGTCTACATTAGCAAGCAAGCCGAAACACTTAAAAGCCAGAGGCAAAGCAAAGAAAAAAAAACGAAAGAACTTTATAGCCTGGAGATTCAGGAGTTGTTTTTGTTCAATAATTTATAAGAAGTACAAGCCAACGATAATAAAACAAAACGAAGACAAACGAAGTGAAACGAAACAAGCCTCAAATTAACCCAACTAAGCTGACGAAATGCCGCTGCTAGTACCAAATTTTGGCAACCGAACAAAAACGGAAATGCAAGCTAACACAACTTAGAGAAAAATGTTCTTAGCCAGATGAACTAAAAGAGGTTGTTACAATATTTTTATAGGGCATTATGCAACACTTAAAAGGTTAAAAGAAAACAGTAAATAAATATGAAAAGTATTTAAATAGAGTTTAAACCTTAAGCTGCATTTAACATTATTAGTTATACAAAAGTCTCACCATTTGCATTTAAATATCGAGGATTGAACAAAAAATAAAATAAAATAGAAGATAAATTTTTAAGCAATATAAGCAGTAAGTGCATTCCAAGCAACGTAATCCCATTGCGAAAACTTTCTATAGACTTTTTTTTTGTTATTGCTATCGACTAAAGGGTGGCTGCAAGGGTGTGGCATGGTTGGTGTTTGCTGAGTGCTCATCCTTCATTCGCATCAGCATCCTTTGCAGCTTATCTGAATCACAGACACACACACACACACACACACACACAAACACAAACACATCGAGCATAAAGTTCGTTATTTTCGTTATATTACGAACAGTATGGCAACTACCTCACCCCGCCATCCACCACCCCTCCCCTCCCCTCCGCCGGTTTGCAGTGCTTAGCTCTCACGTAGACCATTTTAAGAGCAGAGCGCAACGCTGGAAAAACTACGGCATAAAATTTCCAATTTGCTGGCATTGCTTGACTTTTTGGTTGCCCGACAAACTTGGCCCGTGTCCGGCATTCGGTCTATGCCGCATATGGGTGCAGTTCTTATATATCATACATACATACATATATATATAGCACATATATATATATATATATATTTTTTTGTTTTACTGCTACTTAAGCTTTTTTTTAGATTTTTTTTAATGCATCATTTTTTTTGTTTTTGTCTTATGATCTGTGCTGGCGTTTTCCTATTGAATTTTGAACAGTTAAGCGACTGACTTTTATTCTCTAGATACTTTTGCGCAAATAAAAACGCCAAAACACAATTTTGGGGCCACTTGAGCGTCTCATTTTGAATTCATGCGCCGCTGGGCGGCTGCCAAAGTAAGTTATTTTTCTCTTATGTGTGTGTGAGTGTTTGTTAGGTATAATACCCTGTAATATAGTCGAACAAAATTAAAAAATATGTTCAGTTTGTGATATTATTGCTTTTCCTATAACTTTGTGTCTACTTATCGATATTAATCGATTTTTCAACTTTGTTATCGATCATTATTGGGCAAAAAGTTTTTCTCAAAAATCACAGGATACTTTTAGAGTCGCATTTTGCATTGAGATTGTTTGTTTTTAGTTTTGCTGGTTTTGGCCAGGGTTGCCAAGTCTAAGCAAATAACTTTGGCCATGTACCTTGGCAACTGCCAACTGGTTTTCATCTCCTTTGTTGCCACTTTGAGCCGCCTTTTCACCTTTTTCGCCAACGCCAACGCATCAAGCAATAACTTTTGCCCGCAAAACAACAACTGGCCAAAAAGGAGTTCACAATGGGCAACGCTAGTAGTAGAATGGCGAGCGTGGATACGGTGACTAGGGTTTTGCTGGCTCTGGCTTTTACTGCTACTTTTTCGGCCTGCCCGCTGGCCATGCTTCACAGTTTTGTAATTGAATGTCTGTGCCTTTACTATGATGCACTCAAAAAAAAAGGAAAGGAGCTAAAGAAATTTGTAATTTTTATATTTTGGATTTGAACATTTCAAAGTCCAAAATTATAATCCACTAGTTGAAATGTATTGAATCAAGTTTATAGGAATTTTATTAAATATTATAAACGTTCAAAAATCTTCAGTACTCCACAAAATATTCGAATATTTCTCAATAAAATTATTTCATACTCTTACCTTACAAAAATAATCAAGTAAAATCAAAAAAAAATAAATCAATAAAATGTATTTCTTTTTATTTTTTTCAGTATTCTTTTATAAAATATTTCTTGTTGTTCCAATATTTTATTCAATATTAAAATAAAATTATTTCCAAAATCTGATAATTATAAAAGATATTGTTTCAAGTTCCGACCTTTACAGTTCTAAGACATTTATTTTTTGTCAAGTGTTTGTTTTAAGGGGTGGCTGGAGAGGGTGGCAGCATCAGCTCCTGCTACTGCTGCTGCTGCCACTTCAAGTTCTGTTTTCTGTCGCCGTCGCCGTTGCCGACGCCTTTACGTTTGCCTTTGCCTTGGCCATCGCCTGCTGCTTGGTAATTAAAAGTTCGCCTACGCCAAGCATTGAGCTGAGCTGTTGTGGCAACAATACGTCAGCCAAGCCCCACCTTTAGCAACCCCCCCCGCCGCCGCCGCTGCCTGCTTATCACGACCAAGCCATCTGGTCAAGTTTGGTAGCAAGATGAAACGGGGGAGGTGTGTGTGTGTGTGTTTGTGTGTGTGTTTGTCTGAAAATCGTCATTCGCCACATTTGAAATTAGTTAAAGTTTTTTGGGCACAAAGTTGTTGCGAGCAGCAGGCGAACGAGAGACAAAACGAAAAATTGTTTAATTAGTGGGCGTGGCGGCGCGTGGAAGACGGCACAGTGAAAATTAATTAAGACTACGGTCATGGCGAAAAAAAAAACAAACAAAAAAAATCCTGGCAAAAGAAAAAAATCATTCAACACGAGTCCTCAGCTCATTAACAATTCAACCAGCTCAGATTGAAAGGGGGAAAGTTTGTTGCGGGTGTTGACGGGGGAGGGGGATTTGTGTGGCTGTTATAGCAAATCGAGACAAGCGTTTATTCATTGGCTGCGTCATTGCATCATTCCATCATGCGGCCCTCGAATCAATCCATCATTCGTGCATCATTCATCAATGTCATTTGTTTCGCTTTTTTTTTGGTTTCGACATCGGTTTTTCGGTACGATTCAGTTTGATTCGATTCAATGGGTCTGTGTGGGGGGCGGCAGGAGCGGAGAAGGGGACGGGGGCGGAGGAGAAGGTTGAGATTTTGATACTACTTCTTTGGTGGCTTTGCTTGTTGCCCATTTTCGTATGGCTTTCTTCTTTGGATTTTTCTTTTGTTTTTTGCTTTGGCGCAAATCAAAGCCAAAATTCGATAGACAATGACATCTTTGCTTCCACCGCCCCCACTACCCCCCCCCCCTTTTCTCGTGATTTATCTATGCAAATATTTTTGTTACATTTTCTCTGTGGTATTTTTCTGTTTCGATATGGTTTTCCTCTTGGCTGCTGTCCCCTTTTCTTATTCAACTAAATTTATTTGCCTAAATATGTTTTTTTCTCTTGCTTTTTTTCGGATGTCCGTTAATTTGGGAAATTTCTAATGACAGCATTATCATCTTCAGAGAGAGGTCTTACAAGGCTGCGCAGTCGATCCCGATCTTATGTCAGCCAGCTGTCGGCCTTAAAATGGCATTATTATGAAATGATTAAATAGACAGACTTTAAGCTGGGCTAAAAGCTGATCTTCGTTTTCACTTCTGTGCGCTTAAACAATTTGATAATCAATGATTTTTTGCCCAAAAACTTGAACGTAATTCGCACAAGAAATTCGTTAAAATATTCCAATTTTTCTTTTTTTTTCTGTTGAAAGTTTTGAAACTTGCGAAAAGAAAAGAAAAAAATAATGTTAAGCAATCTTTTTGGAGAGGGAGTCAAAATGAATAAATTTTAAGCCAAGTTAAGCCAATGCTTTCACATTTATCAGCTACTGTCTCACTCTCAATCTCTCCCTCTCTCTCTCTCTCTCTCTTTCGCTCTTTTGAGTAATGTTGCAAAAATGTATGCGAAATGCGTCGCACTTTTTGGCAAATGGCTAGTGCCAGGACATCATTGCCATTTGCCAGGATGTGTCTCGTCCTGCCAGACTGCAGTCCTGCAATCCTGCCCGGCCCGGCCCGGCACGAAGGCAGCAATAAGCCAGCATTTTACCCAGCGCTCTTTTTGCCAGCGCCCAGCTCGCTGACAACTCACTTTGGCAGAGCCAAAACTCAGCGCCAGGAAGCCGCTCAGCCGAAGTGGCAGCAACAGCAGCAACAGCAGCAGCAGCAACGGAACGAACGCCAAGGAACGCGGAAGAGTCAGGGCGAGAAGTCAGGAGTCAGTTGGCGACGAGTCGACAACTTTGGTTCTGTCTATTTCAACTTCCTTCTTTATTTCCGTAATCATTTATATGCAAATCGCTCGGCTGCTGTTGAAGCTGCTTCTTCTTCTTCTTCTTGCTACACACACACACACGAATGTAAACACACACACACATTATATTCGACGCCACGACCCACTTGATTGCGCCCTTTTGAGTTGCTGCCTTCGATTTTCTATCAAAACTTGGGTAGAAGTTTTTTGTTTTTGTTTTTGTTTTTTTTCATTTGCTTTTAGATTTTTGTTTTTGTTTTTTTAATTTTTGGCGCTAGTTTGTTATGTGTGTGTGTGTTAACTGGCAGTTTGACTGGCTTTCGAATGCTCTCACCAAAAAGTGTTTCAAAGTCGATAGACAAAAATTTAGCTTAAATGAGCAAGCTTTAATAATTACTTAAATAAAATTAGTTTATTTATAATTAAATAATTAAACTTAATTACACTATAGTGTGGTAAAGGGTAGCAAAGGGTATGCCAATGTCATCCAGCTAACGAATACTTTTGCGCTTTTGCTCATTTGATTTGCATCAATAAAAAGCAAACAGAAATGTTGCATACTTTTTTGGACCGCGCCGAGTGTGGAAAAGGTTGAACTTTTTATTTTCTTTTTACAAGTTTATTTTGTGATGTGGCTAGGGGGGTTGCCGGGTGTGTTGGCTCATTAAAATTGCACAACACTTTGATTTGCATACATTGTTCCGGCCCCTCGTCCCCCCCCCTTCCCACGCCATCCACCCACTAAAACTCAAATAAAACAGCGAAAGTTTTTGGGGCATTTTTTTTTTTTTTTGGCGCTGTTGCATAAAGCCGACCCCCTCGGGGCCGTTGTGCGTAATTCTCTTCTCTGGTTTCTGGTTTTTTTTTTTTTTTTTGGTTTTTTTGTTGTTGTCAAATTCAAGCATTTTCGTGGCAATTTCGTGCTGCAAACACAAGGTCATTATCATTATCATAATCATCATCATTATCATTAGTAAGGGCAACTGCGAGGAGAAAATTATCCAAAATTTACATTGCAAAAAGAAAAATGTCCTTGAACAAAGTTTGGGACAGAGAAAGATGGAGACAGAGAGGCGAGGAGAAGACTGTTTCAATTCATTTGAATCGTAAGTTTTTTGTTTTTTTTTTTTTGGTTTATTAGCAACAATTTTGCGTGTTTCTTCAGAGGGCCGGAAAGTATGGCAAATATGCTAATGCTCGAATAAGATTTGGAATATGTAATTGCAGAATGGACTGAGAAGCGGCATTTGTCGCTGTTGTAATGAGTCCATTCGAAATGCCATCGAAGTTAATCCAAATCATCTCGCGACTTAAATAAGTTAATTTTCTGTATTAGAATATTTTTTAAGATTCACAATTATTCAAATAAATTAAAGCGCATACAAAATGTATTCAAAGTGAAACATTATTCAATTAAAATTTTCGTCTAAATTTCTGGGACAACTTAATTTGCATTTGAGATTGAATTTAGAGTAGAAGATAATTTTTAATTAAGCTTCTTAATATAATTTAATTTTGAATGCATTTTTATGTGCATATTTTTTATTTTTATTAAATATTTGATTAATTTTTGTTCAATTTTAGTTCAATTTGATTATTATTAATTTTTTGTTGTTGTTTTCACAAAAATCCATTTATGCTAAAAACTTGCTTCATAATTGCAGCACATTGGCCATAGACAATTACATTAAGTATACGCTTAGTTGATTTGCATTGAAATTCATCATTTAATAGTTTCTACACACACACACAAACACACACACACACACAAATATATCAAAACATAACGCTAAAAGCTTAAAGTAAGAAAATATTTGGTTAAACTCATAAAACACTTTTGACAATACAAAACGCTAAATAAATATACGTTAGTGGCGCACAAAACAAAAACATTTTCGACACGCTTTTCTTTTGGATTCTTTGCTTTTTCGGTTTTTCTTTATTTTTCCTAACTAGTAGAAGCATGGATTGGTTGGATGAGGGGATGCGAGGATGAGGGGAACACAGGTTCGTTTTTTGTGTTTTTCTTTTTTGTATACAAACGTCGCAACAAATTTCATTTGATTTATTTGCCAGTTTTCATTTCCCTTTGCCATTTTTATTTCTTTGGTTTGGGCCAAACAAAAAACACATTTGGCAATTTACTGTAAATCACATAAAAACGCAAAAGCAGCGACAACCAAATGTGTTGCATGCTTCAAGGCGAGCCGCCATTGTTTGTTGCTGTTGCTGTTGTTGTTGTTGCTGTTGCTGTTGGTTTTCTTGTGTCTCTTTGTAAATTTCAATGAACTTTTCATGACAGCTGCTGAAGGTCCTTATATTCGCTTTAGTGTTACGTGGACTAATCTCAATTTTTGTTGCGTGTCTGATTAGCTTTTGTATAACAAATCGATACAAATCGACATGCGATCTTAAGGGTTGAGAGTTTCTAGACTTAAGGACATTGCAATTGTTCATTTTAAATACAACTTTTCTTCAAAGTTGGAATGAAACGTTCTCGCATAACAATTTTATTTCGATTTATCGATAACTCTTGCCATTTCCGATATACACATATTGACGGTAAGCATTTCAAGAATTTCACGTCATAATGTTTCGGTAAAAATTGCATCAAAATCGTTTCGGAAACACAAAAGCTATCGATAATTGAAATTTACCCAAATGAGTTTTCTCTTTGCATAAAAATGCGCATCATAATCATAATACTGCCGACTTCAGACAGCCGAGTTAAACAGACAAAGCTAAGCCATTTTGAAACCTTTTTATTTGTTTTTTACTTGGCTTTTTTTCCGTTGAAATATGTTTTGTTGGGCGGAAAGTATTTCTAAAGGAAGAGTGAAAAGAAAACATTCATTCTGTTCGGTTCGGTTCGGTTATGTTTTGTTCATTTAACAGAAAGAAAAAAATGAGACTTGAGAATGTAACTTTTGTTTGAACAACTTGCAGATGCTGTTTGTTTATTGTTGTACTTATACTTATTTTTTTGTTATTGTTGTTGTCAACTAAACGGCAAGGTAAAATGTCTCTATCTCTCGCACTCTCTCTCTCTCTCTCTCTGTTGTCTTTCAATTGCTGTTGTTACTTTTTGCTGCTGCTGCTTCTGCTGTTGGCGCACTTAAAAAGCAATTTAGTCTAATTACATTAAGTATAACAGGAACAACAACAACAAGTGTGTCAATAAACAAACACAAGCACACACACAAAGGCCACTCACTTGTGTATGTGTGTGTGTGTGTGTGAGCAGACACAAAAAAAATGACGCTCTTAGGCCATAGTTACCTGAGAGAAGTTTATTTCTCTCAGCGCGTCCGAAGATTCGTTCCGCTCCTTTTTGCAACTTGATGCTTTCTTAACTTTACACTGGACAAAAAATATACATACATTCAGCTACTATATCGGAGTTCCAATCGAAACTTTTCTGTTCAACGAACTTATTTCCAGAACGCAGCAATTTAGTTGTATCCCCCCGCCCCCTCGTCAGATTAGTTATAAGGAAGTTCGACTGTTACTCCAATTTCAGTCTTTGTTTTGTTGTCTTTGATTTCGCTCAGTGTAGCATTACTTTCTGTTTCATTTTGGTCTTTTTCGCTTGTTGAGCTTACTTCCGTTGCCGCACCGCACCCAGCCCCCCTCTCACCTTGCTGTCCTTTTGCCTATGGGCCTTTAACGTAGCGGTCTCTTCATTATTATTATTATTATTATTATGACTCCCCACCTTTCACTTGTTTGGCTGATTTGTTTGTTGTGTGTGTGTTGTTGTTGTTGTGTTTTTTTTTTAGTAAATAAATCAGCCGTGGGCCAAGTAACTTTATCCACAGCTGTCCAAAGTGGCTTTTGTCTGCTCTTTAACTACTAAATGGCTGCCACAGCCGCTGCTTCGGCTTCGGCTTCGTTTTCTTTTTCAACTTTTTGTTTTTTATGTTTGGTGTTCTTTGGTGTTGCCAGGGCATTGGCAGTAAGTATATCCGTTAGTTGCACTTTTTCTCTTTCAAAACACATTGATTGTCTAATTATAATAAGCTTGGGGGGGGACGGACGCCAAAGCAAAGCAAACTTAATACTTGGCAACTTGGCAACATGATTTTGATGCAAATCAGTTGCCTGAAGTCTCATATTTCACTTTATCGATAACTTATTAGCAACGCTTTAAATCGATTAGCGATAGTCATTAAATTGTTAAGACGAACAAAAAGAATGTTGGAAAATGTATTTCGAGTTGAATTGAAAAATGAATTCGCCATTAACAAATCAATTAACTCTTTGTGCAACATGACGTCATGCACACGCGGGTTCAGCCACACCTCGCCGCCCTCCATACCTTAGGGTTCTGCTTTGCTTCTCCCCCCTGGCCACTTGACACGGCAAACTATGAAAGAACATTTTAACAACTTTTATTGTCTTCCCTTCTAGTTTTTTTTTGCTTTTTTTGCTTTTGTTGTTTTGTTGTGCCATCTGACGTTCAACGTGTTGCAGCTGTTGTTTGCCACTCCCCACCACCCACCTAATTTGCTTTCCTCCAACCACCCAAAGCGTTATAAGTAATTTGTTTTAGTTGCGAGTCCGAAAAAACTTTGTAATTAACAACGAACGACCTTTGCTTAACAATATTTTCATTATAATTAGCTACGATGGGGAACTTTGGGCGTCAGCGTAGTTCAACGGTTCAACAGTTCAACAGCATTTGAGTGGTTCAACGGTTGACAGCTGTCCGTGCTCAAAGTTCAACTACTTTTCGTGTGAAGCTAAAAAAACATTTTCGATATTTTTTGTGATTAGTTTTCGATATATTTCTAGATTTTCTAGTTTTCTATCAACTTTGACAATCCACAAAAATTAAGCTAAATTAAGAATCTCAAACACTTTAAATTGTTTGTGATGAGAATTTCAAGTTGAAAGGCAAGAAGGGTGGGGTGGCAACAGAACAGCAAATGGCTTGACAGTAAGCGTTAATTGGCAGGATGCGATTGTCAAAAGTCATAACTGGGCAATTGCACATTTGGCAGTGCAAACTGGACAGCAGTTTTGCTTGACATTTTTCGACCCTAGGCCAAAAGCAGATGGCTAAAAGGTGACAACAACAACAGCAACAGCAAAAACAACACCCCAAAAATGGCATATGGCAAATGCGTTAAGCGCACTGCAAATGCAACAGATACAAAAGCCGACAGCCAAACGAGAAACACACACAGCAGGCAAAAAGACAGACAGACAGACAGGCTGGTCGGACAGGACAGGAGCTGGTCAGGACAACGACAGCAACAGCGACAGCGACAGGACATGAATGAAATAACAGCAATTGCAGCGCTAGCTGCAACCAGTTCTGAGGGTCACACAAATGGGCCCAAACCATTAAAACCAACTGAAGCGTTGAGCGCTGAGTACAAAACAAAAACAAAAGCAACAAAAAACACAACACCAGCTAAACAAATGGCAGCCCCATCAACAGTAGAACAAGACAGACAGACAATAGAAAATTAACAAAGTGTGCAGAAAAAAAGCCAACTAAATAAAGCAAAACAAAGGAGCTTCTAGTCAAGAGGGGAAGAGAGGGAAGAAGAGGGGGAGATGGGATGACCGACTGGAATATAATCAGTATCATGTCCAAGAAAGATTTATAGTTACTTCTTACACACACACACACACACACTTAACTTTTACAAACATTTAGCAAAAGAAGAAAAATTAATTTTTTTATTAAATATTTATTTTTATATCATATGAAAAAATGTAAGCGGATTTTGTTATACTATGCAATAAAAAATACCAAACAGATCCTTAAAAAAATATATTCTATCGGGTTTCGAACTTTTACATTCAAGAACAAAAAATATATATATTAAATTATTATAACATAAGAAAATTGTTTTTTTTTTTCGATCAAATTTATTAAAAGTTAAAAAATAACGTTAAAAATATTCAGAAAAATAATTGGGAAGAAATTGCTTGTTTAAAAGGTCCAACAAGATAAAAGTTGAAAATCGATATTAATCGATATTTATTTTTTGCTTTAAGGATGAACACATTGATCATCATGCATGATTCATTAAATTTAATTTTTTTTTTTTTTGGCTCGCTGCCATGATACCCTGTAAAACGCACATTTCAATGGGTATAAATATTGAAAAATGCGCATTTTATATTTGCTGTTGTTGTTGTTGTTATTGTTGGGCAAAGCGTTGAAGCACAACACAAAACAAAACCGAATGCAAAAAGAAAAATCAAAAACAAAGAAAATGAAAATGAAAAAACCAAAATGTTGAAGTGAGCCACAACCACAACAACAACTATAAACAAACAGCAGCAACATGACATTGACGTTGGCGTTGGCGTTGGTAAAAGGATAAAGCGTAAATGAGTTGCCAACCACAAGCAGCAGCAACAACAACAGCAACAACTACTGCTAAAAAACAAAACCATTAGAAAAACAATTTAGTTGGCTGACAGGGTTCGTAACTGCGTTCGTTCGACTGTCAGATACACTTAATTGATGGGCATTCGCCTTTAAAGTGTGTGGCGACACTTGCGAACGCATTTACTGCAGCAAAAGTTCCTTTGCATTCAACCGCAACAACAACAACAGCAACAACAACAAATGCCCCAAGCATTGTTTCGTGGTAGCTTATCAAAGCCTTAGCCTGCGGTTAATCTAGCTTTAAGCTTGAATGAGCTTTAGCCATTTTAAACAATGAGCACAGAACACACTTTGTTGTCCATTGGAGTGAAGCTTTAAGGGAGCTTTAAGGCACATTTTTCGTATTAATATTATCAATAAAAACTATGTGGAGAGCCAAAAAGTGTTACGATTCTGAGCTTTAACCTTTATTTTTTTCGTTGACTATATATGATCTTTGTTTGATTGTTTGATCAAGCTACAGCTTTAAGTGAGCTTTCAGCGAGCTTTCTTATAGTTTTGCAATGTTAACGTTCTACAAAATATAATTTAACAAAAATTAAGCTCGTTTTATTGATCAAAATTAAAATAATAAAGTTGAAGCTACAAGCCTAACAATGTTATCGATAACAAGTTAAGACACCCTTTAAAAAACAAAAGTGTTGATGCAACAAGGCGAGTCTCTAAACTAAAAGCCCAACTTTCCTTATTAATTACTGACCCTGACTATGTGCGTGTGTGTGTGAATCAATCTGTTTGTATGTATGTATGTATGTATGCATGTATATGGGCTTAATATAGACGTGTCAACCAAACCCCAAAGCCCCCCTCTCTCTCTTTATCTTTCTCTATAGCAACGGAGGACCGCGCCCTTTGCCGGTCAACGTTGAACCGAGCCGAGCCGAGCCAACCCCTTGCGGCGAGGCAGTTAGGATAGGGGTTTGAAGAGGGGTTGGTGGCTGGTCTAAAGGGCTATTGGACATGGCAACAATGGACATAAGGCAACACACCTTTTGTTGTTGTTGTTGTTGTTGTTGTTGCTGTTGCTGTTCATGTGGCCAGCTGACAGCCCAACGATGAAGCGGAAATGTACAGCGGATATATTGATTGTCAAGCCTTAACTGTATTTGTGTGTATATATATGTGTGTGTGTGTGTGTGTGTTGTGTATTATTCCAGCAACATTTTGCATAAACAGGACCAAAGCATAAAAAGATCCTGACCAAAAAAAAAACAAACAAAAATATTTATCTGCCTCAACAACGAATTTTGAATGCACTTTTCAACGTTCTCTTCAACGAAAAAAGTTAATTTTCTATTAAATAAGTTAAAAAATAATTTTGGCTTTGTTAAAAAAATTTAACCCATTCGAGAATTATTTACAACAATTTGCAAAATTCAAGATTTAAAGCAACGTATTAAAAAAAAATTAATTTTAAAATTCTGAAAATTAATTATAAAAAATGTTAAGGTATAAAGATTAAGAAACTGAAAGCTAGTTTTCAAGTCAGATATATAGAAATGGATAACTTGAACATGTATAAATTGATCCGAAAAATGTTAATGTCCCGCTTAACTTTTGAACACGAAATTTCAAGCGTCAGACAACAACAATCAGAACCAGATGCTTGAAACCGCTATCCGGAGCAGAAACCACAATCCACAGGCCTAAGAATCAAGGCCACAAACACACACACACACACACATGTACAGGGGGGGGGGGCTTGGGTTTGGGTGGAAGTTCATGTTGTTCAATCCTTGTAAAAATAGAAATTCATTTCAAAAGAAAAACACATTTTTCTTCACTTTCTATTTTTATTTAACCCTCACAAGCCACACAACATTATATATATAGATATATACAATTTTGATGCATAGAGAACCGATTGAAACTGACAGATGAGCAAACACATACACACACACACACACACACACAAAGTAATTGACAGTTAATTAGACAGCTGATTAGTGTCGCATTTCAACATTTCAAAGGGGTGGCAACTCTTACTCGACGAATGCTAATCGTTTTGTGCAACATTTTGTGGCAAATTGCAAGCAAATCAACTTCATTCGAAATTGAAAACTTTACTTTTCCTACCAAATATTAAATACTATTTTCGTGGTCCAACAAAATTTGCACAGCTCGAAAAAAAAAAGAAACTTTTTTTGTTTATTGTTTGCTGTAATGTCACTTGAACATTTTGTCAAGCGCTCTTGTAACAAAAACAAACAAATTAGTTTTAATAAATGAAGTGATGTAAAAATAATGAAAACAACAATAATAATAAAGTCAGGTTAATATAATCATCGCTCCCGAACAAATTTTGGTTGGACAAAAGTTTTTGGTTGAACAAGGAGTTGCAAAAAATTTGTTAAATTAAGGCACTCGAGGATAAATGATGCTAGCCGGAAGTGTATTGTTGTTGTTGTTGAGCATTCATATTTGATATAAGTATATAAAAATTAGTTTTGTTTTGTTGCGACCTAAAATCCCAACGCTTGGGATAGTTTTGCGTATGCGAAATGCCATTAAGGTGCATGTTTGTATATTTATATCCCAAAAGTGTTGTCATTGTGTTGGAAAAGGATTCGACAAAACGCAAAAAACCAAACTTAAACTCTGCCCTGCCTGTCTCATGGCACATGGCTCATACTATTTTGCATATTAATGTTGTTCATTAAAATTGTATAAATTATAAACGATACAACATGGCCATAAAAATAATAATAATAATAATTATATTCCAGAGCCCCCAACAGCGCCCACATGAGACATAACGACATAGCAACAACCACACAAACATAGATTGAGATAGATGGCAGCCCCATTTTTTACACAAAAAAAAGGCCAACGAAACAAAACAAAAGGTTTATGAACATTTTCGTCGTGCCTCGATTTCAAGTTGATCAAAATTATACTACATATATCCAACTAACAAAAACTTGTATGACATAATCAAGCATCAAAAGCATTCAACTTGAGTTGTAAATAATAAATATTGAAATTAAAAATTAAAATGAAGACTCTTTAGACTTCTTCTAATTTAAGGCCAAGGACAAAAGAATCAAAGTGAGTGCTTAAAAAATGTGAGAGATAGTATGTCACTTAAGGCCAAGAGGTGAACTAAAAGTGAAATTGTTATGAAACTGACGTCAGCAGAGAAGCAAAGCTTCAAACAAAAACCGACGACTGCAATATACTCTTCGCCTGGGACGAAGTTTGCGAACTTGTGGCATCCAAACTTCTGATGCGGGAGAACTGATCAACTATTTTCCCATCAAATTGGATGACACTAGCTGTTGATATGTGGGAAATCTCGATTAGCTACTCGCGGTATCGATTTCCCAGCCCTGTACTAGTAGGCGTAGCGCCTCTATATTGACATGGACCAACATATTTGGAAAGTATCAGATCTCTAGGACAAAAGGACAACGCCAATAGAGTATTTCGGTATTGGACTATACAGAGCTTTCTTCTCACAAGAATCAATTTAATAAAGTACTCAAGGCAACAAATTTCAAAACTAAAAATACAAAAACCAATTTAAGAGCATTTAAAACTTATTCAACTGAGTTGTAGTAGAATATCTAAGTAGCACACTATTTCTTCTCACCCCTCCTCCCCGTTTGAAATTTCAGTTCCATTCCATTTACATGCAGAAGGCGTTAGTTACGTTTCATTTACTTTGTGCAGAGAGGTAGAGAGAGGGTGGACTCAAGAGAGTATTGAGTAAATTGAGTTTGTTGATGGGATTGGCGGTGGGGAGGCAACTTAACTGTTACATTTTGTTTCATATTGATTACCCTTCAGCCTCGTAACCTTTACTGACCCATCCAACCATCCATCCAACCATCCAACCATCCATCTATCCATTCATCCATTTATTCATTCATCTAGCAAAAACAACGCGACTTTTTTGCACTTTTGTTGTTGTTGTTTATGATATTTTTTTATTCGAACACTTGTTAAAGGCCAAACTTGTGGGGAAGCCCAGAAGGATTCTATTATTATAAATAACAATGGGAATAACTGAATTATTTATGCATGGGATGGTGGCAAAAGGAAGCGGGAAACCGAGAGCTTTGATAGAACACTAAAATAGAAATATATAAAATAATTTAAACCGAAACTACCAGGAACCAGAAAAATGAAGGGAAGAGCAAAAGAAACAGAACCAACTCAATACAATATTGAGCTGGTACTCGAACCATTCAACTTAATTGGAACGTTAAGCTCGAACCTAAAAAAACTGGAACTGGCAAATAAACCGGCGCTGGAACTAGAACTAGATCGAACAATTGCTCAAAACGTCAATTGAACTATTTTGGGTCCAAAGTGAAGCACTTGAAAACTGAATTCAAACTAGTTAAAATCCTTAACCAAAACATAGCCTAAAAGCAAGAGGAAAAACTAAAGATCGGAACTGGAACCACTACTTTCGGTTCCAAATCAAAGGGAAGCACAAAAATCGAGTCGAGTCACGAATTGGCCTTAAATTAAAACAAGAAAACAAATAATAATTATATTTATATAAATTTGGGTCAAATGCTATATAAATAAAATCCAAAAAATATCTATGTATGTGTATTGAAAATATTTGCTTTTAACAGGGCAAAATAGGCATAGGCAAGGTGTGGTGGGGAGAGGGGAGCTTTTTTTTTAGCCTGTGACATCATTAAATGCTGGCCAAAACCAATTTAAAGCCAAAAGCTCAAATGCCACAAATGAGTTAGACAGAGACAGAGAGAGAGAGAGAGAGAGAGAGATAGAGATATAGATTCCCTAGCTGCCTCCAACACTCACACACACTTCAGACTCCCGACTCCCATTTTTGTCGCGCTTTTATTTTATTTTCTCTAGAACCCTCGATCTCTGTGTGTGTGTGTGTGTGTGTGTGTGAAAAAAAAAATGCCATCAAACTACGACATGATGTCCTTGGCCAAAAGTTCAACCCCCCCCCCTCCCATCCCACCATCCACCCCATCCAACTCTTCATCACACAGTGCAACTGCAACTCATAGATGACACTTAATGTGTGCTCGTGTGTGTGTGTGTGTGTGTGTGTGTGTGTCCCTTGACCAAATGAGACAACGTCTCTCGCTTGTCAAATCAATGAATGACTGAATTATTGCATAATCAATTCGGTTAACCGCCACTTTTTTTGGCCTTTTAACCAATTTCATGGAAGAGGATTTTTGGTAAGAGATTTCTGGATTACTTTCGAATGAAACAGCAATTGCATTACTCAATGAATCAATGGATAATGGATAAGGGGGGGGCAATGGTTGTGTCGGGTGAAAGATAATGCTATTGGCATGCAGATTACATTAAACCTGAATGTCAAAGTAAAAGTGAAAGACAAAAAGGAAAAGTGAGAAATCTTTGTGTCCAAAAATGTTGAAGCTGAAAGTTCCATTTAATTTATTCAATAATTCATGTTGAATATTAAAAATTCGAAGAAAATGTTGAAAAGGAAAGAGCGTAACGAAGAATTTGTTTGCTGGAAATAGATTTAGGAATTTATTTTAATTTAACATTTTTAACAAATCGAAATAAATAACCGATACTCTTATCGATAACTGTCAACAAGTGTCAAAAGTTATATGTTTGATTAGGATATTAGTTATCGATTTTTATCGATTAATTGCAATAAATGTCGCAGCTGTCATCTGCTTTATTATTACGCTTGAAAAGCATACAAAATTGTCATTCCAAATTATCCCCAATGGATTTAACATTACTTATTCAGTTTGCATGCCTCACTAATCTTTAGCTTACGTATAGAACAAAACGGAGAAACAGAGAGAGACAGAGAGAGAGAGAGAGGGTAACAATGTCGAAAAGGTTGGCGGGGGGGGTGGCGGGGGTATTTAAGGTAGGGTAGCGTGTAAAATTGACCCAATCATCGAATCTTGTTAAAGCTAAAAGATTTTCTATGCAGGACAAGTAAGGTTGGTAGAGAGGGGGGCAGTTGGAGGAGGGGAAAGAGGTAGGTGTTGTCACCTTGTTGGTGGCGCCAAAATGACAAAAGGATAATGTTTTGGGGAACAGTTGCCAAATGTTTTCAGCCGAAGCTCAACTAAGGGATAGTCGACTATTGAATGACAAACCAAAATATATACTTATATATGTGTATGTTTGTATGGATGTGTGTGTGTGTGTAACATATATATATATTTTTTGGGGGTTGCTTGACAACCCTTGCGTATCGATGAGGCAAACGTTGGGCGAGCGGATTAGCGCAGATAGAAAGACAGAGAGAGAGAACGAGTGCGAGTGCGAGAGAGAAAGAGAGAGAGAGTTAGCTTGGCCTAGAGACAGAAGCGAGAATGTCTAAAAATCTTGGCCCAAAGCCGTTGACAACAATATAAATGGGCCAAAATTGGTTTACTATTGACCTTGGCATTTGTCAACGCCCCAACAAAAAATTCAAATAAATAAGTCAAGCCAGACAAACATATATATATTTTATCCTTGTATAATTTTTTCATTTTAGTTTTTTGTGTTTTATTTTTTGTTTTTTGTTTTTTTTGTCGCACAAATAAATATAAATAAATCAATAAAAATCCTTCAAGCGGCTGGAATTAAAACAGATTTTACTACTTTGGCTGTCAACTCATCTGCCGTGACCCTTGCCCCGTGCCCCGTGCCTCACCGTACCGCCCTTATAACGGCAGCAAGTGCCAGCAATAAAAACGTTTGGCGCTGCTCCATGTTCTTCTTCTTCTTCTTGTTCATCATCTCCAATTCAATTTTATTGATTTTCTTTTTATTCGATTTTTCTTTTTTTTTCCTTTCTTTTTGTACTTTAACATTTTTTTGAATACCCTCTGGCCATTAAAATTGTTCGGAAAAATCGAGGGCTATCGTCGAGTTGAGCGATTTTGATATTTTTTTTTTTTCATATATATTTCTGGTAAGAGATTAAATTGAAAACACATTACAAAAGATTGTTTAACTAAAAACATTTGTTTTAATTTTTTTCAAGCATTTTTCTGCTAGATTTGTGTCGAAATTTTAATGGGGAAAATAAAGTTCTTTTTTACCATCTACACGAAGAATATACAGTCGAACTTCCATTTAAATAACTTTTGTATAACAAAGTTTTCTTTATTTCAAGTTCATTTCCCATCTTGTCCCCTTGAGATTCGTTACATGGAAGTGTTACTGTGTTCTCTTTTTGATTTATTTTATTTTATTATAAAGCAGGATATCTGCAAGTGGCGTAAACTCTTGCCTAGAACTAGATTCGAACTGGGTTTGTTTGTTTTTTCTGCTACTTTTTCTCATTTTCTGTTTTTTTTTTCTTGTTGTTTTTTTCGACATTTGTCCTCGCATCGTAATTTGCCATTACACGCCCCTTCAACCCTCCTGCCACCCCGCACACAGCTGCGACCATTACGAACAATAAAACACCAACAACAACAAAAATTGCTCAACCCCCGCCCGACCAATGCCCACCGCCCCTTCTTCCTTTTATTACTATTTTCTCTAATTTGAAATAACTCGATTCGGTTTTGTCTTAAAAATTTTTGTGTCCGAAAAGGGGGATGGGTGGAGGGGGAGGGGGTGTGCAAGTGTGTGAGTGCTGCTGTTAATGATGTTAATGAAGTTGAAGTAGGAAATAGTATTGGAAGTTTTTCATCTGCTTTTGTCCATGTCGCAATTTTCGTTGATAAATGTGTCACGCCTACTACAACCCCCTTCCCGCAATATCCACTTCATCTCACCCTTATCACCCTCACCCTGCCCCACGCAAGCAAAGAGCCGTTGAAATGACTACCGGTTACACAATAATGCGTCCGGCGTTGCCATACCGCGCCAATGCGAATGCGAATAAATGTTTGAGAATGTTCCGAATGTTCCGAATGCATGAATGAATGAATGAATGAATCCCTTCAGCGTCCTTAAATAACATTGCGTTGTTTCTTTATTGGTCGTTAAATCTCTTGCGGTTGTCGTTTCCTTGCCGCCTCTCTCTCTCTCTCTTTCGCTCTCCCTCTCTCTTTGGGCCTTCAACACCACTACCACCAACTCCCCGCTCTCTCGCCTCATCCATTCTACCCCCCAGGCAACACCATTGCGGCGCCAGGCAACGTTTAGTATGCCCCCAACCCCCTTGTCGCCCCACCCTTACACCCCTGGCGTCTAAATTTCGAGTAACACACTGCTCCCAACGATCCCAACATAGCCACAGTGGCATCAAAGCGATTTGAAGCACAATTTTTTATTTACTTATTTTATACCAAACAAAATACTGTATCCAAAAAAAAATACTGCATCAATAGTAGCTAGTAAATATTAGAAATTTTTAATTTTAGCATCAATAAAAATTAATTTATTTTTTATAAATCTATTTTTACCTTAAATATACAAAAACTTGCCTTTCAAACTTTTTCATGATGAAAAAATCTCGAAAAAACCAAAATAAATTCTTTGGAAATGCAACACTCTTGTGCCACTGTGCAAGAGTTGCTTTCTGTTTTGTTGTTGTTGTTGTTGTCGGCGACAAAAAGTAAGCGAAGCCCAAGCCGCAACCAGTTCGATTCCACGCCATTCCGTTTCATTTCTAGTAGCAGCAGCAAAGACTCGAAACGAGAGAAACAGCGAGAAAAAGCCAACGAAAAATATATAAGAGGAACAAAAAGCATTGCCAGAAAATGAACCAGGAGCCCACAGGATGCGACAGCCTGACGCCAAGCAAACCTGCTCGTTGTTGTTGTTGCTTCAATTTTCATTTAGGGTTGCAGAAGAAGCAGAATAAGAAGAAGCAGCAGCAGCAGCAGCAAGCTTCTGTTCGTTTTTGTGTATTTTGTTTGAATACCGTTTTTATTATTTTTTTTTGTAGTTTTTTTTTTTGTTCAGATTCCATTATCCAATTAAGAAAAAAAGCTGAAAAATAAAAATCAAACTTGATGCGCCTATTTTTTGGCAGTTCTTTTTGTTTGTTTTGTTGTCTAGATTTTTGTTTCTTTTTCTGTCAAGTTTTTTCTTTCATCTGTTTTTCCCCTTTCCTCTCAGCTTGTTTTTTTTTGGCCAACCTTTGTCTCGCTCTATCTGTTTCGACTCGGATTTCTTTAGTTGTGACTTTGGCATTTTGTTTTGGCAAAAGAAGAAAGAAAATCTTGCCTGTCCCTTTTTTGTTGGTTGTGTTCCACATCCTTTGTCAGGATGTTAACAATATAAGTGGGGACGTTGGGCGGGGGGCCAACTTTCATTGTTTCCTCTTTGCACTTACAAACAGCTGACAGCCAACGGCGACGGCGACGGCGACTGCGACGTCAGCAGCGGCGTTCAATTTCGTCGCTGAAGCAAACGTTGCGTTAATTAAATTAAGTAAAATTAGCTAATTATGTTTGCACTTTTACCCTCTTGCTATCTCACTCTCTTTCTCTCTCTTTCTATGGGGTAAACAGGGGGACAGGGGGTAGGTTGTTCAAAAAGGTTGCGTAGACAGATTTCAAATTTAAATAAACGATCCGAACAATGGGATTTAAAGTTAGTTCGTTTTGTTCGTAAGATAATACCAAAGGCAAACAAAAGTATTTTGATATAAAGAAGCCGTGCTTAAATTAAGTTCATATGTTCTTCAATTAAGAATTTGTGGTTCTAGAATTGCATTTCTGATACGGAAATCAAGTACAAAAGTTCTCAAAACAAGAATAAGTTAAATTTTATTAACATACTTGAATCAAGTACACAAATTCTTAAATCAAGAATCATCATACTTCGATTAAGATCCATCGAATTGGATCAAGTAAACAAGATCTTGAATCGAGTCAAATACTTAAAATTTGTTTTGCGTCTCGGTTTTCTTTCGCTTTTGTCCTTTTCTTGCCATGTCTGTCCTGCTGTCTTTGTTCATTTCCTTTTCTTTTTCACATTTATTTCTGTTGTTCTTTGTTTCTTTTTAATGCAAATTGATTTGTTTTTTGTTCGCCCTTCCTTCAATTTTTTTGTTTTTTCTTTTGGAAAACTTTCGAGGAAAACACGCTGTTGCTGTTGCTGTGTTGATTGATACATTGCTGTTCTTACGCGCCATCACTCAACAGCCAACAGCTCTTAAAATCCCCAACTCCCTGCCCCTCTTAAGAGTGTATTGGGCGGGGTTCAGCGGGGTTGAGCGGGGTCAGCAGCACTGCCCATCGGAAGTTTAGCTTTTGGCCGCCTAATCGACTATTGGGCCTTGTTCTACAGCTCAATTATGGTCATTTCGGCCATGTGCAGCATCTGTTGGCAATGCGAGAGTGAGAGAGCGAGCCACTCAACACTCCCCCCTCCCTTTCGAAGCAGCGATGAAAAAGCCTTTTAATCGATTTGCCTTTGCCTTTGCCTTTGCTTTGAGCACATTTTTGTTGCCTACTAAAAATAAACGTTTAATGCAAATTCCACAACAACAACAATAATAAAAATTAAAAAAAAAAACACTAACAACAACAAGGATTTAACCATTTTGGAGCACCAACTGCCAAATGAAACAAACAGCAAAATAATAATAATAAAAAAGAAAATAATTTTCAATTTTGTTTGCTTCAGCTGTGGAGCCGGAGGGAGGGAGAGCTTCTCTCCCCTCTATTGCCACTTTGTGTTTGTTTGTTTTTGCTATTACACCAATAACATAAACACACACACACACACACACACACACGCACACTTATAGACATTTATATAGTATATTAAATTTTAATGACTGCAAAAATTGAAAATTTTGTATGCCAAAAAAATAAAAATCATATGCAGCCGCACTTGGCATTGTTTAGATATTGTTTACAATAATGTAAATATCCTTCAATATTTATATTAACATTTTTATTACTTAATTATAAGTATTTTATTGTGGTTTTTGCTTTTGTTTTTTTGGTTTGAGAGTATTTTGCATTTTTGGTAAAGCTTTTTACTTAGTTGAGGCTGAGGTTATTTATTTACAAAATAATAATAACAAAATAATAATTCTTACTTCAAAATTCAATCTATTAACTAGTCAAGATGTTTAAGGCAACCGAAGCAAATTAAGAAAAGGAAACTTCTCTTCACTATGCTTAAAAAGATTATCGTTCTTTTGTACGTAAATAAATATGTATGTATGTACATATGTGAGCTATATATATATATATTTATTTAACTTTCTTTATGCAATATTTTTGCCATTTTTTCGGTTGTGTTTTGACGTCATTTTGAACACGTCAACAATATTAAATAACTTTTTGTTGTTGAATTTTTTTCGTTACTATTTCATTTCTCTTTTCGCCGCTTATCAGATATCGCCGTTGTACATATGTATAATCAGGTGTTAAATAAAAATGGGAGCACATATAGTACATATATTATGTACATATTTACATACAAACATATATATCTCTATATCTCTCCCGCTCCCGCTCTCTCTGCTTTTCTTTGCTTATCTTATCAATAAACGCGGCGTCGACGACGGCGAATTTCAATTCAATTTCATTTCAATTTCTTGCACACACACACACAGGTACACTCACACACACACACACACACACATACCTGTCAAGCAAGCATCAGAATTTAATTTATTTTTTTTCTTGTAATTTTTTCTTCTTTTATATTTTTTTTTTTTTGTCATTTTTGCTTAAGAATCTCAACGTTGAATCAATGTAATGTTGAGCGACGGTGTCGTGTTTTCATTAAGCGCCACACACACACACACACACACACACACGTGCATCGAAAAATGTAAATTTCGAAAATCTCCACTAATAATAATAATAATAATAATAATGTCGTGTAATAATATGTACAAAATGTATGCCGAGGCATATTGCCTACAAGTGTGGAGTGGAGTGGATGCTGGCTGCCCTTTGATCTTATCATAGTAAACTCACACACACACACACACACTCAGGTAAGCAGTCCCCTGTCCACCCCTTCATCCAACCTTTTGGCACACGAAGATGTTTTACGCTCTGCGGCTTTTACAAAATGTTAATTTTGTGCTAATGAAAGCAGCGTCTATTTGCCTATCTTTCCCCAATCCTCTCTCTCTCTCCCACTCTCTCTCTCTCTCTGTGCGGCATTTAGACGCCATTTTGTCAGCTTGTCTAAATGAAATTGCGCTGTCTCGTGGCAAAAAGATTTTTTGGCTGCACTGATTTTACAGCACAAATTTCTTTTACTTTTTGGGTGGCGCCATCTATGGGCAGGTGTACGTGCTTAGGTTCTAGTTTTTTGCAATAGTATTATCTCTTAAGTAGAGTGTCAAATAGCAATTAACTAAGTAAGCCGCGTGACGTGTTTAAAGTCATTTTGGATTTGGAACAAAAAAGAAAGGTTTTGGATTGGAGTGAAAAATACGTAGATGATAATTTGGTAAGAGGAAAGTCAAGTATGGATATCGACAGGGAGCACCCACCATTTATCGATCGAGCGAAGGGTATGTGCTATCGATAAATGTGTGTTATCGATAACAGCACTAGATAATGATAATCGCCAACATATCGATAAGCAAATTTAATGGCTTGATGCGTTAGTCGTTATCGGATTTAGCCAATCGATATCTGAACATAACTTTCGATACTTATCGCTATGCGATTCAAAAACTTAATTTATCGATAACTTATTGCGGTCGAAAAGCGCATTATCGTATCACTAAAATATTATCCAAGCAATATCACAATCGAATCGAAACTTATCGCTATCAAATTAAGCAATTTTAAGATATCGATAACAAAGCTGCACTTACCAAATGTAATACTGTGTTGACCACCTCCCGATTGGTCACCTGACCAACCTCGATGAGGCCAATGAGGACGGCGAACTTCAGATTGTCGGCCGTTGTCATCCTGACAATTTCGTCGGGCCGCTTTATCTCGCTGTACGGCGGACGCATGATGTCCGCCATTTTGGATTGCGTCGCGTCGATTTTTAGTTGGTTTGAATAAGATTTATCGATGATTTTATTGTTTTTATTTCGATTAATTTTATATTATTGTTGTAGGTTTTTCGTATATAGTATAGTTGTTGTTGTTGTCATTGGAATCGATCGAGTATATATATATATTTATTGATTTTTATACGTATATACTATGTTGATAAATGGATGGAATGCACAGGGGATATATATATATATATACACACGCACGCACACAAATACACAAACACATATGTGCGATTATTTATTTATATTTATCTATATATAATATATATATTTTTTTTTGTTTTGGATGCAGGTTGAAAATGCTTTATTCAATTTTTGTGGCTAGAAACGAAAAGGATTCTTTTTTTTTTGTATTTTTGATTTAGCCAGGCATAACAACAAAAAGATATTTCTTGAAAATTTTTATGGTTATTTTTTGGATTTTTTCGTTTTTAATTTTTTTTCACTTGTTTTTGGCGGTCTTTGAAATATTTATTAATTCTTTAAGTTATTGCATTTGTTGTTGTTGTTTGGCAGTTTTATTGCTGTTGTTGTTTTTGTTGTTGTTGCTGCCACATGTGGCGCTCATATTGAGCCGCCTTGCTGCATAACATTAATTTTTTATTTCTTTTTGTTTTTTTAATTAACACACTTTTGGGATTTTGTTTTTGGTAGTTTTTTTTTTTTTTTTTTGATTATAAAAAGGTATTTAAATTTTTGTTTTTTAGGTATTTTTTTTGGTATTTTTTTGGTTGGAGACACACATAAAGAGAAAGAGACAAATGCAAAAATTAATCAAAATATTTTAAATAATAAAATTTATATTTACTTTAATATATAAGTACTTATATATAAAATATTTTAAATTATTGCTAAGGTTCAAATGCTCGGCAATAAGCATACTATATATTTTTGGGAATTTTCGGGAACAAGCAAAACTTTACAGATTTCACATAGAAACCAGATAATAATTAATTATTCACACAATCCAATAATTAAAAAAATAAGATACTAATTTTGACTTCTATTAAAATATTATCAATTTTTTTAGTCGATTAAAATTGCATTTTTTAATCTTAAGTAAAGAAAAACAATTTACAAAAACCTAAAAAAATAAAAAAAAATAAAAAAACTCTTAATAAATTAAAGTATTTCTTATTTGTTGTAAGAAAAATTTATTTTTGATTTTTATGCTATAATTTAATGCTATTTCCTTGCACATTTTTTTTTTAATTCAATTTTTTTAATTTAATCTAATTTCTATTAAAAATTATTGTTTCGCCGAAAAATTTGACTTTCTCTGCGAACATTTGGAATCATTTGAATTTCTACAATAAATCCCAATGCTAACAAAAAAAATTGCTTATCGTCAAACTATTTATCAGATAAGGTTCATTCGCTACAGCCCTCCCCCCCCGCTTTTTTCGCCTCTCCATTTATTTCTCTTCTTCGTTATGTACTTTTAGACAAGCCCTAGGTTTGTGTGTTTGGTTTTTAAAAACTTGTTCAAAGAAAGAGAGAGACAGAGCGAGAGGGAGAGGGTGGGAGAGAGGGGGGAAGTTTTGGTCACGGACTAGCGATAAAGTTGCATGCTTCAAAGATACCCAATAATCAAGCCAACGGCTATTATTTCCCACATTTCCATTTTATGTTTTTCTCTTTAGAAAAATAATATAAAAATAAATAAAAGTTTTTACTAAATATTAAATATAACTACATAATTTATAAAGCTGAAAAAATACTAGGAAAAATAATTCTAATTTTATGCTAAAAAAAACTCAAAAATAATATAGGGGCAACAAACATACATATATATACTATATAGTTTGGATCGCAATAATGTGTCGCGCCTTTAAATGCTTGCTTAACTTTTAACACAACAACAACACAGAACAGAACAAACAACAACAATTCACACCTTCAAGTTAAAGAAGTCAAATTGAAAAGAAGAAGAAGTGAGAAGAGAGAAAATGAAAAACCCGGCGTGGCATATTTTTTTGCGGTAGCAGCGCAGTTGACGTCGATGACGTTGACGCTTGACGATTGACGCTTGACGTTTGGCATCGACAGTAGCGACGACCGCGGCGGCGGCGGCGGCGACGACGACGACGTCGACAACTATCAAACGCAATTATCGCAGCACGCTACGTAAATGAAGTGCGCTTACGCTAACGCGACACGTAAGCGGCCGGTTTTATTGTTCGGCCCCCCCCCCACCATCGCCTGCTTTAGGTTACTTTATTTTAATTCAAGTACAAGCGAGAGAGAGAGAGAAACTAAGTGCTGTGTGCTCAATTTGGAGTTATGCATATTTTGGCAATTGCATTAAATATTTTGTTGGGCATCAGTGCAAGAGAGAGGCAGAGAGAGAGCGGGAGCGAGAGCTGATCAGCAGTTGAACTTGAATTTTGAGCATCAATTGAGCTGCTATCAATTATGCATTTATCTTAAAAATATTGTTAAATAAATTCAGTTCACTGTTTGCAAATTGTTTAGCTTAAGCAATTAGAGTCTATGCATCAAAACTAACATTCTTTCTTTTGGCAGAGTGTAAATGTTTTTTGTTCAACCAACAACAACTTTGCCTTTGACACTCTCGCGCTCTCTCTCTCGCTGTGTCTCTCTTTTGCTGTTGGTTGCGCTCTTTGGCTGTTATTGTTGTTGGTGTTTTTGGTTTGATGTTAAACTTAGTTGCTGTTGTTGTTGTTGTTAGTGGCGGCCAAAAGCGGCGTTGGTCGTTCGCCTCGTTCTGTTTCAGTGGTTAAACGAACGAAATACATTAGCAAAAATACGGAAAAAAATACAAACAAAAAGTATAACCAAAACGCGTTAAACAAATTACGCAAGCTGTTGCTGTTATGGATTATTTTATTTACACTTTAGACTAACATAACCTCCAAATGTGGCTAACAGCGAATTACACACACACACACACAAACGCCCTTTGTTTTCCTTTTACGATGCGGCTCTCTCGCTCGCGCTCTCTCTGTTTGTCAGGCCCTTTCACAGTTCACCTTGGTTCGCTCATACGCCTGCTTTAGCCCCTCACCCCCCCCCCCACCCACAACGCATTCATCCTTTCACTGTGACAAAGCGGAAAAATCAATGAATGTCAGTGCTTAACAGAGCGAGAGCGAAGCCAAAGAGAGCGCGCTAAAGAGCGCTCGCGTCCTGCTTCCCGTCACCCTGCCGCGCGCACCCTACCTGCTCAAACACCAAACGAACCTGAAACACACGTCGTCAGTTTGTTAACTTATTCTTATTAGGTTGCTTTTCTACCACACACACACACACGAATACAACAGACACGTTCTTGCGCTCATCTCGTTTTTGCTCTCAAAAACAAACACACACACACACACACACATACGTACGTATACGTACAGAGCGAGAGCGTGGCGTAGCGTAGCGTGTGTTGGATGTCAACGTCAGCGTTGCGGCTTTTTCTGCTTCTTGCTATGTAAAACGTATCTTTTTTTTTGTATCTTGTTATTTTGCACCGCTTTGTTATATTCGTTCTTTTATATTTCCAGCGCTAACACTCACACACACACACACACGAAGTACTAATTGGCATTACCCAAAAAAAAGAAAAACAACAACTAAAGATACAAATGGTAGTAAATAGTGGAAAGAGCACGAAATGCATAATAAATAACAAACAACGTAACGTTCAACCATAACAAGAAACGAGAGCGTTGGCAATTGGTAAATACTACAACAAAAATGCCGGATAAAATAATATTTATCAAATCGTATATATGTACATATATTTACGTGGTGTTGTTGTTGTTGTAGCCGCATTAACTGTTGTTGTTGTAGTTTTTTTACTTAATTATCTTTTGCAATTTTTTTCCATTTCGATAAACATTTACCAAACACTTTTCCACTAACATATTTAATTAATAATTATTAATTTTTATTTTTTTTTTTTTAGGTTTAATTTTTATATTTAGTTGTTCCGATTGTTGTTGTCGCACACGCACACACAAAAAAAAATCGCAAAAAAATAATGATTATTATTAATATTATTTATATGGGATAAATAAAATCAACGTTCACGTAACAACAAAAACACAACCATTGTCGTCTACGTCTTGCTGCCTACTGACGTTAACTCTTACGCCGTCCAAGTGGCAATGAGAACGCATGGACAACAACCCAATCAGAATGCTTGTTTATCGGCCATGTTCCCGTTTACAGTGTGGCACAGTGGATTGCATTGCATTAACTTCATTTAATTGCCGCCCGTCAAGCAAATCTTTCTATTTTCCTTTGCCATTATATTTTGTATTGCGTTTGCAGCCAAATCGCTTATTAACAATCGTCACTTAACGTGTTGATTTATGCGTTTTTGGTGATTGAAACGTTTTAGGGACGCATTTGAAATTCGGAACATTGCTAATTGCAGCCGTTACAGGATTATAACATATGTTTGGCACTGAACTCGCACTGCTAATGTTAATTAACAGACCTGGACTCTCGCAGCTGTTCCTAACATTTGCAGTCCTTAAACAGTGCTGCCCATTCGCGCCTCGTATAACGCTTTTTAAATGCATCAATCTCATAAAATAAATTTAATTTTGTAAAATGTTTCTTTTGTGTTAAATTGGCTTAGTTATTATAAAAAAAAATATTATATTGCTATGGATAATAATTTAAAATTACTTACATTTCTATAAGTTTAATGAATTTATTTTATCGTATTACAAAAATAACAATTAAAATTAAATGGGCGTCTTTGAATTATTACAAATAGTTGTTATGTGATTTTTAATTGTCAAGATAAATCTTTGAAACCGGTTTTGTTTTACAACTTATTAAATTGCTTTGCGCGCATTTCAAATTTAAATAAATCTTGTATTTTCCAACACTTGAGCAATGTGCTTCTTTGGCAATGAATCGTTAAATCGTTGATAACTGAACGGTAAAAGTATTTTCTTTGAAAACTGATTTTAAAGTTATTTTCTTTCTTAGAGCAAACGATTGTTGCTTTTATGAAAAGCAATCATTTAATCAAACGGTTTATTAATTTTTCGACTTTACTCAAAAAGGTCAACAGCTGTTGGCTCTTTTCTGCGCATGCGAGCGGAGCAATGCGTTTGGTATCGATAGTGACAATCGATTTTCAATACAAGCAGTATTTAGCGCCACATTTACAGTGCAGAGCAACATTTGCATTTAAATTTTACTGCGTTTCTTTTTGTTTGCACCGCCGCCCCCGCTCTCGTTTATTGCAATAGCGATGTCCATACAAATCCCAAGAGCTGCAAAAATAAATATAAAAGTCGAGTGATTACAAATGTTGGCGGCAGGCAGCATTGATTTTGAAATTGTACAATATATTTTTGCCCTATCGATAGAAATTATGTTCGCTGCGCTATCGATAGTCTATCGACCATGGTCTTTTAGCTCGACGGTCGCGGACGCGTTTGGAGCAATAGCAACAGAAACGACGACAGCGCCACAACATCGTAGAACACAAAACGAATTTTGTGTGCAAGCAAAAGTGTGCAAAACATATTAAAAAATAACAAAAAAAAGAAAAACATAAACAAGAAATACAAGTTGCATGCAAAAATCGCAACTACAACAAATAATTCAAATACATTTTTGTTGTTGTTCGAGAGCTTATTTTTTTTTCGTTCGTTGTTTTTGTGTGTTGCAGTTTGGCTGCAGCCCGTTGAAACGCAGAAGAAAAGTGAAATCGATTAATAGGCGCAATAGGCAGCAGCAGCAGCAAAAATTGAAAAAACCAAAATATTACAAGAGTGAAGCAGAGTTGAAAGTAATTAATAATACACGGGCAAGCAGAGAAAAAAACAAAAAAACAAATCGAAGAGATTTAATATTAATGTCGCAGTTAATTTGTGTGCTAGCAAGAAGCAGCAGCAGCAACAGCAATAACGAAAACAGCAACAACAACAACATCAACGGCAGCAGCACCATCCGCAGTAGCAGCAGCAGCTGAGGCAGAATTTGAACGCAAAACAAAAACCGAAAAACGAAACGAGTAAAGAAAATAAAAGAACGTACGACGCAGCCGTCTCAGGCCGCCGTCGTTCTCTCTGCCGTTTGTTCGTGCTCGTGTTCGTGTGTGCGTGTGCGTGGGAGCGAGCGAGGCAGCAGCAGCAGCAGCAGTTGTAAAAGTTTCAACAACAAAGAAGAGCAACAACAACGACGAATTTTGTTGTTTTTTTTTTTTTTTTTGACACAATTCAAACAAACTTGAGCGCGAGCGAGAGCTTTGCACTTGAAAGTTTGTATCTAAGCTCGGGTTTGTGTGTGTGTGTTTTTTGTGTGTGGGCGTGTCACTGTATTGGTGCGTGCAGCCAGCAAAGAACTCAAGACGCAGTTTGTTTGGTGACAACTAAAAAAAAAAGAAGGGAAATTACTTAACAATTGACTGTTGCTGCTGCTGCCGACTGCAACAACTATAAACAACAAACAGAACAAGCAACAACAAGAAGAAGAAGAAGATAAAACGACAACGCCAACAGCTGAAACCATATGATTTTTGTTTGTGTTGTTGTTTAAGCTCAGCAATCACTCGCAGCTAGCAACTGAGCAAGAGTGTGAAACAAAACGAAACGGAACGGAACTGGAACGAGTGAAACGATTAACAGCCGTGTTGTAGCTGCTGCTGCTGCTTCTGTCGTCGTCGTCGTCTTCGTTTACCAATTCTCAACTGTTTCTTGACGTCGTAACAACAACGCAGCAGCGTCAAGTGGTAAGTTTTTTGTTGTTGTTGCTATTTTTTTTATTTGTTATAGTTTTGTTGTTGTTGTGTTTTGTGTTTTTTTTAAACTTTTTTTTTGTTGACGTGCAAAAGCGAAACCATAAATAAAAATCAAATGTATTTTTTTTTTGGTTTGTTTATTGTTTTTGTGTTGTTTGTATTTCGAAACTATTTCAAGTACACAAACTAAAAAAAAAATAGACGAAAAAAAAAACAACACCCACGCAATTTGTCAGTCAAGACTATATATATCGTATGTATATATATATATATTTTCGTAAAATTTATGTAGAATTCTTTTGTAAAAGCAGTGAATATTTTGTTTTTCTCGCGATTCGCTTTGCCTTTTTAAAAATACAGACAATCACACACACAAACACATTCGCAACGCACTCGACACAAATACAAAGCATATACGCACACATACACAAATCACACACACACACACAACCGATTAAGACAGAAGAGAAGCGAACGCTGCGCTGTTAGACAGAATGCGATAGCAACAACATAACAGCGACGAAATGAAACGAACTGATAGTGAAACACTTTGGCACAGTGGTTTGGCACACTTAACATCAAGTTGTAGAATTATTATAAAATGTAATAGAAAAACGAATAAAAATTAATAAAAGTGTCAGTAATGAAATAATAATAATATAATATCAAAATTCATAAATGCAATTATACTATTTACTTGCATGGCCGCATTTCAACCACTGTGCACAATGCTCTTCTAGCTTAAACAGAGACAGACAGTGAGAGAGAGAGCGAGCGAGTGAGAGCGAGAGCGAGTGAGTGATGATACCAAAAGAGAAGAGCAAAAAATCAGTTCGTTGCATCTGACCGTTGTTGTTTGTTATTTTTGTAGTCGTGTTGTGTGTGTGTGTGTGTGTGCGTGTGTTGTTGTTGTTTCTTGCATTACTTATTTTGATAATTGCTTGTGGGGCGGGGGGTCTTTGTTTCCCAAAAATCAGGCATTACAAGAATAAATCAATACAAAAAAGACCCTTTAAATACTTAAATATATTTTACTGTTTTTTTATTACAAAATTCATTTGATTTGTTATTAAAAATAGATCTTTCGATACCAAGCTCAACCCCCACCCACCCACCGCTCGCGCCGTCGTGTGAAATGTTTGAAAATTGACTGTAAAAATGTTTGCCAAATATTTTTGCTTCGTCAAATGAAATAAACAAACATAAATAAACTGCCATGTTGCCGTTTTTCATAGTCTTGTACTACACACACATACTAAGGTGCATAAGTATGCGTACCACCTGCATCTGTTATAAAGCACGTACCAAATGTACCTTTTAAAAATGCTCTCGAATCGCATTCGACTGGCTTTTTCAACGTTCTCCTTCATATCTGTTGGTGGGTGAGGAGGGGGGGGTGTACGTGATCGGAAAACTAACTTCAAGTTGTGAAATTACTTAAACAAATTGCTATAAAAATCATTATTAAAAATATTTTCAAAGCAACAATGAAAACCATGAAAATATTATTATACTAAATTATTGGCTAATAGTATATAAAATATTAATTATTTAAAAAATAATTTTTTCATTAACATTTTGGGTTGATAAATATCAATTAAAAATCGAAAAATATTATTTTATCCTAAAAAAGTGCAAGAAGTAACTAAACTAAAAATTAAATAAATCCGAAATAAATCTTAAAACAAAAATAAAATTGTCATTCTTCAAGTTCAAGTCGTAAAAATAGTTTTATTTTGATTCGTAACTTATTTGTTATTTATGCTCTAATTAAATGCAAATTGGGGTCAATAATTTGATAATTTTGTAACAATTTGTTGTATTGATTATAAAATTACAACAGGACCTTCAACGAACGATTGGACATATACCGTTATGGCACAATTTCGTCCTATGACGCATAGCAATTTATACCTATCCCCCCCACCCCCCATCCGCCGCGGTAAGTCTCTTCCAGCAGAGGGACAAGTGTTCATTTAATTGGCCTCAAATTGCATTTTAGGGTGTTTGGATGTTTGTTCTTGCTCTCTCTCTCTCGGTTTCTCTCTCAATTTACCAAAATTGCGTGCGCTTCTGAAATAATGTGTGTGAGTATTAACCGCAACACCTGTTCTCAACAGTGTGTGCTTGTATGTGTGTATGTTTGTATGTTTGTGCTTTGGGTTTTGTTGTTGTGATCTACTTTGTCCACCCCAAAAAAGCGCTTGGCGTAGATTTTGTTTTGTCAAGTGGCTGTGGCTGTGGCTTTGGCAATGAACAGCATAAACAATAACATACTAACACAGACGCAGCACACAGTAGTAGTTGTTGTTTGGTTTTTGCGTGTTCGGACAAAGAAATCAAACGAACGAGCGAAACGAACGAACGGAACCATTGGCTCAACTTGCTGACTAGCTGTAGCTGGCTGGCTTATTAACATTGACATACCAATATACTCACATACACACATACATACACATTTTGCACAGCGATAACTGTTTTTGTTGTTGTTTTTGTTGTCTATTGCAAAACAAAGACAAAATGCGTTGCGTTTTTGGTTTTCGGTTTCGGTTTCGGTTGGGGGAGGAATGGAACGGAATTGAGTAAATGTATCTGAGAGAGGGTAACTGTTGCTCATATTGCCTGCAGGAACGTACATATGTACGTATGTATGTATATCACACACACATATGCACAAGTTCAAATGTCTGTTGTGTGTAGTTGTGACATTGGGTTTTACACTTTAACTGTTGCTATTGTTGCGGGAATGCAATGCTTTTTGTCTTCTTCTTCTTCTAAGCATTTACCGTTTAATACAAACGAGCCTCAGCTCGAAATGAACTTTTGCAATGCGTCATGCGCTTTGTGAAATAGTTTTGGTTTTGTTGTTGTTGTTTCGCTCAACCTTAACCCCTTCCCTGCCCATTGTAGTGTAGTGCACAATTATTCGATACTTATCTTTTATTAGCTATGCGCATATATGTATAATTGCACCGCGTTGATCTCTCGTTAATTATTACTTATGCACTTATTAAGCGATCTCTGAATGGCGGCAAACACAGTTTTAATTAAGGAACCATGGGTCAAAGAAACATTGCCTACACTTGGGTTAATTTTCGTGCTGCTATTTTGCATTCTTTTGGGGACAGCTGATGCTATTCTCTCTCGCACTCTCTCTCTCTCTCTCAATTGCTCAGATTGAAAGCTTGGCTTTGTGTTTGTTGTTGTTGTTGCCGTTGCCGTTTGCTTTTGCTTTGTGATTATTTTCGTTTTCGTCTTTTACTTTAGCTTCTGCTTCTGCTGATGGCCTGATGATGATAATAACTAATGTTATTGTTATTGTTATTGTACATAGCAAAACAAGTTAAAAACAAAATAAAATACAAAACAACAAATTTGTTTACCAAATGAGCTGTTTACCTGTTGTTGTTATTGTTGTTGTTTTTTCTAACTTCGATGACTGTTTTGTTATTAACGTTTTTTTTGTTGTTGTTGTGTTCAATTGCGTGGCGTACATATGTATGTATGTGTGTTTGTTTATATGTATTGTTTTATTGCACTTAATTTACGCCCCATGGAATTCGCTGTCGCCCCTTTTGTGTGTGTGTGTGTGTGTGTGTGCAAAGGCAGAAAGAAAGAAAAAAAACAAAAACAACGTAATACGCTAATAAAACTTATGAAAGGGGTGCGGGCTGTGTGTGTGTATTATAGGTTGGGGGGTGAAGGGCCTGGCACGAGTGTGCAAAGATTAAAAGCATTTGATTGAGACAAAGCAAACGTATGGAATTGGAGGGCAATGAAGAGAGAACGCGCGAGAGAGAGAGAGAGAGAGAGATTAAGAGTAGTGTTGCGAACCGAAGCAGCTACGGCTAGTTGTAGTTTAGAGATAAAGCTAAAAAAAAGCTGAAAATATATATACGTATAATTATCAAATATTTTGGTATTTTTATAATTTTCTAATTACAAATAATAAAAGCAATTAAAAACATGTGAAAATTCCCGCTAAATATAAAACAAGCCAACAGGCAATTAATGCCAACACTGATTGAGCGAGTGAAAAAGAGAGAGAGAGAGAGTATTTGCAGTTTGTTTATTTATTTTGTTGCTTTCTATTTTGCAGTTGACAACAGCTGGTACACACACACACACACACACACGGAGACGGAGAGACAGGCAGATAGACATTCTGTCACCGTTGTCTGCATTTGGTGTGCGAGCGAGAGAACATATCGCTAACTGTTCTTCGTCTTTCTTTGCCGTTGCCGTTGCCTGAACGGAGCAGCTGGAGACGTTGTCGTCGTCGTCGCCGTCGTCGTCGTTGTCGTCGTCGACTCCGAATCCGGACAGGTGGATCAACACATAATGTCCGCTGATTCGCCACGGCGCCATCAACAGCATCAGCAACAACAACAACAACATCAGCCGTCATCGTCGTCGTCTGGCGGCAGCGGAAGCGGAGCTGGAGTCAACAGTTCGAGCGGTGCAATGCCAGCTATTGTTCCACCACAAGCAGTTAGCGATCGTTCGATCTTGGATTCGGCCATAGGGTTCATAAATGATGTGACGCTTGTGCATCAGCCGGTGCAGGATCCCAAGGACACGATTACCTGGGCACGCTTCGAGACGGGCGCCGATGTTAGCGATCCACGTTTTGGCGACGATTGGGAATTGGAGGGCAACGCAGCACCGCCTCTGCTCTTGATCCTGGGCTACGGCTTGGGCGTTCAGGTCTGGGCCATACCCGCCAATGGTGAGGCTTGTGAAGTGCTCTCTTGGCGTCATGGCGTTGTTACCGCTCTCCGTGTCCTGCCCACCCCGTCGACAGCGTCCAGTGCCCTGGACGATAATGGACGGGCGGATGAGCCCGTTGATGCTTTTGCCGAGAAACGTCCTCTGGTCGCTCTCGTCGATGGCGGTAGTGCTGCAGCCAATAGCTTATTATCTGGCGGTCATCTGCAAGGCTCGGGCGGATCAGGTTCAGGTGGTGGTGGCACTGGCGGCTATCTTCATCATACGTCGGTTGCCTCGTCGGCACACTTTAGTGCCGTCAATTTTGTTAGCCTGAAAACGGGCGCCCAGGTCAAAACCATCAAATTCAAGAACCCCGTCTTGGATATCCAGGCAAATCGTTCGGCGGTCGTCATTAGTTTCCACGAACGTTTGGCTGTCTTTGATGCACGAACGCTCGAGGATCGACAAACGATAACTACCTGCTTTCCAAGTCCCGGGTAAGTTAGCCGAAGAAGAAGGACCCTATGGGTTTCTTTCCATTTGTGTTAATTTTCCCTATCCCCAACAGCATCAATCCAAATCCGATTGCACTTGGACCGCGCTGGCTGGCGTATGCGGAGAATAAATTGCTGCATGCGAAGCGCAGCGGCGGCGGTTGTGACGGTGAAGGTGTTCCGAGTTATACGGCAACGGTGCTCAATGCCGCCAAATCGTTTGGCAAGGGTCTGCGCGAGCTGGGCGAACAGGTTGCAGCGGGCCTAACGGGCGGCACGGGCAGTGGCAACAGCTCCAAAAGCAGCAGTTTCGATTCGGCAACGGGAAATGTCGAGGCTCGGCAATCGGGCATTGTGACCATCATCGATGTGAAGGTAAGCTCCGGATAATTCTCTAAAAACTCCTGAAAATTCCTTAACTCCCTTCTTTTTCACCCAGCACACCGTCAAGGAATATAGTCCAACGACTGGTACACCGCTTGGCAATAGCGGCGAACAGATTGTTGCACATTTTGTGGCACACAGCGAGGCACTTGTGGCCATGGAATTCGATAGCTCGGGCATGTTGCTGCTGACAGCGGACCGGCGGGGTCATGATTTTCATGTATTTCGCATACAACCGCATCCGGTTGGCTCCAGCCTGGCGGCCGTGCATCATTTGTATGTGCTGCATCGCGGCGACACAAGTGCCAAGGTTCAGCACATCGCCTTCTCGCTGGACTCACGCTGGGCAGCCGTCTCGACGTTGCGCGGCACCACCCATGTCTTCCCCATAACACCCTATGGCGGCGCAATGGGCGTCCGCACCCACACCTCGCTGCATGTGGTTAACAAGCTGTCGCGCTTTCATCGCAGCGCCGGCCTTGGCGCCGACGGACGTTCCAGTTCGCCCATCTCGCACTCGGAGAGCACCACCTTTGTGCAATCGCTGCAGCCGTATCATAATCCAACGCTGTCGCCATTTCCCCGACCCTCGGTTGTTCAGCCATTGGCCCAGTTGCGCCAACCATTTGTCTTGGGCTCGCCGCCGGGCAGTGCTGGCCTGATTGGTTCTGGTGGTGCTAGCGGTGGTGGTGGTGGAGGTGCTTCTGCTGCCACTGGTGGTGGTGGTGGCATGAATCATCATCATCATTCGACTGGACATCATCATCATCATCAGCACCATCATCATCATCAGCATCATGGCATGGGTGGGGCACAACGTCAACGTTTATCCTCCCTATCGGACGATAGTGGCAAACCCTTGAGCGTTTGCGCCACCTTTGCCAAATCGCGCGCATGGCTGCTGGAGCCACCGACAGCGACTCGTGAGGCACCGCATCGCATTCAACGCAAAGCCGTCGATTCGCTGTTCGTTATGGCCGGACACGGTGCCCTCATACAATACGATCTGGACACAAAGTTAGCCTCAAGTGAGTACAAAGTTTATTTGAATTCAATCGAGGAAACCCCGTCTAAGACTTCTCAAGGGAACAAAAGAAGAAGCTTCTTCTGTTCTGATGAATTTTGTATTGTTCAAAGGGATAAGGAACTGTTGGATTTATTTGATTTTGATATTTTTCTCGTTTAGATGTTGCCAAAGAGAAGATTTGTGATGATACGCCCATTGAATTGGAAGTGGAGGCGAAGGCACAGTGGAATCTGGGTCGACGCAAGGATGGATCTCAAGAAATCATACCACCGTTGCCGCTAGACAATTGGCTAATCAAGGATCGACATGCCAGCCTCCTGATGGACAGCGGCAATCAATTCGATGAGATCGATGAGCGTGCCGAAAGTTGGTTGGCCCAGGTCGAGATTATAACACATGCGGGACCCCATCGACGTCTCTGGATGGGACCCCAATTCGTTTTCAAAAACTATAATACGCCCAGCGGGTAAACAATTCGAACAAGAAAAATCACAATCATTTTTCAATCGATTTGTTCTTTGTTTAGTTCCAACTTGAATCATGTCGACGCGGAAGCTGTGGAAATTGGTGTGACAAAGACAACAACAGCTGCGTTGCCAGCAGCATCGGCATCGGCATCCGGATCAACATCCAACATCAATCAACAACCGAGCATCATTTCGACAGCCGTTGATCATTCGAGCCCGTTGAGCATGCCGTTGGGCGGCGTTGTTGTTGGCTCCTCCACAGTTACGGCAGGTGGACAACGGCCCGGCTTGCCGGTGCTCATTGAATCCGGTTCATATAGTAAGTCTAATTGGATAACTGGATATACTTTTCTATATGTTAAATATATGTTTTCGTTGTGTTGCCACAGGCAGCATTGAACAGAGCCCCAAGCTGATGGATCGCTTTCGGCATGGGCATTTGGATTCGGATTATGGACATGGCGATATGCGTTTAAAGGAGGATTTGGCTGATGCGATGCGAGAATCGCCATCAACGGCAGCAGCACGTCGCGAAACCGGTAAGTCGAGAAAGTCGACAAATTTCGATTTTCGAATGTTTAAATGTGCATTTTTGAATCGAATGTTGTTTTATTATTTTGTTTTGTAAATTTCAATTAAATTCCGGATTCAAATATTATTAATTGTTCCAAATCTCTTCAAAACTTTAAATTCCTTTATCGTAAAGCAATTTTAAATTCGATTCACATTTATACATTATATTTATCGTTTAGAATTATTCGTTTTTTGTTATTTGTTCTATAAATTGACAAAAAAAAAAAGCATCTTTGATTTCGATGCGTGATTTAAATTTTTGTTTTCGTTTCGAATTAATCATTTATTTTTTTTTTTTTTTTTATTGGCAAACGTTGAATTTAATATTATTAAATTCGTAAATATTTTGAAAACAAACAAAAAAACACCACGAAATTGGCATTGGTTCTTCTCTTCTAAGTTTTTGAAATTTAACGGGTTGGAAATTGCAGTGTTCTTTTTTTTTCTTCTTCAACGCTTTCAATAACACTTCACACAACCACATTATCATCATCATCGTAATCATCATCATTGTGTTTGCTTGATTAAAATTCACAAAATTCCCAAAACAAAATCAAAATCATAACTTTTCTTTGATCAAAAACCTTTTTGCTTCATTCATCTTGTTTGAGGTCGGGCTTTTTTTCGTATTCTAAAAAGGGCTTTAATTTATCTCATTTACAGTCGAACTTCCATAAAACGAATCCCAACAAGACAAGAAAATACTTTGTTTTATAGAAAAATTCGTAAAATATAGAATGGGTTTGTTTTAATCGAACTCAATTGAAGGGTTCTTCGTTATATGCAAGTACGACTGTACAACTTTACCATTGGACAACATTTAATTCTATATATTCTAAATTTAAGCTAACCTAACTTTATTCCACACATATTTATAATATATATCACAGCATATCAAAAAAAAAAAAGAATCGATTCAAAATTTATTCCCACACAAACACCACACATCAATTGGCTTCTCTGTTTAATCTATGCACAATTTCCTTGACCTTTTTCTATCGACTTTTTCAAGAATTTGCCAAAACACATTTTCAAGTCCCACAAGTGAAATAGTAAAGGGATTCTGCTTCTCCTTCTTCTCCTTCTTCTTTATCATCTCGGTCTTGTTCTTCTTCTTCTTCACCTAGTTCTGCTTCTTCTCCAACTTATTCGACTGCTTTATGTGTACATATTTTGGGCATATTTCCCTCGTTCCTTCACTTTCGTCGATTTACAAAATTTTGAAACAAACACAAAAACCATAAAATAAAAATTTAACCGCTAAATTAAACAACGAGTGCGAGTGAAACAGTGAGAGAAAGCAATAGAGAGAAAGAGAGAGAGAGAGATACAGAGAGCAAGCGAGCGAGGGAGAGAAAGAGACAGAGAACAGTTGAGAAGAAAAAGACTTAAAAAAAAAGCCAACTTCATACAATTTCGTTAAAAAAAATAAATACAAATAATGCTAAAAATAAATAAAATCGTTTCAAAATACGAAAACTTCATCTTTTTCTTAAAAATATTTATACAATTATATTTTTAACGTTTGATTTTGTTTTTTTTGGAAAATCTTCTTCAAAAAAGAAAAAGCTTTTAATTTCTTATGCCTAAAAATCGAAACTCACTTAAAAAAAAAAAAAAAAGAACACAAGCAACAAAAAAATATTTTTTAGTCACAAAAAACATTTTTCACAAAGCAAAAAGAAAAAGATATTGAAAAAAAAAAAACATTTCTCAATGTGGCGTTTTTGCATTAAAGCTTTAATTTTGTTTAATTGCTGTTTATGCATTTTAACATTATGCAGTTACTTTTTTGATGTTACTGTTTCTAATTTATTTAAAAAAAATAAATAGTTAAAAAAAAATAAAAATAAAAAAATTACTTTGGCAAATTGCGCTTTTCTCATACAACAAATATGTTTTCTCTTCTCTTCTCTGTTCTCTACGCGACGATAAACGAACCGAACGCCTCCACCAACAACCAACAACAACAACAACTAAAAATTTCCCTCTTGTGCAACATGATTGTGTGCAGCTGGTTGCTGCGTGCAACAGCAGCAGCGTACCGCGGATGCTGCCACCGAAACGATATCAAATGTTTCGACAGCAACTCAAGTTGCAACTGCAACACAAGCAACAACAACGGCAGCCTATGACAATACCTGCTATTACGATGCTCTGGCCGAACATGAGGCGGACGAGGAGCAATTGCAGTTGCAACAACAACAACATCATCAACTGGACATGCCACACAGTGCTGCCACGCTCGCCGCCTTGGCCAGTGTCCTGCCCAACATATGCAGCTACGAGCTGGCAGCAACACCAGCTGATTCGTCAACAACAACAACTGCCACAGGTGGTGCAACAACGCCGCGCTTCGAGAAAATCGTCAATCCTTTGGGAACGGTGACCGATGTTCGGGCGGGCATCAGCTGTGAACTGCAAACGGATATGCTGGACGAGGTTGTGGGCCAGCTGGCTGCCGAGGATTGCGTCATCCATGAGAACTGCGACGAGGCTCTGTTTCGCCCGGTTGTTGCCATCTTTTGCGACGATCTCGCCGAGCAGCGCAAACACGAACTGCAGCTGCAGCGCGAACAGGAGCAGAACGACAACGATGTCGACCAGCAGAAGCGTCAGCAACTCAACAAGCCGCCCGTCGTGTTGGCCAACCAGCTGATTGTGCCCGTCATAGCCAAGGAGGTGGACGAGGTAATCGTCCAAAAGGAGAAGCGACAGAAATCATTGAAATCTCAAGCAGCTGCCGAGGATGCGGCACAAGCGTTGCGTTTTGCGCAGCTTTCGCATCTAAATAAACCAATGCAAATTGCAACAACAGCAATAACAACAACAACAACTGCCAAGCCAGCAACAACAACAACAACTGCCAGCAGCGAGGACGAAACGCTGCTCGACGATGAGCTGCTGCAAACGTCGATAAGCTCGACGTACTCGCAAAAAGCAACAACAACCGCAAAAGCAACAAGCAACAAAAAGTCTAAAGCGGCCAAGCACAAGGCTAACAAAGCTGCAGCAGCAGCACTGCAACAGCAGCAGCAGCAACAGTTGCTGAAGAGCAACAGCAATAAAAAAGACAAGAAACAGCTAGAGCTCGAAAGGGAAAGAGAGAGGCAAGAACAAGAGGTAAAAGCGGAAAAGGAACGCCAAGAAAAGGAACGAAAGGAGAAACAGGAACAGGAGCTAAAGCTGAAGAAAGAGCTGGAGCTCACGCAACAGAAGGAACAGATGGAAAAGGAGAGGCAGGCGGCACTGAAGAGAGAGCAGGAAAAAGAGGAAAAACTAAAGCAGGAACAACTGGAACAGAAACAAAAAGAGAAAGAGCAACTAAGAAAAGACGAAGAGGAAGACGAAGAACAGGATTGGGAGCAAGAAGCAGACGCCGAATGGCAAGAGGAACAAGAAGAAACCGATTCGGAACCGGAGGAAGAGGAACAAGAAGAACGAAACGATCATGCCGATCAGCTGTTATCCAAAAGGGAAACGATTGCAGCCGTTATGATAGGCAGCGCCAATGCGCAAGGACTCAAAGCGGAAAAAGATAAACCCAATCCGAACCCAACTCCGAACCCGAACCGAACCGACAGCTATCTGGTCAAAGTGCTCGATTTAACGCCAACGGCCAGCAATGCTTGGAAAACAACAACAACAACACCAAAGGTAAATGATTTTCCCAGTTTGAGCAGCCGCAAGGATAAACTATTGCCAGAGCTGCTGACACCGCTGAAGGATCAATCGAGCCGGTTCAAGCCGAACTCCTCGACATTTGATGATTTCCTGTTGGAACCGTTGGAAAGTCTGCCACCACTGCCGGCACTTGAACCGCTCCAAGCGCCCGATAAAGGCGTTCCTCCCTCCGAACGTTCCCTCATCAATTTCGAGAGCCCGTTGCAGGAGAATGCGGCAATGCCAAGGAAAATAACGCCGCCGCCGCGCGGCTTCACCGAACAGAATCTAATATTGGCGCTGTGCGGTTCGCTGCACTCGGAGCACGAATATGCCCAGCTGTTGGCCGAGAAGAAGGCCAAGTCGAAGGCGGAGGCAATGGACAAATCGTCGCTGTTGTGCAGCTCATCCGGTTCGGAGGAGCTAATGCTCATGCAGGACGAACCCAAAAAGCAAAGCAAAAAGCACAAAAGAATCAACAAGAAATCGGTTGCCGCCCAACAGGATGAGGACGAGGAGTTGCGTCCCTTGATAAGCATCAGTATGTGTGAACAGGATGCTCCAACCAAGGATCATGATCGAGATGATGATGATCGAGATGATGATGATGATGTAAGGGGTTCTGTGGCATTGCCCGAAGATGATTTGCTGCATTTTGGCAGGAGCAGCAATGGCGGCACAACCACAGACAGCGAGGGTCCAATGCCAGCAACAACAACAACAACAGCAACATCAACAACATCCGACGACAGACAGCATTATCATCCCAGCAACAATTCGCAGCCACATGCAACATTGAAATTGAAAACCAAAAAGTTGGAGCATAAAATCAATTTGATTGCCGCCATCGAGGCGACAACATCGTCATCGACCTCGACCAGCTCCGCTGAGGATAGCAGCGTTGAGACAACGGCAACAACGGCAACGACAACAACAACAGCTGCCGCTGCAGCAGCAACAACAACGGATGCAACAGCAACAGCGACAACTGCCACACAGCAGCAGCAGCAATTGCTGCCATTGGCCGGCAATGCCACGCCCACATTGAGCTTGAATCTGGGCGTTGGTGTCAATGTGCAGCCGAGTGGCACAAAGAAGAAGACGAAACGTCGCAAAAGATAAGAATTAGCGATATGTTTGTTGTGCGTTTTCAGTCTTGTTGTCCTCTGGCATTTATACGCGAATCCGGCAACAACAGCAGTGCCCAACCACCACCACCAACAACAACACCAGCAACAACAACAACAACAACAGCAGCAGCAGGAACAGGAGCAGCAATTGCCAGAGCAACAACAATTGTTGCCGCCTGCTCAATAGCAAAAGAAAAGAAATACAGAAAAAACAGCGCAACAAACATTTTTTTGGAACAAACAACAACATAAGACACACTCAATATGCGCTACAGTGGTTGCTTGCTTATGAAAAAGAAAATATTTGTAATTATAAAAAAAAAAAAAAAAAAATATCAAGCTGAATTTATACATAAAAAAATAATTAAAAATACTAAATTAAATACCAAGCATAAATACGACGACAACAAAAAAGTGCATGTAAAAAATTCAAATTGATTGTAATTAAATGTTATTTTTTGGAACAGTTTCAATGGCCAAGCAACCACTGTACAATCTTACCATGCTCTTCCCCCTGCCTAGAGCCTAAGCAGAAGAAAGCCTCTCTCTCTCTCTCTCTCTCTCTCTATACAGTAAAATATATAGCCCAATTTTTTAAAGTGTGCATAAAAAAAAACGCATAAAATTATAAAAGAAAATGGATAAAAAAAAGATATATAAGTATATATAAATGTATAATGCTAAAAAAAAAACGTGTTAAGTGCAAAAATTATATTATTAGCGATTAAAACTCATTTAAAAAATATACACACAAAAATAAGAACATTTAAGAGCATTGAGCAAAGTTTAAAAAAAAAAACTAAAAAGAAATCCTATAATTAATGTGTATATACCAGAAATGTTTGACAAGTCAAAAAAACAACAACAAAAAACAAATTGTAAAATATTAAATAAAAAAAAAACATATAAAAAAAATCTGATTGCTCAGCTTTGTGAACCCTGCTTAAAATACTAATTGCATATAAATATTATAATATATAATATTAAATAAATAAAATAAATACTGTCCAATGCCACAATCGTTGTATAAGCTTTGTCAAAGTCTAGCTGCATATTTTCACATACACACACACACAGATTTCCTCTCTCCCCGAGAGAGAACAAGACAAAGTGCTCTGCTCTCTTAACCCAGAGCTGCAGGACCTGCTTCCGTTAAGTTTCGTTAATGTTTTTTTATAACGCCAGCCCCCCACAACCAACCCAAACTAAAACGTTCTCAAAAAATAAATATTTTTAAAAAAAGACCCAACTTGTTGAAATTTTTTATTTTTTTTTTCCGTTGCATTAAATTAAAATAATTTTTTTTCTTTTATTTTAAGAATTGTTCTTCTTCAATTGTAAACATTTTTTGGAAAAGCTTTTAAATTATAATGTAAAAAAAAAAAACCAAAATAAAAAACAAAATAAATTAGTTTTCTGTATATATAAAAAAAACTTGCAGTATTTATGATTTTCAACTGACGAGAAAGCAAAAATATTGAGAAAAAAAAACGAATCCAATTATTTAATTTAAATATATACTTATGTATAATTATATAAATACAATTTTAGTTAAAACTACCATAAAATGTTGTTGTTTTTATTGCGTGTCCAGTAAAACTTGATTGTTATTTTTTTCTATCTATCTAAAAGTCAATTTGTTTTCTTTTTTGCCAGCGAACTTCTTTGGCAAGGATCAAATGGATGGACTAACTTTTACCAACAACAACAACAATACCATTGCAGCCAGTAAAGGCAACAATAAGCCAATTAAACCCAACAACACCAAACCCAATGCGAATGCTGCTAAACCAGCGAAGGAACACAACGAACCAATGAGCACCACCCCACCACCACCACCACCACCTTCGCCACCTTCGCCACCAGAAACAGAAATACCAACAACAACAACATCTGAACACTTTAACTGCAATCCAACACAGCCGCAAAGCAATACAGCTGCGGTCGGCATCGATGGTGAACTTGCGACTGTGGTGAATATCGATTGTTTTGACGATCAGCTCAGCTTGAGCAGCATCAGCACAAATAGTCGGCTCTCTTTGGACGGGCCGCCGTCGCAGTCGTCGCCGCCGCTCAGCCTAACGAACGGCTTGATGGACACGAACCTAATGCATTTCAGTGAGAGCGCAGCAGCTGTCGCTGTCGCCGATGGCTATGCCGATATTGCAGACGATGGCAATGAAATGCAAGCCGAACCGGCGGCTACCACGGCGGCAGGCATGCAAAGTTTGTGAGAATCAAAAGTAGAGTTGCCGTTGACGTTGACGGCATTTTCTGAAGCGATTATCATTAAGAAATTATGCAAATTAGTGAAGCTTTCTTAATTCCTATAATGACCCATTCCCCAATTCGTTAGGTGGTTGTTTTTTTTTATCAGTTCTTTTATACCATATTTGTTTTAAGTGCAAATGACACGGCTGCTTCAAATGACACTTAAGCATATTTTTAAATTATGCTCAGAGCTTTTGGGATATACAGTTTAGTTAAGGCAAGTGTAGATCGTTTAAAGCTTTGCTTTAAAGCTTTAAAAAAATATACATAAAGCTTATTCAAAGCCTTGCGGTGAAAATCGAAATAGTTTTGTTCTCACAAGTGCTTTTTTTTAATGCAATTTAATATTCTTAAGCAAAGTGCATCCAAATCCATACAAGACACAGTATAAGAAGAAACAGTTAACAACTTTAAAGCTTCTTTTTTTGATATTTGTATTTGATGTAAGTCAAAAGCTTGAATTTGAGAACTCTTAGAAAAGGCTGCAGATAACCTATGATTAAAGCTCGATGAAAAATACAAAAAGCTTTTAAGCTCTGCATTAATCGTAAGCTTAACGTGTCAGTTGAAGCTTGTGTCATTTTACAGTTTACACGAAAGCATTACTTAGTTCAATTAGTTTTCTTTAGTTGGTTTTAAATGTTTTTCAATTTGATTAATTTTTTTTTAGCATCATCATAAAAATAATTATTAACAAAACGCATAGCAAAAAGCCATAAAATGAAATGAAATTCAATAAGAAAAAAGTGTGAGAATTACAAAAAAAAATAAATAAACATATATACAAATATAAAACAATATATAGATCAGATCAGACCTCAGCTGAATGCCGTGATATTTAAAATAAAATTTAAACAAACAAACAAAAAATACAAATAAAATATACACACACACACACACACAAAACAAAAGTGCAAGCAAAGAAATAAGCAAAAATACTATAAAAAAAAATTAAACATAAAAAAAAATAAAATATTCACTTATATAAATATATATTATACACCAATACATATTAATACTATATACTTATATAACTTGTGTGTAAGCGTTGCGGGCATGTTGAGAGCTATCCTTAAACTATTTTTTTAATATTTTTATTTTTCATATTTTATTTTTTTGCAGTTTTAAAAAAATTTGTAAAGCAAAACTTTTTGTACACAACTTTTTTATTCACTGAAAAAAATGGCAAAAATAAAATATTAATTACCATTTGAAATTCCATTCCAAAATCGAACCATTTACAGTACGTGAAAAACATATCCATATACTACATAAAGCTCCATTGAAAAAATATATACAGTCGAAAGGAAAACTATTTTTACATAAAGATTAAAACTAAACATTTATACAAAACATATTTTTGGTATTTATGTGAGAAATATATATATATATGTACCATATATATTTAGATATGAGCATTACTGAAAACAAACAAAAATACAATTTTCAAATCCATTGTGCATTAATTAAATGTTTTTACCACAATTCCCCCGATTCCACCAATAAATCAACAAAATAAATATTATATACTTATATATTAAGAGTTCTTCTATATATAAACGCTTTGAATACAACTGCTGGACAGGAACTTAACGAGATCAGAAACAAACAAAAAACTATTATATTATTATTATTTTCAATTATTTGATTTTATTTATAGACATTTGTTGTGTGTGCTCCTTTGAAACTGAAACAGGATAATGATGTTCAGTTGTAAAACTATTTTAATAAATAATAATTCACATTATGTAATAGCAAAATAAATAGTTTATGAAAATACAATTTTTTGGTATAAGCGCTCGGAACTTCCATGCATTTTCGCAAAAACAAAAAAAGTTTTCTTAACGTTTCCAACTTCTCTTAACAACAATTTAAAAAGCGAATAAAAGCTACGAAAAACTTATATAAAAAGAAATAATCAAAAAATGTTGAAAGTTGCGTTTTATTTATGGAGCCAAAAGAAATTAATTAGCCTAAAAGTATGCAGTAAATATTTGGATTTTCTTTTCGAATCGACTTGAAAGATAACATTTCTCGAAAAAACCTTCAGCAATCGGAATCGGACCAAATCGTTGTCACATGCAAAAAAAAATATCAATTGCCAAAAAAACAAATAAAAACGAAAAAATTCACTTGATTATTAATTGGAAATGGAACCACTTCCTTATCAATATCAGTATTATTATAATTATATTTTTTATCATTAATTTATGGCATGTGATTAGGCAGGGGTTACCTCCCCTCCCCCCATTTACCCCTTCGATCCCACCTTACCGCCTTATTGATGGGAATCTTATCGGGGGCAAACAAAGCTTTGCGATTAGCTGACCAATGCCCAATTATGATTACCACATTATTCCAGGAACAAAAGTAAAAAGAACAAATATGGTAATAAAAAGTCAGCGGTACTTCCATGGAACTACCAATTGGATTTCATAAATATTTGGTAACTGGGGAACACTCTCTTTAATAGTTTTAGTATTAAAATCTGAAAAAATAAAAATGATCGAATTTGATTATAGTACATTCGGATGATGTCATACTATATATATATATATATATATGCTATCACAGCCACCGATTACGTAACCCTCGTTTTTCGAATTTTTCATCTGTCATAACAATGCGAAGATAAACAATTCTAATAACATCATCGTTCGTCTTATCAAAGTGCTCTCTTATCAAATTATGGTCATGGGCTAGATCTATGTAGATACAATGTGCTTGTTTTTCGAGTAATTACGATTCCATTCTTTGTTTAACTGTTTTCTTATCGCGGAGCATAAACGAACCAACAAAAAAACATAATAATTCATTTTCGAAGAGCATTGAGAAAAGCTCGAAAACGGTTTGTTGATTGTTATGTAATGTCAGAGTCATCTATTTGTGGTGTAGCTGTTATCGATATCAGATAAATCGATAGGTCGTGTTATCGGAACAAGAACCGAACACGAAATGATATTGAATAATGTCATTTTGCTTATCTGACATCAAAAAGGGAACAAAAAACCGTTAGAAACTAGTATTCCGATTGCTTGAGATAACCTTCAAACCAATGACAATGGAACACACACACACACACACACACACACACATACACATACATATTTACATACATACATACATATATAAAGTTTGGTAATTTGCCGGTAAATCGAGCGAGTCAAGCACATGTTGAAAATGTTGCACGTGCAACATAAATAAAACAAACTCATCAAAAGAGAGCCAAAGTGAGTTGAGTTAAAAAAGCGCAGGCGTCAAGTTCCCCTCCGGTTTTTGTAGACAATTTCCCCTGACTAAACTAGAGCTGCCCCTATTTGGGCAATGATTTTGCGGCGAATTGTTACCAGCCCAACACCCCACTCATAATCAAAGAAGAAAAAGACGGGAGAGAGCAAGAGAGCGTGCGCATCAATGCGAGCGGCGCCAGAGCATTTACAAAATTGACAGCTGCATTTGCTATTTAACGGTAAATACAGACATCTCGTAAGCCGTGTACATACGTACGTACGTACATATGTATGTATGTATGTGTGCAGACAGCTGCTGGCTTGCACTGCCGTTATATGTTTGTATGTGCATTGCTTAAGCTTTGTTAGTGTAGCTTTTACTTTTTCTTTGTGCATTCGTTTGATTTGTTTTGTTTTTATTCATTTTTGGTAGCATCTTGCTCAAAATGTTTCATGCCCTTTTTTAGTCACAATCCAAATGGTTTTCACTTTTGTTTTTTTGTATGTTGCGTTAGATAAAATCCATATGGGCGTAAGCAAGACAAAATGTGTGAGCGAAAGAGATAGGACGAGATAGATTGAGCTAATGCTGTTTGGCGGCAGGCCATATGAAGAATTGTCGTTGTTGCGAAACGAGTGTGTGTGTGTGTGTGTGATCTATGTTTGTATGTATTTGTGCGTATGTGTGCTCCACATATTTGTTTAAAGTCGCATCAAAGGTCAAACAATTGATCTCATCTCTTCTTCTCTCGGTTCTCTTTAGTTAACATTCAATCAAGCACATCTCGATTGTACGCAAATAGCAAATAGATTTAACTGCCCATGACCGAAAGCATTAACTATTCATTCAACAATTGTCTGAGTGGATTGCCGAAGCGAGCGGGGTGGGGGTGAAGCATAGCGTGCGCGAGAGAGAGAGAGTGAAAGAGTTAACGAACGCTTTAGGCATATTGCTGCTGCATACATACATACATGCATACATATGTATGTACATATGTAGTATAACCATATTTGGCGTTGCATTTGTTATGCTGCAATCCACTGCTCTCTGAGAGCGAAGAGAGCAAGAGAGAGAGAGAGAGGGCGAAAGGTAAGCGCATGTGCATAAGCTGCGCTTAGAAGTTTTTTCTCACTGCAAAGTCCGCACAGTCAGGCAAAACTATGTATAAATACTGAAACCAAAACAATTTGCAACAAAAAATATATTTAAATATTTATAATTTATTTACAAACAAACGTTTTAATAATTTTATCGTATGCATTTTATTTTTATCATTTCTTCAAAACTTTCACAAAACATTCTTACTTACATTAAAGTTCAGTACTTAAACAAAAGCAAGAGTTATAAAAATCTACTCTTGACACACTGTGCTCTTTGACTCACTCACATAGACCGGAAAACGCTCAAAAGGCGAAGCCAAGAAAAATGATACAAATAAATATGAACTTGAACTTAACGCGACCTGCTCTCCATCTCTTTCGCTCTTTCTTGCACTCGCAACTCCAAAATTGACTCTATCTATGCACGTTTCTTCTTAAGTGTGTGTGCGCAAATTACCTGAAGCGCCGGAAAATACACACCCAACTAGCTACATGCGTGTACACACATACATACATGCATACATGTTTATTAAATCATGTCACATGAGCGCGTCGTCGTCATCAACTTAATCTTTGTCCACTTTTGAGTTGTTGTTCATTATTGCATACACACACACACACGCACTCGTTTATGCAAATCTAATATATACGGACATTGCCGTCTACCTGCCGGTATCCTAAGACACACCTACGCATATGCACATACATACAAACACACGCACGCCTCTCTCTCTCTCTCTCGGGCGTTGGAGCCTTCGGGTCGTCTGGGGTTTGCTATGCCAGTTGAATATTAACGAATTTCACGTTGTGAATGTAATTTGTTTTGCCGGTCTTCAACTTCATTTAATGCAGCTTTTCCCTTTTTAATTTCTGCTTCTTCTTCCTTTTGTTTGCTGTGCTGTGCTGTGGTACGTGTTTGGCCTTTTTAATGCGCCTCCGTTTCCGCAGCGAGCACACACAAACACTAACGCATATATGTACATACATACATATTTTTTGGCCTGCCAGCGGATCATAAGTCGCTCCCCCCCCACACGTAACAGCTTAAGCACTTAACATTTCTCTTTAGGTGTAGTGGACAATTTACAGAAGCTTGCTTCTGAGAGGATCACCGACTTTCGACTTTCTCTTAATTGATACTCTTTGCTTAAGAACTCGAATCTTAAACAACTGTATTTCCCAGAAGAGCGGATCGATCGATGTGAATCTAAAAGCCTTTGTTTGTATTTGATATTGAGCACAGACGGTTTTCATAATAAATTGCTTTTGTTTATGGTTTATTGATAAGCAGCTAAATAGTTTTTGTTTTTGATATGAAAACACCTGCGCCAGCTGGAATTACACACAAAAGTGCTTATGAATAATGAAACCTGAAGTTTTCCAGTGAAGTTTTGCCCCCGCCCCCACCTGCGCCAGCCACTTGTGACAACAAACATTAAATAGTTTTTTTTTTTTTCTCTTTGCAATTCCTTTCATGAGTCACCAACAAATTTGCTTTGACTGTGTGATGTGTCGTCGTCCGTCTGCTGTTTGTTTTGTCTGTAATACAGACTCTGTATGTATGTATGTATGTGTGATTGTATGTATGTATGTATATGGCACACACCCGCATATTGCAGCGATTGTCTCTTATTCTTTACCCTTTCTGCATTTGTCTTTTCGGTGTCTTGCATTTGTTTTATTTTTTTGGCAGCCAACGGAAGCGTTTCTCACAGTTGAGTGTCGGCGGCGGCGGCGTCGGCGCCACGCCCTTTTGAACTGCCATAAATTAACACCCCGAGGCCAAGGCCCCGCATGACAACACAAATAACAACAACAACAACAGCATCAATACGATTGCCCATCTTACTCTCTTGAGAGCCGAGCCGAGAGTCAAGTCGAGCCTCACATTTCGAGAGTGCATTATTTCGTTCGTTCGTTCGTTCGTGCGATTGAGTTTATCAGCGTAAGAAGAAGAAAGCAACGATTTAGTGTTTGTGTTAAGTGTGGGGGGGAAATGTGAGATTGCACTGTCGGCAATCAGAACGAACTTCCTTACCAATACAATGAAGTGATATCTTATAGAATTCTTTTTTTTTTTCGACAAGCCACTTGAATATATATTTTATGCCTGCACATACAAACAAACATACATACATACATTTATCTTGCATATTTTATGGAAAGGGGGCGCCCTCATTCCAAATTTATGCACAGTGCTGCCAGAAAGCCACAAAATAATAATTTTATTGCGCATTTATAAAAGTCACTTTAAACAGAAATATATTTATTTAAGCTGGCTTGAAATTAAATCTTAATTATAATTATTTTCTAATGTTTTTCAGCTTGAAATATTTATTTCTTACTTTGTCCAAAAATATATATATGTACATACATATATGTATGTAATTTTCACCCTGTACACCCTGCGGCGGGCAACAGCTGATTCACAAACAAAGAACCGTTAGCCACCCTGAGCCACCCACCCCTCGCCCTCGGCCTAGTTGTGGTGGTTGGTTCGAAACGTCCACGAAACAAAAATACATAAAAGGAATCCCTCGATATTTTACTGTTAACCCAGGACCATTTCGGGTTGCACGCACAGGGTGTGCCATCATTGCACCCCCCCCCCCCATCATACACAACCCCTTGTTACCCTTAACCACTAACCTCGTACCTCGGCTCAAGGTTGCGCCTCGCATTCGAGTCGACCCTCATTTTTTGGCCAAGTACTCAGAGTTGCCACCCTCTCTGCATGTGTGTGTGTGTGTGTGTGTGTGTGTGGGGGTGGTTCCGATCATCCCTTTAGCGACTTGGGTGAAACTTAACAATTTTGTTTTGTTTCTTTTTTTTGCCAAAAACTCGCAAAAATAACCGAAAAATAAAATACAAAGTTCGAATCAATGCAAAAATCAAATCAAATCGATGCCAAACTAAATAATACCCTGTAAAAATCTCAAGGTAAAAACTTCTAAGTGCAAGCAAGGATCATGACCATATAATATTATAATATATTAAATTTAAATAGATTTAATACAATATTATTCATATTAAGACCTTAAGTTTCTAGCCTTTAAAGTTCGTCAAATTATTATATATATAAATAGGCTAAATCAAAATCTAAAGAAACTAATTTTTGCTAAATGCTTAATTGTTATTAATCGTAAATTTATCAAGAAAAAACTTTAAAATAAAAGTTATAGAACTTGATTTAATTAAGAAATGTTCAATTTATCTTTCACATAGAATCGAGAAACAAAAGTAAAAAAAAAACCAATTTTCCGTAATTTTAGTTTTTTTGACATTCCCCGGATAAATGGTAAGTTAAGTAAACCCTTTTTAACCAATTTAAATTTTCAAGGGCATTTTAGAGGCTTTTTTTCTGTCGACTTTATGCGCTTTGTCACTTTCACAATGAAAATGGGGTAAGAGCCGGCGGCTAAAAGGTGTCTTGCAAGCCAGACACTTAGCTTGCCTCAAATGAGTCATACGTGCAACACACACACACACACACACACACACACACAGTGCATTGATTATATATATGTACTATATATATTCGCATCAACATTGTCTACTTATAAATAATTCATCCAATTTTGGCTAGTCGGGTAAAAAGTTTTTTTCTGTCTTTTTTTTCGCATCATTCACAATAGAGCAAAGTTGCAATGGGATGCGACGGTGCAGAAAGCACTTTTTCCTCGGGCGGCCTCTGAAATGGAAATGCAATGCCGTCACGCTCTGTTTAACGCCAATTCTCGAAAATTCCATACCTAGAGATAAAAAATACCAAGAGATAAAAAGTACCACGAGATAAAAGATACCGTGTCGAAAATATATATGTTTATGCATCGCTCGATGATAATTGAAACCTTAAGTATATCAGGTTATTTTTTTCATTATTATTATCGATTTTATGGGTTTTTAGCAGAAAAAATAAGTTTGTCATTTGTTTTTATTTGTTGTGAATCAATTTTCCCCTGAGTTTTTTTGTTTGAGTCAAAAGTCGAAGAAGAAGTAAAGAAAACGAAAAAAAAACACAAAGAGTAACGGCTTAATAGTCAAAGTATCTTTATCTTTTGTTGTTGTTGTTGTTGCTGCAGCTGTTTGGAATTCGAAATTTTTTGATCAACCGGTATTCGAAAAAACAAACAAGTTTGACTTTCGCAAAAATTTGACTAAAAACTTGCCATTTTTTGGCTCATCTTGTTTTGTGGCGTGAAAGTCTTTCTTCTATTTTTAAGTAATTCAAATTTTAAGTTTATTTTATTATTACTAAGAATTTTAAGTAGTTGCTTCGTAAACTAAGCTCATAAAAAATTCCACCTGCTGTGAGCAAATTGTTTTTTCTAGAAAAAGGTAAAGATATAATGCACAAACGGATGTTGAAATTGCAATGAATTTCAACTCAAAAAAAAGCTAACTCAAATACACATTTAATGTTCTATCTATACATTTTTATTGTCGTCGAAAAACGAAAAAGGCGACGAAAAGTTTTGTGCATTCCCAAAATGGATTGTATTTTTGTATTGCGTCGGTTTCCTGCCGATAGTTAAACGCCGGATGCAATGCCTTTTAAAGTGAGAAAGAGAGAGAGAGAGCGAGACTCCCTTGAAGCCGGGGTGTCATCTCTAGCTTAAATCATACTCAAAATATGGCAACATTGACAATTTCCGTTACATTTTAAAGTCCATAAAATAAAATATACACACACACACAGCTGTAGCTGCGACTGCGCGACATGTACATTTTGGGTTAAAATTCAATATAAATCACAACAACAACTACTAAAACGAGCGAAAATAGCGTTGGCAGCGGCAGCGGCCGCGAAGTCGAAGTCGACGTCGACAGGGACAGCGGCCGCGACGCTAGAGAGACAGCTCAATGTCAATGGCTTCGACTTGTGCGTGTGCGTGAGTGCGACGAAAGCGCAAAAATAAATACATATGGCAAATAAATTATGCAAAGTAAAAATTCAATTCCAAATTAAAAACAAAATGTACAAAACAAACAACGCAAAAAATTCCAAAAACGTTCGACTTGTTTTGTTTGACAATCATACATACATATGTACATACATACATACATTACATGCATGCAGTCAACTCTCAACTGAAAAATCACAAAAATAAAAATGTTCCAAATATTTGTCAAATTTATTGTCATTGTCATTGTTTATTGTTATTGGCGCCTGTGTCTGTTTTTTTGTTTTTTGTCAAGCTTTAACATGCCTAGACTAGAAAGTGAAAAGTGCGCAGATACAAAGATAGCATAAGTTACTGTATTTTAAGTCTACATACACATACACACATACATATACACTTGCGCAGTGGAAGTAGCGCACGCGTCGCTGCTCAATGCTCAAATCTCTCGCGACGAGGGATCATTGCGTGAGCAAAGGAATCAGGAATAAACATGACGCAAGCGCTCTTAATGCTAATTCTCTTGTGGATCATTAGAGGAGGACCGCGACATGCGAACATAAAACAGCCGCTGCTGAGCAACGTGCACAAGAATGTACGTACATATACATATGTATGCCGGCAAGCATATGCTTACGGATAGACAGACATATGTATGTATGTATGTAGATGTGTTTGTGTCTCCCATTTCCAGCTGCCTAAGCACCGTTGTTGAGACAACTATTTAAAATAACTGTGCACAGTGTGGGGTATTTAAATATGTGCGCTTAATATGAAATGTGTTAATGCAAAAATGATATTTCTGTTTTAATTTATTATAAGAAAAAAGTTTAGTTTATCGTAAAAAAAAACAACAATATCTTAGGCACTAGCAAATACACACACACACCAATATAGTGTCTAGAGAACGGTTCTACTTTGCTGTTCAGTGCTGTAACATTAGTTATATTGTTGTGGTTTTGTTTTTGTTCTTCTTTCTAACAGCCAGTTTTTTCCGTTGCTTGAAAAAACAAGTTTATCGTATTTTCAGCCGCTGCTTGGACTTCTGTTTTTCTTAACATTTCGAACGTAACTGTCAACAATGGGAGACGAAGAAGACGTTGCCATCAAATCAACGCCAGCATTGATGCTGCTGTTGTAGTTGTTATTGCTGTTCTGTGCTAATACGGGGCTACAGGTGCTCGCGTTTGCGACTGCACTCTGCCGCTCTTTTTATCGCATTTGATTTCTCAACGCAACGGGAACATTTGCCGTCTCGTTCGCACACTTGTTCGTTTTAGCATAAGCCGGGGTCTTTAATGTGTGTTTGTATGTTAAATATGCTCAATTATCACACAGAGAGAGGTGCATACATACATACATATGTATGTGTTTTTGTTTTGTTGTTGTAGGATTTCGCATTTATTTTGTTTACCGTTCACCTAGTTTGTGCTGCTATTGTAAAACAACAAAGAAGTAGAAAAACAAACGGCAAGCGCTTTTATTTCATCTCGTCGTCGTCATCACCTTCAACATGTTCAATATTGTTATTGTTATCGTTATTGTTGTATTGATGCGGTGCTTAGAGATGTATGCAAATAGTTTTAATGAAATTTTGTACTTTTCATTTCAGCCGGATGAATCATTCCAATAACATGGAATTCAGTTTGCCGCGTCATGTTTTCAATGCCGACCCTCAAGCCGCCCCAGCGCCTGCATGCTTGTCTCTCTCTCTTTCTCTCCCCGTGTGTGTGTGTGTGTGTGTAAGGCGAGCTTGTCGTCCACGTCCGTGTGGGATGAACGAATTGTGACTCATTTTGGTCAATGTCTAATTCCAATGATAAGCACGATTCAATCGCACTCCATCGCCCTCTCTGTCTCTCTCTCACTCCAAAGACAAAAACAAATAAATAAATATGTAAATATTTTTCCGTTGCAGTCATTGCTTAATTTTAATCAGTAAATAAATGAAGTTTATATTAATTTAAAAAATTCACACATTTAGTCACAATTGATAAACAACAAATACATACATACATACATACATATGTATATGTATGTATATATTTATCAGTTACTTTAGTTAATCGCAATGAGAAGTTCGACGGAATTACATTATTTATGGGCTGTTTTTTTGGTGAGTGCTTTAACATATTTATAGCCATGATAACAGCAACAAGGCGCCCCTAGCGTTAGCCTAAGTGTGTGTACAACCATATCTTAAAGTATAGTGTATAATATTCAAGTGGAATTTTGTAATCGATATTGTCAAGTTATATACCCTTTAAACATTGTTAAGATATGGCTGTTTGTTTTTTGTTATGCGATTTGTTAATTTGTCAATTTGTTTGAGCGAAAGAGCATTTCAACTTCTCCTTTCGTTCGGAATTTTCTTTTTGTCTTTACTCGCCCGCATGAGAATTCTTTTAAAGTTCCGTTATGCAGATGGACGTCGGCATATCCGCTGATTGGAAAACAAATGCTTTCCAACAGCTGCACTCAAATCTCAACTCTCCAAGGATTCCAAGATCACTCACTCAACAACCAACCGACTCAATTTGTGATATGAACTTTTATGTTTGGGTGTGACCAAAATTGTGACTCCTGTTGCACGCACATTAAACATTGTTTGTCACGCGCATCAACAAACACACCCACACACACACATACATACATACGTACAAGCTTAATCGCACACACAAATCCCACGCATTAAAGACACGTGCGTATACATAATACATACATACATACATATTTTCCTCTTCTTATTCTTTTGGTTTTATTTCAATTTGTGTAATTGCGCGGCGGTGCATTTTGTATTTTGTATTTCTTGTCTACTTAATTGATGTTGTTCTTGTTCGCACGCACACACACACACACACACACAGACACACGCCCAGCTGTTTATATGTCGCTGCTGAACCGTAACGGGCCAACCCCAGGCAGCAAAAAGCTGGCTCGACCCAAAAGTCACCTGGAATGGGAACAGCAGCTTTATGAGTGGGAATAGTTATGGGAATGAGAACGAGTGTGTGTATGTGTGTGTGTGTGTGTGGGCGACGTTCTAAACTTACGTTTGCATGTGCCCAGCACACACACACGCACACATAGGCGTCACTCATTTTCATTAAAAAACACTTAAGGCTTTGTTTTTGCAACCCACATTCTTGCTGCGGCTGCGGCCTTCTTTAGATTTATTTAGTAGCTGTTAAAGTGGAGACTCGCCACAAGTGGAGAACTCATTAAGCCGCTCACTCTCCAATAAGGAAAACAAACTGGCGCCATCTACAGCCTAAAGCTTGCTTTCTAGAATAAATAATGTTTCCTTTTGAAAAAAAAAACTGATGAATTCAATTCATTTGTTGTCGTCACATTTAGCGAGTGTTGACTGTGTGTCTCAGTTTATAGTAGTTGTTTTTTTTTTTTCTATGCTGTCACAGTTACTTCACCATGCAAATATGTTGCTTTGGCCATATATAAAATGCAATATAGTATTTGAATTAAGTTGTGCGGGGGCGGGGAGGGGGCAGTGTGTGTTGATTTAAGCTTATAATATGAGTTGAGTGAGGTTAGGTTAGGGCTGCCATCCATTTTCTTGGAAACAGTTTCCATTGATTGGAAATTCCAGTCGTCCAGACAGACGCTGCGGCGGCTTAGGGCATCTCTAGTTCGGCAATAAATAAAATAACAAAAGTGAAGAAAACAACAAAAGTTGTGTCTTGGGTGTCTGGCGTCTGTACTTATATATGTATGTATGTATGTGTAGACAAGTACATATTTACATGTGTTTATGTTTTTGCTAATATCACGTAGTACATTCGCTGTAACACCTTCGGCTACACACACACACACACACACACACACACACAGTGCCGGCTTGCAGTTAGTCAAGACGACGAGCTAAAAGAAATGTCTAGACTCCTTTCCCCCTCCTCCGCCACCCTCGCCCAAAACCCATTGCTATGGCACAAACTAAAGTGACTCAATGAAATTTTTCTCTTTAGCTTTGCGCCAAGCAAACAAGTTTTGCTGAGCTGTCCCAAAAATGCATCATTATATACAATATAGTATATAGTATATATATACATACATACATATGTATATTTATGTATGTATGTACATTCATGGTGGTTTAAGTTACATACATACATAAATATTTATTGGTTTTCTTTTTCAGCAATTGTAATTTAATTGCTGTCAATTTTGTTTGCTGGGTTAACTCCATCAAAGCCTCTCTCTCTCTCTCTCACTCGCTCTCTCGCTCTTTTGTGTTGATGCTCGAAATGCGTTGCTGTTGTTGTTGTTTGGCTAATTATTTTGTTTTATGTGGATATGCGCGCACCCACAGAAAACGAAATGGATGGACACCGTTAACCTTAAAAGAGATAGCAACAGTTTGGTTGATAGCGGTGGGTGGGCGAGAGAGGAGAGACGATGGCTGGCGGGCAGATGGATGAAGCACGCACAAATTTAGCCGTACATTGGCATTAAAGTGAAATTGTGAAAAATTGCCGCCCGCTCAACAATAAAAACAACAAAAACAACAACACGAAAAAAAAGACAATCATTTTTAACTTTTTTTTTTGCCTTTCCCAAAAGCCGCTTTTTAATTCTGCGTCTTCTTCTTCAGCATCACGCAATGAGACCCGTTACACACGTTAACGCTAACAATCTAGAGATGGGACAATCTATTGAAATAGTTCATAGTTGAACCAGAAAATTGAGATACATTTTTATCTAAGTAATTATTTGAACTTGTTTCCAGCAACTTTCTAGGCTTAAGTTATCGATAACATAACAAAATATGTTTGCACATCTCTAGCGCCCTCCACACACACACACACACACACACGCACACTCGTGTTTAATCGGGCATCAATTAGCGCGAGCAATTAACAACTTTTTATTATTTTTGGTATTTTCATTGGTTTGTGTTAACATTTTCATGCCGATATATTAATGGCATTTTGGGCACGCAACTTAATTCCTAAAGAGGTGTTGTACCCCCGCACCACCCCTTTTCGTTTACATTGTAATCATTCGACTTGAACCAAACATTGGACTTAAAAAAATCATTTAGCTTATTTTTTTTTGCGATTTTATTATTTTTAAATTGTTAAGAAAGTAATTTAATAGAGTTGTTCAGATGGAAATACTTTTTTTTTTATGAAAATAAGAAAATCCTTAAATATATTTTCATTTACATCAAAATTAAATCAAAGCAGATAATCTATTTTTTTTTAGTCCAATTAATATTTTATGAGTTTTCAGATTTTTATAAAAATAAAATATATTTTTTTAGACTTTTCAAGTCTCAACTCAACTGGAAATTGAGAAATAGCGCCTAGTTTGGCAATTGGACCGGACGGGACGGGACGGGATCACACTCTAATTAAGTAAAATCAATTAATGAGATTTTGGTATACGATTTTCATGGTCAAAACTGGTTGTACCTGAAATCCAAAAATAATAATACATACAACAAAAACAAAAAGTTGTAGTGAAAACCAAACCAAAAACAACAACTGCCAGCGATGAGGGAGTGGTTGAGGGGGACGAAGGAGAGGCCGGCACATACACACACACATGCATAGTTGCATGTTATTGCCAAATACGCATACGCGTGTAAAATGCCATATTAATTGTGAAAAATGTAAAAATTTTCTCATTCAATGACCTTGACAATGGCTTTGGCTTTGACTCGTTATAGCTTCAAGTCTTGGAGATTTAGCAGCAGCAGCAACAACAACAACAACACAGTGTGCGCTCTTTGTGCTTACAAAGTTCTCTCTCTCACACACACACACACACACATACATTTGTACGAATGCCGTTGTGGAACAAGTGGGTCTGGCGCTTGTAAATTGCCTTCTTCTCTCCATCTTCATCTCCCTCAACGTCTTTGCGTGCGTGTGTGTTTGTGTGTTTGCTTGTGTGTGTAGAAAACGTGACGAGCTGCGAACTTTTTTTTTTGGAGAAAGGTCGTTGATCATGGCTTTTGGTTGTTGTTGTTGCTGCTGTTGCTGTTTGTTGTTGTTGTTGGTTCAAAGTCATCGGCGACTTGTAAATGCTTTGCATTTTTGGCAATTTCAATTATTTCTAGTTTCGATCTCCCTTGACGACTCCCGCGACAAGGTCGTCGTCATAGCTCATTTAACTATACACACATACATACATAGAGATCTTTAGTTTAATTACTGTGAAATCATTTCATTTGCATTCCAGCGTGACGAGAACTTAATACCCTACAAAAAAAACAAATGGGTTTTTATGCATTTCAATTAACATTTCATGTTAATTAATTTGATTTTGATAAACAATTCATTAAAATTCCCTTTAAAAAACAAAACAAGCAAACAAAAACCTTTTCTATGGTATTTACACATGATATTGTGATATTGCCCCATTCCAAACTCTCCTCGATTCTGGAAAAATGTACACTAACTTTTTCGGTTAAGCTATTTTTATACCAAATTAATCATAAAACGATTTCTGTTTTTTCTGTTCAAAGCTTTATTCATTTTTCTCAATAAAAACTGCTACGATAAAAAGCAGTCAAAACCGGCTAATAGCAATAACTGTGTGTGTGTGTGTGTGTGTAAAGCAGAACAAGAGGAAGAAGAAAAGAGAGGCAGAATGGAATGCGATAGCTGACGCTTGCAAATAACAGTTAACACCATGAGAATTAGTATAATTTTTGTGTATTTTTTTGCTTGACTTAATTATTTTTGAAACTTAAGACGGCAACGGCGACTGTAAAGCTTCCAATTCCAATTTAGCGCCTGCCTTGAACAATAATAATTCCACGAATGGTAGCCAAACAATCAGCTGAATGCTGCCTGCGCATTCGATTTCTTCACAAAATACATACAAACAAATGAATCAAGTAACTGCAGTTACTGCAAAAACACACACACACACACACACACTGACACATATGCATTGCGATCGAATAAAGTTTGGCGCTGGTGTATGGGAGCAACGTCATTTTTGCCACTCCTTGGTGCTTTTGTTGTTGTTGTTATCATTTTATGCTGTTTCAAAGTGAGAGAGCACAACGCCTGCGTAAGCCTCTCTCATTCTCTAGCTAGCGCTGTCTCGTTCTGTTTACTTCTTTTTGGTTTGATGCTCGTCGCAACTGTTGTCGTGTGTGTGTGTGTTTTGTATCTATGTATTTTATGCTTGTATACATAGATGCATACATACATATGTATGTACATGGACTACGTGCGGTTGATTTTAAGAAATGTTGTTGTCTATTTTGTGCGTCATTTTAATTCAAAATAGGCAATTATTTAAACAATGATTAGTCAAGCGGCAATTGTAAAAATCACGATTGTCGATGGAATGTGTTCGCTGGCCATTTATGAGCAGTTGCCGTTACAAAAACACAACGCTAAACACACACGCACACACACACACACACATACAAACATATGCAATATGCTGGTGCTGCTGCAACTTTCCCCTCTCTTTTGGGTCTGACTGACAACCGCGCTTGCACTGCACTCTTTCACTTTAACAGAGAGAGAGAGAGAGAGAGAGCGTGACTTGGCAATGTCTGTTTTTACCATCAAAAATATCTTTTACAAAAACCCAAAAAAAGCTGCTAATATATAACGATTAAACTAGTATAACAAATGTTTTCAAAATAAATGTCTGTTTTCTTCAAGAATCGCACAAAAAAAAAAAAAAAAACAAACCCCCTGCGCCTATCAACTGAGTTGAGTCAGCATTTCGCTGAGCGCAGCAAGTGTGCGCTCTCATTTGATTGCCCTGTGTGTGTGTGTGTGTGTGTGTGTGTCTCTATCTCTTTTGCGCAAACGCGTGGTTGACGCATCAACTGGCAGCTGTTTTAGGCTGGCGCCGTTATTGCTACAAACCGAGCTTGAAACTTCAAAATCATGTTGACCAATGTATACTCTGCACTTTAACTCACAATTTCTTACATAAACAACAATTGTTGATAATATTAAAATAAAATATTTGTTGACTTAAGCACAATATTTAAGAATCTAAATTAATGCTTGAAAAAATAATTGTTCAATTTTAAACCCAAATACTTGGGAACACACTGTTCTTTATATCGATATAACAATTTCAAATACTTCAACCCTTATCACTTATCGCTTATTTAAACTGATTCTGAAATAACGAAACACTTGATCAAATCTTATACAAAGACTGTGCAAAATGCACCTAATAGTGACGCAACCTTTGAGCGAGTCACACCCGTTACCAACCAGGGGATTATGCTGCGATGTACTCTTTGCACACACACAAACACACATAGCCACACAGATACGACGCAGTGAGTCGCTCTCTCTCACGGTGGGCAAAAAACGGGGTAAAAATTGAATTCATACCATATATGGTAAAACGCTTGGCGGCCGCCTGGAGAAGTGTGTAAGTGGCCGCTGATAAGGCGCTAAAATACGGTTTGCCGGCTGCCCGGAACGGACGGACACGGGCTTTATAAAACGGCAAACGGCGACCAGTTTTCATGTCATTACAGTTTGAGTTCTTGTGCTGTGTGGATACTCCTCCCGACACAAAACCGATCAAAAAACAGCTTAAGTCGTCTAAACAAAAGACACAAAACCGAAAGACTTAATTTATATTTATTTAATTACTTTTAAACAAAACAGACCAAATGTAAGTATCTTAAATCTATGCCAGCCAGCAAATAAAAATCCAAAAATCCAATCCAACCGAATTATCACAAAACTATCAAAAACCTTATCGAATCGTGAATAGATATATTTCTATATATACTATCAATTTTTTTTGAAACAATTTTTTTCTGAAAGTGCTTGTGGAATATACTATACATATATATTTGTGATAATGTCCAAGAGTCGATTATAGACATTCTTGATAAGAAAAATTAAAAAAAAAAAAATACCAAAATACCAAAACCTAATCAATCCAACAACAACAAAAAAAGTCACGCGCTGACTTAAGTGAAAAAAAAACGCTCGCAAAAAAATTTTGTTATCTCAAAATTTGTGAATCGATAAGATATGGAGCTGAAGAAGACATACAAACATACACATACTTATTAATGTATGTGTATGTGTGTGTGTGTGTCGATCTAGCGATGGGGCGGTGCCCAATGCGGATTTCCAAACTAAGACAAGGCCAACAACAACAAAGAAAAGAAGAATTACAATTGAAGAAAGAGGCAGCGAAAAGAAAGAACTGGTGACAGTTTTTTTATTTTTCATTTCGTTTGTTTTTGCTATTTTAGCAAATTCAATTCGCAAAACACTTTCTATTTTTCCCACGCTTCAATTAACTTTCAAGCCTTCGAGCTCCATTTTTGAGAAGTATGTATGTACATTGTATGTATGTATGTTTGTAACTGCTGAATTCATGCATCAAATGTAAGATACAAATGCACTAATCTTACTTGTGTGTGTGTGTGTGTGCAAGCAGCCCACGCTGCAAGTGACGTACATGTATGTATGTATGTAGACGAGCCAAGCAAGTTGGCCAGAAATAGTTAAAGAATCACGTCATTAGAGTTATTCGGCGTTTCTTGAATGCAAAAATGCCGGTTTTTTCCTTATTTATATTTTTTTTAATGAGCCGCGCAAAAATGGAGAAAACCTTCAACATTGTCAATCGTCGTCGCATACACACACACACAGAGCTCGAGTGAGAGAGCGAAAGCAGCGACAATTTTCAACTCTCAATCGTTGCTCTCTCCATCGACGGCGGCGATTTGCTTCCAAACATGACCATATATGGTCACAAAAGTTGGCAACCGAAGCTAGCTAGTGGTGCGCTCTCTGTCGCACGCATGCGCCAACATTCGTTGGGTGCGAGCGAGCCGATAGAGTCAGCGATTCGTATGACGTCGCCGCCGCCGTCGCCGTTGCCGATGACTGGCTGAAAGCAGCGCTTGAAATAGCTGTTAACTGGCATTCGCCCGTCTGTTCATTCCTCTTTCGGCAGTCAAACGGTGCGGTTGCATTTCAGTCACTCTATCGCCTCGTCGCCTCTAACCAACAACCAAGTGTGGTTTTAAATTAAATTCAACTTGAATTGCAAAGTTACAATTCAGTTTTTCTAATAACCATTTTTGGCAGTGGGTTGCTAAACCAAGAAAAAAGGTAAAAACAATGCGACAAAGAAAAGAAGCTCTCTCGGTGTATATGTAGATAGGTGCCGGCATCAGTGTACTTTTTTTTTTCCAATTATTTTTTTCTTCGTGTCGGCCATTTTAAGCGCCTGTGTATACACACACGCATACAGACACAAGGGCAATTGAGTGGCTCTTCACTTGCCTTTTGTGCACCGGCATGTCTTAATGCTCTTGAGCGCTTTTTTTCGCTGTGAAGTTGTTGTTTTATTATGTGTGCAGGGTGTTGCCCCTCTGTTTGAAAAAAAAAAAAAGCGATAAATTAAAGTTGGCCATATTTTGATTTAGTATTTTATTCTGTGCGACGATTTCAGTAATAATAAATTTTGAAAGAAAAAGAATATTTTTAGAGAAACAAAAAATTAATTCCGTCTGTTTTTTTCTTCCGATTCTCTCTCTCTTTGCGATTGCAGCTTACAAAATGTGTGACGAAGAAGTAGCTGCATTGGTTGTCGACAATGGATCCGGTATGTGCAAGGCTGGCTTTGCTGGTGATGATGCGCCCCGCGCCGTCTTCCCATCGATTGTGGGCCGTCCACGTCATCAGGGCGTGATGGTCGGCATGGGCCAAAAGGATTCGTATGTCGGTGATGAGGCACAGAGCAAACGTGGCATCCTCACCCTCAAGTATCCCATTGAGCACGGCATCGTTACCAACTGGGATGATATGGAGAAAATCTGGCATCACACCTTCTACAATGAGCTGCGTGTGGCGCCCGAGGAGCACCCCGTGCTGCTCACCGAGGCCCCATTGAACCCCAAGGCCAATCGCGAGAAGATGACACAGATCATGTTCGAGACATTCAACACACCCGCCATGTATGTGGCCATCCAGGCGGTGCTGTCGCTGTACGCCTCGGGTCGTACCACGGGTATTGTGCTCGATTCTGGTGACGGTGTCTCGCACACTGTGCCCATCTATGAGGGTTATGCACTGCCCCATGCCATTCTGCGTCTCGATTTGGCCGGTCGCGATTTGACCGACTATCTGATGAAGATCCTGACCGAGCGCGGCTACTCGTTCACCACCACCGCTGAGCGCGAGATTGTGCGTGACATCAAGGAGAAGCTGTGCTATGTTGCTCTCGATTTCGAACAGGAGATGGCAACAGCTGCGTCGAGCTCCTCGCTGGAAAAGTCGTATGAGCTGCCCGACGGACAGGTCATAACCATTGGCAATGAGCGTTTCCGTTGCCCCGAGGCCCTCTTCCAGCCCTCATTCCTGGGCATGGAGGCGTGCGGCATCCACGAGACAACCTACAATTCGATCATGAAGTGCGATGTCGATATCCGTAAGGATCTGTATGCCAACACAGTGCTGTCCGGTGGTACCACCATGTACCCGGGCATCGCCGATCGTATGCAGAAGGAGATCACCGCATTGGCCCCATCGACCATGAAGATCAAGATCATTGCACCGCCCGAGCGCAAATACTCTGTATGGATCGGTGGCTCCATTCTGGCATCCCTCTCCACCTTCCAGCAGATGTGGATCTCCAAGCAGGAGTACGACGAGTCTGGTCCATCCATTGTTCACCGCAAGTGCTTCTAAGCGCCATCAGCAGCAGCAGCAACTAAGAGTGGAGTGGCAACAACAACAACTAAAAGAAGAGAGAGCAGACGACGAAGAGGAAGAAGAAGAAATGTTATCCACACAATCATCAAAATATCAAACGTCATCCAATTGTCGTCATATGTTGTGTTCTAGCATTAATTTAATTTATTTCACATGGAGATATATATCGATTATAAAAACATGCATAATTAATTAATTACTTTATTTTTTTTGTTTTTTTTTTACATATACAATATATACCCCTTAATATAACAAGAAAAATTTTGAGAACAACAACAACAACCAAGATCTACTTATATATTATATATATTCTCTTTCTGCCATTCCACTTGATAAAAATCTTATAACACACACACACACACACATACCAACAACAACAAAAACACGCATGCGATGAAAAATTCCAAAAAAAAAATCAATCAAAAGCAAGCAAAAGACATCAAAACATCAACGAGAACAACAACAACAACAAGAACATCCAACTGCGAGTTTTGTACAATTTCAAACGCAACCTTATGTATTATTTTTTAATTATGATGTAATTATAAACAAAAGTGAAACAAAAAATATGATGGAAAAAAAAAACTTAAGCAACTCTGTTTTCTGTTACCTCCGCCTCTCACTTTGTCTCAACCCTTCCCACTCTTTTTCTGTCTCTTTCTATGCTGATAACCGCCACCACCCACCCACTTAACTGCGCTCTTTTCGAACCACTCTCTTTGTGACTTTGCCTTACTTTTACGCTCATTTTTCTCGCTCTAACCTTTTGCCGGCCGGCAAATGCAATAACACACACACGAAAACGCATACGAACATGCACATGTGCACGAGTGTTCAGCTAGAGAGGGGTGAGAACGTTGAGCAAAGCAGCAGAGCAGCAGCATCAACTGCGTCGACGTCGTTGTCTAACTGCAAACTCAATTGAAATTATAAATTTTAAGTTAAAATTTTTGTATTTCGTATTAATATTTGTATTTTGTCACACACACACACTTTTCTAATTGCATGCGTATTGAATTGACGATAAGTTTACGCCTGAAAATGTTAATTAAAATGTGAAATGCAAACACAAGTTGAAAATATTTTGTAGTTCCATTACTAGAAAGATGCCGTTTTCAAGCTCTGCTGGTAGTGGTGGTGGTGGTGTGTAATTTAGTGTGTGTGTTAGGAGGTCGGCGAACTTTTGAGCACACAGCTTGCTGTAAATCTGTGTTATTTCTTTTTCTCTCTCTCTAGCACTCTGTCAAGTGCAGTGGCTGACAAACACACACACACATACATATGCTAATGACCTTAAACTTGGACCATTCATAAAGCCAAATAAGCAGTGGATAAGAGGGAGAGAGAGACATGACAAGCCGATCGCTGCGATTAAAAGTGCCGTTTATTGGAATGCTTTGAAAGCGTTTTGTGGAAAGAGCTTTACTTTAGCAAATACAACAACTATTTTGTGACTCGAATTGATTTCTTTTTCTATTCTCTAGCAAGTTTGTATATCGCTGCACTTCAAATAAGTTGTTTAAATATTAACATACATACATATATTCGTTTGCTAGTTTACTGTTGATGCTGATCAACAGTTTATGTATTTACATATGTAATCAAAATGAAATTTAAGAAACACTTCAACCATTGTCACTTGTCAAACGTCGTCAAAGGAAAGGATCACTCTCTCGCTCTCTTAAGTTAGCAAGCGCAGCAGCAGCTGCAGCAGCTAAGTAGGCAAAGTTTCTTTTCGTTTTGGTTTTGCATTTGCTGTTTGCATATGTGTGTGTGTAAATGTTACATGAATGTTTTTCTTGGCACGCGTTTGTCCCATGTTTTTATTGGAACAAAAAAACAAAAAATAAGGTAAAAAAAGAAGAAAAGGTTGCTTACGATACCCCTTGCTCCCCCATCGCGTCGCCCCTATCCGATTTGTTTGTCAAGGCAAAGAGTTGGCCTCCCTTTCCGTATTACATATACATACATATGTATGTATTGTCGAAAATGCTACATTGTCGTTCGCGATTGTTTGCGAAATCATTGCATATTCATTGAACTGACCCTCGACGAGGCTAATCGAATCGAATCGAATCGCATTACAATAATGGGCCGAAGAAGAAGCCGCACTTCGGACCACTTCCAACTTTTCAAAAAAAGTTCTCAAGGTGGTTTTTTGGATTGCATTTAGTTGGCGATCTCTGTTCGGAACAAACATGTCAATTGCTGCGGCGTTCAAGGATCAGGAAATCTTCGTGACTGGCGGCACGGGTACGTATCGAAGCATCTTCAAAAAACCAAGGAAAAATGCACAATTTTTGTAATTGAAAGGCTTCGTTGGCAAGGCTCTCATCGAGAAGCTACTCCGTTCGTGCCCGACGCTGGGAACAATCTATTTATTGCTACGCCCCAAAAAGGGTGTGGCCATCGAGCAACGTTGCGAAGCGCTGCTCAACTGCAAGCTCTATGAGCGACTGAGACGGGAACAGCCCCAGACTCTGGCCAAGGTAGTGCCCATTGCGGGTGATGTTACCCAACTGGGGCTGGGCATAAGCGAGATGGATTTGAAGCGTTTGCGCAATGTGAACGTTGTTTATCACTCGGCAGCCTCTGTGCGGTAGGTGGCGCCACCTGTTCGCATCGATCTAAACTAACTCAACTTTCACCATCAGATTTGATGATCCGCTGCGTGCCGCAATTTTGATGAACACCCGTGGCACCCACGAGCTAATCAAGCTTGCCTTGGGCTGGAAGAAGCTAAAGGCCTTCGTTCATGTCTCGACGACATACTCGAATCCCACCGAGCTGGAGGTGGAGGAACGTATATATCCACCGTATGCCGATTGGCGGACGACCATAAAGCTGGCGGAGACCTACGATGAGGAGACCCTCGATGTTTTCAACTTGAAGTGGGTTCCAAGTCGAAAGTTATTTTTACTACACTAATGAGGAAAACTAATTTTTTAGGTACGGCAGTTTTCAGCCAAATACGTACACCTTCACCAAGAGCCTGGCGGAGCATGTGGCCAATGATTACAAAGATCAGTTGCCTATTTTAATATTTCGACCATCGATCGGTAAGAGGGGGTTAGAGGTTGATTGGTATTCGTCCGGTATTCCCTGGCATTCTTAGGCTCTACTCTCCTAAAACCATCTTATAAAGACCTAAACCCCATCAACCCTATAATTTTTAACAGTGATCTCAACGCTAGAGGAACCCGTACCGGGCTGGGCAGATAATTTCAATGGACCTACCGGCATGTTGGTGGCCTGTGGCGTTGGCATTTTGCGTTCCCAAAACTGCGATCCGTATATTGTGGCCGACTTTGTGCCCGCCGATGTTGTGGTGCGCGGTCTAGTCATAGCCGCCTACAAGTACTTGCAACAGGCACCCGCCAAGGGTAAACCCATCGATGTGATCAATTGTGCTACCGCAAATATATCGCCAATTACAATGGGTCAAGTTATTGAGATTGGTAAAACGTATATTAGGCAAAATCCATTTGAGAAGACCCTATGGCTGCCGGGTGGCAGCATTACTCTATGCCCAGTCCTGCATTTTGTGAGGGTGAGTTCGAGGGTGTGTCTTGAGGAGGGTGTGAAGTACCGCTTTTGATTTCTATTCTTTTCGAATTTGTGTAGTTTATAACGATGCACATTATGATGGCCATTGTGGTGGACTCCTTGCTACGTTTGACCAATGAGAAGCCATTGTAAGTTGTCGAGGGACCACACACAGGACCCTATAAAATTAAACGATTGTTTTTTCTTATCTTTAACAGCCTTTTGAAGCTACAACGTCGCATTTTTGCCGCTTTTCGAGCTGTTCAAGTGTTTGCTGTTACCGAATGGCATTTTCAGAATGATAACTTTAAGGCTCTTCATGCCGCCGTGCCCGAAAATGAAGTGTAAGTTCGATCCGCAATTTTCCTTTTTTTCCAAAACTAACCTCGAAAAAAAATCTGATTTTTGTTTAGGGATATTTTTGGGTTTATGCAGCACTCGAATATCAATTATGTGGAATTCTTCCAGAATGGTATACGCGGTGCCAAGGAGTACCTGCTGAACGAGAGTCCCGAGAGCAGCAGTGGGGCAAGGTTACGAATTAAGGTCTTCTATGTTTTGGATTATTTATGCCGTGCCGTTGTTTATGGATTCTTATTGCGTCTCATCTACAAACTGGCTGTTCGCATTTTCCTCACATAGAGGCGTTCTATTTAATACATTGCTTTTTTTTTTGTTTTTTTTTTCTCTAATTATAATAAAATGGCTGGTCAAATAAAATTGAACTTGAAAATGCGATTCTAAATTAATTGTGGCGCCATCTAGCGCGCGATAGCACCAAGCGAGACTTAACAGCAGCTGCTGCTGTTAGTTTTTAACAGAGCATGCTATCGATAGCAAAACGCTAGCACGCACATTTTGAGTATAACATTCGCCAGCCAAAAAGCAACTAAATTTGCCGAGAAAAATAAAAAAAATTTTTTACGAAAATGAATACCTACAAAACGCAAATAAATAAATAAATAAATATGCACCAATTAATAAGCAAAATATAATAAGTTATTGTGTTGTGTGTTGTGAACAAATGCAAGTGGATATATGTGCATTATAAAAGGATTTGCGGATTTGTGCAGATTTTCGCTCTAATGAAAACTACACTTAGAACAAAACAAAACAAAGTGCACACAAGCAAAACACAAACAAAACATTTTTGGACAGCTAACAAAATTTGTTGAAATAGTACGACAGCAAAAGGCATTACTTCTAATTGAATATATCTCAGTTGCAATTTTTTGGAAACTGGTCGAACTGGTACAGCAACAACAACAGCGCGCGGGTGGCGCTGCCAAAAAAACGAAAGGAAAACTGAAAGACACTGTTAATTGGATTAGGCTGTAGCGAGAATACAGAATAACACAGCTAGTACAACAAGAGAGAGCGAGAGAGAGAGAGCGAGTGAGCGCGAGTGTGGCGAAGGCGGCTTAAGAGATGGCCACAACACAGCAATATTCGTTGCGTTGGAACAACTATTTGCGACATTTGACCTACTCATTGGATAACCATAGGTTAAACGATGATTTTGTCGATGTTAGCCTCTGCGTCGATGGCAGAAAGATCAAAGCACACAAAGTTGTGCTCTCATCGTGCTCATCGTATTTCAAGGAGATCTTCAAAGAGAATCCACATCCCCATCCCGTTATCATATTTAAGTTTATCAAATTCGAAGATCTCAATTCCATTGTGGAGTTTATGTACCAGGTAAGGCGAATTTGATGGCATTTTTGATTGGTTTTCGAGTTCAACTATTATTTTTTGGCTTATATTGTTTTTTGTTTAGGGCGAAGTGAATGTGCAACAGGAGGCGCTGCAATCGTTTCTACAAACCGCTGAACTTTTGGCTGTGCAAGGTTTGACCGCTGAGGAGAAGGAGAAGCCGCAGCTGCCGGTGGCGCCATTGATAAGCGAGCATAAGCTTATCAAAACGATACCCAGCACAATACGTGCCGTCAACGAACAGCAGCAACAACAACAGCATCAGCAGCAGCAGCAGCAAGTGGCAATAGCAAGTGTTGCACAATCGCAGAGCGCCAGCCAACAGCAACAACAACAAACCATCGAATTACCAACGCTGTTGCAGGCACCGGCAGCGCAAGTACAAAGTCAAGTTGCAGCTGTAACAGCAGCTCAGCTGCAAGTGCAACAAACCCAACAGCAGCAACAACAACATCATCATGTACAAAGCACACAGATTCAGCATATACAGGTGCAAGCAGCGCCGCAACAACAGCAGCAGCAGCAGCAGGTGCAACAGCAACAACAACCACAGCAACAACAACAACCACAACAACAGCAACAACAACAACAGCAACAGGGGACAGCGCAGGCGCAACACCTGACAGTTACGAATACGGTATCGTTGCCCGCAACGAATCAGGTCAAGAAACGCAAAATAACCTTCTCCGACGATGACGACAACATTTATACCACCGAAACCGTTGACTATGCCGTCAAGGACGAGCAGACAATTGTGAAAAGTAAGCCGGGGGCAAAAGGACGAAGAAGCTACAGTCGTCGAACTTCCATTTAACTTCCATTGTGTTTTTGTCATTTTTAGCTGCTGAGATGACATTTTTGCGTGGCACTGTCAAAATGGATATACCCGATTATATAGTTAGCGAGGTGGACGATCGGCTGTCGGATGGCGCAACGCCGCAAACGTCGCAGGACGCAACGACCGCGGGGGCGGGGCCACAAACCGTTGCACAATATTCATCCGAATACGAAATCCTAACCGAATCCGAAATCGAAGAGAAATATCAAGCCGATCCCGAAAACGCGGATATCGCCATCGAAATGAGTGAGCATTATCTCAACATACTAGTATTAACTAAATCGAAATACTTTAACTAATTTGTTATATTGTTTTTGTTGCAAATTGTTAGCACGTTTGCTGGGCAGCGCAGGTGGCGCGACGACAACGGCAACAACCACCCAGGCGGTGCTCGAGGATGCAAATGTGGCAGTCACGGGGGGCACAACAACCGTCACAATATCGCCAGTCAAAGCTGATCTCAAATCATCCAGTACCACCACAATTGGTAAGTATTATAATTAGCCAATTCAGATCCTTGGAATTCATTTAGTTAGGAAACAAATACGTAGATTTCTACCTCAGGAAATTCTACCTGATCTTATATATTTCCATATAATAGGTATAGCTAATGGCTTAAGCATTTCCATATCCATTTTATCCAACACAATATCCCAAACTATTTTTAAAATATATTTTCTATTCAACTAAATGTTAAGCTATAAAAGTTTTGTTTGCTTGAATTTACTTTTTAAGATTTTGTCGGTCATAATTTAACTTGTAAATTATTTATTAATTATTTTTTATTTTTTCATAAAGCTTAAAATATTTTTTATTTTTTCATTAAAGCTTAAAATATTTTCTTTTTATATTTTTTGCACCAAAGATTCAATTTCATTTTTATAACAAGACAATATTTAATTCTGAATAAATTTACTCCAGCCGTTATTATAGTTCATGCTCGAGCCTGTTTGGCTTAGGGATCAGATCCGATCCTTAAATGTCCTGCGCCTTAGTCTTCTCCCAAGTATATATTATATTCATAAAAGCTTGAATTACCAAGATATTAATTATGAAGGTTGAATATAAATTTAAATGCATCAAAAAAGGTTTCTTACAGCAGATAAAATGCATAAAATATTTTAAAAATATATATATATATATATAGATATATAGTAAATGATATTTATAGCAATTTGAAGTCGGCTCCTTAAAGTAATACAATATGTAAAAATATTTAGAAATTATTGATAATTTTTGATTATTATTATTATTTGTATTCATTCATTTTGTAGCATCTTTTATCAAGCTTATTATAATTGTTAATTATCTGTTGTGTTTTTGGCGTCGAATATGTCTCCAAAGTGTTTTTGTTAGTGTGCTCGTTTGTGTATTATATATATTACAGAAAAGGAACAACAAAAAAAAAGAAAAGAAAAATGTAAAAACGTAAAAATGCGAATTAATTGAATAATTGTGCTGATCCTGATTTTTCTGTATATTTTTAGATTCACCCAATAATAAATGGACAGAATGTCAGTTTTGCAAAATGGTTATAACCACAGTGAATCTTTGGAGACATATTCGCACCCAACATACGCCCCAACCGCCCCGCAAATGCGATCTCTGCAACAAGAATTTCAAAAACAAATACAGCCTACGCGAACACATACGCATCTCGCACGAGCAGAAGGTCGCCATCAAAACGGAGAACTGAACTGATCGATCGGCTGATTGTATCCGAAAGTTCAGTTTCGATATTCGATTTGGAGGGAGCTTGCACCAAAGATAGAAAGAGACAGACAGACAGAGAGAGAACATAACGTCCATACAAGAAGAAGAAGAAGAGAGGTGTACACGAAAACCAAGGATGATATATATAATATATATTTATATAAAACACACTTTTCCAGTCATTAGCACTTATTTTGCCAGCATTTAAATTGTTTAAAAAGAAAAGTTAATTGAAAAATTGATAAAACTCCTTCATTATTATTGTACCATAAAATAAGGATAACGCAAACGATCTATCTATATACCTAGATATTTAGTACAGTTACTATATAGATTTGTATATTTATTTTATTTTTTTTTTTTTGCTAAACTATTTGTCTAAATGAATTAGTCAAGCTAGTGGAGCTGGTATATCCCATATTGACCAAGCCATGTCAAATAGAGTTACTTACATATATATACATATATGTATCTATATCTGTCTATATATATATTCCTGATAATATAACAAGAACGAAAAAATCATTTAAAAATTAATTAATGTATTTTAGTTAATTTTAGCTAGCCCAAGTGCGTTGCGTGCATCACAAAACTGTACATACATATATAATATATATATAGAATCATACCTTAATCTAAACAAAATACTATATAAAGTTAATATATTTATTATATACATACGTATTATCATTTATAAGCCCGGAGCAGGCTAAAAGTGTTAACAAGAAGCAGTCAAGTTTTCCATTTTTTGTTTTTTTTTTTTCGAATAAACCCAGCATGCATTTTGAATCAGAAGCATTAATACTTAAGTGCTTTGCTCAACACACACACCACACACACACACACTCTCTTTACACAAACACTTTGTACAAATATTAAAAAAAGAAACCATTTCAATATTTTATTATTTCATTTTTTTTCGTAGCTCAAGCAAACTTTTGTACATTATTGTTTATTTTTTTAATTAACACTCGAAAGTCCAATCTAATTATTTAGCATACACACTTAAAAACAGTTTAAACTTAACTAAAATATTTAATTTATCTATTTGTTGAGTTAATAAGTATATTTAAAAATGTCATATTTAGCAAAATAAATAACACATATTTATAAAAATTGTAAACCAAACTGTAAACACATACTCTAGCCAATATATACCGATATACATATATATATATATATATAGTTAATTGAAAGGCTAAATGTTTATTGAACAACTCATACGTATTAAAAAGAACACATCTATGTATATACTTATATATATATATATTTAATGTTTACCAGACAAATAGCAAAACAGAAAAATTGAAAAAAATAAAAAAAATGCCTTCGGCATGTCGAAGTTTGTTAACCCTTGCAGTCTCGATTACAAAAATTGTCATAGCCAGCCATATGATAAATAAATATATATATACATATACTATATAGAACATTCTATAGAGAAATGCGTGTACTTAACTGTAAACAAGCTTATTGTAGCAAAATGGAACGAAACGAAATGGAACAGACGAAACAACATTGGCAACTCTAACACCGGAACTGGAACTATATATTTGCTCAAGTTGCGATATTTAAACCTGCCAGTTAAACTTACAAAATACGAAAAAAAATTAAAAATATTTCTAAACTTGAACAAAATCGAATCGAACAGCCCACTCAACATAATATATATATAGTATATATCTACGCAATTTATAAACTTTTAGTAGACAACAAAAACTCATAAGACCTGCAATAACTGCAAGGGTAACAAAAAAAAAAAAAAAAATAAATAAATTGCAATTTAAAACTTTGTGTCTCGTATTTATGTAATAAAAAAAAAAAAAAAAAAAAAAAAAATTGTGAAGTGAACCAAATATGCATGTACATAAATAGTATAAAAAATATATATATATATATGTATACAAAATGAAAAAAAAAAAAAAACAAAAATAAATTAAATTTTCTGCTCCTTTTTGATAAGAAAAAAACTAATTTTTGGAAAAGGATTGCAACATGAAATATAATAAAAATACACCAATAAAAAAAAAAAAGCCAAGAACAACTCGCATTTGCAGCTTAAAAAGACTTTAGTTCCTTTTAGATTTACTTAAACTATTATCAAATTTCTTCATCTGATTTTTTTTTTTAGCAGCAGCAGCCGTTTCTGGAGCCGTTGCCACCATCGAGAAGAATGGCTCAAATGGCGTTGCGCTCATTTGTAGCTTCTGCAAGCGGCGTCTCCAATCGATGAACTCGCTGCGGCGGCACATTGCCTCCAGGCACTCGGAGATACAGAGCAAGGAGCACGAGTGCTTCGTCTGCATGAAGAGCTTCAAAACGAAATGGTCGCTGTCGACGCACAATTCGCGCTTTCATCGCGATGCCCGCCAGAGCAAGGAGTTGACCAAAATCGAATTCACCGATCAGACATTGCACTAAAGCGAAAGTGGACAGAGAAACTACAATATGGGATAATCCTTTGAAACAAAACTAAAAATAATCCCTCATTAAAGTTCAACAAGTAGTTGGAACAATCTCTCGATGTATCGTATTCGTTATCGGAATACATAATATAAATATCAACAAGGCTTTCTTACTTTTCTAAACATATTCGTTAAGCTTAAGGAATCTTCATTCATAAACGTTTTGTATTCAAAATTTGTTGCAGTCAATTTTCTATGTAATTATTTTTATGTTAAGGTTGAACCCTTAAAGTATTACCAATGATCTGGCTTCAAAATGCCACGATCAATTTTCAAATGTATAAAAAGTGTTTTGAGTCTTTGTGATTTGAAATTAGTATTTTTTTCGAGTTAAATGTTAGCTGTAGTTCTACTTGCGTACCTTCAAATAAACCAATCAAACAAAATCATTCTTCAAAAACAAATGTTTATAATATTGTGTTATTTATTGACTTAACTTTAAACTGGAAACATGATTGAAATGCGCTTAGCAAAGATAACACAATAAATTGTTTAAAGAAAGAATATTTTCGAATAATTAGCAACAGCAAACAAAATGTATGGCATAGTTATTACAGGGTATCATGGCCGGGCAGCGGGAAACTGGAACTGAAGGTGATTACGTGCCTGTGCAGATCCTGCAACTGTTGCTTGATGCTGCTGTTCTCGGCCAGCGTTTTGGTAAAGTCCAGCAGCTTGGGACTGCCAGCGGCCTTGGCGGCCTGAACGCCAATCTTGAGCGCCGAATCAATGAACACCACAACCTGATCGATGTCCTGCTCGAGCAGGCCGCGCGTCGTCAGCGCCGGCGTGCCCAAACGAATGCCCGACGGATTCATGGCCGACTTGTCGCCAGGCACCGTATTCTTGTTGCACGCAATGCCAATCTCTTCGAGTATGAGCTCGGCCCGGGCGCCGCTCAGACCCGTTTTGCGTAGATCGACCAGGACGAGATGGACATCGGTGCCACCGGTGGCAACGTCATAGCCCAGCCCGATCAGACCCTTGCACAGCCGCTGGGCATTCTTGATGACCTGAGCCTGATAGTTTTTGAACTCCTTCGATTTGGCCTGCTTGAAGGCGGTGGCAATGCCAGCAATGGCATTGTTATGCGGTCCACCCTGCAGTGCTGGGAAGACGGCACCATTGATCCGATCCTCCAGGTCATAGAGCACCTTCTCACCATTGGCCTTGGTGCTGCGCACACCCTTGCGGAAGAAGATGACGCCGGCGCGCGGCCCGCGCAGCGTTTTGTGCGTTGTCGTCGTCACAATGTCGGCGTATTCGAACGGTGAGGGTATCTGCTCGGCGGCAACGAGACCGGCAACGTGCGCCATATCGGCCATTAGATAGGCGCCAACATCGTCGCATATCTGACGGAAGCGTCCGTAGTCCAACAGCCGGGAATAGCACGAGATGCCCGCTATGATGATTTGCGGCCGGAATGTGCGAGCCGCCTCCGCCAGTTTGTCGTAGTCGATGATGCCCGTCTCCGGATTGACTTTGTACGGCATGCTCTCGAAGTATATCGATGTTGCGGAGATTTTCTTGGTCGCCGTAAAGAAGCCGTGCGTCAAATGGCCGCCATCGGGCAGATCCAGGCCCATTATGCGATCGTGCGGCCGCAGCACGCCCGTATATGCCGCCATATTTGCCGGCGATCCCGAATAGGGCTGAACATTGACGCCCCATTCGCTGCTCTCCAAATTGAATAGCTGCAGGCCACGCGACTGGGCCATCAGCTCGATCTGATCAATGAACTCATTGCCGCCATAATAGCTGCAAAAGGTCAAAACAAATTGAAGATTAGAAAAGGAGTTTTAGGAATTTCCGATATTACTACGAAAAAGCTTCTAATAATGTTTTAAGAGCAGCTTTAAGCGCCTTAAAAAGCTTCAAAGTTTAACAGTCTGAGAGCTTTTATTGACAATATTCATGCTACTGACAATAAAGCTCCTTCAAAAGCTTTAAATCTTATTTCAGAAAAAGTTTTTATTGAAAGCATTCGAATCCTTGCTAATATATGAAATATAATTTAAAAGCTTCTGATCAAGTTTTACTGTCAAAAGTTTAACTATCGAAATTTCTTACCGCTTGCCCGGATAACCCTCGGAATATTTGTTGGTCAGACAGGAACCCAAAGTTTCGAGCACCGCCAACGATGTAAAATTCTCGCTGGCAATCATTTCGAGGCCCTCGCGTTGACGTTCCTTCTCCTTCATAATGATGGCAGCCAGCTCCGGATCGCTCTCCTTCAACGTCGCTTGCAACATTCGCAGGTCTTCCATTTTTTTCTGCATTGTGAATAATTAATTTTCGATTAGATTTGATTTCGTTCTAGTTGCGATCGGGACAACGATCGTCGTTGCAATGATCGTAGCTGCAATCGATGCGATGCGATTGCAAGCTGGAAACAAATACTATTTTTCGATGTTTTTGTTTTTTTGCACGTTTAGCATTGGGGTTCATTGGGTTCAATAGGAAATGTTGATAAGAGAGTTTTCGATTCGTCCTACGTAAGTATTTACGTTTATTAAATTGAGATGATTTAACGCAATTGCCTCCGATTTTCCAACGATTAGATTATTATTTTCTTTTGCGTGTGCATTAAAGTGCTTTTTTCTAGTCGAAGTACACGCCCATAGATTATTATTATTTTCTATATAGACCCCCTCTGCAGCTATTTTTGCTTATCGCAAAGTGTCAAAAGTTCAAGTTAAGCTTGAAAGATAAGAACGTTAGCAAAATATCATCATCGATGGGTTGTCGGGGTCATCACAAAAGCCAAAAATCTTATCAACAAATAAAGCTTTATTTTTTGAGAATTTTACAATAAAGAAAATACATTTTTCTATTGAAACTTATGTTTCTTTGTTTGCAAGTTCCAAGGAAATTACTGTCATAGAAATTCCGAGTAACGAAAGTATTTTTGTACAGACTTTGAAAATTGTTTGGAGACTTTTCTCGCAAAATTTATTTAACTTAATTCCCACTTAGTGTAAAGAGGCTTTGAGTGAAAATCGTCTACGCACGAATTAAATTCAATTGAATTTAATGATCATAACCAGATGTCTGCCTCGTCTCGTCTCGTCTCTCCTCGCCCGTCCTCACTGCCACGCCCCCCTACTTAAAACCCTCAAGCGGCTGTCAAGTGCAAAAAAAAAAATACGTGCAAATTCGATATTTTCAATAAACAGCAGCAAAGCGAAATACAAACAAATATGGGTTTTTGCAGCTGGCATTTTAATCGAATTTTGTGCGCTGCGAAAAGCCCAGCCACAGGGCGATTCAAGTGGCTCTTTCAAGGTCAGCTTCAAACCACGCGTTGACAGCCCCGAAAAAGCAAGCAATAAGAACAAGCTAGGCGAAAAAAAAAAAAAAAGAAACAGCGTGTTTTCTCACACACACAAGCACAAGCACACACAAGTTTTTCGCTCTAGTTGAAGATCACTTAATTTTTTGATCACATTGCAATACAACTATTTGCATTAGCACTTATTTACTTTAATTTATGCATGTATAAAATACATACATGTATATTTATACTTTTAAATGATTTGCACCTTCGTTTTGTTTAGAACTTACTGCCGCTAAACCTGAACAGTTTCTGATCGTGATTGTCGCTTGTGACGGCGAATTAACTGGCGTTACGGCAAAGTTAGCAGCAGACTGAAGGTGTTGTTGCTGTCGTCGCTGCTGACAGCTGTTAAATGTTCGGCCTGGTGCCGCCACAATGACTGTGGCGTGCAGACGACGGGCGGCAGATCGAAAATTTTGCATGATGCTGTTGATCGATCGTTGGTTGATTCGATTCGATTTCGTAACTTCTGCGCAGGTAACTTCTTATATGGAGCGTCCGGCGGCCAAAATTATACTAGCTGACAAATGAGGCGGACCACTTTAGCGCTCATCTGTTGCGCCTGATAAACTTTGACCTGCATTTTGATGCTATTTTTTTTTGTCTATTTGTTGGTTTTTGTTATTCTTGTGTTACATCTGATAAGCAGCAACGCACACCACCTGTTTTTTTTCTTATCGATAAGCAAATATATTGAGGAATAACCATTTTAAATTGTTTTTTGGGGAACAGAAACAAACAAAGCATAATAAAATAAAATAAAGTACTTACAAAATAAACTGCACCCGTTGCAATCCTTGCAACATTTATTAAGTTAAACTACAACATTTTAAATACTATCGATGGTTCGATTAATACGAATAGCAGCTGTGCCAAAATACTCGTTGCTGTAGCAGCAGCCAAACACAGCGAGGGCTGCAGACTTTCTCGCTGTTAACGCCAGCACTGTTCAGTTGATTTTTAACTGTTAAGCCGGTCGGTTGGTGGGTCGGCTAATAAGAATCCAATGCCAACACAACTACATACAAGCGTTATTAACCGTTAGAGCCATACGCTAACTAGCAAAAAGCGCGCGCTGCATTTTTTTTCTGTTTCAATTGCAATTAAACATTTATTTTTTTTCTGTGATCGCCACAAAATGTTTGAATTAATTTGAGTGGCAATAAAAAAAACATACAAAACAATACAAACAATTTGAAGAGCGCGAAATTCATCTGAAAAAAAGGTGAGAAACCCAAATAACAAAACATAAAATATTATTTGATTGTTGTGCTAATAAAAAAAAAGTAAAAACAAAACGACAATAACAACAAAAGCAGAAGAGGGGAAGTGTTATATTTAGCAAAAAAAAGAAAAAAGTTTTGTTTGCGGTTGCGTTTTTTTGTTGTTTATAAATTCGCTTAATTATTTGTTGTTGTTTTTATTTTTGCATTATTACGATAAAATTCCGTTGTTCTCGCCAAAAAGGTTTCTTTCCGGGTTTGTTGACTTTGCCAGCTGTTGTTTTTTTTTTTTGTTTTTCGATTCGATTCGAATTGGAATCAAAATTGTCATCAACAATAATTCAAAAATTTATGCTTGTATTTTTTTTTATATTTTATTTATTTTTGCTCAAAAAGGTTGCAAAACACATCGTTTTTTGTCGAACTAAAATTAATCAAAAAACCGCACACAAAAAACACAAAATAAATTCGTTAACGAAAAACAGAACAAAAGGAAGCCGATTAAAAATTGTTGGGTTTTTTTTCCCCCCGCTTCGGTTGGTAATTAATTTTTTTTGCTAGGCTTTTGGTTTTTTAATTTTTGTTGTTGTTTCCAATTGGAGTTGTTGTTATCTTTTTATGTTTTTAGTGTTTTGTTTTGTTTTTGTTTTTGTTTTGCGGCTTTGTCAATTATAAAAAGAGGCAGCGCAAACGAGAGACACAAGCAATTTCCGCCTTTCCCGCGCGCCGATTTATACATAAATGTATTTAACCAAAAAAAGGCGCCCGCAAAATGAGCCAAGCAATTTGCAATTGACTTTTTTTTTTTTTGGTTTTTGTTATTGTCGCTCATTTATTTATTTTACTTTATTTTTTGTTTTCCATTTTACAACTTTAATTGTGCAAATAAAGTAAGTACATATAAAAATATAAAAAAAGCAGCACGCAAAATTAAAATTGCAAATTGCCTGCCGCTGCCGCCGCCGCCGCCGCTGCTGCTGCTGTTGTCGTCAGTTGGGCTGTTTGTTGTTGTCCGCTGCTTTATTAGTTTTTTTTGTTTTCATAACGGCATTCGTATGCGCGGTGTTCCACTGTCCGCAGCTGCGAGTGCAAGCTTTTCGATGTGTGCGTGCTTGTGTGGGAGAGCTTCTGTGTGTGTGTGTGTGCGAAGCGCGCTCCATTCACACACTTACACACATTTCAATTTGTTTATGTTTCGAGTTGAGCTTCTTGTTTAAAGAGATCCGCTTTACTAGTACGTATGCCTTTGATGTTGTTGCTGCACGGCGGGCTGGGCACCGGCATCTTCATAAGCCGTATCGCCACCGCCATCGCCAGCAACTTGGGCATGTTCTTCGCTGTTGTCCGGTTCCGATTTAGTGGGAATATCCATGGAGAGATCAATGTATTCAGCTTCTTCTTGTGCGGCGGCCGCCTGCTGTTGATGTTGGCGATGCATCGCACAATCTCTGCTCAACAGTCGTCCGCACTGCGGCTATCTGCTGTGGAACATGTTGAGTGGACGTTGCCGTTGCCGTTGTCGTTGTTTCCGTTTGCGATTCCAGGGGGTCAATTACTAGTATGTTGGCGCTGGTGTTGATGGTTGATGTCGTCTTTGAGCGCTTGACAGCACCAGTGCCACCTTGGCTGCTACGCTTGCTTCTTTTGGCAACAACAACAAAAATGGTTGACCGTCTTTTGCGGGCTCTGGGAAAGAGTGAGCAAGAGAGTGAGAGTTGAGTTGACTTAACAATAACAACAACAACAACAAGGTACATGGCCATGGAATAGAGTTGTCTTGTTGTTGTTGTTGCTATGATTATTATTATTGTCGATATATTTTGGCAAAAAACAAAAACATTGCTCGAGACGGAGGCCACACAAGTGTTTCAATTCGCAAAAAAAATTAATAACTGAATATTAACTAAATAAAAAACAAAAACGGTACTTCGATAGAGCAGGCCAAAGAAGAAACACAAACAACAAAAAAACACAAAATTCCACTGAAAAATATTTTTTTTTTTTTTTTTTTAACGGGGTTTGCGGAGGGGTTTCTGTATGTATGTTTGCATTATTTGTTTATACTTTTATATATTTTTTTTATTTATTTAGTTTCACATTTTTTGAGTCATAAACTTTATGAAGGAAAGCAAAAGTTCTAACAAAAACTAAATATAAATATAATATGATATTTTTAAGTACGAATTGTGTTCTTTTTGTTGTTGGGCGATTAATAGGGGATTTTTGAACAATTTTTTGTTCAAGTATTACTATTCTCATTTCTGTATCATTATCTGTTTTTTATCTCTGTTAATAAAAAAATTGTAGAAAAAGTATTAGAAAAAACCCCCGCTGGGCAAATTTAGCTGATAACCTGAAAAAAAAAAAGATTAATCCGCACCGGATAGACCAGCTAATACCCTGTAACAATAATTACAATTTATGTCCGCAACTAAAAAAATAAATATCTCGATTTTTAGTTTTGTTCCGAAAACTCTGTAGGGTATTAAAAAAAAATGCAAGACTAAAAAATAAAAGAAAAGCAAAGAGTGAATGCAAAATGTCTGTGTGCATAGATAAAAACTATTTCCGTTGAACGAAAGCAAACCAAACAATAGGAGGAATCGAATAAAACGAGAAACATAAACAAAAGAAAAGATAATAAATAAACTTCTCCCGCACTTCGCTTCTTAAAGTTGATAAGAAGCCGCACCCAAAGATGCCCTTTTCAAATTCTAAACGTTATATTTACAATGAATATAAAATGCATCAACATTTTTGAAAGAACGAAATAAAGAGAAGAAAAATAAATGAAACGATTGCAACTCAAAGTTATGAATCATAAAAACGTTGTGTGGTCGGTTACTGTTTAGCTACCTTGTACAGCCCACAACTTGATAAAGGGTATTCCGAAGCAGATACACAAGACCAAAATTCTCCCATAACTATTATATTTGATAGCTTTTATGGGCTTTTCCAATTATTAATTATTCCAAAATTAAAATTGACAAAATGTTTTTGTTTTTTCTAGGATATTTAAGAAGCGAGCATTTGCCGCGCCTTGCATTTGTTTTAAATGCCTTTATGTTATGTTTTATCCGCCCTCTGCCAGCCCCCTTCCCATTCCTTCGTGCTTTTTGTGATTTTTACATTCCCATTGCAAGTTGCATTATTTGGTTCCATTTCATTTATTACTCATTCAATTTTTACATATTCTTTTGGAGCAATCCAAAAAAGAGTTGAAAACTGTCTTGAGGCTAAGAAAAAGGTTCGAAAAAGTGTTTTAGATTACAATTCAAGCTGCTTCAAATCCCGGAAACTTGATCTAAGTCTTTAAAGAAATAATTCTTGCTTTTAGTTTTAATAATAACCAAATAAGTAAATTTATATATTTATGTTATAAATCATGACAAACTGGCAATAAGTCGATGACTGACCAAAAAACTGAAAATACATGGTGCACATATATAGTACTATATACCATATAGAGGGAAGGTAAAGAAAATATTAAAACAAAGCAAACATCGCCAGCACAAAATAAAGTCGAGCAAAAAGCATTTAATTTATTTACCCCGCCCACGAAAAAACCAAAACAAAAAAAGAGAGATCCAACCGTTACTGCCACCTACCCCGCTTAAAGTCCATTGCCACCCCCTATAGCCCCTATTACTTACACACACCCCAACCACACCAATCCCCCATCGCCCATCGCCCGTTCCACCTAGTCCTACCGAACATTGTCGTCGCATCAAGGGAAAAAAGTAGTAAAAAAAAAAAAAAAAAAAAATAAATCTCGTTTTACTGTTGCTCGGTTTTTGCCTTTTTGGCGCGGCCAGAAAAACTATGAGCACAAAAAACATCCACAAAACAAAAAACACTTAAAAAAAAAACGAAGCTTAAACTTAAACTGAACTTAACATCCAAGGCATGCAATGGGGAAAGACGCAGCGCAAAAAAGCAAAAAAAGCAACAACAAAAAAAACCCCGAATGGAAAAACAGCAAAAAACTTCATTTGTACTTTTGCACTGAACAAAATAACAAGTGGCCGGAGCCGGAGCCAGAGCCAGATATTCCAAGCCCAAAAACTGAGCTGATCTACCGACCGCTCGCCCCCCCCTCTGACTGTGTTCTTATCTCTATATATCCTACAAATCATGCATGTAAATTGGGTATACCATTAATTCGGTGAAGTTTGTCCTGTTTTTGATAAAGTTTGGAATATCTCTCGGAAATTTAAAGAAGTCAAACTTCCATTGAACGAATCCCAAAGGGACAAGCTAAAAAACATTTTGTTACAGAGAATATTCGGGGTTAAGAAAATCATTTACCTCTAAGAAACCCCTTATCACTTTTAAAGGTCATATAGCAGTCGGTGTTTGGGAAACAAATGTTGGCTTAGGTTTTTATTTTGATCATTTTGTTGTTTTCTATGCGAGTGCGTGGAGGGAGCGGAAAGGGCTAGATTTTTTCATATTGTAATACTATAACATAGAAGATACGAAACGCATAAGAAAAGACAAAAAAAGAGAGAGAGAGAGAGGGAGAGAGAGGGTTGAGGAGAGAGGTTGCACTTTACGAAAAGAGTAAATCACTTGAAATGGCAGACGAATCGGTTGACAGTATGAACAAAAAAAAAAAGAAAAAAAAAAAACACAACTTCAACATTCAATTCTCTTTTTTTATAACTGTAAATATTTGTTATGCATGCTATAAAAACGTGAGGGATGGTTTGGGCGGGGGAGTGGGGGACTGTGGAGCAGTTGCGTTTTGCCGTTATAAGGCGATGTCAAAGGAAAATTGAACACATTTCCCCACATTTTTTTTTCCATCGCTATTTTTTTTTTAACTTTTGTACAAACATGCAATAAATTACAAAAAAAAAAAAAAATCACATAAAAATATGTATACGTGTGTGAAAAATATATGTATATACAAACATACATACATATATAAATACATACATACATATGTATTGTGGAAAAAAATGCCAATTTCAAGGAGACGACGCAACGTCAAATGGGTAATTGCAAAATTCTCAGCTCGAACGTTTGTAGCTTTTTTCAAGCCATCATCATCAACCGGCGTTTTTTTTTTTTGTATTTGGTTTCAACTAATTTGGTTATGTTTTATATTTTTCAGTCGTTGCACTTGATTTGATGTCTTTGGGGGGGGTTTTTTTTTGAAGATTGGTAAAAAAATATTCAAATTATACAGTCGAGCTTCCGTACAACGAATCTTGGGAAGAAAAGAAAAAAACTTTGTTGTAGAGAGAAATTTTGTGATTTTTTCTTATGATTTTGCGGGCGTTTTTTGATTGCTTGAAAACAACAACAACAAATTTCACTGACGCCGGCTCAAGCGAAGATCAGAGAACAAGCAAAGAGCTCAAACATTACACACAAATAACGGTAAATGCATTCTCGTGAATTCCAAGACACAAAAAACATCGAGCAAAACTTGTTGAAGGCAGATTGAAAACGAATTAAAAGAAAATTGTAATAGAGGAATTTCGCTAAAATCAAACTAAAATGCAATGTTATGGAATTAAGTTTGATCTATGGAAGTTTGACTGTGGCTTATCTGAGGTCATGGATATTACAATATAAACATATTTACATATATTTTTATTATGTAACTGCAATATCCATAGCTTTATTTGCGTTCTCAGCCAGTTTTTTTTCTTCTGAACTTCAGCAAAGTGCACAAAAAGCTGCGGCTAGATGCAGATGGTTAGAACAGGTTGTGCAAAATGAAAGAAAAGATACTAAAAAAAAAATAAACATACAAAATTGGTAAAAACATTGAAAAAATTTGAAGAGAACAAAAACCGATAGGATGCGACAAACCGCAACAAAAATAAAAAAAAAACACAAAAAAAAATAGCCAACAATAAGAACTGGCAGAAGTAACTATGCCTGTTTCACCTCTGGAGCCTTCTTTAGTTTTTGTGTTATTTTTATTATATACCCTTACGTTCATATGTATCTCAGTTTTGTTAAGACTTTTGTTGGAAAATTCGGCACACATACACATATGCATACATACATACATATATGTACAGAGCATTATGTCCGACTGTCTCTCTTGTCGCTCTCTTGCTGGTAGCAGTATACAGCATGCCCACATACATACATAAATACCTAACGGTAACTTTTGAAAATGCATATACAAAATTACCTACATACATATGTATATATGTATGTATACTGTCTCATCACTGGCTCAGCTAGTAGCGGTAAATATTAAACGGTTAATTACCATTGCTTGTGAGCAATTCGATGCTCATTTATCCTTTCGTTTGACATTGTATGCATATTCGTCAGTCACAAATTGTAGCCCACAAGAAGTGGTTGTCCGTCTTAAAAACGATTCTTAATAAACCCAATTTCGAATGCCTGCAAAAGTGTATAGAAAATTCAGCTTGAATATTTTGGTGTTTTTCGGTTTGTTGTTTTTGTTTTCGGGACTCGCTCGCCTTCCAGCTGGCATTGTTATATTATTATTATGTCTAGTTCGTGTCGCTTTTTTGTCGGCGTTGGTTTTTTTTTTTTCGTTTTTGTTTCGTTTTCATTTATACCAAAATAATATTAAGTGTATATATTGGGCGCAAAAAAAAATATGATAAGGAGGCGCACAAAAAAAAAGCCAAAGCATTGACATAAACAAAAACACGACAAAAATGCCACAAAAGAAGAGAGAGCGACAGAGAGAGAGAGAGAGAGACGAGCAAAAGCAAGTTGCGTCTTGGCACAAAAAGTTCAAAACTAAAGTAAAAAAATAAAGAAAATAGCATACCTAGCATATATGAGTTAGAATCTGTGGCCGAGGCTAACGTACTTACAGATACAAGATACAAACACACACACACACACACACACGCTTAACAAAAAAAACGATGACAGTTTTCTTGATGAATGTGCGCGTTGCCTTCCCGAAGTCGGGAGACCACATAAAGATTGCTGCCGCTGCCGCTGCTAAGTCGCCGCAATAACAACAATAACAACAACAACAGCTGAAGCGAGTTTTTTTTTTGCCATTTTTCTATCTTGGTGAGCGGCGTCGTCTCTTTCGCTTTTCATGCCCCAAACCAAACCGAACCGAACCAAACCAAAAAAAATAAAACAAAACGCGCCAAGAGCCAGCTTACGTCCCCCCACCAGCAAACACCCCCTTTCACTACCCTTTGCGCCACCCCCCCACCTCCTGTCTTGCTTTGATGCAGCAGCTTTTCATTTTACTCTCGCAACGTTACATGTTCTTGTAAATGCTGCAAAATAAGTTGCAAAAAAAAAAATCGTATAAAAATAAATTTTAATGCAACTCAGTTTCTAGTTGAAAATAGTAGTAACAACTACAACTTGGTTTTCTTTTTTAAAATATGTATGTATTTATTAATAAACTAAAGCGCAGTCCAACAATTCTTAGTTTTAATTCAAAAACTTTGTATATAGAATCAGGGACGAACCAAAAGTGAAAATAATTAACGATTAATTTTTGAGTAATATTTGAGTATATTTGAGCTCTATAGTATATTTTTTTGATCAAAAATAATAAATAAAAAAGATGGAAAAATAAAGAAATTTATTCGTAATTATTAAATTGTTATTTTTATGGTTAAACTAAAAATACCAACGGTCCCTGGATGGAAAAGATGTTTTTTGATGTTTGAAGTCCGAGAGCTAGGACTCTTTTTATGGTAGTACCACCCCTTCACTCCCCTCCCTTTTTTCGGTTTTTTGCAGACTTGGGCTTGAGGTTCAGCCACCTCGAGATTACGGTGGAGCAAGCTACTAGCTGAAAAGATATATTTTTGTATCTGTATCTGTGTGCGCGCCAAACTGGACGCTGTGTATGTGTGTGTGTGTCTGGAAATTATTAGATTTTGTGTCAGCAACAACAACAACAATAAGAATACCAAAAAAAAAGCATTTCGCTTGTGGTGGAAGCTGCATAAGTCAACAACGGCAGAACTAGCTAGCAACAAAAAAAAAAACAACAACAACAACACACACACACACAAAAAAAAAAAAAAATATATCTTATACGAAAAAAAAAAAATAATACAAAAAAAGAAATAATAACAAAAAACAGACAGCGCGCAAAAGCGGAAGGCGAATGCACTTGGACTTGAGGAGAACCAACAACAACAACAACAACATCGTAAAGTCACAAGTTGTTGCTTGGGCCGTTGTTGTTGTTGTTTGGCAAAACATTTTATGATGTTGCCTAAAGTCGCCTTGTGCCTTGTGCTGTTGTTGCAAAAGGTGGCATGCCGCATGCGTAGCTGCCTCTGCCTCAGACTCGAACAGCTTTGTAGATTCCACACACACACACACACACACAGACAGAGATGCAGCCATGTCCAGCTGTAGAGATGAGCAAGTTTTATCTAAAAAAAAGATCATTTCACTTCGTCAGCGATAGTTGTAAAATAGTTAAGAATCTCGTTCGAAATTGTATCGAAAGGGGGAAATACTAAATAACTGAAGGCCAACTTAATGGACAGATTAGTTTATTTGACTAAAATTGAACTGTTTAATGCCAAAAATTACATTCTTTTTAGTTTCTTTAAACATTTTCATCATTTAATCATTCAAGTTTCACAATTTTCTTTCTTTGCTTTGTTTTCTTCGGTTTTCCGATGCGCTGCCATCTCTAATCGCTGGTGAATAAGTGTTATTGCACTTGGTCACCACTTGTTGTTGTTGTTGTTGCTGGATAGACTTGATCTTGGAGAGACTCCTCCTCGCTGCACTTTGGCTAGCTGGACTCGGCGTTTGCAGTTCCTTGGCCTAGGAAACAACTCGAACGAACGCTCTTCTTCTTGTTGTTGTTGTTGTTACTTTTGTAACATTCGCATTCCAAAAATCAACAAATACAACAACAACAACAACAGAATCAGGGCTCAAAGGCAGAGCCCGGCTTTTGAAACTGCAATTGATACGAGTTTATCTTCTTGCTCCTTTTTTTGGTATACTTCTTGAGTATTGTTTATTCTTATGAAAATAATGAAAACAACGACGCCAAATTGTAAACAAACAAACAAATAAATAAGTATATATATATATGTATATATAAAAATGTATTTGTTTGTCGAACGAATTGATTTCACATGCGTTGCGTATTCGGCTGAGAAACTGCCGATTATTCATGTCATTTGGCATTTTTTGTTTATTTCTAGAGACAGCTTTTTACTCACTTTCAAACAAACTTCAACAACCAACATTTTTCTAGTTTACTTAAAAGAAAGGTATTATTTACAGTTCTTGCGTTCGTTTCGATATCAAGTTAAACTTAAAACAAGAAGAAAAGCCAACAGATGCTTTATGCTATTTAATTTCGCAGCGAATGGCTCCAAAGGAAACTTGGCCAACTTTTGTTTTTAATGAAAAAGCGGAAACCTGAGAGATTAAGAATAAACAAATATTTCAGAAATTTACACATTTCTCAATTCTATTAATTAAGCCGAACTTCCATCCAACAAATCGCAAAAGAGAAATATTCGCTAAAGCTTAAAGATTTTTGAATCGAATATTGAACCGATATTCGTTATACATATATAGAAAAGTTTGTTCTGGGCAAGGTTTAATTGTTAATCGTATTTTTGTTTCTTTCTTTTTTCTTAGCTGAATCTTTAGGGTCCTTTCCAACTAACTTTTAACTAGCAAAAATTCATATTATTTTTATTCTTTGTTATTGTTGTTTCGTTCTAGTATATATATTTTCAACATTTCAATTTGTAGTCAATTTTCAAAAAAAGAATCCCATTAGAGCTTTATTGCCAGATTCGGATGTTTAAGGTTCAACTAAGATTTAATCTGAATCATTTATATACTATAGTTTATTGCTTATATACAGAAATAAATTGTGCATAAAATTGTAAATAGTATTTTTTTTATATATTTTATAAAGATATATATTTTTTTGTTCACTTTTGTCATTTTGAGCGCCGCCCTGTTCTGCCCTGCCCAAGTAGTTCCTTCACGTTCAACCCCCCAAACCCCCCACTTCATGTCCTCTTTAGCCGTTCCACGGCTAGCACATAAATTTATATTACAGTTTTTTGCTTCGTATGATAAAGAAACAAAGGCAAAAAACGTTACGAAAAAACGAAAAAAATATACAAAAAAAATAAAATAAAATTGTAAAAAAATTATAAAAAAAAATATTCCAACCAGCACACAACAAAAATAACGACAGCACCAACAACAACAGCGACAACGACAGCGACAACAACAATAGCGACGTCAACGACGACGTTAAAAAATTATACAAATTACAAAAGCATCTGGAAAAAGAAAGAAAATTGCCATGGCAGTGGGAAAAACGGATTTTTACAACGCGTAGTATGTGTGAGAGTGTGTTTAAGTGTGTGTGTGTGTGTTGCTTTTACATCATGCAATACTATATGCTATATATACTTACATATTATATAATTTCGAATTGTGTTCTGCTTTAAGTTTAAGTTTGGGTTTTGTGGTGCTTTAAAATGGAAAAATACCCAAATAGTAGTTATTCCAATACATGATGGCATCAATCATGATGGCATCAATCATCATAGTATCGAATCATCAATTATTCAGGCGATCGCTCTTCAATTGTCAAACAATCAATCAATCATGATGTACTTATACGAGCATCAATCAATCATGATACGTACTTTGCAATCTTGAGCAATCAATCATGATGTACGAATATGTCATTCATTGAAATCGAGCATCAAGCATCCTTCAATCATAGTTTTAGCAAAGATTATGAATTCAATCAAAGCTTCTGGCTTCCTTAGGTTATTGACATACATCATACATCATCTCGTACATCACTAATGTATGTCATCAATCAATGAACGCGTCTTTTTGTCATTTGATTCAACTTATTGTTAGTGCAAATCCTTGCCACAAGTCCTTAACCTTAGAAAGACTTGCATATAGCATTCTCATCTACGATATTCATATGCCTTAGGTACATCAATCAATCAATCATGATGTACGAGTGCTTGCTTGTTTGATTGAATACAATTTTGTTCGTATCATACAAAAAGTGGTTCGGCGGCGGAGGCGGCGGCGGCGGAGCTGCTCTTTTATCTGTTAAATTGCAAAAGCTTTTGAAAAACGGCTGCGCTTTTCTTGTACTGACGGGTTCACTATTTTTAATGCAACGGAGTAAAGCGTGGGGGGGAAGAGAATACAAATTAATAGTGAAGACACACACACACACACACACACACACATATATATAATATATAAAATTCCATATAGGTTTTGTTGTTGTTGGAAAACTGTGTACCTTTCATTTAAGTTGACATAAAAATCGATATTTAAAAAAAAGGATAAAATTGCACAAAAAAACAACAACAACAAAAAATAAAACCATAAAAAACGTCAAGTAAAAAAATTACAGCTTAAAAAACAGACAACAACAACAGTAACAAAAGAAAGCGGAGAAAGACAGAAAATGAAAATAATAATAATAAAAAACGAAAAGAATAAAAACGAAAGAACGAAACGGTCGTTATGCTTTTTTCCGCTTTGCTCTGTTCTCGGACGCTTTTTGTGTGTGTGTTTTTTATTTATTTATTTTTTCGTCGTCGTCGTCGTCGTGCGTTGACGTTGCTGCTGCTGCTGCTGCTGTAATGTCTTTTTTCATTTTCCGCTCGCAACCTTTTTGCGTCACGGCACCCCCCCGCGCCCCTTCGACCCACCGCCTCGACCCTCTTTAACGCTCGTCGAGCCAACGACGTTTCTTGCCTTGCAGTTAAAATACAAAAATAAACCAAACAGCAGCAAAACACAAAAAAAAAAATATACATGAAAAACACACACATTTTCCGAAGCATAACCGAGTTGCAAAATACTCTTCGAATTTTGCGAATACTAGTATCAAATATAAGTTTGATAGTTTTACCGATTTTTTATTTTGAAAAAGTATAAAATGCTATTTTTCTTGTGTTTTAACAAATTATATATTTTAAAGTAATTTTCTAAATCTTCCTTATAAGTACTCTTACGCTTACGAATTTTGCCATCTTGGCATTCTACTTTCCCGAATTTAGGATAAAATCTTAATTAGATAGGGAACAAATAATTTAACAACTGTCATTTGATTTTAAAAAGTTACAAAAAAAAAAGAAGTTCCAATAATAAGATCTTAATAATATTAATAAGATACAAACCATAAGTTCTCAACTGTTGGCCATCTTCGAAAAGAAGATGACGCTAAGATTCTGTTTGCTGACGTGTCTGTTGGGGGTTAAAATTTTATATGTAATATTTCTTATTATCCAACCATTTTTTGCGCGTATACTATATTATATTTGGACGCTTGATTGGCCCCCGGCTTGGGGTCGTTTGCAATTGACAGAGACATCCTGCGTTTGACAGTCGAAAGTGATTTCTAGAACGCATTTGAAATTGTCAACTTGTTGCCGACGCGTATGTAAGTACGTCAGTCAACCAACCCATTGTCTGTTACGTAAAGTCTAAACCTCCCCTTCGTTGACGTCAAACTTTTCGTTGACGTTTTGAAAGTTACATAACTAAATTTAAGCATTCTCCGGAATCATTTGTTGGGCTCCTTTTTCTATAGAATGAGAACTCTAAGATAATATAATATAATATTTTCGAGTTGGTCGTCGCACATTGTCTGGCATATTTATATGGGTCACGTGGTGGTAAGGGTATTGAACAGAAAACATAAAATAAAGCGCGCTCAAACACAACAGGAACAAAAAAGAAAGAAAAAAAAAACGTACAAGAAGAAAAATATTATATTCGAAACGAAAAAAAGCGAAATCCAAAGAAGAAGAAAAATGTGATAAAAACTGAAAAATATTTTCCATGAGAAAATCCAAAAGAAGTAGAGGAAGGCAACGTCTATGTGTGTGTGTGTGTGTGTGTGTGTGTGTGAGCCTTGAGTTCAAGTTGGTTTCGTTAGAGAGGTTGTGGGGATGGGGTTGGGGTGTTGGGCGCTGTGGTGTTGTGGGCGGGGTTGGGATGGAGAGTGTGCTGACGTTTTGGGTCGTGTGTAACGGAATAAACGAAGCGAATGGCGGGAAAAAAATATACTACAATAAAAAACATGTATTTTTTATACTATGCCATTCTCTCGTTGTAAATTTGTATTTGTATTTTTATATCAGCATCATGTACATAAATTTCATATATGTATGGTATATACATATATAATATATATTTTTTAAGGAGCTGAAATGTGTAGCGGCTCATATAAAAAGCGGGGTGGGAGGGGTGGCAAGAAAAGTGGGGAGAATGTGTGTGTGTGTCGGGGATCAAAAACCCTTTGCAGCGCAACAAAAAAACCCAATGGCAAAAAATGGGTATCGTTTCTTCATGTTGTTGTTGTTGGTTGGTTGGATGGTTGGATGGATGTGAGTCCAATAGCCGGACATTGCTTTTTCTTTAAAACACACACACACACACACCCCCCATCCTCTTAACTATATACATACATATGTATATTGTCCTTTATATACTTACTTTTTTTCTGTGTCGAGAAATTTCTTCATTTGCGCATTTTATGTGCCAGCATTCCTTTATCATCTGATTTTCTTTTTTGCCATCTTCTCTCTTCCTCATCTTCCTCTTGCATGGCGTCAATTTATTTTTGACAAAAAAAAAGTGAAACGAATTTTTTATTTTACGGTCGTTTTGAAATGTTGTCGAAAGCTTTTTTTGCGACCCCCTCGCACATGTCTTATCAACCCTCAACCCTCACCCCAACCCCATATCAAATCGCAAGTTGTTTTTGTTTTGTTTAATTTATTAATTATTATTTTATTAAAACTGACTGATCCTCGCTTAACCTAATTGGTCAGTTTGATATACCCGAAGTCGGCCAGTAAAAAACTAATTAATCTTTTTTAGTTTTATGTATTTTGCCTTTGTTTGCCTCGAAGTTCCTTTCGAGCATTTTAAAATTCATTTTTACTTAAAATTATTTGTTTTTAGTTCAAACTCAGGTTAACTTCGCTAAGCATAATATTAGTAATATTACTAAGAAATGTTTTGCACCAATATAAAAAAAAGAGACAAAATAAATGTTGAAGAATTGTTGGGTACGGTTCGAACCAATATGGGTAACAAGGTGGCAGCTGCGGGGGGAGGAGCAAACAAATTCTTGAAATTTATGGCTTTCTGCCTTGTTTTTATTTTGCTTTAGTTAAACGGATACAAAGGATGTGTGATTTTATAGTAAACGCCGCCATTAAATAAGTTCATCCAATCAAAACTTAGTTTTTCTTGCTTCGTGTCGTGTCGCCCCTCATCGAACTTAAGTACAAACTAAATTTAATTGGTATTAATGGGTAGAAAATAATAATTTGTTATTACAAAAAAAATACAAAACATTCCTTTATCCTCATTTCCACACTAGTCTCTATAGGTATAGAGAACTTTCCGGGAATCTAAAAATAACATTTGAATACTTTTCGCTTTTTGCATACTTACGGAATCATTAATAAATTCTCCTTTAATTTTTTTCTACAATTCGTTCGGCAATTTTCATATCGAAAATTCTTGACAAAACAAAGAGAATGAAACTCGAAACTTTTGGCTAGGGGAGGTAGTAATAATTTTAGTTAGAATGCACATTTGCACAAAGTTAACATAAAAGTGATTGTGATACTTGATAAATTGTTTAGTTGGTGTGATCTGCTTTCTCTTTCGTTTCGTTTAGATATCAATTGATCAATCTTTCACGATGCTACCGCAGCAGTATTGCCTGAGGTGGAAGTACCACCATAGCAATCTGCAGACGATGTTCTCGCAGCTTTTGGATCGCGGCTGCTTCTGTGATGTGACACTGGCGTGTGAGGGGCAGCTGATACGGGCGCATCGTGTTGTTCTTTGCGCTTGTAGCACTTTCTTTGATTCGGTTTTGTCGAATTATGCCAGCGAACGGGATCCCATCATCATAATGAAGGATGTGACGTTTGCCGAGGTCAAGTGTCTCATTGAGTTCATGTACAAGGGCGAGATCAATGTGGAGCATGTAAGTGTGAACCCAAACTAATAGAAAATATGTATCTTAAGATACATTTTTGTACGCTTTTGCAGGCCAGTTTGCCATCGTTGCTTAAGACCGCCGATGATCTCAAAATTAAGGGTCTAGCCGAGGTGACATGGCGTGACGATGAGGATGGCCCACCGCCACCGATGGCTGCCACCGAATTTCATTCGCCGCCGCCGCGCAGCCTTGCCGAAACTTATGCCCAGGACATGCTACTACAACAACAACAACAGCAGCAGCAGCAGCAACAACAACAACAACAGCATCTTCAGCATCAGGCACAACTCAATGCCGAGCATGAGCGTCACTCGCCGGCGGCGGCCATGGAGAACGCACTTGGCTTGAATGGTGGTGGTGGTGGTGGTTCGTCGTTGGGTGTTCGTTTGCCAACATTGACGCCACAATCGAGTGCGACTGTCAGCAGCAGCAGCCACAGCAGCAGCTTGGATTGCACAGCACCCGTTGTTGATTCGTATTCGGTTGGACCAAAGCGAAAACGCGGTCGTCCACCGCTCGATGATACCTACGATGTATTCAATGTGTAAGTGTTCCCAGGCACATAAATACTACGTTCTATATACATTATATAACTGAATATTTATTTTGGCAGACGCAAACTGGCTCAATACGCCGCCAATTTGGAGCCGGCACAGCGGGCATATTTGGAGTCGTCTGGGCGTGCCTATGCCGCCGAGGAGCCGCAATCTGGTGCACATTCCACAACACTGGCCTCACCACCCACCGCCTGCCCGCCCAAACATCGCCAGCGACTGCGACATCAACAGCAGCAGCAGCAACAACAACAATCGCCTCAAACCGATGCAACATCATCGGATTGGCAAAATGGCAAGCTAAGCGATGTGGAGCTTAAAACGGAGCTGGACTTGAGCAACGATGAGAGCTGTTTACCAACAGCATCAGCAGCAGCAGCAGCTGAAGCTGCCAGCCCGCTAAGCAAGAAACAGGAAAAGTCGCAGGAGCGACGTGAACGCCATGGCAAGCTGCGTCATGCAACGCGTCGGCTGTACGGCGGGGAGCGTGAAAAATCCACCGAAAAAGCAACACGCTTGCAACAGATCCCAGAAGCTAATGCTAATGCTGATGCTGAGGTTGAGCAGGAACGGCGTCCAACGTTGCCGCAGCCCGTCGAAGAGATTGAGAATGAGCATTTGGTGGCCAACCGAGGCGAATCGCCGCATCCAAAGGCCCTGCTGCCGCCCGCTAGCTTTGCAGCGAGCGGAGGAGATGCCGCTGTCGCTGCTGCTGCTGGCTATATGATCAACGATCATGGCATGCTAATGGCCCATGATTTTGCACCAAATGTTGCTGCGGCAGCGGCTGCAGCTGCAGCGGCGGCTGTTGTTGCCACAGCAAATGGCGGCAGCAATCAATCGATAGCAGGAGGAGGCGGAGCGGCTCTAAGTGATGCTGCTGCTACAGGGGATTATGCTGAGGTCAAGCTGGAGGATTACGATGCCGCCGAGTTGCGTCTGACCAATGAGGAGCTAACCCAATGGCAAGATGTCATCAAAATGGATGATTATTTGGCCAAAGGACGACGTCCACAGTTTTGGGAGGAGCCATTCACCAAGCGCGTAAGTCACAAAACAAATTTGTTTTAATTTTTTCTTTTCATTTTTATATCATTCCGATTTTTATATAAATATTCACAGCAAAGGTGTTTAGTGTTTGGTGTTGTGTTAGGTGTGTTGTGTGTGGTGTTTGGTGTGTTGTGAATTTATTTTAATAGGTAGGTTTATTCCCTCTCATGACGTCCTACAATCTGTGCAACAGCGGGCGAAGGCGACGAGACACCGAGCCCGTTAAACGAAGGTCGTCACCCATTCGGCGCACGCTGCTTGCACATCTATTGCTGTTGGACATTCGTGTCGCATTCTTTGGGGGACGACCACGTCTTCTAGGTGCGCTTGCTGCTGGCACACCACCACCAACTGCCGTGACAGACCCAGACCCAGATTCAGCCAGGCCAACATTCTCGGCCGCGATAACTGCTTCCACTACGGAAGGCAAAGAGGGTACAGCGAATCCATCGGTTGGCGGGGTTGGGCCATCATTGGCCGGCGGCACACTCGCACCATTGCTAGGCGTTGCATTTGCCCTGGTGCGACTGCGAGTACCTGCAGCCGGGCCGCTAAGCGGCACAGCCATGGCCGACCCCACGTGGCGACGCTTTTTGGTAGCGGTTTCGCTTACGTTTCTTTGCATCCTTAAGTCGTTTCTAAAACTATATTCATTATTATTTTCAATTTTAGCTTAAAATTTTACGTTTTCTTAATTTCTTACCCTAACCTCTTTTTGACAGTTGTAATGAAAAGGGCCCAAAATGACAAATTGCAAGCCTGTATTTGATCAGTGTTCAATTTCCATTGCAGGTACTCGATGCCATCAAGAACAAGAGACTCGAAATGAAAAAAGCTGCACGCATTCTCGGCGTTTCCTACGGGACGCTATATGGACGTTATCGAGAGGTTTATGGTTGCCTAAAACATCCATATAGGTAAAGATTTAAATTTATTTGTATTGCATATATTTTTTATATATTATTGCGAGCTTAACGCCTGCCCCAAACTTCATAAACGCTAAATATTTAAATTAATTATTGCTTATCGATTAATTTTTAAATGTATTCAAATCAAATTGCATTACGCGTTAAGGTTTTCCCGAAATTTGTGCAAGATGTTTCCCTTAAAATTAAATTTAAATTTAAATACTTTTACTCGCGCCGCCATTTACCCAACGAGTAATTAACAGCGTTTATTTACTCGTTGATTCCAACAGCGCGAATAAATTAATTTATTGTCAACGATATATCGATACTTTTGAGCTGATTTAACATGAAAATTATTTTCAATGCGATAGTTTTTTGCTTATCATATATTTAATAATTAAAAGACGTTGGGCGAAAACGCAAGAGGTTATCGCTTGACGCAGAAAAAAACATTTTATTTGAGTTAACAAAAAATAACAAAAAAACATCTGATTTTTAAAAACCTTTTGGCGCAAATGTATGCGCCTTTCGCCGCTATCCTAGCAGGTCTTCTATGTAACTGATTATAATTGTATGTTGTTTTTTTTTTATTATTTAATAGCGGCACAACATTTCGTAATTCCGTCGCCGTTTCCGCCTCATCCGCAGCCAGTCAATTGGCGGTGCAGCCGCGTTTCGATCTGAGTTTCCGTAGTAGCAGTGTGTTGCCAGCTCAGCTGGGTAAGTTATCTATCTTTTTTTGAAATGCAGAGTAATGTTTTAACTGAAATCTATTTTGCAGACTTGGGCAAATTGCGACAGAAGGAGCTGAATGAGCTGTGGACGCGTCCGCAGATATGAAAACCAACGAAAAAGTTGCAAAATCTCAAACGTCGCCACAGATTGATCTAGGCGTTACGTCTAAGCTTAAGATAAAATGCAGAATTTTAATAGAATATCCTATATAGTATATAAAGATACATACATACATAAATATTTATGGCACTTGCAACAAACAAAAAAGACAGTTAATAATTTAAGCGCGAGGCTCGTTTAAGACACGATTTACGATCCGAGATCTAAAACTTTTACTGAACGAAAGAAAAACACAAAAGCAAAAAAACTTAAAACTCTTGATTTTCTTCATGTTATAACTGAAACTGTTTTACTATTATACAAATAAAAATATGCGTATTAGTTAATTATATAAATATATATATAAGTATATACTTATGTATACATTTAAAAAAAATATTATATTGTATTAGTGTGGTATTATCTAACATTCAATGTGAATGAAATACATATGTAGCTATTTTCTGTCAGTAGTAAAATTCAAAAACACAAGTTAAACTACTAGTTCGAAGAAAACAAAAATAAAAATAATACAAAAACCACCAGGGGAAGCAAAGTAAAAAATGAAAAGTACACAGACAGTTTTTTGATAATATTAAAAATAAAACAAAAACGAAAGAAAATAAATCCGAAAAAAAAATTCGAAAAGTATTACATATTTACGATATAGTACAATTAAAACAAAAGCACATTAAAAAGGCAAAAAATGTTGGTTTCAATTTTATTAGTTTGCATTACATTTAAATTCGATAAACGTGGCATACTATCGATAAGCAGCTGCTCAGAAGCTACTTCGGCTGAACGTCAGCTGGTTATGCAGCCTTACTTTTGCTTGCAGCTGATCAAAGCAACTATGCGTTTGCTGTCAGACTGTTTTTACTAGCTTGTCGAAATTGCTGAAAAAGTTCTTTGTCGAGCAGCATCTGCCTCATCTCCTGAATCCTAATAGTGTTTTGCATTTTACATTTTGCATAATGTCTTTCAAGTGTTTCACACTGGACTCCTTGCAGTTGACAACCTTCCTGCAAGAAAATGAATTTCATTGCCATGATGAAATATCAAACCGGTCATATTGCGAACGATTTACGGAACAAGAAATGAAGAAGCGACTGCGGGTAAGAAAGAAAACATTTATTTTTTCGTGATGTCATTTCAATGATTGCGTTTATCCTTGCTTTGTTCAATAGAACTTAAATAAACGCATACATTTTCCGATGTCGGCATTGCATGAGGCACTTAACGAGTGCATGCCAATCGAAGCCACGCTTTGCGAGGAGCAGCAACATGGCGTTATAGCTGGGACTGACGTGGTGCTTCGTTTGAAGTACATGGTCAAAGATGCACCAGCATCTCTCAAGTGGGAATGGCATTTATCCTTGGAAGCACGTGAAGTGGTAAGTTGACTAAAAAACGCACACACACAAACAGAAACACACGCCATTTTTTGGTTGTGAAAAAAAGTACACATATGTATATAAAAATCGAAATAAAAAACGCACGTACGCATGCAGCCATGTAACACACTTATATACACACACACACACACACACTTATATACACGCGCACACAATTGCAGCAAACGTCAAACAATTTTGAAATGGCTTCCTTTATTTTTTTTGTGCAGTTTTATCGTGGCTTGATGAAACTGACAATTGGTCACGCTGTCAGCCTTGGCAACTGTCAGGAGTATTTGATGGCTATCATCGAGAAGAAGGATAAGGAGATCCAGCAATATCGTAATGAAGGCGCCGTTCTACGTCGAAGTAAGTAATCCGTTTTTAAAGTTTAATTTCCTTAGTTTATATTTTTTATAAACGTTTAAAAATTTATAAATTTTTCTGCAGCCACTGTGGCCTCACAGATTTTCGATGTGAACGGTTACCTGGAAGAGCATAAGTCGCTTTTAAAAAATGTTGACTCATACGCTAAATGCGTTCAGAGCATCGGTGGCAAGGTTGTAACATTTCCACCCAATCCCACTCCGTCGGCCATGGAACAGGAAATGCCAAGCGCCAAATACAAGCATCGTCATGGCGGCTTAAAAACTTTGAGTCCACGCAATAGGTTTGTCCTATATTAAAGATAAACGTATGTTTTATATACTTATTGATTTTTATTGCGTGTTGTTCGCAGGAAGCGCAAAGCGGCTGAAGCGGATATGCAGCATGTGGAATGCAGGGCACTGCGTCGCCGTACAGTATCACATTTTGCGTACAAGAATACCGAGAGTCAGAGTCAGGAGGACGATCCTCTCGGGCAATGCGCGGCTTTGATCACACCAGATCACTTTAGTGACAATGGCGACGAAATGGTTGGGGGCGACAATTATCCGAATCCAGCCACCAATGATGGTCAAGCATATGATATTGGCTTTCCACTGCCATCTTTTGCCAATGGCGCAGGAAATGAAGGAGGGTGTAGCGTTAATACCAGTACTGAGGTCGATGTCGATCAGGACGGTACCCCGGATATCAGTATTTCCGATGCTGAGCAAGGACCAAACGGGGATTTTTTCAATACCAGCTTGTCGGACATTTGTCTCCGTGTGAGCAGTGACGAGGAGGACGAAGATGATGATGAGTCCGCAAAGCAAGATTCAACGTCGTCCTCAGGGGAGGATGATTCGCCGTCCGATAAGGATAAAGGAGACGATAAAAAGTCATCCTCCGGAGAGGAATGTTCGTCTTTTGAAGATGATAAAGAGCCGACCAAGAAAGAGGATAAAAAATCCTCTTCCGATAAGAATAAAGAATCGTCGTCAGGAGAGGAATATTCGTGGTCTGAGGATGATGATGCCAGTTCATCATCTAAGAAAAGTTCTTCAGTTAAAACTAATGAAGCGAAGGACAAGTTAAATTCAACCATTGAATCTTGGGATGGTGAACCTAAAGATAAGGATACTAGTTCTGGAGTCGCCACAGAGGCATCGTCATCGTCATCGTCATCTGACGATGGCATTGATTACCCGGATAATCGCGATGCCTTGTAAGCAATCGAATATCGAAGTAGCACTGCAAGAATTCAGTACAAAGCCGCAATTTGGATAATTGCGGCCCTAACTCATCAGATATTATTATAGCCAACAGCAGTACGTTTAGACTGATTTTTACTAACACACAAAGACAATAACAAATTTGTTACTGTAGTCATTTAACAACCAAACACTTTAACTACATACACAGTGTATATATTTTTGATCTCGCGAATACATACTACGTACATATGTGTATGGCTTTATTGTATACGATTTAGAGAATTGTATTTTCATTTGTATATAGTGCCTTAAATGAACGTTATCCAATAACGTTGCTTGTGATCAAATATATACTAACCATAACAAATAACCCCTAACCGCCTATTTTTATTTATACATATGTATGTACATAATGCACTTGTTTAGTCTTCTTTAGTATGTTCTAACCTGTTGGTATATGTTTAATAATTGGGAAGGGTGAGGCACATTATTTGGTTTTGGATCTTTCATTCAACTTTAGTTGTTTTTTTCTTTCCATCAAAGTTACGTTATTATTTTATTTCATTTGTAGTTTTGTTATCAGGCAATGTATTAACACTAAAAAATTTTAAATGAAATTAATTTTAATGTTCTTTCTGTCGGCCACGACGCTACAGCCATCAATCGTTTCTTCAGCAAGTGAAGGTAAGCCTTTTTAATGAAAAGAAAAAAGAAGCGATTTTAACGATTAAATGTATTACAGTTGTCAATATAACGGGCAAAGTTGTAGGCGGCGCCGATGCCGACATAAGGGATGTACCATATCAGGTATCTGTGCGTCTGACCAAACTGGAGAGACAACGCTATGGCTCCGGTCACATCTGCGGCGGTGCTGTTCTTAGCCGGCGTATGGTTGGAACAGCGGCCCACTGTCTATATGGGTAAGTGGCACATCTCAGTGAATCATATCGAGAGCGAAGATGTCTCTGCGATATCATTAAACTCAAGTAAGTTAGTCTTTCTCTCTGTCGGTCGGTTGGTTTCAATGCGAACTACGAAGCTCTCAGCTACATATATTTACTCCAGGCACATAATTTAAAATCACACACTTAAAACAACTTCCCTATCGTCTTTCACATTCGGAATCGCCTGTATCTTCCACAATTATTGAGTAGGCAGTAAGCCAGTGCTGCCGCTTCTTCTGGCTACAAGTTATTAATGAACTTTTTTGTACTATTGCAGAATAGTTACGAATCGATATCGCACTGCTAGCGAATATACACTGGTGATGGGCAGCTCTTTCTTGACAAGTGGCAGTAGTGCAACGCTTCACTATCACGTGCAACAAGTAACAATGCACCCCGAATTTAATCCAAGGAACTTGCACAACGACATTGGAGTATTCTTCATTAATGGCTTTATACCGTGGGACTCGTTGGTTCGACCGCTACCCATTGCCAAAAGACAAATGGCAACGAAAACCGAATGTCTGATCTCCGGCTGGGGTGCCACTAGAACGGTATGTCTAAAATATATATATCAAATGTTCTTCATCGTTTAATGTTTACTAATTTATTTATTTTGGTTTTAGGGTGGTTACTCCAGCAACGTATTGCAATCGGCTAAAATAATGATTATTGAACAGCAAGCTTGCAGCGCTGCCTATGGCTCGTTACCACAGACACAAATATGTGCTGGGATCGTTAATGTTGGAGGCATTGACACTTGTCAAGGTGATTCCGGTGGGCCGATGCAGTGCCTGAACTTTCTAGTCGGCATCGTCTCCTATGGCAAAGAGTGCGGTATGAAAAAGTATCCAGGTGTCTACACAAATGTTATTCAGTACCAGGATTGGCTGAATCGTGTTAATGATACCTTCGACTATTCGGTTTATAGAAGCGGTGCGGTCCAACTAACTGTTGCCTGTTATAACATGTTATGGCTTAAAAATCTTTGTATGTTATTAATAGCGGCAAGGTATTAAACTAGTATTAGTTAAACAAGTACTGGTACACCCCCAAAGTAGTATCTTCCTTAAAAATAAACGTAGATAGATCTCAAGTGTGTCGTGTTTGGTCAGTGAAAACAATTTAATTTATCTAATCAATAGCACAAGAAAATAGTTAACACTCATGCGAAATGTATATGTATATTTATTAATATATTACACAATTTTAGATAATAGAAAAAATTAGCAAAACCATTTGCCAGAATAGCACGTCTGCAGACAGTTCTGGGTATTTCTAAAACAGGAATTTCTCCATACAAATTAATATAGTAATTTTATTTCGAGCCATTTACTATGCAGAACTAAGTAGATCTTACGATTTGCAATTATGTCATCATTTGTTGATCGTTCCATAATTGGGAATTTTTTGTAGATATCAAGTTCCGTGTAGGAATCAATATATTCAATCTACATTGAATCCAACTTCTACCAATTATACAGAGAAGTAGCGAAGCAGAGAGAGACATACCCAGTTTATATGGCCAGCTACTCTCAAGACTCAACCAAAATGTAAACTCTAAAAAAAAATAATAAGTAGTGGGTTGGGTTGGTGGGCAGGTGTAGTCGTAGTCGTAGATTAGATTATGTCGGCCGTGTATTTCCAGATTTAATTTCGCTTGATATCGATTGAATAGCGATGGCCAAGCAAACATTGGCCCTGATTGTCCGCAAAAAAATTAGTTGACGTTCTTAGCTCGTGCCGTAAAAACCAAGCCCACTCAACAAATGACTTCTAAACAGGTGATATTCGCTGTGATCTTCAGCATCTATCTGGATTTGGGTGCAATCAATGGTGAGTCTCTTGTCCATACTGATATTGGGCAATCTTCTCAAAGCCATTTCTTTGTTTTAGGTAAAAATTTGGATTTACAAGACATACGTGGGCGATTCAATGCAGATCCAGGTCGCATCATTAATGGCACCCAAGCCGTTATGGAGGCAACCAGGCATCAGGTCAGCGTGCGCCGTCGCCTCAACGACGGCTACTTCTATGGCACCGGACACATTTGCGGCGGTACACTGATCAGGCCAAATGTTGTCCTAAGCGCAGCGCATTGTTTTGTCGAGTAAGTCTTACATGATTGAAATTCCGATGAATCGAATAACCATTTCTTATCTCCGATACTCAAAATCAACTAATGAATGGCTGGTATCAGTTGGTTTAACCCATTGATTATCTGTCTGATCACCGATCCGTCTCGTGTTCGATTCCTCAATTTTGAGTCTTATCTAAAATACTTTTTATTTTACCAGTTTGTCATTTAAGTAATTCGTCTTTTCTCTTATATTCTAGCCAATATATCAACGATGGTAGATTCACGCCCAAGGAGGATTTTATTGTGGTCATGGGCAATTTGGATCGTTTCAACGCGACAAATGCTTTGACCTTTGACATTGAAAAGCGGATACTGCAGCTGGAAATCTTTAATCTGCGAACATATGACAAGGACATTGCGCTGCTTGTACTTAACGGTGCAGTGCCCCCCAATCATCCAACCATTCGGCCAATTGCACTAAGTGCTTTGTCCATACCAGCGGGTACCGTTTGTCAAGTAACTGGCTGGGGCAATACCGAGGAGGGATACAGCTCGGACTTTCTAATGACTGTCGATGTGCCAACGATAAGTGAATCGCAGTGCATTAACGATACCGACCTGGGACAATTCATATTGCCTGGCATGATCTGTGCCGGTTATATGGAGGGTGGGCGTGATGCGTGCAACGGCGATTCAGGTGGACCGCTCGTCTGTCAGAGCCGATTGGCCGGCATTGTATCCTTTGGCGTTGGCTGTGCTGAGCCTCGGCTACCAGGTGTTTACACCGATGTATCTTTCTACTACGACTGGATAATCAAGCAGATCGAGGGTAGCGGTGAAGGTAGCGGTGAGGGCAGCGGTGAAGGCAGTGGTGAGGGTAGCGGTGAAGGCAGTGGCGAGGCAAGTGGTGATGGTAGTGGCGAATCGAGTGGGGAAGGCAGTGGCGAGGCAAGTGGTGATGGTAGTGGCGAGGCAAGTGGGGAAGGTAGTGGCGAGCCGAGTGGTGATGGTGGCATTGAGGATAACGTTGATGATGGAGTCGCTATGCTTACATTTACATATGCTCTTAGTATTGCTATTCCTGTTCTACTTGGCCTAAGTCACACTTTATAGATATAAGTTTGTTGTACTTGTTAAATCTAATTAAGTAATTTCAATCCATTAATTTGTGTGTTTGTCTCAAAATAGAACTAAAAATCAAGCTTATTGAAATTTAAAATCGATATTTCTTACTTGTAATTTTTTTTATGTAGCATTTAAAGCTTTTTGTGTCACATTGAGATATCTCCGAAACTATAAACTTATAAAAATATTCCCAATTTTTACGCACGAATAAACCAATTTTTATTTTTTGAACTAAATTCAACGGCGATTTTGAGAATGTTTATTGTGCTGCCACTTTTGATCTGGGCAGCCCCCTTTGCCGTGCAGAATGATACGCTGCCGTTGAACAGGACCGAAGAATTGGGAAAGTTTTCCAATGTTTTCGATATCAAAATGCCGCCAAATGATATGGGTGGATCATTTTTGGTGTCTGTGCGCCGTCGTCGCATGGATTCGATACGCCATGGAGATGGTCATATTTGCGGCGGTGCTTTGATAACTCCAAAATTGATCTTAACTGCCGCACACTGCTTTGTTGAGTAAGTGAAAATGAAAACAAATAATTTTTTTTCAATTAATAAGTTTGGATTTCTTCTTTTACAGCAAGACCAAATATGATGGCAGCTTTCTGAACGAGTCAGAGTTTAAGGTGGTGTTGGGCGGCCCGAATCTAAATGCCAGCCACACGGAAACAACGTCCATCAATTTGCAGGCTCTGATTTTGCAGCAGAAGAAGTTTGATTTCAAGACCTACGACAAGGACATTGCATTGGGCGTACTCAAAGTGGTGGCACCACTGCTATTCGTGAAACCGATAAAGCTGTTTGAAAATCCCAAACTTGTAACTGCAAATCAATGCCAAATAAGCGGCTGGAGTCGCATCGAGGGCGAACGTCTCTACTCGAATGTGTCGATAATCGGGAAGGATGCTTGCAAATTGGTTGCTGACAATCTCAGTCATCATTTGAAGCCTGGCATGCTGTGTGTTCTCAATCAAACTGATACGGCCGATTCGGGTGGACCTTTGATCTGTGCCGGTAAACTGGTTGGCATTCAATCGTGGAGCATCACTAGCGGCATGCCCCCCTTGTCGTCATCCGTTTATACCGATGTGTTGCACTATCGCAAATGGATTTCGGATAACGCAGCTGCAGAGCGTTGGCTGCGCTCCTCTCCTGATACAACTGACGAGCCAACTGATTCCGTTCCGATTCAAGCTGAATCTTATGGATCTCTGCTTTTCGTTGTCATTCTACTTTTTTGGCATTTATAATTGCAATGCGATACAATGAACACAAAAAAGAAATAAGAAACACAAAGAAATGTAACATAATTTTAGGCCGCCATTTAACAAAAAAATATAATCCGTTTTGTTTCTATATTGTTGCTGTTAAAAAGCTCAATCAACCATGTCCGTTGGATACATTTAATCAATTTTTAAAAGAAAATTTAAGAAGCAAATAATTTAAAGGCCAGAAGCCATTTATTTTGCTCATAAATAATTTAGCTTGTTTAAGTATGTCAGAGCCATAAATTTGATTACATCAAAGATAATTTCTTATACCCTGTATACACTTGTAAATGAATGAGGCATTCTTATATGTACAACAACTACAGGGTATACATACTGTAAGGTATACTCTTTTTGACATTGTTTATTGTACTTTTGATGCATATGTAATCGTCTCTCGCCTGTCACTTATTCCATAGACTATATAGGAACTAGTACTATAAGAACATGCACATTGCATGTGATTGATATTTTTTTTAAAGCTACAAACAAATATATGAAGCAGCTAAACTTTAGGTCAATCAACGAATTGTCAAAATATCAAAATACATTGGCACGTTTAAGATATGTTAGTCTTATTATAGGCTCTGGCTGTGGTTCGAAGAGCAATTTAAAAATAGTATAAACAAACCATGTATTAAGACCAAAATAAAAAAAAAAACAAAAAATAATTAATAATCAGAGCTCTTATCAATATGCGATTATAATTTTATGTGTGTGTGAATATACTTTATATAGCAACAACAACTACAACAAAAGCATAAACATTGCCAGAAATTTGCTTTCATACGTTTTATACAAAAGCAATCGAATGTCATTCAACGTTTGGAGCTCTAAAAAGGTGCACACTAAATATCTTGACAGCTCTATTAAGTTTTTTTTTGTTCAAGTGCCCAGACAAATCCGAAGTTATACATTCTTAAATAATGCAACTCAACCAACATCTCAAAAAGGTCATGAAAATATTGATCTTTGCATTTTTGTGCAGCGAAATGCAGACAAGTAAGTGGAGAATATAAGTCAAAATAATATTTAGAATAAAGTTCTGAAAAATGTTGTGAAAAATAAAAGTATGAATGAATCGGAACCCATTAAAAATGGCTCAAAAGGGTATAACATAGAAAAAAATCATCGCCGACCCCGTAAAGAAAATATCGTAAATTAACTCAAGCACAAGTTTCCTTCTAGGGTTCAGGGAATTATTATTATTTTTTTTTTTTTGATATGTCAAATTTTATTTTAGTTTGAACAACCTACTCAAAGGCTACTAAATAATGTTGGAATGAGCGAACATTTTTAAGTACAGCCGTTTCACTTGTTTGAATATTAATATTGTTTGAACACCTTCTATCTCCACATTGTAAGCGACCTGTAATCAACCTTTGGGCTGGCTTTCGTAATAAAAATTAAATTTATTCAACAAATTGTATAAATAATTCCGAAAAATGCTAATACTACTTCTTAGAAACTTTTGCTTTTATGACTGATTAGGAAAGTCTATTCCAAAGAAACTATGGTAAATTAAAAGCTTGAGGAATAGCACAACAACTCGTCAATCGAGAGGGTATCAGCTGATTGAGTAATGCGTTCGTTCGTTAGGTTTCAGTATTCAGACAATGATAACGCAAATGGATCATGCCATATCAAATGCATTTTGGTTAGTTTTGTTACCAAGGCTAGAGGTTACTGCCTTCGCTAATCTTTTTTGCCATATAGTGATAAGCGATGAGCGTCTAATAATTACAAGAATACGAAAAAGAAGTAGTACTTAATGCAGTAAATAACTCATTACTACTCTTTATTCCGCTTTTAGCCTTTACCCACCGCGAGCTGACGAAAACACAACACAGCATTGGGGGGCCATCGACGGCAACGACAGCGGGTAACAACAGACGCCAGAAAAGAGCACCGTATCAGGCGTCGATACGTCTGCTGGAACAGGAGCTGGATTACTTTGGCAAGGGTCACATTTGCTCCGGAGCTCTAGTGGGCCCCTCTGTTGTCCTCACCGTTGCCCAATGCCTATACAAGTAAGCACTTCCACAATGTATTACCAAACTACAACTTTCACATTTCTTCCTTATAGTCCGGAGAGCAAGAGCTCCTTTCATCCGGCCGAGTTGCGTGTCGTGCTGGGCAGTCGACAGCGTTTTGCGCCGGCTCATGCCCAGATCTATGGCGTGACGCATGTCCTTATGCCACCCAAGCAGCTATCGATTGCCATACTAATGCTGGATCGGGATGTGCCGGCGCATCAGACGCGCATTCAGCCCATTTCATTGCCAGTGGACGGTCTGCACTTGGAGCACGAGGATGCGACACCGTTGCACATCAGCAGCTGGGGACTAGCTGGCGAGGAGGGACATGAGCTGCACGAGATGTTGACGTTGCGTGTGAAGCAATCGTCCTGCCAGGAACCACAATCGCAGCTCTGTGTGCTCTTCGATGAGCAGGCCCAGCAGGCTGCCTATGAACTGGATGCAGGTGCTCCGCTAGCCAAGTCGAATCATCTGATTGGATTGCACAGCCGGTCCACTTTTGTCGATGTCGCCAGTCATGTGGAGTGGATTCTGGCCCAGACGGGCAATGGCCGCAATCAGAACAGCTGCATTTGGGGCATTCTTGGTCTGATTGTTTTCACGATTTATGTGCTCAGCTTTAGTCGAAAGTCCATTGGCTGGAGTTTTATCTGGAGTTAAGTCGAATTATCTTTGATTAGAAACTGAATTTCTTTTAGGCTACAAAATACTTGAAATGTGATAATCATTTTTTTTCATTTTAAATAGGATAAACTAGAATAATAAATTTTAAATGTTGTAGTTACGCGGTAAAATTTGCGATCTTGCGGGGATCGACGTTATAAGTAGAAAAATCAAATCAATCGGCAGCAGGGTGCATTCTTCTGCTTGACTTATCTTAGCGAGCAGCTTTTGTACACAAGAGAAATAAGCAGTGCACATGTACCTGCAGATCATATCAAGCAGCTTTTGTAAGCAAATAAAGGACGCTAGCTGTGTTTAGTGTTTTATTGTCGCGTCGCAAATAATTTTGCAAAGAAAATAAAATAAGCAAAAATCAACGAATAACAAAAAACTTTATAATATATACAGTATTTACATAGAACTTTCAAGAGATTGAGTTTAAGATGAATGACAATTTCTAATCCAACAGTGCATTAACCAGACTGCACAAACGCTTGCCGCAAAGCAGCAAGATGGGCTGAGATGCCGCCGCCGTCAACTCTTGCCCAGAATGTATAAGGGGAAAGGAGTATTGAGAGTCCGCCATGTTGCCGTAGGTGCGTTGTTGCCAGCCCTCAATGTGTGCATAGCCAAACAAATAGAAGTACTTGGAGCCGGCCATTGTGAGAACCAATAAATATCGCTTTTGGGCAACAACAAAGGGCAGCAGCTGCTTAATGCTGCCCTCCAGGCGAATCTGTTGCAACGGGGCAAACTGTTCGCTTTGCGTGCCATACGAATGGACAGCAATGTGGCGACAATTGTGGCAGCTCAACAGAAGCTGTTGATGATGAAATACGGCCAGATCGTAGTCACCTTCGATGTGTTGGATCAGCTCAAATCTGTGACTTCGGGTATCCAAACGATGCACGGCCACAACGGGTAAGTGTTGATGGAGCGCACTGTTCAACAGGAGTGTTGTATTCGGTTCCAGATGTAGCAACTGCACCAGGGAGCCGGTGGCGGGCAGAGATTGCCAATCGCTAAGACTGCAATTTGTGTAATTCACATGCAAAATTCGCAACTCCTCCATGGTGCCTATGAGTAGCAAAGTGTAATCCTCCTGTTCCAACAGCTTCAATTGCTCCACATGCTGGGCTAAGCCCAAGGTATGCGCCTGTCCACGGCAATTGATGTGTATCCGGCTGCGACTGCGCATCAACTGCTGCTGATGGCAATTGTTTTGTGCCTTGACCCGCAAAGCTATCCGCGTTCCACTCACACGCAACAGTCGATCATTGATTTGAATCTCACGGAGATGGACACGTTTCTGCTGCCGATAGAGTCGAGCACGCAGCTGCCTCGACTGACAAATGCTGCTGGGTTGTGGCATATAGTTGGCTTCCAGGTCATATGTTTGATTGGCAGGTTCATTCCAGCTGACGTCCAATCCATCTATGTCCTCATAGTCCAGGTAGTGCAAACGTTGGCTATGATTTGCGCGCAAGTTTTCCAGCTTTTCCGAAAGCTCGGCCAGCCTGGACTCCTTGGCATCGTGGGAAGTCGTCGCTTGTCGGGACTCAGCCACTTCCGCATCATTGTCATAGAGAAGACCGCCCTGGAAGGTAGCTCCATCAAGCAGCAAACTATCAATGTTATAGTCGCGATCAGTGAATATGCTGCTCTGGTAGCTTTCACTCAGCTCCTTGCCATTGAGGCGCATCACATGTGCAGGGCCTTTGAGCTCGATGCCTCCGTTGAAGGTCTTCATGCCGGCTATGGCCTGAGCCTGCTTGCCATTCTTGTAGACGACACTGTGCAAGGGTATGCCATTGATGCTGCGCAAAAGGACATCCCTGCCCAGTTGGAGATGCTCAAAGCGCAGTGTGCCAAACAGCTCCAAGGTGGCGCCATGCAGTGGAACACGTTGCTGCAGCAAATACTCAAGATTCATGCCATTTATCTCATCCACTTGAAGGTCCCTCTTCAAGTTGAGTTGCTTCAAGGCCAACGGTGGATAAATCGCATTCGGCGACTGCTCAAAAATGTTCTCCACTCGAATGCCATTAAGCTGTCCCCGAACCTGCAGTTTGTCCAATGTGGGTGGTCTTTGGAAGTGTAACTGAGCATTGATGGGCGAGCCGCTAGAGCGACGATAGAGCGAATCGTTAAAGCGATTAATTTCAATGTTATTAAGCAAACCAAATTGGGAATCCTTCTGAAGATTTATAGCACGCGCTCGCACAGGTTGAAGCATTGTTTGCGTTGCATGCACGATTTGTGTTCCATTAGCCTTCAGCAACAGAGCATCCTGGGCCAAGTGTGTGATGTTCAGGTTGCCGAGAAAGTTTTGGCTTGCTTGTATCTTGCCGAAATTAGGTTGCTCTAGGATCACATGTCCGGAAATGATTTGTGTTGGGCCGCGACGACGCACAGCATGTTGACGCAGATAGTCCAGATGCTGATGCTGATTGCTGAAAAGAGCCTCCTCTCCCGACTCTGGCCACAGGGCATCTCCGAGCACCACCAGATGACGCCAATTGCGCTGTTGCAGTGCCGTCAACTTTGCGCTCAGATGGGGCAATGGATTGTTAGGCAAGGAAGCACAGCTCAAGCTGCCATTGATGTAAAGCTCATCTACATATAAATCACCCTGCAAGTGCAATGACTTGAGTCGAGTATCAAGAAAACTACCAGCTGGCACCTCATTCACCCGCGGTACATCCACATTTGTGGCGGTCATCCGTCCGAAACTATAATCCCCACTTATCGCTTGTGGCGTTGTGCGTAGCAGAGTATTGTCCAATAACGAATTGAGATCCAAATCGTTTATTGTTGGCGACTGCAGGGCATCCGTGATGACAACCGGCTCCAAAAAGATCTTTTTGCCCGTCAGCAGGGAATTTTCATTAGCATTAACAAGTCGCTTTAAATACGCCTCCCAGTCGATGTCGTTAACGGTTTGCAGTTGTAGTCCTTGCTCAAAGCGCACATTGCCCTCAATAATGAGCTGTTTGTTGAGCAATAGCTGTTGATTGCTGCCAACGCTTAGTTTGCCGAAGAGCTCATCGAATGGCAGACCGTTGAGTCTCTGAAATATTAAATGCTGCAAATGTGGCGTCTCCAATAGCTCCAAACGTTGCAAGCTCAACGCTGGTTGCAGCAACTTTGTTAACGCCAATTGATTCAACCGCTGCGCATTCAAATTATCCTCAATCTCCAGTTGATCCTTGACCACAATGCGTGCAAACCGCTTGAGGCCTGTAAATTTCTGTAACATTTCCGATTTGAGCACCAGATCCGAACTGGGTATTCCATTTAGACTTGGAGTGTTTAAGCTATCCACGTTTAAACGCTCCTCAAAAAGCTTGTGTCCTGTTATTGTGGCCGTCTCACCCTGACGCACCGCATCCCGGGCAAGTTTCGCCAATCGGGAGCTATAATTGCCACACTTGATATCTCCATCGACACTGGCATTCATGAATATCAGATGGAATGGCTTGTGAGCTGGATTTGCCATGTGGCCTGCACCCATTAGCAGATGTTCATCTGTGGGATGCCCGTTGATGTGGCTGCTATTCAAAGCGGGCATTGTGACCCTTGCATGTCCGAACTGCAGCGCCGTTAGGTTCTAAGGGAAAATCAATCAGACAGCATTCGATTAGATAGAAAGGGAAGAACGATTGAGAATTTCTTAGTTAGTCTACCTGCGGCTTGTGAAGTAGCAAAAAATCAGCGTACAAATCCTGTGCACGAAGAGATTGCCCCCCAATAAGCTGCAGCCGTGTCGTCTTGGTGTCGCCCTGCAAGTTGTTAAGGGTCAAGCTGCCATTTATTATAACCCTGCCCGTATAGTATTGCTGTAGAATTGATATCGGTGGCCCGTCATCGCCCATTTGTCTCGCCCATTTTGTGGCGTTGGCAACGATAATGTCGCCCGATACACTCATCCGATTAATGCGAACGGGTGCTGCAAATATAAATCATTCTATATTGAAGATATCACTAGAAAAATATGCGTAAAGCGCTTACTTTTGATCAGCGTATTGTTGACGCCACGAAAAATAATATCCTCGGCAAAGTTAAGACCATTTATGAGATTGGCATCCAATTTGGTTACAAAGAAGGCGGACATGAAAATGTTCGATGACACCACCTGAGGTTGCCGCAAATTGAACAGCTGCTCCACCACCAGATCATTCACCAACGCCGATTGCAGACTCAGCACCCGAGCACGAGATTGAACGACAAGCCGTCCTTCCAGCTCCGTGTCACGTGAGCGCAAAAATAGCGAATCATAAAACTCAAACCACGAAACATTGTTGATACGTTCCACCTGCAGATGTCGCACCACCAAATGTTGTTGCTGTTCTTGTGGCGCCACTGAATGTTCGGGTTCGGGTTTGGTGTAACTGTTTGGGGCCAGCAGCTCTTTTGTAAATAACTGTTTGGTCAGCAATTGACCTTTGATCGAGAGTATGGGTGGACCCGAGGACTCAACAAAGTGGCCTAGTGTGGAGAAAGAAGAATAACAAAACTTTAATCAAGTACAAATAGTCTAAGGTTAAGTAAAATTCAACTTGAGTCAAGTTCAACTCTACTTTAATCAAGTAAACGGGTATTGAACCAGTCGAACCATTGAATCAAGTTAAATTTAAATTTAATGTTTATCAAGATCAGTTTTGAAAGCTTCGTCTTACCTGGCAACAGTTCGCCATGATAAATAAGATTCTTGACATGCAAACGACGCACTTTGAGCGTCTCCTTGCCAACACTGGAGGATTCATTGCCCGCACCAAAGGGACGCGAAAAGCGTCGGCTACGACTGCTGCCCGGGGCATATTTGTGACGCAGTTGCTCAGTGCGTCGCTGTAGCTGGGTGGGAGTTGACAAATGCTGTCCACGCAGATGCACCTGCTCAACGCGTGAGCCACTGCTCAAATGTAACGGCTGCTCCAGATTGAGTGTGCTTTTCTTGACTTGTTCCTGCAGGGATTGTGTCAATTGACGCACTGCATCCAAATGCTGCTTGCGACGCAACAGCAAGCTGCGCAGCTCACCAATTGTCGTCTCGAACTCATGACGATGCTGTTGTACGCTGCTCAAATCTAATAAAAATATTAAAGAAAAATCGTTTGAACAAAAAATAAAATAGTCTTGCAACAAGTACAAAAAGTTATTAAACACGAGATTTAGTTAAGCTTTACTTGAATTAAGTTATCAAGCTAAAATTAAAATCTTGTTTCAAGTACAAAAAGTCTAACTTTAATTGAATTAACTAAGGCTGTCCTTAAATCAAGTAAGAACCTACTTGAACCATGTCAAAGTTTAATATCTTGATATTTATCTCTCTCTATCTTACCATCATTGCCAGTCTCCACGTTGGCATCGATAGCAGCAGCACCACCGAGTTGCACCATTCGCAGCAATGTGGTGCTGCGATTGCGCCGATACGACAAAAGTATGAAGCTCTCATTCTGGGGATTGCGATGGGTGTAGACGCCAGCGGGATTGGTGTCGGCGCCGAAGCCACTGTAACAGTCCAGGCGATGGCTATTGAAGACCAGCACCTCGCCATTCGCCCGAGCGCCGACAAGCAAGTGTCCCTGTTCGGATGCAGCCAGTTGGCTGAATTGAAGTTGCCTCAGGACATGTTTTCTGTAAACCACAAAGTTGCCTTCGACCATGCGAAAGAGGATGCATGCGGCGGTTGCGTTGGTGCCGCACGCAAACAACATATTCCTATGGCGAAAACGGACGGCGAGTACCCGACGCGACTGTACCGTTAGGCTCTGACGGCGTTGCAGGCGAAGAGAGGGCGTCAGCAGCTCATAGACTGTAAGCACAAGCTGCAAAAACAACGAAAAGAGAAAGTATTATAATATATGTATATGTTTATTTTTTCTAGAAATACCTCACCTTTGACTGTCCGCGCAGTGAGCGTCCTGTGACTAAATAGTTCGGTTGACGACCAACCACCTGAAAGGTTTTTATGGCAGGTAAAGTGAGGTCCTCCACGGGATTAAAGTACGTCTCCAGCCATTCAAAGGTTCTGTGGAAAATGGAAAATCTAGTATATCTCTAGTCTTATTCAGAGAACGTCTTGTCACTCACCTGCATCTGGCTTGACTTTTTGTATAATTGCTGGCTAGCAAAAGCAAAACTTGTTCCGGATTGGGTTTCAGCAGTTTAAGGTGCTGTAGATTTGCTACTAGCTCGAACTCCTGTATGGGATCAAAGTGCATCTGTATGTCATTGAGTAGAGCCTTCAGCGACAGTTGATAGAACTCCAGGGATTCCGGTAGTGCAACAGCCAAAAGCAGATATTCATGCCATATAACTATGGCAGCAGCTGTCGCACCCTGTCGACTCACTCGACCCGTCAGATCACCTAAACGCACGAGACGCTTGCCTCCGCTGCCCAAATGCAGCTGGAAAATCTCGTTGCCGTGCAGTACCAACAGAAGGTACTCGGTACGCAGCACGTGGAGAGGTCGCTCGTGTCGCAACTCCATGTCCATGAAAGGCAGACGAATCTCAACGCTTAAGTTGCTGCCATTTGCATCCTTACGACAAACACTTGGAATCAACTTGGCTTGGCCATCATGTTGTAGTTCAGCACCTTGTCCATAACACTGAAAAGAAGGGAGCAAATAGTTTAATTTACAGTTTTCTTTAAACGTATTTAAATACTAATTTGCACATACTTTTCCTATACAAGCTAATAACACACAAAGAATAACTATACGCAACTCCATTGATAACAAATAAGTATTTCAATACAGATCTTAGGATTGGACAAATCTCAACACTTGGACAAATTACACTTAATTCACACGCACTTTAAAAGCTTTGCGCATGCTTTGCCTAAATTTACTTTTTCGACTTCTTTTCGTTACAGTTAACAGTTAGTAGCGGGGGAATGACAGAGAATGAGAGAGATAGAATAGCCTTAAAAAGCTTTGGTACGAAAACTCTTAGCAAAAGAAAGGAAATAAAAAAACTGTTTCAATCGGAACAATACGAATACTAAAAGACACCTTTTGAAACACCTGGAAATCTTAAAGGCGATGACTAAAAATAAATCAAATTGGTTAAATGCCATTGATTTGGGTTTCAGTGTGTTTGTTGACTCGAATCAGTTTTGATCGTGAGTGGAGGTCATTAAAGCCATTAAATGTGTGCCACTCATACGACAGATTCGACAGACACAAACAGAAGGAACAGAACTACTAAAATCCCGTAAAAATATATATACTTATATATAAACATAAACATACCAATATATCAAAGAACATTTATTCGTGCTTCGACCCCAACAGGCACTATTAAAATGCAAGCATATGGCATGTTTATAATCTCAACATGGTTTTAATGGTTGTGAAATAAAGTTTGAAACAATACTTTAATAATAATACTCAAGTAGAAAAGTACTTACAAATGTATTACTTTAATTTAAAATTTCACAAAAAACAAAAATTGCAAAAATCAATAGCAGATGTCATTTTTGTTTTTTGTTGCAGCTGCTTGGCCAATTTTGGTCATTTTGACCATTTTCGAGCCGCAAATTTTCGTGACTAATTAGCGAAATTTTGCAACAAGACAGGCAGGCGGCCTCGACCGAACCAACAAAACATATTTATATATAAAAAAATTATATGTATATGAAAAAGGCCAACAGAAACATAGTTTGTCTTATCCACCACTAGAATAACCCTTTGAGGCTCGTTTTATATAATTTGGTCAGATGAGTTAGGCCATCTAAAATGGTCGATGGTCGATGGTCAATTGTCATGCCGTCATCGTCATCATCAGACAAACATCATTTGTCGTTTGACTTAGTTCGCCGCTGTGATTTGAGTGCTTTTCAATTGGAAACTCGCATGCGATACAACGAATGCTTCCTTTTGGTCTGGCGCAACAGCACCAAAGCCAAAAATCTTTTCCATATGTTCCCTTAACTTAGTAATGCCCTGTAAATATATGACGAAAACCGGGTGGATCGACACAAATAAAATTAAACTAACATTAAATACAAATACTTTGAGTAAAAGTGGATATGTGCAAGGAATCCCAGTCGATCTTCCATAAAAACGAACCTCAAGGGGACAAAAAAAAACTTTATTGTATTGGGAAAATTCTTTAAACTGAAAGGATTTTGCCTTGCAGTGAAAATGAATGATTGTTAAATGAAAGTTGTCAGGCGACTGTAGTATAAAACTAAGGAACAGCGTATCGTTAACATAGATTATATAGCCTATATATATAACACATCGGCATAAAATGAATAGAAATTTCTAAAAGTCCAACAACGACTACAGGGTATATTAAAGTCTTAATTGAACTAGTATTTGCAGCATGCTTATTGGATTGCGCTAGGGTAAAAACTCGCATAAGCAAAGGGGGGGAGTGACAAAGGGAAAGAGCGAGAGCGATAGAGAGTGAGAGAGAGTTTGAAGGAGTGCATAGAATGAAAATTCATGTTAGGGAAAACGGAGAAATGCTGCAAACACACACAAATCGAAAAGGCAGCAGACACAGTCGAGAGAGAGGCCAAGTTTATGTGGGAGAGCAACACAATGCAAGAGAGCGGCGGGAGAGAGTCAGAGAGCGAGAGAGAGAGCGCGTTGCGTATCTAAAAGATACACAAAGCGAGGCAAACTAACTGTAAGATCGCGAACTGTGCCGGCTGACTACTCATCGAATCATGTCTGGCGGCTGGCGACTGGCGGCTGGCGTCTAGCGGACTTCTGAATCATTGTGCAATTTATCGTCGTGTTCGCCGGACGTGCCACAAAAAGTAGCAGCAGCACCAGCAACGCATCACAATATTTAAATATTATTTGAATACATCGCGCGCGCGCTCTCCCCAACTGTATCCAAAGTGTATTCGTTCGTTCGTTCGTTCGTGTGTTTTCGTGTGTTCTACATTTCCTTTTATTTATTTTATTTTTTTTTTGAATATTGTTCGGCCGAGACTGTTGTCAACATATATGTACATACATATATACTTATAGTATGGTGTATGTAGCATATTCTTAGTTGGGATTCTTGATTATGCATCGCCCTTTGAGTTTGAGATTGGGCATGAAACAAATCGAAATCAAAATAATCAGAGCCCAAGTGCAACTAGCCTCTACTAAATGCTAGTTAATTGACGCATTCAAAAGTGTCAAAACAATGTCAAACTTATACAAATTAATATAAATTTGGTTTGCCCAAAAATTAATTCAAAAATTATTAAACATTCATAACAAAAATCCCAAATAATGAAATTGTGGAAATCTAAGAAGCCCATTGGCGGCTGTGTGCCTGGCAAATCCAATGTTCTCAAACAGGAACAGGAGCTGGCCAGCAAACATCAGCAGCAGCAGCCGCAACAACAACAACAACAACAGCAACAGCTGCAACAGCAGCAACAGGAGTCCAATAATATTGCATTGGCGCCCATGCTATCAGGCAAGTGCTTATAATAATAATAATAATAATAAAACAAATAAAGTTTAGATTGTTTTTATCAAGAAATCAAGATGTTGTTTAAATAAAATCAAAGTTACTTCAAGTTAAATATTTATTGGTTTTTTAGCTTTAGAACTTGAACTTACTTCAAATCGAATAAATAGTATTTTGTATTGATATTTATTTTGTGAAATTCGATTCAGTTTGTTTTGCTTTAATATTTATCTAGCTTAAACCAATGATTGATTGAATGGTTCAAACGAGGCATTAAATTGTTTTCTTGGCATAAAAGTTTTCGTAAATAAATAAAATAAATTCTTTGAAATTCAAGTCATGAAATATTCAAGTTCTGCTTAAGTTAAGCGAATGTACAAAAACTCTTAGTTCTATGAATATTCGGTAAAAGCACAAATTGCTTAAGTGCAACATTCTAGTATCATCTGCAAGTTGCAACTAGTAATTAGTAATAAGTATCTGTTTTAGAAGAGAAGCTTTGCCCATTTAAATGACATGTCGCTTCAGAATTATATATTCCAAATCAATCTATCCAATACGTACACATACATGTATACAAATCGTATATGATTGTCTCCGCCCCTTTGGTGTTTGATGTTTATGTTCTTTTCGATTTCCCGTCGCTCAGGGTTATCGCATTTCCGCTCCGAAGGTATTACTAATAAGTACAATTGCGTCCCGTTTGCCCCATAAAAATCAAATGACCCTCAAGTGCTCTCTCTCTCTCTCTCTTTCTCCCTCTCTCTCTCTCGCTCTCTCGCTCTTCTTATAAGTTTTTTTTAAGTATGTTTTTCTTCAATTTGTCAAGCATAACGTTGTGCACTCTGCACGATGCGTATTTGTATCTGTTAGATACATTTATTTATTTATTTATTTTGTTGGTGTTTTTTTTTTGCTTTTCGCTGAGCGACTTGAGTGAGTTTTTGCTGACTGGCTGGCTGCTTGACGACTTGGCCGACTCTTTTTTGAGCAACAACAACAACAACATGTTTGACATTTTCAATTAAAAATAATTGCTCGCATTTCGTTTTCATTTCACAAATAAACCAAACTAAATTTCCACTGCAATTTGTCAATTTCATCTATCTAACTATCTCGCTCTCTTTCTTGTGTGTGTGTGTGTGTGTGTGTGGCATGAGGCATGGAAATGGAGACGCACAAACACACACGCATTGACCTGACCACTGATTCTCCAATTGAGTTAAAGCTGCAAAGAGGATTTTTCACAACAAAATTGACTTGAATCGGAAATGTGTATTTTCATAAAGTATGCTATGTTAATGCAATGTTATCTTAACATTAATACTATACGCTAATTAACATAGTTTGTTTTGGAAACTGTTCAAAGTAGAAGGAAAAACTTAACTGCATCGCTGCTGGCCATAAATTTATTTTTTGCATTTATTTGTTCGCAACTCTCGAATCACGAGCGTAACTGTATTAAAGACGCCCAAAGATCGCATTCAGCTTTAAGTTGCAAATGGTTTTTGTTGTTGTTGTTGTTGGGGGAAGAGTTATGGCACATAGCGTTTAACCCTGGGCGAGCCAGCATTGAGAGGGTGCTTTGAGCTTTAAGTGAACTCTGTTAATGAATGAAATCGAGAGACGAGCAAATAAACCAAATGCGACGCATACAAAGTACTTCATGTATCTGTAGCTGTAGCTGTAGCTGTAGCTGTATCTGTATCTGTGGCTGTGAATTGCGGCATTTCTTCTTTTGTATCATTGTATCTGCATCTTGCACATTAACGCATCCAACTGAATGAAGGACAGAAAGAGAGAAACAAGAGGAGGTGGAGAGTATTGCCTCGTTTGGCATCGTGTCTGTGTGTGTGTGTGTGTGTATTGAGCTTAAGTTGCATTTGATGAATTTATGGCATGGCAAGAGCGTAATTAAGCATTTAATTAAATATTTTTGGGATGCGGCGACGGCGGCGGCGGCGGCCTAATCTGCTAGAGCGGAATGTTGCCACTGTTGATTGTTGCCACAAAGTGGGCCACCCATCCAGCCAAAGATACCAAAAAAAGATACATTTTTCAAAACACACCCGCGCTCCACGCCAATTGCCACAAACAGTGGCAAACTACTCATAAGTGATTGCATTTGGATGAATGGATGAATGGATAGATGGATGGATGGTTGAATGCCCAGATGTCAATTGTTTACTTCACAACACTCCATTCCCCCCGCTCCCCCGCTAACGATCCCGCTCGCTCGCTCGCTGTGTGTTTGTCTAAACAAAGCCTGAGAATATTGAAAGGTGCTTCAAATGTCAATGCACCGCAATCATATCACATCACAATCACATCACCAAATGGCAGCACCCCCACCGAAACCCTTATCATCATACATACACACCCCCCCCACCCCCAATCGTTGCAACCCCTACATATGTGAGTTGAGGCGTTAAACACTCATCAAATCAGCTAAGCCAACATTCAGCTTCAATGAATTTTCAACAATTTGTGCAATAAAAATATTTTGTTCATTTCGTAAAAAAAAAAAAAACCATTAAAAATAAATGTTTTTTGTTTGTTTATGCTAAACAAAATTCTTAACTTAAGCAGAATCAAAAATTAAAAATTGTTTCGTAACACGAAAATTTGAAGTTTGAATGAAATGAAAAAAATAAAAACAAAATTTGGTTAAAACAAAAAAATCGATTTTTCTTATGGCCCAAAAATCTTTTAATTCAATAATTGAAAATTTTTTGTAACAAATATAATATTAAAATATTTTTAATCAAAGGTTTACTGCAAAAATATATATTTTGTTATGGGATTAAAACTTAAGTTTTGACTAGAAAATGTTTTTTAATATTAACCGCCCCTTCTATCCTTATTTGAATATTTACCAAAATTAATATCCAGTTAAATAATAATTTATTTTCTTCATGAACTCAAACTAATACAAATGCATTTATTTTACCCAAAAACCCACTCACAAGTAAGATACATTTGATATGTCTGTCCGTCTTAAAAGATATTTAATATATCAAATAAAAAAAAAATAAAATGTCTTATGAATTTATGGAATTTTCTACTTGGAATGAAACAACAACAACAAAAACTAACAAAAACATTTCAATTTTTGACATAATTAAATGTGTTTGGCATTTTGCATGGGCGTCACTTTGATATCTTACAGATACACACTTGTATCTCAATCTGTTGCCTTTAATGTGCTGTGCCTTTGGGCAGATGATTAATTTGATTTGTTTTTGGCATAATAAAAAATATATCCTAACCCCAAAAATAGATGCAACCAGCAAAGGGGCCGAAAATGTTAAAGTTTTCAAATGCTAAAAATGAAAAAAAAAAGAAAATGAAAATTTGGTTGCCGTTGCAGTTTGAAAAACAGATCATAATTAACATGAAAATTAGTTTAATGTGTCAATAAAGTGCAGCTCGACAACAAAAAACAAAAATGAAGCTATAACTAAATGTTTTTTTCTGTTTTTGCTTTTGGTATTGTTTTGTTGTTGTCTTTGGAATCCATCAACAGGTCATTTAAATAGTTGGTGACACTTTCGTTGTTGATGGGTTTATTTCGAGTCTGGCATTGAGAGTCGTCTGGTGAAGGGAAGGGGGCCATCCGCGGGGCCTCCCCTCATTTGACTTTGCTGTCGCTCTCTCTCTCTCTCTCTCTCTCTCTGGGGGCCATAAGGGTGGCTCGAGGGGATTTGTAGCTAGAAGATTTGTATTTCGAATTCAGTGAACCTCAAAGATGCATCGGGGATACACTCGACAGAGAGAGGGGTGGGGTAAGAGACAATGACACGTCGCTCTCTGGCAAATGGGTAAACATTAAAGATTTGTTAGTATTTCCCCATTTTGTTCGACAGAGACATGTGAAAAATCGAATCTCAACTGCCAAAGATCTTTTCGAGCACACAATCGAACACATTTTGTTGTGCATGTGTGTGCGTGTGTGTGTTTGTGTATTTGTTTTTCCGCCAAGTATAAACAAAAGCGAAGAGCTGCTGCTGCTGCCGCTGCCACAAAAAGTTGCCACAACAATTTCACGCAATTTCATAAAGGAAATGAGCTCGGGCCAAAAAGAAACAAATAGCCGCCCGCCCGCACCCTCCGCCTCCTCAACGCTCCTTTCGCAATGCCTTTTCCTGAGGCAAACAGTTGCAGCATTTGGTTTTTGTTATTAAACACACACACAGCAGGCCTGAGGGCGACTCTTTATGTGGCAAATCCTATTGGGTGTCGCTCTCATTAAGCTGCCACACCAAACGGAAGCAACAATGGGCGACAACTGCTGCAACAGCTACAACAACAATGACAATAACAACAACAACAACAACAGCCAAGTATCAAGTCAGCAGCCAGACAGACTGCAAAGCCAAATGCAAAAGCCAAATGACATTGACTGCTGCAACGCCTGTCTCTGCCTCTGCCACTGCCGCTGTCTCTGTCTCTGCCACTGTACAGTGGAACAAATTAAATATATACAATACATGCAGCCCATAAATCTATCAACAGTTGAACTTCTTTCTCTATTACAAACAGGTTTCTGTGTTCAGTCAAAAGTTTTCATTCTGTTTTGCAAATTTTCGATAACTTTTTCGTCGTTAGATGGAAGTTCGATTTATAAGTCGACCGACGGGTAATTCAACTAAAAGAAGCTTCTCCATAAGATGAAAGTTTGTTCGAAAACCTTTGAATTAAATTTGTTATTCATTAGATCTAGCCCAAACTACTACTAGGAGAATTCTGATGAAGAATCTTAGTTTAATATTTTTTTGCAGACAAGTTCGGTAATAATATTGGAATTGGAAAATGTTGGCTTGGATTGTTCGAAATTATAGATAATATTTAATTTTTGTATTGGTATCATTGGAATAATTTGTAATTTGTTTTTTTGTTTTTTGTTTGTTTACCCATTGTGTTTGAAATGTTGTTCTTGTTAGTTGTTGTTGTTGTAGCAGTTGTCGAATGTTTGTTTACTTTTTTGTTGTTTTTGCGCTTAAATCTGCATCGACTACTTCACTCAGCACTCGACACACACACACACACACACACATGCACGAATTTATATCTATATAAAATGTATTTTGAATTGAAAATACATAAATATTAGAATGAGAAAAGTCGGCGAACAGAAACCGTTCATGGTACCCTCGCTCTCTCGCTCTATACGATGCCATAGCCCCCCAACCCCCCCTAACACACACACACATTCTTATAAGGGACATCAAATGCATTGGTGTGTGTCTGTTTCTGTGTCTGTGTGTGTGTGTGTGTGTGTGAATGCATCTTTTTTCTCAGGTTTTCGGAAAGCTGGCAGGAAAAACTGTCACAATTTTCAACGTTTCGCTAAATATAGTAAGAAAAACAAAAACAAAGACAGAAACAAAAACAGAAACAAAATAGTACAAAAAGAATATTAAATGGAGCAACAGTGTGCGACTTAAAGATACCCTATACTTTTTTTTAAGGGGAATACCAAACAATATAAATATTGCAAATATTTAAACAAAAATTAAACTGATTTGCATTCAGTTTGCATTAAGAAGTCTTTATCAAATAATAAATAAATAGGGACGATAAATATATTGTGTATCCCTAGCTACATATTTTTATTCTAATAAAAAATATATTCTAAGGACCCTTCAAATAAATGCTTTTAGCTTATAAAATTTTATTTACTCCTTTTTTTGAAATATTCTCGAGATTAATAAATTATTTTTATCAAAAAAAGGTAATTAAAATATCTTGCCAAGTTTATATACCCAAGATACACACTCGAGAGACACACGATTAATGTAATTTGTTGTTGGTTTTATTTTATTTCGTTTTGTTGTTGTTGTTGTTGTTTTAGTAGTTGCTCGTCTCTCGCGTCTACCGTTTGGATTAATTTGTAGAACTTTGCGGCAGACGTTGAAGTCAAAAGAAGACCAAGAAGAATGGCTTCCAACTTCGTCTCCTATTCCTCCTCCTGCCCCTTCCCGCCAACCTGCCTTGGCTGGCAATCGCTTGCATCTCTTTTCGAATGTATCTTTGTATCTATGTGCATCTGTGTATCTGAAAATGCACGCAACTTTCAGGCGCTTCGGATGCTCGAGCCTCATCGTTGTTGTTGTCTTCGTCTTCGTTTTTGTCGTCAGTCTTTGCAATTTTTTGTCAACGCCCTCTGCACGTGTTAATTATGAATGTGTGAAGAATGTGCCACAAATGTGACAAATATTTTTCTCTCTCTCTCTCTCTCTCTCTCTCTACTCCCTCTTAAGGTTGCAAGAAATATTATTCTCTTTATCAAAAGTAACTTATAAAAAATCTAAGAACACTTTTGTTCCTTAAGCGGATTTTTCTAGCTCAAGAGTAAACTTTTCAATACTCAATTCAAGTGCAAAAAATGCTTAAACTAAGTAAATTTATGCTCAAGACTACAGCTTCTTATAAACAAATCTAAAAACAGTTTTTGCATCAAAAAAAAAGTAGAATTTATTTTATAATTTTAAGGCCAAGCAATTGAAAAGTTTCCTTTTTGGGTCAAAAATGCATTTATCTGTTTTCCATATAAAAGAGAGAGAGAGAGAGAGAGGTAGATAGATGGAGAAACGCCTTTCATTATGTCCAAAGTAAAATTTAGTTCGTATCTCTAAGGGGCAGCAGCAAAATGCATTAACTAATTGCAGCTGAACTGCAAAGCGGAATCTTATCTAGAAAGTAACCCCAAAAAAAAATAATAATAATAACGAAACAAATACAAATACTAAAAGTCGATACGTGCGTTGGTTGTGCGGCCGAGGCTTGGTTATGGGCTATTAACATTTGGGGGCATAAATCTGGGCAACATACAGTTGCAAGTAGTACACAAAGTAGTTGCGTCGTTCGATAAGCGACGAGAGAGAGAGAGAGAGCGGGAGCGGGAGCGGGAGAGATATGAAGCGTGGAATTGGACAGGGTAAGGGCGTAACGGCGGGGTGGGGGGGGAGGTGTGGGAAAGTCAGTGACTGTTGCATGCATGTACCATACATATGTATGAGGCGACACTGCACCACCTCCCCTTCAACGACCCTTTGTTGAAAGGAACAAGAAGAAGAACAACCGTTTTGGGCATAAATCAATTCTCTTTTGCATTCGCTTCAAAATATTTGCATTAAAAAACGGCGTAATAATGAGGCAGATACATATGTATATCCATGCCCCATTTGAAAAAACAGACAGTGCCCGCTCGATAGCGTGACCATCGACTTCACAAAATAACCAACAAAATTAATATTTAAGCGACAATTTGATTTTGAACAAGAAGAAAATAACAAAAGGGACATAAAGTTTATATTAAGTTTGTACATAAATAATTTATGCACTTGAACAACTTTTTCTAACAAAAATACCATCTTGGCTTAAATATAATTTGACATCATATCAAGCGCGCACTGTACATAATTAGCAACAAAACTGAAGAGTATTAAGAACCGTCTTCCTTTGATGAAGTTTGGTGTCGCAACTGCTGGAACATTCATATTATGGAACATACTATAATTCAGAACTGGAATGAGCCGGAATCGAAGTTTCAGATGATACAGTAACAAACTGCTTTAAAGAACCAAACCGCCCTTCAAAATCATAACAAAATAACACTAAAAGCTGTTGAAAATATTCAACTGAATAATTATAGCATTTTCTTGAACTAGTTCATTCAATTCTGTCTTTGGTTTCCTTGAACTAGTTCATTCAAAATTCTGTCTTTGGGTTTTTCTGTTTTTTTTTTTTTTTTTCAATTCGAAAATAATGTCATCGTCTTGCTAAATACTTAAGGATCTGCTGGTAGGCAGTAGCAGCAGCAACTGCTGCATGCCACAAGTATTTGCAACAGCGCAAAAAACACTCCCCTTTTTTGTATATTTCTTATTTTGTTGTTGTTGTTGTTGTTGCGAAATGCGTTTTATGCACGCAATTTTCATTTGAGTTGTGAGTGAATTGTTAGTTGGGCTTTTTAGTTCAGTTAAGTTGAGTTTGAGTTTGAGTTCATTGGCTGTTGCACTCTGGCTGCATCCGTTGCCCTTGCCACATTTGCAACGGCCCGCTGCCAACGCTGCGCCCTTCCTCACATTCCTCACAAGGGGGGGCATGTGTGTGTGTGTGTGTTTGTTGCGGCTTTATCAGATGTTGACATTTTTCACATACATATTTTGTTGCTCTTTTTTTGCGGAATTACACTTGAGTTCATTTGCAATAATTGGTTTTTCTTGTTGTCTTCGCTTTGTCGCCACCCGCCCCCCCCCTCGTTGGAGAGGGCGATGTTGTGAAATTTTTGACATATTTTCCAGCAAGGCGGTGTAACTGTCGTCCATTACATATATATTCATATATATAAGTATATATATAAAGTGTTTGGTTAATGGACAAAGTTTTCCTTGAAAGGCGCGCCAAACTATTGCGCACAATATTCTCTAAGTACTTCTCTCTCACTCTCTTCTCTCTCTCTCTCTCTCTCTCTCTCTGTGTGTATTTGTTGCAGGGCAAAACGGCTTGCCGCTGTTGCAAGCACTTCAATATAATCGCACGTCAATCAATCGACACACATTGCTTGGGGCTTGCTGCTTTGTTGTTTTTGGTTTTTTTCGTTGGGGAAGCACCTGTCAAATGTAACGAATGGAATTGGGGAATTTTCGAAAATGTTTGCTTCTCTTTTTCTTTGTTTTTGTGTTTTGGGGAAACTGTTGAAATCTTTTTCTATCCAAAGAGCAGATGGAAAGACTTTTTGTGGTGAAAAATGCAATCTTAAAATATTATATTATTTTGTGACCAGCCTTTGCTCATATACATAATTCTGACTCAAAGAAACGAGTGCGAAATGAAGCTATGAAATCATTAACAGATGAATGTATTCATCAAAAGGAACATACAATTCACAGAGCGAGGGGGGGGAGAGAGAGAGAGCTCCTCTTTGTGATTTTGAATGATGTCTATTTTCAAAGTAAATGTTGCAAAGCGCCTTGGCGAATGGAATGTCTGCCTGCTGCAAATGTGCCATAAACAGTTGAAACAACAACAAAAACAACAAAGCCAAACCAGACTATAAAAAACGACCCCCAGCGAACTTCTTTCTGTGAGTCCGCCAGTCTGCCAGTCTGTCAGTTGATCAATATTTGTTCTGTTGCGGCCTTCAAGTGGCTGCCCCAGCTGCTGCCTGCCATTCAAACTATCATCTACCAAACTGTCTAAATGTCGATTCGATTTTGAAATCAAGCAACGATCTGTGATCTGTTTAACTGCTAGGATTAGTCAGGAAGTGGTTAATGCCGACTAGCCAGCCCCCCCCCCCCCAATCCTTGCCCGCCTCGATTTCCGCCTTGCAGTCGTGCAGCATGCCACTTTGCCGAGCGCAACTGTCGCCGATAAATTTAACTGCAAAAAACAAGAGAGAAAAACAAACCCGAGCGTAGCCCATAAAAATCCGAGCAAGAAAAAGCAAAAACCACCCAAAAATAGTTTTTAATGATTTACCAACCCAGCCCAGCCCCATCCCCACCCACCCACCATCCCCCCTCACCCGATTTCGTGCAGTTTTGTCCGCCGCGACGCCTCTTTAAACGGAACTGCAAATGGCAACGCGAATTTGCCCCTCAATTTGCAATTTCCTAATGAAGTCACCCAGAAATGAAAGTTTCGTGGATGAGACTTTAATTAATTTAGTTAGAGTTTAATTAAAGAAAAATTTAGGTATATTTTTGTCAGTATATACAATAATTTATTTATATTATAAGTATATTTTTCCTTTTTCCGTTTTCGGCTTAAATGAACATCAAATGAAAAGCCTTCAATCAGATCAACTTGCTCTGGATGAATGGCCAAAATTTCATGCAAAACAAAAATACATAAATAATAGTTTAAAAACTAAAAACTAACGGTACACACAATTTGCCCGCTCGACACAAGCCAATAAATTATGCTAGAAAAAATTAAAAATTAAAAGGCAAAAAAATAATAAAAATCTATCCCAAAAAACAAAAACCGAGAAGAACTGTAAAATGTGAAAATACTTCAAAGCGAAATGCATGCAAAAAATAGAAAACAACAACAAAATGTGCAACCAAAAGGGGCATTAAAAAAACATAAGCAAATCGGCCAAAAACCACCAAAAGAAAACGAAATAAAAATACGAAAAGCAAAAAGCGAAAACTAAACAAATTCAATGAAAATAGTAAATTAAAAACTACTTGGCGGAAAATCGGAGCAGGCTGAAAATCAGAAAAACAACAACAACAACAAATAGGGAGATGCGCATCTTTAGCAAAAGTATCTGCAAGATACATTTGTTGTTGCGCCTGCCAAATGAAGCGAAACGCACAAAATTTCAACGTAACATTTTCGTTTTTTCTTATTTTTTCGTTTTTTATTTTTCGTTGTTGCTCTTTTTTGGCTTCTTCGCCCTTGTTGTTGCTTATCTGAAATGTATTTTTTGTTTTATTTATTTTTTTTGTTTTGCCTAATTATTGTTGTTGTTGTTGTTGTTTTTTCATACTCGGGCGGGCATTAAGAAAAACTTTATGCGCCATTGAAGCGTTCGAAAATAAAAGTCGCGTCCGCGTGTGTGTGTGAGTGTGTGTGTGTGCGAGTGTGTGTGTGTGTGTGTGTATTTGTTGAGGTGTGCGTTGCTCGCTTTTGGCTTTTGCTTAGTTCTGGCAGCACATGGCGAAACGGGGCAATTGTAGCAGATCGCGCATACGCCAGCGTGGCCCGCCAAAGCGTTGCTAAATCGATTTAAAAGCTATAAAATAAGCAAAACTACGGTATAGTATGCTAGTGTGGTTCGATAGCTACTATATTTAATAAAAGAAAACCTTCTTAGGCATTCTCAAGGAATTATTATTACAACTTTTTGATGTGATGGCATTTTGTGTGTTGTTGTAAAAAAAGCAAAAGCAAAATAATTGCAGACATTTTTTTGATTCTTATGAATTTTGCCTGTTGCTGAAGGTCATTGTACGGGCGATGTGGGCGTGGCCAGGCGTAGCGGGTGGGGGAAATCTCTCGCCTGCCGGAAAGGCGAAAAACTCCATGCTGAAATCTTTCAGCTCGCTTTGATCTTTTTGGCGCTTTATATTTTTGTTCTTCTGTGTGAATAAATTGAGTAATGCATGGGGGGAAAAACCGCAAAAACCACAGCACCCCCTCCCCCCAACCCACCCAGTGCCGATTCGGATTTTCTTTCTTTGCCTTTGGCGTGAAATTATGGACAGTGGGTTGGAGTGTGGTGTGGTGTGGGGTGGGTTAGGTGTTGGGAGGTGCCGGTCAATGAACGTCTTTGTCCGTGCCCCAAACAAGACACACACACACACACACAGACAGAGAGAGACACCTTTGATGTTTTACTTTTACTTTTACTTTAACGCCTGATGCCCGATCTTTATTTCGTTATGTTCTTGCTTTTTTGCTTGCAGTTGAACGGGCGATGAGCCCCGCACAATCCGAAGACTCTGGACTGGCACCGGAAAGGGGCACAACATACACAACGATCACACTGCCACGCAATGCCCTCAATTTGGCCATCAGTTTTGCAGGTAAGTGCAACAAGAAGAAGAAGAACAAAATTGACACATTCAAGCGGCGGCGCGCCGCCTAATGGCCCACAGCATCAAATAGTATAATTATCTACCAAAACATATATATCAATATATCAACCAACCATATAACGATGGCAGCTGCTTATAAAATCTTTGATGGGATTCGATTGGGATTGAGATTGAGTAGCCCGCATATTGAATTCGAACACAAATTGATAGTTCAATTATTTAGTGCTTGTGATTTTTGACAGCTGTCAGTTGTCTGTTCAAATTGAATGAATTGTTTTTTATTTGATCAATTAATTCCCATAATTATGATCAATTTGTAAGGGTTGCCTGCCGCGCTTTCGCTTATCGCCCTGAGGGTCTAGTCAAATATTTGAGTTGAAAAATATGATAAGAATTAACTAAAATATCGTGACGATATAAGGGATGATTACAACAAACAAAATAGGGGAATGTCGAATATGACCGAACATACTTTTACACAAATTTGTATCTTTAAGCAAACTCAGAGACATACATACATACATCTATGTACATTTATTTGTATCTATGTTTAATTAAATTTTTTGCTAATGCAAAATTGCATAATATTGTGTAAGATGTGTTTCTTTGAGTGTATAGTGTAGTTAGTTGGCTTTTGAAATATGATTTGTTTGTTGTTGTTGCTGTTCGTTCCATCAACTATTGAGTCATAAGCAATTCATTTATGTACATGGCCCTTTTGCTGTCTGCCTGCCTGCTTCAATTTGCGGCTCTTGTTTTGTGGTTTTCTAGTTTATCATACTATTTTTGGGGGTTGCGGTCGAACTGTCTTGATCTCCAGCCAGCCAGCCAGCCAAAAGTGGGCCGATACGATTTAAATGCGGAACGCGTTCGCGTCGCGATAACGATGGAAAAAACGAGAGAACATGGCGCTGCTTGTTGTTGTTGTTGTTGTTGGCGGCGACGTCGCCACTGCCAAAATAAATCATCATTTCAATCTGCCAACGATGACACCCCCTCGAACACCCCCTCGCCACCCCGCAGGCGTGGCGAGTCTGTCGACGGCCAGACATTACTATAATACATATTTCTTGTCTGCATCCGTAGTTGATGTTGTCTCGTTGTTTGTAGCCAACAAATTTGTTCGTCTCCCTGACTAATCTCAACATATTGCAAGATAAGCGGCAAGAGATTCGCTATGCCGTATGAATGTAGTCGGGAGGAGAGAGAGAGAGAGAGAGAGAGTAAGTTAGCTGTAGACTAGGACTGTGTCCCATCGCTTAGAGAAACAAAAAACATGGCCTTGACTTGAAATGAAGAAATGTTGAATTCTAACAAAATATAGCTTTCAAATTTTCGAGTGCTGAGTGGTTAAAATATCCATAATGATCAATAATCTAGATAAGTTTTATAAGAAATTAATTAAAGACCCAGTTGGGAAGCGATTTTCGCCATGCCGAATATTGTATACACTTGCAAAGTGTTGCACTTGTTTTTCATGCTGCAGCTAAATCTTTTCGCAGATCTTATGCTATGGTTATTCGATGCGGATGACAAAACTGCAACAGAAAGAAAACCTCGTTCAAAATTTCAGCTTAAAAACTGAGGGATTAAATAGTTTAGTAGCAACAAGCGGACATAGCTCAATCGAATCAGCTTACAAACCTAACCTTTCCTAACCTTTTTTTTTGTTGTTAAAAACTTATAGTTTGCGACTTGGCCATGTAAGTTTCCCACTTGTTTCCGAGCTGAACAAGACTTCAACATTTTTTTTTGTCTTCCGAATCCTTGTTGTTGTTGTTATTGCCGTCTGATGTCTGACGCAAGCGTCTGTAAAAAAGTTGTGCGACAATGACGTCGTCTCTTGTCGATTACGTTGGCCCAAATGAAGGTTTGGGACGTTGCCGTTGCCGTTGTTGTTGGTTGGCAAATTGCCCAAAACAACAAAACAGCAAAACGGCAAAACGGCAAAACAGAAAATGAAGCAGTGGCATCCACTCTTCGAAATGCTGCGAAATGCTGGCCAATGCGTATAGTTTTATTGCTCGCCAAACAGTTTATTAACGGGTTGTGTTTTTATTTGGCCAAAAGGCGCGGCTGTGTCGCATGACGAGCCGTTGACAGAATTGGTAATGGAGACCAAGGCAAAACAAACAGCTAAAAACAACAAGTGCGGCTAACTGAGCTGGCCAAAACTACCGAAACAGTATTGTAATATAGTAAATGTTAGGAACGAAAACGAAAACTAGATTAAATATTCATTTTTGTAAAGGCGAAACTTTATTCAGAAGCGTCTTTGGGAGAATCTTGTTCAAAGAACCTAAAGATTTCCTGCAGAGAAACGGTTCAGTGTTGAACTTTGAACCTAGAGGAGTTAAACTCTTCGTACTATGATTAATGATGTATCTTAAAATATATATATTTCTCAATCGCTTTCAATTCACAGAGCGCAATGATCTGTCCTATCCGCCTGTTATCGGTGCACTCAATCCAGTGGGTCATGCGGCCGATTTCCTTTTGCCCGGCGATCGTCTCCATCAAATCGATGGCATCTCCACAATTGGTCTGAGCAATCAGAAGATAATGACAATGTTGTGCGCGAATGGTGCCGATGCCGCTCCAGCTATTGTTGAGATTGAATATTCCCTACCCGAATGCAGTAAGTGCCAGGACGTTGTTCGTCCCTTCTATCTGTCTGTTTGTTTGTGTCTCTTGCTTATGTTTGGTTTGATTGTTTGAAACAGTTTCGCAGAATAGTTTGTATGTTACCTCGAAACTGGCGCAGATCACCGTGGAACGGGAGAGCGGCTGTCTGGGTCTAACGTTGCGAGGGGGCGGCGATTATCCCTTGATCGTAACCCACGTAAGACTGCACGGACCTGTCTACAAGACGGGACGCATCAAGCCCGGCGATCGTCTATTGCGCGTCGACAATGTAAGTAGTATGTCATTATAAAGTGATGGAAAACACCTGCCAAACACACTTTACCCACCCACCCATCCATCCAGCATGCTGACACTCACTTCCGTAACCAAATATATTCATAAATAAATCATATTGTCTCTCTCTTTCTGGCTAGATCTCGCTCATTGGCAAGACGTTGGTGGAGGCCCAACAGATCATTAAATGCGGCCACGTTTCCGGCTATACAAATCTTACCATCGAATATGATGTCTCCGTTGTGCAGAACGTTGAGTTCTCGATGGGTCCGCTGATTATCGAAATCGAACGGCCGATGAACGATAAATTGGGTCTAGTGCTGTGCAACTATTCAAGCGCCAACGCCAACGGCTCCAGCTCGGCCGTTACAGCAACAAGCAGCAGTACGGATCGCATCGATGAGGTTAATCAATCGGATATATATATAGCTAGCATTCTACCCGCCAGTATAGCCGATCGGTGAGTAACAAGAGAGATGCAAATCTATATAAGTACTATTTGTTAACTCTTTTTGGATTGGTTGCAGCTGTGGCGCCTTATCCGTTGGCGATCAGGTGCTCTCGATCGATGAGACAATGATTGAGAGCACGCATTATACTCCCGATGAGGTGATGACCATGTTGGACACCAGCACACGCGGCTACACACAAATGCAGATAATGCCAGCCTATGCTTTAGCGAGACGCGGTAAGTTCCACATAAAAACCAGAACAGAACAGAACACAACAAACAACAATTCAATACAATACAACACAACTTCACGACTAGTTACATGCTGCGTGCTTTTTGGTTTTGTTTTGTTTTTCTTTGGCTATCGAAGTGCTACAATCGGCGGCGGTTGCTTGTGCAACGCCAAAAAGCCTTCCACGGCGCCCCCCATCCACAAATGGTGCTTTGAAGGTTGCGTTGCGTGGGTGTCTGGCTGGCTAATGAACAAGCTAGGCAGCCAGGCAGCAGCAGCTAGTCCAAAAAATGCGGCGAGAGTAACTCAAACAGTTTGCCATGTAACAAGAGATCAGAAACCCGTCACTCAATATTCAAAGTTAATAAACCTTATTTAGATAAAGGCTAACTAATTTAAAGATTTATTAGAAATGTTCTTAATAATATTATTTGGATGGGATTAGTAATCAATCAAAATTCATAGAGTAGAACTTATTACATATATTCGCAAGGTTAACAACTTTTTAAAAATATATTATTCTTCGACTCAAAGAAAATCCGTTCACGAACATTTTCCAGTACTAATTAAGCCAACCTCGCTCTATAATGGTGAATGCCAATCAATTTGTTTTTGAGTGCGATGAAAAGACGAATAATTTGACTTTCAGAGTGAAGTGGAGGGGTGGCGGGGACAATGGGCGACTACTTTAGACCGTAAATTCTGGGGCAAGATCGACAGGCAAATAAACAGCAATGAGGCGCCCTTTTTTGGGGGCACACACACACGCACACTAAGCTGCGGATTAGCTGCAGTTGAAAGTGTGTCTGAACTATTTCTCACACATGGTCATCAGATGGAAGCAACCTCCTTCCCCTCCATCTCCTTCTCCTAATCCACAACCTACTTTTGCAACAGGGGCCAAAAACTGTGTGTGTGTGTGTGTGCGTGTTAAAAGCTTTTTTGGCCAAGTTTGGGCAGCAGCAGCAGCAGCAGTAGAAGAAGACTCTTCGTTAGGCATAGCCTGTAAATAGTGGCTAGGCAAGCGACAGCTGGTCACAGAGGGGCGTCTAAAAATAACAAAGAGGCATCGCTTGAGGGGAAACAAAAACTAAATAGATAATCTAGCAAGATCCATACTTGATCAAAAGTCTGCTAAGTTCAAAGGAGGCAATATTTTAAGTTCAAAGTAAAGTAAAAGAAATCCATTTTTCATAAAATAATTAATTTATGTACAAATAATTTTGATTCAAGGAAATATAGTTTTTAAATAATTGCAAATATTCTTGAATCACTTTTAGCTCGACTTTAATCATTTCTTAAAGTACAAAAAGTCCTTCAATATGAGAAAACAATTTGGAACCAAGTTGAATTCAACTTTAACTTACGTTTTAGTGGAACCAAGGCTTAACTCTTTTGAACTAACTTAAACTCTCAACTCATTTTTTCCCTTTCCAGGCATAACATCGCTGGGAAGCCCAAAGTATAGCTTCAGCACATTGGAATCACGCAAGTCAACCGGCCGCCAGCAACGGCAACGTTTCTTGCGCAAAAGTTCGGTCACACTGGAATCGAATGGTGGTGGTGGCGGCGGCGGCGGCGGCGTTGGTGGACCATCGAATCCCAGCTTGTGTCGGGCCGAAAGCTTTCCGGTACTGCTCGATTGTAGTCAGGGTGCTGGCATTGTGCTGGGCAACGTTAGCAGCTGTGGCCGCGCCGTAACTATTGCCCAGATACTGCCCGATTCCGTAGCGGATCGCAGCGGCTGCATGCAGGCGGGCGATCGCATTGTGGCCATCAATAAGATGTACAGTCTGGATGCGGCGGCGATGCGACAGTTGCTAGAGGGTCGTTGCACTGGCAACGCTGGCTCGCCCACGGCTGCCAACTGGCTCGAACTGGAGGTGGAATTCGATATGCCCGATGCGGTAGTTCCCTCCAGTGGGGTCTTCAATGTCAAGCTGTTGCGTGCGGGCAAATGTGGTCTGGGCCTGAGTGTGAGTGGCGGCTCGAGTGCCGGCTTGGTCATATCGGATGTCAAAATGGGTAGTCCCGCCCATCGCTGCGGTTCGCTGCGGCCGGGCGACATACTGCTCGCTGTCGATCAGCATCCCGTGCAGCATTTCAATGTGGATGCCCTGCTCAAGGAGCTGCCAAACACACAATCGTCGGCGGCGGCGGTAGCAGCGGTCGCCCCATCCAATCCCGACTTTACCACTTTGACGATCAAGCGCGTAGTTCTGCCCGATTTTCTGCCCAGCCCCATTTACAGCAATTGCAACTACAACGATTGCATTTCGCTCAAGTCTAGCACACCGCAGCCGGACTACTTTCGGGGTCCCAGCTTGGATGAGACGGGCAGCCTTCAGTCCGTCCAGCTGCGGCATGCGCCGACTCCAGCAAATGGTGTTTGGCCAACGGCTGCCAATGGCTGTTCGAGTAGCCGTTCCTTTGTCGGGGCACCAAATACACAGAGTCTGACCACCGAGCTGCACGAGGCGGAGGAGGAGGAGGATGAACAGGATGGGGAGCAGGATCAGGAATCGCATCATTATGGTGGCTACGAGTTGAATCGATATGCCAGGTAAGTGGAAGACTTTGATCCATATTTATCGATTATAATCGATTTTAAATGTTTTTGGCCTAAAAAGTGTCGACTGCACGGCATTGCCACCGCCGATGGAGAGCAAGGTTTATGGCTCAGCGGCCAGTTCGAGCAGCAAGAGCAGCGGCAGCAGCCTGCACCAGATCATCTTTACAGTACACCTCAAGCCAATGGGCGGACTACTGGGAATAACGCTAGCCGGCAGTGAGGACATTACCAAACCGATAACAATTAGTGCCATCGTTGAAGGTGACCTTTAGAGTAAATACTTCTTAGCTCTCTCTCTCACTCTTTGCTTTTGTATCTTTTCAGGCGGCATTGCGCATAAGAATGGCCAGATTCGTGTCGGGGATCAACTGCTGGCGATCGGTGATCATTCGGTGCAGGGAATGTCTCTGTCCCATGCCACCAGTCTGCTGCACAATCTGAGCAATGTGGTGGATCTGAAGATAATGCGCAGTCACGATACGACCAACAGTGCTGGCGGCACCTCAAACTTGCCCCAACAGACACAGGCAATCTATGCGAGAGTGCAGCGACGTCCGCGCAGTCCGTCGGCCAACACTGAGGCAAGCAACAATAATGCCACCGATACACAGCAACAACAGCAGCAACAGCAGCGCATCTTTCATGTAACACTTTACAAGGATAAAGTCTACGATGATTATGGCTTTTCGGTCTCGGACGGACTCTACGAGCGTGGCGTGTTCATCAATCGCATACGCAGCGGCGGCCCGGCCGATATGTGCGGCCAATTGAAGCCCTTCGATCGCATTATGCAGGTAACTAGTTGATACAGTGCGCCCTCGTTGGGGTAAACTGAGAGAGTTTTCTCTTCTCTCTCTCTCTCTCTCTTCAAGGTCAACGAGATGAAGACGCAGGACTTTGATTGCTGTTTGACGGTGCCTTTGATCGCTGTTGCCGGCGACAAAATCGAGATGATCATGCAGCGCAGCGAGTAAGGTGACGACAACAACAAGGCCACCTGTGCGTGCACCACACAATCCACACAAATTCACACGATCCACAAAATCCACGAATTAAAAAACCAACTTTTTTTTTTTGTTTTGCATAATCTTTAACTAGTTGTATCTTAAGTATCTTAATGCTAAGTGTGCCATCTTAATTGTATCTAACGAATGTCAAACAATTCTCAAAAACCTCTTCTTGCTCCCCCCCCGCCTTATACTATGCCTTAACTAATTTTAACGACAATAAGTTATGCCATTTGCCATGTGCCTGCGATGTTTTTTTTTCTTCGTAACCAAAAAAAAATAAAAAATTACAAATTGTGGCAACAATTTTCATCTTTGAAAACGTAGCTCGATATATTAAAAACTATATAAATTAAAATATAAAAAACAAATAAAAATAAAATTTATCAAAATCTTTCTATGGAAAAAGCTTTGGCTGCTTTTTATTTGCAATTGACTAAAAGTATTGAGATTGTTTTTAGCTATTTTGAACTTTAGTTGGGTCCGGGTTTTCAATACTATTCGAATATTGATACTTTTGTTGACGTCATTCGATTTCGCACTTTGAGCCTTTAAAACAAACAACAACAAGACGTAGAAGAAGAAGAAGAGCAACAGAAATAAATAAATCCCGGACGTCAACGTCCGTCTTGTTGTACAAAAGATTATCAATGAGTAAGTATTGTTATCATTTATTATAAAAACAAAAAGTAAATTGAGTTCCAATAAACAATAACAAAAAACCGAATAAATTTATGTACATATATCGAATGTTGTCGAACAAATAACAATAGATCTAGTATAGTCGATATGTATAAATATTTGATTTGTTGATCTTAAGTTTCTACTATTTTTGCAGGATCTCCAGACTTATACTTACTTCCAGATCGACAAAAAAAAAGATTAAACAGCTTACAGGGTGTCTAAAGTAACTCGCAAGTTTCGAGAATTAAAATTTTTTTTATAATAAATCCCATTCTGTGGGCGGCCTTCCCACAATCTTGCCCCTCTCACCCAAAGCCTGGCTCTACTCTGAGCATTCCCTTTCGCAAGATAAGACGGAGGTGACGCAGACATTAATTAAAAGAAAAATATTATTATGATTTATATTTAAACAGAATTTAATGAGATAAGGCAGCTGATCTGGGCTGGTTTATTGGGAGTGCGATTTGGTTCCAGCAATCGATTGACGTCAATGGTACAAAAACAACAAAAACAAAAATATCAAATCCTGGTGGAAAAGTCAAGCGGCAAATCGAGACAGCCGGTAAACACCTATTGCCAATGGACTTTGGATGCCGAATCCATTGCAGAGATAACCCAATACACACAAATGTGTGCGTGTGTGTGTGTGTAAATGGTCAAGTAGCATTGACATCAGCCGCCCCCTCGTCTAGGTTTGTAAGCGTGTTGGTGTGTATTGGAGGCTTGCCAGCAGAGAGCTTGACACAGTTTCGATTTGAGTTTGGCTGTACAGTCATCTCTCTGTATATGCGAAAATCTTTGATCGCTAAGAAAGTTTGGGTTGGATAGAGTCGAACCGAATGTTGACAAACTTGCCTTTGAATGAATAGCTTCCAAGGACAATTGCATTATTTTGTATCTTAAAGCAAGTTCCACTGTACCAATGCACTTGTTGAACAAAAACTTTGCATAAATTCTTCTTCTTCGTTTCCAACTCTTGCTTTCGTTCGCTCGTTTCTCTCTCTCTCTCTCTCTCTTTAAACTTCACCGTTGGAGTGAGAGCTTTGAAGCTTTGGTTCGTCTGCCGTCGGCGCAGCGACTTTGATCTGCATCGGGTTCGCTTCGCTTATCGTGTTTAAAGTGCATCTGGCGGCAACGACGCGTTTGCTTGTACTTTGCATTCGACAAGGAGAACGGGGAGCGAGAGGCTACTGTGAAAAAAGCTTATCTCAGTGCCGTTATACTCCGCTCAGCAGCCGCGGCAGCAGCGACGTCAACAGCGCGAGGCCGAAGCTCAAGTCAAGTCAAAGCATAAAATTGCGGCTCTGGCAGCTGATCGGCTCAGTGCTGAGACGAACGTCGAACGTAAACTATAATCGAGGAGCATAAGAATTTCTACAAAAACAAAGAGAATATATAACGGGTACCTAAAAGGAACGTGCAAGTGCAAGACTAAAAAGAACAACAACAACGATTAGATTAGTTTAATGAAAAGCTTCTTCGATAATCGAATAAAACTTTAAAGTGTCAAAGACGTCAAAAAGTGTCTGTGAATAGAATGTAGACAGACTGCAACAACAAAAACAACAACAAAACAGAAGTGAATACAAATAATACAAAAAGAACAACAACTACTAAAAGATGTATGTGGCAAATACGACGGGCGGCCTAATGCTGCAAACGATGCTCTATTTGGCAAATCATACGAGTCGTGCGGCAGTCAACACATTGATCGATCTGCCACCGGCGCCTAAAAGTGGTAAGTGCCCCCCTTCCCAACCAGTACAGTGTATGTTGTTGCACCACAATCTGTGGCAAGTCAGAACTTTAAGAATTGTGGTTAGACTTGAAATATGTAGATACTTCTATATATGTATACAAAAATATATTTTATTTATTTTTGTCATTTGATTTTGTCGCTTTGAAAATGCATATCGCAGAAATCGAATATTTCAAGTAAACACTTACTTTTTCTTTAAGTGCATTCTATTCATATCAATAAAATAAACCTTTTTTATGGAGCTTTATGAGTAATCCCAATTAAAAAAAAAACAATGCCCAGCCACTTGACAGACTTTGTTAATGTGTCTATAAACTTAATGATATACTTAGATCGTTTGACTATATACCCTATATAAACAAGTTAAATAAATTGATTGATTCTAATCAAAACAGTTTCCTAACAAACTCTTAACAGATTCATTAAGAAATCAATTTAAATGTCTGAAGTATTAATTTAAGTTTTACTTACACTGAGATAAACTATTTAAACTTCCCTTGTCGAATGGACTTATGTAAGAATTACAGTCTGACTTTTAATACAATTTTGTTTAGCATTTTCCAAGAATATTTAAAAAGAGACTCTGAATATATTCGAGTATTGTGAATGTATTTCAAACGAAAAAGAGAAGAGAAGAGACGACGGCAAAGAAGAAATCTTCGGCTTGTTGGGCAAGCTTCGAAATTCGAAATTCGAATCCGATCGAAAGCTTTTATAGATGCATCCGTCATGGCTTCGATTTGAAATTCAAATCAAAATCGCTCAAACTTCAATTCGTTTTGGTTTCAAAGCAAACTTCAATTGCAAAATACTCGACTTGTGGCAAGTCGATTCTTCCGATGTTTATATTTACTTTAATACTAGCTTAATGATAAGCACAAAGACATCAACTATGACGACATTCGAACAGTGCCACGCAACGCTGATCAATCGCACAGAGAGCGGATATCAAATGGCAATCCAATAGGAAGATAAAGAAGTTGTTCTTGGTTTGGGTTTCGCTTGAGCAAACATTCAATGACAAATCCAAAAGATTTTTGAACTACTTTAACATAGCTGTAACAGCTAACAGCTTTGCATAACAGAATGTGCCCATGTTAATTAACATTTTGCCTGCATTCTTTCAGATATCAATGAGGTCAAATGTTTCGGTGTCTATGGCTGTTTTCCCTTGAATGGACCCTGGAATACCGTGACCCGAACCATAAGTGTACATCCCCAGAAGCCCTCCGAAATTGAAACGCATTTCACGTTGTACACACGACGCTCGATGGATCAGGAGAAGTACATCGATCTCAATGATCCGGACAGTGTGCAGGGCTTGGGCATCAATAGGCGGGGCAAGATCTATTTGATTGCCCATGGCTATCTGGAATCGGGTGTTATACCCTGGATGGTGGACTTGGCCCGAGCGCTGCTCAACAATTGTCCAGAAAACGAATGTTCGGTCATCCTGATCGATTGGGGTGGTGGCGCCAGTCCGCCCTATGTCCAGGCTGTGGCAAATATACGATTGGTCGGTGCAATAACGGCGCACGTGGTCCACATGCTGTACGAAGAACTACGTCTACCCAATCTCGATAATGTGCACATCATAGGACACTCGCTGGGCGCCCATCTTTCCGGCTATGCCGGTTCGCATTTGCAGCGTGATTTTGGCTTAAAGTTGGGACGCATTTCGGGCCTTGATCCGGCCGCACCGCTCTTCACCGAAACGGATCCCATTGTGCGTCTCGATCGTTCCGATGCTCACTTTGTCGACATCGTCCATACGGATGCGAATCCCCTGATGAAGGGTGGCCTGGGCATCATACAGCGTTTGGGTCATGTGGACTTCTATCCGAACGGTGGCTTCGATAATCCTGGCTGTGACAAGAAGTTCCAGGATGTCATGAAAAGCAATCGCAAGGCAACACTGTTCACCACAATGCAGGAGTTCCTTGGCTGCAATCACATACGCAGCGAACAATACTACACCGAGAGCATTGAGGGCAAATGTCCTTTCATGGGCATCAGCTGTGATTCCTTCGATGTAAGTAGAGCCTAACTAACCAAGTAATTCTTCAGCTTATCTTTATTCTCTCCCTCTTCATCTTTTAGAGCTTCAAGGATGTCAAGTGCAGCAGTTGTGATGAGCCGGGAAGTCTATGCATGCGCATGGGCTTTCACAGTCACGAGGATTATAAGGCGCTACTGGCGAAGGGTCTACTAAAACCGGATCATGCTCCACCTGTCTTCTATCTGATGACCGGAGATAGGAAGCCCTTTTGTCGCCAGCACTACAAGATAACCGTGCGTGTCTCCAGTCACGACGAGAGCAACCTGCATGGCGGCGAGATAGGCACCCTCTCGATCCGTTTGCACGAGGAGCATCACGATAAGACCAACAACATTCGCAAGAAAACCACGGAACGCATGAAGTTCTCATCGAAAGCAATGTACTTTGAGCCGGGCTTTGAGTATACGGCTTTGGTACCGGGTCGGGATCTGCGGGAGCCCGAGCATGCGACCGTCTTTTGGGAGTACCAGACAAACTTTCTCAATCCGCTGACTTGGCGCATTCTCTCCTCGCCGAAAATCTACCTGGAGTATATACTGATTGAGTCGCCGGAGTTGAGCGATTTCTATTTGAAACTGTGTCCGCTGCACGAAAGCGCCATTCTATCTGGTACGGAGAATGTGCTACACACAAAATACTGCAAGGAATAGGCGCGACCGACCATTCCCAGTTCCCAAACCGAAAGCTTTTCTTTTTGCGCTGCGCTCAAAACAAGGCAATAAATTTCGTTAGACTGTTAGACTTAGCGTGGCACACAACCATCCAACCAACAACAACAGCGGGCAGTGTGTGCGTGGTGTGTGTCTAAATGGGAACAGACTGTTCCCGCTATTTAGCAGAGACACGCACACAAACGGAGTTACTAAAAGAAAGCATTTTGTATTTAAATAATAGTATTCCGATTATATATTTATATAAGTTAAACAAATTGCAACGGAGGCGGAAGACAACACACACACACACACACACACATGCATACTACTATTAAGATCAGTTTGTGCATGTATTTGCGTGTGTGTGTGTGTATATATTTAATTGTTATTTATACTTAAAATTCTCTTAAATTAATCCTTCTTTTTTTTTTTACTTAATTTAAGAATATGGCAAATAAACAAACAAAAATGAGAAAAATCAAATCAATTTTGTTGTCTTTATTGAGTGTTCACTTTACTTCAAAAGGTAATATCTGTTTGCATTTTTAGATAAGAATTCCTTCGCTGAAAAAATTCTTTGGCCTGAGAACCAAAAGTTCTTTGAATCCGAATCAGCTGTTCGGATTTTTCTGATTTTTAATGAATTATACAAAAAAAAAGAACCAAATACAGTAGAGCTTCTGTATAACGAATCTCAGGGGGACAAGAAAAAGCTTCGTTACAGAGAATGGGGTTTTTAGATGGAACCAGGTTCTAAAGGGTTCTGAAAATTAATTCGTAATATAAATAATTCGTTGTATCTATGTTCGACTGTACGATAAATTTCATGTTATGGATCCTTTTTTGTTCAGCTTCTTCTCAGTTTCGTGTTGTTAATAATTTAAATGCTTATCTCGTTGAGTGTATCTATCGGATATGCGCGTGTGGCGTGTATCTTTTACATATAATTGATATTATCTGCATTTGATTTTTTCTCTTCTTCTTTCGTTTCGTGTGTTGTTGTTGTTGGTGAACATTCCACAGGTTCCAGAATTTCTGGCCTGTCTCTTCTCGTGTCTCTGTGGTTGCATTCCCCCCCCCCCACTCTTGATGATGATCATGTTGACAATCCGGCTGCCAAGGCAATTTCTTGGAAATATTTCGAACTGTTTGAGAAAAACCTTTTTTGTGGTTTTATTTTTGTTGTTGTTGTTGTTTTGGTTTGATTCGATGTTTTGTGGTTTCGACCAGCATTGAAAAAGTTTGACTCTTTTTTTGGGGGGGGGGGGAATACTTGAGCATATTCATTAATAATGTTTAATGATCTCGAATTGTGGCCTACAAAATGTGTCACTTGCTTGCCACACACACACACACATGCACAATAAGGGGTACACTTTGAAAAAAATAGACAGAGAGAGAGAGAGAGAGAAGCGAATGTTTGAAAAATGTGCAAAAAAATCATAAATCATTTTTAAAAATAATTTCTTGTTTTTAAAATTTTTTGTTGTAAGTAAATTGTTCAAAAAAATTTTTAAATATTAATATTATACTAAAAAAATTCAAATTTCCCAATTTTAAATTTTTAATTTAATTTGTAGCATAACAGGACCTAAGGACCTCAATTCAAATAATAAAAAATTTATTTCGAAAAAAAAAACTGAAAATATGTTGAGAGAATATAAATCTTTTCGAAGCATTTAAATTATATTTCATTCATCTAAAAGCAAAGCTGAATTTTAGTAATAAATACTTTTTGCAGTGTATTCAATTATTTTGCCATTTTTTTTTATATTCGTTTTTATTTATTTAATTCTTTCTTCTTGGCTGTCGCTCTTAAATTGCATGCAGCTGCCGGCCGCTCTCCTCCACCTCCCCCTCCCACTCTCATCTTAATTAGTCGTTCACCTAGCATACCCTCTACCCCTATCCCCCCCACCCACACGCCCATCAACATAAATCAGCGTCTAGCCATTTGAGTTTATTTGGTTGTTGTTGTTGTTGTTGTTGTATAAGAGCGCCGGCTGAGCGACATCAAATGCAAAACTCAAATCAAAATGTCATAACTTCAACGAAGGCGACACAAGCGACAATACGTCAACATGTCAGTCTACCCCCCACCCACCCCACCCCCAGCACTCAACCCCTTCTGCTCACGTTTAATTAGTCGCCCTCTCTCCCACTCTCGCTCTCGCTCACTCTCTTCTCGAAAGTTTTACGTCGGCGTCGCTAACAAATCACGTAATTATGATTGAGCGCAGCCAACGCCAGCTAACCTCACTCCCCCCCCCCCCCCACCCCATCTCTCCTACAACCCCATCTCTTCAAGCCTTGCGGCACATTTTGGGGCTTCTTCGTTGATGGGCGCGTGCCTAAAAATAAATCTGTCCAGCTTGCACAGCTGCCGTAATTGAATGCAAATGCCCAATCCAAAAATATATCAATTTGAGCTACATAGCCCCCCGCCCCCGCCCCCGCCAACCGACCCACCACTCACAACTCTCCACTCTCCAACAAAAAGAGAAGAGGCGACAATCTGCTATAAATTATCGTGTGTAGGTGCCATTCCCCCTCCCCCCCCCCCCAATGAGCAACCGGCAATGCTCCATTGTGTTTGCTGACGATGCGTGGAAAACTAATTTTCCAGCCTCCACATACCCCGCACTCCATCCAATTCAGTCAGCCTTTTCCTTTTTCCTGTGTCGTATATATAAATTCTTTTTTTTCGCCTTCTTTTTTTTTTGATATTCATAATTTGTGGCGTGTGTCGTTGGCTTCTTGCTTCACTCCATGCTTTGTGGCATGTTGTTAAATTGCACCACGTGTTTTTGATAATGACGACATAATTATGCACAAGAGCCACCCCCACCACCGTCCCCAATGCACTTATTTATCCCCCATCCCACAGAGAGAAAGGGACCAAACCAACTTAGTGCCAAGCTCGTTTTACGGTATTCACTTTGTGAATGATCGTAAAATTGTTGCGAGATTTTCGCGAGCAGCAATAAGTATGCTGTATATACATACATATGTATGTATGTATTTAGTCATTCTCTCCATTGTTTTTTTCTTATTTTCTATTCTTTGCCAAATCAACAATTTATTCGCTTACCTTGCTTGGCTTCACTTGCGCTGAGAAAAATATCAAATCAATAAAGACAGCAATCAAATTAACACAATTTTAATTGTTTAAATCAACGGTTATTAGCGCTGAACGACGCGACACGAACGTAACGACATACATATGTATGTATGTTATGTTTTGTAACTGTTTATGCTGGCCGCCTCTCTCTCGCGCGCTTTTTACATACACATGTATGTGTGTATGTACCTCTGCACATTGAGCAAAAGAAAAATACTTTTCATTAAAAGATGCTGGAGCAGCAACTAAATCGATGAGTATTTTGCTGATTTTCCCGATTTTAGTGATTTTGTTTTGCATTCGGATTGTTAAACACTTCACTTTTTCTTTAGACAAAATAATAAAAATCTTTCGTGACGCTCACACACATGCATATGTATGTATAAAACAAAGCCTTCAGCTGCACGAACTCCTTTAATGAGCGCAAAAGCCTAAAGGCAGAAAAGGAGTGGGGGAGTGGAAGGGGCGTGTGTCAGTCACAGAGAACAGAGAGCACACAAATATTGGCAAACAAATGAGATGACAAAAATGTGTGTATGCACGTATATGTATGTATGTACGTATGTGTGTGTGTATGAATGTGAGAGGGACTTGGCGATTAAAGTGCAAAGTAAATAATCATACAAAGAAACCGCTTGCGGTCATATAGAGCACTAATTTAAATATCATTAGTAAACAATTAAAACAAAAGGAAAGCAAAAAGGAAAAACGAAACGAAAACGAAAAAGGACCCTTTGAATACTGAGAGAGAGAGAGAGAGAGAGCGGGAGAGAGAGGAAACGTTAACAATGCGGAATTATCGCAAGCCGCCTGTCAACGCGCACCACGCCCACAAACGTTAGGCAGCAGAGGGCGTAGGTAAACGAAGGGGAGGGGGAGGGCAGGCTTACATAAATGTCACAGCAGAAAACATTTGTATGGAAATGGAGAGCCGAGAGCCAAGCGCTGAGAGAGACAGAAATCAAAGGGCGACCCCGATTTTTTGTTCTTGTTTTTGTTTTCTTTTACGTTGTTTGTTAGCTTTACGCAAAGTTGTGACAGCTACCAAAAACAAAAAACAACAACAACAACAACAAAAGGATTGCGTTGAGGTAGAAAAAGGTATTTTATGTAGGGGGAAATTTTAAATTTTGCCTTTTTGCCCCATGATTGCATTGTGAACAATATTTGTCAAAAAACAAAAAAAAAAAAACACAAATCTAAAGCAACCCCTTCACACCCCCGAACAACCACACACCTTTCGAACAGGACGAAAAAAAAAAAAAAATTATATTAACTGGAATTTAACAAAACTCTGAAATTAAATACAAAAATCTTAAAAATCAAAAATTATGAAAGCCGAAAATGAAAAAGTTTCGGAAAAACAAAAATAGAGAAAAATATGTTTTAATCATATTTTCGGGCTTAAAAAAAACCTTTTATTTGCATAGAGGTTTTTTTATAGCCTAAAAACCATTCGAATAATTTTTAATATATTTTATTACAGTCGTTTTAAATTTAAAAAAATAAACTATTTCTTTTCCTTGCAAGCTTCCACAATCTTCTTGCATTTCCCAAAACTTTACTATTATGAACAGACTTTTCTTTCGGACACGATTGTTATTAAGACTTTCGAATGGTTTCTAGTGAAGAATTATCTTAAACGTTTCCAAAAATATGTTTCTTTCGTAAACTGTTTTCCGGGTTTTCCCTGTCATGAATACTTTTTGGTAGTCTTTTTTGCTTGCTTATAAACGTGTCTTATCGGTTGAAGGGGATTCGCAGCCTGCGGCAATTCACATGGACACGTGCCGCACCCCCCGTCCCGTCTTGGCTAAGTGCGCAACCAGCAACAACAACAACAACAACAACTATAATCAGCACCCGTTTTTCGACCGCAAGTCACCTGATGATGCTTTTCCCATGCCCAGGCCAACTGATGCTGCTGCTGGCCCACCCAACCACCCGCCCCCCTTAAGCACATGGGCGTTGTTGTTGTGGCATGAATTACCCAGACAAGGAGCGAAAGAGCGAGAGAGAGAGAGATGTATGTGTATACAATATTTGATTGTAATATGATCCTGCGTGCTTGAGCATAATTTGTTATTTTGGCTATCGCATTATATTATATTATGTCTACCTTTATAGTCGAGCTCAACCGTAAAGCCCATTCCACCCGTAAAACCCACCCCCGCCCCCCTTACATGTGGCTACGCACTACAGTGGTTCCTCGATAGCGAGAACTTGCGAAAGTATCTTAAGCCTTATTTCGAATCCCAAATAGCTTTTCGGGAAATGCATTCAAGTTCCACTCGATCCAAAGAAACCTCTCTCTCTCTCTGTTTCATTTAGCGAGCGACTACTGTACGAATTTCCCTCATCTCATACTCCGTCTCTTCGCATTGCAGCGGAACAGGGAACATCTTTTGTCAGCACAAAGAAAAAAACCAAAAAAAATAAACAACGAAAAACGAAAAATATCGATTACATTCGCTGAAAAGTTTTTGTCTTTTTGTATTCCCGCTACAACAACAACAAGTTGAAGAAGAAGAGCCCCCCATCCCCCCCCCCCCATCGAAAAATACGAACATAACCATAAATAAGGGTAATAAAATTGATGCTCAGTTGTCGCGGCAGCTGTCCCTGTCTCTGTCCCAACTAAGAGCAACAAATAAATTTGTCTTCTTCTTTTAACTTTTTTGCTCATCTCTCTCTTAGCATTTTTCTTCTTCTTCGTTGTGTTCCTTTCGGTTTTTGGCGATCTGGCAATGTTCAATCAACTCATAACATTAAATCACCCAAGCACAATCCTCGCCAATCCAATCAAATCGAAGATCGAAGAGCGAACCCAATCCCATTCCCCATCTCAGAATGCTTAATGGGGCGATTGCGAAAGGAGCTGTAAAACCTTGCAACAAACCTTTCAAAACATATTTTAAAAGCGGGAAGCTCATTTAAGTGTCACGAAAAGTTAGGTTATGCTTAAAAGTTTTTGTGAGCTGAGCTTTCTTCTTAAAAGCTTTCACTACGTCGAACTTTATTTAGAAGATCTCGGTAGGTGTGATGAAAAGTAAAGTTATGCTTAGGTAGGCTTGAAGTTTTGTATTAAAAGGTCCAAGCTTTGTAACTGAGCTTTTTCAAAAGCTTTCCTAAGCCAATTTAAAGGACTCTGAGCTGTCATAGAAAGTATTAGACTGCATCTTCTATAAGATCAGGAAATTTCGATATCAGAAACAATAATTAATATTAAAACCATTTTATTTAAGTTAATATATATTTAATAATTGCCTTGGGCTATTTAATCAAAACTTTATTGCAATCAACTTTTCTTCTTTAAGGCATCTACATACAGTATTTAATTATTTTAAAAACATTAAAATATATTTCAAAAAAAAAGTTTAAAAAATAAGAAGTAATTAACATTTGATATATAAATTTAAGAAGGAAGACAAGAATATGTGCAGCCATACATACATACATACATAAACATACATACAAACATATTTTTTGTAGTTTCTATTCATAATTTTCTCATATTCCAAATTATTATTTTTGTTTTTGCTTTTGTCATTCAGTCAAACATGAAAGGATAATGCGAATAATTGTTTTTGTTTTTGTTTTGTTTTGTTTTTTTTTGCAATCGTATACAGCTGCATGTGCGTGTGTGTGTGTGGTGTGTGAATTCGGTACACGAAATACTCTCGCTACTTAAATATGCATGTATGTATGTGTGTGTGTGTGTGTGTGTAAGTACTCTCAATTTACGATAATAAGCGCGATATACAATTCACACTTGAGCTAACATCCAAGAGACAAACAAATCCGACCAAATGCTCTTTTGCTTTTTTCTATTTTTTCTCGCTCTCTCATTGTGTGTGTGCGTGCGTGTGTGTGTGTATTTGCTTTGTTTTCCGCTATCCGCTTTTGTTGTTGTTGTTGTTGTTGCTGCTGTCTTTGTTTTGTGCCATAAGGCAAAAGATTGTTATTAAAAACAATATTCGACGGGATAAGCAGGCAGTCCAGGCATGCCAATGCGAATGGACAAATAACAACAACAACAACAACAAGGCAGGCAAAAAGAGTCGAATTTGCTTTTTGTGTAAAGAGTGAGTGGGTCGTCGGTGGAAGGGGGAAGGGGGGAGTTGAGCCAAAATGTGCGGCTTATCTTGCATCTTTGCATTAACACTTCGCATTTTTGCTGCCTTGCCATTGTGTTACGCCAACACTGAGAGAAAACAACGAGATACTTGAATTTAGAAAGTTGCATTTTATATTTCATTTTCACAACATTTTATTTCTTTCAATTTGATAAAGAGTTTTTAATGCACATTTCAATCAGTTTGTAACGAAAGATATTTTTGGAAATTATATGGCTAAAATCTCTCTCTTAGTGCACACACACACACGCACACACAGATGGCACAAAATGGCAGCCACTGAGGGCATTTCGCTTATCAGCTTCGAACATTGCTGTGAATCAAACTTACTCTCTCTCTTTCACTCACTCGCTCTCTCTCTTTCTCTCTGTCGCTTACAACTTTTCAAATGCATTGGGATTGGTGAGGATCTCACGAGTTAGACGCCAAACTTGCTTGGCAGCCAGCTCCAAAGCACTCGCCGATTTGCCCTTAAACATATCGAGGCTGGGCAGAAAGTAGTGCGGGCACTGGCGGTACTGCAGGCACGAGATTAGCTGCAGGAAAATGCCATTCAAACGGTCCGCGATGCAACACTCGTCCCACTCGAAGTCGCGCGGATGCTTCTCGCACTCGTAGAGCAACAGATTCTTCAGATGATACGCCTGTATGGGATTGCCGGGCAGCTCCAAGTGGCGGTCACGCAGCGTCTTCAAGATGCCCAGGCAGCGACGACGGCAGCCACCTTTGATGATGAAGATGCCATCATCATCATCCTCTATCACATATCATAGATCGTGCCCCTTCTCTCTCTCTCTCTCTCTCTGTCTCGCTTACCTTGCAGCAGGCGATTCTCTGCCTCAAAGAACTGAAGGATCCAAGCATCGCCCTCCATGCTAGCCGCATTGTTGTTTTGGTTGTTGTTCTTGTTCTGCATTATGACGCTCTCCTTGGACAACAGATCGAACCCCTCCGCCTTCACCGCCCCAACGATATTCGGATGCGGCCAGGGTATGTGGGGCATGGGCCAATGGGCCGCCGAACGCGGCCAAATGCCGGAACATTTAAAAGCCGGCGTTATTTGCACCACATAACGCTCCTGAATCCTCAACTTCACCTCGATCGTCTCCCCAATCATCTTCACCATGTCCCGATACATGCTCTTGTCGCAGGCCTGCGCCACCAGCGTCTGGAAGCGGGAGCGTATCTTCCTTGCCGACAGATAGCCCGATGCGGTTATGAACTCCACCCACAAGGACATCGAACGCTTGCGTCCGTCGCTCAGCTTGAGCACAGCACAGCCGGGCAGTGTGCCATCGTCCACAAAGTTAAAGACGCCCATCTGATTAAGATAGAGCACGATTTCGAACTCTGTGGGTGAGATAACCTCAACGCCCTCAAACCTAAGAGGGGAATAGGAAGAAGAACTTACTTAATATGAAACTTTGTTGGCGTTTCCCCAGTTTCCACGCTACTATTTATACAAAAATATTCCTTCAATAATCCTATACTCAGGTCTCTGATGAAGTTTTGTTCCTAGTGCAAGTTCTAAGGACCTTATATCGAGCTACAGGTATTAATGCCTATCCCTTGCAATCCGTTGATCTCCCCTTAACTCTCCGACTTCTTTGCTCTTTTTATCCTTTGCTTCATCCCTCCTAATTCCAATTGAAGATCTGCGTAATTCGGATGTATTCGGATGTCCGATTGCTGTCATCGACAGCTCTCCGGTCGAAAGTGTGGCCCTCGATTATGTAATAACATGAAAAAGAGGAAGAACTCAGATCGCATGTTCATTTAAGAAACATGCAATGTCATTGCTGTCAAGTCATGCTCCTCAGTTCCTGCTCAACGATGATGGGAACGAATAATGACACAGCCATAATAAAGATTGCAATAATATCCCTATATACATGAATATATATTCAATTCATTATGATATCACCTATTTGATTTATTTGTTAAAGTATTTCCGTTCCCATTCATTCCCAACTCCCAAAAGTAAAAACTTGGTTAGAGAGAAAATTCTTAATAAAAAATGGGAATTTTTAATTGAACCAAGTTTCCAAAATTTGATTCGCTCGCGATTCTGGTGCTGTGGCATACTCACCTGCCATTGCATTCGACTAGGCTGGATATGAAACGCGGCTCCTGCAGCTCCACTTCCTTGAGTATGTCCTGGACAATTTTACAGATCTCCCGGATGGCGGTGGCCGTCTTGAAGATGCGAGCCTGAACCCGTTCGGCACAGAAGCGATTCAGTTGGTAAATCATGCGAGTTTGGGCGGCCATCATGTCCGGCGGCACCAGCATGATGATGATGATGCGATGACGATGACGATGACGATGCCGATGCCGATGATGGTAATAATAACAAGACGAAGGCCAAATCGGGATGTATCTGTATCTGGCGGCGGCAAACTACAAACGTTGCCAGACGTCTGGCGTATGCCAATTATTTGAACTGCAAACCAAAAAATCGGAAACGGGGTTAGTTGGGTGTGCGAAAGAGAGGGAGAGAGGAAGCACACACACACACACACACACACACCGAGAGTTAAGACAAAGGAACAATTCAATTGTGAGTTACGAGTTGACAGTTGAAAGTGGCAACAATGGAATACCAAACAACAACAAAATCGCCTTCCTCTTTTTTTGTCCGATTCCCGATTCGCGTATCTTCTACTAGAGCTGAGCTTAGTCTGTGTGCTTTGTGTATCTGGGCAAGAATCAGTCGGATTATGTTATGTGCTTCGGCGTGTTAAAAGGCGTTTCGTTATCCCGTGCAGTTGGTGGAGCGTCTCTCTCTCTCGTCTCGTCCCAACCCACTCACGTTCGATGCACGGCGATTCAAGCGAACTGATATGCAGCCCAAGCCAAAAACCACAGAAGAATAACCAAACCGAAACAGAAACCAAAACACCGCCGTCGACGCGTCGTTGGAGTCTCTCCTCTCGTTTGTTGGCGTTGTAAATCTCGCGGATATTTACAGCTTTGGCAGATAAAGCGTTCGGGCCTTACAACAACAAAAACTGCAACTTGATGTTGCTGTCTCTTCTCCACCTTCTCTTTCTCCCTCTCTCTCTCTCTCTCTCTCTCTCTCTCTCTCTTTTGCTCACTCATTTTTATCCGCCATCTCATGAATGGAACTATGAGTTTACACCCACAAATGCAATCGCTGCAACAACAAAAATACACTGTAACAAAAAAATTTCAAGACAATAATAAATCGAGCTAATGTAATCTCAATACAATACAGTCCTGTTTAAATATATTTAAAAAATTCAAAGCGAATCCTGTTAACAGAATCCAACTTTTAAAGCTTTCGATAAAAATCTGTGGTAAATTATAGAAAAGTAATTCTTAAAAAGTTATTTGTTTTTTGAGTTCAAAATAATATTTCTCCCAATTTCTCCCAATGTTCGCTTTATCGAGTGTTAACTATTTCTGCACATTTTTTAGAGCTAAACTTTTTTAAATTATTAAATTTTAATCCAATAATATGCATGAATTTTCAACATTCATTATTCGATAATTACTTAAAAAAATGTTTTATTTTTTGTGAATTTTTTCTTTATGATATCTTTGCTTTAAAAAAATGAGCTAACCGTGTAGCTTAACAGATTCAGTTACGGATACGGATACAGATACAAATACAGATGCAACTGTCAACGTGTCACGTGACAAGTCTCGTGCCAAAGTCTCTGGTTCAGAATTTGGCACACGAAAAAAACCTAAAATCGATGAGATGCGTAAAAGTATCTGTGAGATATACAACAACAACAGCAGCAGCAATTGCTGACTAATCACGCGCCATGTGAAAGTATCTTTACTGCTGTATCTACACACCAGTACCAGTACCTGTGTGTGTGTGTGTTTGTGTATCTATGTGAGCGCGCTGCCGCATTGGTTGAAAAACAAGCGCCGCCCATTTTGAGAAATACTACAAACAACAAAACGAAAACAGAAAAATTGAGCTCATTGCCGTCGGTGGCTTGGCGCTGTCGTTCCGTCGCGTCTGTCACGCTGCGGCGCACTCTCTTTGATCTCTCGCTCACTCGCACTTACCAACACACACACACACACTTACACGCTGTGTGTGTGTGTGTGTGTAAATTTAATTTGTTAAATACATTTTGGTGTGCCAGACGCCGACGTCGTACACCAAATTGTGTGCAATAATTTATCTGAAATGTGCACTCATTTAGCAAGCAAGCAAGCAACCCTCGTCGTCGTCGTCGCGATATCTTTATATCTTACGGATACACGAACACAAAAAACTTTTACATTTCACACAGATACACTCCGCACAGCTCAACAGATACGGATACGGATACATACATATACGTATGTATGTATATATGTACATTCATAAATATGTCGCCGGGATTAATGTGCCAGTTGGCAATTTTTGACAGCGCCCTGTTCCAGCCAAACGAATATGCCGTCTGTAATCGTAGCCCCAGCCCAGCCCAGCCCAGCCCAGCCGTACCCCCGAACCGTTTCTCCTCCCCCCTCTGCACGGCTGCACGGCTTCAACCCCGCATGCATATATGCATTTTATATATATATATATATATATAAGCTTAATTTTCTTGATTTTAGTAAAACTTAAGATCTAGATTTTAAGATTAAAGTTGATAATTTTTGGGAATATATAATTAAAAAGGTGGAGAAATTTAAAATAGAATATAAAGATGGGAAAGTGAAAAAAAGAATGAAAATAAAGTCAATCCAAAATTAGAAAAAAATAATTTGCTGAAATTAAATTTATCCAAGTTCCATAACTGATGAAATAATTAGTTCTGTACTTATATGGAAAGGAATTTTCGTTTTAAAATAAATAAAAATATTTTGGATTTTTATTAAGGTTTTTTGCATCGAACCTATAACATTTAATTTAATCATTTCAATCATTTTATTGTGAATTAACTTCTGAAAATAATTTTACTCAAGTTTTAAAAGTTTGTGCATAAAACTACAATTTCAGTCTGCAATTGCTTTAAAATCTTGTTTTACTTTATGCCAACCGCCAAATGCCTGTTTCCTTAGCTATGAACATAAACATTTTTCAAGACAAATGTTCCGCATTGTCATCATCGTTGCTTGTCGTCTGAGCAGCACAAAGTTAAAGGCAGAGATGATCAAAGCATTCGTCAAATAAAAATATGTGTTGGTGCTTTCAATTAGATAGAAATCTTTTGCATTTGGCACTAATTCAAACTGATGGAAACATCAACAGAAACATACTAAAACATGAACAAGCTAAACATTAAGTCCCAAAACAAATGTGTCTTAACAAAATAACAAAATAAATATATTGTACTTACTTGTTTGTTTAGGAATAATGTCACAAACAAAGGAAATAATGTGGATAAAGAATATAAATTGCTAGCTAGATTTAAACAATTAAACACAGTCAAACTTCCATATAACGCATCTCAACACGGACAAGAACCAATTCGTAATAGTATAGAATGTGTATTTTGATGGAACCAAATTGCAGGGAATTTATTTGATTTTCCTTTTTAATTTTAATAATTTGTTTGAGCTTTTGTAAAATAAAATAACACTCTAGATTTTCTATTGTATGATATTTTTAAACATGTCTCAGCCTTGTTTGAATTCCAATCTCACTTGAATTGAACAACATTTGTTTAATATTAAAACGAGTTTAACAAAAATACAACTCAGTTACAATAAATGTTTGATTTAATCTAGGGTCAACTTGTAAATGTTTAGCTTAACTCAGGAAGCTGTGGGAAAGAGAGAGAGAGAGAGTTAGTTTTATATTATTGCGTATAATCAATGTTGTCAACAGTCTCCCTTTCCTCTTTGACTTCCTTTGATTTATGATTCTCTATTCGATTTCAATTTGATTTTTTGTTGTTGTGGGGGAGTTTGTGGTGGTGGATCAGTGAAGGATCGTGACCAGGTGGGAGCGCTACTTTTGGCGGGACACACGAAAAGCAGAGAGAGAGAGAGAGAGAGAGGGAGGGAGCTAAAGAAGAGAAGATATACTATATGCAGATAGGAACATACATATCTGCATAAATTTAAAACAAAGGGCGACACAGGCAGTCGTCCGAAAGGCAATCGGAGAAACAGGCACAAATAAATGGTCGAAATACTATATACATACATAAAAAAGACAAGCATGTACTATAAATTTGTGTAAGTGTGTATGTGTGTGTGTTTTTTCCCGTATTTATATATCTCTTAGATCTTGAAAGAAATTTGAATATAATTTATGTGCAATCGTCGCGTTTTTCGGTTGGTTTATTTGCTCGTACCTTGCCCCTTGTCAAAGCCCCTGCCACGAGCAACTACTACCATCTCGGTTTTGGCTACGGGGTCCAGGGGCCCAGGGACCGAAGTTCGGTTCGGTTCAGCTTGCTTTAAAAAATAAGAAGAACGATCCATCCATCTAAACGTTTGTCACTTGCTCCGTTGTCGCCGCAAACGTTTGTCTTTTTCTTCACTCCTCCAGCTCTGCTCCTTCGTTTTTCCTCTATCTCTATCTCTCTCTCACACTCTTTGCTCTTTGCTCTTCGTCTAGTAACAACTATTGACCATCAACGGAGTCGTTTATCTTGTAGATATATCAAAACCTGTCTCTGTTTTTATTTCTATGGAAAAGAACAATAACTAAATTTCATTAATGCATTCGGCCCCAGCTCAAGTGACAACCAGCGGCTCTCGGGATCTTAGCAATTTACTTAAATAATTCTTCTTTTTTTTTGCGTTCTTAAAGTAGCTTGCCAAATCTATGAAGTTTTAACAGTTCTGAGATTATTCAAACATCAAATGCTTGCTATAACTTTAAAGATAAAAACTTTTTATTAGAGACTTTACTGTAGAAACTGCATAGCTTATTCAACTTCATCGATTCCATAATACCTTCGATTCTATGATCATCATTTATATTGATAATAATCGATATTAGATTAACATGCAACAAGCGCCATTTGCAAATGTAGTTCGATGACTTCGATTCCCTAGAAGAATTCAAATTCCCAAAGCCCAAAACAATCTCTCGACAATCTTTCCCTTAACGTATTTCCCCTTTCTAAAAAAATCCTCTGGCAATTTGCTAAGCGGATTTGCGTTTAATGTTCGAGAAGAGCCATTAAACCCGTTTATGTTGTTGTTGTTTTCGTTGCATGTTGCACCACACACACACACACACACACACAGTTAGGGAAGAAGACTTCAATGAAATAATAATAATCGTAAGCCTTTGCGCTTTTTGCTTAAGTACAGGTGACATTTGACTACTTTATTGAATTATGACAGCGAACAAATCAGCGACAAGACTCACGGCTCACGGCTCAAGCTTCGACAAGACTCGACTCTTTTGATCCATCTCAGCATTCTCAGCACCGTCCAAGCAACCGTTGACTGGCCCCCAAAGCGTTCAATCAGATTTCTTGCTGTTTTTTGTCTTTCTTATTCGGTTTTCTCTCTGGGTGCAGGGACTGACTTTCTGACTTCTTACGTTTCTTGGTTTGATTCGCTCATTACGCATGCGACGCGTTGCGTTCCTGCAACAACTATAGGATCGGAGCGTTGGAGGGGAGGGTGGAGTGTGGAGGGTATGGGAATCAAGCGATCGATCGATCGAACGACAGACTCGAAGGCAACAAGTAACTCTTACTCTGGACATTGCCTAGATGTGTGTAAAAGTGTTTTTATTTTTCTATTTCGCCCTTCACTGTTATGGAATACTAATTACTCCAACTCCAAGCAATCTCTTTTCCCACCCCAACCCAAACAGTGTTGACACAATAGCAATCAATAGCTTAAACATAAAGTGTTAAGAGTTGAAGTTTAAGTTGGAGTTAGTTCAAGGCAATTATCAATTGAAAAAGGGTTTCTTAAAATGATACTATATCATAAAGAAATTAAAATGTTTTTTTTTTTATTATTTAATTTTTGTACTGTTCTGTGACATTTCTAAGGATGATTTTGGTAATCTGTTGATTCCGTATTTTATGTAAATTAATGTTAATCATTCGGGAAGAAAGTTAATTTTTTTTTAAAGTTAGTCTTCCATTTAAATCAGCTAGAAATAGCTAAAAATGGCAGCACTGACTGACTGCACCCTTCGTTACGATCGACACGATCTCTTAACTAACGATCTTGATGACAAGTGCACGCTCACGAGAGAGCGAGAGATAAAGTGAGAGAGATGGAGTTGTAGGTATGTCGTTAAGCAAGGCCCGTCTGTCTGTCATTATGCTTAACGTTAATTTCGAACGAAAGAATATCATAATTTATTGTTACAGCTCTACCAACATGCTCCCGCCCCACGCCCCCTCTTCTCACTCTCTCCTCGTCGCTCTCTCTCTCTCTCTGGTTGATTTCTCATTTCGGACACGTACTCGAAAATCGATCTCAATTTCGTAGTTCAGATATCACGCGCAAACAGCTTGTTGTTGTTGTTGTTGGTTTGTCCCTTTTGGCCACGTTCCACATAGTACCCAAACCTCCACTCCTCACCTGTATATATATATATATATATATATATATATTTTTATCGGCATTCATTTATACATATGGCCAATATATGCGGCGGCCCTTTTCAAGCTTCTGCGATGATCACGTTGACATTCTGCTTTAGCGGGGTGCGGTGCGTATCCCTCTCTCTCTCGCTCTCTCTCTCTCTTTGTCTCTCTGTTGACATGTCGGTTGGCTGTGATTGATTTAGGGCTCGTTGGCTGCTTTTTGTTTTCCACTGAAGCGCAGCCGTTTGAACCCATTGTTTTTAACCAAAAATGGGCGTACGATTGTCAAAGGAAACAACAAAAACAAAAACAAACACAGACGACAAACAAACAAACAAACAAACAAACGAACAACAACAACAACGTGAGCATTGCAATTGATTTTGAGTTTTGAGCCTTAAGGGTTTGGCTTTAGCTTTTTTAGGATTAAATTGAAAGCCGTTCAATGGATTAGTTCGTCGATAAATAATGCATGCGATGCGATAAACAACAAAAAGTTCTCGAAAAGAAAAACAAATTACAAAGCCAAAAGAACTTTAAATAAAATTATGTTTTTCAATGAATTTTCTTAGTATTTTACAATCTTTTTTAGTTTTATTATGGATCTTCATCAAAAAAAAGTGTAGAAATAATTGTCTGATGTAAAATATTCCTAACGACAACAACAACATATAGCCACAAGATATGAAGTCGACTTATGCCATTATCTTGGCATTATTATCTGTAAGAATCTACACTTTAATGATGATCGATTCAAAGACCTGAAGAAGGTTCGTCGTAATGGATTCAACCTGGCTGCTGGCCAACTGTTTACCCTTTTGTTATTTTTCTCGATTTTCCACAACAAACAATTCATTTTTACAGGGTATTTAATATTGTTTTGTTTTGTTTTCTAAACCTTATCAACTGGTAATTACGCCTGCCATGTAACAGATTTTTACTTTTACTCTTTCTTTTGTTTTTGTTTTTTGTTAACAGTTTAAACAGTTGCTTTTAGCCGGTTGTTGTTGTTGGCTGCCTTGCGGCGCTTGTTGCGGCGGCTTGGCGAGCGTATTAAATTAATATTTGCTTTTGTTGTTGTTGTGTCAAAAGCCTATAATCAAGCACCCTGTCGATGACAGGCTAAAGGGCCCCTAATTACAGCTTGTTAACCTGATGCAACGGCCACACAGGTCGTCGTCGTCGTCGTCGCCGTCGTCGTCGTCGTCGTCTCTCACTGTTGGCTCGCGCGTTGGCTGCTTCGCGACTCCCGATTCCCAGCTCGATTCCCAGCCGACTCTCTCTTCTTTGCGCTTCTTGTTTTCCAAACCAAAACACACAACACGCAAGCGAAGGTCCTACCTTCAAAAGATGATCGACTAGCAGATAGCCTGTAAGCAACAAAATGATCTTTATTTTCGCAATGTTAACAAACAAATTCTTAAGAATTCTTGTTTATATTTTCGGAACAAACTCTTCCTCAAAGCTACGTCCCAATAAATTGTTCCACCTTTCATTTATTACAGGGTATTGCCGAAGGAAAAGAAGAAGCAGCAGCAGCTTGCTGCCTCCGTTTTGTTTGTGCCTCATTTCGTTTATGCTAAGTGGCAAGCGCCGACGACGCCAAACAATAACAACAAAAGCTAAAATCAACTATAAGATGCGACGTCACGTCACGTCACTCCGGCCCCGGCTCATCTTGCCTCCACACCCCCCCCCCTTCACGCCCCCCGCCACCACACCCTCGCTGGGTTACCTTAACCCGCCAGCCAGCCACCTTTACTAGCTTAGTTGTCAGCATTTGATTGAAGTCCGCAAAATTAAAATGGCCAACTGTGTTCCGTCCGTGTTGCGTCCGTGTCTGTGTCTGTGGCAAATGCAATTCTCACGATTTTTGCATCGCACACACACACACACACACACACACATGTATGTTGTAAGCGATTCATTTGGGCGTTGTATTCAGATTCCATCATCATCTCCTCCACATCGCCAGCTTTGAAGATTTTCGATCGAGTCAAGTCCGGTTTGCTGAGCCAAACGAACAGCGCAAATGATCGAATTAACCATTTAAATAAAACATTTGTTTTGATTTTCTTCTTACCAAGTAATGATCAGGGGGCGGGGGGAGATTGGGCTAAAGATGGACTGATGCCGGTTGACAGGCGAACACACAAATCCTTCGTTGTTGGTAGCTGCTGTAGCTCCATCTCCATCTCGCCAGCTCCATTATGATCGCTTTTAAGAGCAAAAACTTTAATGCCAGATTATCACAGCATTTACTCGTACTTCACTCGAACCTCGAACATCAGAAGCATCTCTTCAATCTGTTGTTTGTCGAACTTCACGTTTAGCATTTTGCGCCTTGTTCTTCGTAATTGTAAGAAAATAATCATATGATGCCTTTGCCAATCGAGTTTTCTGTTCATAACTAGATATACATACTTATATATCTATAAAATATATATCGATAAGAATTGATAATGTTTTACATATGTGAACAGTAAGACACAAAGAAAAATAAATAAAATCTGGTTATGTAAAGATATACATTTATCGATAAAAATCGACCATACTCTGCATAGAATAAACAACTTTTAACTTTGAATCAAGCAGTTAAAAATAATAGAATTAATCGATAAAAATCGATTAAATATTAAAGATGTAGTACAAAGCGGCGCTGATTATTTTCAATGACGAGCTCTAATCATTTTTCATGTAAAAATAAATAAAACACAAACAAAATCCAAAAACTTTGCATTAGAATATAGTAAATCATAAAATGAGTATAACGAATATCGAAAGGGACAGGAGGGGGGAATAGTAGATAACAAATTGTGTGCTCAAAATGTGATTATGAGATGTTCATAAAAATTTGCTTCTGGCTATTAAATACAAATAAATTGCATCGAATTCATTAAGAAGCGAAAAAAATAAAACAACAACAAAATGGTTAACAAATTGGCCCCAACTGACACATCTGGTGTGATGATAATGATGCCATTTGGACAGGGGGGAGGGGGTGAAGGAAGGAGTAATGTTTGTGGGTGGGGAATTATCATTTATTAATTGTTCTTTAATTTGTGTGGGAAGCAAACGCATTAATGGCACCTTTCGAGAGCGCAACAAAAATAATAATTATAAGTAATATTTGTTTAAGCAAAAAGGCAAGAAAACAAATTAATATTAACCACCACCGCAAAAAAACAACAACAAATCATAAATTATTTTGTGTTTGATCATATTAAAATGCAAATTAAATCCAATAAACAACAACTCATTAAAAGCGCAACTAACCGGCTGACGACCCGAAACCAAAAAGACGCTAAGAAACCTCGAAAAGTCTAAACAAACGCAAATAATCAAAGCCAAATCATGATTTGGACGCCCACCAAAAATTCGTGATTGAAAACAGGTGCAAAAATGATATTTCTTATGGCTTATGCTCCAATCAAATCGTTGATATATGCAGAGAAAAATATATAGTATATACTATATGCCTGGAAAAAGTGGTGAAGTACTTAATCGAAGCATTAATACTTAGCTATAGTAGAGGAAAATGAACTAAAGGCATTTAAAGACTCGTTGTTATACAACAAAACTAAAGGAATTTAAAGACTCGTTGTTATACAAAATAAATAATAAATAATAAATATTAATGACATTATTTATCAAAAAAACGACAATAAAATAAACCTTTCGTAAAGCCAAAGAATTTAAAACTTGTTTGAAACTTGTAAGAAAAACATAAATCAAGAGAAAACAAAAAAACAATAAAATAAATATGATATTTAATAGTACGATGTACAAACATGTAAAACAAAAGGAAAACAGCAGTAAATAACAAATGAACAAGGCTATAAAAGAAAGAGAGACAGAGAGTGAGAGAGAGTACTCGACGAGATGATGCCCTGTTTTTGACTGTTGATCGATTTAATGGGTTTAAACTCAGAATGGTTAATGCTCAGAAAAGTCCGAAATTACTATATTCTGTACTTGCAACTACTTTTCCTGTTACCCTGTAATATTCACAACAAAAAAAAGAAGAGTATCAATGTTTTAATCAAAAGCGTTAAGTTAACGAAATTGCATTATTATGGGCATTAAATTTAATTTGACTGTTATGTTTGTTTGCTTGAAACTGAAACTTACACGTGATCCAAATGCCAAGTATGCGCCAGTATCATATCAATCCGACAATTCATCAAACGGTCAATCAGTCGTCTCCAAAGACTCAAAGAGTCTGGCCGCCGTCGCCGCCTCAATATACTATATATACATAAATATTATGGCCGTGTTTGGCGACAATTGATGTAAAATTTATTGAGTTTTGCCCCGCGTATCTGGCGAAAATTTCATAATGCGCCGATTAAAATGCAGAACGTGTTGACCGAAAAAAAAAAAAAAAAAACAGACCGACTGTCAACTCCAGACATATTCAATAGCTGTTTTCGTTGTGGCATGCTCTGCATAATTCTCGATAATTTAACTTATTTTTCTCTCTTCGAAATAAAGGTTTAATTTTGCCTAACGACCTAAAAATCAAATATTGATTGGCAAATATTTTTGGCGCACGTTGTCAAACATCAAAGTATTTAACCAAAGAACCACCCGGAGCTTAGTTAAATATTCAGTTAGCTGTTTGTTAGTTTATGGCATGTTATGGTTGATTTTATTTTGGGAGAGTGGAAAGAGTTGTTTATGTGCTAGGAACATTGTAATCTTCTAGAGATCGCTGCTACATCACATTTTCAGGACATGTCGATAAATCGTCTATCGATAACAATAGCACTCCGAAACAACATTGTACAGCCGCAAAAATGTCAACGAAACAAGCCAGAATCTTTGACTGTAATAGCATTTAATTGATTTGTTAAGCAGCTTGTATTTAGCAAATTAATGTTAAATAATGCCAAAGTACTTGACTTTAAATCTGACACTAAGTAGCTGTTAAGTTATGGCAAGAAGAAGAAAAAACTCAAAAGCTGTAAAAATACGTCAATTTGATTTGGAACTCTGTAATATTATGGAGAGAAGGAAAAGAAAACTCAATAAATGTTTGTTTTTGACAAAAAAAAACTTAAGTTTTTATTGACTAAACTCAGAAGAGAAAGCAAAAACACACACAAATAAATAGTTTAAACAAAAAAAAAGTGCTGGGCTTTTAACTTAATCTTCAACTCTTCATCATTATCATCGGTTTAACTTAAACTAAATACTTTAGCTAATTTTATTTTCCGCTTGGCAAAAATATTTTGCAAAAAAAAATAATTGTTCTCAATTTGTTTTTCTTCGTATTTATAGTATATAGAATATTGTACACGTATTGTATTTTTAGGTTATAGTTAATTATTTAAATATATGTAGTATGTAATATTGGGTGTTTGTGTTTGTTGTTGTGTTTGTTGTGCGTATTTGATGTTTTTTTTTGAGTATTTTGTGATAGATTTGTTTTCGGGTATGTAGTTTTTTTAGTATTGTAGTATTTAAATATAGGAAACTCTTTAAGCGGCGTATACTTTTCGAAAGCACCAAAGAACTAAACAACTTACGCAACTAACAAAATATCAAATAGTATTTGGGTTTAAATTTCCGAATAACATATGTATGTATGTATGTTCCCCACCCTCCCCAATCCCCCCCGACTCACGACTCTCGCCCCAACATCGACTGCTACCAAAACTTTCCTTTTGGGCATTTTTTTTGTTTTCTTTTTCAAAACGAAATCAAAAAAAATATTTTTGATACTAAAAAAAAAAGAAGATCCCTACAACTCCTCCAAACAGCGAACATTGGTGAGCATGATGCGCGTGAGGCGCCAGACCTGCTTGGCGGCATTCTCGAGAGCCCCCGGCGACTTGCCCTTGAAGAGATCCATATTGGGCAGGAAATAGTGCGGACAGCGGCGGCACTGCAGGCACGAGATCAACTGTAAGAATATCCCATTGATGCGATCCGCAATGCAGTTCTCCTCCCATTCCATCTCTCTCGGATGCTTCTCGCATTCGTACAGCAGCAGCGTTTTCAGATGATACGACGTTACGGGATTCCCGGGCAGGTCCAAATGACGATCGCGCAGCGTCTTCAATATGCTAAGGCAACGACGGCGACTGGCACCTGAATAACATAAAAAAAACAACAAAAAGATTTGACAATAAGTTAACTTATTTTTCGGTTAATAGCAAGGTTTTTGGAAAATCTTGTAGGCAAAATTGTTGTATCAAAACTTTTAGGCTTAAACTGAGTTGACTTTTCCATGCAACGAACCTCAGAACTAGAAAATACTTCGATATACATAGAACAAACAATTAAATAAAATGGATTTTTGATTGAACCAAGAAAACTTCGTTATATGGAAGTTCGACTCTATTGGCACTTGAGGGTTTATGTTTATGAAATACGATAACTGTGACATCAACAAGAGGAATGATTGCAAGTGTTTTAATATAATATAAAGAACTACAATATCGTAATAAGCCCCATTGTCAGGCAATAATGTTCAAGGTGCTTAAACTAGGCTACGACGACTACGAAGTTTGCTGTGAACCGGTCTGATTGATCAACCCACGCAACGACAGCAGACGTCAAGCAGCACATAAATCATGGACTTCGTGTGTCAAAAAAAAGCAGAAAGCTAATCTCAAAACAGTCCAAGCGATAATCATGCAATGGAATCAAAAACATTGTATAAACATTGCGGTTCGTTGTTACGGAAAGAAATCAAACCTGAATCAACGGGGGAAATTAGTTAGAATTAGACTGAAAAGCTTATTGAGGAGAGGAATCCACTACTACATTCTTTTATAGAAATTTAATTGAGAAGTTTTATTTGCTCAATGCTCAATTAATTGTTTAAATAATAATCAAAACTCCGAAATGAAAGAGATTATTTGAAAAATTAATACTCGGCATAGATTTGGTGACAGTTTGGCGATCTGATCTGATAAAAGTGACAGGCAGCGTAATCGATATACGATATACACAAACCGATAACGACATTGTAATGGGATACAAGTCGCCGTTTGACAGTTAGTCGAAGTAAATTATTATGCGGCAGCGCATTAAATTAAATGTCAAGACGATCGAACTAAGATCAAAGGGGAGGGAGGGGCGGGCGAGTGGAACAAGGAGAAAGATTTCGATTTCGATTTTGGGTCTTTTTGGTTTAATTTTGATTGTGGCTTCGTTTTGTTTTCTTTTTGGGGTTTTTGATATTCGCTTTTGTCGTTTTTTTCCCCATTGTTTTTGGTTTTGTTCTTCGGTTGTTTCGTCAGACGACTTTTCTTACCCCCTTACCCCCGAGTGCCCGACGTTGCGTCGTTGCTTTATTTATTTGTTGACTTTATCTAATCGCCGAGATTTAAAATATTTATAAAATCGTTTAGAAATTTATTTATGGCCCAGCGCATTGGCATTGTTTCCAGAGAAAAACCCGTTTGCCTGACTAACCAAGTTAGCAGCGGCCTTATACTACCACTATATAAATATATACTTATACATACTTATAAATTGTCTTTAGCTATGGCAGCTACATTTGACTGCGTTTTATCTGACTCAGATCTGTCGGATTTGTTCGCTTGGAAACGTCGCAAAGGCCGGGCCAATTTGGTTTCGGTTTCGGTTTCAGTTCGGATTTATGATCGCTTTGCAATCTTATACGGCATGGCTTTATCTCATCTCTTATCTTTCGATGCGGCATTTAACGGAATCGTTTATATTTAATTTTTTGATTTTTTAATATTTATAATTAATTGAATTCAATGATTTTAGGATTAATGTTTTTGAAGTAAGCTAAGAATTCTTTCAACAGAAAAGTTTCTGTTTTATTTTTTATCAAAATTATTTTAAGCCAAAGTCAAACTAATCTTATCGGAAACATAATATTACCGATCTTTATAAGACCGAAAAGCAGACTTCAATTGTCAAAGTGAAAATTCAGTTTTCCTTCTTTTTCTTTTGTGTATGATCGTTGCCACCTGATTGTGTGTCGTGCTGCCAGATCGAATGGTTAATTTACAAGCAATTATATTCAAGCAACGCTCGCCTGATTTATTTATAATACAAATAAATCAATTAAATAAAAGTGTGTCACTCGTGATTGTTAAAACGTTAGTAATATTATTGTTGACATTGATTTTATGGTGGATAGTAAATTTTGTGTGTGTGTGTGTGTGCATTGTGGTGGGGGAGAGGAGGGCATTCGAGCTGGAATGTAACTACTTTTGTTTTGAGTCTAGTTTTTTATACAATTTTGTTGATGGCAGTATTTTAAATGTGTTTTGTTTAATGAAATAGAAATTGGCATTAGTTAAACTGAACTATTCTCAAAACTGATTGCCGACGGCATTCCATCACTCGGGAATTGAGGAATTGAGGAAGGTAAACTTACCTTGCAACAGACGATTCTCGGCGTCCGTAAAGCTTAGAACCCAGGCATCGCCCTCCATGGCAGAGTTCTTGCCTTGGAGCGCAATGCACTCCTTGGAAAGCATATCGAAGCCCTCAGTCTTAACCTCTGCAACAATATTGGGATGGGGCCAGGGTATGCCCGGCAGGGGCCAATGGGAGGCGGAACGTGGCCAGAGGCCGGCACACTTAAAGGCGGGCGTTATTTGGACAATGATGCGCTCTCGAATCCGCAACTTCACCTCGGTGGTGTCGGCGATCATCTTGACAATGTCCCGATAGGCGCACTTGTCGCAGGCCTGCGCCACCAGCGTCTGGAAGCGGGAGCGTATCTTCCTTGCCGACAGATAGCCCGATGCGGTTATGAACTCCACCCACAAGGACATCGAACGCTTGCGTCCGTCGCTCAGCTTGAGCACGGCACAGCCGGGCAGTGTGCCGTCGTCCACAAAATTGAGCACGCCCATCTGGTTGAGATAGATGATGATTTCGAACTCTGTGGGTGAGATCACTTCGAGGCCCTCGAACCGGCCGTTGTAGTCGTTGAGGGAGGATATGAAGCGGGGCTCCTGGACCTCGACCTCTTTGAGTACGTCCTGGACGATGCGGCAGACCTCTTGGATTTGTTTGTGGATCTGCGCCTTGCGCACCTGCACCCGATCCGCACAATATTTGTTCATTTGGTAGACCATCTTGGACTGTGCCGCGATCATGTCCGACGGCACCAGCATTATTGACCCGTTCGACGACGTCGTGATGGATTTTTGTTTTGTTTTGTTTTTGTTTTCTTATTTATTTTAGGAACTTTTAAGCTTTGTTTCTTTTAATTTAACTGCTCTTTTTGCATGTTTTAGTGACACTTCGCTTGGTTATTGATATATGCTCTCTTTTGGCACACAACACGAAACAAAAAATGTATAACAAAATTACAATTGTTTTGTGCGTTAGAATTCTTATGTACGAACGGATGCGGCGGCGGCGGCGGCTTTTTGCTTCTGTTTGTTACGTATCACGTGAAGTCACAGTTTGAGTTGAGTTGCGTTGCGTTGTGTTGAGTTGCGTTGAGTTCGCACGCGTCGCAGTCGATGTCGATGTCACAGTCAACTCGTGTCGCGTGTACTCGCGCCATCAACTCCAAGACATTGACTGATTTCGTATGGCGTGCACGACGCAAGAAAAGTATCTTTCGCCAGGGCAAAATGCGGCCGCAGTCGCTGCCGTCGCAGCGCTGCCCAGTCTCCATCTCGCATCTCCCCACACACACACACACATGCACACACAGGAGTCGGCAAGCTGGCAGCCAGCAGCGCGTGCGAGCATACCAGCACTAGCAATCGCATTGCGCATTGTGTGCGCGCGCGCTCTCTCTTCACCTGGTTGTGTTTGGTGTGTGGTGTTTGGAGAGAGCGCGTGCATAATGGCTGAGCGAGCGGGCGCGCTCTCAGCACTCCACTCAGCAGGCGTGTTTGCTCGTGTGCGTGCGTATGTTAAATGCTCATTTCATTGTTGTTGTTTTTTCTTTCTGTTTATTCAAAGCGCTATAATGGCGACCAGCTGAGAGTAAGTGAGAGGGAGAGAGCGAGAGATTGGAGTGCTGCAATGCTTTTGCCAATGCACGTACATACTTTCACTCATTTGAAACTACCCTGCCCTTGCGAATGCAACCCCCACTTCAATACCATTTGTTTTGTATTGCAAGTTTTCATTTGCTTCGGTTTCGCTGTAAACCGCATTGCTCCGCCTCTTTTTGACTCAAACACACACACACAGCCAGTCACATAGATAAGCACTAATACACTGCCGCACACAGAGAGTCAGTTCTGCGCTCAGCTATAGTATTTTGTTGATGTTTGTTTTGGGGTTGTGCTTGTGGGTGGTTAGAGTTGCTTGTAAGCAAGGCTTGTTGTTGTTGTTGTTGGTAATGGTTGTTAGTCGTAGTATTACCAATAAATATCTGGCCAAATAGGCAGCTTAACACGTGATTTATGTTGGCAAACAAACAATCCCTCGATACTAAATTAATAGTAATGATTTTTCTATATACAATTTCTAAAACTAAAAACAAATGTGTTTTCATTAGGTTTCAAATATTTTATTATAAAAAAAAGAACGAGAGAGATTAAGAGCTCGAAAATAATAGAAAAAGGTGGAGAGAGAGAGATTTATTTATTTATATGTGACAGGCCTCTTTCTCTCTCCAACAGATTAATTTCATTGAGACAGCAACATCCTCAAGCTCATCTCTATGCCCCCCTACCCCCTCGTACATCTAATGTGATTAATGGACGTTTAACACGAGCTGCTAACGTTTTTCTGGCATTAAGCTGGCCAGTGGGTGGAGAGAGAGAGAGAGTCGGAGAGAGTGGAGAGAGAGGTTGTCATATCTGTGGTTTTAATGTGCAATGCGGCAAATTACATTAAGGTTCCACTTTAGAGAGTGGCAACAACAAATTATGTATGTATAATATAATTCAGTTTGAACTGTGTGCCGGAACCTGCATTAAGATAAACCTAATTAACACCTTAGCCCTCAGTCGAGGGCCAGACCCTAATAGCCCTGCGCCGCCCATAAGTTAAAGACTAAGATGTTGTTGTTGTTGTTGTTGTTTTATCTTCAACATGCGTCTATCATTTCTCTCTTTCTACATATACGAAAGCCGATAAGCGAAATAGGCGGAATGAAGCTTAATTGAGTTAAGGGTCCGTATAACGAACCTCCGGTACTTCGGCTAGGTTTTGGTCGCTGGTTGCCGTTGGACTATGGAAATGAGAGGTTGATAATGCGGCTGGGAATCGCTTTAATGGCCGCGTAAATGTTGAAAATTATCAAAGGGACACGAACTTAATTGCCGCCATTATCGCGCTACCTTTATACAAAAATTCGAAAATGAATTATGCAAACGTCCAACAAATGTTCCAATCCCCAACGAGATTCCAATAAGACGCACTGAGAGATCTTCATTAACATCGGAGATCGTTTCCCAGTTTGGCTTTTTGGTTTTTCTTTGTTGTTTTATCGATAAGATAAAAAGCCAATCGATTTATTCAAGTGACGCAGACAGATCGATACTCGATCAACGATCAACCGTTAACTAAATGAGACGAAGCACAAGAAAAAGAAGAAGAGGAAGAAGAAGATGAGGCTGCACGGTAGTCGTCTCGTTTAATTAAATTGTGTATGTTTTGTGTCTGTCTTTGTCCACCGCCCGCCCTGCCACCCCCTCGCCGAACTGCCAGTTTGATGCGACAACTTCATTCGCGGCGGTTGCCCCTTATCAACAGCACGAGATCTGCATTGATGAGGACCTCTTTCGAGGTTCAAACCATGCCACATACATACATACATACATATGTATGTATGTATGGCCCTCTTCTGGTCACTGGAAATGAGCAAATGGCGGAAAATTAAGTTCGTTGTGGCAACAACAACAACAACAACAGTCAACTATCAACCTAACTAAGTGTTGATCTAGTCAAGGGCGCACAGCGAGCAGATACCCTATAAGACTATCGATAAATATCGATAAGTCACTATTGTAAGTCAACTGAATTTCGTTCTTAAGGGATGATAACTTTGGCCCAATCAACGCATCAACGCATCGATATGTTTCGATAACACTGAGCTATCGATAAAAAACATATATGCTGGTAGTTGCTGCCTTGAGCTATTGCAGACATAAATCGACATTTATCGATATGTATTGATCAACTCGTATGTTTGCTCTGCTCTCACCCTTAACAGCCAAGCTATCGGTTGTTCTCATTTTGAATATGCCATTAGATAAATGTCTCTATCTGCCTGATTACAGGGTATTATAGAAGCTACACACGCATAGAGAGAGAGAGAGAGCGAAAGAGAGAGATTGCAATCGCTGGCAGTTCACAACATTCCCTTGGCTGTTGCTGCTCCTGTTTCTGTTGCTGTTGCTGTTCCCGCTGCTGCTGCTGCTGCTGCTCCAGCGATGGCGATGGCGATGGCGATTTCGATGACGATGACGATGTGGATGCCCCTTCTCAATGTTGCAGCTGCTACATGGACACGACACACGTTCCCTCTCGACCGTTGCCCCCTCGTCTTTCTTTCCGGCTGTTTCTTTTTTTTGCGTCTTTCTCCCAACTACTTCCACTTGGCTACTTACTTACTCTGCGGCGACACTTGAACGTCGATGTGTTCATTTGCGTTTTCCTTCCACTGCCTTCGGGACCAAAGCAAGCTGCAGATTTGTTTCGATAGCAAATATTTGCGAGCTATGTTGCCAACTTTTGCATTTAACTTTCAGTTAAGTTTCTTCTAAAAAATACAAATAAACTTTGGCTTTTTATTCAACAAAATTCTTAGCCCCATGTGAAGGTTGGCGCCACAACTTTCGCCCATAATGGTTCTAGATGCGTTCTAGAGATATCGAAAAAGATCTCAACATTCCCAACGTTGGGGAGATTTTGCAAACGATTACGAGAGAGTATTTTGAACGGCTGGGCTCACATCCAAAGAAAAAGAAGGTTGAAAAGGTTTCAAACTCTGGATCTCCCTAGAAGACGTAGGAGATTTGTCTTTGTTTATTTATTTTTCTAAAACGAAGAATTTTCGAGTCCTCTTGAGATTCTTTATATATAAGTTTGAATGTATAAACTTTACCAATTTATTCCAAAAATCTTATGAATCTACTTTTCAATATTTGCTGCCTCAAAGAGGTCTTAAAAGCTTTCGAATTTTTCCAAAAATAATTATTATATAGATACTTTAAGGAGCAAAAATATATATCATTAGCTTTCGGGCTTATCCACACTCAAGTTAAATCTTAATGTTCTTTTTTTTTCCAAAAATCTCTGATATTTTAAAGGTAATTAAACATAATGTTGTATAGCGCTTAAAAGTATTAATTTCATTGGCTTAAATTTCAAAAAAATATAATTTCATAGTTGGCTATAGAAAAGGGAAAACTCAAGTGTTCAACAACAACAAGAATAGGATCCAAAAATAAAAGGAAAGGGAAACAAAAAGATAGATATGCAAAAGAATAAGATTCACAGAGAACTAAACAGAAGCAAACCTTAATTAGGGCAGTGCCCAAAATGCCACCTTAAGCCTCCGACTTATTGACAACAGACAGAGAGAGAGAGAGAGAGAGAGAGAAAAAGAGAGTTCTCAAACGCAATACAAATGTCAGTTGGATGCGAACCCATTTCAAATTCAAACACACACACAGACACAGACGATCATCGATCATTTTCCAATTGAGCTGGCCGAGCTCTGATAATCTGGCGAGCTGCCAGCACACATTGCGTTTCATTGTGCAGTCGAGTTTGTCATTTGATATGATGGCAACGCTGACAGCAGCCAGCCCAAGATGAAGACAGCGCGATTGAACGAAGCCAACAAAAGGAGTGAGACACAACTACACAGACAAAAAAAAAGAGGCTAGAATAGAATAATGGAATCAAAACATTAAGAAAATATTCTTGAATGAAATATTATTATTCAATAAATAAATCATAAATTATTTGTATGGAAAAAACTAGATAAACCCGATTTATATTCGGGAGATACTATTTTCACTGTTTGTTTGGTTTGGTTTTTGTGCAGTGTAGTTGGCTAGCCTGGCGCTTTGGCTGGGGCCAAACTGGCGACATCTGACCTCTTCTGCTTAAGCCATGTTAGCTGCTGCTGTTGTTGTTGTTGTTGTTTGTGTTATGTGGCAGTTGCAAAGGTCAGCCGGTTGCAGGCAGTCAGCGACAGCGACAGCAGCATTATATAGTATCAACAACAGAGGGCATTGGCATTAGCATTTATTTACCTACCTGTCTCGATCGGAGCTCAGCTCAGCGCAGCTTCGCGCTGCTTCGGCTCGGCTCGGCTCGGCTGTGTTTTGTTGGCCAAGTGGCGCCTGCATCCCGTCGCGCTGGTGTCTGCATATGCGGAATATGCGTGAGCGTCGCCCAGCAACAACCGCATGCCGCATGCAACAAGCAATCTTTTCGGACGCCAACGCCAGCCCCAGTCCCAGTCCCAGTCCCGTGTCCCCAGACATTCAAATCAGTGTCCAGTTTTTCGAGCTAAGAATTGCGATGCACTCCGAGAAACCAAGAAACCGAGAACCACCACAGTTGCAGCGCCCCACCTAAGTCCCCCCCCCCCCACCACACACACACACACACACACACACATACATAAGATTCAGCGACATGCGGTTAAATATGCTTAAGTTTTTGCGCGGACAACTTGAAATTAAGTAGATGCCACAGAGCTGCTCGTGAAACAGCATCCAAAATCGTTGCCAGCTTGCAACAGTTGCTGCCCCAACTCAAAGTATGTATATTCAGTGCTGGCATTTAAGCCTTTTTTCATATTTAGCTATCTCTTCCTTCCACAGAATTCAATCAATTAATACGGAAAATTTTGATATAAAAATATTTAAAATCAAAAAACTCAAAATAAAAATATATTAAAAAGAAAATAAAATTTATTGCTAGTTTTAAATGTTAAATTAAATCTTGAAACTAAGAAAATATATATATATATATATGAATGGCATAAAATTAAAAAATATAATTTTTAACATTAAACACATAAAATATTCAAAATTGAAAATTACTTAAGAACACAAATAGGCAAACGTTGATAATCTTTTTTTTTTTTGGCTTCTTTTTTGGTATTGTTGTTGTCATCACTGTTGTCGTCTTTTAATGAGAGAGGTCCAGTTGCCATTCCAATTCCCCCTACACTTGCTCTCCCCCCCCTTTGTTGTTGTTCGAATTGGCATCCATTCGAATCCGCAGTTGTGCGGATCTCCCCATGCTCCCCAGTTACCTTAATTTATATATTGTTTCGGCTCTGTGCGAAAAACATATCAACGCGCGCGATTTGCCTGAATGTAGTTAATGCTGTTCCTTAGCCATTATCCATTCATTATGACCATTAGGCTTTGTACCAGTATCAGTATCATTCCCCCTCTTTCCTGCTCTCCTTTCTCTCTGCTCCCGTTGATTAATTTGCTTGGCTTAAAAATCAGCATGTCATCGGCCCGTAATCACAGTGTATTCCCGCGCCAAGTACATAATTGTATTTTTAATAATTTTTAATCATATAATTTCGTTGAACTAAAAATTACATAGAAAAAAACACTTTTAACCCTTTTAAAAATTTGAAATAATTATTTTCATTTCTAGTAAAAAAAAAACCTTATTTATTTAGATTTTTAAAAACTTAACTTCATACTCAGAAGCTGAAAAAAAAAAATAAAAATAAAGTCGAAAAATTGTGAAAATTGTGCGATTTGTTGTTGGGACTCATTTTGAGTTTCAGTTTCTTATCTGGTCTTCATTTAAATTATGGCAAAGAAATCGGAGGACAGTCAGTATGTAAATTTTGTGTGTCTGTGTGTGTGTGTGTGTGTGTGAGTGTGTGTGCTTATTTATATTAATGCAATGCGAATTCTGTTGAATGCAGTCCATTCAGAGATGTTGGAATCGTGTGATAATTTAAGCTGCAACCAACAAAACAGCGTGGCCTGCTATGAGCCATTAGCCATTAGTCGCTTGTTAACAGAGAGAGCGAGAGAGAGAGAGAGAGAGAGAGAGAGAGGCGAAAGCTGAAAGTTGGCCAACATAAACATGAATATGCTATTATGGCTGGCATCGAAGCACTTTAAGCCTTATCCTCGCTGATTAAAAGAGGAGCAAAAACAAGAACCAAAAAAACTAAAACAACAACAAATATTTGTTTATTCAATTAAAATCGGCCATTGAATATCAATCAAAGTCAATGAATGAAAGAAGAGAAACAGGAGTCGAGGTGGAGGAGTCGAGGCAAGGAACTAAGGGGATGAGGAATGTTATGTGTGTGTGTGTGTGTGTGTGTGTGTGTGCGTGTTTGTGTTGTGGCCATAATCTAAATGCCAGATCAGAGATTTCCCAACATAAACTCAACGAATTTATGACTATAAGAAGAAGAAGAAACATGTCTCTCCTCGCTCGTATTCTAAAAGTGTTTATTTTGATGGCCACCACAGTCGGGGCGCTAATTAGGACGTGCTGCAACCGATCCACAGATCCAATCTCTCTCTCTCGCTCGCTCGCTCTCTCCCTCGACGACTCAAGTCTCAAGTATCAAGTCTCAAAGTCGAATCTTGTATCATTAAAATCAAAATCAAAATCATGCAAACGTTTAACAGCGCTACAAAACTTGTCGCAGCGATAAGCATGGCAAGGAGGAGGAGAGGGGGTTACAGGTGGGGCGGCAGAGAGACGAGCGTAGCAACTCTATTGGCTCATAAAAACGCGCCGTTACAAGCAGTTGGCACTTGGCAGTTGAATCATAAACTTTATGAACTGATTGCCAAGTTTTTTTTTTTTTCACTGGAAACTTTTTGCAGTTTCTTTTTTTGGTATACCCTATAAGCCGGGTTGGGGCACAGAGTGGGTATGCTGGCGTGGATGCATAACGCGAACAAGTTATAGTCCTTTCAACCTAAATAGCTAACTGAAAACTACCATCGAAACCCCATTCAATTGCCACAAACCAAAACAAAATCTTTTTATTCCTAAAATTCCCTTTTTCCATTTAAGAACAGAGTATTTAAGTCGTCGTATAGCAAGTTGTTGTTGTTGTGCGTTGCTAAAAATGGCATACAATTTGTAATTGAATGCGTGTAAATTGATTTCATCTGCCAAGCAGTCGTTATATCAAACATTTTAATGCCTGCATATCTTTTGACAACTGCCCAAAGTTCATAAAGCAACGAAACTCAACTCAACTTGAAGAAAAAGAAAAAACAAAGATTTTGCATCTTTAAACTTAAGTGATGCGTTGTTTGTGCGTAAATATTATCGGCAAGTACACTTTAGGCCATTAGCAGGCCATTTAGGAGACGGCTGGCAACAATCTCAACTCGAACGAGAATGAGAGATAATTTTGTGAGAGGACCTTTGCTGGGCTGGCTGGTATCTTGAATTATGTCAGTTTTGTAATTTTATGCGAATCTTGTTAATTGTGCATAAGGTTTGCTTACCTGCATGCCTCTCTTACACCCGCCCTCCCTTTCAGTGTGCTGCCACTTGAAATATACGCACGCAACAAGGCACGCAACGAAAGACTTAGGCAACGAACTCGCGACACAGAGACGACAGCTGCATGCAATGTTCGGTGCTGTTTAGTGCTGTGCTGTGCTGTGGCACAAACGACCATGAAATTGAGCAACTTGCAACACAAAACACAGCAACTGTCAACTCGAAAACAACAACAAAAACTTGTTCAAGTTTAAATAATTAAAAATTTTAAAGACAAATTATAATTTTTAAACTTTGATTTAATTTTTAGTTCAAACAACAAAATGCAAAAAAGTGCAAATATAGCTGAATGCATAAACTATTTTTTATAAAACTTCTTAGAACACTTTTTACTTATTTCGTTGGTGAAATTTAACAACACCAAAAACATAAACAAATTGAAAAAAAAATCAATTTTGACTTTGACTTATTTATAAAATGGGAAACATAAAAAAACCTGCTGAATTATTTAATTTTTTCGCATTTGAATTCTACGATTGGCAAGTGTATCAAAGCTTCGCCACAAGTGGAAACGTAGCAGTCGGACGCAACCGACTGCGGTTTACTCGATGCCTGTTTAAAAACGGATAAAAAGAGGACTGATTGCATAGGGGTTAGGATGCCCACCCCCAGTAATCGTACAACCCCAATCTGTTCCGGCCATAGAAAAAGATATTGGCAAAGTTTCAAATCTCTAGCTTGAGGGGGGTCGAAGAGAGTTGCGACGGACAGACAGCCAGACGGAGTTTGGACAAACCCGATATACTCCTTACATTCGGTATGGCGTACATAAAAAACGAAGGTTCATGCATCATTTAATCATGCTTTTAGTGTTTATTGTATTTGTTTTCAGTGTGTTTTGGGTTTTTGTTTAATTTTTTTTTTGCTTATGGTTTTTTGGCGGCGCCGTCTTCAAAAACGCATAAATTGCGGTTATTAACGCGCGCTTAGGCCACAACTCATGTCAAAATGTATCAATGGATTCAATATGGAGAATATTTATATTTCTCGAGCTTCGCCCAAACGCCAGAGAGATGCAGAAAAAAAGAGTGAAAACCAATAAAGGAATTGAAAAGCAGCTGCAGGCAAATACGAGATCGGTCGGTCGGCTGTTGCCTGGCAGCCTGGCTGCATAGGATAAATTATTTCGGGACAAGCAAAATATCACTTCGATTAATTCAAACAAAGGTGAATGCTGCATCGCTCGCCTCCAACTCAACTTCCAACAACAACACATCCTCTCAGCGCATGCCGCACCCAATGCAAATAGAGTTGGCATTATCGAAGTAAAGTAAAGAAAACGCTTCGCACGTAAACTCCCGGCGGCCACAAAAAAAAAGGATAAAAACTAAAAACTGAAAAGCACAACATGCAGTCGTACGACTTGTTTATTTGGTATTGAACTTAATTTGGACATGATAAGTTGGCTTCAGCGAGCAACGAGCTGGCTGGTCGATCGGCCGGTCGGCCGGTCGGCTTTCGGGCCTTTCAAGTCTTTTCTTTTAGCGGTCTTTACAAACCAATTGATGTTTTACTTGCCGTTCCCCAAAGCTGTGCTCAGACCGAACCGAACCGAACCGAACCGTCTGCAAGACAAAGATAGCAGCACTCTAGCTAACGATTCATTATACCGCAAAGTAGTTGCTGAAAGCTTAATAATGAGCAACGCCCCCCAGTTGTTATTGTTTGTAAGTGTTTCATATCGGATTTTCAATGTGTGTTCAGACTGGCTTAGGGATAATATATTTAAATTTTAATTGAATTTCTAATATACTTAAACACTTTTTGCTCTCGCTGATGGTACTTAAGATCTACTTAAAACAAGCTAAACTTAGCTTAAAGCGCCTCTTCAAACGCAGCAAAAGTGTCTTAATTGCATAACCCAAAACACATGGCAAAAGAAAGAAAGAACGAAAAAACAAAATATGGCCAAGCAATTTAGAGCAATTTCGATTAAAATCAATATTTACAAGTCACGAGCGCCATGGCAAAAGGTTCTTCTTCTTCCTCTTCTCAGTGCAACCAGAAAGCGGGGTGTTTCGGTGTTGGGGGGGGGAGCTTAAAATTACGAATTTAAACATGAAAAGTTATAAATAATGTGACGACGACAGAGACGGAGACAAACAACAAAAGAATAACAAGTGTGATGCTAATGTCGACTGGCAGATACCCTGCACAATCAAAGATGAAGAAAGAAAGTTCTGGTTGCCTTTAAACATATATATTTTAAGAACTCCTTCGATGCCCTTTCCCTTGCTTACATCCCTTCCCTAAACTCCTTTTTCTTCTACCCGTTTTTTCTCATAGTATAAAGGAGCTTTGATTAAATTAATCACAAATTGTCAAACACTTTCTCCAGTAATATCATCACGCTTCAAGATCTGTAATTTTTCTCTTTAATCCTCTTCTACAGGGTAAAAGAAAAACAAGGTTTGAGCCTTAGATAGGCGCTGACAAAAGCTTGAAGGTTTTTTTGTTTTGTTGTTTGTGTTCCGCAGACTTTCGTGCTGCGATCTGAAATAAACAAGGCGGTTGCCCCAAGGCGGCTCTGGCGTTCAAACGCTTTTGAGGAGAGGAGGGGAACGGATCGGTGAGGGATCTTTATATGATATGAGTGCACGGTAGGTTCGACGGGCTGTCGGTTGCGACGTCAGTCGCTAAAGTTCGTCCTAAAGAGCTGTTGATGCGTTCCAGCATCGCCCTCTGCCAGAGGAACTGCCAAACTGCCTTCTTCCTTTTGGGCTGGCTAGCTGTTTAGCTGGTTGGCTGGCTGATTGGCTGGTTGGCTTGGCTCGGCTCGGCTCGGCTTGGCCTGGCCTGGTTAGTTGGTGTCTGGTGTCTGGTGTTGTTGGTTTGCTTTGGTAATCACCTTTTGTTATAAACACTGTAATTAGGGCTTCATTAAAAGGGTGGTCCACGCTTGTCTTCGCTTTGGCATGCCAACCGGCTCAAGCGTTCAAAACGTTGATTGAAAACGTCCCGTTGTCGTCCGCCTTCCAACGTGTCTCTACGTACACCATTCTCTCAATAGCAGGTACATCGTCAAGTGGTTGGGGACGTGGTTGGAGACGTGGTACGGTCATGTAGCGCCGATCAACAAGCGTGCCACGCCCACAGCGCACGCCTCATAAATAATAAGTGAAATGTGCGTGAGCCCCGTACGTACCCACGAGATCGAGAGACCTCTCCGCACAGTGGCACAAAAACAAAACAAATACATTAACACAATTGAAAATGTTTGCTTGGGCTTCAAGCGATTATCTTTGTGTCCTGAATTTAATTTCGATAAATACTCAACTTGATCTTATGTTGGGCTTTGTACCACTGTGCTCTGATCGGAGCTAAACAAATAGCGAGCCAAACATAATTATAGCATGCACAAAGTGTTTTTTAAGAAAGGGCGGACAGTTGCAGCACAGTTTATTCACCTGCCGTCCCCACTAAGCCACTCACAGCCCATGGACCCACCGGACCCACCGCAACGTACAGAAATTTCACGCCTCGAAGCTATTCGCAACAGCCAAAGCAACAACAACAACAGTGTTTGTGTGTGTGTGGCATAAGAAACAATCAAAGCGAAGGAGATTTAGTCCTTTTAGTTGAGGATGGCCAACTGCATGCCCTGCATGAAAGCTTTACCTAACTTTTTCCCCTTTTCAAAATGATTTCCGTAAGTACAGGGTATTATTATCATATCAATATCACTTGTGATTATTTGTTTTTATTGATAAACGTCGAATGCAATAATTAAAATGCCATCAGGTAGAGTTTGTGACGTCACACGGCAGCTGAGTCTGTATAGTCGAACTACCTGCACCATTTGATCGAGTGCATCGGATAAGGTCACAAAATACCAAAAAACTGTCACCGACAACAACATTTGTTGTTGTTCCTTTTTGGGTTTCAATGCATATGATTTATGTTTCTTTTCTTTGCGTTCACATGTGCGACCCAACCTGTTCAGCTTGCAGGATGTTCCTTACAACTGGCCCTTAGATAAGTAGAGCTGATACCAAAAGAGAGCCAAGTTGTGTTTGCCAGCCGTGTTGCGATGTGTTGCAACCAAATGGTTGTTTCTTCTTTCCTAAGGGATCCAGCTTAACCTTTGTAAATAAGCTTCATAGGTCATTTAATATTTTAGTTTTAAGAAAGCAAACTTTACTAAATTCCGTTTGTTTTTGCTGTTTTGTCAGCTCATTAAGAACGTTCTTTGTTTATCCTTTCAACGCAGCAGGTTGTCAAGCCCCCAATTGATAAGAGCAACTGGCGCAGAGATCATCATATCACATCGTTGATATCTGGAAGTAACTTGCGTACCAGGTAGACTTTCTTTAAGGGAATAGCAGGGAAAACAATGTGTCATTTTAATGCTGTTCCAAATGATTTTTATTGCGTTCGATGAGGCCTTGTCACGGTACTGCCAACAACGACGACGACGACGACGTTGCCTCCGCTGGGTCGTAAACATTTATTGGTTACGGCTCATTTGGGAAGGCACAAAACAAACATAAACAGTCGAGGGGCAGACCGAGTAACAAAAACAAAATAAAAAACAAAAACCACCTGACAAATGCCAGACAGCAGCAGCGGCAGCAGCTTGGCATACGCAAAGTAAGGTCTACCGATCTTGAGATCATCCTTTCACTTTTAATGAACTTAATGAACAGCCGCATAAATCATCATTCGAGCAGGCCACAACAAATGTCGTTAGTTTGTCGCGCTCATTAATGGGCGCAACGGGGGCAAACCCCCTGATGAAGGCAGAGCCCCGCGTTTATTACCTTTTGGTAACCACAAAATTTGAAACTATTACCACTACTAGATGCCACGCCCACGCCCACGTTTGTTGCGGTAGTTCACGCTTTTGAATTGTCTGGCTATTAATCTATTGTTATGGCGCATACGGAAATTAACTTGCCACATCATTTCTTAGATGCCGTTTCCCGTTGTGTTGTGTTTAGCCGCAGGTGCAACATTTTTGAAGTTAACGGATTTGATGTGTTCAATGTGAATGCCGAGCTTAAACTTTGGATTGCCAATATTCATATCAACCGGGATTGGATCATTTTTTGTTGTTGTTGTTAAGACCATCAATATTTTGTTCTATTCTCTTTATTGGAACAGCTGTGGCAATAACAAGAGCAACGCCCCTTCACGGCCAAAAGAGAGGTAGCGGAACAAAGATGCTCAACAACAATAGAACAATAGATTGTGGCCATTGAAGGCAGCGTCAAAAAAGTGGCAAATGCGAGCACTCGGCAATTGTTCGCAGCATTTTGCTTATCGGGCTTGTTAATCAGTTTACATCAGGCTCGCTGACTTTGCTCAATGCCTGCGAGGCACAGCCGGTTTTGTTTTCTTCCTTTTTGTAGTTGTAGTTGTAGTGGTAGAGTACGATTGCGATTCCGATTGCGATTGCGATAGTCGACGACGACGACGACCCTCGGCTGCTCTCCGTGCTCAGGTTTGAACTTTGGTTTTAAGTTACCATCAAAACGATGTACAGATTTGACACGTGATTGAGCAAAACATGAAATTTGAAGTACCGCTACCTTGTATGATGTACAATACATACATATGTGTATGTGTATCTACCCCAGCTATTTACCTATGTACTTTAGAGCAGATATGAAGTCGAAATTGTGTTTAGCCAGTGTTGTATTTCGATAAAGTATAGCTTATCCCACTAGAGCACCCTATAGAACTACCTTATGTGACTAGAGCACCTTATGGAACTATACAATGCTATGTTTTACTTGTTTGCTCAATTACAAAAGTTATTCTTGCTGCTTTATTCTATGTTACCTTGAGACTCACCACACATTCAGAAGTACCGCTCCATATATGGTGAAACTATTTAAAATACATCACGATGGGCCCAAGTTGAGTTGTAACGGGGCGTTAAGCGACATGTTCTTGTTCCACTTAACAATACACACACACACACACACACAAACACTATACGGCAGCCGGTAGTTCTACTGATCCTTGATCCCTTGTTGTCTGCGCCGTTACTGTTGACTGTTACTAGTATTAAACGCGCATTCCACAACCAAACAAACAAGGCCCATTCGCATTGTTATATTTGTTGTTGCATATAATTGTTGTTGTTGTTGCTGGTGTTTCATATGTCGTGTTTGGTTGCCGTAATGCTTATGTCTGTGTGCCCATCCGTATGCTATATATTGTGAATGGTGTTGTGTTCGTGTGTTTTTTCGTTTTGTTTGCTTTATGGCCGCATTAAATTTAATGCCGCATAAAGTTATCGCCTAACGAGCTCAATGAGCCCGAAACGGCTCAAAAACAAGAGACGCCCTGTTACACCTAGTCCACCCTGTGTGTCATTTACACTTCCCCTCCAACAAGCGTCCAACCCGCTGTGGCTGTTGCCGCTCTTTGCGAACAATTTTAATTTGCGTTGCATTCTCATTGCTTTTTGCAGCTATTTTCAGCAGGCCAGCTACTTTTTTCTTGTGCCTTGTGTCGTTTTTATATACATAAGTATGTTTTTTTTTGCTCGATTGGCGTCTTGTAATTTGAGCGTAATTCACGTAAACACAAAATTCCAATGCTGCCGCGGATGCCCAGGCAACAAACGCAACAGTGGCGTCGATTTATTTTTTAGTGCTGGAGGAATTTTAAGTATGAAATTGATTAATTTCGATTTATTTTTTGTTTGGATGTAACTAATCTAATAACAGATTTTCTGCTACTTGGATTTATTTCTGCAAATAAAAATGGATCAAAAATATTTAATTAAATTTCGTTGAAGTATTTATTTATTCCATTATCGAAATGGTAATTCATAATTATGAGCAAGGGAATAAGACAAACTTTCGTAATAGAGAAAATTCTTATTATACGGGATGGGTTTTTGATTGAACTAAGATGCAGGATTCAGGAAATGAAAAAAAAAATAATTTTAAAATGAGGAAAATTATCCAAAAAAATAAATACATATTTTTAAAACGAAAAAAAAAAATTGAAACGGAATATTTAAAGATGTTTTTACTGGCAACAGAAAGATAGTTCAATTTTGGAGCTCGAATGTTTTCTATAATCATCGTCGCCGCCCCCTTGGGCTCTTCTCCACTCCGCGCCGACGCCACTGTTAGGCCGTTTCGGTTGGGGCAGTCAATTTGCTTGACACCTCACGTTCATCAATGAGCTGAGTGGAAGTTGCCGCGTTTCGTTTCGTGCAACCAGACTGTGTCTCCCTCTCTCTCTCTCTCACTCTCTCGCTTGTTGTTGTCCTTATTTAGCGACAAACATATCAATCTGTAGCTGTCAATGTGTGCGTAATTATTCCAGCAATTTGTTGCTGCGCCAATTGTATCTGCATTCCAGTGGCACCAACAGCAACAGCAACAACAGTAAACAGTTGCAACAACTGCCACACATTTCTGTTTCTCTCTCTTCAGTGCCTGTCTCTTTCCTTTAGCAAGATTCCATTCGCTAGTTTTTTTATGAGCTTTTTTGTTGAACTTCTCACTGAAAATGAGAGAAAACCAAGCGAAATTTAAACCTATTTCCCATTGAGAACAACGCTCTCTCTCTCTCTCTCTCTGTATCTCGCTCTCTTTGGCAATCTCTGTCTTTGCCGCTGAAAGTATTTCTTGCTTGTTGTTGAGTTTTGTTTTTGTTTTTTTTTTGTGCTGAAATGTGTGAAATTTATTGCCAGCAATTTGGTTGCATGTCATTCCGATGCGATGCGATGCGTTGCAATAATTAAAAGCGGAAATGCATGCCACATGCACATGAAAAAGAAGAAGAAGAAGTAGCACCAGAATCGGGGGAGGGTGGGTTAAGTGTTAAGTGTAAAAGGAGTTTGTGGGCTGTGCCCGATGTTATGTCATTAGCCGCTAATGGGCCAATCCATCAAATGATCCACTCTCACTCTCCATTTCCATTTCCATTCCGATCTTGATCTTGATCTCGATCCGCTGCTGCTGCTGCTGCTGATCCTTCATATAATCATAATAAATGACTTGCAATCCCTTTTTCGGTTTTTTGTTTGCTTTTTTCGGTCACAAGAAGCAATTGGACTCGAGTCGAGTGGAGACTTTCTTGAGATCGAGTTGAGTGGCTTCTTTGCGGTTAATTGATGGATGATGGATGCATCTGGTACACATATATCATAATAGCACCTGGTCGATCAAAAAACAGGTAGCTTTCGGTCAGGTAGCCAAGGCTAGCCAACTACCACGCGCCACAATCATTTATCATCCTGCAACCCGCAAAACCCGAACTTAACTTTTCAAACTTCAAACCGCGAACCTCGACCTCGAGTTAAGGTCAATTAGTGGTCAATTGTATTGACATTTTGGCCACGCCCTCACTCACACACACTCTCCCTCTCTCTATCTTTTAGTTGGCCCCCCTCTCCCGCACTTGGAAATTCCCACAAAAACAAGCTTGTTTTGTTTTTAGTCAAATGATCTGCTGTGATTTTAATACCCTTTTTATGAGCCTGGCGTTAGCTTGAGGCAGCCAGCTACTAGAAGACGAGAGAGAGAAAGAAGAGATCAACTGGGTCAGGGGCCATAAAGATTTAATTATGTCCCATAAAGTTAGCCGGACACACAAAACCAGCAACGCCCAAGATGAAGTCATAAAATGCACAAAAAATTAAGACGAGACAACGAGAAAAATGTTAAATAAAGTTGTTTGTTGAAACAATTCGAAAATCGTTAAAATCTATGGGGAGTGGAGGAGAGAGATGAGCGGGCAGAGAAGGGTGTAGAAGCTACCAGCTTTGAAGCGTAGTATCTTCTAGTGAGGATGGTGAAAAAGAAGACAAAGGAATCAAAGAACTTACCGCATCGTTTAGAGGCTAAGCACAATTGATATGGATCAATGTTCAGCGATTCGGCGATCCTATTTGGACAAAAAAGAGAAACGTCAAGAGAAATTCAAGCGTGAAAGCGAAGCCGATCAAGCAACGAAAGGGTCGAGCCTCCTGAGCCTTAAGGCTCTTAGTTTAGGTTCTTATCGATCGATTTCTGTGAATCGCCAAATTCACAAATTGTTTCTTTTTTTTTTGTAATTTCCTTGAACGAAATCCAAAACCAAAAATGCAACAGCCGCCAGGCACTTGCCGTGCCCCAAAGCGAAACCTAAACCTGAGTTATTTTATTTTATTTTATTTTACTTTTTTATTATATTCCTTTAATTTCTTCGTTTGTATTTGTTTTTTATGAAATGTTGCATCAAGCGTGAAAATACCGCGAAATTTGCGTTTTTATCCGCATCAACTTTACCTCTCTCTCTCTATCTGTCTCGCTTCTTTGCAATCTGTCCCACTCTCTCTCTCTCTCTCTCTCTGTTTGTTTTATTTCAATTTGAATGCGACTTTAACCGCCGGCTTTATGTTTTATTATAATTTGTGTTCTTTCTTTTATAAGAATGTAAACAAACAGACATAAGTGCTATTAGTTGGCATTGCCCGACTAGGTGGATGCCCTGTAAAGAAAAAAATATATATGTATAAGTTTAAGTTAAACTTTTCCAATTAAATCCATATCAAGATTTCGTTTATTTTGGGTTTAAAAAAACATCCTATGATGATGATGATAATACCCTCTGCTCGGACATTGCAGGGTATATGAGAATAACGCGTTAACATGGCAACAATCGACCCCTGCGGTGACATTGAATTATTGTTATTGTACATTTTAATGACAATCTACATTTGGTCAATGTCTTTCTTTCTTCCATTCTGTCTTTCATTCCTTCTACTTCTCATTGTTATTAGTAGCATTGTGTGTTATGATCGTTATAGTTTGTATTATATTATCAATGCGATTTTGATGGAATAACCCAAAAGTGTTGAAAAGCTCCGATTAACAATTTGATGCAAGACTTTTTCGCATAAGGAAAACTTACTTAAAATCAGTTTATTACAATCGAATCTCTCTCTTGTTTATTCTTACGTGTTGATTACATTTATCTACGGCAACTCTCTCGCCCTCTCTCTGTCCACCTCTCTTCCGAGATGCGTCAAAATGCGCAACCTCATCAGCGTCAACAGTTTCTAATCAGAGATTAAAAAGCCGCTTCCTACCACCGTCCCCCCGCTGCGGAGACACAACGCCCACTGATTGCTTCCTTCCTTTACACTTAACGCTTCCTTCTCAGCACCCACCCAACCCCCCGAAACCCATTGAAACCCCTGATATTGCGTAATGTTTTGCGTTGTGTCAAAATGCAAAATTCAATTGTTTAGCCCTTTGTCAGTGACGCTGAGAGCGGCATCCTTGCCAGGAGGATAACGTTGTGTGGAAGGAAGTTGAAGTTGCTGTAATTTAGGGAAAAAATTGACACAGAAATCCATTTGTCAGCCCCTTCAGATTAAAATCAAGGATTTAAAATGTAATTTGATTCATGGGGTTAGTCAAGAGCAACTCTCTCTCTCTCTCTTTCGCTCTCTTACGGGGGAAAATGCGATCAAAAGAGCAAAGCGTGACCCCAGAAAAAAATCACACAAGCAACAACAAGAACAACGGGCGGGCGGGCACAGCAGGAACAACAGGAACCAGGCATGATTGCAAGGACAACACCAATAAATGACAACAAACACACCCTCCGCCCTCCCCCGCACCCAATGGAAGAGGAAAGGGGCTGACTGTGGTAGATGTGGCCGTACTCTACAACGGTGTCCTGCTGGTAGTCCTGCGCTCGAGTCTATGGGGTTGCGAAACGGTAGAGTGATTTTAACCTCGACTCCTGCGGTACGGCAAAAGGATGCGAGGGTGTCGCACCGGAGAGAGAGAGAGGAATGGAACTCAAATCTCTCGAGTGCTATTTTATGCCGAAGTGTGCCAGACACCAGACCCACCGCCCCCAACCCCCGCAGTAAGCAGTACCAGTTGCTGGTTAAGGATGAGTCTGTGACGGCGCCAGTGGAGCGAGGAGTGGAGGGCTGTTGTCCGTGGGGGGAGGGTTAGGTTAGATTTTTGTGCAACCGGTTGAGTCCATTAATCATTTTCTAATTTGTGGAATGCAGACGCTGTGGCAGAGTAGGAATGCCAAAGAGGGTCGCTCCCTGACTCGCGCTCTCTCTCTCTCTCTTTTTGTGTCCCCATGGGTATTTGCCATGTTGTTGTTGTTGTTGCTATTTGCTCTAACACTCAAAATGAAATTTTCACATCTGTAATTTGTTAAGTGCGTTTGTTATTTCCATCGAATTATTTCAGTTTTATGGGTTAAGTGCTTTTTGAATTATGTTACTTGCTTCGGGTCCTTGAGGGTTGTATTATTCAACTACGTACATATATAATATTAGACAACACTGGCAGGAAGTTTAAGTTAATTAGTTGTCTGGGAATTGCCAGCCATCCTATAAATAGTCCTACCTAGGAGGAATTAACATCGTGTCTAGGGGAAATTCCCTTTCAAAGGTTCTTCGTTAAACTTAAAACTAAAAACATTTCTATTCCGATCATATTTATTTTGCGTCGCAGATTGTCAAACCAAAAGAAAAACACTTCCAGCTCATAAACTTTTTAGCCAACTGACTGAATCGCCAGTCGATTTCATTTGATTACTTCATTTGCAACAACTAATGGCAAAATTATTGCGTTTGCCATTGATTCGGGCGAACAAGTGAATATTTGTCTTCCTTCCACCCGGAGAGGATGCCTTTTTCAGGATTCAGGAGTTGTGGGCATTGTTCTGTTCTGTTCTGTTCTGTTTAGTGCTGTCGATTGTGTCGAGGGTGTCATTTGGTAATTGTTACAAGCTGCCGCATATTTGGACAGAGCCAGGCACAACGCACTCAAAACAAACAAATGAGTCTCCGGATCAACCCTCAAACAACACACACACAGGACACAAAACACGGGACACGGGACACAGGACACATGCCTGACTCGACAACATCCTTAACATGCTGTAAGCGGATACCACACACAGCAGCAGCAGCGGCAGCTAGTGAGGCAGCAGCAAGGATCATACACAGATGAGGGTAGTGCGTGGGTGGGGAGGGATGGGCTGGGGTAAGAGAAGAGAAGAGTCCGTCCAACTGCAAATGTCATTAGTTTACAGTTGTCTGATTTCATTTTAATATTGTGATCGATGATGACATCGTCTCTCTCTCTTCCCGATGGACCAACAGGCGAAATTTGTCTACCCAACAGGGAGGAAATTCGGAAATTCAATGGAAATTATCAAATCTAATGGATTTTGTTAACGATAAAACGAGAAATGCCATCGAAATTACTTAGGACTTTTGAATTGCAGTCGATATTCCGTATGAGATTCGTTATAAGGAAGTTCGACTGTAAAATAAAACTTGTTGGGATCGTGTAACTTTTAAGTATTTTTGGAAAGTGAAATATATTCAATGAAGTACTTGTACTTGTACTTAACTCTCTCTCTCTCCCTCTCTCGTCTCTTTACCATTCATAAAAAATCATTAGAAATGTAGAACAATGTTAACCGAATGCATTTTATGATCTCATGATTCCCAAAATGGCACTCAATTGTACCACAAGATGTTTTTATATAGGTTCCCCAATATCGCCCCCTCGAGCTTTTAACAAATATATACATACATACATATGTATGTCTGTATAAGATGAATGAATGAAAAACCGACGACATCTGCAATGTTGTTGCTGGTGGCTGGGACAAGTGACGTTAAGCAGCGACGGCGAGAGCATTCGATATGATTTGTGATTTACAACAGGTTTCAATTAACACAAAAACACAACAACAACAAAAACTAAGCCAATGCAAGTCACTCACTATGCACAGTGGTACTCGAATATAGGGTATATTGGCTTTTGTTATTGGATTATAGAGTTGAATGAAAAAATTTTACTTAATCTTGTGTTTGTTAAATGCATAAATAAATAAATGAAACTACTCAATTAAATATGCAAAATAAAAAATTGAGTGCAATTTATCTCATTTGCAGTTTAACGGCATAAGCACCGTTATGTCTCGTCCAAATGAGCTTGCGCTCTCTCTCTCTCTCTCATTGCCTTAGAGAAAAGTTAACGAAACGTCAATGGCAAGGCAAATGCGCTCTTCTAGCACAAAAAATGTTTGGATATTTACAAGTCGACCCCAAAAAACACCGAAAATTATTCTATAAACAATTTAATCAACGTTTTTGTTGCATTTTGCATTTGGTAAAAGTGCAGCAGCTGAGAGGCGTTGACAGGGACATAAATAAAGATAGTTTAAGTATCAAGTTTGAAGTTTGATTTCTTTTTCTCCACCCTCCGTCCGTGTGTGTGTGTGTGTGTGTGTGTAAGCTGAGATGCCAGAGATGCGCTCCCGAGGGGGCAAAAACAACAACAGTTGCAGTTGCTGGCTGCCGACTATCGACTAATTGAAGACATAACGGCAACCATGGCGGCATAAATTAGACAGAGAGAAAAACCAAACAACAACAACAACAAGAGTGCCATTAAGTGGTACGAAGTAGTGGTGTGGGTGGGGAGGGGGTATATAGAAATGTCTGATGGATTGTTAAATGTGTATGAAATGTCGCCGCGACATATTTCAATTAAAGCCTATGAACATAATACATACATGCATACATACGTACATACGTACAGGGTATATAAGTATGTATGTATGTAAATACCCTGTTAAATAATTCCATCTTTATTTCGTATTGAATAACGACATTTTTAAGTTAAAGAAAGAGCATCTACCAGTCGCTTTTGAATTCTATTTTTAATTCATTTGTTAATAAATGTTGCATATAATCTTTGGGCTTCGTTAATTTCCAATTGGAATTCGCTTCAAATCCAACATAATCCGCTCATAAACATTCACTTTTACTTCTTCCCCCCTTTTGCATTCGTTGGGTGGGGTGGGGGGAGGTGCGTTCCATAAATCACCAGCTGTATTTTGAAGGATTTGCTGGTCTCCCTTGCCACTCCCACTCCCCCCTCTACCCACGGGGTCACGTGTTCTCCTAAGACTGCCGAAACGAAACTCTGGCCAATTTCCAGCCAAAGTTTGTCGCTCACTCAACGAAAGAAACAAAAAAATCTAATTTCAAGCACCAAAGAGCACACATAAAGGGGTGGGGGTGGTTGGGAGGGGCGGAGCGCAGCAGGTCGAAAGGCCATAGTCAAGTCTTGTTGTTGTTGTTGTTCCGCATCGCTAGCTTAACGATTTTGTGTACGTGTGTGTGTGTGTGTGTGTGAGAGAGAGCTTTTGAGCCTTACTCTTCTCCGCCTCCTCACACAGTTACACACTTTGATGTCTTAATGCCGAGTCGAAACGAGACGAAACGAAACGAAACGAAACGAGACCCAAAGTCAAATCGCAACTCATGAGCCACCCTGATGCAATTTTAATCAAATGGATTTGTTTCTATTTTCCATCTAAAACCCAACTCCACCCCAAAAATAGACAATATATATAACGACCCCCCGCCCCACCCGCTTCAGGTTTGGTTTTATTTTCTGTCGAGGTGACGTCGAGGGTCGTTTTATTTATTCGTTTTGTTCTTCATCTTTCGGTTGAGCCCTCGAGGAATTATCGGAGCCTAGGCGCAACAATAATTCACAATAGAAATATATCCCAAGATCACGGAACTTCCGAATTGACAGATGGATAGAAGAAGAAGGAATTCACTATAAAAGAATTTCAATTTTAATTTATTTAATTGAATAAATCTTAACAATCTTGCAATATAAATATTATTATATATTATTGAATTGAATTAAAAACATTTTGTGAACAGTTTGAGTACAAGCTAACCCCAAAAAACAGAATATCCAAAACACAAAACTATGAAAAATACTGGAAACAGTATGAAGCTTTAAGCAATGACACATGCCAAAAACAAAAGCTGTTCAATATTTTCCGTAACAGCCTGCGAGTATGGAATGATAATTTGTTTATCATAGACATGCTACCATTTGAGTGAGTAGCAGAACCACCACCGCGGCAAACGCGAACTATCAAACTATCTGGCAATATCAACAACCCGATCACACAGTGCTGTTAAATATCAAAAGCAGCGCGCCAAACTATCGATAATGAGACCATTGGTTGGGTCGAGCATCGATAGACAAAAGCAAGTGCAACAGTGCGTGGGCAAGTAACAGGACGCAACACAACATATACACGCATGTTAACTTGGCTGTTGTCAGTCGGTTTTTTGTACTCGTTCATTGAATACGTTGGGAACGGCATTTTTTTTTCGTGCTAATTGTTTGCTTGACGCGCTTGAAATTCAATTGCGGTTCGTTCAACTGACGCGAAGTTTATTTGAGTGTAAATTTAAACAGACGAATAAGACATTAAGAAACGCAATTTTATTTGGATTTGGAACGATAAAATGATTAACAAACATTAGCAGCAAAATGGCATTGAACAACAACAACATCAAATGAGACGAAAAGTGAAAAGAAAATTTTCTGCTACGCTTGAGAACCGAAACGAAACACAACACAAAAAAGTTGTAAGACACAAGCGCAGACAGACGACGACGACGACGACGGAAGACGAAAGCGAATAGCTGACAAGAAGAAGACAAAGTAGAGAAAAAAAAGATCATGCGTGCTTGACGACGACGACGCTAGCAACACACATACAGAGACGGGCAACCACATTGCATTCGTCAAAAGAGTGTGTTGGGAGGGGGAGAGTGACAACAAAAACAACAACAACTACAGCTACAGCTAGTGCCAAACAATGCAAGATAGACAACAAGAAAACGAGCAGCAAGAGCAACACCAACTATAACAGCAACAACAACAACAGTATTTCCACATAATTGACAACGAGCGGCTGCAAACGTGAGCATTACTACAACAACAACAACAACAACAGCAACGGTCGAGAGTGAGAAGCCACACAAGAGAGTGAGTGCTAGTCAGCAAATTAGGCGAAGAAAATAAGACGCACAACAACAACAACATCAGTAACAAAAAACCGCTGAAGCAGTGGCATTCAAAAAAAAAGGAATGTATGTGTGATTGTTAGTGCACAAGTTTCCGACGTAAGCTTTTTGCTTGTGCGCGCTCAGGAAAGACAACAAAAAAAAAGAAGTAATTTTCGATAAATCTTGCAATCTCAATGTGCGCGCCGCTCTCTTTGAACGAAAGACATTGTGCAGCAGCAATTGCGAAAGTATTAGTAGTAGTTGGCAGGAGGAGGGCAGGCGACTTAATGAAAACAGTGTTGTGTGCAGCAGCAGCAGCAGAAACGGAGTATTTTTATTTTTACTAACACAATAAGGAGCAACTCTCAACAAAAACAGTATTCTGTGCAGCAAAAAAAAGGAATTAAAATCAGTGTTGTGTGCAGCGGCAAATTGTAAGCTGGACTTACTCACAGCAATTATTCTCGCAATTGAACGAAGCCTTATAAAACACGACAATGAAAAGCTTTCGGCTACTTTTAGCGTTGCTGCTGCTTCTTCAGCTGATCCATCTACGCACTGCAGATGATGAGCCTTTCGCAGCAACAGCAACAACAACAAATTCACCAGCAACAGCTGCGTCTGGGAGACCACCGCCGCCGCGCATTCTATTGAACAAGTGTTGCCACCAAGGTGAATATTTGAATGCGACAACACTGGAATGCATAGCTGGCTCCTCCGAACTGTGGGTACCCCTCGTCTATCTGCCACAACAGCTGCGCTTCTTTGAGCCCAAAGGCGCCAAGCCGCGTTTCATCAAATTCATGCCAAATGTGCGGCCCAATTGTGCGATGCAACAACAACAGGAACTCTTTAGCAGCCGCCAAGCGAATGTTGTGCTCTTTCCCAATGGCACGATGTCGGTGCGGGAGCGGGGCATCATCGTTGAGCCTTCGAACTATTGTGTGGATCAGGATGTGGCGCTCGTTTGTCTCGACTGGATCGATGGCGGAGGCGCCGAGCGGGTAACGGAAATGGAGCCATCCCAACTAAATGGCAACTCTACATCGACGCCAACCACAACAACAAATCCCTTGCGGATACGCAAATGTTGCGGCAAATGGGGCATCTATGACAGGAGCAGCAAGGGTTGCACCTTCCTAACGGAGCCCGGCTCAATTCAAACCCAACCCGCCGGCCAACTGCTGCTCGGCCCCCAACTGCAAACGGAGCAGTATCAGACGACCTACGGCCTGCCCGAATGTCTGCGGGGCAATGGCAGCGGCAGCGGGGGCAGCGGCTACGCCATAGCCGGCGATTGGCATGAGGCGCGATTGAATCGTTCGACTGGCGGCTTGCAGCTGCAACACACGAATCTGAGTGCCCAGCAATATTGCCTCGAGCACACGGAGCGGGCGGGTGAGGTCAAGATCATAGCTTGCACTCAACACTTTCACAACAACAATGAGAACAACGGCAACTTCCATTTCCCCGATGATGGGAACAATCTGCAGAAAGCTGTTCTGGACATTGGCATTGTCATATCGATTGTCTTTTTGGCTGCCACGCTGGTGGCGGGGTATATGCTGCCGGCGGTGCATCATGCCCTGCACTGGCGTTGCCAGATCTATTACGTATTCTGCCTGTTGCTCGGCAAGATTCTGCTGGCCATCGAGGAGCTCAATACGACTTTGATGCCCGGCACGGCCAGCTGCCTGCTCGTCGCCATCGGGATGCAATTCTTCTTTTTGTCGGCGTTCTTTTGGCTCAACACGATGTGCTTCAACATTTGGTGGACGTTCCGGGACTTTCGTCCCAGCTCGCTGGAACGCAATCAGGAGTCGCTCCGGCTACGCCTGTACTCGGCCTATGCCTGGGGCATACCGCTGCTCATCTGCGCCATTGCCGCCTGCGTCGATCAGCTGCCCGAATCGGAGACATCGCTGCTGCGGCCGGGCTTTGGGGAGCTCTACTGTTGGTTTGACAATCGATCGCTGGCGATCTTCGCCTACTTCTACGGCCCGATCGGCCTGCTGCTCTGCGCCAATATTGTGCTCTTCATATCGACGACGCACCAGCTGACCTGCGGCCTGTGGAAGCGCGACGATGTCAAGTCGACGTCCGAGAAGTCGGCGCTGGGCCGCGTCTGCCTGAAGCTCGTCGTTGTGATGGGCGTCACCTGGATCATGGACATTATATCGTGGCTGGTTGGCGGGCCGCATGGCGCTTGGCTCGTCACCGACCTGATCAATGCCTTGCAAGGTGTCTTCATCTTCATTGTCGTTGGCTGCCAGCCGCAGGTGTGGACCGCCTGCAAGCGCATCTGTTGCCCCCGCTTGCGCCACGACATCACCAATACCACAAACGGTGTCCAACATTCGAGCAGCTCGCAGGGCTTGCCGTCGCTGGCAAATGGCACCGAGTTCACACAAAATACTTCCATGAACGTGCCACCGACTAATGTTGCAACACCAGCCGCAGCCGCAGTTACCCCAACATTTGACCAACCATTATCACCAACAACAACAACAAAGATACCCATGGAGACTATTTGCTAGGCGCGTTTGGTAAGTGATAAGTTGGAAATACATTCTTTTGATAGAAAACTTTGTCATTAAGAAGTTCGTCATAGGGAAGTTTGACTGTTTATTGTTCTTGTAATCGTTTGACTAATCATTTATTGGGCTTTTGTATGAATACTTTTCAAGTTCCGTTAAGTTTTGTAGTCAAGTCAACACCCCCCCCCCCCCCCCGTTCCATTAGCAATAGGCGCCGCAACAAAGAATTCGCAACTGTTTTTCGATTCTTGATTTTATGGCAATGAGTCAATTAGTCACGCCCAAATTGAATGTCTGTTGGGTATTCGATGCTAGTTCGAGGGACGGGACGGGACGGGACGGGGACATATGCCCCGGAATGAATAGACCATATGTTAAGGGGCGGGGCAAGGGGGAATTTCCAAGGATTTAAGCAGGCGCCGCGGCGCCTCGAGCATATATTTTTATTGCTGCCCCGCGCCTCGACATTCTTCTTCTTCTTTTGGACAAAACCCAAAATGGGTATTTTTCACATTCCCGCTGTGTGTCCGTGTGTGCGTGTGTGTGTGTGTGTGTGTCGAGTCTACTTTTGTTGTTGCATTGTTTAATTGATTTACAACCATGCTTTTCTCCTCTTCTTCTTCTTCTTCGACGAGGTCCACTTGAGAAATGCCATAAAAATTGTGAAAAAAAAATGTGTAAAATGTGAAATGTTTTTCATTGTTTTTCATTTTTCACTGGAATGAAATGTTGTCCAGACGTCGCCGTCGCCATTTTGGACATTTCCTCTCAAGATTTCTCACATGGCCATAAAATAATCAAATCGCCGCCGCTGCCGCCGCCGCCCAACCCTTGACCATAAACCCATAAGCCCGAAACCTCTTGAAATCTCTAGCCAAAAGCATTACCTAAAAAATGAATACTAATGGACAGACACTAAATATTACAGGCACCAGAAAACGTAATGGAAATAAGTAAATCTTAAATTTATAATAAAGAAATCCCATCCCAACTTTCCGCCCACATTGCCCAATCTTTGGGCGAAAGATTTCTGGGTTCAAAGTTTATCATTTTGAGTTTCAATCGAAACAAAAACAAAAACAAATTTGAGTTTTATGTAATTTTCAAGATGCTGCGATTATTTTTGATCTTAAACAGTTTTTTTTTTCCTTTTGGCCAAAAATTCGAAACGTGTGAAAAAAAAAACGTGATTTTTGTTATAAGGAAATATATATTTGGTGAAAATGAAATCGAAATTGAAATTCCGAATGATGCAAACTGAAAAGCCAGATGTTGTGCTGCTGAGCAGGGGGAACGGGGGGGGGGTGTTGAGGCAACCAAAAAAAAAGAAGCGTCTGTTTACCCCCAGCTAATAATCAAAGCAATCCGACGACGAAATGATTCGTTTGCGTCGTGTTTATTGAGGTGGTTTTTACCCACAAGAGAAACACTCAGCTTTCACACACACACACACTAATACACACACACACACTAGTTAGCTCCAACCTGACGCTTTGGGCCATTGACGTCGTCGTTTTGGACGTCTTACGCAAGCGACCTTTTTTTTGGGCAATGCCCCAACGACACACAAAAACCCAACAAAACCAAAAGCAAACAGAGAAAAGTCAACTTGAATCTCGACTTAAAAACTGATTCTGTGCCCCAAGTGTCAAGTCTGTGTGTGTGTGTGTGCAGTTTACGCATATATGAGCTCTGCTTTCTTATCGCTCGATCAACACTTGCCACACTTGCCACAACTGTTCCGTTCTCTGTCCGATTGCAACATTGCTTAGCCCATAAAGAAAGCTATAATTAACACTTTTTATTTTTTGCATATAATATTTTTAGAACGGAGTTTATTTAGAAATTTAATTAACAATTAGATGTTAATTCTCATCAAAAGTTTCGAAAGTTCGAAAAAGAAGGAAATAAAGATAGAAAAACATTGCATTTACCTGACTTATCTAATCTATCCGATTTTTCATATCGTTGGGAATTTGTTGTAGGTTAAGGAAACTTTGTTTACTTTACATTTTCGATAGTTCTGGAACTATCTCTGACTGATCTATTTATATGGTCAAAACATTTAAGTGCGTTGCACCTTCGTTTACCTTGAGAAAGAAAATAAAGAAGAAGAAACACTTTTTTGTTTACTGTAATCCAAATTGCTGTAAGAATTGTTTACGATATTCCCCGAGAAAAGGGAGAGAAAATAGTAGAGACAAGACGACGACGAAAGACTAAATCAAATATTTAAATTGTTGCTCAATTGTTTGGGTTTTTCATTTTCTGTTTCTGTTTACAAACACCAATACCAATACGAACACACACACACACACACACACGTCCCACGAACATTTCTTGTTCGAGATTTGAGATGCAGTTTCACATGTGCTTGGTCCCACTGTGCATCCGCAATTGCGTGCAAATTAACTTTGTGACTCTTCTTCTTCGTCGTCGTCGTCGTCTTTGGCAGCTGCGAATTTAATTTCATTTCGTTTTGGTTGTTGTTGTTTCCTTTGCCTTTTGCATAATTCCCGAGCAACGTGTCACCGTCACGCTCGGCTCAACTCAGCATCATCATCATCGCCATCGCCATCATCATGACCTAAAATGCAATTGGGGATGGAGAGAGGATATGCAGTAAAATATTTAGTATCATTTTTGTATAAGCATGCACACGCATACATACGCATACACACAAACAATAAGCGCTCTCTTTTATTTTTTTGCATCATACTAAGAGCTTTGACTAGGTAGAGAGAGCGAAGGGTAAAACTTTCTCGAGAGCTTAAATTGCAGTTTTCATAGCCTATTTAAAAGTAATTATTCTACTTCCAACAGCAACCAGTTTAATTATTATTATTTTTTGTACTCCAGTGTAGAGTTCAAGGTGGATAATTTGTGAACAAAATGTGGGCTAGGGGTTAGCGGGCGGCGGAGGTAACTCGATTAACAGCATCTTTCGTCAAATGCTACGCATACATACATATTTTCTCTTATAAATGCGAACGTATGTACGAATGCGAATCGGAGTTCGAGTACCTGCAGAGAGGAGAGTACGTGCTTGGATCTTTTCAGTGCTCTCGTGTCAGATTAGCACACAAGAAACAACAAAAACGTTCGTTGACTGTGCACACACAAACACACATATATGTACATATATGTATATTTAAACACGTAGAGAACTTTGTTCATTAATTGAGTTTAGCGGCAATTTGAATTTTATACGTTCTGCAGTTGTTTTCCAGTTATAATTGCAATGTGGCCCATTTGCATTTTATGCTTGAAGTTTTTCGAAAAGAAATACTCTAACAAAGTGAAGTACATATATGCGACAAGCATTCAGAAAATTCATTTTTAATTTGCAATCCAAGCGTATAAAGGGAAGAATTGAAGTCGAACGAAATGTTTCTAAATATAAAATATCCTATTTAAAAACAATAATTAAAAATGTTATATTTCTAAGAACTTTATGTGCAACCCTTGCAAGCACATACATACATACGTACAAAGAGATACATACATACATATGTATATACACATTTGTAATAATTTGTTGGCGTTTTGTTTCTACACATTTTGCAGAAAACTGAGACGCGCGACAATGCGAAAGTAAACCGAGCTCAACAGCAACAACAACAACAACCACAGAAACCCGACAACAGCAATGCTAATGAAGGCAGGCCGACAACAGCAGCAGCAGCAGTTAGACTTGCGCAATGGCAAACGCAACAACAACAACAACAAGAAGGAGAGTAACGGCAGCAATAAGCCCAACATTCAAGCACGCGCAATTGACCGACCAAGCAACAATAACAACAACAACAACTGCCCAGCCCAGCCCAGATGGCCGGCCAAGCTTTTAAATAATGTAAGTGTATTGAGTAAAACAGTTGAGTTTTTGTGTGTGATTTGCAAAATCAGCCTAAAGCCCGAAGTCGAAGAAACAACAAAACCGAACAATTACATACTGTCTGTCTGTCTGTATGTGCATGTACATATGTGTGTGTGTGTGCTGTAAAATGTGCATGGCACAGCACTTAACGTAAGAGAGCCGGCTCAGTTACAAAAGAAATACTTTACATACAAAATCACGGTGAATGCAATGAATACGCGTAGCGAGCGAACAGAGATTGAGTGTGGGAGTTGAGAGAAACGAACTGAAGAGAGCAAAGGCCCCGCGACTTGAAACATTTACCATTCTAATTGAAAAGTCAAAGTCAGTGGCTGCAAATCGACAGTGTGTGGGCGTTCGAGGTATGTAGTACATTACACATACATACATACATACACTTATAGAATAACAAAGTGGAACAACACAAAGCATTGCCATTCATTCAGCAACAAGAAAAAAGAAAAGATTCACGAAAAAACAATAACAATAACAGCATTAACACTGGCAATGTGCTTTCTAAGCATTTATGCATCCCATGCTTGTTTGTATGTATGTGTGTGTGTGTGTGTGTATGTGTGTATTGTAGTTGTTTTGCAGCCACAAGGAATTTATTGTTGTGGCATTATAAATCGAGTTTTTGGTATTTTTCTTTCTTGCTTGTCTGTTCAAGTGTGAGAAAAGAAGAAGAAAAAAACGGCAACATTTAAATTAGCTAGATTCTGATTTGGATTTTGTGGTTTGCTTGCTGCCTCGCCGCCTTGCCGCCCGCCGCTGTTTTCTTGTCATTTCTTCGATTGCTCAATTATTATGTGATTTGCTTTTGTTTTTAGCTTCCGCAATGAACATCTTTAAATACATATATTATTGTGGTGTTGGCATAACCAAGCCGGCAGGCACATCAAAAACAAAAACAAATATCCAATAAGCCCAAATAATACTTCCCTGACCCCGCGCAAATACCTCATTTTCGTAACCCCCCCACCAGGCATTCCTTTGGAAAGTGTTGGCCAAAGTCTTGTTGGTCGATTTAAGATTGTTAGGAAATGTTTGTTCCAAAACTTGAACAGAACAGAACTTGCTCCTATCAGCTTTATCCACCAATTCTTGACAAATTTACAGAATAAAATCCACAAAAAATTAGGTTTAACTCAAATTTTATCATGTTGACAACTTTGGGATGAAAATCAAGTAAATCATAAAATGAATGGAGATTTAATGTGATCCAAAGGACATTTAAGGTGTCCCTATTGCTGCTTTTTTGATCAACATGAAGCATTTCAACAGGGAAGGAGGGGGGCTGGCTGTTACTCCGGGCTCACGTTCTCCGGGGGTGTCAGCCTTTGCCGGCATTTGGCCGGATGCGTCGTTGTCTATGTTGCGGCACGACGGCTCAGTTTTGCCATTCTTCCCGGTGGGTGCTGAATCAGCAGTGGATGCTTTGGAGGCGTGGTGGCTTGGCGGGCGGGTGAAGGGCCGGGTCCTGGTCTGGGTCTATGGTAACTCGCTCAACTTAGTTGCCGGAGAGTCTCGGCCTTAACTTATATGCGAATATGCACAATGTACAGTAAGACCTGCCTGCTAATGGACTGTTTGCTAATAATCAACACACACACACACACACACATACACACAGCTTGTTGTTGTCAACCATATGAAAATATACTTTTTATTTTTTTATCATACAACAAAAATGCAGAAACTATAAAAAGTACAATTATTATTTTTTTTTTTTTTTTTGTAATTTAATTTATTAACTTTTTTATGGTTGTAAAACGCGTTTAACGCCTGCATAAAAAAATGAAATCCGTTTCGAAAACCAACAAAATATTTATTTAAATAAAACTTAAGCACATTGTATTATGTAATATTGATCGTATGTATAAAACTTCCAAAGTGTTCAGGCCAAAAGTAATATTTCCCCATTTTTGTTTGGTTGTTTTTAACCCGCCCTAAATGTAAATCGGTATATGTATGTATATAGTATATATAGTTAAGTTGGATATCCTTTTACAATTAGCATTATAACTGTTCTATCTTTTAAAAGCAACAACAACAACGAATATGAATATGAATTATCAACTGACTGAGGCAAAAAGGCAGCGAACTAAATATGTTTATAAAAAATGTCTTTTAATTATATTTGGTAATAAGTAGCAGGGGCATAATATTTTTGATACATGCGACGACATGCAACAAAATAATATATTTTTATGATTCGAATTAATTTGAATTGATGTATGAGAAAATTTCATGGCAATAGACAACGAATCGAAATTTTACACTCGAATTAACACTTATTATTCTTTAGTACAACACTCGGATCAACGAACATTAGCCTAAGTACAATATTTAAGTATAGATTTTATTTTATTTTTTTTGTATTCTTAAATCCTCTTTACTCGAACAAATGTAATTGAAAAGTCTGCAGTCCTTAAAATACAAAAAACGAAAAAGTGTTTAGTCAGCCGCAAAGAATTTGCAATTAAAGAATCGTTTTATGGGAAGTAAATGCGTTTTTATTTATTCGAATATATATCTTTTTCGGATTATTTATGCTATACCCCCCCGATCGTTATTCGTTCGAAAATTTATTGCGCACATTTTTGTAGATAAACAAAAATTGTCGGAAAACGGGGCAATTAAACGAAAACGAAACCGAAAACTGAAAAAACTGAAAAGTCAGCAAACAATTTGTGTGCAGCTACTATATAGAATATGTATAGCCCATTCTATATATAAGTATGTATATGTATATGTATTATCTAGTATATATCATCTTCTGTACGGCGGACAAAGTGATAATGACTTAACTTAAACTGGCAACTACTATATTATAAAAATATATATATATATTTATGCTTATTATTTATATACCCCGAAATCCAAATACATACTATTATAAAAAGAACCAATAAACCGACTTTTATCTTCTCTCAATTATATATATTACATGCATTACTTGATTCTCACAATTTAGGCTAATTTTGATTCGAGCACGAAATTTGTCATTGTATGCAAATCGAGGTTGCAACAACAACAACAACAACAACATTGGGGCAGGTGTGTCAATATAACAGTGACGTAATTAACCTTTGCGAGGCATTTTCGCAATTGAGCGAGTGCAAAAACCGGTTAAAGATCGTCGTTTCAAACGCTTCCAACTTCCAACAATGTGGACATCATTTATATAAATAACGACGACGATTATTGCACAAGATAAATGTGACAAACAACACGCCGCATTGTGATGACTCTTGAATACCCTATCTATTTTATGAATCGCAAAATGCTAACGTTAAAGGTAAAGGTCTGGAATATATAGAGAATTGGAGTAAGGTAAGGCAAGAGAAAAGATTTGATTAAATATCAAATTCAGCATAAAAAGGATCATGCAACACATTGGTAAGAGTTTCATACAATGTGGCTTAAAGTAATTTCCAAAAAAAGAGAATTTCTAATGACCCTGGATTTAATAGTAAAAGTAAAGGAAGAAGAATCTCTTAAATGGATGTTATCGTATATTTAAATATATATATTAAAAATAATAATCGTATTAGCCACATTACATGGGAATGAAATGTATATAGTGTATATATATAGTCGTCATGCCCTTACTACAAAAATATACAATATATACAATAATAACAAGAAATGCGACTACAACAAATTTGTAGATAATATCATTAAACAAAAAAATATAATAAAATATGAAATATGGATAGAGTATCTCAGAAGAGGAGTTAGTGCAATTAAGGCAAAGTAAGGTAAGACACATGGTTAATAGATATAGCTTGGTCTACAGTATATAGATGTCCAGGAGGGCCGCGGCTAGCTAGTCGACATGGTATTCGGTGCGATGCGGCGAACCGCTGCGCTTCTCGGCCACAAATGGCGCTGAGATGCCCGAGATGCTCGAGACGCCGCGCAGTCCCGTGCTGCGGAAATATATGAGCATATACTGTTCGCCATGGCGCAGCTCGACATCGTCAGCGAAATCCAGACGCACCAGCTCCTCATTGGCGTCCAGCTGACGGCGCAGCCGCTGACGATTGCGATGATGATGCCGCTGGCTGCGACGATGCGGCGCCGGCGCTGGTCCGGGCGTATCGAAATGATCGCGTTCCGTCGCATTCGAATCGGACGAATTGGGTGATTCCGCTTGATTGACATACTCGTAGGCCGCATAGTCGCCCAGGCTGGCGTACTCAATGCCATAGATGGCAATCCAATCGTTCGCACCCTCCTCGAATTCCACTTGCTTGCGATACTCCACGGTGTTCTCGTCGCCAATGCGCCAAACGGATATGGGCGAGAAGTTGACGCCGGGCGCCCGATAGTTGGGATACAATTTGAGGGTGAAATCACTTGTGACTGGCTTGTGATCGCTGATTGTGTAGGCGGGATGTGATTTATAGGAGCACTGCTCAATGGCTAGCTGCATCTCGGGCTGGCGATTCGATGGCTGGACGGCGTACATGATGCGATCCGTCCATGCCGGACGGCGCTTCAGGTTGTAGTCGGAGGTGCCCGGCTTGAACTTGAATGTGGGCGGAAAGGCGGGCAGCTTTTCGTGCATCACCTGGAACGCTTTCTGTGTCTTCTCGCGCACCTCGTTCAGCTGATCCCGCTCGATGAGCGCCTCATGCTGTCCCTCATCCATAACGGCGTCGCGCACCTTTGACGCCGAATCGCTGCCATTGAGCCGAAAATTGAGATCACCGAACCAAAAGACATAATCATGATCATAGATCTCCCGATACCGTTTCACATGGTAATGATGATTCTCGATGATCTGTTTATAGTCCTCAATCCGCTCGTCCAGCTGATGATCGTGGGCAGCCAGATGGGCAACAACAAAGGCCAGTCCACAGCCGTACAGCGTAAAGCGTATGCTCACCGCACCCTTGTTGCCCCAAATGCCACCGAAACCGGTGCGCGTAAACTCTGCCTCCATGTCCTTCAGATGCTCCACATGCGGTCGCCGCACAAATATGCTTAGCAGCAAGCCCTGCATTTGCTCCGTCTTGACGGCGACATAGTTATAGTCGCGCAGCAGGTGCTTTGCCTTGTGCGTCCATGGATCCTCCTTGAAGAGGCCCAGGACCTGCTGTTGCGGCTGTGCGTTCACCTCCTGCAATCCGATCGCATAGATGTCCGGCAAATCCTCCTCAGCTGTATCACCGCGGGCATCGTCGTGCAGCCCCAGGAGCTGCCGCAGCGAGATATTGTCCGGAAAGCGACTGCCAACATTCCAGGTGACGACATACGCTCGATACGTTTCCAGCTGTTGCGCTTTGGGTGCGGTTGATCCGGCGGCTGCGGCGGCGTCGGTGGTATCTTCTGTCTTGCTCATACTAACGAAATACACCAATACAAACACAGACACACACACGCCATACTACTTATTAGATTTTGATTCATACAAATTGAGCCATATTGTGCTTGTTACTTACATTAATTAATGGTTAGCCCTCTTCTTCTTCTTCGTTTTTTTTCTTCGTATCGGTTGTTGTTATTGCGATTGGTAATATTTAGCTGGTGTCGTAATTGGTCTATCGCACCGTTCGTCTTTATTGCTGCAATTGTTTTTCGCAACGTGAAGCGTAATCAGCGCACAAGCAGCGAGCAGCGCATAGTAAATAAAGCCAGTTAGACGCACATCAGCGGACAGAGACCGTTTTTTAAAAGCAAGGCCAATTAAGTTATAAACAGCTGCTGTCAGCTACGCTGCACCTATCGCTATCGTTATGTGCCATCGATGTTGGACCTAATCGATAGCACCAAGCAAATAAATACTAGAGTGACAAGTGGCAGCGGCGAGCTTGCGGTCGGTCACACATTTGCCGTTGTCCAACACTGTCATCAGTTTTAGGTTTGTTTTTGTTTTTGCGACACACATTTTTTGTTTTATTGATGCACAATTGATAAGCGGCCATAAACTACTACCAATACATACATACATACAAATCGAATCTGCAATGAATTGCCGATCAAAGGCGTGTGTGCTTAATTGAACTCACGGCGTAAACAGCGGCCACCGAACAAAAAGGCAAGCTCAACACCAACAACAACAACAACAAAAAGAGAAGGAAACTAATTTTAGTTTTTGTTGATTTCTTTTGCTTTGACGTCGTTGGCAACCGTTGCCGCTCTTTGTTATTGTTGCTGCAGCTGCTGCTGCTGCTGTTTGTCAAATGTTATGTAAAATATACAAATGAAAAGCCCCAAGCAGCATCCTTAAGAACGCTTTAGCCTTGCGTGTGTGTCGGTGTGTGTTTGTGTGTGTTAGTAGCATCAGCAAAAGTCACGCGATCCGATACAAATATTTGACCAGCAGCTCAGCTAGCGTTGTTTGTGCATTTTCATAAAATTCCTATTTCGATTCTAGCTGAAGAATGCCAGCGCCAGCGATGATTGCAGCTGATGCTGCGGCAGCCATAACCACGACCAGTGTGCCCAGCAGCAGCGACACCAGTGCCAACAGTAATAACAACAACAGCGGCAGCAGCAACAACAGCGGACGCCATCAGCTGCGGCCGGTTAAATATGATTATGCGGATTCGTTTGCCTGCACCTATATTGTTTCGGTTGTGGCTGCGTCGATAGCCGAGCTGGTAACGTATCCGCTCGATCTCACCAAGACGCGACTGCAAATCCAAGGCGAGTCAGCCAGTGTTGCCACCCTTGGCGCGCCCAAATCAAATGTGAGTAGTTACTATTTTCATTCTAAGTAAGACTTGTTGTTTTTTTCTTTTCTTTTATTATTGTTGTTGTTGTTATGCGATCATTCGATTGGTATTTGTGTGTGTTTGTTGGCTATTTTTCGAGATGCATGCTTGTAGTAGCTTTTGAACCCAGCTTTCGCTCTTAATGCTAACTACAACCTTACCACATATATATATGTATGTACTATTCTTCCAGGTGGCTTTACGTGTATGTTTAACAAAAACCGATACCAAAACTAAAAACATCTTCTACTAACTGTGCCACACCTCCTTCTAAACTCCACAATTAAGTACGTCTGCCGCCTCACGATCTCATACTTATTCTCATGTTTCGATTTTTCAAACTTCGATAGCTAATAACGTACCACAATCGATAACATAATCGATTGTAACTGTTTCATTATTTTTTGTATTTGTCAAATCTTTTCTTTCCATGGAACACTTTTATTGTTTGTTTTTAATGAGATACCTAAAAATCTATTCAAAAATTAAATTTTGTATATATAATTTTTTATTTTTAAAAACTTTTCTTGAAACAATCAAAAAAAAAAAAAAAGATTATATTTTGGGGGAAAGAAAGACAGAGATGGGCATATGAAAGATTGAGATCAGATAATTTAAGTTTAATATGCTGTAGGATCCAACGCTAAATATCATGTACATATTAACCCCACCCCTTCATTCGACCCCCCCAATTTTCAATCTCCACCCTCCTCACTCTGTGCATTTCTTTTGTTTCTTTATATATTTTGTGTATGTATGTGTATGCGTGTGTGTATATATTACTGAGTAATCTGAGCAAACTGACCAAAACCAAACAAACCCCCACCAACCCCCCTTCCCCGTTAATTATGCAGATGCAATATCGGGGCATGGTCGCCACCGCCTTTGGCATTGTACGCGAGGAGGGCGCCATCAAATTGTGGCAGGGCGTGACGCCGGCGCTCTACAGACACGTCGTCTATAGGTGGGCAAAAAACAAAAAAACAATCAATCAATCCAAGAAAGACCAACGATCTTTGGCCTGCCAAAGCTACGATGCCCTTGCGGAACCAAGGCAACCCTATAGAGCTGTCACCCAATCAATCAATCAATCAATCAAAAATGTAGATCAAACCCGAACCGAATGATTTTTCCTAGCCATTTGGCGTATTGATCTTCGATCCAGTCCGCAGTCAAATACAAAGTTTCAAATTAAAACAAAAAAAAATAATTCCCCTCTGCAAGGGCATCAAAAAACGGTCTAACAAAATTAACAAAGCTTGAAAAGTATAATAAAAAAATAAATTCTCTTCAAAAAATAAGAAATACCTTATTCAAGACCTCTCTAATTTTTAATGCAGCGGCGTTCGAATCTGTAGCTACGATCTAATGCGCAAGGAGTTTGCCCAACATGGCGGCCAGGCGCTGCCCGTATGGAAATCGGCGCTGTGCGGCGTCTCCGCTGGCGGGTTGGCTCAATGGCTGGCGTCGCCGGCAGATTTGGTCAAGGTGCAGATCCAGATGGAGGGCCGACGGCGGCTAATGGGCGAGGCGCCGCGGGTGCTGGGCACAGCGCATGCCTTCCGCCAGATCATCCAACGCGGCGGCATCAAGGGCCTGTGGAAGGGCAGCATACCGAATGTGCAGCGTGCCGCATTGGTGAACCTGGGCGATCTGACAACCTACGATACGATCAAGCATCTGATAATGCGGCGACTCCAAATGCCCGACTGCCATACGGTGCATGTGCTGGCCTCGATCTGCGCCGGCTTTGTGGCGGCCATAATGGGCACACCGGCGGATGTGGTGAAGACGCGCATCATGAATCAGCCCACCGATGAACTAGGCCGGTTCGTAATTGCCATTTTGTAATTGTTTGAAAGTCTTCAAAATTGCTGTTCTTTTAGCGGTCTTCTGTATCGGGGATCTGTGGACTGTTTGCGCCAGACTGTTGCCAAGGAGGGATTTGTGGCGCTCTATAAGGGCTTTCTGCCCTGCTGGATCCGGATGGCGCCGTGGTCGCTTACCTTTTGGCTGTCATTCGAGCAAATTCGCACAATGATCGGCGCTTCCAGTTACTGAGTTTAAAACGCAACTTTAGCTTTTAGGAGAGAGTTCAAAAATGTGTTTGGCCATGCAATATGAGAATCAAAACTAAATCTAATTGATATTTTAATTCAACAAGAAGAGAATATGTTAATTATACATTACATTACATAAACATTTACAAATGCTTTATTTTTTTTCGATCAACTCACAAATTCTAGTTGGAAACAACAACATTCAAATAAAATACTAAATCGCGCTATCAAGTACTTTCAGTAAAGTATCGATACCCGATACCCGCAATAGCATGGGCTGTTTCACACTGTGCCGTTGGTCACATTTTCGGCAATTTATGTGTAGTGTTTCGAAGACGGGCCATCAGCGAAGGCAGAGAATCAACTTGAACGCAGTCCAAAATGTTATTCAAATCAATTCGGCCGCTGCTGGTCGTATGTGCGCTTAGCCTCATACCGTATTCGGCAAGAGCCGCAACCGACGAAGACGACAAGCAAACAGATCAAAAGCAATTCGCCATCGAATTGGACCCGGAAACATTCGACGACGTTATTGAAGCCGGCAATGTTTTTGTCAAGTTTTTTGCGCCATGGTAAGCGAAACCTACGTGGTTTTTTCTCTTTGTTTATTTAGCAAAAGTTCGATGTAATTTGAGGTCAGTGAGCCGGTAAATAAATGGGAATAAGTTCCAGACACAAAACACAAACGCACACACACACACATACATACAAACGCAGCCACGCAATCTTATAAAAAAAAAAACATCTGTGCATATATGCACACATACACTTACACACACACGCACACGCATCTTACAAGTGTATAAACATGTGTAGGCAAATATACCAAAAAATATACCAGAAGCATATTTATATGTACGTATGTAGTAATTTCTTATAAAATATACATATGTATGTACATACAATGTACATATGTAATTTGCCGGCAACTGTTGATTTTTTTTGGTGTCGAAAGAGTTTCAAGTTTCGAACACGTATTACGATAAGGGCGCTTGAGACGAGGGCTTTGCGTTGAGAGAGAATCAAAGTCAAGAAATGCCCATTGATTGACATATACAAAGCTCCTCACACACGAAGACACTAATACTTGGTTAAAAGTTTGCTTCTTATCACTTTTCCACACTGTACTTACTCATGTATGTGTGTGTGTGGTGTGCCATATATCATTATTTATTTGACATAAACTATAAAAGAAACTTGTCGATCCCCGCAAGAGCTTTGTTTTGTCATAAAGTTTGACTTTTTTCTGTCGATTGCTTATCAACAGTTTTAGCTAAAAAGATAAGGCGAGCGGCATTTTCTAAATCTTTGTTTTCAAATGGAATACAATCAAGCTTCCCCTTTTTCTTGTCCCCCTGAGGTTCGTTGTATGGAGCGGGTTTTGGAACAGTTTAAAAAGGAATCAAATATTTCTCGAGCTTAAATAGTTTTCTATACATTTTCAAGGTGTGGCCATTGCAAGCGCTTGCATCCGCTGTGGGAGCAGCTGGCCGAGATCATGAACATTGATGAGCCCAAGGTGACAATTGCCAAGGTCGATTGCACCAAGCATCAGACACTGTGTGCCGATCACCAGGTGACCGGCTATCCAACGCTGCGACTCTTCAAGGCGGGCGAACCGGAGTCGGTGCGATTCAAGGGAACTCGGGATTTGCCAGCGATAACCGATTTTATCAACCAGGAGCTCAATACACCCGCTGTCGAGGATCTGGGCGATCAGCAACTGAAGGATGAATCCCAGAATCCCAATGTGGGCAAGGTGGTTGATCTCACCGAGGACACGTTTGCCAAGCATGTCTCCAGCGGCAATCACTTTGTCAAGTTCTTTGCGCCCTGGTGCAGCCATTGTCAGGTAGGCAACACCATATACATCCATATCGTATATAGAAAAAGTAATGAAAAGCTTCGATTTATAGCGACTGGCGCCCACCTGGGAGGAGCTGGCCACGGCGCTGATCAAGGAGCCGTCGGCGACCATATCAAAAATCGATTGCACCCAATATCGCAGCATTTGCCAGGACTTTGAGGTGAAGGGCTATCCGACGCTGCTCTGGATCGAGGATGGCAAGAAGATTGAGAAATATGCTGGCGCCCGTGATATGGTCACACTGAAAACGTATGTCGAGAAAATGATTGGCGCCCCCAGCGGCGGCAACGAAGCCACCAACGATGCCCAGGATGCGGCGGCGGCAGCAGCGGCAGCCAACAAGCAAAAGCAAACTGTCCTCCAGCTGAATGGCGCCGTTGAGTTCGAAAAGGCCACGGGCGAGGGCATCGCCTTCGTCAAGTTCTATGCACCGTGGTGCGGACACTGCCAGAAGCTGCAGCCGACGTGGGAGCAATTGGCCACGGAGGCGCTGGCCAGCGATGCTGGCATTGCTGTTGCCAAAGTCGATTGCACGTCGCCCGAAAACAAGCAGATCTGCATCGATCAGCAGGTCGAGGGCTATCCGACATTGTTCCTCTACAAGAATGGCAAGCGGCAGAACGAGTACGAGGGCAGCCGATCGTTGCCCGAACTCCAGGCGTACATCAAGAAATTCATTGGACACGATGAGCTCTAAGCTACACTTGCACACACACACACACACACACTTAGATACAAATGCAATTGCCAAAGTCATCCAATTTGTGTGGGGGGAGGGCATTCATTGTTCGTTCTGGTGCCATGCCAACAAAACAAATCAGAATCAAGAATCAAGACAGTCAATTGTATATTAGTAATGTGTTTTGTCCTTTTGCTTGTTTTAGATTTTCTTAAGATTTTGTTGTTGTTTCACATGTGCCAAATATAGATAAACATATAGATATCTGGCATGTTTGATCTCAACTTTCGATTTCCTACGATTAAACATCTCTTCTTAGAATTAATTAAGTTTCTTTTTTTTATTTATCCTTGAACATAATTAATAAAGACAAATTTGGAATCAATTCAATTCAAAAGTGCCGCGTCAGTTACTCAGTAAAATACTCGTTACTTGGTTGAGTATGTTTTTGGGTTTGGCATTTTTGGCGTTGCGGCAGTACGGTCACACTGTCACACAAACGCAATTTGTTGTTTTCCATCGCTGGTCAATTTGATGTGCAAACCAATTGGATATGTCCTCGCCCACGAGTCGTGCACAATTGATGCTGTAGGCGGATAAGTAGTAGTGCAGCCAGTGTTGCCATATCTATCGATTTTGGAGTGGGAGTCATTTGACATTGCCAATTGCATTGTCCCAACAGTGTTGTTGTTGTTCTTGTTGGTGCTGCTGCATACAGGTGACGACAAAGACACAAAAAGAGACGAAGACAACGACGACGTAGAAGAAGTTTTTAATTTAGCATTGAAAGTGTTTGTATGAACGCAAATATCAACGGTGGTGGTGCAGCCGGTGGTGGTGCAGGTTGCAGCGGTGGTGCTGCAGGTGGACTTGCTGCAGCTGGTGTAAGTGGTGGTGGCGGTGGCGGCGGCGGTGGTGCAGCAGGTGGTGGTGCTGCTGCTTCGTGCTCGAATGGGGCTGTTGGTGGATTCGATGGTGGGGCGGGAGCAGCTGGTGGCTCCGAGGCAAGCTGCAGCAATCTGAACGATGATCAGGATGCCAAGCGGCGCAAGTGTTTGACAACGGACGAAGCGCAGGACGGAGCTAGTACAGTAAGTAAAATACCTGCAATCGTCCCCCTCCCCCTTTGCTCAACTCACTTAATATACATATAAGTACGAAAAACCAAAAGCCCTTTAATATTGTTGATTGTTTTTTGTGTTCCTCGTTTTTTTTCTTCTTCGCGCCAAGATGATTGATGCAAACAGCGTGCTCAATAAGATAGCCCACCTGTATGCGGAGCAGCTGATGTCCGATATTGTGCTCCTAGTCGATGGCAAGGAGTATCCGGCACACCGGGTCATACTGTGCGCCAGCAGCGATGTCTTTCAGGTGATGCTCATGAATCCGGAGTGGAACGAGTGCAGCAAGCATGTGATTGAGCTGCACGAGGAGGCCTGCTGCTCGGCGGTCTTTCCGCAATTTATCAAATATCTATACGTTGGACATATCGAGGCGACGCTGCAGACGGTGATGCCCATGCTGGCGCTCTCCGACAAGTACAATGTGCGGGATCTCATCGAATTGTGCGTTGGCTATATGAACAAGCATGTCGCCAAGGCGGCGACCAGCGGCTATCTCGTGTCCTGGCTGCAGTATACGCTGTCGTTTTCGCCCACGCACAATGATCTCACCGAGACGCTGAAGCGCTTCCTCAAATGGAATTTGGAAATGGTTGCCGAATCGAAGGACTTTGTCGAAATGGATCCGGCCATATTGCAGCTGCTGCTGCAGCAGAACGACCTTGTCATATCCAGCGAATACAAATTGTTTAGCATCCTGCAGACGTGGTTGCTGCATCGTCGCGACCTTATCGAAGCAACGCCCGGCTTGAGTGCCGAGCGGCGGGCCAACACTTTCATGGAGCTCATCGAGCAGACGGTCATCCATATACGCTTTGGCATGATGACGCCCCGGGAGCTGGCGCATTTGCTGATGGTGCCATTAGTCGAATATCACAAGGAGTTTCTGGTCGAGCGGATTGCCATTGGCATGAGCTATCAGTCGGGGCAGGAGGATCGGGTGCGCGAGGTGCGCAAGACCGAATGCGGCCAACTGCAGTTCACGCCGCGTCTCTATTGGAACGACACCTGGAGTGTTGGCATCGATGTGCACAACTTCGATGAGATCGAGGATTATAAGACCTACGTCACTTGCTTCTTCTCCCAACGTTTCATCGCCGAAACCGAAGATGGTAAGTTAAACTAGAAATTATGGCATATTTAATTCAACTCTCTCTCTCTCTCTCTTTCCTTGTAGACGCATGCATGACTTGGGAAATAGAGTTCTTTCCGCGTGGCGTACGCTATGACAAGGCCAAAATGGTATGCGGCGAGGATGTGCCGGGCTGCGCCTTGAACACGGTGCGGCTGCGAGTCACATGCAAGCATCAGAATATTGGCGAGGAGCGTTTCAAGGTACAACAAAATCAATTTCAATATCAAACAATACTAATATCTGGCTATATACTATATACGATTAGATTGCTGTTCTCATTGTTGGCATACAAAATCAAATAACGCATATTCGGACGGTGGTCGAGCGATCTGAGTACTTTTCGGAGGTGGCGCGCGTCATCAATTTGGATAGTTTATTGCCGTACGAGGAGCTGGAGCATACATCGCCCTACCTGAGCCCCCATTTGACGGGTGCCCAGCGGAATACCCTGTCCCTGCATGTGGTTATAACGCCGATGGGCGAGCACACTTGCCGCGAAACGCCGCCATTTCAGTTTTAGGTTTGCGATCGAAATGAAAACAACAACAACCAACCAAGTCTCCTGTATACCCTGTAGAGTGCCGAGTACCCATAAGCGCCTCGACAATTTTAAGCTCTATATGTATTCGCTTGTATCCAAACTGCAGCAGCAGCAGCAGCATCTTGACTCGAGGCAGTTTACTGCTTTGCTGTAAAATTCCCAGCTTGTGCATTATATACACATTATACTATATATAGAAATATTGTTTAGGCTCTTCAGTTTATAATCAGACTTTTTTTTGATATATTATTTTTATATATTTTTTTTTTTTTTAGTAATTTGCCTAGAGATATATATACATATTTGTAGTATCAGTTGGCGCAAGGCCATATTGGAGAAAGAAAAGGACATTTTAGTTTTTTTTTTTTCAAATGTTAATAAACTTTGATTTGTATATTATATCTAATAACATATATGTATATTCGTTTGTTTTAGGTTTGCTGAGAACTTAAAGAAACACATTAATTTTTGCACAATTTGTTAATTGCCAAAAAACTACCATGAACTTCGATCGTAAAAAGCTAAGCAAATATTAGTACACACACTGAGAGAAATGTTGTTTATTTAGCGACTTCTTGATTTATTGAGTATTATTAATATGTGTGTGTGTGTGTGTTTTTTGTGAGATAATGCCAAGCCATGTAAGCCTGCTGCTCTACCCGAACTTGCTTAAAGATAAATGTGAACGAAGAATACGTATTAAACATACTACATATGTGTGTGTGTGTGTGTATAGCTAGCTGTATATATACTAAGACAATTGCTAAGTCAAGGGCTTAACTATTTTACCTACTCGGGGTTTTTGTGTGTAAATATTGTGAACCAAAGTTTAAATACTAACTATTACTTTTGGCTTTGGTTATAAACAGTAAAGCTTTGATCCGCGAATATATAGAAAGAGAGATATAGCCATCGCGCCCATAGATAAGAAGAGCGGGGCATAGGACAGAGCGTGATGGACAGTGTTTTAGTGAGTGTCAAACAGAAAGGGAAATCATGTTGGGAGATCCACACGTGTGCAAAAAACAAAAGAAATAAAAGAACGAAACACCCTTCGAAATCGGTACCATATACAAAGGGTTTAGTCACTTTAACTTTCATTATGAAATATGTTTGTCAATGACGTCAAAATAGTGCAATTTCCTGAAAAACCTGAACACAAAATAATCTTTTTGAAACCGCATTTGACAACTCTGACGAATATCAAACTAACACAAAAATATGCATATGAAAATGAACATGTATATTATTTTAAGACTAAGAGAAAATGATTATTGTTTAAGTAAATCTCATTTGATGCAAAAAATACAACTGGGGAATTTTGTGCAATTTCTAAAACAAAGAACTAAATGAAAATGTTAATTGTCGATTGATTTTTGGATTTCATATCTTTCGAAGCTCAAGAGATCAATTACAACTGAGAAAGTATAGCTACAAATGCTACGATACGATAACTATTAAATATCGTAGATCAAAAAAAAAATATATATATCGATGTCGTTAAAATCTGAATGGGTTTATAGTCGTCAAACAATTGAATTACAAATGCTTAAATGAAATCGAAATGGTTCTCAATTAAAAGATATACTTAGTATATAAAGCTCACAAGATCGAAAACAACATAAATGAAAATGAAAAAAGAAATTAATGTGAATTGAGCAAAGTTATAATAATCGTTTATTGTCTTCTGTGTGGTTCCTAAGCCCAGTTGGATCATTGGGTATTATATTATTGTAAAGTATTGCAAATAAGATCAAAAACATTCAAATGTACTTCATGTGAATTGATCGATTATTGTTAATAAAAAATACTTATCCTATTTATGTGACTTTCAGCCCTTGAAAACACCTTTGTGAGTTGGTTCTTCGACAAAAACAAAAGCTAGAGACTTGAAATTTGGCACATATCTTTGTCCATGTGCGGGACAGCTAGAGTGTCAAGTTTGGGTGTCTACGGCTACTGGGGGAAAAAGCTGGGAAATCGTTAACTAAAAATCGATAAAGTTACCAAATTGTATAAGAATTTCTTCTTACCCGATATCAGAGTATAGCGCAGTCGGTCAGTCACTTGTTTTTACTATTTTATACCGTTAACATGAAATCTCCAAAAGAATTACTATTTAACTACGTTGTAAATAAGAAAAGCAATAACGCACGAGGCAGTTGGCAACGTTTTTTTGTTTTTTTCTTAACTGTATACCGCACTGCACCACCAGCAACACCAGCAACACCAACACCATCATAAAGTAACCCTGAAAGAGTGAGAGTGTTTAAACACATTGGAGATGACTTGCACAAAGAACACAAACTTGGTTTGTCTGTCGTATCAAAGAGCTGGAGCTGATATTCTTAGCGATATCTCTTGGCGATATCTCACAGCGGTCGGTTATTTAATTTTTATAGCTCAGTCCTTGAGTCGCGTTTTGGCATTTTTCGTATACCCTATAAGCAGTCAAAGGGGCTACAGAGGGTCGTTTGATGAAATTGCTAAACAGTTGATACTTACTTTTTTTTGTGAACTTTGTACTTACTACTTTCTTTACCCTTGACCAAAAATATAATTGTTTAGAGGCAATATAATTTGCTCCATTTTCTTATCAAGGAGTATGGCTAAGTCGGGCATTCTCTCTTCGCTCTTCACTCTCACTTATTTGCTTAATGAGATTCGAGTATTTACTCTTAGTTTATACATACAAAAAGAACATTAATCATTTAACAGAACCTATTTGTAATTGGCCCATCAAATGATGGCAGATTGTCGCTGAGCATTCTAACTGAAGATAAATATGCTTAAAGTGCCGTCGGCTTTTACTGGTGTCGCCAGTCGAAATTTGACAGCGACAGCATTCGCATCATTCTTCAACTTGAACTTGAACTTAAACTTCTCGATATTAAGTGCGTGTTTTATATACTTATATATTTTATTTTTTGTTTTTTGTGTGTGATTTGCAAACGACAGATCCATGGATAATCCGGGATATGTGGTGGACTGCGAGCGCGAGTTCGGTGAGTTAAAAGTATTTTGTATCCTTTGATCAAGGACTTGACATATACTATATACTTATGTATGTTTGAAGAAAGTGAGAACAAGTGAATTCCGGAAAACATGGTTCACGCACTACAAATTGGATCGTAAACTTTATGTCAGCTGTAAACTGATAAACAAAAATAACAACAACAACTTAATTAACAAAAACAGAGATTTTCGCTTACCCTGTTATTTCGATTTGTTGAAAGCGGGTATCATTAACAAAACTCCACGGAGAACAAAAAAATATGGCAACTTAAAATTCGAATATTCTAAAGAATATTTGGGGTGTTTGTTAAGGCACTAGCAAAATAAAAATAAAACCAGGTTAAGTCAATAATTAAGTTGAAAACAAAAAGATTTTTTAAATAAATCTTTTACATGGGGCGCTTAACCATAGACTACATATAAGTAGTATTTTTTCTAGTTTTGTTCTATGCTTTATTATTGCCAAAATGACTTTTATTTTTCATCATCTAAGTACATAGTTTGTGTTTATGTTAATGTGTGTGTGTGTGTAGATAGTGATAGTGATACAGTTTTTGAGGATACAATTCTATGCCATATAGTTTATACATATATCGTACTATATATACTTATTTAAATATGTTTATTTTCTCAACTCAATTCTCATGCTTTTTAGTAGATTGATTTGGATATGATTATGTAGGGAATTTCTTAAGTGGATTCTTAGGATTTTGTTCTTCTCTTACAAATATGTAAATTTCTTTCGTTCTCGTGTTTATGATTATGTTTCTAGTATTTGCCATTTAAGGTTATATATAATTTTGTAGCTGTCGCAATTTTGTTTTTTGCTTGCAAAACATTTCGCTCATTTTCTGTTTGTTATGAAAAAAAAAACAATCAAATTTTTGTGACCGTGTCGTGTCAGCACAATGGAAGAAACAATTAATTTCTTTCGTAATACATTAAATTTATAGTAACATCAAATATTTGTATCAAACAAAGATCGCTCAAAAGTTTCTGAATTTGTCAATTATTATAAATATATTTTCGAATACAAAAAATGTAAATTTGAGCACAATTTTCATATCAATTTGATCAAATTAAATTATACTTATATTTGTTTTTTTTTTCGTCAAAGAATTCACAAAACTATTTGCTTTTCGAGCGGCCAATGTATTAAAAAAGTGTATTTATTTTATTTTTTTCTATATTTATGTTTCTTTGGTTGACTATGAATTTCGTTTCTAGTACACTTTTGTATATATGTAAATGCATGAATAATTTCTAGTTTTTTGTAATTCCATTTTCGTGGCTAAATGTGATGTATTATTAAGTGTAGCATACTTTTGAGAGCAGTTTAGATTTAAAAAATCTTCTAGTACTTATTAGATATACTAGTAAGTATATACGTACGTATGTTTGTATATGTTTGTTTTCGAGTATTACAAATTTCCATATAGTTTTGTTTCGACAATGAAACTCAGCACAAAGTTATCTATATATAAGTATATAATTTATATGTAAATTTTCTATAATTCTTTTATATATGTAAGTATTGTATATATTATTCGAGTGCTGTGCACTTTTTTGTTGTTACTTATCGATATGAACAATCTATGCATGCATAATATATAGTATGTATATATTTATTTGCCAAAGCTGAACCCCCCTCCGATCTCTCTCTTCCTTCCTCCCTTCCATGCTGTGATGCCGTGAGTTATGGTGAGTTTATTTTTATTTGGTTTCGGATATTACTAAAGTTAACTAGTTATTGTTGTTGTTTGTTGGTGTAGCATGTAGCTAGCTGCCTTAAAGCAGTGTCCTAGGTGGGGTGTTGTTGCTTATTTTTTTCTTTTCTTTTTTTTTTTGTTTCTTTTTGCCGCAGTGAGAGTGACGCTCTATATATTGTAGTATATATACTTATGTATATGCATATAAATGGTTATTTTTTTTTGTTTTTTGGAGTGGGTCCCGTCTAGGTACATAATTGTATACAAGTACCTAACTAATGGTAATTTCTATTCCCTTTCCTTTAACTTTATAATTATTATTACTATCTATTATGGAGTAATTGCATTCGCCGTGTTCAGCCCAATGAGAGTGTAATATGCCTGTGAGTCTAAATTTGTGTTGGTGTCGTTTTAGTAATGCCCCTCTAAATAGGTTTTTTTGTTTTGTTTTATTGATTGGTGTCGATAGGTGTTGATGTATGTATGTATTTTTTTTTTGTATCCTTTAACTACGACCATCTACTATTCTCTATATAAAGTTAACAGTAGTCAAAGCAGAAGTATATGTGATGCAATTGCCGTGTGCAAGTGTTGGATATCTTTCATTCCTTATCTTTTTAAGGATATTGGATTAAATGGTTATGACTATGACCATGTGTGATATGACAGAGTCCGAGTCGGAATGCCCCCGCCCTTAAAGTAAACTTTCGATTCGATTCTTTGGCCAACTATTCAAAGTAGTGTGTGTGTGTTAGTTTTTTGTTTTTTAAAGCTTCTTCGTCACTTTTTACTTCTCGAAAATGAGTTCGCCGGTCAGGAACGGATTGAGGTACGTCTGCGCATCGTAGCCGGAAACGGTTGCCGTTGTGGTACGCCGTCTTGCCTGAGCACCTGAACCACTTCCACCACTGCCCGAACCATTACCGCGACGGTCGCCATGCGAATGACTGTGACTGTGACTGTGATGTGAGGGTCGTTTTTCACTGTTGCTCGGACTTAGTATCAACGGTATGGGCATGGAAGTGTAGAGCTGTAAGGGTTGCTGCAATATGGTACCCGCTTGCGGATTGAGTGGTGTGTCCATGTAGCCATGTGGTGCTGGCGCCGTTGGCGGTTCCGATGCCGTTATGCTCGGTGTGGTACTGCGTTCCGGTAGCTGCTGCTGCTGCTTCTTTTGGCCAGCACTACCGGCTCGAGATCGATGGTGTTTGTAGTGGCCGCGATGGGTTTTTCGCTTTTGATGCATCAGACCATCTGATGATGAGGACGGTGGCGATGTGTCCAGCACCAATGGTACCACATTCGATGGCGCCAGTTGCGGCTCCAAGCGATACGTGCCCGAATCGCTATTGTTTGGGTTATGGGCTGTCAACGGTTGCTTGAGCGTGGGCTCGCGCGAATGGGGATGCGCCTGTATTATGGTGGCGGTGGCAAATACCTCCTGGAAGCGATTGCTTGCCTCCAGCTGTTGCAGCTGCAGGTGTTGCTTGGCCAGGAACTGCTGCCGCTGCTGCTGCAGATGGTTGAGGATGCGGTACTGCTCGAGAATGTGCTTGTAGAACTGCTCGGCGCTGACTTCCGATGAGTTTATTAGGCGTATGGCTATCTTTTCAGGTATCACAATTTTGTCTACAATAAAAATTACATGAAATTCATAAGAATTGGCAAAAGAATTTAATATTCGTAAGAGCAGTTTAAGGCCCTCGTAAATTACTATGAAAAGTGCCTCGTACACCAAGCATTTTTTCCTCCCCATTTTTCATTTTTTACACCGTCCAAAAAGGAAAACACATTTTTGGTTGGAGAATTTATGAATTTATTTAAAGCCCAAAAAATATTTTGATGAAAAAAAAAAAAAAATTAAATCAATATATTTTTAGATAAATTTTCTTTCCTTTTTTCAACGATTTTATTCGAGTGGAAAACCGCAATAAATTATTTCTCCTTAACCAGAGACCATGACTGTGCAAGGAAGGATATATGCTATTTATTCCAAAGGAAATTAGGCTACATACATGGATCCTATTTGAAACATGAATATTGATCCGGCTCGATTATTTGGGCATAATTTTCGTTTGGCTTGAAGCCAATTTCATGGCTAGTGACAATGCGTTTATTGAACCGCAAAAAGGGACATGCAGGTCCACACACACACACAGAGACACACACACATGCAAACACACACACACACAGGAGATAGCCCATTGACCCAATTGCGAGTTGATTTACAAAAATGGAAAGCTTGAACAAAAAAAAACCAAAATGGCGACAACAACAACAACAAGAAGAGAGAGAAGAAGAAGTTGTTTCACGCCCTTTGCGGGCGAACTGGGATGAGGAAGGAGCAGGTGGGGGGGGTCTCTGGTGGGTGGGTGGTTGTTCTTTATATGCAATTGTGAGTTGTTAGCCTAGTTAAAAGTGCTGTGCTCCAGTTTGATTACGACCATAATGGAGCGCATTGCACAGTTGACCACAAAGCCCTTAAATAGGTTATGTTCTCTAAGATCCCGTTACAGATGATGGCTCTCCTTCGCTCTCGCGTTCTGGACTTACCGCACTGATTGGCCTTGGTGACAAAGGGACGTATAGTTGGATCCCATATGAATATGTAGTACAGCGACAGCATGATGGCAGCTAGCGAAACGCATAAAACATAGACGGCGACCGTTAGAATGCGTATGACCTTACGGTTGCTCTGCTGCGGCTGATAGCAGCGGCTTATTGTCTCCGTTGGCGGCAGTTTCACTTTCTCCTCCAGCGAATTGCTTTTTGAATTCATTTTCGTTTGTTCAGTACTTACGTATGTAGTATGTTTGTATTTATGTTTTGTTTGGTTTGTTTGCTTTTGATTCGCTCGTTTTGATATTTGCTTTATTTATTTATTTGCACTTTCCTTTTTATTTGTATATGTATTAAGCTTGTTGTTGTTGTTGCTGTTTATTTTTTTGATATGTGGGCAGTGCTTAATTTATTAGTCTACTTGTTAGTAAGTAAATGCAATATTCATTTGTAGTTGTTGTTGTTATTGTTTTTGGATGCGTCGCGGCGCGCTGCTCGAGGTTAACGGTTAACAACAGTTAACAGTCGCTGTACCGTAATACATAGCAGATGTGTACGATTACGAAAAAAAAAATTGCTGCTGCCAACCGACGCGTCGAGCGAATGCAAGCGAAATGACACCCCAGAATACAAAAAAGCTTCAGCCTGACGCTGCTTCTGCTGCTGCTGTCTCTGCTTCAGCTTCTGTCACTGCTGGCGCGGCGACCAATGCAGGAGTAATCGGCATCGGAATCAGACTTCGTGTGCCTGCGCTTGCCTGCTAACTTACAAAACTCTTCGTGCGCGGCTAAGCCTTCGTGCCCGCATGCTGCCCTATGCCGATCCTCTCGCTCTAATTTCTGCTGCTGCTCATTTTTCGGCACATTTCCCATATAATTTCATTCATAAAATGCCTGTTTACTCCACGACGCTGCCTTCTGCTCTTCTCATTTACATACAAACACACACACAAACACATGAAATATGCGACGCCAGCGTCGGCATTTCGATGCGGTCCATAAGCTGTCGTCTTGTTGTTGTTGTTGTTGTCGTTTGTTGAATTGCAGCTGGCACGCGCCGCTAGCATTCCAAACAAAAACAACGGGCTGCTGCTGCTGACGGCAAACAGCGACGGCAGCAGCGGCAATACATCGGCACGTCCTGAGGCCTGTCACTGCTTTATGTGTCAAGAGCGAGACGCCCACTCACCCACTCACCCACACCCCCTCACCCACACCCACATCGCCTACACGTTTGTTATAAGTCAAAATGGTCAGAGGCGTTTGCCTTTGTTGCTGCTGTTCATTGCACGCGGAAATAAAAACAAAAACAACACAGCATCAATCACATTTCATATGAAATCATTCTCCAAATGAATTTGAAGTGCGCTAATTTTTTGTTACTTATACATATGTACATGTATGTATGTATGTATGTATGTACATAAGTATGTAGTTTGGCATCTTCTAATGTGCATGCTTGCTTGCTTAGTGTGACCATGCCAAAGCAACCTTCGCAGTCTGCGTTGCGAAGGACAAAAATGACAAAAATACATACAGCTATACAAATGCATGGGTGCGTGTGTGTGTGTGCGCGCTTGACTTGGGTAACTTTCGCTGCTCGTTGTTGTTGGTTGTTATAAATTAAGAATGTAACGGCTAAAATAGTACAGACAGACATAAGTACATGCATTATGGAAGTATGATTTCTCTTCTACTCCCACTCTTCTATTATGTTCAATCGTGATCAGCAAGCAAAAGCTCTTATATAATTTACATTATTTGTTTTTGCTTTTGCTTTCGCTGCCTGCCTGCCTGCATGGGCGGCGGCTGCCCAGGGTAATTGCAAATTGAGTCCTCGAATGCAAGTGACAAAAGCAAAAAAAAAAAAACTTTTACTTGTTTTCTATTTCGGCTCGGCGAATGTTCGTCGGTATTTGGCTGGTCGTTCGGTCACCGTTCGGGCTGGAGGTTAATAATCTGCAATTGGGTCACTAGGACAACAGCGAAACGAATGCAACACAGAGAGAGCGAAAGAGAGAGCGGTACCAAGAAAGTCTGGGAGAGTAAAAGAGCGGGCAGCTGCTTGGACGTCGACCGATTGCATGTTGGCCATTGATTTTGTTGTATAAGACTTACACACACCCAAAAACACCTATAAACACACACATCCATCATGCTGGCGCTCGCTTAAATGTAGGCCACACACATATACACACATGCACACACATTTCTATATGCCTAGTTCCAAGTTCTCTCCCCCTACCCCAAGGGGCAATGTTTCTAGCAACGACTGCAGCAATGTTTTGCAAAAAGCCCTCAAGGAATTTTTCTTGTGTTGCCTTGCCTTACCTTGAATAATACATGAACGTGTCATATTTGATGTCCTGATATGCCAACTCTATTATTATTTAGTTCATAATTTACACAACAACTGTTATTGACAGAAAGGGAGAGAGGGAGAGAGGAGGGCAGGCAGATATATACCCTGTAAAACTATCAAAAGGGTCTTTAAACACTTTTTATACATTTAAGTATAGATTTATTTAATAAAAGACTAAATTTATTTCATCCATGATATTTCCACCGATTATTCTTCGGTCTTTGGTAATTCAGGTCAAGTTTTGTTCACTTTACAGAAACAGTGGATGGAAAAATTTAATAACAAAGCAGAAAAAAAATGTATAAACACATATCATTCTAGTTAAAATTCAAAAAACAGTTAATCGACTTTAAAAAAAATATGAGAAAGCTCGACTCGGAGATACCATGAAATCATAGGTTTCTCCAAATAACCTTTTCTGGGATAATACATTTTAATGGTTCTTATTTTTGTTTTAATATTTTAATAATATTTGAAAAAAATCCTTAGTTTCCGTGAATGATAGAAAATTCCCCGGATCGCACTTACCATCTAGCTTGTCATTCCAATGTCTTAAAGTTCACGTAAGTCTAAGTTAGCCAAAGGCCGGCGCCTTCTTTTGTCCCTTGAAGACGGGCGGCATGCGAGAGTCCCAGGCAAAGAAATGATAGATGGAAAGTATGAAACCCAAGCTGCACAAGCCACACAGATAGATAACGATAACAAAGTAGCGGGCAAAACGTTCGGAGAAGGTTGGCTCGGCAAACACAATCTCCTCCACTTGCGGTGACTTGGGTATGTAGGAGTAGGCGGCTCGTCGCGGAGTACCGCTACTGGCGAGACGTATATTCTTAGCGGAACTACCAGTGTTGTTGTTGGTTGTTGGCTCTTCCTCGCGCACATTGGAGCCAATGAGATTGACAATTTTGGCCAAGTTAACAGCATTGGCTGCTGTCGGTGTCTCGGCGGACATGTTTTTGTTGCACTTGTCTATAGGTTACTGCCACCACCAGGGCGTACCTGGCCTAACTTGCTATGCGTCGCAGCGATTACTGATTTCATTGCATTAACTTTGACGCTGACGTCGATTAAATCAAAATCGGACGGCCGAAAGCGGATGACGCAAACCAATAAACAAATACTACAACACCCCAAAGACAAAGCCAGAAACACATACTACCAGCCTGAGGTGGCCTAGACGATGTGAAGCGGGTGGACTGCTTTGCGATTTAGACGTACCAAATGCTAAAGCGGATTAGTTTTGTGCGTGTCTGTCAACTTTTTGTTTATAACAGGCCAACAAACAAGCAGATTATACACCCTACAACAAAATACCCTCGACCGACTGATACCCAACACCCTGCAGCCTACCCGAAAAACACCCTAGCGAAAAAAGGTGACAAGAAAAATACAATTTTTTAAGGGGAAAACCATAAAGTCATTCAAGATACGAACCAATAACATTGTTTTCAATTTTAATAAATTTGTAACAAAGTTTTTAAGAATATACCATACGACACCCTACACTTTTGATTCGACCCTTACCATATGCGATTTGTTGGCGCCGCGCTGTCCTAGCCTGGAATAATCTGGCAGCTTACAGCTAAGCGCAAGTTGATACAGATTAAAAAACCCCGCCCCCTTCAAACGCCCCAATGCAAAACACTTACCCGAAAATAATTTTGATGCAAATGGGGAACCGAAGATGATTCGATGTCACAGACGGCACAGACCGTCTAGCCAATTGGATGCGTGTGCTTAAAAACGGGCAACGGTGGCATTCGTGAATCCCAAATGAACAGATAGAACATGGCTAAAGATAAGCCCAAGCCGCTAACGCCGCCCATATAGAGGATGAGGGTGATTAGACGAAAGGTTTTCGATTCGAAAAAGTCATCCGATTTTGGCACTGGAATCTCCTCATCCTTGGCCTCCTTGACCACATTAGCCATGTTGGACAACATTGTATGGATTTCAGATAAACCGACGACAAATGGCTAACGAGCAAAACCGTTACGAAAATCTGCGGTATTCCACGGCTTGGCGTCTCTGGAGGCGTACTGAATGACGGCGGACCAATGCCGGCGCTTTTGCCCCATGCAATTTGTTCTCTTTTGCGGTTTCTCCTTATGCATTTGTTTGTGGTTGTTTGCTTGTGTGCTTGTACTACTTATTGTTGTTCTCGTTGTTGTGGTTGCTTCTGGTCGAACGGTTTTCGGGCGCTGCATTAATGTTTAGTCATGTCAAAGCTGTACAGCGTCTTGACCGCCACGCTAATAAGATTCACAACCCTAGAAACCCCACCCAACCAATTCATTGTAGTATTTGTACTTATGTACCTGCTCTACCTTTTTAGCCACCTTTCAACTACCTCTTTCACATTTTTTGCTCCACCCACATCACGTGCGCTATTCTTTGAGCCACTTGACCTGGTTTGATTGTGTTATTTAGTTTTTTTGCTTGTATGTTTTTGTAAACGTCGCGGCGCCATTTGTTTTGCATTGTGGTTCATTTCTTTTCTTTGTTTTGTTTTGTACCTGTATTGTGCCTGCACCCACAGCAGGCATTACAATGGGGTAGCCCAATTTGCCAAAGTGTCAATTAACAGCAATCGAAAAATTTTGGAATTTTTAGCTTTCTCATATCAGAACTCTTAAAACACTTTTGTTTGGGATTGATTAGTTTATTATTTTCTGAATTTGCTTCAGGTTTAAACGTAGATTCTTCCCTGCGTTTGTTTTTTCCCCTATTACAGGGTATCAAGTTGGGTCAAGTTTACTTAAAAGCAATGCTTTTTCTCAAATCCAATTAGACATTCGACATTTTTTTTAGGGAACAGCTTATAGTTAAGACTTACCTCACCCTCGGCCTGTCTGACTCATGACTCATTGGTACTGTTGCACTTTCTGCACCGGTTGGCCGCCAATTGAGACGGGAAACTTTATATGTATGTCCGGCATGCCAGAGTCGAAGAAGAGCAGATAGTAGAAGGCCAAAGCCATGCCCAAGCCACTGATGCCACCCATATAGATGACGAGAGAGATCAAGCGAAAGGTCTTCGATTCAAAGAACGCCGGTGGTGGCTCCTCCTTTGGCAAACTAATATCCTCCGCCAAAAAATTGGGCTTGCTTGGAGCCGCCGTCGCCGCCATCACAACTTGTGAACTAAGTGCTCCTGGCATTGGCCCACCGCTGTACTTATAAAGCGGATTCAATTATGCAAATGCCTCAAAATCTAATGCCCACTGACATTGATTGACTTTAATTGACGGCCCGTCATCTTTAAACCTTTTGTTTCGTTTGTTGTTTTGCAGGCGCTTTGGGTAAATCGAAACCCATCCAAAGTCGCGAGTACAGCTTTGAGGAGGCGATTACGTTGGCGGGTGTGGGCCGCTTTCATCTCAAACTGCTGCTGATTTGTGGGCTCTGTTTTATGGCTGTGATGGTGGAGATGATGGGCGTCAGTCTTATATTGCCACTGGTTAAATGCGATCTTAACGCGACGCTCGAACAACAAGGTATACTCGCATCAGCGGGCTTCCTAGGCGTCGTCCTCAGCTCGCACGCAATGGGCTTCCTGGCGGACACTTGGGGACGCGTCGCCTTGCTGCGCTACGCAATGATGTTCAGCGCCGTCAGTTCGATAGTTTCGGCCTTCTCGGTTAACATCTGGATGCTGATCGTTTGCCGCTTCCTTACCGGTTTCTTCATCTCGGGCGGACAGGCCTGTGTCTTCAGTTTGTGCGGCGAGTTCCATGGCAATGGTTCGAGGGTTCGTCACGTTACGCTACTCTCGTGTTTCATGTGCATTGCCATGATGTTTGCACCAGGTAAGTAAAAGAGAGAGAGAGAGAGAGGCAGATAGAGCGATCTTACCTTTCCAACATACTTTCAGCTGTTGCCATTGGAATCCTGCCGCTTCAGTTTGATGTTTCGGTTCTGGGCTTGCGGCTCTTTTCGTGGCGTCTTTTTGTCATCGCTAATGTTTCGGTTAGTCTGCTCGCTCTCCTGGGTCTCTTTGCGCTACCCGAGACGCCCAAGTACTTGCTCGTCCAGGGTCGAGTGGACGAGGCGCTGCAAGCCCTGTGCAAGATATATGCCCAGAATGCGGGACGTTCTGCTGCCGATTATCCTGTTAAGCGTTTGGCTCCCCAAATCGGCGGCGCCAGTTTGTCCAGTGTTCACGGTTTCTGTGATGCAGTGCGTCTCATCTGGTCACAGACGGTGCCGCTCTTCTATCGCTCCCGGGTCTTTCATACGCTGAACATTTGCATTATTCAGTTTATTATTTATGGCATTGCTCAGGGCATATTCATGTGGTTCCCCACCATCCTCAATGAACTGGGCAAGGAGGGTGCCAGCGGTTCGTTGCTGTGCACGGTTCTGCAGGGCATTAACTCGCCAACGACGACGGTAGCTGCCGACGACAGCTGCTCCCGGTCACCCGATATAACCACCTATCAGATGATGATAACCATTGGCGGTGTATTCACGATAATCTATCTAATATTTGCCTATACCATTGATTACATCGGCAAACGAAATCTATTGAGTAAGTATAAGTCGATAAGTTATCGATAACAGATAATAGAGAGAGCATAGATTTCTCTTCCTCAAAGTCGAAATATATCTAATCTATATCCATCTCAACAGTTGGCTGGATGATGTTGACAATTGTGTGCTTGGCCCTGCTGCATTGGGTGGATATTTATGCTCTGGTCGTTATATCACTGACGATGGTAATGGCGATTGGCAATTGTGGCGGCCTGGTGAGCACAATTGCGATGGACTTTTATCCGACGCAAATCAATGCGATGGGCATGTGCTTCATAATGATGATCGGCCGTTTGGGGGCAGTTGTGGGCAGCAATGTGCTCGGACGGCTGTTGTTCAATAGCTGTGACACGAGTTTCTGGGTGCTGCTCGGCTTGGTTGCGTTGCTCAGTGTGATGGCATACTTTCTACCGGATCAGGCAAAAGCCAACAACAACAACACATCCAGCACATCCAAGGCCAGCTCAAACAGTTTGAACAGCAGCAGCAGCAGCAGCAGCAGCGGCGACAGCGACAGCGGCCGAAGCAGCAGCCAGAAAATTAGCTCTAAGTAACTGTAGCCTCCGTACTATCTCTAAACTATGTAGTTGTAAATTTTGTATAAAAAGTAAAGCAAAAACAAGAAGAAGAAAACAAGAAGAAGAAAGAAATGAAACTAGATGAATTCTACACATGGAACGGGAACGGGCGAACGTCAATGGGAACGGGTATGACGAACGGGCGAACGGGCGAACGGGGGAACGGGAACGAGAGCAACTGCATTGGAAATGGATTAAGTAAATGTTTGTGCTCGTTTCGACTACAATTGTTGTTCCTCTTCTTATAGTACCATGCTACATACCCTATAAGCATCAAAATGCTTATGTATATTCCTTATCCCAATGTCTGAACCAATGGACGATCTCTGTCCTTCTAACTTCTAACAGATTTCTTATCTCTTTTCCAGGTAAACATTCTAGTTTCAAGATTTGTAGAATTTTATTATTATTGTTTTGCCAGGGTATATTCCAAGTGTTGCAGTTGTTGTTGTCACTTGCTGCTGCTGCTGCTGTTGCAAGCTGCCTGCATTAACATTCTTCACATAGCCATAGTCTCTCCCTCTCTCCCTCTCCCTCTCTCTGAAAGGGGTGCTGTTGAAGGGGGGAGATTAGTTGTTAGAGTTAGAGCTAGGTTTGAAGTTGCGCACACTAAACGCATTCCTCGATTGTTGACTGCACAAGTTTCTGCCGCATCTGGCAATCGTAAGTAAGTATAAGACGCTTTTTATTTATACAGCAACAACAACGAACGAACGAACGAAGAAGAATGAGGAACGGCAACGGCAACAGCATCAACTCTCCCCCCTATCCCTCTCCTCCCAACTGTCACCAACTTTATCAGCATTATAGCTGCCAATCATAAATTCAAGAACGTAAGACAAACACACGCACACACATACACACACGCACATACATATGTTGACCATGTCCATTGTGGGCCCACATCAACTATTGGCATTGGGAAAAAGCTGGCCAACTGGATGGCTTCGGGCCACTCATCTCATCTCATCACATCTCGTCGGGAGTTGAGTCTGCCGTTTCTGCCTACTTCGCTTATATGGCAATGCAGACAGACAGATAACCAAATAACAACTGCCAAGTCCCCAACTCCCAATTCGACTGTGTGTGTGGGGACTTAACCTAAGTCCCAAACCCATGCCACCCACCCCGTGCCACACACACACACAAACACACACTTTGTGGGGTCTCGCTCTCTGCCACAAAAAAGAAAAATCGAAATTAAATATTGCATAAAGAAAACTTGTTTTTTTTTTCTCGAAAATGTCTCTTAATATTATAAATGGCTTATTCCAGGCATTATCGATAAATTATCGAATAGTTTTTTTTAATCTAAAATCTTCTTCCTATCTTTATCTACCTGGATTATTCATTTCAACTTTTAAAAGTATTTAACCTTTTCTATTCTATTTATTTTTCTCCTTTGTCTTCTCAATCAATCTTCGATTGCTTTGATATATCTTTTCAGCATTTTCCTTCTATCCATCTTAAATTTCATTGATCTTTAATACCTTTTATCTTTCTTTATCTATCTTTAATTTTCTTCTTTATATCATTATCATATCATATATATTTTGTACATTTTTCCATTCGAATCTCTTAAATATCTTTTACTTTTCTTTCCATTTATTTTTGGGTATTTTTATTTCTATCCAAAAATGTATCTTTTACTAACCTTCAATGTATCTTTCACCTTTTCTTTCTATCTTTAGTTGGACTTTAGTCAATTCTAGCCCGATTATTCCATATAATTTTAGCATTTTCTTGATTTTATCTATTTATATCTATCTGCCATTTATCTTTCTTTCTAGACTATGTTTATCTATCTTCAATCTATATCTATCGGCGATCTGTATCTGGCAAATGCATATGTATCTGTATCTAATCTATAGTTAATTGACTAACTGCACCACACACAAGCTTGCCTTTTTTTGTGGTGCCAAAGGAGAGAGAGAGAGAGAGAGAGAGAGAGAGTGGGCGTGGCATGTTGTGTGTTTAAGTGCGGATTGTGACCGGCTAATGTTGCGGCAATTAAGTGCCAACAACAACAACAACAACTGTCATCATTCCATCAATCATGGCGAAGAAGATTGTTGGTTTTTCAGGCCCGGCCCGGCTGGAGTTCGACTCTTCGACTTCGACGTCGTCTGTTGACCCACAATTGGCCCACAAATTAGGTGATAATGTTGCCAGTGATTAGTGTCTATGTGTGTGTGTCTGTGTGTGTGTGTGTGTGTGGCACAACGTCTGTCTATGCAAATACAACAAGCCCAAAGCTAGAAGAAAGGCGACAAGGCGAAGAGGGAGAGGGGACTGTTCAACTAAAAGAAGAAGAAGATGCAGGTGGCGTCTCAACTACGTTGACTGACTGCTAACTGGGCAACAAGCACGACAACAACAAACAACAACAACTTGGAAGAGGACGTGCTGCCATGAAACAATATCAGAAATAAAAGTCGCACGTCCAAATGGGGCAGCATCAACTGCAACAACAACAACTGTGGCCAAGAGCTTAGAACCAAGTCGAGAACGAAGACGAAGAAGAAGACGAAGTCCAACGGCAAAATGGCAAATCGCAAAATGGAAAAAATAGTTTAATAGTCGACTTAGGCAAATTGGCACGAGTCGATCGCAATGGCACAAAACAGGCAAATACACTGAGAGAAAAAACTATATAAATGAATAGCCAAAAATTTAACCCAACCAGAAGTAAACCCAAGCTAAAAAACATCTTTCATAGAAGTCAGATCTGTCCCAAATCGAAGTTATTTTTTCAAGTGTGGAAGCCGACAACAACAACAACAACAACTGCTGCTGTTGCCGAGGGGAGAGAAGTTGGCAATCGGAGCAGGTGAGTTGAGGAATTACAATGATGCGGCGACGACGATGTCAGTCATAGAACGAGGCGACGTTAATAGATTTGCACGCCAACTGAAGAAAAAACAAGCAACAACAACAAGAAGACGGCAGCAGCAACAGTTGCTGATGATGCCAAAATTGAAAAGTAGACTGCGCATGTGTGGAATGGGCAAATGGCAATGGCAATGGCAATGAGAATGAGCAAAGAGTTAAACAGAAGAAGAAATACACACACACACACACACACACTTGTAACGAAACGAAACGGAGAGAAAATGTATTGCCAGGAGCCGAGCTGTTTGAGAGGAATATAAGAAGAAGAGAACCGTTGGCAATATTTTGTTGCAGCGCTGGCAACATTGTTGCTACTGCTTGCCCACAGATCTTGTAAACATGTATACATACATGCATACACACACACATACAGCTAATAAGGCGAATGAATCGAATCGGACTTCTTTCTCTCATAATATTAAGGAAATATTAAATGTTGGTTCGCTTAAGTTTTTAAAAATCATGAAAAGGTGTGTGTATGTATGTATGTATGCATGGCACCTAGACAAACACACATAAAAACGAAGCAAAGAAAAACCATCACAAATGACAGTTGTTATCAAGCAGTTCATAAGGCCTGTTGCGTGTGTGTGTGTCGCACAAGCAAGGCAGGTGACGAGGACACAGACAAAGAGACGAAAGCGTAGACGCAGATGCAGACGACAACAACAACAACGACGACGTCGACGACGCCCGCCAAGTCAAACGTTATTTAATCAGAATCGCAAAGGCAAAAGGCACACAGACAGACAGACAGACAGAGGAGTAGGACAGAGAAAGAAACAACAACGTCTCAGCAGCAGCAGCGCAAAACAGCAACAACGACAGGTGGCGGCTGCTGGCAGCGGCGTCGACTGCAAGTGCTTTAAGCAGAAAAGTTTAGCAAAGAAATAAAAGCTGGCTGTGTTGTTGTTGGTGGAGTATGCGAACGCGAACGCAGCAGCAGCATCAGTAGCCGCGACGGCCAATCAATTCTGAGAAATGAAAACGCCGTCTTCGGCATCAGCATCGTTGTTGTTGTTGTTGCTGGCACAATTGTGCGATGGTTGCCGCAGTCCGCAGGCAAAGCAAAAGCCACAGAGCCAGCCGCACATAAACATTAAAGAATGCGAAGAAATGCAAAATGCAAACACCACGAGCCACTTTCCAAATGCATTCACGATGTTTACCGTTGAAATGCGCCCAGTTGCCGCTCTACGTCTCTCTTTGTGTTTGTGTGTGTTTAAGTTTGACTCTGTGTGCAACAGAGAGGCAGAGCATCGCAGACTGCAGCTGAGGCTGGCTCAAACAGCAAATGAGGAGAAATGCACAGGCGTAGAAACAACAACAACAAAAACAACTTTAAATCAAGCACGCACACATGCACACATACTATAGACAAGTGCCAACAGCAGGGTTGCCAATTGCAATGATTTAATAAAGATGCTAGTTTGGAATAAATAAAAAAAGCTTTAATGGAAAATATAATACAATTTTTATGATTTATTTTTAATTCGTAAACAAAATCTCCTTTATAAATATAGGCCTGGTATTTTGTACTAAGAATCGATTACTTCATTTGAATTAAAAAACGATTGGCAACTCTTTTCGCAACAGTAACTAGAAGTGTTGCCATTTTAGCTGTTTAAAGCTAGAACAAGCTTTGCAAGTTAGAATTCTGAGTAATTAGAAAATATATAGGCAACACTAGCAACAACAACAAATTAGCAAATGCCACAGCAGCCGTTATGTTTCTCTCGAACTCTCTTTTCAATTTCAAGTTCAAGTTCACTGACACCAAAATTGATCCTGTAAGACCTTAGGTTGCTACTTATTAGTTACATATGTATTGTATATTGTAACGGTCAATTGTGAAATGATCCAGCTTTATAATAAGTGCACCTAATCGAGCCGAACTGTGAAGCAACAAGTGCTAATTGAGCCTACTGCGAATGAGTGAGAGAGCGAGCGAGTGCCAGTTCTATGCTCTGTCGACAGCGCAGCTGCCGCCTGTGCTCATTTGTGCAGTTTGGCGTCGCGACGATATCGTTGAGAGAGCGCGGCGCCGGCGTAGCATAGTCACAGGCGGCTGCTTCTGTCTCAGTCGCCGCCGCCGTCGCAGTCTCAAGATTTTGCTGTATAGTTTTTTTTTTCTGTGTGTGTGTGTGTTTGTTGTCTTGAATTTCTTCTTCTGCTGGCTGTTCCCGACAGTTACATTACGAGGCCAAAGAAAGTATCTTGGCTGGCTCGCGTGTATTTCGCGTTCGTCGCTCGTCGAGTTCACACGTCTTTGGCTCGCCTTGGCGCATCTACTGTTACGAATTTCGTATTCGAATTCGAATTCGAGTCCGAATCCGAATCCCGCATCGGATCGTGAACGAGTCTCGTGTTCGCTCCAGTGCCCAGTGTGTTCTCGAGTGTCTTAAATTCTTATGCACATATAAATACATATATATTTTTTTGTTGTTGTTCTTTTCGCAATAACCGTTATTCAAACACACACACACGCACGCATACTACACAGACTAGAAGAAGATCGCAGTGAAGTGAGTGTTGTTGTTATTGTTGTCAGACTTAACCCTGAGTGGCTAATTGGGCACTAAAAAATAAACAAAACGGACAACTGCATAATAATAAAAAAAAATACTACTAAATAAATGAAAAAAACGTTTCCCATTTTTTTTTTGTTGTGCTTACATTTTTTTGCTATTTAATTTATTGTGTGCAACTGTTAAACATCAAACGAAATAAAACGTACGTATGTATAAGTGTGCGCAACAAGGATGCAAGAGTTTGGAGTCCAATCAGTCAAAAAACGAGCGAGGAACAGCAGCAGCAAAAGCAAGAGCAAGAGCAGCTGCTGCATTAAATACCGTTGCAATTGCAACGAGCCGATTAAGCGTCAAGCCCAATGCTAGTGTAGTTTGCCGAAGTGAGATAGATGAGGTGGTGAGGTGGGGTGGGGAGTGTGGCGGGCAGGGTGGTGGTTCGGTGTTCAAGCGAATTCGGCATTTCATGCTTTCTAATTTTTCCCAATTAGCACAAAAGCTGCTGAGTGTCTGCCTTCTTAATCTCTCTCTTGCTCCCGCTCCCGCTCTCGCGCTCTCGCTTCTCTCTCTGAGAATCGAAACTAAAATCAAAGATTTCATTGCGGATGCGCAAGTAGCTTTTTTGTTGTTGTTGTTCTTATATTGCATTGTTCAAAAGGTTTTTCTCAGCTAAAAGAGCTGTAAAAGCATAATCAGGGAATCATTACATTTCATTACACACACACACGGCCCACAAAATGTGGCTAGTCATGATTTTTGCACCAACACCCCACCAACCCCCCTTGACAATTTAACCAATGCCATTCACATTCACATTCCCCCATTCACACAAAAAAAACGCTCATATCGCTGCACCTGCATTGTTGTTGTTGTTGTTGCCCATTTCGAGTAGTTCCTTCTTCTTCGGCTGGAGGGTGAGAGAGACAGAGATGGACATTTGTATGTATGTATGTGTCAAATGGCAACTAATCACTAATCAGTTGGCATCATTATCGTCATTTCATCAATGTGAAAAATACTTTATGATATTCTTCATACCATCCTCCCTCACTCCCGCCCCTCATTCTATCCAAACAGTGCTGGCAGCATCGCTCTTTTTAGCGGACTTTTGCGGTCAATATACTTTTAGCTTTTGCAGTTAATTTGCTCTACCAAAGATCCAATTTAGAACTTATCCTGCCGAATATATAATATTGAGATAGTATTTTTTGTCTTTATGGAATGTTTCTTTTGTCGTTTGCTTGGCAATAGAACTAGCTTTTTTTCTTGGGGACAGCACTGATCCCCCCCGCATTTCACCTGAGTTGTTTGGCTGGTTAGTTGTTGTTGCTGCTGCTGTTGTTGGCTCTTTGGCTGGTTCTTATTTACGTTACGTGTTTAGCGTCTGCAGCAGCAGCGCTCCTCGGACGATTTCACTTCATCTTCTTCAGCGTACTTACAAATTCTGCCTTTTTCGACTCGTTCTTATTTATTTATTTTATTTACCTTTTTTTTTTTGTATTGAACGCTGGCGTTTATTTTATGCGCTCGCTTTTTAGACTTTAGCCTCTCTCCGAGAAGCAAACAAAAAAACTAACACAAATAAAATACATAAAAAAATAGTTAAAGGAGCCAAGGCAGCAACGGCGCGAGAGCGAGAGTTCAACACAAGGACATTTTCTGTTCAACGGTAAGTTCGAACCCACAATAAAAAAAACATACTTAAAAAATAACATTAAAATTATAAACAATTCAATTCTGGGAATTTCTTATAATAAAATAAATATAGTTAAATATAATTACTATGAAAAATAGCTGAAAAGTTTCAGCTTGATTTAAAGTTTTTTTTATCAGGGTTGATTCTGAAAAGTTTCTTGAAAAAATAAAAAATAAATAAAATGTTTCTTAAATAATTTCGATTTAAATTTGACAAGATTTTCATTATTATTGCCAAAGTTTCGAAGTTTGCCAATTTCGAAGATTTTATTGTTATCGATAGTCATGTGTATATCGATGTGCCTATCGAAATTTCGAAGTCCTTAGCTCCGATATCGGCAATATATACTTTATAGGCTCGCTGATGCTTTCTTCTTCTTGTAACTAATAATTAAAGCCAAGTATTATTTTCTTATGGGATTTATAATTATTAATTCCAGTTGCTAGTTTGAGATTTTAATGAGTTCGCTTGTCAATCAATCGAATCAAATTGAATCAATCGAATGCAATCAGATATCATTTAGCGAACAATGCCCACCAGATACATTCTAAAGAAAGAGAGAGAGAGAGAGAGAGAGAGACTTGTGTGTGTATTTGTGTATTTGGAGTAGAAGAGATTGGTGTTAAATGCATTTGATCCGTCTTGGAGCGCATTAAATGCACCGTTAACTGCGACGACTTCGAATTCTAATCAAGCTGCGATGCGACAAAAAAATAGAAACAGAAACAGAAACAACAACAACAACAATATCGAACTAAAGAACGCCGCACGGTGGCACAATAAACTCAATTCCTCGCGCCACTTACAACAACAACAACAACAACAACATAGAGTTAGATGCTTGTTGTTGGTTTTTATTTCTTTTTAGAAAGACAGCCAAGAAACACGCGACTTGTCCATAAATGCAATGCCAAGTTGCCAATTGTTGTTGTTGTTGTCGCATCACAACACCTGTGTGTCCATGTGTGTGTGTGTGTGTGTGTGTCTGTGTTGTGTGTGTATCTTGGCCTCAAATCACATTTGCTTGGGCGACACCCTAAACAACAAAAACAAACAAACCCAGAGAAGTTTTCTACAAGGAAGGGTATCCAACTTGGCATTTAGCGTTTTCTAAATAATATTTTCCATTTTCTATATATCATGATTTTCCCAAAGATCGCAGTAAAGACAACTTTCCAACAACAAACAAACTTCGATTTTGCATTATTTATTTTTTTTTTAGCTGTGACTAATTTTGGCTTCATCGTTTGATTTATTACGAGTATAATATCATTTTTATAAAGTGTTTTGGTCTTTTTTTGTAAAAAGGTCCATTTATATTATTTCTTTCATAAAGTTTTTCTTAAAGTTAGCATTTGTTTTTCTTCGTTTTATTTTACTTTTTTTCCCACAATCCCAGCCCATCGCATCGCATCGCATCTCTCTTTCTTAACTTCCTCTCTTATTTCTCTCTCTCTCTCTCGCTGTGTCTTTGGGCCACCTATTTGTGATAAGGCATAAATTTACAAGCCGCCACCCAAGACATTTCGAATATTTGGCCATCATTATCTTGTTTTCAGATACAGATACACAAATACACAGAGACACTCTATCCACACTCTTCACACAGATACGTTTTGTTCAACACCTAAGCCAAAAATCATGCGCGGCGTTTGGCCTTTCTTTGTTAAATGTTAATGAGCTCTGCTTAACAAGCGTTTTTTGATGTTGATTTTTTGGAAATCATCTTGTACTAACTGTTCTTTTGCCTTTCTATTCGCTTCTCACTCGCATATCAATCACAATGAAATGGAAATGGAAATCCCGATTTAACAAAAGTGAGAGTGTAACTGAGAATTTGGGAAGAATTTGTAAGCCGGCAATCAAATAGAAATTTGTTAACTGTTATTTGTTTGTTAACCAAATTCCGACACTCAAATTTGCGATTAGCTTCAATTTCGAACCGTTGCCGTTAATTGAATTCCTCCGTCTGAACTTAATTTTGGTTGGAAGTTGAGGCAACAATTTGGCATTCATTTGTGCCCCATAAGCTGAGCTTAACTTATTATTCTATTAAAAACTTAATTTATTATTTTTCTTTTTTCTTTTTCTTCATTCACAAATTCTCAGTGTTTTCAGTCTGTTGAATTGAGATAAGGCAAATGGTTGAATTTGAAGTTGAATGTGTGGCATTTTGCCAGAGCTTGTGGCACATGTGGCACGACATCTTCAGTTCGCTGAGCTGGATACAAGTTGCACTAACATCTGTCGCCATTCCCAATTCATGTCGTTCTTGGTGCTGCCACCAAATTGCAAAGTTCTTGCCGCTACTTGTGGCAACTAGTGTTGTTGCCGCTGTTGTTGCTATTTGACACATTGTCGGTTTGTTTTTGTTGGAAGGCAGAAATGTCGTAACGATTTTGTGTCTTCCACCCTCGCCCCCCCCCCCCTCCTCCCTCTTTCTTGTGCAACTTGTGGCACTTGCCCAATATTTCCGCCACACAAAGCGCTTTAATCGGCTTCGGCTTATCTATATTTAATAACAGTCAAACTTCCCTATAACGAATTTATCGATACAAAAAATTTCCTTCCACGTAATTATTTTTAGTTATATTTTCCATTATTTAGCCCACTGTACCGTGGTATATAGACATTGTTCGGCTTTAATAACTAGACCAACTCGTTGGTTCGGCTGCTCTAGAAACCGGTTCAATTTAAAATCAAGTGCAAAAGAAAGTGAACCATTTTTAAAATGTTTCTTTTTTTTTATATTTTATAGATGTATATAAATCGTATATAGTATATTTCTCTCTTCATACTTTGGATTTTAATCAACAATGACGAAGAAGAAGAAGAAGTAGTAAAATGCATTGTATTTCTGTGATTTATCGTTTGTACACTTTGATTGGAAAGTGGTTATATACATCTATATAGTATTATTACTAAAAAACGCCCAAAAAAAGACAAATAACAAAAAACTGAAAAACGAGTTGAAAAAGAAAAGTGAAAACTGTCGCCGATGATTTGCTTTTGTTTTGTTTTGTTATTTGTTATGTGTTGCTTTTGCTTTTGATTTTGATTTTCCATTTCATTTGATTTGAAATTTGATGTGGCATCGAACAATTGTTGTTGTTGTCCTAAATGATATACTAGTGGCAAGCTTTAATTGCAACAAGCTGTGGCAGCAACACTGCTATTATTATTATTGTTGTTGTTGTTGTTGTTGCTGGTGTTGTTGCTGTTGTTTGTGATTACATTAATTAAGCGTTAGCGGAGCGTGCAACATGCCACACGTTGTTGCCCGCCACTTTCTTTGGCTTACATATACACACACACACACACACACATTTAGTTTTAGGCCTGACTCTGTCTGGCCTGTCTGCCGCTTGGCCAACGACGACGCCGCACTTAATTGGCCGCGGCCATGGCGTTGACTTTGATTAAAAAATAGAGTCGTGCGGGGAGCGGGGGGGGGGGGCCGCTGCTACATGCAAAACACTTAGACACAACGGCGACAGGTTCTCCAAACAGCTGCGCCGATAACGATAACGATAACAAGAACTTAAAGAACTTAAATTAATATTCTGCATTCAATAAATTCTTCATAACTCCAAAGCAAGAAATTCCCAACCAAAAAATACTTTTGAGTAAATCGAAATTTCGTTAGCACTTCTTAACGCATTGTTTGAGCCAAGTCCGATCGCGCGTTCAATTGGCCAAAAGAGTGAAAAGATGCTGCCAAAAAGAGAAATTAATTGGGCGCAAATTAAAGGCAAATAAAAAACCGACAAGAAGTTGAAAAAGTTGTTAATAAAAAATACGAAACGCAAAACGCAAAAAATCGTATAAGGCAGAAGACGGCTTAACCGTTTGTTCAATTTCGCATTTCTATTGATTCATTGTTGTTGTTGTTGTTGTTGCGGCTCTCTTTTGGGACGTTAAGATACAACAATTTACAGTTCTGCGCGCGATTCTGACCGCATTTTTGCGCTTGAATTCAAAGACAAAAAAACAACAACAACAACAGCAATAAAGGCTTTAACAATACTAGCTTGTGGAAGTTGCGGTCAACTGTAGTGTGTATCTGCATTTTGTATCTTGTATCTATGTATCTATGTATCTTGTATCTTTACCACCTGCCGCAATCTGGCTTATTGTCTGGCGACGTGAAACTGAAGCAAGCCCAAAAGCCAAATCGATTGAAAGCAGCACAAAAAACCAAAAAGCACAATTTCGATTTCATTTTCACCTGTTCGCTGTTACTTGTACCCCTCACCTCCCTCCACCACCACCACACCCTCACCCCCTTGGCAATCATAAAAGAGAAAAAATCTTATAAATAAATACAGATGGGATTTGTTGTTGTTGTTAGTTTTGCTTTTATTATTATTGCTCAGCGTCTGATTGATTGATTGATTGATTGCATGATTCACATGGCAAATTGTCGCTTCAAACTGTTTAATAGTGAAAGTGCGTTTCCCAAATTTTTAGGTCTTTTTTTAATTCGATAATTTTATTTATTTTTTCTTTTTATCGATTATTTATTTCACAAAACAATATCAAAAAACATAACTAATATTTTTATTTTGCGTTTTTATGCAACTCTTGTGTGTGGCAGCAATTGTGGCAGCAACATTGAAATTTAGCTCTGTGGCCTTTTTCTTTAGCCTTTGGCCGGCCCGGGTTGATCCGCCTGATCCCCCTGCTTGATTTGCTCCGCGGAAACGGGTTTCTTTCGGTTGAGTTGAGTTGACTCCACTTAAATAAGCCGGCAGGTCGCTTATTAACTTATTAAATTGCAATGTGCTCATGAGCTCTTGGTCTTTGGTTTTGGTTTTGGGTTAAGTCCAAGATGAAGTACAACCTAAATCTTTAATCTGGCATCATCTGGCTGTGAAGTGAAAAGTTTGGAGCCAAAGACAAGAAGAATACAAAATTGTCGAGAGAAATAATTTGCTGGCATCTGCAACATTTTCGATTAACAACGATTCCAATGGGATTTATTTTTATCATCGATAAGTTTCGATAAATTATTATCGATATTATTATTTCGATAAATTATTATCTCATCTTCATTTCACATAATACATGTTATATATCGATAACTTTTATATCGATATATATCGATAACTTTTTAATTTAACTTCTTTGGCCAAACTGCGCCTCAAAGTTTTCCTTCTCGATTACCATAAACCCGATTGTTCTCTTTCTCGATAACTTTTCGATAAACCTTTTAAGCTTAAATGTTGTGCAAAGTTTCGCCTCTTGAGTCGAAAAACAAAACACGAATACTTTTTAGCTCTCACCCCGATTATTTGGGATCGTTAAAAAGTTAATCGTTTATCGGAATGCTGATGCTTGACCAACGAACGATAATTGCAGCCCTCGCAGGCGCAAACAAATTATTTTGCATTTGCGCTTTTTTTTATTAACCTCCATTTTGTGGGTCACGACAACCAAGCCGACTAACTGGACCAAGAAGGAGAAAGAAAGAGAGAGACGGGGGCATAAATTGCATTTCGCACTTGGCATTCGCATTCGCCCATTCCCCCCCATTGCCCCCATTCGCCCAAGTCTTATGCCTGCCGCAGTTTGCATTCGTCAAGCTCTCCCCGCTGAGTTTTGCAATTGGCCAATTTCTTTACATTAGCCGCATTCGCTAAGCCACCCACCCACCCACCACCAACTCTTTCAACTGTGCAACATTGAGCAAAGTGGTTGTTGCAAGCGCCGCACAGTGGTACCAATGAAAATTGTTGGCCCATTGCGACTGTGATTCAATTACAGCTGCTGTCACACGTGCCACAAAAGCCACTTGCCACAAACAACAACACTTACTTACTTATCCATTGTCATTTCTAATCTGAATAAAGTTTCCCTTTTTTTGGTTTCTTCCTTTTCAGATATAGGCGAAGCGCCCACATCGCCAGCATGTGGAGCCCACAAAAAGGTCCTACACGTCTGTGGGACCTTAGATTTAGTAGCTGTATATTTATCTTACATTTAATGGTGAGTATTGAATAAAGAAATATGTACGTAATTAATTCCTAAGCCTATCACAATCCAAAACAATTTGCCAAACAAAATAGTTGTAGTAATTGTTATTGTTGTGTTGCCTCTTTACATTGAATATCTTATCTTGAAAGTATGACAGTTTGTTGTTTAGCTAACTTAAGATAAGAAATGTGCTCCATGGACTTGAAAAGTTTGCTTGATATACGATGTAGTATTTCGTTTGGATGATTATGCATTTTTCAATAGTTAATTGCCTTTAACTTTTACCTTATGGTTTCCGATACATTAAGTAACCTATTGATTCGTGATCAGCATGATAATGGCGGGTTGAGGAATATCAAATACAGTTTCTTTCGAATCATATCTTTGAAAATTTAAACAAACGTTCTAATTTTAATATACAAAACTATAAACAAATACAAAAATATACTGAGAATGTCCGTTGTGTCCCCAAAAATAGTTCATCCATTATGTTTAGAAAGACTCGCCAACTGGCTTGATTGTCAGCTCGTGTATCTGAACTGTTGGCGGCGTTGAAATGCAATAGCTAATCGCATCGGCAACATCCTCGGAACGCAGCATTTTGATGTGACCTTTCAATGTGCTGTCGCCGAGAATTTCCGTATCGACGGCGCCGGGGCTAATGCTCTGTGATAAAAGTATAAATAGATATCGAAAGTTATAGTATGATATGGAATTGGACTTACGGTAATCTTGGTGTTGACGCCCTTCATATTGAATTCCTGGCGCAGAACTTCGGTCAAGGCGGTTATTGCGTGCTTGGAGGGAGAGTACATGTTCATGCTGATGCCCAGGCTGGACATATTGGGCACCTGATGCCCGGCGATGCTGTTGACAATGAGAACGTGGCCGTCGTCGATCTTGCGGCTCTGCATCGAACGGAAGGCTTCCCGCGTGCACCAAGCGACGCCCAAAACATTCGTGTCGAGTATGGCGCGCAGATCGGCGCTGTTGCCTTCGTTTAAAATGAAATTGCGCGGCGCAATGCCTGCATTGTTGACCAGAATATCGGCACCACCCAGCTGCTTGTCGATCCAGGCGAAGGTATCGATCACCTGCTGCTCGGCACTAACATCGCAGACATGGTAGTGGAAGCGTTTGGCCTGATCGGCCGGCAGCTGCGCTTTGATCTCCTGCAGGCGATCCTCACGCCTCGCCAGACCCACAACGACCAGGCCCTTGGCCACCAGATCTTTGCAACACGCCGCACCAATGCCAGAACTGGCGCCTGTCACAACAGCCACACGATTCGACCAGCGATCCATTGTTTGAGCTAAACTACTGAACGCCAAACTTTTGTGTTTGCTTTTATAGCCCAATCGACCGACTGCCAATTTCCGCTTTCCGCAATAGCTCGAGCGACAACAAAGTGCGGATACCCTTTTATTCTGTAGAGACGCTCTTAAGTCGCCCCGAATTTAATAGATTATAATGAATTCTGGTGTCAACGCGGCTTGGATAATTGTTTCACTGAATATTGTTTGCATTTTGGGATTCTCCTTGATACTATATTCGTCAAATCGAACGACTTGTATGATTATGGCTCATTGACAAAAAGAGTATAACAGAAAGAGAGAGAGAGAGAGCGCGAGAGAGAGCGCGCGTTTGATTAACGCTCTTCAACACAAAACTTTATTGACATGAAAAAAAAAGCGTCGCGTCATGCTGATATCACTATTAACTCTTCCATAACATTATCGAACTACAATACTATATATAATAGTTATATGCCGATGATTGCTTCTGGTATAATGCTCTTCCCTTCGCTTCGTTGGTACCAAGCTGTTCACACAGCGAAGCGACCTTATAAGCGTTGCCTTTTTTTTAGCTTTAAGTGAATGTTGATCGAAATGTGACAAAGTCATTTCAATCCAAGCTAATTTGGAGATTAGATTTTGTTCCAAATGGGGTTACTTGTCACTTATCAAATTATTATTATTATGCCTTGGGCAATTTTAAAAGTATTTCTATTATATTTGTGGAGGCGAGCTACGAAAATCTTAGTTGCAACGGCAACGGCAGACGCTGCAGACAATTTGGCACCGCCTTTTGGCCAATTTTGTTGCTCAGCTGTCGCTCAACAAGTGCAGTGCTGCGAGGGGGGGGGCGAAGGGGGGTGTTCATGTTTTGAATGCTGTTTGGGGAGTGCAACTTTTACTGCAGCAAGTGCAACAAGAAATTCCATTTGGCAATTTGGTCGCAGTGAGTTTTTTTTCTTTGCTTTGCTTTTTCTCTCTCTCTGGCCAATAATATTTTTGGCCAGTTCAATTAAAGCCGCTTGGCCAAGATGAACTTGGAATCCGGCTCTGTGTTTGCCTGCCACATGTGGCAAGGCAGGCTCTCGGGCAAGTATGCAAATCTAGCCAGATCTGGCCTAGACAAGTTGTACGTCAAGCGTCCCCTCTCCCCACGCCAATTGGACCTGCTGGAATTTGCTTTCTCGTTACAACAACAACAACAACAACGACGAAAAACAACTTGGCTAGGCTACATTTCGTTTTTAATGGTAACATGTTTGGCCGGGCCGCACCGAGCCGAGCCAACTAAACAAACAAGTGTAATTAAACGAAGCAACAAAATAAAAAATAAAAATAATAAACAAATCGAGGCCAGCGTCAAGGCCGCGTCGGTGGCGTTTGGTGGCAGCCCTTATTTAAAGTTGCCACATCGAAAAAAAGCAGAATTTAATTCAGATTGTCAGACAAAAAAACAGAAACGGGGGTTACGGAAGGCAAGAGACAGGCAGGCCATACGATTCCAGTTGGCAGGTGGTTGGCAGCAACTGTTGCAGCTGCAACAGCAGGTGTCAAGTTCAGCAGTGGGAATCGCGTTAATTCAAAATTATAACGGTCTACATATCAGCGTTGTCATCTGTTGAAGATCTGTTTAAGGCGGCCTTTGGATAATTGGAAATTTTCTCACATGGAAATTAAATCTTGTTAAACTTTTCGCATTGTAATTTTGTTTGAGGTTTTCAAGTTTTCAACTTAAAGTTAAGTAAAATGTGTTTTCCCTGTACTATATTAATTTTTCTTCTATCTTTTTCTTCTTCCTATTTTACAGTTTAGTTTAGTCATAGCTGGTAACGAACTGTGGCCCATGGATCGGCCAGATGGTATGCCAAACATAGTTTCACTCGAGGTCATGTGCGGTAAGGATCACATGGATGTTCACTTGACCTTCTCCCATCCCTTCGAAGGCATTGTTAGCTCCAAAGGTGAGTGTATATACTAAAACTTTAAGTTTATTGATCTTCTCACCTCACACAATTTGATTTGGTAGGACAACACAGTGATCCGCGCTGCGTGTATGTGCCACCATCGACGGGCAAGACGTTCTTCTCGTTTCGTATCTCATACTCACGTTGCGGCACCAAACCGGATCTTAATGGCCAGTTCTACGAGAATACGGTAAGTCGACGTGGACGTCATTTTGTGTTCCTATTTGATCCTTGAATAACAAAATTAATGCGCCGAGTGAATAAAAAAAACCCCTTTTTTGGTTTTAATGAATATTCCCATGAAAAGCCGCAAACAAAAAATACAAATTACCAACAAAAAAAAAGAGAATGCAATCTGATAGTAAACCGATCATATGCCATGGCATGGCATGCCCATTGATCATTTAGCGGAAGAGAACATAACTGATCGCTGATCGCTGATCAACTGATTGCAAATCGCTTTCCCACGTCGCATTGTTTACTTTGTTGTAGTACCTTCGTTCGCCACTTGGGCCATTTACTTAACCCGCTAAACCGCTAACCGCCAACCGCTAAATGGCTTTTTTTTCATCATTGTTTGGTTTTCTTTTCTTTCGTCTTTGTGACCGCAGGTAGTCGTGCAGTATGACAAGGATCTGCTGGAGGTCTGGGACGAGGCGAAGCGTTTGCGCTGCGAGTGGTTCAACGACTATGAGAAGACCGCCTCTAAGCCACCGATGGTGATTGCCGACTTGGATGTAATACAGCTTGACTTTCGCGGTAAGTGATAAATGGACGAAAGGAACCCTTGTGGCCCTTTCTAGACAGTTTAGATTATAAAATTAACTTTGCACTCTTGCTTGCTGACCTCAAAGCTAATTTGAAACTTTTTCTTGCTCCCGTTTAGGCGATAATGTTGATTGCTGGATGGAGATCCAGCATGGCAAGGGACCCTGGGCGCCACCAGTGAGTGGCATTGTGCCACTAGGATCCACGCTCACTCTTGTCGTCGCCATCAATGATTATCGCGGTAAGTCAAATCGTTCGAGAAGATTCCTTTCCTGTTCTTTTCAAACCATCCTTTTCTTTCTTTCGTGTTGCGGCAACAGGTGAATTTGATATGCGTGTAAAGTCATGCGTTGCATCGGATGGTTCGGGACATGTGATCAATTTATCGGATGAATTTGGCTGTGTGCTGCGTCCCAAGATGATATCCCGTTTCCTTAAGGCCCGGGCACCCGATGAGCGTGCCACGGTTATAACCTATGCCTTCTTCCATGCCTTCAAGTTCCCGGATGCACTGAGTGTGCACATCAAGTGCAAGGTGGAGATTTGCCGTCATGGCTGCCTCGATCACTGCCAGAATGCGGCCGGTGGCGGCGTAGATCCAATGAATGGTGGTGGTCCGGGCATTGGAAACGCGCATGAGCGCAAGGATGTGCACATGGCTGATGTCATGGGCAGCGGCAGTACCAATAATGAACTACACCGGGAGCTGGATATGCCGCCGGGACACCAGTCGATGGGACATGGCTCGCAGTCCGTACAGAATGGCATGGGCCTGGGAGGCTTAGGTGGATTGGGTGGCATTGGAAGTATCGGCAGCATGGGCGGCATCGATCACGACATCTTCTACGAGGACATTATACACGATCACAAACAGACCATGGGCAGTCCGGCGGCTAGCGACATGTATGAGGAGAAGAGTGGCGGCAGTTTGCAACCAAGACCGGTACATGAGGATCCCGATGAGGAGGCCGATCTGTCCGATCTCTTTGGCGACGATGATCTGGGCGACATGGAAGGCGACGGTGAACGCTATCTGGGCTTGAAGAAGAGCGGCAAATTCCCGCATGGTCCACGACAGCTGGAGGCGCAAAAGCGAATGGGTGTTCCCATGGCCGGACCTCGCTCCCTCGAACCCAAGTCGGACGATGTGCCTCGACCTGTTTATCGACCACAGGCCGAAGCACTCAAAAAGCCACGCGAAGATCACATCGATCTAGATGTAGAGGCGACGTCCAACAGCTCCACAGAGTCAACAACCAAGCAGAGCGGTACCGAGAACAGCAGCCGAAGTCATCGTCGTCGTCGTCGCTCCTTGGTGATTTCGGATCGAAAGGTTCGCAGTGCCGATGTTGGCGTTAGCGGGCTATATGATGTCATCTCCGAGGCGGATTTGGCCTTCTCGCCGGACGTTAAACAGGAGGCGGTTACCGTCTTTCAGGGCAAGATCAGTGAAGAGGTCGTCTACGGCATTTGTATGCCGGTGCCGGGCTTCAGTATACTCTTCATTGTGGTCATCTCGGCGACAATTGTTTCAGCATTGATTGCCGGATCGCTGCTCTATCGGTATCAGCTGCAGAAGGAGGCGCTTGAGAAGCAGACACCGATGCCGGTGCCGGGCACCTTGGCGTCCTGGATGACGCTGCGACTCTTCCGCATGCGACACCTTCAACAACAGCAGCAACAACAGCAACAGCAGCAGCAGCGACAACAACAACAATTGCCCAGCTCTGCTCCTGGCCATGAAACGGTGCAGTGAAAAATAGCTTCGACTTACCCTTAACTTATTCCAATTCCTATCCAACTATCCATATTTTTTTTGTTTTTTTTTTTTAATATTTTGTTTGAACAACAAAAATATACAAAATTGACTGGCAGGTTTTGCGCCTGCGCCTGCGCCTTTTTCCAATTCGTTACAAAACTCAGCACAAGTAGAAGCAGCAGTAGCAGGGGTAGCCACGAAGAGAAACGAAGCGAGTCGCCAGCTGAAAACGGGCAATATGGCAATACTGGAAGGCCATCCCATTAGAGAGATGCGTTCGACACGTTCGATATCCTGATCTTTTGTTGTATTGGTGCTGCGTAATATTTATTGATTTTTTTTTTTTTTTGTATTTGGTGCATTTAGTCGTAAAACTTGCAATAACAAAATAACACAAAAACTACAAATAACAATAAAGGATGCCCGTTATAATCGTACTTACTTCTTGAATAGAGATTAAAACCATGCACATGACTAACGTTAGGGGACATTTATTTATTTATTTACTTAGTACGCGATAAGAAACCTATCTATAAGCAGCACAAACAAATCTATCGAGCGGACACAAAATTTGAGAAATTTTCCAAAATTATTGAAATTTTTACTCATTGGTCAAGTCATTGGGATGCAGCAGCGTTTAGCAAAATTGTAAGAGAAACTTTAGTTAAAATTCACAACTTTTTATACATCTTAATTCATATAGATCAGTTCGAAAGCATATACATAGAAAATACTTGTTTTTATTTATGTATTTTTTTTTTACACATTTCTTTTGTTTAAAATTGATTTTCATATGAAAATCTCTGATCTATGTGAATTTAGTCTTATGTATTTATGACTAACTTATTTAAATATCTAGTAAATTATTATTAGAGAAATGGAATGGACACAAAAAAAAGTAAAACGAAAAGAAAAAAAACAACAAAACACAACAAATGCAAATCGGTTGTCAAGGCCAAATAATTTATACAATTCTTATTTAATTACCTTTTTTTTAAATAAATACTCTTAAAGCTAAAGAAAAGTTATATAACAAAACAAACAAACGAACTCTGAAAATTGTAATCAACTAAAAGCAAAAACAAAAAAAAACAAAATAAATACTTAAAATTAAGATTAAATAAACTACAATAATGATATATTTATAAAGCGTTTTTTATTTCCAACTGAGCCTGGTCGGGTTTACCTATTCATTCTTTTGTTTTTCTCATTAAATTCCTGCAGGCAAAAACCTTTAGAATTCTTACTGAAGCCCCATGGTACGGCCGCACTGCTCAGATCGAGAAAGACCAAAACGTATATAAAATGGGCGACATAATCACCCAGCAATCGGCAGTCTACCATCAACGTTGGACTCCTGAGGCAACGCACTAGAAGACGTATTAGAAGGGTGCACCCCATATTTAACATAAATTTTTGCTGCATACATTTAGGCTGAAAAACATCACAAAAATACGCTAAGGAAATATAACTCTTTTATATTTGTCGTTTATTGGTTTTGCTCATACACATACTACATACAATGTTGTATTTGTAAATCGTACATAAGTAAATAGATAATTTGATATATGTATGTATATATGTATACGTATTTATATAGATATTATGGTAAGGTAAGTACATTCGCAACTTGCATATTATGAACCTAAAGAATTTGATTTAACTTTTCCAATATGTGATGTTATAAACGATTTATTGAACACGTTGTTAGCTTAAGTTCCTCCTCTTTTTTGGGCAGGCATTACAATAATAATAATAATAATAATAAAAAAAAAACAAAAAAAAACAGATACTCATAATAAACAAATTGAAGGTATTTTTTTTTCCTTTTTTCGCAGGGAATTGTACTAGTTGGTAAAATAAATAAATAAATAAGTAAAAGTATATTAATTAGATGCACTCCGCATGTTTGGACAACAATTAAAAATTAACAAGATGCATTAGGTATCAAATTAGGGATCGAATCGAGTCGAACCGGAGCTTAGACTAAGTTTAAAGCACTTAAAATATTTAGTGACTAATTGAAATACACATAAATCTAGTACGTGTATATAATAAGTACAAGTATCTGGTAAGTTAAAAGTAGTTGAAGGCAGTCTAAGGAGAGTCTAAAACGCTTGGTTGCATTTTCACATGTTTCTGTCAAAAGTTAAGAGACGCTTAAGCGTTGCCACCCTGGCCGTTTGCGTGTGCTGCTAACTTATTATAGTATTAACTTCAGCAGTAATATGTGAAAGTGTGATCTAAGCATAAGAAAGACAGTAAAAGGAGTTGTAATATAAGAAAGTCAACAGCGCTGCCAGATTGGCCAAAGTAATGTATGTGTAAGTGTTAAGTGTAAACTGTAAACATAGCAGCTTAGCACCGATTTATAGTAGAACCTAGACTTAAGCTAAGGCAATGTTTTGTTTTTTGTTTTTTATGTATTTCTAATATATATTGGCTACCACCGAGAAAAAAAAGAAAGAAAGGATAGTTAAATAGCTAGGATAAATTCAGGAAAGTAAGAAGAGAATTTCCCAACTGCAGCTTGAAGGGAAAACCCAGTGAACGGCATGAACTACATTATTATTATAGATAATTTGTGACAAAAATTAAACTAATGAATAGCAATTAGCATACGATTTTAAGCTGAGGGACAGATATCCTGATTATAAAATGTTTTTAGATCCTTTAGAGATTGGAATCATTGAAACTGTTGACGCTCATGAGAGCGTTCGCTTCTTGGAGAGCGTACCCGGCAACGCATCCACCGGCGATGGCAAATGGATGACGGGCAGTGGCCCGGCCGCCAACTGAGGATTCGTAAAGGCGACGGCTCGCTCCTTGGCAGCAAAGCTGGAGAACGGCCGCAGTCGCACATACAGCACAGCCGAGATGAGACACGAGGTGACCAAAATACCCAACAGCACAATCAATGTAATGGCAAAACCGGGTGTCGTCATACAAATCAAACCCTCCTCCCGCACCGGGAATACCATGGTCTGTGGCAAGGTGTTGCCGCTATTATTACCCATACCAGCCTGCTCGTCGATGGCAAAGGTCAGATCACCGGAGGAGACAACTTTGATAATCCGATTCAGACCCACTTGCTCCGTGGGGCTAGCAACAGCACGAGCACGACGCTGCACCCTACGCTCATCGCGACGCTTGCCAATTGCACTCGCCACATGATAGGCATCGACATGAAGCTGCGGCGGTGGTCCATACTGTGATTCGGGTCCCACCTGCAAGTGGTGTACGTCCTGTAGGTTCGTTTCGGCACTACACTGATCCGGACAATGGTAGCGACAGATTTGTATGGTGCACTGAAAGTGTACCTCCATCGAGTCGGGAAACTTGAAGGCCTGAAAGTGGGCATAGGACAACACCGATGCGGAAGCGCCAAAGTTCTTGATTTTTGTAAAGCGCGACATTAGTTTGGGTCGCGTCACACAGCCCCGTTGATCTACCAGCTGGATGGGAGCACGTTTGCCATCGTGAGCGACACAATTGCGCACAAGCATATCGAACTTGGAGTCATCATCCTTGATGGCCAATACCATTGTCATTGTCTGGCCGATTTTGACCAGGCCGGAAACTTCGGATGCCCAGGGACCCTTGCCAACTTGGATTTGCATCCAGCAACCGACGTTGTCGCCAGCGAAGTCAGCGCGCACGACATCTAACATGTCGACGGGGAAGGGTCGAAAGGTCACGCTCTTCTCGTATTGATCGTGCCACGTGCAACGCAGCTTGCGCGCCTGATCCCACACCTCCTGCACCTGCGGATCGTACTGGATGACAATGATGTTCTCGAAATAGGTGCCAGCACCTGCAGCACTGCCGCCCGCCTCATGCCCATAGCCCTGATTGTAGTTATCCGTATTGCCAGCGGTACCGCATTCATGCAGCCCAATATCAAAGCTAGCCGAGCTGCGACCCAATCCGGAAGGTAGATGCACACAATTCATGTTGCTGTAGTGCCCCTTGGAAAACACAATACCATTGAAGGGCTTGTCAAACTGTACAAACACTTTCATGCCGCTCTTCTCGCACTTCACGTCCAGCGAAACGATCTTGGGCATATCCTGGACGGGCGATGCCCAGATCTCGTTGTTGTTCGACGCACCCACGCTCAAATCGGGCAGCGATTGCACCTGCACCTGTTGCACCTGTGATGCCATCGATGGCTGTTGTGGTGGTGGTGGTCCTCGCTGTGGCACCGGTGGTGGTGGTCCCTTATAGAATTGTGCCCCAGGCGGTGGTGGCGGTCCAAAGGGTTGGCCAAAGCTCATCGGTATGTTCTGGTGGTTGTTGCCTTGTTGGGTTAGATGAGATGTGGTTAGATTCGATTAGTAAGTGGTGCAAGGCGGGCCTATGTGTTCTCCAGGACCCTACTTCTTATGCTTCGATTTTGCCTTTCACTTGTAGAGGCTGTTTTGAAGACCTCAAGTCCCTGGTTGTTTAGTTAAAGTGTGTGGGATTACTTACTTCTAGCGGGTCCCAGACCCAAGCTCAGACCGGGTGGTGCCTGTGGTGGTCCATTGTGATGATAATGCACCTGAATCTTAGGTTGTTGCTGCTGCTGCTGTTGTTGCTGCTGCTGCTGTTGTTGCTGCTGCTGCTGCTGTTGTTGTTGCTGCTGCTGTTCCTGCTCCGATTCGAGTGCCATTTGATCCACCTCATTGTCTTGGTCGCTGAGACCCATTGAGAGCTCATCGTTGCCATTACCATTGCCAGCAATTGCCTTCACCACCTCAACATCATCCGCCCGGATCAAGACGAGCTGCTAAAAAGAAGAATTCAAATGGGTCAACAAAAGAAAAGAAAAAAAAAGAAGAGCGCCGCCGTATTAATGAGGCAAGGCAAGAGAGAGAGCGAGCGAGAGATAGACACAAACATGGCAAGAATCTCAAGTAAGTACAATGGGAGCAAAGCGACATGTCGCATGCCAATTGCCAATTGGCCAACTGGCGAATTGCGGATGCGACTTGTGATTCAATTGCATAAGGCAAAGAAGAGAGATGATAAAGCAGCAACAACAACAACAGCAACAACACAAAAGAGAACACACACAAGCGCACTCAGCACAAAGTGTAACAAATTTCACTTTTTTTTTTGTTGTTGCTGTTGCTGTTGCCATCTTGAGTTGACCCAATTGGGTAAGAAGATCCGCCTTTTTTTGTCGAACCGTGTCAAGGCTAGAAACTAAGGTGGCAAAAAGAAAGAGGCAAAAATATATATGTATATGGATAGCCGGATAAAAACAGTTAGACAATCGAAGTTAATTGCTTAGCTACTTAATTTAATAGCTCAATCGATCAAATCAATTTAACCAACGCGACTTCTTTCTCGCGAAAGATAAAAGACTTCGACATGGGACGCTCGAGAAAAGATTATTTGATTGGGTTCGATCAAAGTCAATCAATATAAGAAAAAGGTAAACAAAAGTATATATAATAAATAGCTATCGATTAAGAGTTATCGATACAGAGCTATCGATAGAACTGATTTAGTTCCCGATTCGATTATATATTTGTATGAGAGCTACTCTGAGTTCAAAGATGCTTTCATCTCTCTGTTGCATGCCAGCAACCACAAAAAAAGGGAAACTTAATTCAAGATTTGTTAAAGAGCAAATTTGATGGAAGACAAGAAATTTGCAATTTTGTAAAGGAAATTGTTTTGTATTGTTATTTTATTTATGTATTTTTTTTTTTTTTGTTTTTTAAATAAGTAAAGTGAAGCGCAGAGTTTGTTGGCAGACAATTTGGTCTGTCCGTCTCTGTGTCTCTGAGTCTCATCTCTGGCCAGCTGGCCCAGACCCAAAGTATTTTTGTTGCGGTGTGTGTCTGCTGTTCGGGACCAAAAACTGTGCCGCAGGCCCAAAACAACTTTCTCCCACCAAAAAGCACTAAAAACTGCGGAGAGATGTCACATAATCAGCGCAGTACGATGCTTAGCTAGGTGGTGCATCGGTTGCATCCTGCCTGCCTGCCTGCCTGCCAAATCCTGTTTGAAGGTAGAAAGTGATGTGATGTGATGCGCTGCGATGTGCCCAGGCCCCGACTACCATACACACACACACACAAACAAGTTCCGCAAATAAAAAACAAAAATTCTAAAAATACTTTTAAACAACAAAAAAATGAAGAAAAATCGTTTGGGTTGAGAAATGGTGGGGGGAGGTGTCCGGGCGGTGCCCTGATGTAAGTATAAATGCTTGACATAAATTAAAAATTAACTTTTTTAAGGAATAAAGAAGAAAAATAATCTTGAAACAAGTTAAACTCTATTTAAATTCAAATCGATATATGTATATCGAAAAGTGTTGATCGATTTTTTCGCACTGTGTATCCAGAGGCAGAAGGCCAAGCTCCTTGCGTGAATGGAAATGTGTGCCAACGTTTTCCATTTTGGCGACGGGCAATGGGCAAAAGCAAAAACAACATTTAAAGTCGTGAGTCTGCTTGTTGTTGTTGTTGCTTGTTGCAGCAGCTGCTAATGCGACAACTAATGATGCTGCGGCTACAGCAGTCGTCACAGCCGGAGCTGAAGACGGAACCAACGGCAAAGCCAAAGCCAAAGCCAAAAGCTGATGTTGCCAATGTTGCCGGCTGTTTGTTTGTTTCGTTGTTGTTGCTAATCTTGACCTCGACCAATATGCTAAAAATGTCGAAAGATGCTGCTGTCTAACACGAGAGAGAGAGGGAGACAGAGTCCCGCTGTCTGGGCGAGAGAAAGTAAATGCTTGGAGCTTCTCTCGCCGTCCAGAGAATGCGCCGAAAAAAACCTGAAACAAGCGAATCTGCCCGAAGGCAGTTCAAAGTTGAAGCCACAACAACAAGCGAGGCTGGGAAAAAAAAACAAAACAAAAAGCAAAAAGGAAGAGTTTTTTGGCCAGCAGCCAAAGAAAGGGAAATCATATTTGCAAATTGTGTCATAGCCAAGCTAAAACTGGCCTTAACTTAACTGGAATATACACTTAAAGAAGGACGATGATCATCGCTGGAGAGCTGAGAAACTGAGAAGGAAAATTAACTGACTGAGCTCAAGAAGACTTTCTAATAAGGATTTGTACTTCATTGTTTTAATAAAGATCAAATAACATGGAAATGATAAAATGATTTTCAAAAAATACCAAAAAATTAAGAGAAAAAAATACCAAAAAATACAATATTATTATGATACAAACGTTTTTTGAATACTTTATATACTTTTTAAAAACTATTTCAATAGAATTTGAAGGCTCTCGAAATTCGTGAAGAAAATTAAATGAAACTTGTGAAATATTTTTAAGCTAATTTTTTTAAGTTTCAAAAATTAAGTTCAAATGACAGCAAACTAAGTTTGAGCACGAAAGAGCATAAAATAATTAGATTAAGCTAAAAAAAAAGTCTTTATTGAAACAAGTGAAAATCTACTCGAAATTGTCGACTTAAATTTATCGAAAGCCTATTGAAAACAAAATCTTTTTTTTTTTGCTTCAACTTATTATCAACTTTTTTCTTAAATCGCATTACGAAAAATTCCATCGACTTAATTAAAATTGTGGATTATTTTTTTCGCTGGCATTAGAGCGCTTTAAAAGCTACTTAAAAATGAAAGCTCTTTCACTTCACACACAAACACATACTTAAGCACAAAATCAGCTTATCGATAATTATCGATAGCATTGTGGAATGCCAATTATGGGTATATGCACGTTTGTTGAATTAACTTCAATTGATTTAAACTATGTGTGTGTGTGTGTGTGTTGTGTTCTGTGTGTTGTTGTTGTTGTTATTGCTCACCTGCAGTGAAAGGAGAATGATAAGCGGCAGCCAAATCTTTTTGATCCCCAGGCTCAGTCGACAACAGTTTTGGCAACGCATTTGTTGTTTTTGTTGTTTGTTATGTTTATTTGGGTGCTGTTGTTGTTGCTGTTGCTGTGAGTGTTGTTGTTGTTGCTGTTGTTGTTGCATGTTGTTCTTGTTTTTTATAGCTGGCTTGTTTGCTGTTGTTGTTGTAAATGTGCATAAATTGCAATTAATACGTTTTATTATTTGTTGTCATGTGGCACGATGTTGTTGTTGTTGTTGCTGCTGTTGTTGCTGTTGCCTGCAATATACATTGTTGTTGGAAAGCAAATGTTAGAAAAGTGTGACAAGTAGAAGAAGAAGAAGAGGCTGTGGCTGTGGCAGCAACAACACTTGTTGCAAACATTAGAAGAAAGTGTTTGCTTTGTGGTTATTTTTTGTTGTTGTTGTTGTTGTTGTTGCTGTTGTTATTTGATATGGCCATTTTCGCTTTCAGGTGTGTGTCCACATAATTATAATTTATTGGCATTAATGTTAGCACTTAAGTTGCCGCCGTGACTGATTGACTGATTGACTGATTAACTGAATGTAGTATTTGATTGACTCGACATTTATTCATGCATTCATTTATTCATTGGTTGATTGATTGATGTTCAGCCGAACAATAAATTGAATGCCCTAAGTTGACACGCCCCAAAAATCACATTGAACGCAAAAAAAAGATAACAAAAATTAATAACGAAGAAGAAGCTTTTTTGTTGTTGTAATGACAACTACATTCACCGCACCCGCTGACGGCGAGAGGAGCGGGGAGGAGCGGAGCAGAGAGTGAAATGTGTTAATAATGTGTTCCATCCAAGCCAAGTGGGTCAACGTCAACCAAGATGGCCCAAGACAAACTCAAACTCTCGACTCGCGAGCAATTAGAAAACTCACTAACTAACCGACCGACCGACTGACTGACTGACTGACTGACTGACTGACTGACTGACTGACTGACTGCAAAGCCTCAACATTCAAGATGTCCAACCATCAAAAAAGACTCTGGCTGCATTTCGTGTTTTATGAGTGTTAACAAGGAATTAAGTCAGACAGAGAGAGAGGAGAGAGGAGAGTTATCGTTTTACATCAAGTAAGTTTCATAAAGGAATATATAGTTATAGTTATATATATATATAGTTTCGATAATGATTTTGGGTTATACGATTTTCTCGGAAGCCAAGCAAAATTATACAGAATTTGTAGAATTTCTTGTGATTTCATTTCCGCTTGCATTTCACTTCAATTCCTAGCCGCCCTGCGACAGCTGAAAGCTGATGCTGCCACCGAGTCCGAGTCAGGGTCGAGCTGCCGAGAATCTTTTATTTGGCTAACTTAATCGGGCAAGGCTGTCAGCCTTGAGGCCTCTGAGGCACTGCGAAAATTTGCGCGCGGAATTGCTTTCAGCGGAATTTAATTTGAATGTCAATAGAGATTTCTGTGGCACCCCTCCATAAATAAGATGAAATTTAACATCAAAATTATAAAAAAGTAGTCAGAAATAAGAAGCTTATAATTCGATTCAAAGTCCGAAAAAAAATGTTAAGTTATTTGGACGGCTTCAAAATAAAGCAATAAAATCATGTCATAAATAAGATATGATTTTTTTTATCGATTAAAAATAAGATAGAGGATTAGGATAAGGATTAGTTATTAAATGGTAATTTACTAAAATGTATGTTACAACACGATTTGGACTAAACTCGCGGAAACACTTTCCGCCATATCGACAAGGTACATATATGTACATATATCCACCGATATCTAGCATTCAATTGGCTAACGTACAAACATTTACTATATGTGTGTGTGTGTGTGTGTGTGTGTGTGTGTACTTACCTTCGCTTTGGACCAATTGCGGATTGAGTGCCGCAATTGCAATTTTGATGCAATGCCAAATGTATAACAGGATGTGCTTGATGCGACTTTCGAAAGCAGTTGCCGCTTTGTTGTTGCAAGTTGGTGGTTGTCTGAGTTTGTTTGGGTTGTTATTATTGTTGTTGTTGTTGTTGTTCTTGTTGTCGTTGTCGTTGTTGTTGTCGTTGACAATGGTACCTGCTCGGCGGTAGCTGCTAATTGCAACGATTTGAAATTCGAGAGAGTTTTGCACGAGGCCAATTAACAACAAAAAAAACAAATACCAAAAAAAATGATAATATGTAATGTCAAAAAAAAAAATAAGGACACTCACACACACACACGCACAAAAGTGTTTTATGTTTTTTGTATTTTTGTCGTTTTTTAATTGAAAAAAAAAAAATGTTTTAGCACAAAATTAAACAATCCGTTGATCTTTGTTTTTAGTTTAGTTTTGGTTTTTTTTTGTTGTATTTTGAATTTGAGTTTTGTTGTTGTTGTCGGCTGGCAAAGGAGACACAAAAAAGCAAAAGCGTTGCGAATGCGAAGTGAGTTGGAAAAAACGCGTCTGGTCTGCGCCGTGGGTTAGCGCCGAATGCTGCATCCACCTGCTTTCTCGTAGCGAAACACTTCGCATGCGCAACGGCGCGCCGACAACGGGCGCACGAGGCAGGCAGCGCAGCGACCGCGCGGCGGCAGCATAGCGAAATTTCTTCTTTTCATTGATGGGCAGCAGCAGCGGCAGTGGCAGCGTGGCAGCGGCAGCCACAACAATATGTCGAGACACGAATACAAATACGGTAATTCAGTATCGCTATCGGTGTATCGCCATCGGTATCGCTATATCGCTATCGGTATCGACTTTTGCCGGCTGCTTCTTTTTCTTGTTGTTGTTGTTGCTGCATTTTTGTTGTCAGAGCGGGCTTAACGTTTGCTTGGTTTCCCCATTCCGCGTCGTGTCTGTGTCTGTGTTTGTTTTGTGCAACAGACGGGGGCAACTTTCAGTTGCAGACGCATCGCATCGCATCGCATCCAAGTCCTAAGAAGAAAAGTAATAAATAAAAAAAGCAACGCTGTTTGCACTTTCTATGCGCCGCACTGCACCGCCACCAAATTGTGGCATCATCAAGATGACAACTGCCTCAACGCAAGCCATGGGCCATCGAGCCCTTCCCTCAACCAGAACTTATGGCAAAATCCACTAACACTAAAATCTATAATTAATCTGTTTAATCAAATTGTTAAACGATTTAACGAACGCTTTTTGGGCGTCCCCTTGAGAAGTCCTTCAAAGGAAACTAGGTCACAACACATTATTCATTATTTGTCATTTTTTAAATATAGTTTTTAGTGTCTTCTACCATCGAATACCTAACCCAACCAACTTATAAGAGAAGCAAGATTTTCAAAACAAAATATTAAATTTTTGAATAATTTCAAGATTTTACCACTTTTTCAAAAAAATAAAAAAAAAGTTTCGCATCAATAAAAACTTATTCATAATGTTAAGGGGAAGATCTAAGTACTTATTATTTGAAAAAAATAAACAATTTTATTTTTATTTGAGAAAAATTGCATGTTTTTTGGTCTGTAAGAAAAAGTTGCTTGGTGATGGATATTATAATTATTTGGCAGCTGACTTTGGAGAACTTTTAGTTTTAGTTATCAACCAAAAAATAATAAATTCTGTCACTGTCACTGTCGCTGTCACTGTCACCGTCACTATCACTGTCACTGTTTCGACTTCTTTGCTTTTTCAGCTTCTGCTGCAACAGTTTTTTGCTTGATCATCGATCAAGTTCAACTTGTGGGGGCGGCGCGAATACCAAATGCCCTTCTTCTTCTCGTCGTTCTGTTTGTGCTTCCGTTTGGGCGTCACCCTAATAGCATTTGCATCTCTTTTTATTTGTTTATATGTACTTATGTATATATATTTGATGTCGTCGCCGTAATGTTTAATCGATTGTTCCACTTTTCCATGCGATTTGTTTGTTTGGGTTTTGTGTTTTGCTTTTGTTTTTGTGTGTTTGCTTTTGTTTTTGTTGTTGCTCTTGGCCATGTCTTGACAATGTCGATGACGCCGTAGACGACGCTGCCGCCGCTGCTGTCTTGAGCTTCCTTCTCTTCTGGTCTTTGCTTGGGAATTGGAAAACTTTGCACAGTGTAACAAAAGCAGTCAAAGCGAAGAAGGAAGCTATATTCGGCAGACGGGCATATAGTAGCTATAGAGTATGATCATGAATATATACTTACTTATATACGCTTTCAGATATGCTTTCTTCTATGCTTAACCATCAGGGATCTAGAAAGTACGTTCAGTCAACAGAATAGTTCAGATTGTAAGTCAGTCTATAAATATTGGATACTGGATCTTAGCTTGCTCCACGATTTTTAGTAGTATTTATGTTTTCTCTGTCTTATTTCAGGATTCGCCATATGAAAGTTCGACTAGATTTCTATGTATCCCACACCAGTGTGCAATGAAGCAGCGATTTCATCGCCATTTCAAGTTGACTTGATTGTGTTTTATTTTTGTATTAAGGAGTTAAAGTTGCGACTAGCTTGGAGCTTCGCAGTTCGCGGTTCGCAACGCGATTCCTGTTTACTTAATATGACCAAAAAAAAACAGAAAAAACAAAAAATACTTGTCTCGAAATTGGAGTAATTTCATTGCAAGTTGCTGGCCCACAAGCTGGCCAAGCTGGCCAAGCTGGCCAACTGGCCAACTGGCCAAGTCGAGAGACTGTTGTGTTTATTTGGTTCCGCCTGAAATTGGCCAGCAGCATCTCTCTGCCATCTCTCGTCTATCGAATGGGAAAACATTAAGTAACACGCGGACGCGACTTTTCGCGTCGCAACTTGAAAAGCGGACGTCGCGCCACAAAGTCTGCCAGTTGGTCAGCCACTTTTTCCGATCTTTTTCGATTAACTAATCGATAACTGTCGAAACTTGATCATATTTTTGTTGAGCCAAATCCAAAAGTCAAAAGTTATTAAAGAAAAAGTTTTTTGGTTCATTTCGTTTGGTCCAAAAGCCAATCATCATCAAAGTTCGGTCTTGCCGCAAATGTGTGGTGGTGGGGGGGCAAGTCAAGTATGCCAAGGGTGGAAGGTGGGCCAAAGGGCTGGCTGTGGCAAGTTCCCTTTATGTTGTTGCTGCCAGTTTAATTGCTCGGCGCACGCCGAACGCATCTTAAATGAATGTCTCTCACCCCCCCCCCTCCCTCCCTCTTCCCTCTTCGTGCAGTTCTCGTCAACCTGCTCTCTGCTCTCAGATTCAGATGTCTTATTAAAAGTATCTTGTTACTTTCACCGGCAGCAGCCAGACTTGAATTGCGCTTCAATTTCACACACATTTGAACATTGGCCGGGCTAAGAAACAGTAACAGGCGAAAGAGACAGCAACAGGTAGTTGTTTATATAGAGAAAGAGAGAGAGAGAGGGAGAGGGAGGGGGGAATGGTACGAGTTGATGGCGCGCTGTCGATCAGTTGACACTGACCAAATTTGGTGCCTGCTGCTGCTGCTGCTGCTGCTGGTGAAGGTCTCTCTCTCGCGTTTCACAAATCTCATCCACATTATTACTTTTCTATAAGAAATATGTACTTATACATAAAAAACCACCAGGAAATAAACACAGCGAAGGCGAAAGAGAGAGAGGTTGAGGTAGAAACATTATAAACCCAAACAGTTGATAAATAATCACATTAGCAATCAATATATGGGTTTTTTGTGGAAACGAACTTCGTATTCGTTAGTTCGAAGCTCGACTGACCTACATAATTTTAACATGAATTTCATTCTGTTTAACTGAATACTATATCCTTTATGTTTCTGTTAGAAGTTTGGTAAAACTCAACTTTAATAAAATGTTAGCTCTGCCCCATTTACAGGGTATACAATATACCGGCTACTTTTGTCTTCATTCGTTGGGGACAGAAAAACAAAAAGCAATAATTTTTGGCTCCCACGATTGATTGACAAAGACGATTAAAGACTCAGGGAGCTGGAGAGCCCTCAGCATAAATAGCTTAAATGCAGCATTACGAAAAGAGAGCAGTGCAGAGTAAGAGGGAGAGAGGGAGAGGGTGAGAGAGAGAGAGAGATGGGAGAGTAAGCGGGAGAGTAGAGCCATCGCCCAGTGTAGTAAGTATAAGAAAATCCTCTTTAGCGACGCCACAGGTTTTCTAGCCAGCTATTTGGGTCGCTCTCACAATTTATTAGTTTAGTTTTCATTGCATTGACACTTCATCATCGGAGTGGCTGTCGTGTCGTTTGTCATCTGCCGCATGCAACTAAAACGTGTTGCTGTTGTTGCTGTTGTTGTTGTTGTTGTTGCAATAACCTTTGCGCTTACTGCAATCGGCATCGGTTTGTCCATTAATCTGCCGGCTTACAACGGGGTGGCAACTGCAACTGCAACCAAAGTGAAAACGACACACAAACAACAACAACAACAACAAAAGCAAAGACCTCAGAAGAAACAGTAGCAACAGCTGCCATTAAGCAATGAGAAGACACTTTTTTTTCTTTAGTTTTTTTGTTATTATCTTCTTCTTCTTCATCGTTTTTTGTTGGAGTCAAAGTCGAAAGAAGTCAGAGATTGGCCCTTTCGGAGCAGTCCGGGGGGACGCTGGCAATGTGACGGAAATGCAGCCAAAGAATTGGGTTAAAGCAAGTTGCCACCATTGTATTAATTATACCCTGTGACAAGTGCACGAATAAACATACATACATATCTACAATATATACGATCTGCACAGAAAACAAAAAACAAATAAGAATTTTGGGCTTAGTTTAATCTCAAAACTGGGCTATATACATGTGTATAAATTATTATTGTTTAGATTTTACAGAATTTGAGGTTTTCCTTGTTGGACAATAATAATAAAAATATCAAAATTTAAAAAAACATTTTATTTTAAATTATTTATATTTAATGTAATGTTAAATTTTTAATTATTGATTTTTTTATAATAACCTAAATAAACTAACATTCACACAACCACCTTTTTTGTCTCAGTGTATAATATAAAACTATCTCACTTTGTTGCTGTTGCTTTTGTCTAAGTGTACAAATACTGGAAACTAAACGACATTTCTTGCCTCTTATTACAGGGTATCTGCTTGTTTGGCATATTTGTTTGCTGTTGTTGTTGTTGTTGATATTTGCTTGTTTCGTTTCGCTTTTAAGTGTCGCCGGCATGCGTGGTAAAAGCTGAAGTTGCAACTCATCCCAGCAGCAATTGCAACTGCAACAGCAACAGCAGCGGCAGCGGCAGCAGCAACATCATCGCATCAACAACAGTTGCCGCAGCAGCAGCAGCAGCTAAGGCGGCTTAGAAAGCGGCTTGCTCTGCTCTCCCCTCCTTCTCCATCGCCAGCTCCATCTTCATCTTTATCACCTTCCGCTTCTTCATATTTCACTGCCCCCCCCCACCGTCCACTCCCCTCCCACCACTCCTTTGTTGTAACTCCTTTTGGGTGCCCTGCATTGTGAATGTGCAGCTCTTTAATCACTGCAACAACAACAAAAAGGTGCTGTGCAACGTGTAGCATGTGGCAAGTGCGATCAATTTCACTTTCTCAGCACCAACCAAAAAAAAACAAAGGAATTTTTTGCTTCCCCAAAAAAACATTGAAAGTCAATTAGCAGCTCTTCGCCGATAAACCAAAAAACGATTCTTCTGCCCCAAAAGAAATGAGGAAGCGGGAGGCGAGAAGAGGCGGAATCGCAAAGGGAGACGGGGGGGGCGAGCCGGTCGTGCGAACCCAAAACTCCAAGGCACTCGAATAATCACGACTCCTACTCGATACTCGATACTCAAGCACTCGCCCTCGAACTCACACTCGATACTCAGACTCGATACTTAGACTCAATGCTCCATGGAGTTCATTGGAGTTTTGGCACTTGAGGCGCCTCTGCCGGAAACTTAATGAAACTGAAACTCCATTCGCATGAATCCCAATTTGAGTGCACTCAATTGAATAGAGAACTTGAGTGCATTCAAATCGGGAACCTTCCGATCGTCGGGGACACAAAGTGACAGGAACTGATATTCATTTCGATGGCTCATATGAATATGAATCTATTCCGACAAGCTCAATAACGAATAGCTCGAAAGGTGCACATAAATAAAATGAACCAGAAATAAATATTTTATACAAGATTTATGTACGGCAGAAACAGCTAAAAAGCATATTCAACGAGCGAGTATGGCACCTAAATTTAACTTTTACCCCGAATACAAAAAATCATAATAGAAATACCAAAAAAAAAGTACACGCACTTTCCCAAATGAAAACAAAATCGTAGATCAGCAGCAAATAGCATCACGAACCGAGTGAGAAACTGAGAAACCTAACCCCACCCCAATCCTAAATACCAAATGGCAGACGCGAGACGATGATTGTAGAAATACAAAAGTACAAAAGTGTTTGTGCCACGCATGCGTAAACAAGGCACAAAGCAAACACGAACGCAAACACATACTATCGACTCGTTTGTGGCAAGATGAATGGGGCAGCCGCTGCAAGGGCACGCACATCAATCTGTCTGTGCATAATTTAACTTAGCTCTTAGCTCTCTGTGCAACTTGTGTGTGTTGCAAGTGCCTGCTTGCCTCTCCCAATGATTGATCAACTGACACAGTTTTCGAATACTCGAAACATACTCGAGTGCACTCACACCATCACACCATTCGCAACAACTCATAAGTATTCGCAATGAGATTCATTCTATACATAAATCTTGAATCGAACTCACTTTTTATTGGGGCCAGACCCCCGTTCTCCAAATGTTCCAACTTCAATTCACTTTTACAAATTGCAACCACAACAAATAATCATTATTATTCGAATAGTTATTGTTGAGTAGCTGCCAGTTGGCATTTCGGATATTTTCAGATCAATTCGAACAAAACCCAAAACTTAATGGCAACGAGAGCTCATATATATTGAGCTCGTAGCATGGATGATGAATCTGTTTGGTGGTGCCACAACCCACACACACACACACACACACACACAGTGAACGATGTCCAGTCGCGACATTTGGCCTTTTTGCTTTGGCGTTTTGCCGCCGGCCAGCCAGGCAAAAAAACAACCAAAACCCAAAAATATCAAGTAACTGTTGCTTTAAAGCAAATAATAATCGACGAAAATATATCCTGTAACTGTCTGTGAAACATAAAATATCAAAATATTCTTATTGTTCGTTGATCTAAGTTGCTTATCGATAAGTTATCGATAACATTTGTCTCTGCATAGCTAACGAAAATCTGAATTTGCATCAAATACTATTTTTACGCTTCAGCTATAATCAAATTCGTGAAGCAAATCAACGATAATTTATCGATAACTAGCCTAGGAACCAACCTAATGAAACTCAATTACACTCTTCTCTAGCTACAGTAATTCTTCAGACATTATTCGGAAACTGGAACTCCGATATCGATAAGTTATCGATAACACATTTTGAAGTTCAGCCTTTTTTTAGTTAAGCTAGTTTCAAAGATCTTCAAAAATATAAATTTGTAATCTTATTTTGATTATTTCAGTTTGGATTTCGATTAATTCTAGTTCCTATCATCTCAGAGATCTTCTTACAGGGTATCGACAAACGGATCACAGACCACAATACGAACATCAATCAATAGCAAATAGAAAACGAAAATCTTCTCCCAATCAAACGAATTGATCAATTGAATTGCTCTTGGCTCTTGGCTTGCCCCCACCCCCCCACCGAAGGAGGAGCTTCAAGTTCGGGGCACATTGAAAAATAGTTGCGCTTGCGGGTGTCGGATTGACTGACTGACGGACTGAATGCCCGATTGGTGTGTACATAAATGAAAAAAGTGTGTAAGTGGCCCAGAGGCTGGGCCTTTGGTGGCAAGTGGCAGGTAGGAACGTTGGAACGTGTCGGACGGCAAAGAAAGTGTTAAATCCGATTCCAAATATTCGCTGGTGAAATTTAAATCATTTTCAAATTTAATTACCCGGCAAATAAACGTTTGACATTCCACACACACGAGCCACACAAGACACACTGCTACCTGCCACCTGCCACTGTCACCTGTGACTGCTGCTGCTGCTACTTGCCACTGGGGCGTGGCACGCGTGGCATTTAAGCGTAACATCATAATTATCATGCATCATCGTCACAACAACGACAACAACTACAATCATCACTATTCCTCTCTCTCTCTCTTTTCATTGCAATCTTTTTGTCATTTCCAAATGAAAACAAAGAAAATCGTTGCATCAACACCTAATCACGATGCAAAGTCAAAATACTTTAATCATATAGCTCATATGAAATTTGCAATTTGCCAAATTATTGCAGCTTTGTTTTGACATAGAGAAGTTTGGCAACAACGCCTTGAATTTTCTAACTGTCAATCACAAGCACAAAAGCAAAAGCACAAAGTTTAAGTTTTTTCGATTATTATCGATTATTTTGATTGCTGTAGCTTTATTATTTATTGCCTATTTTCTTGTGCTAATATTTTATTTTTTGAATGAAAATAATATATGTAGTTTCGTCCCGGTTAAAACCAACAAAATATCAGACAGTCTACTATGTGGCAGACAACTAACTAGTGTCACCCACTCTATAATAACGTAGCGGCACGCCCCATCAGTCATTCATGCAACAAGGTTGCACTAACACACACTTTTATTAGCTTTTGAGTTGGCTGCCAGATGGACAAACACTAATACGGGGATATGGATAGTCGCTTGTCAACGCCCTAGCTAGCTAGAGATGATGTGGGGGGGGGGCATGGCAAGTACTATATACCCTGGACAACTAACCATAATGGGTCAATCGATCTAAGTGTTCGTTAGAATCAAAAAATAAACTAACTTTGGTATTGATTTTTCGGTTATTAAATGAAAACAAAATAAAGGGCATCAGCTAGTCGAGCAACCTAAACTAACCTAACCTTCGGAATTGTGTGAGTTGTTGTTTTCATTCATCTTCAGCGCAGCCAGCAGACGTAAGTACAAAAGTACAGTAAGTTTGTATGCATGTTAATACGTGTGTGTGTGTGCGCTCGCAGTTATAACCTATAGGTGTGCTGTATGTTGTATGTGTGCGGCGATCAGGAGACATTTCTCGTCGTCGTCGTTGGTCGTTGGTCGTTTTCTCGCCTTTTTTAGTGCTGGCCGCTCTTTTCATTTCATTTTTCTTTCTTTTTGGCGCACATAAAAAAACAAAAACAACAACAAAAAAACTAAAAAGCGGCTTTTAGTTTAAGTGCGTCGCGCCTGGATGAGATGCGATGAGACGACGGCGTCTGCGTCTGAGTCTGCTGCTTTGGCTGCTGTGCTGGTTGTAGAGATGACCGTCGCTAAAGCCGGAACTGGCGGCCATAGCAGCCAGTCTCTGTCGCTGTCGCCGTTGGCAGCGCGACGAAAGTTGCGCCGCTTTTGGGCTGGCCAACTGACTGACTGACTGACTAACTGACTAACTGACCAAACCAGACAGAGCGCAAAGCGCGCACAAAGCAGGCGCAGGCGGAAGAAGGAAAGTGAAGACGCTGCTTTTGGCGGCGTCGACGTCAGCGTCAGCGTCGCGAAGCCACCTGCAGTCACAAAGCAATAAGGCAGCGCTGCCGGCAGAGCGCACTGAGGATGTCAAGTGAATTGTGGATGCTGGATGCTGGATATGTGTGTGTGGATGGCATGTGGATGTCGAATGTGGTGGTGCTGCGTGAAAATGCCGCCCAACGAGTTTCGCAATAAAGAGAAAGTGTCCAAAGGCTGTTCTCGCGATCGTAAAGAATAAATTTGTGTTTCCTGTTTGCTGCATACCTTTTTAACACAGTCTCTAAAAAATATATCCAAAAACAACAACAACAACTACACACACAGAGATTTCATCTTTATCAACAGAGCCTCCGCCTCAGCCGCCCATCAAGTGGCGCGAGAAAGTTATTTACCATGGGAAACACAGCCTGTTGTCCAGGGTCTTATGCATACATACAAACATATGAACTTACATACATACATATGTAAGTATATATTGTGAGAAAAAGTTTAAGGGACCGAATGGAAGATCAATGCGCTGTGGCGACAACTCCCAGTCAAAACTTACTCCAAATGCAGCCAAAAATACATACATACAAGCATTATGTACATATGTACATACATACATACGATTGTCGCTCTGTCTCTGGAATGCAAAGTGCACTTGCACAGTGGCCCAAGCCTAATTAAAACGAATGCAATAATTGTATGATAAAAGAGCAAAAGCGGGAACAAGATAGCATCCAATGGAATGCTTGCACGCAATTCCAATATCAATTTCTCATAAGCTAAATGACGCCACACCAAAACTCACAAACATACACAACTGTTCCCAACTGATTCGCAATGTACTGCTAGAACACAAAATCAGTGCAAGCCAAGCTTTTAGCTATAGCTAAAAATAGCTTATATACAGCTGAGTTAGTTAAAACAGCAGCCAAATGGGCAATGGGAAATGGCCATATTTGGCTAGAAAACTGCTAAGCGCACAGCACTTAAAATGCAACTGTATGTGTGCGTTTTATTTTCAGCTACGATAATGAATAAGCAACAGCGACAAAATCAACGCTCAACATTTTTATAAAATCTACATAAATACTATGTAATATATATATGTACATATGTGCGTATGTGTAATTGTATTTATATGCTTAATATATGGCGTCTTATCCGTTAAGAGTCAATCTGCTGCTGTTTGCGGCATCCGTTCTGTGTAATGATTTCACAGTGCTCCTCCAACTACAACGCAACGAGCAACTCTTTAGGGCAAAGCGCTCAACTAGCGGATAAACGGATAAACGAACAACACGACTAAGCCTTATCCTTATCCATGGCTTCTCACAAGAGGGCAGCTAAGCTGCTGCCTGCGCTTGGGTTTATGCTGCTGCTGCTCGTCGATTTGCCCAGCGCTTTGGCCTGGATGAAATTTAACAGTTACACTGCGCAAGTCAGAAAACGAACGGATCTGCGCAAGAAATGCCCAAATGTGAGTTAAATCCTTTTTTAACAATTTAAGAATAGTTCAAAAGTTTACTTTTCGCTCTTTATAATCAATATGTGTAATAGCGAAATTGCATTGCATAGATAAATGTGTGTGTGTGTGTGTGTGTGTGTGCTCTCATCAATATGCGAGTGAAGTGCGACGGCTCTCTCGTTCAGAATGTGTCTGGGGGCAAAGAAATGGGCGCACACTGATGCCAAAATCAATCACACTTTCTAAGTGCCTGACTGACGTCCGCGTGTCGCAGTCGCAGTCACTGTCAGCTTCGCAGTCGCAGTCGTTGGCTCGGCGTCAGCGTCGGCATTGCCAACGTTGACAGGCGGTCAAGTGCAGTGCATACATATGTATGTATGTGTGTAGTTTTTTGCTCGGATTTTTCGGTTTCCAAACAAATTGTAAAAATGCACTTCGAGTGACATGCGACTACATTTGATACATACATATGTGTGTGTGTGTGTGTGTGGCTTAATTTTTAGTTGGCACGCACATTCGCGTCAATGAATTTGTGTTATTGTTGTTGGGTCACTGAATTGTTTTTTTTTTAGGTACGCGCCATTCGAAACTTTGATCTGGAGTTAATGATGGGCAACTGGCAGGTCGTACAATATTATGCGTCCTCGGAAGAACTGCCCGAATATGCTTGTATGCGCAGCAATTTCGCCTTCTCCAGCGAGGATCAGCATGTAAGATAATAATTATAATTACTTATAAGTACATACATATATAATCGCCATACGTATATCATTGGCAGATAACGATGAACTTTAGCTATATCTTTGCCGAGGATCCGTTGCGGGAGAAGCTGCAGGGTAATATAACCTGGCTAATACCAGACTTTGAGACGCCGGGTCACTGGATGCACACCGAGGATATATGTAAGTTTGTCGATCAACAAATATATATAGCATATAACAATTGGTTTGTTGTATTGCTGCAGATGAGGGCATCTACAATACTTATGTGCTGGATACGGACTATCATAATTGGGGTCTAATTATGCACTGTGCCGAGAAGAAGAAGCATTCGCGTTATTTATCCGCATTGCTGCTCTCTAGAGAGCCGACCTTGGGCGATAATGTTGTTACATTTTTGAGGGAGAAATTGCCGCGCTATGATATTGATTTGTCGTTTATGTTTGCAATTAATCAAACATCGTGCGATCATCTGATGGAGTCGAGCAAGGATGATCCGCTGGCGTATATTGTCAATGGACAGCAGAGTTTGACAGACAATTTTAAAGTAATCAATAAGCCATAAATATTTTTGCATAATAAACAAATGATAGAAATTTAAATATGAATTCGAATTTTGGCGCTAGTGTTAAGTTGGCTGCGTATACGAATTTGCAACAGAAGATAGCTGCGCGACGTGCACAACGTAACGCTAATAGCGTACTGCGCTACGTTAACGCACAAATGCGCAACGTTGTTATCGGTAGAAACACAACACTGGGCGCGTTCGTAGCGAATGCCTGGCTAAAACAACGCAAACAAAATTTGGTCACTCTAAATCGTAGTTGCGAAGAAAAAATTAAATATTTTTGTGTGTTTTTAAAACTTTTCAATTTCGATTGGCCAGGCAACGGCAAACGTGCATTTTAAACGTCTCAGTGAACTTCGCAATGTGCAACAATTGCAAATATCGTAAAGCCAGCGACTTGTATGTATGTAATATGTAGCTGTTGTTGCGATTTTGCGTATGCTGCTGCTGTTAATAGTGGTGGAAAATGTGTGCCTCAAAAACATGCAGTTGTTACTAACCATGCACATTAATGAGCCACCCGCTGAAACAGTGCGTTAGTTGTTTATTATCATAAATAGTGTGGACAAAATGCGAAAAAGCACCAAAAGAATTCGCGCGTTCAGCACAGAATTGCGCCAATAAGCGAACGAAACGACGTTGCTGTCTGTTTCTGTTTTTTATTGCATTCCTACTCGCACATACATACGCACACGCATAGAGCAACAGAGATTTTAACCATACACTTGCATACATATGTATGTACATTCGTATATGCGTGAATGTTTCTATGTATGCATACACATATACCTACATGCATTCACGCAATAAATCGGAGGCGCACAGCAGCAACACCAACGACAACAACAACAACACACAACAATATAATTAACTTCGTATTCCACAACCTAAATGTTTTCCTCCAGGTGAGCCCTAAAAAAAGAACCGCAAAACAAAAAACATACGGTGCATACAATAACAAGGAATAATTCCAAACAACAAACTCAAAGTGCAACAAATGTAAGGTGGATGGATGTGCATTGATTTGTTTTCTAGTGTTTTGTTTCGGTTTAGTTTTTTTTTTTTTTGGCAATAATAAAATTGTGTGTAAAACAACGTTCGCGCTCGCAACGCAGCCTGTTACTATTGTGCGCTCGCTTGCACGCACGTCGCACTTACGGCTGCTTGTTTGTTGTGTTTTGTTGTTGTTGCTTTTTGACATTTGCTGCGCTATTGCTGCTGGGTAGAATCTCTTTTTTGAGTGTGTGTTATATTTTAATATCAAACGAATATATTTTCACGAATTAAAATCAAACATTAACTGTACGCATAGTACGTGTGTGTGTGTGCAACAATTGATTATTAAAGTGCAACTGTGTGTTTAATATATTGTCTTTTCTCTCTCTCTCCACCCATTCTGTAGCGTAATTGTTGCAATTGCCAGCAAGTGGCCATACAACGACAACAACAACAACAACAAGAGCAATAAGCGCCTAGAATAAGTGTAAACAAAAATACAAAGAGAGAGAGAGAGCTCCCGCTCTGAGAGAGCGATTTGCAGCTCGAAAGCACAAAACTACTCTCACTACGGAATTAGCAGCCAACGGGACTTCCATCCGCAAAATGTCACGGTGGGGCAAAAACATCGTTGTGCCCCTGGACTCGCTGTGCAAGGAGAAGGAGAACACAAATCGTCCCACGGTTGCGCGCTCCGTTGGCACAGTGGGCAAATGGGGCAAAATGGGATTTACATCGACGCGCACCTACACCCTCTCCGCACTGCATCCGATGGCCGCTGCAGCCGCAGCCAGTCCCGCCCAGAGTCCGGCGTCGACGCACGATCACGATCCGAACGATATGTCCGTCTCAGTGCCGGAGCCCCCGAAACCCAAAAAGTTTTTCAAATCGCGTAACGCCGCACCGCCCGAAGTCATTGCACAGATCATCCAACAGATGCCACACTGTGGCGGCGCCGGCAACTCGCCAATGCGGGATCACTCGTCCTCGATGACGCCCACCCACCACGAGCCGCTCAAACTGAAGCTGACCAAAGCCGGCAGCTCCGCTGAGCGGAAGCGCAAATCTCCCAAAAAGAAAGCAACGTCAGCTACGATTTCGACTTTAACGCCTGGCGCGTTAAACGACAGCATGTCCATGGATCTGGCAGATCACATGATGGATTTGGCAGGCGCATCGCCCACTACCACAACAACTAGCACAGCTGCTGAACCGAAGAGCGGTCAGAAGAAGAAGAAGGTTAAGGAGGAGAAGAAATTGAAGCCGGAGGCGCCGCCATCGAGAATATTGGGACGTGCCCGCAAGCAGGTTAACTATTGTGAGGTCGATGAGGACGAACGCTATCCCACACCCATCAAGGATCTCGTCATACCCAAAACACGTCCGGCTGAAACAATATCAACCGCACTGGATGCCTCCCCACCACCAGCAGCAGCAGCCGCAGCAGCAGCGAGTGGATTAGGATTAGCAGCGGATTCGAGTCCAGCGCTTCCTCCACCAGCGACGGCTCCTTCAGCTTTAGCTGCAACCGTAACAGTGCCATCTGCTTCCGCCTCATCAAGCGCTTCCCGCACACCCGAACATCCGCCAATTGTTCTACGCATTTCCAAAGTAAGTTTTTTTCCATTTTCCGAAGATCAAATTGCATATTCTTTGCTCTCTTACTTACATATGTATATTGTAAGCAAAGCTTAAAAATCAACAAACAAACAAAAACTGCTGACCCAACGCATTTCTCAGTTGACATCTTTTATATCGTCTACTTAACCACTGTGCGTCGTTTTGTACTCAACGCGCAAGAGTAATGCGCTCAGCGGGAGAGAGAGTGAGAGAGAGGGAGGGCAAATGCGAGCGATCGATTCCTGCCTCTCTTTCTTTAACAAAAAATATCAAATCACGCACGCCTGCTCGCTCTCCCTCGCTCACACACACACACACGCACATGCACTCATTGTCAGTTCGAAGCACTCTTCTGAGCGCCGTGTGTGGGAAAGAGAAAGCGACAACAACAACAACTGGCAGCGGCAGTGTTAAATTACGCGCGCTTTTACATTAAATGGAGTTTTTTTAAATTTTTTTCTTTTTCATTTGTTTTGTCTTCTTCACTGTAGTTGTCGTCGGTAGTCGGGGCTGTGTTTTCTTAAGTAACTGTTGTTGCTAGCTGTTATAGATATTTTTTTTTTCTTTCTTCAACGTCTTCATTTTTTTTGCTAACGCCGCGCTTGTCACAGTTGTTGTTTGTTTCTGTTGTGCGGCAGTCGTCGGCCAAGTGTTAATTCCGCATTTAAAAAGATATATTAAATAAAATAAGAAATTGTAAACTATATATATGTACTTATATTTACTCAATACGATCTGCAGACATTATTAACAATTAATTTTGAATTTTCGCAGGGAACCTCGCGTTTAGTCAGCACGGATAGCGAGGAGCCTCCAAATAATTCACCGCCACATTTTGCGACGCCCAACGACAATGACAACGAACGAATTCCTTCTGCCGCGCCCGACGCAAACCCAACAACAATAGCACAACCAGCAACAACTACAACAACAATAACAACAACAAATACAACGCCAAAAATAACACTAAAACCGCTTAGGCCACCAACCGCCGAGGAAGCAGCTGCAACAGCCGCGGCGGCACACAGCCGACGGCACGAAATCGACGAGGACGACGAAGAAGAGGGCGACGGAGAGGATGATGATGATGATGATGAGGATGAGGAGGAGCCGCCCGAAATCAATTATTGTACGGTGAAAATCTCACCGGATAAACCGCCCAAGGAGCGCTTGAAGCTGATCATCAAAACCGATGTTATACGCAATGCAATAGCCAAAGCAGCCGCCGCTGCAGCAGCCAAAGCCGCTGGCGAGGATTCGCGCAGCGAAAAGAAATCCAAAAGTAAAAAGCACAAACATCTAAAGCACGCAGCGGCCGCCGCAGCCGCCGCCGCAGCAGCCGCCGCAGCAGCAGCTACTGGAGCAGGCATAGGATCAGGAGCGGGAGGAATTGGTGTGGCTGTTGCAGCCGAATTGATCAGTTCGGAGTTTAAGACACCTTCGCCGCACTTGGTCAACGAACAACAGCAACAACAAATAATTCACCCGTCGATTATATCGCCACCGGATCACGATTTCGATTCGCAATCCTCGGTGCTGGGCAGCATCTCGTCGAAGGGGAATAGCACGCCGCAGCTGTTGGCCCAGGCGGTCCAAGAGGACAGCTGTGTGATACGGAGCCGCGGGTCGAGTGTGATTACCAGCGATCTGGAGACCAGCCAGCATTCCTCATTGGTGGCGCCACCCTCGGACATTGAGTCGCGTCTCGAGTCCATGATGAACATGGACGGTGGTGGCAATGGCAATGGCAGTGCCTCGGCAGCGGCAACCGCCGGCTCATCATCGACATCCGATGAGCCACTGCAGCAGGCCGACATATTGGCGGTGCTGCGCGGCGATGTCACAATGATGCCACGCCTCAACGGCGAGCAGGACAAACAAAAGCCAGAGACCCCGGCAACATCAACTACCACCACCAGCAACAACAACAAAAGGACGACACGAGGACGCGCCCGCAAGGCGAATAACAATGTGGAGGTAGTGGCTCCGGCAGCAACGGAGACGCGCACACGGATGCGCAACAAGCTGCAGGAGGAGGCAGCGTCACCACCGAAGCGTGCCACACGCGGCAGGGGCAACAAGAAACCAGAGACGACTGCTGCAACCACGGCCGCCACCGCGGCGGATCATCATCATCATCCGATGATGGACGTGGATATGCTCGAACATCCCAATGAGGAACCGTTGGTGCCACCACCGGCAGCAACTCGACGGGGTCGTGGCCGTGCCGCAGCTGCTGCCGCCGCTGCCCACAACAACAACAACAATTTGGCCAACACCACCAACAACAATAACAACAACGTCAACGTCAACAACATCAATAAAATTGCAGCCAATCTTTCGGCCAAGGCGGAAGCGAGTCGTGCCACTGACAATGGCGGCGGCAGTGGTGGTGGTGGTGGCACCGCAACGCGCAGCTATGGACGCAAGCGTAAGAATCAGCAGGTGCAGCAAGTGTTGCAGTTGCAACAACAACAACTCGAACTACAACAACAAGAACAACAACAACTGCGAGAGCGAGAGCTGCAACAACAGCAGGAGCAACAGTCGGTTCTGGACGAACTGCAGCTGCAGCTGGACACGGATGCCACACAGCTGAAGCTGAAGCAGCAACAGCTGGCCGAGCAGCTGCGGCAACAGGATGAGGCACAGCCGACGCCAGCCAAGCAGATGCACAGGGAACTCGACTTGGCGCTAGATCTGGAACTGCAGCTGGACATGGATCCCGAATATGAGCCGGAGCTGGAGCGGGAACTGGAGCTGGATCGGCAGCTGGAGCTGGAGCGGGAGCCAGAACCCGACCCGGATCCGGGCATGGACGAGATGTCAAACACCTCCGCCAGCTCATCGATGCAACAGGATGGCTCCTCCTCGTCGCCACCGCTGCGCGATTATAAGTTCAAGGATAAATTCAAGCGAACGCTCACACTCGAAACCCAAGTGCCAGGCGGAGCAGCCGCAGCAGCGGCGGCGGCGGCGGCAGCAGCAGCAGCAGCAAATAATGCAACAATCGGCGGAGGAGGTGCCATCCAGCTGGAGGCAGCCACCTCGAGCAGCGGTGCCACACAATTGGAGGAGACACAACGCGGCGCCGTCAAGCTGGTCATCTCCAAGAAGAAGGGCAGCATCTTCAAGAGCCGCGCTCTGGTGCCCTCGGACCAGGCCGAACAGGCGAGCGTCGCCAAGCGGCATCTCTACAAGCACAGCTGGGATGCAGCCCTCGAGGCGAATGGCGGCGGCACTGGCAGCGATGCCAGCAACGCCTCCGCCTCAACAACCGCCGGCGGTGTGGCGGGCGTCAAGGCAGATTTGCTGGCTGCCAGCAAAATGGCGGCTGCCATTGATGTCTACGGCGACTTTGGTGACTCCAGCTCCAACAACAATACCAGCTCCGGGAGCTCAGCGCTGCGCGGCGAGAGTCCGGCGCTGTGCAAGCTCTCGGGACGACCCGCCAAGCACATCCAGCCGTACAGTGGCCAATCGTTGGCGGCCACCTCGAGCGATCTGGCCTTTGATCTGGACCTGGAGCCAGGTGCGGATGAGGGCTCGGTATCGGGCTCCGGCTCGGGCTCCGGATTGCGTGTCGATCGCAAGACCAAGGAATACTATACGGTCGTGCGTAATGTGAAGACGGCGCATCAGATCCAAGAGATTGGCGAATACCAGGAGATGTACGACGATGTTGAATACATACTGGATGCACTGCAGCCGCACAATCCGCCGCCCACACGCTGCCTGTCCGCCCTACAATTGGCCACCAAATGCATGACGCCAGCATTCCGTATGCATGTCCGGGCCCATGGCGTTGTCACCAAGTTCTTTAAGGTAAGTTGGGACGAAATGCCCTCTTAACTACTGATGAAATTGAGAGAAGGCAAGAATCCAGGGCTGGGCAACGATGATAAAAGTTTAGTTTATTTCGATATTCAAAAGGTTCCTTTTCAGATGTTATCGATAACAATCAAATCTTTCTTTGTAAGCTTTAAGGTCCAGGGTTCCGTTACATAAGTCATATATAATATTACAACAACATATTCCTCTTCTTCGCAGGCACTTTCCGACGCCAACAAAGATCTTAGTTTGGGTTTATGCACCTCGGCGATAATGTACATATTGTCACAGGAGGGTCTGAACATGGATCTGGATCGCGACTCGCTGGAGCTAATGATCAATCTGTTGGAGGCCGAAGGTGTGGGCGTGGGCGTGGCACCATCGACAGATCGCGCCAACTACGAGCGCAACAAGCAAAAGGTGCGCGAACTGTGCGAAGAGATCAAGGCCCAGGGCAAGGGCACCCACCTGAATGTCGAGTCGATAACGGTTGGCACGCTGGCCATGGAAACGCTGCTGTCGCTGACCTCGAAGCGAGCGGGCGAATGGTTCAAGGAGGATCTGCGCAAGCTGGGCGGCCTCGAGCACATCATCAAGACCATATCGGATTTCTGTCAGCCAGTGATTGCCACAGCGGCCACGGACATGGCGCTGGTGGCCTGGCAGCCGGCTCTGCTCGACAATATGCAGACGGTGGCGCGCTGTTTGCGCGTCCTCGAGAACGTGACGCAGCACAACGAGGCGAACCAGCGCTATATGCTGACCTATGCCAAGGGGCGAGCGGTCGACACATTATGTTTCCTATATCGCCTGTGCGACAGCCAGCTGCTGCTGCATCCATCGACCAACGAGCACAACAGCAGCAAGGAGCATCCGGGCGTTGCAATGCGCGAACTCCTCATACCCGTGATGAAGGTCCTCATCAATCTGACGCACACGTTCAATGAGGCACAGCCGTCGCTGGGCGCCGAGCTGCTTGGCAAGCGCAACGATGTCATCGAAACGAGCTTCCATCTATTGCTGCTGTCGTCCAACTACATTCCGGATCGCTGTGTCTTCGAGCTGAGCATTCTGGTGAGTCAAGCAACTCCTCGAACTAAAATGAATTGTTAATAAATCTTATCTCCCTTTCAGGTGCTCACACTGCTTATCAATCTGTGCATGCATACGCTGCCGAATCGTGCCACATTGATGCAGGCACATGCACCCGCCGAATACGTCGCCGACAATCCAATGCACGGCGATCTTTCCGTTAGCGCCATACAAGCACTCCTCGAGTACTTTTACAAGTGCGAAGAGCTGGCCAGGTAAGTTCAACAATTATGTAGATGCAATAATCGGAATGAATTGATAATCGTTGCTTGCAGACTCGTGGAGAAGAACACCGATGCCTTTCTGGAGAGCAATGAGAAGGGCAAAAAGAAGCAGGAGGAAGTCGAGGAGACAGTCAACAATCGTAAGTTGGTCCAGACATAAACAACCACAACAACAGCAGCTTTTGTTTGTGTTTGTTGAGAAATTCAAATCGATTCATTAATCAGCGCTTAGTACTTGGTACCGAAAGCGCCAGTTGAATCAGTGTTTATTTAATGCTGAAATCAAAACCATTAAGCAATTACGCAGCTGGAAATATATGTATTCCCAATTAAATAAACAACAAACTGTTTGCGATTTGTTTATAGAGTAAATAAGCAGAAATTCATATTTATATTTCTATTTGACAGTTGTGCAACGTGCCAGCCATCACATGGAGCACACGCTGAAGGGCAGCTATGCAGCCATATTGATTGGCAATCTGATCAGCGAGAACGAACAGTACGAGACAATTGTGAGGCGGCAGTTGCGTGGCAATAGCTTTAAGGAGATTGTTGGTGTGCTGGAAAAGTATCACACCTTCATGAACCTAACATCGAGCGTATGTATTTTGTCATTCGATTTGATTTGGTATTCGATTATAACTCGTACTATTTTGTTGTTGCAGTTGGAGGCGGCATTTGTGGCGCATATGAAATCGACCAAGAAGATAATTGACAACTTTAAGAAACGCGACTATATCTATGAGCATGCCGATGAGGATAGTGCGATGGCGATGGCGATGCCAATGCCCATGCCACTTAATTTGGAAACGACAACGCATCATTCGCATCATCATCACCATAATGATGTGTTGATGCTGGCCCAGGATGCAAGTAGCAGCAGCAATGCAACAACAAATACTAACAACAACAACAACACAAGCAACAGCAGCAGCGCTACCAGCACCAGCAGCAGCAGCACCATGCCCCGCGTCTTCAAGACATACAGCAGCAGCCACAGATAGTTAATATCCGATGAGGAGATTATCGACTATCTAGTCGAACAAATCTCCCCGACAAACATTGAAAGCCTGTCGCAGCTGCCGCCACCGCCGCCAAATCAATAATTCTAATTATGCATCAATGTTGTTGTTGTTTGTTGTCGTCATCGTCGTCGTTGTTGTTGTTGTGTATTTGACAAATTGCATTCGTGTAATTTTTAACTATTTATTTTCCTATAATGTATGGATGTGTTTTCTTTTAATATCTCTATAAGACCAACACAAAAATCTATTTTATTTTTTATTTATCATGCTTATCATGCTTATTAAGAGCATTTTATCTTTTCCTTTTTTTCTGTAGCTAAGCTTAGCAAAGTATTGAAACACACACACACACACATACACGAAAAACAAAAGTGATAGCAAATTATTGATGAGCATGGTCAGCGTTTTAACTAAAATCACACACACGAAAAAAAAACAAAAACAAACACAGAGAGAAAACAAAAAAACCACTCAAAGATCCAAATTACTACTGATAAATGATAAATGTGTACGTTATATAGTCATAAGCAATATTAGTAACTATTATAATATAATTATCTACATATATACATATATATGCACACACACACATTTAACCGATAATCCGATGTACATATTGTTTATTTGACGATTTTATCCAGCTAAGGTTTTATTTAAATGTGTTTCTATTCTCCTCGTATATGTGTAATTAATTATTAGTATATATACTATATCATTTTTTTTTTTTTTATATATATATATATCTAGCATGCTCTATACAAATAAGCACACACACACATGTACATGTATTAAGTATCAAATGTAATGTATTGCAGACGAAACTAAACAAAACAACAAAAATCTATAGTTATTTTATTGCATATAGCTTTTAAGTGAAAATCAAATCTATCCATAATTATATGTATATGAATGTATGAGTGTATGTATCTATGTTTAAAAGAACTATAATATAAAAAGAAAAAAATGTCATATTTAGGCTTAAAATTGAGATATAAACCAGACGAAGGAGATCTGCTAAAGAGAAAAACACACAATTTCGGGAACAAAATATATATATATATATATATGTATATGAATATGTTTTTCGATGATTCGTTTTCTTTATTGTGTATTGGGTTAAGTACTAATTTTCAATTGGGGCCGAGCTGTATCGGATTTACAGCGTGCCCCTTAGAGTATGCAGCATTTATTTTCAGCGTGTGGGGAAATTTATGCAATACAGCAACCTTGGTTTGTGCACATGCTAGAATGACAGTTTCGAACTACATTTTGAATTGCTTTCACATTGGGTTTTGCGTTCAGTTCGTTGCCTAACTATTTATTTTATTCTGATTTGATTTTAACAATATATTTAGCGACGTTTTTTTTTATATATTTTACATTATGACGACATCCGCAAGCCACATCAAACATTCAAGCCAAACGCAGCGCAACTTTTTGCGCGAGAACCGGCTGTTGGTAAGTCGGACCCCAATGGCGACAGCCCTGCGGCGCCTGCAAAGAGACCTGGAGCGGGAGCAGGAACACGAGCTGGAGCGGAAGCGCAAACAATCTCGCTATTCACTGCCGACAAACGCTTCGCTGACGCGTCAGGCCGGCACGATGAAGCTGTTGGAGACGCAGCGGCGTTTGCTGCAAGGTGGACGTCAAGTGAGAGGGGGAGCCTTTGAGGTGAGTGGAAAGCCGTGTCGGTCGCAGTCCGAGAAACAAATACAAACCGAGGATATATGGGACGAGCAGTTTCTAAATGCCGCTCTGCTCAAGTGCTGTCGCCACAGTGAGGGTGACGAGCCCTATTTTGGCCCCAGTAACGATAACGATAACGATCACGGTATCGATAATGATGCTAGTGCATGCCTGCGACGAACTGCATCCAATTTTGAGCTGGGCCGCGTGTCGCCGGTGCAATACAAACGCAGGCCGCTCGATGGCAGCCTGCCGGCTCAGCTGGAGCTGGAGCGCAAGATGGAGCTGGGAGAAAAGCAACAGCAGCAGCAGCAAGTAGTCCTGCAACTGGCCATACCGGACATCACGGATGTGGAGCAGGAGCCACAGCTGGATCATAATCTTAGTGCGCGCACAAATGCCTCCAGCAATGAAATCAAACAAGATGCCGCTGCTGCTGCCGCCAATGATGAACTGGATTCGGAGCAGACGGAGGAGCAGGAGCAGCAACAGCTGCAGCAGCAGCAAGTAATGTTAACGGAAGCGCAACGCATCGAATGGCTGGCAGCGGCGCAGGCGCGCCAACGGCAGCTAACCTGGCAGTATAATCGATTGCCATTGTCGATGGGCACGCTGCGTGTGCGCCGACTGAAAGTGGAGCTGGAGCAGCAGCTGGACCGGATTGACAGTGATCTGCGCATGCTCAGTTCGCGGCGGGCAAACATAGGGCGCGATCAGTTACACCAAATCTCAAGTATCTCATGTTAAAGAAATGTAGAACATCTTCGATATATGGTTTTGATTTTGTTTGGATTGAGCGGAGCGTTCTAATCCGCACAGAATCCGAGCACAATATCGAAGTCCAGTCAATAAATAAAATATTTAATATTTATATGATTAAATTTAATATTCGTATATATAGGTATTGCATACAATAGATTTGTCTAATAGCTAGGTTAAAATAGTTTAGTCACAGCTTGCTCTGCAGCTCTCCGGGCTGCTTTTACCTCCAAAACTCCAATCTCCAACAATATTTTAAAGTAAGATTATTCCAGAAATGCGATAAATGCGCTTTACTTGGACTCGACAACTCTGGCAACTAACTGACTAATAAATGCATTTGCCTCCGGTACGTTTCCAAAATTAATTATTATTTTTTTTTTTTTTAAATTACACTTTGGCTATAAATAAAATAATTTTCTTATTACTTCTTCTTTTTTGTTCATTATTGGCAGGACGTAAAAGCATGCAAAAAAAAAAAAAACATAAAATTAATTCATAAATTTTATGAAATTATTATTCGTCTCCGATCTGATATGAACTATGTATTTTATATATGTACACAAGCAAAAAACACGAAAAACGAACTAAAACTTAAAAAAAAAAAAAAAAACAAAATTCCTAAATGAATAAATTATAAATTAAAACTCAAGTGCGACTTGTACAAAGTGGTAGAAATATATATAGATATAGTAACTATATAGCATGGGGGTGCACAGCCCGGCCCTTAACTTATCGATATCGTTTTAAATGCAACCGAAAACAGAAAATTCGAACAAATTCGAGCAACCCAAGAAACAAACTTTTGGAACTATAACCTACTAATACACAACTTGGGCGTAATTGGGGGGTGGTGGTGGGTGGGGTGAATGGTGTGTGTGTGTGGTGAGTTTTACCCAACGACAGACACTTCAATCGATCACCACAGACCAGGGATGATCGACCTTGCCGTATTGTATATCCATGAGCGTTTCACGTATCAGCTCATGAACCGGTTTCTCCTGCTCCATCGTGGGTATATAGAGATCCTGGCCCATATAGTTAATGCGATTGATTGGACTAACCACGCAAGCCGTTCCCGTTCCAAACAGTTCCAACAACTAAACGAAAGAGTCAAAATTTAGCAAAGGATGGAGAATGAGAAAAGTTCGTTAAACTTACGCGTCCCTGGTTGAGGAGATCGCTGACCATGGGCATGGTGAAGACACCCTCGCGCACCTTGAACTTGCCCCACTGTTTGGCCATTGCCAAGATCGAGTCGCGTGTAATGCCGGGCAATATCAGGCCGTTGAGGGGCGGCGTTAACAGTTCTTGTTCTGCAAATCAATCGGGTATTAGTTATCGATAATTAATCGATAAATCGATAAATCGTGAAACCTACCTCCTTGATCGTTAACATAGAACATAAAGATGTTCATGGTGCCAACCTCGGTCAGCTGATGATCCTCACCATACAGCCAGAGCACCTGCTGCAGTCCCCGGGCCGCCGCCTCCTTTTGTACATTGATCGTGGGCGCATAGTTGGAGCCCATTTTGCGATTGCCAACACCGCCGGGCCAGGCGCGCGTGTACGAGGGATCGGCGAGCAGGGAGACGGCACCGTTGCTGCTGCCCGTCTTAAAGTAGCTGCCAACCGGGCTGAGTATGGAATAGAGTAGCGCCGAATCCGACGAGGCAACACCTAACGTTGGCTAAACAAAGCAAAAGATCTCAGTTAGGGTTTGAAACTTGGATGATATTTCGGTGTCTAGGCTTACGTCGATGCCAATGAGCGTGGGTCGGATATATAGGCTGGCGGATTCTGTGTGCGGCACCCACTCGGAGTCGATGGAGAGCAGACGGGAGAGGCACTTGACAAACTCCTTGCCCTCGAAGGTGGGCAGGCCGGATCGCTGGGCGGCCAAATTCATGCGGGCCATATTCATGTCGGGACGGAAAATGCGAATTTTGCCATCGACGCCGCGATACGCTTTCATGCCCTCAAAGAGCTGAAACGATCAAAGAAACTGTTTGATGATGTTCGATGATGATTGGGCTGATGATGATGACTTACCTCGACGGCATAGTGCAGGACCTTGGCAGCCGGATGCATCACTAGATTCTCCAGCGGCGTTATCTCGGGCTTCTGCCAGCCGCCCAGACTCTTGTGATAATAGATCTTGAGCATGTGATCGGTGAAGAGTTTGCCAAAGCCGAGCTCCTCATCGCTGTCGGGTTTGGTGTGCAATTGTTGGGGCGTCGCGAGGCGCACCGACATCTGTGAGGCCTTGAACAGATTGCCCAGATCCTGGTCGTGCTTGATCGGCTCGGGTGCATGTGTATATTGTGTGTTCACCGATTCGCTGATCTCAAAATCGGGTGTGTTCAATTGTTGTTGCTGCTTTTGGGCCGCCTTCAACGATTGATTGCTGCACAAACGAATCGATTGCTCGATAAATCGTATCAAGCGATGCTGATTGCGGAATATATCCTGGAAAATCGAAATCGAATAACGGATGGGAATAAGTACTGTAGCCTCTATATAGAAAGATTAGCATAACACCTGACAATGAAAAACTCAACAAAGGAGAGGAAAGAAAACGATATATGTATATAGTTTATATAGCCCGATACTCGTATTTGGTTAATATAATCTGACTAATTTGGGCCACGGGCAGCTCTAATTCCAAATGCCAAGCTCTGTGCCCTAAGGCGTTACGATAATATATACTATATATATACCATATATTGTACAAAAGTCAGCCAATGACATTTGCATATGATTATCTTTTGGAATCGTTCCCTATAAGAACATTGACTTTAGCTATATGTAAGTACGTATATATATTCGAAATTGTATTCGAAATCGTATTCGAATCGGATCGGATCGGCTAAGTTCGACTAAGATCGCATTTATATTGAATATTTCGTTACTATAATTAACAAAATTAAACGCTAAATCATCTTCGGATTAATACGTAGATCGAAATTGCTTCTGCCAATCTTGATTTGACTCGAAAAATCATCGCTTACATTGAAAGAGGTCAAAACTGCCTAACAACAGGGCTAATCTCTCCTCAAAGGTTACAATTCATCAAATCAACGATTCAACAACAAATCTAAACACATTTCTATATATAAGTTCGTTCTAGGCATGATGAAATTTTCGATTCGGTGTCTCCATGCCAAAAAAAAAACAAACTAACTGAAACTCGGCTGACGAATTGCATCAGCCAAAAACAGCCAAAAAGCCGAATGGACAAAATAAACCCCAAACAAGTTCCAAATCCAAAAATCTAGTTCAAAGAACCAACCCAAATCGTAGCCGGATTGTCTGCGACGTCATTTCTTCGTTCAAGGGGGGGGTTTCGTGGTTGTTTGGTTTATCAGATTCCGAATCGTTTGTAGATAACCACAAAAAATAACAGAATCGACTGACGGGAATCCAATAAACCAGTTTGTTTTGTTTGTTTATAAATAAAGCAGACAAACAATATTAAATTAATTAAATTTAATCGAACCGTTCTGAAGGAGTGCTTAAGTTGTTCCTGTACCAAAGCAAACTTAATTGCATTTTTTTAATATATATTTCGATGTTATCGTTAAAGATTATGCTTCAATTATAATTCACAATTATTTAATTGCTGTCATTACTTTTTTGATGAAAACTTTTTGAGTTCAAAAATGCCTGTTGCTAGGCCCTTATACTAAATATTCATATATATATGATATATACTTATATATGGCACACCGATTTGTGTTTTATTTCTAATATATATGTAGATTTGGTGTGACATATTTAAAAAATGTGTTTTGCCGTATCAACAAAATTTTAATGGGCATTTTTTTTTAATTTTTTTTTTTTTGGTAATTTATTTGATGAACTGTTGAACTGTTGCCGTGTTATCAGTAAAGATTTTTTTGGAATCAACTCGATGTTTGATGCTTATATATATCTATCTATTATATACATATATAATCGAAAAAAATGATTGGCTTTCGAAAAAAAATAAAAAAAAACACCTGTTTCTTGTTGGTGTCACACTGTTATCGGAGTATTTCGGCAGTCGGTTACAACCGCTTTTATAAGAGAAAAAATGAAAAAAAAACCTTTGTTGTTGTTTGATTTTGTTTTAGTTTTTGTACCAACCTTTGCATTTATCGCCATTTTGGTCGTCATATTTATAACGGTTTAGGCAAAAGAGAGCGAGCGCGCGCGAAAGCAACGATTACAAGACAAATGAAAGCAAAAGCGTTGCACACTTTTTCGGCTCTCTAATGCACTCTCACACATACACGCACACTAACAAACACTCACTTTGAGCACGCGACTTGATTATGCTCAATTTCTTGTATTTATGTATGTATGTATGTTGATGGGTTTATTATTGCACTTTTCACTAAAGATCGCCTTTTGATTTATGTTTAAGTCGCAGTCAGGGCTTATAGAACTGTTTCACGGGCAGCCAAAAAAAAGTCAAATAAATGTATGTATGTTCTTTGCGAGTAAGTAAGCTCTGAAGTCGTTCTTCGTTAATGCTTGTTTTGATTTACAATATGTATGTATGTATATTTATTTATTCTGTATTCTGTTGATCGCACCCAACGTCTGGACAATACAGAGTCTCTGCAAGAACTGAGCTCCTGCCGCTGTGCGCGCCCCTATGTATAGGCCACAGTTGCGCAGTCACGTCGTTAGTCGTTCGTCGTTGACGTCGACGTCAGCGTCAGCGTCAGCAACGACGGTTGCGCTCGACGGATCGAAGTGAGAGCGTACGTACGTTCCGTTTACCGTTTTAATGCGGCCGGCGGCCATTTGTTAAGAGCAAACCAAGAAACGCAGACATTTGCCAAGGGAGACAACTTAAGTTGTTGTGGTTGGGTTGATGAAGGTGGCGTCGTAGGGGGTGTGCGGGCAGCACCTACCACGTACTTATACGGGCGCAACAGTTTTGTTGTTGTTGTTTTTTGGTTTTTTGTGGCGAAGCTGACCCGACGAAATGCCAAAAAGACAGAACGTCAACGAACTTTTTTTTTTTTTCGTTTCGTTTTTCGCCTTATATATTTTTTTTGTTTGCAAAAAGAATTTCGGTACAATTTTTGTCAGTCTGTTTTCGGTTTTTTATTGTTGTTCTTTTTTTTTGGGACTTTTTAAAATATTGCCTTTTGAATCGTTGTTGTTGTTGTCGTGTTCTTGCGCGTAGAATTGTGTTTCTTTGTTCGCTTCTTCTTCTCTCTCTCTCTCTCTCTCTCTGTGTGTACTTTTCCATTTAAGTGCAAGCATTGCGTTCCTCTTTTTCTTTCGATTATATTTAAGTATACATTTTAATAAAAGTAAATAAATAATATTGTGTGTTCCGCGATTCTATTTGTGATTTTTCCCAATAGTTTATCAAAAAACAACAAATAATGTTTTCCATCGAACGATTCTTGTTGTGATCTTTTTCAAATGCGTTGCATATTTCTCAAAAAATAATATTAGATAACCTTAAAAAACAACAACCAAAACATCTTTCTTGACTTTCTCGAGATATTTTGTCCGAAAAACGATTCGGGCAAATATATTTTCGGGATATTTAAAAATGAAATCAGTCTAAGACGCAGTTTTTTGAAAGCAAAAAAATGAAATATTTCAAAAAACAAATATATCTATGTTTAGTTGAAAAAGTTCAATCTTGTTGTCATATCAAGATATTAAAATGGCGCCATATACTATATATAGAAATATTTTAGAACGCATTTTCTGACACATTCGGACACACACGTGTTTGGCTCTTCTTCTTCTTTTTGTTGCTCGCAAAATGTTGAAGCATTTTGGTAAAAGCAAAGACGAAGAAATCTTCGTTCTACCTGAACCTACTAAAAATGGGTGTCTATTTATATGGATTTGTTTTATTTATTTATTATTTCCCTGTTTATCATATTGGGATGGGAAAACAACGAAAAGTGCCTTTTTGTATTTTTGTGTGTTTTTGGTATTTTGGTTATCTACTCAAATACTTTAAGGTATATATGTATGTAGCACCTGGACAACATAATGTGAACATTTTGAATGGTTTTTCTAGCGGTAACTTGAGTATTATAAATAAGGGTATATCCCATTTGGTGTGCCTTTCATATATGTATGTATTTACTTTTTTCACCTAATTTCCTGCTGATAAGCTGATGATTTCTATGCTTTAATTGTAGTTGCCATTGGCTGGCGTAATAAACCATTGTCCATAATCATCATCGAAAACCTCTCTTAAGCGCCAATTTTGTAGGTGATGCTTTAAAGTTTTTCGCGTCATCATCTTGTTGCCTGCATGTAAGTTAAGAGCGGTCGGCTTTTACATTTCTCTTTGGTCTCTTTGCTCTTTAGCGCTCTTTTCAGCCAAACGCCCGCCACCACCTTCTGCTGGTCAACCTCCAGGCAAGCTTATCACGATCACGCGATGCCGAACCTGCCTGCCTGCCTGCCTGCCTGTCTCTCACTGTCCAAGTGTGTGTGTGTGTGAGAGAGTGTGGTTACGCGCGTGTGTGTGTGAGCATTTCCAATGTCAATGACTGACTCAATGAATGGGTCTGGATATTGGCGGACAAAAACATCTTGTAATTTATCTGTGTGTGTGTGTGTGTGTGTGTTTTTGAGGTGCTTAGTGGGTCAGTGTTGTTGTGACCTTGATTGTGGGTGGGGGATGCTTACATTGTAGTAAACAAGTTGGTCATCTTGTAAACAAGCTGTAAATTGTTATGAACATTGAATAGCATTAAAAATAGCATATACTTAGTAGTTTCCGAGTCCAGAGATACTACCAGTTGTCAGCCCTTGTTGATAGTGCTAATCAACACCAGCTACAAACATACAAACATACTTGTACTATTAATTATTATGTGCATACGTAAAGTGGAAGCAAAGGTGTTTTAAGTACGGCTACTTATAATCCAGACCCTACCATAATCTTACTAAATAATACAGTAAATACCTTAGCAAATCTATATTCAAGTGCCAACTAAATTCTCTCTTCACACATGCATACATACATACATACATATGTGCTTGAACTTGTTTGTCTTTTTGCAGCAACTTTCAAAGAGAGAGAGAGAGAGAGCGAGAGCGAGCTCGTTGTTAAGGAGCGAAAACTTAACGGTATCCTTCCAATTCTGTTATTATGCTGAATCAAAAAAGAACTTCCTTCCATTTTAAGTGAAAATGTTTTTTTTTTTTTTAAATATTTTTCACCAACAATTGGTAAACACAATAATCAACAGCATGATTCAAAATATGCAAAACAGGCAAAAAACAATATATATATGTATGTACATGCAGATACCCTGTGACCGGATGTAAAGTGCGTACATTCGCGCTATCTCTTCATACGAAACAACAACAACAACAACTTGGCTCATATCTCTTCAGAAACTCGAAGCATCGTTTTGCACTTGGCAGATACCCCTTAATGGCAGACATCCACTAAATAGTTGGTGTAGGGTATATATGATAGTCGGCTATTTCATTGTTGTCCGACGAGCACTTGTTGACAGCACAACTTTGTTGCCTTTTTGCTCTCGTTTGCCATATGGCAAAAACAAGTTGATGAATGACTGTCAAACTGTCTGTCTGTGTGTGTATGTGTGCGTGTGTGTGCGTGTGTGTGTGTGTCTGTGTTGGAATGGCATATCGAATGACACAGTTGGAGGCGCGTGCAGCCTGCTGCAGCTAAGTCAAGCAGGAACTTAACTATTTAACCTAAAGACGAATATACAGACACTCTCCCTGCAACAAAAAAAATACACTGAAAAATAAGAAGGAGATAAACCATCAAACGTCGATATCATCGTCGATAGCTTCGTCGATGCCCAACCGATTTCTATAGTTAATATTATATATCAAATATTGTTCAGTTTTAGTTCGGATCTCTTAATCCTTCTTAAGAAAGTTACGTAAATAAATAAAAAATATTCCTTAAAAATAAACTAAGTAAAAAAAACCTGCAAAATACTTAGTTTTAGTTGTTTATTAACAAATCTGACGCACTTCAGCAATATGCTCAAATGATAAAAAAAAAGCAAAGAAAAAATAAAATTACATATATATAAGTAAGTATATATATTTTTGAGTGTATTTAGTTCGTTTTGTTGTTTGTCGTTTGTTATTTCATAACTTTTGGAGGCCCGTTGGACCAAAACAGAACGTGCCCCCACATTTCTTAGTCACTTTTCTTCCTCTTCTCCTACTGCTTCTTCTTCTTCTTCTTCTTGTTGTTCAATATTTGGTTGAATGCGCAGCGCCAACGAGTCGTATGCGCAATTGTTATTGTTATTGTGTGGCACTTGGGGCCGTGTTTTGTTTTTGTTTTTGCTTTTGCTTTTGCTTTTCAACCTTGATAACGCGGCGTGCAACGCGTCATCGCCGCGCTTGTCTCGGCCAATTTACAAGAATTTAACTACAATTTTTTAATAACAATAACAATTACAGTCGAACTTCCCACATAACGAATCTCAAGTTCGACTGTATTTGGTTGTGCCCCATGTAAATATTTTTGTTGTTGTTAAAGTCAAAGTAAAGTAAGACAAGGAAAAACAAAAACAATCGTCAGCATAAAGTTACACTGTAAATAATATTAGGCTACCCAAATACAGTGGAACTTCCATATAACGAAAACTTCATTAAAGACAAAATTCGTAAAATATAATATGGATTTTATTGTATATAGAAAACTTTGTTATGGCAAAGTTTAACAATTTAACTTTGACTCGACTTTGGGCATCGAATTGTTGACTTAAATGTTATCGATAACTATCGGTTTTGACATAAGCCCCTCCAAACATTATTCTGGCACTCTTTATTGTACTTGAATCAAGAATATATAAGTAAGTATATATCTTTCCATAGAATGGAAACAATGATTGATGAGTCAATCGATCAATTTATCCAATCGGAATGAAGCCTATATAGACTAGTAACTATGCTAACATCGTTCATAAGTATGTATGTGTGTGTGTGTGTCTAGTGCGTAGATGCAAATCGAATGGGAATCGTTGGGGCCACAGGGTCTTTCGTGTCGTCAACGTTGAAGTCGACGTAATCAAATGTAAGTATTTTTCCAAGTTTAAATATAGAAAGAGGGAGAATACCAATATATACTTATATGTAGTATATAGTATATATATATAGTAGGAAGAAGCCGTAATGCGATTATAAAAGATTGCATTAAAATCCCGTGGGGGAACAACAACAAAAACAACAAACACTTTTATGCTATAGTAATAAAGAATGGAAAAGGTTTCCTTAAAGGCAAAGTCAAAGCTGAGTTTGTTTAAATCTAGATCAAATGACTATCCCTCCTCTCTCTCTCTCTCTCTTTGTCTGCCTCTCTGTTTCTCCCTTCTTATCCCTCTATGGGAGTCAAAGATTGAAGGTAAAGACCAGACTCTTAAGGCTAGAGACTTGAAACTTGGCAAATATCTTGGTCCATGTTTGCCTCGGACAGAGTGTCAATGTGCGGGCGCTACGCCCACTGGAAGGCTAGAAAATGGCTGCAAATTGATATTTCCCACATTTTGGCAGCTTGGGTCACCAAGCGTCGTCTGGCAATGTGCCCCAAAAACTGTTTCGATACTTTTATTACAGAGTATGTTGGCAGTCGGTGGCGCTCGACTTTTATTTTATCATTATTGCGTTCTGTTGTTATCTGTTCTTTAATTCTTTGTCTTCTATTTTTTTGGTCCAAAAGATATTTGTTGAAGCTTCTTTGACGCAAATGCTGCCAAAAAGAAAAAACCAACAAAGCAAAAGTTGTGCCAAAGATTGAACAGATTTGAACCGAATTACGTGGGTATATACATATATATATATAAAGATATATAATAATAGAGTAATGTATCTCTGTAAATAAACTTTCAATCAAAAATGTTTCACTTCAAGTTTTTGGCAAAAAAGTAAACCACATAAAATTGAGATTAAATATTTTATCAACTCTTCTCAAGATAGTTGGAACCAATATACCAATATACTTATGTATAAAAATCCTATAGACATGAAATACTTTTACTTTAATTGAGTTTGGGATGCATCTTTCTGTAGCTTTATTCCATCCAAAGATATACATTTCAATATGTATTATGCCATAAATTTGTCTGATCTTTTTTTGTATATATGTACATATATGTATATAGTATGCCAAAGTACTATAAATCGTGGGCGCTTTGTGATTTATGTTCTTGCGTCGTACGTTTTTGCCCACGAATCTTCTTCTGCTTTGCTCTTTCGTTTGGGTTTGCTCTTTTCTCTATTTCTCTGTTTCTGTTACTGTTTCTAAAAAAAGGAAAACAATTCTTTCAAGGTCGTCTTCGTCTTTGGCTTTGGCATTCAAAAAAATTGGTTAATATCTTGGCGGAGGCTGTTTACCAGCTGCCTCGTCTGTCCTCGGAACATTTCTTAAATTCATATAAGTATTTTTGCATTTCCAAAAGAAAAATTTTGAACCAAAAACAACAACATTGACTGATACACTGATAGAATAGGGACGTGCTTAAATTAAGTACGATATTCTTGAATTTCAGTCTTGATTTAAGCGCTAAAAACTTGAAGTTAGCATAAAAAATGATTATAATACAAAGATTGTACAGCTAAAAAGAAGTGAAATTATTCGGAAATACTGAAATCAAGTACGAAAATTCTTGATTCAAGTATCAAAGTTCTTAATTCAAGTCCCACCAGCAGCATTTTATTAAATACATATTTTTTCGGAATAACACACAAATTCTTGGATCAAGAATGAAAATAATTATTTCAAAATTTTAAATGAAATCACATTTCAAGTCCATACACAACTTGAACCAAGATCAAATGAACTTGATTTAAGTTTAACGTATACTTTGATTAAGTACAAACGAACTTAAAATTTTTACACTTGAATCAAGAACAACATTCTCGATTTTTGGTACGAAATACTTGACTTTGTTTTTGTCAGTGTACACGCACTAATAGTTTTTTGATTTTTGTATTCCACCAAATCTTTTTTGACGGCACGTGTGTCTCTTTTTCTTCTCCATTGTATTGGATAATGTGCCTTATCTGCTTAGATATGAGCATACGTATACCACGCACAACTTCAGAGGTGGGGTGTATCCATTAGCAAAGAATTACAATAATAACTATTTCTATCTAAATTGATAGCGATAATAAAAGTATCGATACCTTATCGAACAAAACCGAGACTTTGTGCAGGTAATTTATAGTTGAGCTCCTCAGCAAAACACCAAAACACACGCACACACACACACACACACACACACGCTTTGGGATTGCGCGTGGCCGCTGATTCTGCTATGTCAACAAAGTCAATTCAGTCAGACAAACGACAAACAACAACAACAACAATAACCAAAAAGTCAATTATGCATACGTACACACATACATACGTACGTACATACATGCATACGCGCAAGTGTCCAATTTAAATACATACTGCTCAGATGTGATACGTATGTTTGTGTGTATGACGATACCTGTTTGCTACTGTAAATTCTGCTCTTTTGCGACACTTTTTAAAACAACTATTTGGCGTGTTTGTCACTCTCTGCCTCAGTCAAGCGATCTGCGCTCTTTGGCTAAACGCGTTTGCTTCATTTACTCTCATGAACGTCACAGCGAGGTGGAAGAAAGAAAGAGCGAGAGACAGACAGACAGAGAGGCACACAACACAGACGAGCCCAGAAAATTGGCCAATCCGCGAGCTTTCTTAAGCGAGCGGGCCCACATTTCAGACATTTGTGGGTGACAACGCAGGGGGAGAGCGAAGGTGTGCGGCGGAACAACTGGCACAACTTTGTCTCAGCATCATGTAAATAAACGGCATTTTTGTTGTTGTTGTTGTACATAAATATCTCGCTCATTTCATTTACGTGCTTGTTATTGTTGTTGTTGTTGTTCTATGCTATGCGATCAGTCAATGGCACAGCCAACAACAACAACAACAACAATAAACGTACATACGTCATTCGCAATGCGTGCGAAAAACAAGTTGAAATTGTTTATTTGGGTTAGGAATAACAGCATTGGCGGCGGCTGTCCCAAATGTGATAACAAATTAACTAGAAATTTTTTTTTTTTTAGATTTGAATTGTCACGTGAGATATTAAAAATTCTCAATTTCCAATTCGAGTTCGAAATCTTTTTATTCGCTTGCGTTAATCAAGTTTCGGTTTCGGGCCGGGCTCTCTTCCAAAACTTAAAATACGAAACAAAAAACAAGAGGAAATTCACCAAAAACCGGTCTCAAATCGGCCAAGCCCGCTGCAATGCAGCCGATCTGCTTAAATAAAGACAAAGAAACGATATATATAAGTATATATGTATAACGATATGTCGAGAGATTTCGAGTATTATAATTTTGTCGTAAAACGTATTCGAATTCTACGTCAAACTAGTATTTCTATATAAAAACATATATATTGATGATCGTCAAATCTGAAATTTGTCAGAGCCTGCGTCACAATTGATCAGATCACACTACTATATATATATATATATATATATATATGTAGATAGATCTGTCATGGAAGTACACTGAGAATAATCTACGGCCTTTGGCCTTTCTTTCTGGGTTATCTATCGAAGTTGGCTCAAAGTAATTTAATTAATGGATATGAAGTGTATATATATAGTATATATGTATATATATATATTCGCTCGATTTAAGCTCATTATCAGTTGGCTGGGCTTATCAAGAAATGATTTTGTTTTTGTTTTGTAATTAATATTTAAGTGCGGCGAAAGATTTAAATGTCAATTATGTACTTTGTAGGTAGCAACCGATGGGCGAGACGGCTTATCGCCAACACACACACACACACACATACATTATTGGGGCGTGGCATCGCGTGTTGCTGCCCCAGCAACTTTGTGCACAATTTTCTTATCATTTGAAACATATTTGAAACGTGCGAAGCCGGATTCGCACAGGTTCGATTTTATTCGGAAGAAAAAGAAGCCAAAAAAAATGATTCCGCTATCTTTCGAAAATGCCTCATTAAAGTGGGCCATGCTATAACATTATTGCACAAGATCAATTGTTAAATGTTGTGGAGCGGCGGTCATTGTACTCCAAAAATCCTTCACATAAATAACACTTGCTTCTCAACACTCGAACCGGTTATTTACAGTTACTTTTAACACACACACACATACGTTAATGCAAGCTAAGTGCCAGCCAGTGTTGCCGACTACGCATACTTAATGCAAACTTTTTGCGCCGTTTTTAAAAGTCGGCAACACTGCTGCTGGCGCCGCGCCCACTTTCGAATGATATAATAAAAGGCAAAAAGTGCAACCAGTTTTTTTTTGGTATGAAATTGTTGTTGGGTTTTGGTCCATTTAATTTGGAGAGCTTCTCAAAAAGTATTTACAAGATGTTTTCATGTCAATAAGTAACAACAAAAAGAAAAGAGAAATGAAGAGAAGAGAAATCTAAAGAATAATAATAAATTAAATAAGCTTCTTTGCCGTCGTGGAGGCGGCGGCGGAGGAGGATGTGGCAACAGCGACGGCGGCCATGGGCAGATGAGAAGGCGAATGTTTGACCTTGGAGGTAAAGACATCGTAGCCCAGACTTATCACATTATCGTAGAAGATGCGATAATGCGTTGGTATCCAATAGAAGTTGACGAATTGTGCCACCGGCCAAACGGTCCATTCGGCCGCATACAGTTTCCATGCCTTCTCCTTGATCTCCGCCCACACCTCGTGCGCATCCTTGTGCTCCAAAATGCCCAGCGTTACAAAGAACGCCGTAATGTACAGCGGCGAACAGATGATCTGGTCCAGGACGATCTTCTGGGCCACGACACGCATGCTGCGCCCGGGCAGATACTTGTCCAGCAGCTGGTACCAATAGTGACAGATGATGCCGACGGCAACGCCGCTGGTTGCCATGTGCTGGGTGCGCTGGCCGCTATACTGCTCGATCTCCTTGTTGTACAGCTCCAGCTGCTGTTCGAGTATGTCGCCAACGGAGCTCAGCGTCAGCGAAATGCCCACGTTGGTGAATAGCAGAAACTTATTGCTAAACGCACTCGTATGCCATTCCCGAACCTTCTGCAGCGTCCCAGTGCGAATCTCAGCTTTGGTTCCGGACCCGGCTGACCCGTTGGCTTCCCTTCGTATGCTGCGGCTGCCAAGGGAGAGCAGGATGCGTAATTTGCGTCGCAGGGAATGCATTTGGCTGTTGCGGTTGTTGTTCTCCTATTCGGTCTTCTCCTCAGTTTCCTCTTTTTGTTTTTATTCTTCGATGTCCATTTTTCTCTTCTGATAGGGCAGGGAGGGCCGAAACAGTTGCAAATGTTTAGAATTTGTTTTAGTACATATTGAATTTGATTTTTTCAACAACTTTGAAACGTTTGTAATTCAAAACGATTTCGTAAATATTATGATGAGTAAGCTGGGGAACAGATGGATGGGCGCCTGGATAGCAGCAACAACAACAATTGCACAATCACGTGTAACTAACAGCTGTTTACCAGGGCTTGAAAAATCGTTGCTCGTATCGAATGCAAAGATTAATCGATTTTTAATACACAAACGGCATCACGCTTCCACACAAAAAAAAAAATAAAAAACTCAATTTAAGCTTATTAAGTATTATTATATAAGTATTAAATATTATTAAGGATAAAGATGTGTAATGATTTATTGAAACCTCAGCGTCATCGATAACAGTTTAATATCGATATATGTTTCACGGCCCTAGTAAGCGTTGTGCATTGTTATTGCTGCACTGCGTTTCATTTTCTATATGTGATTTTGTTGTCGCAGTCTTCGTACTTGGCGAATGGTGAGTGCGTTTTTCTATTTTTCGCAAGTTCAAAGACAATAACTGCCTCGCACGCTTGCCACAACACATTTCAGTGTCTTGGTATTCGTAGGCGTTGCGTGTGTGTTTGCCTGTTTGCGCTGCATTCGCATCATTTCCGTCCGAAAATCATTTTGCGTATTGCGTACTAAAATACAAAAAGGTTTTCGGCCGATAAGATCTGCAACACAAAAACGCATTTAGCTGGGTGCTAATAACTAAACAACACTTTCGCATCAATATTCCGCAACCAAACGAAGGCAGGCTAAACAAAGAGCGCTGTGGGCAGCGCACACGCACACGCATACATACAAATAAACACAGGTAAACAGCGATACCAAAAAAACAACAAAGTGCAGTAGAACTACTGCTAGAAATTTGCTACTATTTGTGAACATATTTATAAGATATAATCATAATACGCTTATTTTTCGATCAGGTTAATTATGGGTCGCATTTTTCTGGAACATCTTGGCGGGCTTAAGCTCTTCAATTGCGCCCAATGCCACACGAACTTGACGAATCGCAGCCAACTAATCAGCACCCGCTTCACAGGCGCCACGGGTAAGCGCGGGGAGGATCAAATACATTGCCAAACCATTATTAATTTAACTATTTGTTGGAATAGGACGCGCCTATCTGTTCAAGCGTGTTGTCAACCTAACGTTCAGCCCCATCCAGGAGCGAGTAATGCTTACGGGACGGCACATGGTGCGCGATGTCATGTGCAAGAATTGCACCGCCAAGCTTGGCTGGATGTACGAGTTTGCCACCGAGGAGACACAAAAGTAAGTCCTTTTCCGTGCTGTTCAAGTCGAAGTTTTGGCTAACATCATTTCTCTAGATACAAAGAGGGACGCGTCATTCTGGAATATGCGCTGATCAATGAGGCGGAAGGTTTTCCATCCGAAGCTGGCGGCCCAAGTCACTGAACTCAGACGTAACTGTATGTGTGTGCGCGTGTGTGTGTGTGTGTATTTAGTTTTAAGTGTAAAATAGCAAAGCCGCTGGCGATGGCTTCGAATAGGTTTAAACACAATTTGTAGTTTTAGTCATATAAGCCAAGGGACGGCGCGGCGCCTAATTTTAATAATTAATATTTATGAGGCTGAACTGCTACAACAAACTAATCCCTCTACCACCCCATCACCCTCCTCTGCCGGAGCCAAAGGAACGAACGCTCGCAATTTGATTTAACATTTTTTGGGTTTTCTTAACTTGTTTTTTTTTTTCCTTTTTGATTTCTTGAACTTAATAAATTAACAGATCTCTAGTTATCTAAATAAAACTCATTAAAAAAAAAACAAAAAATCTTTTTTTATGCCAATGAATAGAAAAGAGAGGGAAAGCAAGGAAGGAGACAGAAATATATATTTATGTGTGGGTTTTATTCTAGCTTCGATCATAAAGCTATAAAAACCACATCTACAGCAACAACCGCTTCTCAGGTTGCTTATAGATTGTCAGAGGCATTTAATATAAATAAATAAGATATGTTTTAACGTTATAACAAACCGCAACCAGCCTGTACATAGTTTTTGGTATTTATTAAATAGTATCTAGTCAAGGGCCAAATACAAATGCAACAGAAATGCATTGTTTGGTTGTTGTTTTCGGGGGTATAGGTGTATTAGTAGTGTTGTTCTTGTTGTTGTTAACTAAAATAAATGATTTCTCCACATATTTTTCCGCCTACATTTTGCTGGTCTTTTGGGCCATGGCCAGCGCATTCTCGTTGGCAATCATTTGGAATTCCTGGAAGCGCTGTGAGACACGTTGATTCATTTTCAGGTACTTTTCCATGCAATTCAGCGAGCATTTCTCCTGCAAAAGGAAAATTTAATTATTTTCGATTTAAATGCCTGAAGATTGAACATTTTTCTTTTACCTCGCTGTCCTTAACGTCGCGAGATGTAAAGTCGCGCACGCAGTCTGTAAAGCACATTTCGCTCAGCTTGTTGTAGGACATCAGGAAATCGGAAAACTATAAACCATCCCAACAAAAACAAACACGTTTTTCAGTCAATATCAATATAACGTACAAAAGGCGGTTTTGATTTGATCGCAAATTGCATCACTTGCGTTGTGTTATTTATGAATCAAATAAGCCGCAACACTCACTGTTTTCATTTGATCCTTATCCAGCTGGTCGATGGCAACAGTTTCGGGCGCTTTAGCCATCTTGTTTGATGTGATTTTATTGAAGTTTTTTGGATTGTTAATGAAATTTCAGTGCGATTAAATAATAGTTGATCTCTCAGCTGTGCGTGGTGAAGGTGCCGCACTGTCAAATGCCAGGGTTGCCTCGATTGTTGATACCAGCTATCGCTTTCTATCGATAGTAGCGTTGGCTGCCATATTGATTTACGCCCTCAGACGATATATTTGGCAACGGCAAATATTTCACTGCAAAAAATTGCCAAAATATTAATAATGAATATGCGATTAATTAAAAGCAAAAAAAAAAAAAAACAATAACAATAGCCAGGATATATTTTTGTTTGCGAATTTGTGGGTGGCCTTCAAAGCATCTCTTGAATATATCGATATATATTATTTATCATCGCCATTTGTACAACGCCATTGCATATTAATTTTCACTACGTAAGCGTGGTTGTGCTTACCTGTGAAGAAAAATTGTGTGTACCTATCGACGCAATTAGTAGATACAGAAAAGTAAAAAGGAAATACATAAATAAAAATCCATTAAAAGTAAAATTAAAACACTTTGAACCCACAAATAAATAAACACGATGCCGCGATATCGGGAATGGGACTTGGCCTGCAAAGTGTACGTTGGCAATTTGGGCTCCTCGGCCTCCAAATATGAGATTGAAAATGCGTTTAGCAAATACGGGCCACTGCGAAATGTGTGGGTAGCTCGCAATCCGCCAGGCTTTGCCTTTGTGGAGTTCGAAGATCGTCGCGATGCCGAGGATGCAACTCGTGGACTTGACGGCACCCGCTGCTGTGGCACACGCATCCGTGTTGAGATGTCCTCGGGCCGTTCGCGAGAGGGACGAGGCGGCGGTGGCGGCGGCGGCGGTGGTGGCGGCGGCGGAGGAGGTGGCGGCGGCCGTCGTGGTGCCCGCAGCGGTAGTGGAGGCGGAGGCGGCGCTGCTGCTCGCGCTGGCGATGCTGGTGGACGCTATAGGTAAGTCCAATTTTCACATACATACATACATACGTATTCTACCTGGTTCCACTTCCCTAACCCGCCATGTTTTTTTTTTCGCATATGTTTGTATAAGGATATTTCTTATGAGTGTATATGTATGTATATGTATGTATCTGTGTGTATGTGGCTTGAAAAATGCGTTGCGCATTGCAAATGAGCTGGCCAAAAAAAACAAAGATTAAAAATCGATGTGGGGCCAACAAAAGAAAATGAAAAAAACATGTATAATCGAAATCGAAATGAAATGAAATGAAATGTGCGCATACATACAAAATATGTATGTATGTATATTACAGTAGTACCGGTTGTATCGCGAACACACACACTCACATACAATTTAAAGTGCTGACCCCAGTCCCCGCCATAAAAGTAAAAAGATAGCAAAAAGTATGAAAAATACAAAAATGAACAAATAGAGAAAATTCGTAATTTATTGAATGCAAGTTTTACTGTAAATTGCCTTTAATTATCAATTAAATTAATTTGTTGCTTTTTCCAATAAAAGCCCCTCACCCAAGTTACATATTCATTGTTGATATGAATATGTCGCATTTGCGCCTTTGTTGAAACAGCTGAAACCCAATTTCATTTGCATTTGCATTATCGTTGCACTTAATTATAAATAAATGTAAATTAAATTGCCAACGGATTCGCATTCGTTGTCAGGTTTGGTGTTATCTCCAGCCCTGGTTTAACAACACCGTGCGGGCAGCACATATACACCCACACACACACGCACCCACACCCACATCACAACGTCACAGAGTCGCGTGCACAGAGATAAAAATCAAGTTTCGATTATCGATAATCGGTCGCCAAAGCGCTTAAGGCACAACTTCGCTGGGCTTAAATATCGATTTATGCAAATTCAAACATATGCATGTATGTACATATGTATATACTACCCCCACCCCCACCTCCCCCCCAACCAATCCAACCAACTACTCCCACTCCTCGCTTGTTACCTCGTTCAGTGCGGCCTGTGGTCGTTGTACAAAATTTGTTGTTTTAGCAAAAAAAAAAAAAATAAACAAATGAAATTATATAAAAATAGAAAAAAAAAAAAAAAAAAAATAAATCATCAACGAATGGGGCTCAGTTTTAATGTGGTTTCACAATCATTTTGCAGGATAAAGTCTACTTCTACTACAAGCACAACAACAAGAACAACAACAACAACAACAGCTACTACTACTACTAGAACTTCTACTACTCCTCCTCTTCCTTCAACAAGTACAACTACAACAACAACAAGAACAACAACTTCACGTCTCATAACTACTACAACAACAACAACAAAAGCTCCTGCTCCTCCTTTTACACACATTTCACCAACAACAACACCACAACCACCAACAACAACAACAACACGCCCCACCAAATTGTGCAGCTTTATGATCAATTTCGATTTCAACAAATATGATATATTTCGCTGACTGCAACAACAACAACAACATGAAATACAACAACAATATCTGCAGTAAGATTAACACACAAACACCAACAACAACAACACGCTCCTCTATCGACAATGATTTGTACTTAACGTACTTTCAACATGGGGCAGCTGCAACAACATCAACAACAACAACAACAACACATCATTCATTCTCTCTCTCTCTCTCTCTTTCATTTAACCATCATTCACACACACACACACACACATTAACCCCCAAGTGCAATCAACAATTATTGACTGCAGCTGACGTCGCAACTTTACCACCAACAACAACAACCACCAACAACAATCTTCATATTTCATCAAAAGCTTCTTATCGTACCAACAACAACGACCATTATTCACATTATTAACAACACAAACAACAACAACAACAACAGCAACAACAAGTGCAACCCTCTACTTTACCCAGCAGCAATCAATCCAATTACACCACCAACCAACCAATCAATCAACCAGTCAACCAATCAATCAGCCAATCAGCCAGTCAATCAACGCTTGCAACAACAACAGCCAACAACAACAACAACTCGTTGACTCCAACAACAACTCGTTGACCAACTTCAGCTTGCGCCTTCTGCAATGCTTCTTCTTCTCTCCCCACAATATCATCTTATGTCATCTATAAAAGCCAGCCAACCACCACCAACAACAACAACAACAAGAACAACAACAAAAGCTACAACAACAGCAACAGCTACTACAACAACAAGAACAACAACAGCAACAGCAGCTTAACATTTTATTGTTGTTGCTATTCTCTCTCTCTCTCTCTTTATCATATATATATATTAATTTATATACATATAGCTTCTCTTACTAGATCGAGACTCATCTCAGTCCCATCCACCCCACCACCCACCGGTTGGTTTGGGTGTTGCTCTCTCTCCCTCTAACCCAAAACATATAGAGCCATACATATCTCTTCATGATTCTTCAATCAAATCAGCTGCGCTGCGCTTCTTCACTTTGAGCTTCTCAACTCCTGCAACTGCAACTAGAACTTCTCCTGCAACAGCAACAACAACAACCACCAATAGTCACCAACAATCACCAACAACAACAACCAACCACCTTCGAAAAAAGAAAAATAAGAAATCTAAATCAAAATAATGCCAAAGCGTATGTAAAATCTTAGCTTTTGCTAAATCCAAATGCCATGCCATATATATTTTTGTTGTTTATTTCTATACATATATTTTATTATCGTGTTATCGTGCTATCGTTTATCGTGTTGTATCTAACAAAAAGGTCTTTAACCAAAAATATCTAACCTAGAATGAAAGTTTTTTTCTACTGATTGCTGTCTGTCTATCGTGTTATCGGTTATCGGTTATCGATAAATAAGAAGATAAACTTTTAAGTTTTTTCTGTTGTTTAATTTTTTGAATATATATTTTGTACGTTGTTGTTGTGCATCTCTCTATCTCTCTCTCTCGCACACACACACACACATACACACACTCGCTAATTGCCTGCTCTACTTTTTAACAACGAACATCGAATCTGTAACGCGGCAACAACAACACCAACAACAACGTGGATTGCATTCTTCAGCCTTCTGACCACCCCGCCCCGCCCCGCAACTGCTCCTTTACTTGTTTGTGTGTGTGTGTGATTGATCAGCAGGTTTATTCAACGAATGGCAACAGCAACAACAACATCAACAGCTAGCATCAACACCACCACCATAAATTCCACAAACACCACCACAACAACAACAGCAACAGCAAAAAAAAAAAAGAACATCAAATCTTCTCAGTCTGCTCTCTCTCCGCTCTCTCCGCTCATCATTAGCACCAACACCAACCAACCAACCAACCACTACTGCTACTACAACAACAACAACAGCAACTACTACTACTTGTGTTTGTGTGTATTTGGGTACCGTTATGATTATGACAAATCTCTCTCTCTCTCTCGGCTCAGCTCAGCTCAGCTTCTCTTTTGGGACAGCCAACCAGCCAGCCACAACAACAACAACAACAACCACAACAAATTGAAAGTCAACAACCCAAAAAAAATATAAAATAAAACCACCTCCTCTCAACTCCATAAGAAAAATATCATATGGAGAAACAAGAAAATTTAAAAAAAAAAAAAAAAAAAAAAACCAATTAAGTGTCAAAATGCAAGTCTAAAAATCTATTTAATTTTTGTATTTTTTTCTCTCTCTCTTTCTCTCTTCTCTCTCTTTCTCTCGCACTCTCTCACTCACTTTGTCTGTTCGCCGACAAAAACGCTTTAATTAATTAACCAAACGCCACATCCACTCGCCCCACCCCCACCCACCCCCTCACAACCATCCACCATTTAATTACAGATCACGATCACCAAGACGGTCGTCACGGACCCGAAGTCGCAGCTTCTCGAGGGATCGTCGCAGCCGCTCGGACTCCAGGGATCGCCATTAGAGGTGACGATGATGAAGAAGACGGAGAAGAAGAAGAGGAAGCGGAGCATCCACCATCAAAGACGGCTCTGCACACACCCTGACCTTGTACACACACACACACACACACATACACCGCCCCTCGCACACACACACACACACATATATGTTATTGTGAAAAAACCGACCCAAGAAGAATATGTGAAATTTTCCAATAATAACAGCCAGTTTTTTGGGATATACCCGATGTATATATATATATGCATATATATAATGTATATTGCATATATATGCATATAATGAATTTCGGACAAAATCAACCAAATGCAAATGAAAAATCATTTCAATTCTATCATGTACACTTAAAAAAAACCAATTGCACATATATTAATATATATATATAAACATATATATATATATATATATTTATACAAATGGCAGCCCGCAATTATGAGAAAACACACAAAATGTTTTTTTTCGGATTATATTTAGAATGTAAGTGCATAGAGATTAAACACAAAGAGAGAGAAGAACAGCAACAACAACGGTAAACGTAAACGTAAACATCCAAACAACCGGATTGACGAGACAGAGTGAGGGGAAAGAGGACGGAAGAGGTACGAGTATTTTGTGAGTTTCTCTTAATTCTTATTTTTATCGGTTTAACTCTTCTAACTTTTTTTTGTAATCTAACGACACAAATTGTAAAATATTGAAATTTTAGGGTGAACATAATAAAAATTATTAAATACAATACACAAATGCGTTTTTCATAAGTGGAGACAATTTAGTTGTTGTTGGGTTGAAGGTTCCTGCATTGGCTAAAATGCAAATAAAAATAATGGTCACTCTACATTAATGTCGCTTGGGGTCGCTGCATGGGATAACATGTGCAAGCTTGGGTTGCTGCATTGGCTAAACTATCCACAACCAATTTTGGGCGGCAATAAAAAGGCACCAAATTGTCCAGCAAAAAATCCAAATAATTTTTCAATAATTAATAACCAATCAAAAATCGATACACCTAAGTATTAAGCTGTTTAGGTTTCTAGACAAATTCAATGTTAATGCAAATATTTGATTTTATTTTCTAAATCCAAATTTATTTTGACAAACATGAATGTAATTTAATTTTCAACAATAATACAATATGCATAAAGGTAGTATATTCAACATTTAGTAAGGACATTTAATGTACGATGTGTAATAATTATTTTTTTATCTTTAACAATATCATAACATATATATCTTTGCAACAAAGCAATAAACCGCTAAAAACAGAAACAATTCATTATTGTCAATTTAAGTTAATGCCAATTTGATTTCTGCCTCAACTTCAATTTCGAAAAGAATTGGAATTGGCACACAAATGTGATTTGGGTTTGGTAATTCTTGTTTGTGGATACTTTGGCAAAACAAATCAAATATTATTAATTATTAATGTTTTTATTATATAGTAGTAGAATGGCTAATGGGCATTTGTTAATTTGGTTCGATCTCTCTACTTGTACTTCTTCATGAATTCGCTGTGGAATACACGGAACTTCTCCATCATCTCCTTCAGCAAGTCGGTTTGCGGCAGAATCGTGCTGCGGAAATGATAGGTGCCGGGCAATTGGCCAAAACCGCTGCCGGGCACAATGCAAATGCCTAAAAGAGTGCAACGAAAATTTGAACATTTTTAATTATTTTGGGCTTTTTTTGTTAGACTTACCCGTCGTCTCGAGCAGTTCGAATGCATAGAAAACGTCGGGTTGCATCTTTTTGGCCTTGGCCGCCTCGATCGCCTTGGGCGGTATCTCGATCTTGGGGAAGACGTACATGGCGCCCTGCACCGGATTCACCGTGTAGCCCTCAAAGCTGCTCAACGTATCGTAGACCAGCTGGGCGCGCTCCTTGAGCGCATCCAAGACGGCGCACTTCTCCTGCTCGAACAGCTCGTGCGATGGCTCGCCCGGCTGCGGCGGATTGACCAGAGCACTCACCGCAATCTGGCCGGCTGTGGTGCTGCACAACTGGGCCGTTATTGATTTGGTGAGGACCGCCTTGACGTCGGGACACATATTGACGACCTCCATGTAGCCGCCACGAATGCCGCATTCGCCGAGATAGCCCTTCGAAACGGACAGGAAACTGATGAGCTCCTGGCTCTTGTGGGGTCCGCCCATTTGGTTCATGACCATTTTGAAGGAATAGAACTTGGAGTTCTTGTCATAGACGTTCGCCTGGTACACCTCATCGGCCATGATGAGCATCTTGTTGTCGTACGCAAACTTAATGATCGCCTCGATGTTGGCGCGGGTGAGCACCTGGCCGGTGGGATTGCCCGGATTGATGACAACCAAAATGCGTGGATTGCATGTCTTCTTCGCCTCGTCGTACGAACGTTGCAGCTCCTTGCGATCGAGACCCCAACAGTTGCTCTCATCGAGGAAATAATCGATCCGCGTCATGCCCATCTCGGTCAAGCTGGCCGAGTACAATGGATACTGCGGTATCGGTACCATAACGCCGGGCGCCTTCCCATCCACAGTGGAGCTGCCAAAAGAAGGTTTATAAAGATTTGCCAATTGTTTTTGTTGGTTGTTGTTTCCACCTACTTGAGTAGCGAGAGGACGCTTTTGATGCCCGGCGATGCGCCGCCAGTCAAATAGACATTTTGATAATCGCTTGGCACGCCGCCGTCGCGCTTCTCAATGAACTCGGCGACTTGGCGGCGTATGAACTCAATGCCCGCCGAATCGGTATACGAGCCCGTCGACCCCCCCAAACACGCACCCAAAATGTCGCAGGCCCGCTTCTTGATGTCATCGGGATAGTCGGGGGAGTCGAGTAGACGCGGCTCCATCGTCAGCGCCATTAGCTGCAGCAGCAACAAGCCAAGTTAATAAATTATCTTTTGTTAATGGCATTCATTGCTTACCTGTCGCAAATAGGTCAAGGGCTGTTGGCCCATCGCATGGCAGTCGCCAATGTTGGCCCGAATGACCCGATCGAACGGTTTCTTTACACCCTGCAAAGATGGGAAAGCAAAGAGCCCAGAAGGCATTAGCTTGAATTATGACATTTGGAAATTGTTGGTATGGCTCATTAGTGGGCGTTAGAAAGTAGGTGTGGCACACAGCAATTCTACTACAAACATTTAATAGTAGTTAACACTGCTGTTAACAGCTCACGAAAGGATTTCATAAATGTTATGTTAAAGTTCTGTTAGCAGTTCAGCGAGAGAGCGAGAGAGACAGGAAGAGTTTAAGATCTATTTCGTATGCTGGGAAATCGAAACATATCTAAATTATGATATTTAGTCAATTAAATAATAATAAAATAATTGTTAAGCTTGGCTTGTGGATAAAAAAAAAAAACAAAAGGCGGTTCACGTTCAAGTTGGGGGAAGAACATTTATCGCATGAGTAATTTACCGCCGCTTCGACTGACACCAGAAAAAAACACACACAAACACACATACACACATGCAAAGCTGTTAAAAACAACAACTCGCAAAAAATAAACCATTTTTAATATAGTCAAAACTAGCTAATAATTGAAAGGTGGCAAAAAATTGCAAGGTACATATAAAAAAGCACCGAAAAAGCTATTTAAAGGGATTTTTTGTGTAATGGAAATAAAAAAAAATAAAAATAAAATAATTCCGTTGTAATTTTAGTTGATATAGTTATTCGATATCTTATGTAGCATGAAAAGTTATTTGTATGTATATACAACTCGATATATGTAGAACAAGTGGCAAGTAAACCTATATACTATGTACATATGTATATATATATATTATTGTATAATAATAGAAATATTTTAAGCGTAAAAAGTTGTATTGATTTCTGAGTTTGTACTGGGAACATTGTAAACAGAACTTATATTGCGGTTAATTGACATACGAACATATCAACATACACAAAGACACATACATATGTACATTCAAACACTAATGTTTTGTGTGTGTGTGTGTGTGTGTGAAGGTGTGCTTAGCAGATCGTTTAAGTACATTTGCTAATGCGTCAATCGAGGCTATAATAATGAGAGTAATAAACAGTTAGATATAGAACGAGCGAGAGAAAGAAAGAGAGAGCGAAAAACTACAGAGAGCTTAAGTGAATTCAAAGTCAACTAAACTAAACTACAAAGTGGTTTTTTTCTTACTAAAAAAAATATAAGAGAGAGTATATCCATGTAGGAAAAGATATAACAGACAAAACATAACAATTGGGAATTATTTTTGATTAAAATAGCATAAGCTGTTACCAACAGCATAAAGCTATAATTAAATTTTTATCAAAATATTTTGCGCAGGGCAAAAATGCCCGTCAGCAATAAAAACAAATCAACTTGAATTGATGGAACTGAGTGTGGGTATGGGTTTGGGCGGGGAACGGGAAGAGCATGCAATTGAACAATGTGATTGGAACGACGGAGAATAAAACACACACATACACGCACACCTCACATACGCATATGAGCATTATTGCAGTAAATTGAGTGCGAGGGCGTAAGTATAGCGGTTAACTGTGGGGTAAATGTTATAAATTCGAAGAGAATATTATTTGCGTTGAGTGGAAATATTTTAAGTCGATAAGGTATTTATTAGCGCTCTCGATACCAAAAGACAAATATACATACATATGTACGTTTATCAATATACGTATGTATGTACATATGTATGTGTTGCTCATGCGCATATTTGTTGTTTCTTATCAAAATGCCAAACAGCATCCAATACCCATCCATGCCCACACACTTTTCTCTTATATAATCGCAAAGAAGTGCCAGGCGAGTAGAAAGGGAAAGAGAAATACCCTGCGGAACAACTGCTGCCGGCATTTTGAAGGACGTTCGCTGAACTTGATTTCGTTCGTTCGTTAAAGCTCGATCTTAAATTGTAGATAAAGTTAAGGAAGGATGGGCTTTAAACGAAGTGAATAAAAATCAAATACCTAAACTCAACGAAAATTGTCAATGAATTTCAGTCTGTGAGCAAAGGCTAACATTTAACATACCATATTACATACATACATACATACGACTCTCACAATTAGAGACATGCAAAAGTCAACTTAAGGGATAACAGGTGCGCGAAATGTCACTAGTATGCGAGTGTGAAACAAAATGAGTGGGAAAAAAACAGCGAACATGTTAGAAATACAACAACAGTGTGAAACACGAAGCTGACATTACTGTGTGTGTGTGTGTGTGTGTGTGTGACTGCGCACGCAATGTTAAATTGAGAGCGGGCTGGGTTTGGAAAAGAAAATTAATGGGGGGGGGGAGTTGAACTCACCTTCAACAGTTCCTTTTCGATTTCGCCGGCACGTATAACGATCGGACCACGCACCGCATACTCCATTGCCTTGAAATTGGCGTTAATGTTATCCATATTAACGGACTTCATGTCTTGGCTTTTTGTCGACATACAACTGCACAAGAAAAAAAAAAGAACAAAATGAAATTTTTAGCAACACCAAACACTGTTGGAAGCTTTTTGACAGGAAACACAAATATGTACACACGAACGTTAAATTTGCAAATGCACAACACAAAAAGAGAGCACAAACACAAAAAAATATAAATTCTATGCTTGTTGTTGTTGTTGGGGCTACTAACCGAGAAGGAGCGTTGAACGGTGAATGGCTACCACGCGCGTTCAATGTTTCAGCTGGACTGCGGTGCGGCGTCGCTGTCGTTGTGACAGTAGCTGCTGCTGCTGCTGGTGCTGCCGTTTGAGCGCTGCTGTTATTGTTATGTAGAAACGATTTCCAGCGACGTATAACGACGCTTGGCGTTAGCTTACATTGTTGCTGCAGCTGACTGTGACGACGCTCTGCTGGATGTGATGGTTGTTCGCCCAGAGCTCTGCTTGAGCTCGCAGCGACGGCGTTGACAGCGCGCTGGAGCTGCGCCGGATTCCTCAACAGCTGACGACTCATCCTTACGTTTTTGTTTGTCCCTTTCCCGTTAATATGATAACACTGCAATAAAATACATACAAAAATAAATGAAATTAATATAAGGGTTTTTAGTCTGTGCAAAAAGCGAGGGTAGCGCTGTCGCCGCCACCACTGAGTACAGACATAAATGTATAAGAGCGTCTTTCGCTTAAGCTCGATTTATAAGAGTTCGTTTAGGCAAACCAGCTGAGTTGTGCTTATGACTTTGGCATTGGTATTGAATCTTTATTTTCGGGTATTTTTGTTATCAAACCTGATAAGATTAACAAAAGCATTTTATAGCTCGATTCAAAGTGTAGCACCACGAATTTAATTATACAAATGAAAAACAATTAACCGGTTGGCGAAACAATAATTATATATGTATTTATGCGCCGCCAAGACGCAATTATCAAAGAGAAATGCTTGTATGTATGTGTGTGTGTATATATGTATGCAAATATATACATATATCATGAGTAGGCACAAATCCTTTTAGCTTTGTAACGGACAAAGCCGCAAGTATTTTACTCATAATGGCACAATGTGGTCACACTGTTGCTATGACCAATATCGATAGACATCGATTGTTACGATCGATTTTTAAAAAAGCCGGCAAACAGCAGTTGATCATTCGAATGTGTAAAAGACGGCAATCGAGGCTTAGAAAATGAAAACCTTCCGTCCTTATCATCTAGTTGATTTTTATGGTTTTATGTGAATGTAGTTGGAGCACACGTGTGCACAAAAAAGGTGCTATCAAATTGCATGTACTTTTGACATTCATTGAAACCAGACAATAATAAATACGCTTATCAGTGACGTCTCCGATCTCAGCTTATGCTATAGATTTACACACATACATGTGCATGCATGTATGTGGCATAAACATACATATATATAAAAATAAAACAAGGCCTTGCTGGCAATATATGTAATTTTCGATCGAACAATTCGGCGCAATCTGAATTCAAATTGTTTGCCAAAAATCTCAAAAAAAAACATGACATTAATGGGCATAAATAATGATCTCGTGCTACACTTGAAAAAACAAAAAATAGGGGAACTTAAATTGTCTATTGAAATAATTATTCAACTTTTTAAGAAATGATATAGTTCTTGATCTTATCGTATTAAACCGGATTAACGAATTTACCATTAATTTTGCAGTGTATTTTATTTTACGAAAACTGGATCGAGAATTAATTAAGGAATGTATCATTTTGCCTAGATACAGGGTATACAATTAATCGATTATCGATATTTGTGTGATTTGAACTTACGGCCAGGTGCTAAAAAGACGCGTCAATTAACACGATAATTGATATATAAACGTTAACTTATGTTAAGCATAAAGATAACTGTACATAATTATGTTACTAACTCTTAACATGTGTATATGTGTGTGTGTGCATGTATATGGTAATTGCTGATTGGAATTCATGACAACAGGTTATGCAATGGAAAATTGCAATTGCCGCCGCTATGCAGTCGACATATTTCTGTTCAAGATAAGATAAATTCAGAGATATGAAAGATGTTTTCATTTAAACAGCAACAACAACTGCTAATGAGGTGCGAAATGAAGTCCGTTGACACATCAGCAATTTCAATTAGAATTAGTTTGTTTGTTATTGTTATTGTTGTTGGTGCTGTTGCTGGTGCTGCTGGAACGTTAAGCGGCTTGGCTGATTGGGAAAATTGGTGTTGGCGTCGTCAATTCGCACGCTATTCAATTGTGCTTGCTGCGCGGCACGCAAAATAGCAAGCGTATTAAATGTAACTATTTAACGCACATTAACGATTCTCCGTCTCGCACTTTTCACCTTTCTATGCCAATTGCATTATGTACACACAGACACGAACACACACACACACGCATAAAGGTTGAGTTCAAGAGCAGTGTGGCCACTTGGCACCAAATCGATTATTTGCACTTGAAATTCTGCTTTCGAGTCGAAATTCTTTACGCACCTTTCCGACAATTTGGAGTTATGGCTGATTATTTATGTCTTTCGCTCTCTCTCTCTCTCTCTCTCTCTTTACCTCTTTCTCTCGCGAGATTATCTAATATTGCTAGCGAGCGACGATGGCTGGCTGCCTGCTGCTGCTGCTGCGGCTAATTGTCAACTGGCTGAGTTTGTAATCCGTTTTTTTGTTTGTTGTGATTTTGGGGCGTGATATCAAAATTATTATATATGTATATAGAAATATATATATAATTATTAATAAACTTATTGGTGTGTACGTACCCCACTATATACGAATATTTATTCTATGCACATTTAAAATTTGGTCAATAAATTCGCCAAAGTGTTGGTGCGAGCGAGCGAGCGCGTGTGTATGTGTGTGAGTGTCTGTGTCTGACGCTCAACAAATAGCGCCAGTGTGCTCCAATGTTTTGAATTTGCATGCAACTATTAAAACAGCTGTTTTTGCCAACAGAGGCAATGTAGCGTTGCCAGACAGTGTGCATAGCAGCTGGCACACGTTCGAGCGATTGTTGTTTTCAAACGTATCGAAAAGCGATAACTTTTGTGTGGCTTTTATCGTTAGTTTGGAAGTGTCAGCAGCCGTCGCAAATGCACATCACATTTGTTGTTGTTTCGCCGCAGTTCGGACGTGTATTTTTTTAAATGCGGGTGTGCAACGTACATTTATTATTAATCACAATTGCCTTGCCATATATACCAAACTGTTTTGTTTAATTGTTGATCAGTTGTTGTATTGCACAAAAGCACACTTGGCTCACTCCATTGCTGCTCGGCCGACTCCTTTCTCTTTCAATTGCGTCGTCGTTCCGAGTTTCAAAAGCAAAGCAACAAAGCAAACAACTCACAATTTAATTGTAGCTAGCCAAAGCGACGCATATAAATTATATATTCGAATGTAAATATTTCGAAGCAACGCTACAATTTGCAAGAACTTACAACAAATACGGAAAACAAATACAAATACAAAATTAATAGTTTCGAGCGAAACAGGAACCGAACGAAGACAGGGCTGTTACGAGCGCAGGATAATTGACAAAACGTAGTTATTATTTCGTTGTTGTTTTTTTGTTTTTGTTTTGTGTTCGATCGCTTTTGCAATACACGCGAGGTGTGCGCGGCGGTGCGTGCGTGAATGAGTAAGAGTACTTTCGCCAAATAAACGAATCGAATCGACACGAAACGAAAGATAGATTGAAAAATGGCTCCATCTCTGAGCAAATTGGCGCAGAACCGAAGCGCCATGGTCGGTGTGGCGGGCATGTCGGCAGCTATATGGATCATTGCCTATGGCAAAATGTCAAACAACAAGAGGTGAGTTAACTTAACTGTATATGTAACTGCCCGAACAGCTGAGTGCATAATTGTGTGAATGTACAGTATGAGTACAGTATGTTTGTATGTATGTTAAGATAACATTGGGTAAGGTCTTGGCTGCACTCTGTTATGCCTGACATTGAATTATTCAATTTCGATTTATTGAGTGTGCGTGTATGTTTGTTTGCATTTGTTTCCGTGTGTTTGTGTGTTTGGATCGTACGATGTGACGCTGGTGGCGCTTAACTGGTTTGTTTTTTGTTGTTGCTTTTTGCCCATTTTGGGCACAAGGACAACGTTTAAACAACGTTTAAATCGATAGCCGATACCCGGTTTACATGTCCCCTCAGCTGATCGCAATGGGATATTTTCTTTTTGCTAAAAATTTTATCCGGCTCTCGCTTCCGCTCTCTTTCTTTCTCTCTCTCACTTCATGGGCATTTCAGTTATGTTATGTTAACCACCTGTTATGGGTTTGCATGAGGCGTGAGGAGTGTAACTGGTTACTTGGGTAATCCCTTCTTACATCAACACCTTTCACCCCTTTGGCTCTTTATATATTCCTTAAAGCTGTTCGTATGGCTCAACATAATTATAGATTCGAGTAGATTAATTCGTGCCAAGCGCTTTTTTTTTTGGGCTTTGGCACATGTTTAACTTTATCTAATCGCTAGCTGCCGAAATACATTAAGAAACGGAATGGTTCGAGTGAGTCGAGAGACGTTATTCGTTCGGAAATTAACCTTTTGGTCTAATTAATTGAAATTGTGATGGAATTGTGTTGTTTGCCTGACGTTCACAATTAGACTAAGTAGAGTTGATTATTTGATGGAATGTCTGTTAGTTTAGTTATAGAAGACATGGGTGAGGCTAAAAATGCCATTGCTGTCTTAAGTACTTTCCATTAACTTATTGGTTGTCCCGCGATATATTCAAACAATTTATCATGCAACAACAACGTTTCATTGGGTTGGCGGCCCAAATGTTAAGTGAATCAGAAATGTTTCGACACCTTATAAATATTCTACATCGAAATAGATAGTCGAAGATAAGAAAATAAAGTGTTTTTTCTTTCTAATTTATTTTTACTATTACTAAAGGAATACCCCTTATGTGTGTGTGTGTGTGTTTTATACATATGCATTTATGTGCATAATCGCCATTTTGTTTCGGTTTCGGTGCAGTCGATATCGATAACTATTTTCTATATAGGAACCGCAACTCATTCAATTCAGGCCTCCCTATTGGGTTTTTAATTTAACAGCAACAACAACAACATTGCCGTCAACCCCGCTGTTAGGTTATTTCCCCATCCCCTTCGCCAACTTCCACTGCTTCTTCGTTTGCACATTTACACATCGATTTGCATTGTCAATTTTCGTTTAACACCCCTCGAGAGTTGTTGTTGTTTGGTTCGCTGGGTGGAGGGGGGTATTCTATGCAAATTGATGTGCAAAAGTGCAAAAACTTTGACAGCCGCCGGCTAAAATGCAATCGATGTGAATATCTATTTGTATGTATACATACATACATATGTATGTAATTACAAAGTGACATACATACATATATGAATGGCAAGCCACTTTGCCGGCCGCAAAGCGCCGCGCTTTGTTTACATTTCCCAATTTGCATGGGTGAGTAAGTGTGTATGTGTGTGTGTGTGTAAGTGTCGCAAGAGAACTGTTAAAAGAAAAAGAAGAAGCGCCAGCAGCTATAGCCTATAGGCTTTCATAATACATATGCGTGTGTGTGTGTGTGTGTGCAAGTGCAGACGTAATAAACATTATAATGCAATCAAAGACGTCTAGGCAATCGTTTGAAGTTGCGATTTATTGCTGTTTACAGCAAACAATCAGCACAAATACATACAAACACGTACGTATGTATGTTTCTCAAGTGCATTTTGAAGATCACTTGATTCTGAATGCACTTGATATCAATAAATAAAGAGAAAGTTAAAAAGATATTTGTATACATGTATGTATGTATGTATGTACGCTTGTTTGCTTTTAGGAATCTTTGGATTTTGGCACATTTATTTTTGTTGTGTTTGTTTGTGTTCCGCGCCTTTGGATTTCGCACACTCGCCAGAACGAACGATAATTTTTGTTTATCTTTTATCTGGCATTCAACATGTGTGTTACATACATACATACAGTATTTCTTTTTACCGTTGCCGGCTGTTGCGCAACATTTTGTGATCAACAACAACAACAATCGACGCGTGTGTTGATAACGGTAAACGACGTGTATAACAGTTAGTTAGCAGGACTCACAAGCTTAACAGAAACGCTTTCTGTTAACTTGTACCTGCCAACATGCAAAACTGTTAACTAATTGCATATTTTAGACTGAATTTTAAACGCTTTCCTACTCGAACACAATTTGCATAATTGAAAAACAAAAAACCAAAAAAATAGAATACACGATTGACTCATTCACCTGTTTGCGAACACATTTACGATGTAGCTACATTTGAGGCGTGAAATCGCAAAGCATTAATGAATGTAGATCAACATTCCATATGTATGTACATATGTATGTTAGTTTGTCTGCATGTACATATGTATGTGTGCACATAGAAACAACTATTCAACGGTGCCCGAATGAAGCAAAATGTGTAAAGATAACAATCATTTTATCAGCTGGAATGTAATAAATATATATGTCTATTTATAGATAAGAAATTCACAACAATAACAAAAATGGCACCGCTGAACTTTGCACACCCGTTGCCGTTACAAAGGTGTGTGTGTGTGTCGTGTAATCGATAACTCGATTAACCAAACGATTTACTTTACACTTTTTACTCACCTTTTTGTACTCCGACTTGCGGGAACCGCAATGGGCAATAACCAAAGGCCAAATTATGCCAACATTATTTTGAATATTTTAATTTGGAAATTGTGAAAATTTGAACTGATATTACCAAATACTGTTTGTGACATGACACATAAAACTGACTTCTATCGGGATATATGTATATATACATACATATATGTATAATGGCTCACTTAACTGTCAAACTAATATACCCATCTGGAGGTTTGGAATATTTAAGCGGTATATTAAATAAATATCACCTTTGTTGATCATCATCAAATGCGATTGACCGACCTTTCGGACCCGAACACGTGTTATTCTCTCTCTCTCTCATCCCTTTCCCACACACACACACACACACACACATACCAATACATACATTCTCTCAGCAAAAGTTGAAGCTGCTTGCCGCCAACTTAAAAATACATTAGAATAAACACACACACACATACATACATAATTTTGTGCAAGTCATCGCTAATCATCACAAAAGTTAAAGAATGAATTTGATTGCTTGAGCGCGGCGACACCGAAGCAATGCATTTTTGTTTGATACACACACACACACACACACACATATATAGGGTTATAGATAAGCGCCTACAATCCACAATCCACATTCCATACCAAAAACCATAATGAAAAACCTTTGACCGGCTGGCTAAACTGCATCCGCATCCGCAGTCGTGTCATAGAAACCAATTTTAAAAAACAACAACAACAAGCCGAGCCAAATAACCGGTTGCAAAGTCAAGAAGATGTATGAAGAGTGGAACCTCCCATATGACGAACTTCCGTAGAACCCAAACGCCAACTTGATTCAATTCGCCTTTTCTCTATTCGTTATATGGCAGTTTGACTGTTTATTGGTTTTGCTGTTATTATTATAATGATGATGATGATGATGATAATGATCATTAATCATCAGGTCGATGTCTGTCTTTCATAAGCAACCGCAAATAGTAGTAGACCTATCTCATTATAATAATTACCTTTCGACAGATTGAAATTACTTTTTTCCCGTTGCACAATTAAGTTGCAAGTTGCAACATTGACGTCAGTCTAAGGAGAAATTAAAGAGAAGAGAAGATATATAACATTTTTATCGATATCGACGAACCGTCAAAACTTTTGGAATAACAATAGCTTTAGTTCCAAACTAAATCATTGTGAAAAATACAATACATTTTTAGCTTATGTAAGAAAGCCCTTTCAAATAAGACTTATCGACAATTTGGAACTTTATTTATTTGAAATTTCTTTTTTTTTTTTGGAATTTTTCAGAAAGTCTGGCTATGAGGACAAAATTCAGTATACCATATCGGAAAAGAAGGAAAAAGGAAAGTCGAGCAAGGCGCATGTGAATTCAGTATTCTTCAAACAGTTGCGACAACTGTTGCGTAAGTATTACATATTACATTATCTATATACATATATATATATAATATATAAAATTTGTTGCTGGAGTGTTGTGACTCTATAACTCACCAACGGTCCAACCGAATTCGGTGAATTCTTTAGAGTTTGTTTGCATATGTAAAAACTATATAATTTTCTCGTTTCTCATTGTAGCTATACTCGTACCAAGATTTTGGTGCATTGAAACGGGTCTTTTGCTGCTTATTGCTGGCGCCTTGATCGGCCGATCGGTTAGCGATATTTGGATGATACAGAACGCAACCGTTGTGGAGAGCACAATAATACATATGAATCGGGCCAAGTTTAAGACGGCATTACTCAAATATCTAGCAGCATTGCCAGCTGTATGTCAAATTCCCCTTTTTACCCCTCGTACCAACAAAGATTGTTCATTTGTTTCCTCTTTTTTTTAGATTTCTGTTGTTACAAACGTACTGAAATGGAGTCTGGGCGAGCTGAAGCTACGTTTTCGCACAAATCTAACGCATCATTTATACAGTCAGTACCTAAAGTGAGTAGAAAAATCCAAATCCACGTCCTTCACTTGAGAAGATTCAATCTATCCGAATGGAGAGACGGACTTGATATGTATAGACTTTAATATTTGTGTGTGTTTACAGTGGCTATACATACTATAAGATGTCGAATTTGGACAATCGGATAGCGAACGCCGATCAGCTGCTGACAACAGACATTGATAAGTTCTGTGAGAGTGCAACGGATCTGTATTCGAACATCAGTAAACCCGTCTTGGATATCTTCATCTATGTGTATCGCTTGACGGTCAATTTGGGTGGCAAGACACCGTCGATCCTAATGCTCTATCTGCTGTTTGCGGGCGTATTTCTGACACGACTGCGTCGCCCGACGGGCCGACTAACCGTCGAGGAGCAGAAGCTGGAGGGCGAGTTTCGTTATGTGAACAGCCGTTTGATAACCAATTCGGAGGAGATCGCCTTCTACCAGGGCAATGTGCGTGAGAAGCTAACGCTCTTGGCCAGCTACTCAAAGTTGCGCTCCCATTTGCGCAAGTTCCTCGAATTTCGTGTCAGCATGGGCATTATCGATAACATCATTGGGAAATGTAAGTTGATTTGTTGTTGTTTGTAAACCCAAAAGTCAATTACTAATCACTTATCTTTGTAGACTTTGCATCGATTGTTGGCTTCTATGCGGTGTCGATACCCTTCTTCTCCGAGAACCATCCGCTGCTGTCGGGCGAGAAGAGCGGTCAGCGCTTGCAAGCCTATTATACGTACGGACGTATGTTGGTCAAGCTGGCGGAGGCAATTGGTCGTTTGGTTCTGGCCGGCAGGGAGATGTCACGCTTGGCTGGATTTACGGCCCGGATGACCGAACTAATCAAGGTGCTGGGCGATCTCAATAAGGGCACCTACGAGCGTACCATGGTCAATGGCAATAGTATAACCCAAAATGGCACAGCGTCGGCAACCGCAACGGCAACGGCAAATGGCAGCACCTTTGGTCCCAACAAGGGCCTCATGTGCTTTGAGGATAATATTATACGATTCGAAGCGGTGCCCTTGGTCACGCCCAATGGCGATGTGCTGCTCAAGGAGCTGACCTTTGAAGTCAAGTAAGCGTGCGAATTATGCTTGCTCTCCCTTTTGCTTTGATTGGACTTGTATTCGATAGGTCTGGCACCAATGTGCTCGTCTGTGGTCCAAATGGCTGTGGCAAATCATCGCTGTTTCGCATCCTTGGCGAATTGTGGCCAACGTGGGGCGGCAAGGTGACAAAACCATCGCGTGGCAAGCTCTTTTATATTCCCCAGCGACCCTATATGACGCTCGGCAGCTTGCGTGATCAGGTAAAACGAGACAGCCTGTGCTGTAGTTGCGTCTCTTTCTTATTCATTCCATTCTCTCGTTTTTTGATTTGCAGATTATTTATCCGCATACACGCGACGATATGCGACGTTTGGGCAAATCGGATGAGGATCTCTTGCACTTTCTGGACATTGTGCAGCTAACGTATCTGGAGCAGCGTGAGCATGGACTCGATGCGATCGAGGACTGGATCGATGTCCTCTCCGGCGGTGAGAAGCAGCGCATCGCGATGGCCCGACTCTTCTATCATAAGCCCCAATTTGCGATTCTCGATGAGTGCACCAGCGCCGTCTCCGTCGATGTCGAGGGCAAGATGTACAGCTATTGTCGCGAGGCGGGCATTACGCTCTTTACAGTGTCGCATCGCAAATCGCTTTGGGTGCATCACGATTACTATTTGCAGTTCGATGGCCGTGGCAGCTATGAGTTTGAGGCCATCGATCAGGATAAGGAGCACTTTGGATCATAAGAAAAACACACACATTCCCCCCGTCCTACCCCCTTAAATCAATACACAAACAAACAAACACACACACAAATGGAATTTTGGAAACCTATGTTTTGATACCTAAACCAATAGCTATACAATTATATAATATATATATACTGTTATAGCTCTTTTAGTTACTAGCTCTTGTCATAGCACAACAACAAACACACATCCTTACAACTGCTTCCAATCCTAATCCCGATTTCAGATAAATATTATAGTATATTGTGAACTTGCAACTAAACCTTTTGCTCTTTTAATGTTTTTTTTTGTCTTCTTGGCTTCCCTACTTTTGTAATATGTATTTTCCTCTTCTTTTATCTGTTCTTTTGTCGATAGGCTGGTGTTAGTTATTTAAGCTTTTAGACGAACGATCAAAAACTTGAAACTGTCTAGCAAATATTTAGTAAATAAACGAATAAAAAATAAATAATAAAAAAAACTGCGCACAACAAAAACAATAAACACCCCTCATGTATGTATGTACTATATGCAATATTTTGTAATTTATATTTAATATAAATATAATTGTCTATACGAATATTTTGATATTTCGGTTAAATTGGAATTTTAAATGGAAGATTTTTATTAAAGCGAATGCTTCTTGGTGCACATAGTATTTTATGGTGAAATTTGCAGCCGATCATAGTGTATGATTATCCGCTTTCGATTAAAGATGAACCGAGACGACGGCTCACCAGTATGGACAAGTGGGTGCAATGATCATTTTGAATGTTGCTGGTACAGAAGTCGCTGCACTCTTACGCAAAATACTCAAAAACAGGCTGACAGATATTGATGAACATTTTTGCAATTAAATGGGCTTTGTGTTGTGTAAAATAAACGTCTAGTTTTTATTATTAATTATTGTATTTTTTTATGTTTTGCGTTTAGGCTTTTTGCTTTCCATAAGGCTCATTATGGTTTTGCGCAGGTCTTCGGTTTCTTTTTGCTCCAATTCAAGATGCTCGATTTGCTCCTTTTTCTGCTGCAGCTGCGTTTCGAGCACGCTAACAAGATCGTCGCTCTTCTTGCGCGCCTCTCGCTGCTCCTCAAGCGCCTTGTGCGTTTTGGCCAGCTCCAAACTGCGCTCCTCAATTGTCCGTACTTTCTCTTTAATATCCTGCTCATACGCAATCACCGACTTCTTTAGCTTATCGATGCGTGTGCACTAAAAGGAAAAAGAAATACCATTTAGTATACGAGAATTGCTATAAGAGTCAAGTGTTTACATTGTCTTTGCTGAGCGCTTCCAGTTTTGACAGCTCTTCGCTCTTGGCATTCAGTTTGGTGCGCAACTCTTCGCTGTCTTTTTCGAGGTTGGCAATTTCCGATTGTTTGACCACAAGACGACGTTCGCTAGCTTGGAGCTGCTCCGACGTTTCCGACCAGCGCTTAAGCAAATCGCTTAGATTCGTTTTCAACTGTCCCGCCTGCCCCTTGAGATCCTTGCACTGTGTTTGCAAACTAAAACAACAACAACAACAACGAAAAACATTACCCAAGGCAATCAAATATTTCGATTCGTGCTCAACTTACCGCTCCTCGCTGATAAGCAGCTCAAAGTTTTTGGTCTGAAAACGTTCGAGCTCGGCACTTTGTACATTTGCCAATTGCGTGCCGTTACTGAGCTGAGCGCTCGCCTGCTCCAAACGCTGCTGCATATGCTGCATCTGCAGGCTCAAACTGTCGATGCGATGCTTGTATAGCTCAATCACCTGCGAAACTGGCGACGATTCCAACTCATTGCGCTGCAATGTATTCTGAATGCTTTCGATCAATGTATTCATACGCTGTCCCAGTTCCTTGTCAATCAACGTGCGATGGCTCTTGAGGATTGCGCTTAAATTTCGCCACTGATCAAAATCATTTGTTGTTGCTTTTGTCGTTGTTGTAGTTGGTGTTGCATTTGTGCTGGACATAAACTGCAAGTGGAAAGTGTTATTATTATTAAGTAATAAGGAGACAATTAGTTTCTACCTTGGCCACCGCTGCCCGGGGAAAATGCTCGAACTGTGCTATTTGCAGCATGGCGGCAACGAGCTGCTCATCGCCACTGAGCATAGCACGGGCCAAGGCGTATTGCAGCTGAGGCTGTTCGAGCAGCGAACAGCACTTGTCCAGATACGCCTTCTTGGCAATGCTGGCAAAGTTGAGCAACAGCAGCAAGCAATAGACAGACTTCTCCACTTCCGTTTGGACGAGCGTTTGGTGGCTAAGCATTTGCGGCAGCAGCGTTAGCGGCGCAGCGAGAATCTTATCGAAATATGATTCGGATATTTTGGAGAGCACCAGTTTCTCGGTCTTGGGTTCGCGCAGCAGAACGAGCAGCAGCCGCAGAATGGCAGTCACCTGGGCGGGCTTTGTGTCGCTTTGCTCGGCGCTGTTGACCAATTTGACAACGTTGGCGGGCTCGCGTGCTATCAGCTGGGCGACAGCAGCACGTTTGCCCAGACGCAGCAGCGACGAAAGCAGCTCAATGGCTGCAACGCCGCACAGCTCCGATTCCAGCCAGTCACACACAAGCTCGTACAGTCTGGGTGTAATGGCATCCAAGCTGATCATGCTATTGTTCTCGGACAGTTGAACGATGTGTGTGATGAGTGTGAAGATTAGCTCCATGCAGTATTGCTGATGCTTGCGCGCATCCTCATTGGAATCATCCATCTGACGACGTGCCTCAATTTGCTAAAACAAAGCGCAACAACAAAAGTGATTTGATTTGATTTGTAAACCTTTGATCTAACTTACATTTAATAGTCTTTCGATATCGGAACAGAAATTGTCATAGCTGAGCATGGCACTTTGGAGTCCGGCATGGCATTGGGCATCTAGCAGGAAGTCAACAATGTGCCGCAGCTGTGGCACGTGCCACTGCTTGAGGCAGTCCTCCATGCCGGCAAAGGCAGTGCGCAAAAAGGTGTGCAGCTCCCGCTGCTCCAGCATCTGAACATCCTCTGAGAGAATGATGAGCATCTTGTAGGCCAGCAGGCCAAAGTTTTGGATGCGACGACTGAAACTGGAGATGTTGACGCTGCGCAGAAACAGAAAGAGCACCACAAAGTTCTTGTAGCACAGATTGACAAGGATTGAGAGCGCCAAAAGGGCCGGGGAATTGTTGACATCCGCCGAATCGGGATCCTCATCAATGCTGTGGACAAGCTCAACAAGATGCTCGAGCAGCACAGCCAGATACGGCTCCTCCCATTCTATGCGTATGCCATAGGTAAGATCCTGCAGCAGCAGCAACAAACGTTGCACACGCTCCTCTCGCGTCGTACGCTTGAGCAGATAGCTCAATAATGGCACATAACAAAATTTTTGTACAATGGCTCTGCGTGCCTCCAGGTTGCGACAACAGTGCTGCAGCAACGATACACAGCTCCACAGCGCATCGCCGTCGCTGTCCAAGCCACTCATCAGTGCATGCAGCTCCACAAAGAAGTTTGCCAACTCCAAATTGCCAGATTGCGCATAACAATGCGGCGGAACTTTTGTCCCCAACAACGTAATGCTTCGTTGAAGGTGCACCAGTGCTTCGTCCGATCTCAGTTGATGGTATGCTGCGGATTGGGTGCTAAATTCACGCACATAGCTAATTGCTTGCGACAATTCGGCATCCTGTTGCGGTTGCAACAAATGCATTGTCGAGTCGACATTTTGATTGTTGTTGTTGCTGTTGGTGCGATTGCCGCTGCCGCGACTTCTTGCTGTGGACATTGCTATCAATAACGATTTAAATCCATAAACACAACAACTTGCACAAAAAGTCTTATTTTTTTCGTTCGGTGGCGCGGCCTTTTATTCGAAAGTTGTTTGACGCGTCGATTCTGTTAGTGTTAGTTTACAGGGGACTTCTCGATTCTGTTAGTTTCCAGGGGACTTATCGATTCTGTTAGTGTTAGTTTACAGGGGACTTCTCGATTCTGTTAGTTTACAACCAAACTGGTATTCTGACTGAAATAAATAATGTTGTTTTGTATACGGTCACATTTGACTTTAGTGTTTAGTTGATTTTAACTATTCACAGCTGACGGAGTGAGTGTGCGGGCGGCGGGCGCTACAGATTTTCGGTGTTATTTATGAAATTATTTTTGTTGTGTGTCTGTGTCTTCTAATAAAACGTGAAGTTCTTGTGTATTAAAAATAGCATATACACTCTTTATATACATATATTAAATGCAAATATTTATGCTTGACGCAAACGGTGCTAACGAAGGTATGAATATTCATTTATGTATAAATTGGTATTGGTGCTGCTGCAGCGGCGCGGTTGTTGTTTTCCGCATAGTTTTTCTGCATTCATTACTCAATCTTTATATTAACTTCTGTAAGAACGAACAGCAGCAGCAGTGAATGGTTAATTTGTATAGATGTATGTATGTGTCTATGTGTTTTTGTATATGATTGTTGATGCTGCTGCTGCTGCCGACGCCAAACAGCGAAACTGCCTTTTATTCTCAATTAAGTGCCATGCAATTTACGCACATAATTTGATTTGTGTGCGCTTACAAACCACATACACACATACATATGTACATACATGTAACATATTTCTATTTCTGTGTCCCATCAATTGCGAAATGCGCCCAAAAATTTCTTGTTTTCACTCAAAACTCGATATATGTATGTATTTATTTTGTGTATGTGCTTTTGTGTGAATGCATGCATTTGTTTTGCTGCGGGGAGGGGGGAAGAGCGTATGAACGGGATATGCGAGCGAGAGTTTGTTAGAAACAAATGCTGTTCTTGCTCTCTCTGTCTCTGTCTGTCTGCCCTTGTCACGAACTGCAGTTAATAGTTCTTTGTTATGCACTTGCCAAAACCATTACCCCCTCCCGCCCTGCACTCATCATCTTCTCCTTAATTTTCAGCGCCCAGCTGCAAGATTTCAAAGAGTGCAAGCTGTGTTGGGTTTCTTTTCGATGACTCAAAGTCTCTTTCTCTCTATGAATGACAGATTTTATGTGTGTGTGTGTGTGTGTGTTTGTGTGTATTTCTGTCTTGACTATTTGGCCTGCATTATCGGATGTGCGATTAACACCTAAACCCCCCGACTCTTATCACCAAAGGCAATAAATAATAAACCAAAAAGTACCAAATAAAAATGATGCTGTCTGTCGGCTTCCTCTTTCATATTTTGTTTGTTTGTTTAAGGCGCAAAGAAAACTAAATAATACCCTGCGAATCGAAGTTTCTCATCCGCCATATAAAAAGATTCTTCTCCGATTCCCTCAAACACTTGATAAGGCACGTTATCTGATGTTAAGTGATATAATATGTTATTGACCCCATTAGTCACATTTTTCTTCTCTTTTTTGTGCCCATTAGAAAGGGGGAAAACCTAAACGAAAGCCCAAAAACTTTAACAAAAGAGATTATACAAAAAGGCAGGGTGTTTGGAGTGCGGTGCGGTAGCAAGCTCTTTTTAATGAATGCTTCTGGTTATTAGCTCGAATGAAATATTTATTCGCAATTTGCCTAGATAAGAAAGTTTGGCTAGAGTGCTAAACAAACCTTTGATTATTAACCTGTTCAGCAAATTGGGTTATAATTAGGGATTGTAATAGCGATATTTGCCATATGCGATATTTGCATGTAGTAGTTGGCGTTAGCGAGCGATCACTGTACCCTCCAAAGACCTGTTTTGTTTTGGCGCTAAATGAAATCAAGATTATTAGGAAAGTTGTTTGTGGTACTTTTGGCACTGGCTGGTCGAAACAAAGAAGGTTAGCAAGGTTCGTGTAGGGTATACAAATTAAAAAGTAAGCACATCGAGGAGTGCTCGATGTTTGTTTACTTCCCCATTCATCTGATAATCAATAGCCCGAGCTGTGTATGCAAAAAGAGAAACTTGAAACGTAAACAAATTCAACTTTATTAGGAGCGTCGCCAAAAAAACCTAAAGAAACTGAAGAGAGAATCAACAGAGTGCGCAGCGCTTGTTCGTTCGAATATAACTATATATATATATATATATATATATATGAATATGAATCACAAAGTTTGGAAATGCCCGGCAAAAAAAGAACCAATATTTGTAGCTGCTGGTCAATTGATTGAAAATGTCGTTGAGTATGAGTAATAAAATGCAAAAATATATTATTAGCTTTTGCCCTGATTTGTCGTCTTACAACTCTTTGTTATCCCAAAACTTTCATGGCCCCGAATAAGTGAAAGAATGCCTGAATATTCCCCAACCATTCTTCAATCCCCCTAAAAGATTAATCAGGGGAAAATAATCTTTTTCAACTTGCTGGCTTAAATATTGCCTACGACATTGAAAAATAACTTGACTTTCGATTAGTATAGGAATCGGTTCAGTAGATCCAGAGATTATCGGCGACAACCTACAACAAACTTAAGCTCCGTTCGACAAAAGTAAAAAAGTTAAATGTTATTTCTTTCCCCCCCCGCAAAATAGAGAGGAAGAAACGATAAAATTGATTGATTGTAAGTTGTGTGGTAATCGAGAGAGAATGAACAAGGCTGGCAAGCATATACAGAGCGGCGGAGGAACAGCTCTAATCAGCTCGCCACTGCTAGGATCAGCTGGTGGTGTTGGCATTGGCGTCGGCGTGGGTGTAGCAGGCTCACCGGCTGGCATAACATCACTTGGTAGCGCCACCAGTCCCATGAATGTGTTCAATTCAATAATGAGCTTCCTGCCGGACAATCGGCCCATTACCTCGCTTCACATCGTCGAAGACTTTGAGCGGTAAGTTTGGGCAACGACGACGACGACGACGACGATGAAGTGCATCGAGTTTTGTCCTTTTTGCAGCTGCCCGAAGAACTTTAGTGCCATTAATCGGACATACGATCAGGATGCGGACGCGGATCTGTGGCGTGAAAATAATCTGCTCTTTGGCAGACAGACAACACGCTATCTCTGCCTCTCCAAGTCGGAGGGACTGCCCGAATATGTTGTCGAGACACTCAAGTAAGATTTTCACAAAAAAAACAGTTGCTAAGGCGCCCCGCATACTCACCTTCTCACAATTCTCGCTTACCCTTTCGGCAGAGTCATTGCGGAGAAGGTGCCGCCGCCAAAGGAGTTCTCGCTTATCTCTCGCACTGCCGACAGCGACCAGAAGGCGTGGCGCAAGCGTCAGATCGCCTACAAGTTGTCGAAACGCGGCACTGTCACCCAAGCGGTGACCGATGTCATACTCTGCTCCAAGCTAAAGATCGCGCCCGATGGCTTTAAGCTAGCTGGCGACATAAACGGTGTCCTTGTCTGCTATAAGACGGGTGCCATTGCCATTCGGCTGCCGCCACCAATTCCGGGCATCAATGGCACAAATGGCAGCAATGAGGTTGAGCAGGCACTCAATCGTCTCAATTTGCATGGACAGCGTGCGGGCGCCAGTGGGCGTGGACCGGTAAGTGAAGAATTCAATATTATTTGGATTTAAATCTCAATTTAATTATCGTTTGCAGCTGCCGCAATTACCTGGAACGAACGAACATCATGATTATGAGGAGATACAGGCGCATTATCAAATTAATTCGCCACAGCGGCCGGCGCCGCCACGGCCAGCGTTGTCAGTAGCCAATAGTACAGGTCGCGCTGGCTATGGCGGCACTGGCACTCTCGGCACATACACTGAACTCGAAGGTGTGCCCTTCATCTTGCATCCAATGCTGCAGCGCAGCCAAACAACGACTGAAGCAAGTTGCTTTTCGTTTTTTAAATCCACAATGTTATTTTAATAGTATTATTTTCTTGTTTCTGTTGTGCAGTTACCAACACTGCCCGACATCGCAACACTGCTGAAATCGTTGGACTATGACTTCCAGCTGGAGCGCCAGATACTCTGCACCATGAAATCTTCAGCATCCAAGAATCCATTCTTCAAGTAGTTGGGAAAAAAACAAAACAAAAAAACACCCAACAAATCTTACTCGCATGTAAATGAATCGAAAAAAACGAGTCGCATTTTGTACATTTTTGGTTTTCAGTTCAATTTTGTTTTTTAGACAAAACCTCAGACCCAATTGTGTGTATAGATTCCTGTGCCTTCAATATATATATATATATATGTATATGTTTGTGTGTGTGTGTTCAGTTTTTATATACTTATATATACACATTAAACCCAAGCATTGTGATCGTGAAACGTATAAGTTTGTCATTATTATTATTATGCCCAAATATCTCAACTGTATACACAATTAATATACATACAACAATTCCATGTACAACAATCCCTGAATGAATACATATATATATATACTTACAACACATTATAATTATTTAATAACTTAGTAATAATGTTAAAAATCGAAACAAGTCAAAGCTGAAATCAGCTTAAGTATTCCTTTACAAGGCAAATACAAATTGTGTAGGCTAAATTTACCAGTTGGTATTTTAATTATAAAGTACATCTTATATAGTACATGGATCCTTAGCTATAGAGACGCGTAGACTGTACGTATAAATTTATCTATATATATATGTTAAACAAATCATAGGCTCTTACGCCCCTACGCCCCTCCCCCACATGGCACATAAGAATAGTATCATATAATGTTATGCAGCTGTTTTTGAAATACAAACAAATATTATATACACAATTATACATACTATATATAAATAAATTATAGTATATACTCGTACTCATGCAATATGTTTATCGCATGGATATCTGAACCTTTTTTTTTTGGATGAACAACATAAAATCGACAGTGCAATCGAATTCAAGGACTTCTCTGTATTTTTGAAATCATACTCTCGAGCTTCATTGCAGATGGCTCAAGGGAGCTTGGATACCATAATAATACTTTATCAAACTTGAACCTCGAATCAAGAAACTTGAGTTCTTGAAACGCGCATTCCCAAAACATTAAAGATTCCTTGCAAGCACTTGGTTAATTCATATTTTAATGAAATTTAACTGATTAAAAGATATTTCTGTAATTTATTGATGGCAAATCGAGATATTCTAAAGCAAAGTCGCGCCGGAACACCTGATGTTGTTTTGGTAATTTCATTGCTTAATTTGTTTTGATCAAAATTCCTTAATTCCTCCCTCTTTAACTCTTTTTGAGGGTGCGTTTTATCATAAAAAAATGCTTAAGAAATTATTTGTTGCTTTTGGTTATGTCTTATCGCATATTTCGTTACCGTACCGTACCGTACCGTTCGACGCCGAAACAAGAACAACACTTAATATAATAAAGAGCGAAAAATAAATTACTGAAAATCCGACTGAGTATAATAACCTTTTCTTATGAAACTCCTCTAGTCAATTGAAATATATCAAGAATTCGAATGGTTTTCTTGTATTTTTTTGTAGATCAATTTCATTTGTTTTTATTTGAAAACGATGTTTTCTTAAGTGTAATTATATAGACAATTATTTTAGGGTCACATGGAGCGAGCTTCCATTGTGGTCATCTGTTCACCCGGTCATCTTCTTCGTTGGTCGTTGTCTCAGAATAGGTTGTGAAATAGTAGATCCGGTTGCGAGAGCGTCTTCTTCAGATTGCGGATGCTTAAGCGTTTGAGTCCCCGATCGGCCGTACATCTGTGTAGTGGTGGGGGGGTGTAGAGACGACAGGGATTGGGTGTTGTTTTGGGGGAAAATGACTTTTAGTGTTGAACGTTCTTTATTCGGCGACGCGTGCTACTAGCTGAGGGGAATACCAACACCGAACCGCAACACCAGAGGCAACAAAAGCAAGGGGTGGGGGGGGATAACGGGTGGATGATGGATTGATGGACGCTCCACTTACTCGAATATGCGATTTTGGTATTCAATCATGAGCCGGGCGCAATCGGCCAGCATTTCGCCCTCGCGCAACAGCGCCTGGATGTCGTTGATGTGTACGCCCTGTGGCACTGTGTGGAATATCGACGGTGTTATCGATATCGATAACGTCTCGGCACTAATCTGCTGCAACGGTACCTTCGTTAACCTAAGCGGGGGACAATCAGCAGTGAAAGAAGAAAGAATTCGTCATAAGCTCACCGATTGAAATGGGCAAAAAGATAATCCATTGTGTCCCGGTTGATCTCTGGCAGCGAGCGTACCAATCTCTTGAGTGTGTCCAGTTTCAGATGCAGCTCGGTCAGGACTAAAATAAGGACAAAAATATGAATGAAAATTGCCTTTTCGATTCGGAATTCAGAAAACTTACGCCATTGATTTGGCGGGCCGATAAACGTTTTGGCTTCATTGACGCTGATCAAGGGACTTTTGATTTCGCGCAGAAATAGCTTGAGGACGCCGGTTAGGGTGTGTATGTCGACGTCGGGCTGACGCAGTGCATCATAGTCGTTGGCATCGATATTGAAGCGCAACGTTTGAATCTTATTGTAGTCGCCGCACTGCCGATAAATGCCCTCCACCGGCTGGGCGGAGCGCCGGTACTTCGACTCGATCAGATCACAGCAATCGATAATAATGCGCGGAACTGTGCGATGCTGGTCGTGCTTCAACACCAGCTCCAGCTCCGTATCGAAGCAGTTCTCGTCGAAGAAAATGCGCTTCTCGCGCAGCGTTTCGACGCTGGGACGACTTTTCCACCAATTGGACAGATTCATCCAGGCAGCAAGGCGGGACGGACGCACTGGACTAACAGCCGGATTGGGCTTGGGCGTGTGTGCCGGCACTGGCGGTGGCGGTGGCTGTGCCCGTAGCTCCAACATCTGACGGCTAAGCTCCGACAGCTTTAGCTCCAACTCCTGGCTGTGTGCGGCCTGCGCCTGCAGATCCTGTTCCAGCGTATGCATGCGCTGCTTGAGATTATGCCAGCGCTTGACGCAATACGGACAACAGTTGGCGTTGGAGTTGCTGGCATTCGGATTCGTATTCGGATCGAGACTTGTGTTCGAGACCAGCACCGTGGTCGTCTCGTCCAGAAGCAGGCGGGTCAAATCTCTGGTGCTGCTGCTCTTGAGCAGCGCCAATTTGTTGGGTTTGGTGCGAAGTTCGCGCAGAAGGACCACAGCCTCGGGCCGACCACACTGATCCACATTGTTGCTCGAGCTGGAGGCGGTCGAGCTGTTCGTACGATTACTATGATGGCCACCGGATGCAGTCAATGGCGCCACTGACGACGGCGTTGACGTCACGCTGCGATCGCGAAAGCAATTCATTAATCGCTTGGGTTGCGACGTCGTCGTCGTCGTTGGATGGCGACGCTCGTAGGCAACGTAACCAGCTGCCCCAATAATCATATGCGCCGAGTCTGGCGTCCCGGGCGTAACTGGAAAATCTCTAGATCGCGCCTGCTGCGGCTGCGGCTGCTGCTGCATCGCTCAAGATTTCGATATCGAGTTTCGAGTTCGACTTTGTTTCGTTGGGGGCTCAGCTGCAGAGCTTATCAGCTCCTCCTGACGGCAGCGCCGCGGTGCGAAACTATGGAGAAGCGAAAGAGAAGAAGAAGTCATGTAAATGCGAATGAAAATAAAAATCTTATTACAACTTATTGCTTTGTTGCACATGCTACAGTGAAGACTAACAACAATTACAGTCCAACTTCCATATAACGAACGTTTTTTCTCTGTCCGCTCAAGATTCGTTATATGGAAGCTCGACTGTATGAAAGTGTGAATTTAAACCTCTTCTCTTCACTTCAGCAAAGAATCGTCCAAAGTGCCAATTTCCGTTTGTTTGTAACCTGACACCACTGTGCCAGAAGTCAATTTGTTGTTGTTGTTGTTGTTCTGCCCAGATGGCGATCCCCGTCCGCTTTGTTGTCCAGAAATAGTAGTAGTCCCAACTATGACGCAGCGGCATCCAATTCCGATTTAAATTCACATGCAGCTCCGATTTCCACACACACAGCACTCGCCTCCCCCGCCCGACTCGCCGAATCAAACTATTCGAATCACAATCATAAAAGAATTAAATGAAACGAAAGAAATAAATAAATAATTTATGTGTGCGTTCTTATCATCGGAATGGGGTTCGCTTCGTTTCGCTTCGGAGCTCACAACTTTTCGCTCTTGATAAGATAAAAACCGGAGAGAGAGAGAGAGAGCGAGTGAGTCGAACCTAACCGACTGACCTACACCCTCTAAGAAAGGGAAGAAAAAGAGAAGGTGAAGAACAGACAGACAGACGGAGATTGCGTTATCGCCACGTCGATTTTGATCCTGATCAAGAATGTATATACTCTATAGAGAGAGAAAGAACCTTGCAGTCGAACCTAACCGACTGACCTATACCCTCCAACAAAGGCGAAAAAGGGTGAAAAAAAAGAATGAAAGACAGACGGACGAAGATTGCTGTATCGCCACGTCGATTTTGATCCTGATCGAGAAGGTATATACTTTATAGAGAGAGAGAAAGAACCTTGCAGTCAAACCTAACCTACTTACTTATACCCTCCAAGAAAGGGAAGAAAAACAGAAGAAAAATGAAAGAAAGACAGAGGGAGATTGCTTTATCGCCACGTCGATTTTGATCCTGATCAAGAATATATATATGTAGTACTTTATGTGATCGGAGATGCTTCGCCGTACTATGTTGAGTTTTATTTAAATCAAAATCGTTAATAATCATTATTTTTGAGTGCTATTTTTAAAATCAAAAATTGAGTCTTATTTTTAAGATCAAAAATAATGATTATGCTCTATAAGATTCATACATATGTAAAAAATCAAAGATTTTCAAATCAAGGCGGATATGCAGAGATAATGCAAACACAACAATTTTGATGTGAAATATTTGTTTTATAGGTTTTTGTACTTATTTACGATCCCTGCTTTATAGCTATTAAAGTCGAAGAACTTCCATAAGAATACAGAATGGATTTTGATTGAACCAAATTAAAAGGGTTCAGGAAATGAATTCGCAACTTGGGAAACTTCGAAATACGGAAGCTCGTTTTAGCCCTAACCAAATCCATTAATGTCGCTAGTTATTACAATTCGTGGGGCAAATGCTGACTGTGAAATACTCTCGAACATGATTATATAGTTATGCATAAAGTTATTCAATTCACCCAGCCCAACTCGATGCCAAGTCGATTGAAGATTACTTTGGCTAAGGTTCTGGACAGAACAGAGAGAAGAGGCCTTCAGTAAAAGCTTCTATAAATTAGAATAATCAATTCGATTGAGTTTCAATTCGATTTCTTACTTGATTCCTTGAAGCAATCCAGGCTGCAATTAAGAAGCTCCAACTGCTGTTGGTGGCACCAGTAAAAAGGCTTTTTATTCTTTCTTCGGCATAGGACGCACCAAGGAAGTTGTACAAAGTAGTTCCAAGGAGCTTCAGTTACTTCAGCTGGTGATCCTTCTTTAGTCGTCGCTGAACTTGGGCAACCTTTTGCCTCCATTTTGTTTTTGCAGGCATCGCCGCGTCCTGCAGATTGTTGTCCCAATGCAAGGTGCGATTCGGACGCAGCTAGAACTGTTTTTCGATTGGATTGGACATTTAGCAAGGTCGCAAGTTACGCCAGTGGAACGCTTACCTCGGTTTTCCATTTTTGTTGCAATCGAAGGCAGCGATGCTGCCAATGCTCCTTGCCCGCAAGCGCTTCTATCAAGTGTTCTTTCAAATCCCGCAAACTGGTTGTCTGCTGCGCCTCCGTGCTCTGCCACACAATGTTGCCGCAGCGCCCAAACTTTGGGATCGTCATTTTCCCTGCTATTTACATAAATTTCTTAATTTTGTTTTAAAAATTGATGCAGCAATTCGATAATTGCAGCGCATAAAAACTATCGATGTTTAGTTTGCTCAATTGGTAATCGATATTTGCAAACAAGGGGCACTAATGTGCACTACCCAACACTGCACTGCGCGCACTTATTTGCATTTAAACTTCAATTTTAAACTAAAACGTTATTCCTGTTTATTTTTGATTATAATATTCTTTGGTATTTCAAATATCAATTTAATTAACAACGAAGACAGTTGCAATTTCAATATGACGACAATAAATCTGTAAACTGGTGTTTGTCGTAAATTTTGGCATCGAAAGTTTGTAGAAATTTGTTGATGTTGACGGACGTTCTCTCTTTCACACGCTACTGCAACTTTCATGGGCAAGGGTCTTAAACTGTGGGTCAAACAACACACACACACATACATACATACATACAAACGTCTCTGCTGTTGGAGGCGTTGACAGAGCGTCGCGACGTTTTCGGTGTTGACCGTTGCGGTCACCTGTTACTTTCACTGCGCAGCAGACGAACAAGTTTTGTCCGTTTGTCCATCTGCCCATTTGGCCAAACAATGCCAAGTTATTAAAATTACCAAAAACAACGCGTCTACATCGACAGGGCAGGGCAGCCAGCCGGGCAGCATATCGATTTATTTTATACCCTGTACATATATCAAGATTTCTTCGTTAAGTTTGGTCTAATAATGGGGCATTTGATAGTCGGTCATTTGGTTGGTATTTTTGATTGCCACTTGGCCTTACCAATATACTATAATCGCATAAATTAGCGATTCTTCTGCAATGGCAATGGCCAGCGGAAGTCTTTTCACTTGCGCAGCTCTCACTTTCGTTGTCGTTTTTGGTGATGTACATACATATGTATACATACATACACACACACACACACACACGTATTTAGTTTAATAATTTGTGCTAAAATGTGAATTATAGTATGGCCCCCATCGCCGCCGCATGCATAACAATTTAGTGACAACAACAACAACAACAAAACTTGACGCTGTGGAATGCAAACAGCATGCGAAAAGAAAACAAAGTATTTGACAAATTGACTGAGTGACTGACTGACTGGCAGGCAGGCAGGCACAGACATGTTTTGGCCAGCCAGAGCCAACAGCGAAAACAACAATTGAGAATTGCCTGTCCTGCATGTGTCGATTTGTTGTCACTTATCTAGGCAATTCTCTGGTATTTCTCTATGCATACACACTAAGCTAAGCTCACACACACACACACAGCCATGCACTCACTCTTCGGTTTAACGAGCGCGCCTAAAAATGCAATTGAGAGAAGCAAAAAACCCACGCAATAACAAAAACCCAAAATAGAAGACAACTTATACACAGCCGATGAAAACAACAACGAAACGGCATGCCAATGCCAAATATACACACATGCACACACACACATGCACACCACCACTTGCTGTGCTCTATCTTGTTGCTTACCTGCGCCGACGTTAACGTCGACAGCGCAGTCGCAGCATCTCTTACTGCACACAGCTGCACCGCTATTGCATTATTTGGCTCTACACTGAAACGAAATAAAAAAAAGATGGCGAATATTTTTATGCAGATTAATAACTTCTTTTTTCTTTCATTGTTGGCGTTAACAGAAATTATCATAATAAGTAACTATTATTTACGATAAAAAAAAAATAAAGTGTATTTTATTGCAGTGTATTATTTTATGTAGCCGTCTTAAACAAGAAAATATGTATGTATATCAACAGGCTGCTACAAGCCCAAAAACAAAAAACAACAACAACAACAACGACGATCAACATATTTTTGCTTTTGTGATTTTCTTCTTGTTTGCAAGTCGTCGCTGTTGTTGTTGTCCAGCAGGTAGACGAGCCGGGTTTCGTTGCATTTCGCAGCGCTGCTGCTGCCGCTGCCGCAGCTAGCGTCGACGTCGCCGACCGTTTCGTTTTCTGAGCTAAGCTGTTGAAACTTGGCTCAAGAGTTTTGGTGTTCAGTCCGCTGGCGAACGTTGTCTTGAGCGCAGTTTGCCGTTGTCGTAACACGCATTAACAACAACAACAACAACACCAACATCTCAACGTGTTGCGCGCGCGTGTGTGTGTGTGTTGTTTGTGTGTCTGTACATACAAACATAGATCGTTATTGGTGTGTGTCGGTTACTGTGCCTGTCTTACTTCTTGGCTGGCCCCCGTTCACGTTCCCATTCCCGTTTTCGCCCGCCTTGCTTGCTAAATCTTAAAAACACATCGTCGTCGTTGTTGTTGTATATTTTTTTTCGAGTTTTTTTTATTGTGTCGCCGCAGCAGCAGCAAACTGGTTGCTGGCATAAGAAGCAGCCGCAGCAGAAGCTAGCATAAGTAGCTAGCTGTGAACAACAACAACAATAATAATAGCAGCAGCAACAACAACTACAACCGTATATTTTTTGTTTGCTGCTTGGAAAAACGTCGCAACCACAAAAAAAAAGTAACCGTTTAGCGGCTGCAGCATCCAAAGGAGCACACTTAACAGTAACAGCAACAGCAGCATTAACAGAGCAATAACAGTAGCTGCTACTAGTTGCTCAAAATTGAATTGGAAAAAAACAATAACAACAACAAAGATGCCCTGCTCGGCCGTAACGCTATCAATAGCGACAATCTGTGCGATTATCGCGACAGCGCTGCTCGCGATCGCCTTCTCCACAGACAATTGGCTGCACTATGAAGTCAGACGCAATCAGATACAGGTAAATTTTCAATCTAAAGTGTCAACAAAATGACGTTATAAGCAGATATGCATTTTTGTGTGTGTGTACGTATTTATTTCACACCCCCGTCAAGTCGACGTTAGAACAATCAAGCCAAGGCCTTGTCATACTAGAAAAACCAACAAAAACGACATATGCACTGCACTCTGCTCGGCAGGCAACAATTTAAAGCAGAAGCCGAAGACGATCTAAAAAGCCGAAGTCAAAATGGATGTCGAAACCATGGCACATTGGGCAAAACCACTTGAGAAAAAACAGCAAATAAAAAATCACATGTGGTCACTGTCCAAATGAGGGAAAAACAACAATAAAAAAAAATAAATGATTTAAAAATATATAAACATCTGAAGATGTTATTCCGTTATTTAAGTAAACCACACTAACAATCATGTATTAACTTAAAGATCATATTCTCGATTCGCCCCACTGTACCTGTGCATGCTGCTTGCCTGCAACGGTCAGCGTCGGCAGAGGCAGCGGCAGAGCCTCAACATTAACAGTAACAGACACGAGTGTTGTTGTTGCTTAGCTTAGAGCTTCATACAAACATACCGTAGAAGAAGAAGATAAAATAAGGGCATGGCGCAGCGTGTGAGGCATACGAAAAGAAGAAAGGTCGAAAGCAAACGGTGCGATCGGCGCGCATGTATTGTTGATCAAAGAGTCGGGCGGGCGGGCGGGTGGTCGGTCAGACAGTCGGGCGGCTGGGCCGTCGGGCCGTTAACGCTAAAACTTTCTACGCGAGCGCTTAGCCAAGCCAAGCCAAGCCAAGCGACGCGCAGCTAAAGAAGACGATAAAGGAGACGTCGAACAAGAAGAAGAAGCAGCAATTTCTCATTTTTTTTTTTGCATTTAATACACACGAACAGCCAGCCAGCAGGTGGGGGTATTTTGTGGGTGCAGCTTAAAGTAGAGAACTACTCATAAAGAGTGCGAGAGAGCGCCAAATTATCATTTATGAACGAATGTGCATGTGTGTGTGTGCGCATACCTCACATACCAAAATAAAAAGAAACAACAACTACATAAATAGCAGCGGCGGCGTGTGCTGAAAATATTTGCACGTTTTTGGTGCTTAAAATGTTTGTATGTATGTATGTATTTGCTGTGGTGCGCTTGCTTAAAGGTTAATCCTAGCACTGTGCGAGCGAGACAGCAGGAGTGGTGAATTTATTTGATCTGCGCCCAGCAGGTACAACATGTATGTATGTATGTATGTATGTGTTAAGTATGTGCACAGCGTATTATTATAAAACCCGAAATGAATTAAAATGTTTCGGACGCTGCTCTCTTTCGTCTCGACTTAACCCATGACCAAATGCATTGATACGCCTCAAATTGCTGGTAGAAAGAGGAAATGCAAGTTAAAGATTTTCTCATATACCCTGTAGCCACATAAGCTTAAAGGAGGGGTATATCTAATCGTAAAATAAATCAATGGGTATCGGACTAGTCGTGCAACTTTATTTTTTTGCAACTTACAGTTTCTAATTAGCCAAGCAGCCTGTACTTAAAGCCCAGCACCTACACAAAGAGAAGAATTCTAATGAGACTTTTTCACTTCCTACTGTGCCTCTGGCCATTTTCAACACTAATAAAACAAAAACAGAAATGTATTCGTCGTTGTTGTTGTTGTTGCTTTGGGCGGATTACTGTTATCAGCACACAAAGACAACAACAACACAATTATGCATTCAAAAAAGTTCTCTCTCTCTCCAACTCTCGAACTCAACTCACCTCATCGCTCTCTCTCTCTCTTACTCTCTCCCCCCACTCGAGCATTTCTTTGTTCTGTTTGTGTTCGGGGGCCAAACGAAGTTCAAGCGCTTTATAGAAAAACTACCAAGCCACAGCGAGAACAATTGCTTTTGCTACATTGTTCTTGTCGATTCTTACTTCTGTGTGCCTTCTTCTTCTTCTATTTTAGACATCTTTGCATCTCGCTCTCTCGCATGCAGCTCTGCTGCTGCTGCGGCTTCTTCTTCTTCTTCGCCTTCTGGTTTCCAGTACCTGTCTGCGTGCCAAAGCAAAAAAAAAATAGTTTTATTTTGCTTTGTGTGTGTGTGTGTGTGTGTGTGTGTGTTTATGGCAAACCAGTTTTGAGTTTTCACTCGATTCACGTTTTTAGTTCGCTTCAAAAATTGGTATGCCAGATAGCCGCTTTAAATCCATGACCACCCCACCCCCCACCCCACCCCACCCCACCTCAAACAACCTATCATCCAACCCTAAGTCGCCATTGTCGCTGTTTTTGTTTTTGTTGTTGTTGTTGTTTTGCATTATTGTCAAAGCAAAGTTGTTGTTGTTCCGATTGATGAAATTGTTGTTCGCTGCGCTTCGGGCAAAAGAGAAAACCCTTCCGATCGATCGATCGATCGAACAGCAGCCATATTGTTGCATTTGTTGTTGTTGCTTTGTTTTTTTTTTTTTTTTTTTCGTTGTTGTTGTTGTTGTTCGCTGCATTTGGCAGACGTCGTCAACTTAACGTTAAAGTAAAGAAAACGAAAAAGAAATGGAAAAGCTAAAACAACTTTGTTGTTGTTGTTGTTGCTTTTGGCCATGTTCAATGAATGAGTTTCGTGTCGGTTTTTTACGCTTAGTAAGCGCTTTGATTTGTCATAAGCCAGAAAATCACACACAAAACACATGTTAATTTAAGACGCAAAAATTAATTAAGCTTTTTAAGCCAAATTACTTATACGCCATGTGTGACCAAGGCAAGGCAAGGCAAGGTATTTGGCATAAGATTTCTTTTTCTGTTTGTGTTTCTCTTTCTTACACCCAATTTGCTCATAGAGCCGGCTTACATGTGGAATGTACACTGGGAGAAATCAAATCTGTGACATTTTCCATGCGAGTCACAAAGTTAAAATTCCATTAGATTGGCTAATTTGTATTATTATTATTTGCTGACATCATAAGAAATTCCAAATTGGTATATCACCTATCCCAACAGCCGTTCGGTTGCTGTTGTTGTTGTTGTCCCAGACGAGAACAAAAACAAAGCACATTTGCATAAAGTGAATTGCATTTGGTGTTGGGTTACATACATACCTATAGGTACAATGCTTAATCAGCATATACACATATACACACACACAATACATACATACATACGTGTTGTGCTTGCTCAGTGGGTTTGCTCTTGGGTTCCTTAAGCGTGTCGTAACTGTTAACTAAAACAGCTGAGTGAATCTCAATGAATATATGTATGTATGTGTGTGTGTGTAAGTTGTTGTTGCTGTCCGATGCTCCTGTCCATGGTGGAATTGATGTACTCAACTGTGGTGAATTGCTTAAAGAGAGAGCAAAGGGCAAGAGAGACCTTAGAAATATATTTAACTGTGATTTCATCTTCATTGCATCATTACCTCTACTTTCAGTTCAGTTTTATTCAATTAACATTTACAAAGTCAAACAATATAAATAACAATTAATTAAAAGAGCAAGGAACAATTGTTCCGCCTTGCTTCTGTCAAAGTTTCTCAATAACAACAACAACAGCAACGGCTTAACAGTTACAAAATGTTTAAAGTTGAGTTTTTTGGTACTCTTTTTTCTCTGAGAGAGAGTATAAAATTCATTAGTACGTAATTATCGCCGATGCCTTCGTTTTCGAATTGATAAAGAAGAATTCTTTCGGCGCTTTCGCCTCGCCTCGCCGCGCCTCGTCTTCATTATCATATAAGCTTGCGATGATGATGATGATGATGTTCTTTGGTTAAATGCTTCTCAGCCTTCTCGGGCCTTAGCCTACTTAGATCGCAATTACATTTTGGCCACTTGAGCGTGCGAGTTCCAAACGCGTTTTTATTTTTACCAATTTTTCTATTGATTTTTTGTGCTTTCGGTTCGGGTTTTAATCTGAGATGACTTCCGCGTACTTTTCAGCAATTCTTTCGTTCATACATATCATTATTATTATGGCTTCGAACTTGTCTACAAAACAAAGATTGAAGATTGAAGATTTGCTGTCAATGTCGCGCTCCCACGAACATTTTTTACCCGTTGAAAACTCGAAATGTCAATAAAACAACGTCGAAACCAGAATTAACGAAACCAAACCAATAAATTAACAATAACAAATGCAAATTGTCCCTCGTTTACTTGGCTTAAGAAAAGTTTGTTTTCTGTACTGAAATTAAGAAATATTTCTCAAACGAATTCCATTCCACAAAGATAATAAATAAACGCCTCTTAAGATAATGTTCTTAGACATTTTTGTTTACAAGGTTTTTTTTTTTCTTAAGTTCAGGAATTTTGGTTTTTTTTCGTCGTCGTTTTTCCTAACTTGGGCCGCACCCAAAAAATTTGTCGCCTGCATTTTTGACAGCTTTTTGTTGTTGCTTTTTTAGTTGATTTACAGTTGGCGGCGACGGCGACGACGACGGCCTTGGGTCTGTTTAAGCTCGCATTGGCATCCTGCACTTAATGTAGGCCTGGTTTTGTTTTTGTTCTTGTTTCTTGGATTGGATATAGTAGATATTTATGTGTACTTGCCGATTGGCTAATCAGCGACATCCGCTCGTAGGGGGGTTAACTGGTAGGTTGGGGGGGGGTTTGGGTACCAAACCAAAACCCGTTCTTGCTTTGTCATAAAAATACTTGCGCCTTATTAAAACATATCTGCAGCTGCAGCAGCGGCGCCATGATACGAGTCTCTCTCTCTCGCTCTCTCTCTCTCTGTAGTCGAAGAACTGGTAGCGAGACCCAATAGTAGAGTAAGTTACAAGTACAAGCCAAGTACAGTACACACTCTGTACAGAGTTAAATATGCTGATGAGCGAAGAATTGTTCCCGGGGAAAACTTTGTATTGAAGGTGTTAGGAGATCAATGAGAACTACCACGTCCCACCCAGCAAGTAAATCGAGTCCTAGCCGTAAGATCTCCCTTTATCTCCCTCTGTCTTCCTTCTAGACTTTCCCGACTAGACTTCGCCTTGTTTCCTTGCTTCTAGTCGAAATACCTTATAGAAAATACCCTTTCTTAATGTTTTTTTAAGTATGGGCATCAAAAGAGAAAAGCGAACGTGTTTAGCTCAATGTCCGGTACTTGAATAACAATGTGTAATAGCTTCCCAAAAGCAAAACCCGAACACAGAGACGACGAGGCAAAACGAGACAAGATGATGATAGGGTTGTGATGCCTAGACGGTGGAGGGGGGGCTGGGGCGTAAAGAAGGGCATCTCTCTCTCTCTCTCTCTCTCTCTTTCACAAACAGAACTGGACTGTCTTTTTGTTTTCATGTCAATTTCTTTGGCTTACGCAATATCTCATTTTGGTTAGGGTTTGGTGGAAGAGAGGTAAAAAAGAAGAAGAAAACATTCGCCCGCCCGCCGCTTATGAAATAGGTTTTCGCTTGGCTTGCTCTCTTTTTTTCGGTTCGGTTCGGTTCGGGACCCTGGGTTTTGGGCTTTTCTTTGTAAGTGCATTGCACTTGTCCCTCTCCCTCTCTCGCACTCGCACTCTTTCTTTTTTCCGCGTTGCGGATTAATTTTCGTAACTTTCTTATGAAAGTGCCCCATGCAAGTATTTTGTGTTTGTTCGTTGGGAGGGGGGTGGCAGGGGGGGGCAATTAAGGGCTATATTCAAGTCGGCGAGGTATTTTCTTTCGTGTTTATTTGTTTGTTTATTTGTTCATTCACTTAACGAACAAAAACCCATTCAACTATTAAGCGGCTCGAGAAACCATTCGTGTGCACCCGGCCGCAGAGCCCCCCCCCCCATTAGTTAAATGCAAGAGCATCAATTGGCCATAACAACATACTATACTATACTATATAGCTAATTGTTCAGTTACGCCCAAGTGGGCAAAGCGTATCGCATCGAGGGAGCTTAGCAATCAACGACGACGGCGACGAGCAAAGCTTGTGTTAAGTCGAAGGTCGGATCCATCCGCATCGAACTCAATTAATTTCTAATACGAAAATCTCTCGTCTAAAGACTTATTAAAAACGACGATCGAACCCACAAACCGAAGAAAAAGCTATACTGAGAACCAGTTCCGTAATGTGGTACCTGAACCCGTGGGTAGAATGGGTATAAAATGTAACGGGACAGAAGGAAGAATCCTTCGATCTCATAAGGTAGATATTTGTAAGTAAGCCGAGTCGTTGTCAACTCTCTAAGTTATCGATAACTCTTTCCGCTTTCGATATATGGAAAAATCCTTGGACAAACTAACAATTCTGTGAAATTCTCCATCAAAATCTGGCGTTGAGGGTATCTGCTAGTCGAGCTAACTTTCATGATTGCAACTAGCTTTTGCTGCTGCTGCTGCTTCTCAATCATCATCCGGTCAACTTACGTTTTTCATATACATATATGTAGTTGTTTGTTGTATTTGTTGATGTAACCCAATGATATGCGGATGTACATTAATTTTCGAGTCTTGACAATGGGCGTCGTCATACAATACTTTTGTCGTAGGTGTCAGTCAATCGCTCTCTGTTTGTTGCCGTTAAACACGTTCCGCCGTTGCCCCAATCGTCATGAGATTCTCCGATCGGCTGATCGAGTCGAAGTCAAACAAAACAATTGAAGGTCGCTGCTTGGCATTGTCAAACAATCGAAACACTTTTGCGAGCTTAAATCAAGTTGACAAGATTGATTCGAACATAAATCTTTGCTTTGAACCGATTAAAGATATAGTTTGACCAAGTTCTCTTCTCTTTCTTCATCTTTCCAGGCCTTTGCCGCTAAGCATTCGGATGCGGAATCGTTGCTGCAAAACTTGAATGCCAAGTATTATTATTATACAAGAACCCGCGGACTGTTCCGGATATGCTATCCCAAAGAGCGGCCGCCAGCAACAGCAGGTAAGTCCCCCCCACCACAAAGATAAAGATTCATAAAGATTAATCAGCCCGATTTGTCGCCCGTTGTAGTGCCAACGTATCTGTCACCGATTGAGACGCACTGCTCAAACATTGACTACTTCCCCCAAGTGGAGGATGACAAGATATCGAACGAGGATGCGACGTCGCGACTCCATTTGGCACGCTCCTGCATTGCGCTCTTCATCATTAGTTTCGTGACGATCTTCTGTGCGTTCTGGACGGGCCTGTCCGGCTGCTGGAAGCGTTCGTCGGGCGCCATCACAGCCACATCGATATTGCTGCTTGTCACCTGCCTGCTGGCCGCTGGCGCCATGGGCCTGTGGCATACCGTTGAGTTCTTCGAGAAGGAGAAAGTCGTTGGCGAGGATTACTTTCAGCAGTGGAATACGGTGAGTGCAATCGCAATCCTCGGCCATTGGCTTGTCATTAGCTTAACAACTTCCTCTTCATCTTCAGGTGCTTCGCGATAATACAAAGATCGTCTATGATTGGTCGTACATTGTGGCATGGACAGGCATTGGCACCTGTCTGCTCTCTGCCATTCTGCTATCCGGCGCCGCTGTCTGCTTGCGCAACGAACGCGAGAAGGAGGAACAGCTCAATCTGCAATATCTGATGCCCGGTAAGTCAAAAATCAAATCAAATTTCAATCAATCAATTTATTTCTTTCTTTGTTTTTCAGTCTATTCGCAAAAGCAGCCACCGTATCCGCCCTATGCCAACTATGCACAGCCACAGATCTATCCGGGCCCCTACTATCATGGCTCCCAATACGGACCCTATAATTATTAAAAACAACAACAACAACAACGACAAACAACAACAACGAATGAAATAAAAATCACTTTATTTTGGGAATCACAAAATAACTTAACAAAAAAAAACACTTTTATATATCTTCCAGTTGCTCAACCTTAAATTTAATTTGGCGAAAAGTTTGTCGCTACTTTGCTTAACTTTACATACATTCATACATTATCTTACATAATATATACTTATATATAAAATCATACATTTTTTTTTATACAAGAATCTAGTTTATAGCATCTATATATACATAGAAATTGTGGGTTTTGAGTCAAAATGCGTCGACGAAGTATTTGGTGCGCAACTTTTGCAACAACAAAAAATGAAAAATGTCTAAAAATTATGTACTTACAATCAGAGAGAACAATAAAGATTTAATTTATTGTAGCGTATGGTAACAACGTACGCATGTAGCTTATAATATTATATACATAATTTACAATAATAATTCTAATAATATGATATGATGATATGTAATAATGTTTGTGTCTAAGCATAATTTTTCTGTATATGTAATGAGTATAACATATTTACAAGTGCGCCGCAGCAAGCGTCATTTTGTCTTCCAAGTTTAAATTTTAAATCAAAAAGTGCGCGTACATGTGTTAAGCTATATATATATACTTATATGTATGTATTAAAATGAATAAAAGTTTCTTACGTTATACAAATATTTGAATTTAAATTTATGTTGAACAATTTTTGCTTTGTACAAGAGTGAAAAAAAAGTGTTTGTTAGCGCCGAAAAGCAAATAACTTTTATCGATATGCACATATCGAGTGCTAAAGTTGTTATTTTTTGTGTTGCTTAAATACTGTCACACTCTTTTTTGTAACACTTGCCGGCTGCGGTCACACTACAAAATCGCTCAACTGGTCACATCAAATTCCGAAAAATCGTCACACAAAAGCAAAAGCGAGAAAAAAGCAGTCAGCAGCCGATAAAATAGTGCAAAATTTTTGGTACACAACCGCAACAACAACAGCAACAGCAGCGGCACTAACAAAGAGACAGAAACAACAACAACATACGAAAATGTCCGGCAACGGTTTCGATGAAAATCCATTTGGCGAGCCCAATCTGGACAATCCATTTGCGGTAATTTGCTGACAACAAAAAAAGTTTCTGGCTGCTAATGAAAAATCCCCACACCCACACACACTCACACTTCAACCTATTCGCCTACATATATTTGTGTGTGTGTGTGTGCGTCTAGGTGCAACGACTATGCGTATGCGTGTTTGCGTGTGTGTTTGTGTGTGTGTGGGCCGCCTACGATTTGATAAATGTGGCTTACAGTTTTTACAGCGTTTATCTACACTTGTTTCAATACATTTATTTGTTTGTTGTTGTTGCACTTTCTCTCTGTTTAGGATCCCGCCATACAGCAGGCGACACGAATGTCGACAAATGTCTCGCTGGAGGACTACAATCCGTTTGAGGAGCAGGCAAAGCCGCAACTGCAAATCAATTCAACGAACACGGCCGCCGTCGTTCAGCCCCTCTCACAGAATGTAACGCAACCGCAACAGAGGGGCGCCTTTGCTGGCGGCGGCGGGGCAGGCACCAACACTATCGGGTCATTCGGTGAGGGTCCCAGCACCAGCATACAAATCACCTCGGAGGAACTTCAGGTAAAACAATAACTCAAATTCCGATTAGCCCCCCCCCTCGCTCAAAAAATGTGTGTCGCGACTCGCATTGCAACATTTTGTTGTGGGGCCTCCCCCCGCTAACAGATGTGTCTATTGATTCCACTGAAAACCTTTGATTTTGCATTGCGGTTGCATTGCTGCGGCTGCAGTTGCACACACACACACACACACACACTCCCAATCATATATTGAGTTTAATAAGTTGATTTTGTCATAGTTGAATGATTTGTTTTTTATCTCTCTTTCTCTCTCTGTCTCTCTGTCAGCGCCGGCAGGAGGAGCTGGATAGAAAGGCCGCCGAACTGGATCGGCGCGAACAGCAGCTGCAGGGCGGCAATGTGCCCCAATTGAACAATTGGCCGCCGTTGCCGGATAACTTTTGTGTCAAGCCGTGCTTCTATCAGGACTTTGAGGTCGAAATACCGCCAGAGTTTCAGAAGCTTGTCAAGCACTTGTATTACATCTGGATGTGTAAGCACTGAATTTAACAATCCATGTGTGTGTCTGTGTGTGTTTTTATTATTATTTTGATAATGGATGAATATTGTGACGCCCCAAACAAACGAAAAACTTGATAAGCAAACAGAGCCAATTGCATTAGTCATAATTTGTCACAAGTATATGTTTGTATGTTTTTGTGTATGTATGTATGTGTGTATGTCTGTAGTAGATTGGGCTCCTCCCATATGATTTAGCTATATGTTTTGTGTTTTAGGGCTTTAATTTGTTTGGATCTCCAATCTTATAAACTAAATTGCGACCCTATTGAACAGAATCCGTCTGTCTATATAGTAACAATCAATGCTATATAGACTCCAGATGTGGCTTTCCCATATATGTATATCATAGGCAGAACACGATTTTGGCTAACTTTTCTGGCTGTTATCGACATAACATAAAAAATTCTAAAATCTGAAAAACTTTAAAATTGCTTGGAAAATCTGTCCAATTTCGATTGAAATCCGTTGAGAAACACCGAAAATAACTAAGATCGAAATTTAATCATCTTTATCAAGAGGTCAAGAGCTATTCCATAGTCAAGCTGCCGCAACTAGCATGTTCTTAACAAAATTATTAAATATTGTTAATACTAAACTTAATACTAGTGTTAGGAGTCCTGGCTGCTGGGGCCTTCGACTCGCTCTTGGGAAGATCAGTCTATATATAATTTAGCAAGGGAGACTTAAGTAGGTCGGAAATATCTTTTTAATATCTTACTAACTGGTTCTGTTTTTTCGCTTTCAGTTTACACTCTAACGCTGTGCGCTAATATAATTGGTGGTCTCATTTTGCTGTTTCACGAGGGCAACGTGTCCAATTTGTTTTTGGCCATTTTCTATATGTTTCTCTTTACGCCCGCCTCCTACGTCTGTTGGTAAGTCGCTCTCCCCATCTCTCTCTCACTCTGCCTCTCTCTCGAACTGATGGATTTTTTTGTCTTTTTGCTTTTAGGTTTCGGCCAGCTTATAAGGCATTCCGAAACGATTCGAGTTTCAATTTTATGGTCTTCTTTTTTGTGTATTTCTTTCAAACGATTTACACCGTCGTCCAGGCCATCGGATTCAAATCGTTGGGCTATTGCGGTTTCATAACGGCAATCGCACGATTTAGTAGCTCCGCCGCCGGAATCATTGTCGGATTGCTGCTATTGATGATCGCAATTTGTTTTGCCATTACCGCTGCCGCCAATGTTCTGATGATAATGAAGATCCATACCATCTATCGCAGTACTGGGGCCAGCATGGACAAGGCCAAGGCGGAGTTTACCACAGAGTTTCTGCGCAATCAGCATGTGCAGGAGGCGGCCTCCTCCGCCGTCAACTCGGCCGTTAATTCACAGTTTAACAATAGCAGATACTAAAAACAAACAAGCAATAAAACTCGATCAATCAATCAATCAACAAATCAATCAATGAACCAAATCAAACGAAAGAGTCAAGCGGTAAATCGATACATAAACACACACACACACACATATATCTTAACTATACAATATATAGATAATGGCTTGAGATAGCTTGAACTAATAACTAAATAGTTGCTTTCAACAGAAAACACAATTCCTAAAATGCCGTCGTCCTTATTACACATTTTTGCTACTTAAAAAGAAACACAAGCAAAGCAAAGCACACACACACACGTATATATATATATAGATTTCTTACTAAATCTGTTTAAGAGTAGATAAACTCAAACTTAAACGGCGCACGTTGCCTTCGTAGACATTTTGGCCTAGCAAAAAAAAAGCACTTACTACAAAGCTGTAAGTCTATCTTAAATATATATTATATATACATATATATAATAAATTTAAATAAACTAGGTACTTTAACAACAACAACAACAAAGTGTCCTAATGAAATTTTATAAGTTATGAATTTATACAAAAAAAACAAAAACAAAACAAAAATATGCTTGTGGCAAACTTTATCACGCAAATAATATATATATACTATATATGTACTATATGTTTAATCGTTTTGAATAACTGCTCGGGCGCTTTGTCTATGTAAAACGATAACCGATTAACGATAATGATGATGCTATAAGGATTATTAATTACAAAAAGAAAAAAATGGAATGAAATCAAGCTGCTGATAAAATAATTATTATGTTTTCTAGTTGTTTAAGTCCGGAACATTATATACACATATATAAATATACGCATCATACATATTTACATACTTAGCATAATACACAACATATATAGAAATAATACCATCTCTACATCTAAATGTATTCAAAAAAGCAACAAAAAGAAAAAACAAAAGCATAAATTATAAAATCTTTATCTAGCTGAAAAGAAAAGAAAATCGCATTGCGCATTTAATTCATCTATTAGTCAAAACTATTATTATTATTATAATAATTATTATAATTATTGCTGTTGTTTTTCGCTCCTACGCCTCGTCCTCGTCCTCGTCGTCCTTTTGCGTGTCGTGTATTTGGTAATTGTAATTGTTAAACATATAAATATTACTTATATATACTTTATCTCTGATATCACAGCATATACATATATATTTTAATCGATTAAATTGTGTGTATTTTCGCCTTCCTTCCAATTTTGTTATGCAAATTGTTTATGATTAGCTTTTAAACTGGCGGCAAATAAAAGTGAAACCTTATCCATTATTATTATTATTATTATTATTTAACGACAATTCAAATAAACAATTATATTTATAGACATTTCGGATTATTATTAAAGTATTTTGTATATATAAACAAAGAAATGTCGATCGAGCGTCAAGAAGGCTTTCCAGCACTTTGTTTATTACACATACGCCATGAAGGACTTTTTCGAACATTTTCAAGGGAAGCATTCCTAAGACTAAATACTTTAAACAGTTTATTAACACTTTATATATTGTTTGTTATACAGTCGTTATTCAATATAATGAATTTCTGTAGAACAAAGTTTTGCTGAAGACTGAAATCTCGTTCAATCAAAAACCCATTCAATATTAAGAATTCTCCCTCATAACGAAGTCTATTTTATTCTAACCTTGTTTATCTAAATAAGGTATAACAACAGTAGAGTGTGTGTGTGTGTGTGTGTGTCTGTCTCTCTTTATCTAAATCTGTGCTGCTGTCTTTTATATATACAATACTTAGTATATATGGGAAACTAAATGCCGGGGCACTTGTCATGACTGCAGCAGCAGTAGGAAGAAAAAAACAGCATCAGCAGCAGCAGCAGCTGCGGGCAAATGTTGCGCAAGTGGCACGTTATGCGATAAAGGGAGGGGGGATGCGATTTAGAATTGCAGAGGTGGCGGTTGTATATTTATACAGAGAGAGAAAAAAGAAAAACTATTAGAGTTGAAAAAGAAAGAAAAAACTTCTCTGTCGAGTAAATTCGTAATAATGAATGGATTTTTGATTAAGCCAAATATCGAAGGGTTGTGGAAATGAGTGAATTCGTTATAGGGAAGTTCGACTGTGCAAGGTCTGATAACTAAAAAAAGTAAGAAATGAGTAAAGCTTGACTGAAAGACATTCATTGAACTCTTGACATTACGCTTACGAATTGCAAGCTTCAAAGTTTCGAAATTCAAAATCAAGTTGTTATCGATAACATTTTTATATCAGAAACCCAGTTATTGTGTCTCCGAGATCGATGGGAATGGCTATAGTGACTCGGCTGTTGCCATAATACCCTAACTAAATGAAAAATAATTAAGTGTAGTTCTTCATCTTTGCACTCACAAGGTCAAGGCACACATTGTCCTCCTCCTTTCTTTTGTTTTTATTTTGCCGAGTTTCGTGAGAAAGAAAGAATTGTGTGAGCAAATACTATGCTCAAGTGTGCATTGCTCTTTTTGCTCTTTGCTCTTTGGACTTTCGTTAGTGGGGAAATCAAGTCCTTTTTTGGCACACACTTGAAACGAGAGAGAGAGAAGCCAAACAGCAGCTTGAACCGGTTGCAGCCAGGTGGCAACCATTAGTTGGTTGCACGCTTGGTTACTTTTTGTCGCTAATTGATGCCCCCCGCCACCCCCCCTCGCAGGCGACAACGATTTGCTATTGATTGCATTGGACAATCAGACGGAGCCTTTAAATCATCATTAGGGTTAGGCTAGGCCAGTGTGTGTGTGTGCGTGTGTGTGTGGCCATCAAACCTTTTCACACCTCCTTCTAATTCACAACATATCGATTTCATGTCCGCCTCCGCCTCCGCCCCCGCCAACCTGACCCATGACAAATCCAATTCAACTGAACCGAACCGAGCGAAACCCACCAAATGCAACTGGGACACAATAAATTATTTAATTACATATTGAATTTTCCGAAGGAGCAAAAACGCATTGAAAAACCATTTTCTAAAAGCCAAAAAGCTTTTATTATATTTATTTAAACCTGAACAAAAATTGGAAAAACCAAAAATATATTCGACAAAATTATTTTGTAAATTTCCATTAGCTTTAAGATTCCTGAAATTAACCTTGGTAAGGATATGGAGATTCAAAGTTAAGCCAAAGTTAAATTCGATGCGAATTTTTGTGTTTTGTTTTTGTTTTTGTTGTTTCTGTTTGTTGTTTTGAAACTTTTTTGTTTTTGACTTTGGTGGGAAAATTCGCATGAACAAATTTTGATCAACTTTAATTGATGCGAGTTAATTAATCGCTGGGCTCCACCCTGCCACCCTCCCACCCTCCTTCCCTCCGCCCACCATTTAAAAAACCATCCACCCCCCAAAACTCGTTCGAACGCAGGACATTAGATCCTGTTTCGGTTGTTGTTGCTGGCCCTCGCTGCGCCTCAGATTAGGCAACAACAAATGAGCAGCAACAAATAGGGGGCGTGTGGGCGTGCGGGGCGTCAAGTCGGGGCCAATTTTTCACACTATACGGAAGTATTATTTGGGTCACATTTCCTGCTGCTGCTGCTTTTAATTAAAATCTTCTTCGGGCATCGTCCCCGGGGCGGAAGTACAAATTTCTAGAATTCCCCTCTAACACAACACACCCTACCACCCCCCCTGCTCAAGCACACACACACACATATACAAAGTGACTGACTTAGTGACTTCAAGTGCGGCCGAAGCTTCCCGAGAGCGCTAGCCGAACACAACGAGCAAACGCGCCCATCAGTGATGCCAAATTGGCTTCTTTTTAAAATTAAGTTTTTCTTTTATTTCACGAAGGCTTGGTAATGCCAAGCGGGTTACTTAAACTTGGGCAGTGAGATAATGCTCCAATCGAAATCCGTATTATAATTACAGTCAAACTTCCATATAACCGAATCTCAAGGCGACAAGAAAAGACTTCGTCTAATAGAAAAACTTTTCGTTACATGAAAGTTTGTTTAACCAAAAAATTTAATTAATAATAAAATAATTAAATTATTATACCGTTTCGATTCGTCTATATCCATGTAAATCTAACTTGCGTACAGTTATTAAATAATCTGAAATTTAACGAAAAAAGTTTATTTTTTTTTTAGCTTTTTTTAATCGTTGTCCAACACTGGCGCCACACGACCGCACAACCTATTGCCCTTCATAATGCCAAGGTACTAACTGCGATGAGATGAGGTGCTTCCGAGGGAGAAGAAGAAGAAGAAGGTGATGGTGGGGGGGTTGAGGCGGCGAAAGGATGAAATGTTTCGTTCATTTCGTCAAACGGCCAGATGATTTTCAACTGAGATTGAAGATAAAACACATGCGCGCATCACATTTACCGTTTGTGAAGCGTTTTTGTCTCAGTTTTGGTATTACTGTTTTCTTTTTGTTTTTGTTTTTGTTTTTAGTTGTGTGTGTGTTTTTGCTGTGTTTCTGTTTCTATTTGTGTTTGTGTTTGTGTTATTCGATGCTGCTGCTGCCGACTGCTGTTTGCTCAGTTCAACATCGCACTCGCAGCTTTCCGAAGCTCACACAAGAAGAGAGAGAGAGAGCGAGAGCGAGCGACAGGGTCTTAGAGAGCTTGAGCGAGAGAGACCGACAGACAGCATGGCCGCAAGGCCAAGCACAATACACACACACACACACACACACACACACACACACACACACACACGCGGTCTATACAATTACACTCACAGCCAGATTGAGCTTCAGATTATGGCGGCGCACATGGCACTTGGCGTTTCCTTTGGGGCACTGGCTGCTGTGGTTGTTGGTTTATTTTTTTTCTTTTTTTATTGTTCTTGTTATGCTTGTTGTTTTTGGCGCTTTTTGGCCCCAGTGGGAAATGCGCAACGCCCGCAGTTCGCAAATAATATTTATTTCTTGATGTAATTTTTTTTTGCGGTTTTGTTTGATTTGATTTCGATATACTTATATATTGATATATGTATATGTTTTCTGCCTTTAAGTTTCTAAATGCATAAAAATATTTATTTTCAATTACAAACTCCAATAAATATGCTATAGTAAGCTTTTGGGAATTTTACTTGAAAAAATTCAGTTTTTGAATCTGAAGAAATTATTTAATTTAAAAAGTTGTAAAAAGACAAATTGTTTCTATTTCAAACAATATCCGCCTTTTTGTATGATTTGGTTTTTTTTTTCAAAACTTGCATCACAAACTTCTTAACGAAGCAAGTGGAAACTATCCGGGCTTCGAGTGAAAGCGATTAAAACTTTTCAACAAACACCGATCAGGGCCCAAAGCTGTCAAAAGCTGCCCTCGAGAGCTTTCAACTAAAAGGACTCGTTAAATATTGCATCTCCACACTTACACACACACACAAACACATTTCGAATTGCAATGATGCTCTCTTTTTGACTCTTCGACTCTCTCTTTTTCCGTTTCGGTTTGCTTGCACATTAAACCTTCAACACATGCGCGCCATTTACCAATGGGTTGTCTGTCGGTCAGTGGCTACTTTTCGTGTGCTTTCTTCAATGAACATGAGAAACATGTCGCAAAGTGCCTGCTGCCTACTTGGTGCCGTTTGGCTACAATAGTTGCGCTCATCTTTCGTCTGTTACTCACACGCACGCCCAAGCATACGACCGCTCTCACCCACACACACACACACACACACACACGTACAGTTAGCATCGTTCAGTTTGGTTTGCTCTCCGCTCCTTTCGGATATTCGAGCTGCTCGCTTCGTTCATTATTTTTTGGTCGCCGCTGGGTGATAAGCTTGCGAAGCTCCTTTAGTGCCAAACTGTCAATCGTGTAGAGCGGTCATGTGGTGCGGAGCGTTTTCGACGTGAGCCTCTCTAACTGTTTTTTGTTCTTTTTTTTTTGAGTAGTAGTTTCTTGAAAGTTAAAAACAGCATCAGCATCAGCATCAGCAGCAGCAGCAGCATCAGAAAGGACAGCAGCCGCATTGGCAGCCAAAGAAGGCGAAGGCAAACGTTCAACTATTATAATTATGTTTTGTGTTTGTTTGCTTTGCAACAACAAAAACCAAAACAACAACAACAATAGCCAAATGTGCGTAACTCCAAACGAATCATTCAAATCATGCTCACGCATTCACCGCAAACAAACAAAATAATTCAATAAGAAGAATAAAAATGAGAAGAATTTAAAAACAACAGTTATAATGAATGATTAACACTTGTGTTTCGAATTCCCAACTGTGTGTCGTCCTTTACAGTTACAAAGTGTCTTTTGAATGCCTTTTTTTTTGTTGTTTGTTGTTGTTTTGAAATACCCAAGTGAACCACAGAGAGAGAGAGAGCGCGCCAGAGAGCAAGCGAACGAGCAAAAGAGCGCAAAAAGATCCCAGCCAACAACAACAAAGAAAAGGAAGCTGCAACTGGACGGAGAATGCTAAAAATGTGCGTAAAAAACCAAAATAAATACAAAAAGGAACTTAAATTTAAGTAACAAACGAATTACATATATGTACTTACTAAATGTCTTTCCATAAATGTTTGTGTTTTTGTTTTGTGTGAGACAAAAAATGAATGAAATTGCGCGAATTATTCAAAGCGAATCTCTAGCTGCTAGCTTTGAGTGCTAGAGAGAGTGTAAAAGGAAGGCAGTGTCGGGCGGGGGTGGGGGGTGTTTCTGTTGTTGGGATGTCAACGAGCTCTTTCTCAAGCTGCCTTTGTGTTGTACCGTTAATCTAATTTGTATGTGACACACACGAATACCAACACACATACAAACATACATACATATGTGCTCAGGCATACAAATCAAGTCAAGGCAAATGCTCTCCAAGCTTACGATGTGTGTGTGTGTGTGTGTGTGTGTGTGTGTGTGTGGCCAATTAGTTGTCAAATTGCGCAAAACTAATGCGGCAACAAAAAAAAAAAAAAAAAAACCACAACAACAACAACATTAGCTACTTAATTTAAACAGTCGCATTTTTATTTTTTGAGTGTCCTTTGGGGTGAATTTCGTTGTTTGTTTGTTGGTTGTTGTTGTGATGAATGTGAAAGTATTTGTGTATTTATGTAACAAAGCAACAACAACAAAATTGTCACCAACCAAAAAAAAAAAAAGCTAACCCAAAACCCATTCTCACATTAAGTTAAGTTGTGTGTGTGTGTGTGTGTGAAGAAATGAAGAGAACAGAAGCACCAGCACAACACTTACACACACACACACACACACACAAATAAAATTACTCAATCGTTTTTGGCAATGTGTTGGTGAGCGCCACCCTCAGGCTAGGCCTCTGGCACTGTGAATGAGAATGCGGCTGCTGCTGCTGCTTCTTCTTCTTTTTCTTCAGCATCTTTTTCGTTCATTGTTGTTGTTGTTGTTAGTGTTGGCGTTAGTGTGGCCGACTGCCGACTGCCTTTGGCTTGTTATTTGATTTTACTTTCTATTTTTCTTTTTTCGGTCACGTTGAAGGTGGGAGTTTGCCAGGGGATGATATGGGGGGGGCGAGTGGCGGGAGTTTAGATTATAGCGGTGTTTTGTTACATTTCTTTGCTGTCATTCTTGTATATGTTTTTTGGATTTCTTTCTTCTTCTTCTTCTTTTGATTGTTAGTGACCAGAATACGATTATTGCCATGTGTTTGATTGGCTTTTTGGCATTTTGATATATGTAGTATCTTGTGGCGGCGGCGCGTTGCATCTGTTTGTGCCACGATTCCCATTTGTTGTTGTTGTGCTCCTTAGGAATACAATAATAAGAAACAACACAATAATAAAATTGTATTTGATTTTATGACTTTTATCTATATTTAAGTACTACAGATGGATTAGAGTATCTTGAACCGTTTATAGTTAAATTTTTAATAAATATTATGATAATTTAAGAAATAAATACAAATTAAATACAAGAAGGTTGAAAACTATTTAAGCAATGATTTCATCACTGATTTTGCCGCTTATCGGCAATCGAAATTCAGAAGCATGTTTAATCATGTCCGTAATATAATCAACACCAATTAAGAATCAAAGCGACCATCAAAACACCAATTACATCGCCAATCGCCAATCGAGAATCGCCAATCGACAGACGCTAAATCGCGATAGAACTAAATGCCATTTGCATGCCTCAGACATCTGACATCTGATCAATTGAATATATGGTATATACTATATCAATGCTAATTGCTTGCTTTTTCGAGAATTTTAAGCTGCACACACACAATGAAAGAGAGATAGCGATAGCGATAGAGAGAGAGGGAGAGAGAGTCAATTGACTGGTTGGTTGGGTTGGGTTGGGTTCGATGAAAGACAAGTGAAACCAGCCGCAGAAATGTTGCACATACGCCTGCCTGCCTGCCTCGGGGCACAATTAATGCCCCCCCTATAATTCCCTATAATCATCCCACCCCGCCCTCCCTACCCCATTGATGGTTGTGCTTCATTTGTTTGTTGGTTCGCGTCGCTCGCGCTGACCAAAACGGAACGAAAGCAAATATTCGCTCAGCTATTTTGGTCCTTTCGTTGCGAGAGCACGAGAGCTGTGAATGAATGTCTCATAATCGATAAGTGAATGCTAAAAATGTGGCTGCCAAATGGCTGCCGGACGGACTATCTTCTGGCTGCTAGCTGCTGCCAATGGCCAATCCACGCCATAAATGTGCTTAATTAATGCCAATGCATTGCCATTGCAATGACAAACACAAAAAGGTTATAAGAAACCCAAAGGACACTCGCCGTCACATCCGAAATGACGAGAAAAATAAACACTGAATGCCACCAGTGCTGAGCAGCAAACAAAAGCTAGTTTAATTGCATTTATATCATCTCGAATAATAATTCTTTTTTCGGCATTTTTCACATATAAATTAACCTCAAGTTTGTTTAGCTATAATATAATATACTATGCTTTTCGGCGGGAACTTTTCCATGTACCAAATTCAATTGCAGAATTCTTGGTTCCTGATTAAAAAACAATTCTATCTAACGAAGTGTTTTTTCTTACTGCCTCTGAGAGATTTGCTTTAAGGAAGTTCGACAACAATAACTAAACCAAAAAATCCAAATATTACAATTGATTTGATCCCTGAACCTCCCTAAGTAGCAAAAAAAAAAAAAAAACAGCTAAGCTGGCAACACTAGCAAAAGCACAAGCGGCATAATGTAGACTCACACATACATACAAACACGTACACAAGCGCCAGCAGAGGCGTAAAAGAAAAATTGCAAAACAGGCGACGGCAACTGTGACGACGAAGGCGAAGGCGGCGATAAAATAGTAGCAGCAGCAGCTGAAGACGCCAGCAGTAGGACAAAGGCGGGGCGACATGTTTGCTCTTCGGTGTGTGTGTGTGTGTGTGTGCGGTACTCTCTTCAGCGCTGACTGTGTGTGTGTGTGAGCGCGATAATAATAAAAACATAGCAGCGTCAGCAGCAGCAGGCAGCAGCAGCAGGCAGCAGCAGCAGGCAGCATGCTCATGCATAAGTATGTTTGTTTGTGTGTGTGTGTGTGTGTGTATGTTTGTATGTACGTAAGAAAATGAAACCAAGAAATGAAGTGTCTCCTCTCTGTTTCGGTTTATATGTTTATGTGTGTGTGTGTGTTTGTGTCGTCTTCGTTTTCTATTTTGCCTTTGCCTACAGTTGGTGCTTACTGCTTAGCGCTGCTGACACGTCCGCACACACATACACACACATGCATATATAACACATAAATATATATGTATGTATGTATGTACATATGTGTGCCCCACAATTACATAATATGCGCGGCGCATAGAGAATTGCTTAAGGTTTTACTTTTTGGTTCGTTTCTAGTTTTGTTTTGGTTTTTCTTTCTTTTTGGGAGAACTTTTGTCTATTATCCTGCGACAAACAAGCTGTGATTGCCGGCAGGATTCCACGGGAATAATATTTATTTTTTTAAATATTTTTTTTCAAGTGTTAAAGGGTTAATAGGGTATCTATCAAGTCGATATCTCTTATTTATTGTTTTTAACATATTATATTTCCTCTTCTTTCATATTGATTGAAGCAGCCGGCAGCTGCGAAAGTCTCTGTGTGTGTGTGTGTGTGAGTAAGAGAGTTGGCTCAAATGCAGTTTTGATGCTCCATACACATACTAGTGTGTGTGTGTGTGTGTGAGTTTGTCCTACTGCCCTAATGAAATTACAAGAGTTGCCAACGCGCACAAAATGCATCACTTTCGCATTGTTGTTGTATTTTATGCGAAGGGCAGAAAGCCACTCCATTCACACACATACACACAAATACATACATACATACATACATACGTTTGTATGTAAAGGTTGGGCTAAAGGGCGGCTAAAGCTAAAGTGCAGAAGGACGCCGCGCATTATTGCAGTTTTGTAAAAAAAAACACACACACACACACACACACATAGGAAAATGTACATTTGGTACAGTGTTGCCGAGCATAGAAGAAAAAAAACAAAACTGCATCTTTCTTGTTCTCAAAAACTCTCATTACATCACTCGAAAAAATCATTAAAGCTAAAAAAAAGATAAAACTTATATGTATATATATATCAATGTATTTAACTGTTATGTTATATATACCTATATATATATTTTTAGTAGACTTTTTTTCGATTTAAATTCAATCAGTTGAACATATTTTTTTTTCTAACAACACTTGAGATCTGTGACTTTTATTTGTTTTTGAATAACATTAAAATAATATTTATTTTCTTGCATTTCGACAAATCGAACGATCACTGTACTGTACACACTCTTTCGTGTGTGTGTGTGTTGTTAGTTTTCTATTTTCTTATTTTAACTTTTCTAAATTTCGGCACCCTTTTTATTCGATTGGATTTTTCGTTTGGGGTTTTGGCATTTTCATAAATTGCTAAGAAGTTTTTTGACACTTTGAGTTGATTTGATATTCATTTGATGGTTGAGTGAAGCAAGTTGCGGTGCGATACCCGAAGGCAACAACCAACACACACACACACACACACACACACACACACACACACAATCGCATTCACTAAAGCCGAGTATTTTGTAATGCAATTGTGGAGTAAGTTTTGCAAGTAAGTTGACCCAGTTGATGGTTTCTTTCTTTCTTTCTTTCTTTCTTTCACACACGCGCTTGTTTCTTCGTCTTTCTTTGTATTGTTGCTGCCATTGACAGTAACAACAAATCCTTCAGAGACTAGTACAAGGTAAATTACTTACACCAAAGCACGCAACATGCCATTTACCGCTTCATTTTGTGCTCAAGTGGCAACAAATGTTCAACAACTTTAATTAAAAACATTAAATAAAAAATATTACGAAACTTTCTTTCTTTCTTTTAACAACTTTAAGTTCTTTATTGCATGCGATTTTTATGTATCGGCATCAACTATTTCTACCATATGAATAATAAAATAAGTATACGAGATGTGTTTTTGTTGGCTAATTGGCAGCTGGGACACAATTCGGCTCGATCCAACAACTTATCGTCGATCAAACTTATATTTATAAGTATTTGTATACATCAACAAGATGTCTTTATCTATAAATTATATACAAATGCATATCTTAAGGCTTCCTAATTGGCTTTGCATCACCTTTTGACTCGCGGCAAGTGTTTTTTTTTTGATAGCTGCGATTTATCGACTAAAAGGGCACTGAGAGAGTGCATCAGTGTTGAGCTTAGTGTGCCGTAAATGGTTGTGTGTGTGTGTGTGTATCATCATCATTATCGTAATCATTATGATCATTATGATGCCGTCGTATCTCTCCGCATCTAATGTTTAATCTAGTTTATCCACTTGCAACTGCTGCCTGGCTACTTGGTTTGTATTGCTTTGCTTTGCTTTGCTTCTTGGCCAAGTTCGAGTTGCTATTTTGCACGTTCGAACCGTTTTCTGTGCTGTCAATAATGTTTGTTGTTGTTGTTGTGCCACGTTGCTTTATTGCCATCTTTATTTGCCATTGCCTCGTCTTCCTCGCCGTCGTCTCGTTTGGAGTTTGTACGTGCCTATTAGCTGCTACGTGCTTCATTTTGCCATGCCCCCCAAATGGTTGCCCAATTCTCAGCTTTTCAACTCAAAGCACAGATTCACAGTTTCTGCAGTCTGTAATTTGGATTCTCATCGAAATGCATCGAAAATTGTTGCGTTTATTTAATCTCTCAGCGAGAGAGGCTTATGAATAATCGAAATTCTCGATTTGATACTCGCTTTGGCTTCTTCTTCTTCTTCTTGTTGCTTAAGGCTTACTTTTCTTCCTTTCTGCAATTCAATTTAATGTCCTTTATTTTCTCTGCTTCTTATTTATGTCTTGTTGTCGGATTGGTTTGGTTTTGGTTTGACGCAAGAATTCAATCAAAATTCTATTTTGTTGCCCCCTTTTTCCATTTGTACTTTTAATTTGTTTTTTTTTTTTTTTCATTTTCATTTCGTTGAATTCTCATTTAATTGTGAGCATTGGGCGCTTGCAACATCTTGCGGAGACGTCCATATACTATATAAATATATATATATATTTATTTTTTTGTTCGTTGTTCGTTTCTAACCCATTCATTCGCCTACTCTGCAATCAATCACGTTGATGAGATTCAACGGGGGGGGTGGCATTTTTTTTGGGGCTAGGGGCTTCAGTAACCAGTTATCATGTGGACCCGAAAATGAAAGGCACAAGAAAGTCAAATTGCAGACTTGTCTCTGCACACACACACACACACACACACACACATACATACAGATGTATATAGGTGGCTATTAAAGTGTTGGTAAATGCACGCTAGGGACACCTCTCTCGCTCGCTCCCTGTGTGTGTGTGTGCGTCGGACATGAGGCATGTCAAATAGTTGTCAATTATTTTTATTACAATTTCCCTTTTGTGCTCGAGGCGGCGTCGGCGTTGGCGTCACGCCCCAACCTCACCGTTCCTTCGGTTCCCCTACCTATTTTTTGTTTCTTTTTTTTGTTTAATGTTGTTTGCCTTCGTCCTCGTCGTCGTCGTCATTTTTCTCTTCCCCTCTTTAATGTTTTTTGTTTTTTAAATTTTTTATTTGGTTGCGCGTCTTTTGTTGATTGTCGTCCTTGTTGGCGTCGTCGTCGTTCTGGGTTCAAGCATAGGCTTAATTGGCGTTCAGCTAGTGTGTGTGTGTGTGTGTACACTAAAGCAAAAATATATTCAAAAGCAAGCTTTCAACCAACTTTGATTAAACAACATTTCAATATCGCACTCGAATTCAATTTTATTGAAGAAACAATCAGATATCATATTTTCTGTCGCTCTTCATTTTTCTCAGTGTACACCTTAATGTATGCGTATACATAATTTTTTGTTGTATAATTTTGCATTTCCTTTTTTTTTTTCTTTACCTTTGGCACTTTTTATATGCTTTTATGCGCATTGTGCGCGCTTTTCCTGTCATTCCGCGTAATTGTACGAATGTTAGTGAGCAGGTGTGTGCGTGTGTGTGTGTGTGTGTGTGTTCCATTTCAAGGAGCTGAGATTGTGAAGCGCGTTACCTTTTTGTCGGCAGCCTTAACAACAAATTCAAATCCAACGGAAGTAATTTGATGCACACGCGACAAGGGAAGGGGATGGGGGGGGGGGCTGTTAATGGAATGAACAAACGTTCAGCTTCACTTTGAATGCGAATTGACTGGCAGCCCCAACTGCTGTTGGCCAACTTGCAACTTGAGGCATTGAGCCCGCTGACATATTGAGCGCTCAACTGCTCACACACACAGACAAACACACACACACATATACACTCGAATGCTGCCCATCTGAAAATAAAGTTTTGACTCTGCGAAGACCCCAAAGTTCGAATATCAAATGGAAATCAAAAACTTTTTAGCTCCCCAAGAGTTGCCACATATAGAAAAAGGGGGAAAGAATGAAAAACATGCAGATGTATGTATGTATGTATGTATGTATGTGGCACATATTGTTTGGCATAGTTGAAGTAAAGTTTGGCTGTTGTCTGTTGAATAATTTTGTGCTGCATACTTTGAGGCGTCGTTTTTGTCGTTCAGCCTTTATTTGCCTCAATTAAATATTTCAGCTAATTAGCTAACACTTTACACTCGCTAAAACACACACACACACACACACATACACACACTTACACTTGATGATTGATGCGAAGCAATGAATAATTATGCCACGCAGTCAGAGGGAAATAGCAGAAGCAGACATTAAGTCAGTCAGTCAGCCAGTTCGCCAGTTCGACTGTAAGTCAGTCGGTGAATGGATGCTTTGCAGTGGCAAAGCTTTTTGCCTCACTCTCTGCCCCTTTCGCCCTTTGGATGTCTGAGGAGGAGGCGTGCGGAATGCAAAATGGCATTTTTGGTATTTGTTGGCTTTATCGTTGCGTTTTTATTGACTTTTGGCCAGCCTTCAAAAGTTTCAAATCAAACACAACACACAAATCGAAAGAAGAAAGCTTTTCTTTTTTATTTATTTTTGTATTCACATTCACGTAACCGATTAGCATATTCGCATATTCGAACGGAAATTTCGAAATTGTTTGCTTATCAATAAAATAGAAAGTTTATTTTTCTCGTACATACAAATCAGTTGAAATTATTTTGAAATGCAACAGAAAGTGAACCAAGCCTGCTTTGCCGCTTGCCGCTTGGCGTCGATTGACCTAGTTCTCATTGTGCAGTGAAACTTAATATATATTTGCATATAAATTGAATCAAAATTAATTCAAATTGATTGGCCATCATCGTCATAGCCAGAAGCTGCCTTTGGAATTTACTAATTTTAATAATCATTTAATATTAATCGGAGATTTAAGGAGGATTTATTTGAGCTACCTGTGCCGACAGCCTTTATCCTTGTTTAAGCCAGGCAGCTGCAATTGCATTAACGGTAAATTGTGTGTAGAAGAAATTGTTGGGGCTACCCTGGCATGGCAACAAGCGGCCATTAATTCTCATTGCCATCGCCATTAAAACACTTTGCAATTTCTCAAATGGGTGGCGGTAAAGGGGGCGGGGCACACAAATTTCTGACATTGAAAAATTATTCGGCCAAAAGGGATAAACGAGAACCGAACAGGAAAAGCGAACAAAGCGGCTGCTGCGGCATGCTGCAAGCTGTGAATTTATGTGGCAAGCTCGCCCAGAGTCGCGCCCTTTTCCGACACGATAATAGGTAAATGGGAACACCGATATTTCACCCTTTTTTTTGTTGTTGTTGTTGTTGTAGCACTCACACATCCTCACACATCCCCTATTGATTTGCGCTGAGGTATGATGTCCCTACTCCCCCTCTCAGCACTAAGTATGCCATGCCCTTTGACGCCGTTCGGTGGTTTGGGCTTCAACAAAACTGGTTTTGAATTCAATAATTGAGCTTCATCGCATTTTCATAGCTCAATGTGCCAAGCCCAAAAAAGTATGCTATATTAAATTTGATTTTGATTTTACGTATTACGTATACGCCTAGTATCAGATGTTGTTATCGACACTTATTGTTATGAGAACAGAGTTTCTGGGGCAAGCAGCAGCCGGCAGGGGGCAGGCATCTGACCATAAACTGGCATTTGGCAAAATACACTGACATTTGCCAAAGAATTTCGAAACAAACTGTCGGCTCTTAAGCAGAAAGGGAGAGACGTAAAGAGAGGGGAGTGTCATCCATCTGAGAAACCGAGAATCTGAATAATTTCCGACTGGAAATGGGGGGAAAAGTTGTTGGCCCCAATCCGACTGAAAGCCAACCACACACATATCGAAATGAACGAAAATGCATTAAAAATTCAACGGCACGAAGGCAGCAATTTTGCCCACACTCAGCGAATGCTCGCAAGAAACCCAAGCATTCGTTGTTGTTGTTGTTGTATATATGCTATAAATTGGATATATTGGATTTAATAATGCATTTGCATTTGTGCTCCGACTCTATCGCTGTGTTTGTGCGTCGTCGCTTACCTGACGCATTTGCCACTTCGTGCCACATTTTGCTTATTGCATCATGCTTGATGCGGTAAGCTGAAAAGTGCGAATTAAATCAAGACAAAGGAGAGCGAAAGAGAAAGAGAGATTGAATTTCCCAAGAGTTCGCTTTATATATATTTGAAGATAATAATAATTGTATTTTATACTCCCCCCCCCGTTACGTTACGGTTCGTGAATGACTTCACTGCCTGGAAGGATATGACAGCACGCCTGGGGATCATGTAATTGCATTAATCCTTGCTCCGAACACACACACACACACACACAAACGCAAGGAAAAACAGTTTCTTAATTGAATTTCGCCATGAAGCTGGCGTATTCCGCTTATTTGCATGCCACAAAAAGACGAAAAGGCAAACAACAAAAACAAGTATACACAAACACACTCACACACACGCACACACACACCAACATGAATCAACCTCAAGCTTAACAGTAAAGCGTTCTTCAATGGGCAAAGCCAATATGAAGCTGCCATTTTTGGTTTGCACTCTGAACAGAAAAGAGACCTAAGTACGACATCTGCATATTGAATAGAGAGAAGATAAGGTCGCGTGATATTTTCACTATTTGGACTAAGAGCTTTTAGTTGTAAGTATTACAACATTCACTAGTGCTGCCAATCGAGTGATTAACTTAATGTGCCCGCCGCCATAAAGCGGTGCAAATGTGATGACAAAGCCATTAAACCTTGTGCACAGAAAAGATATAATAAACATAAATATAAGAGGCAGCTTCAAGTGCCAACAAAATTGATTACGAGCCACAACACGCTGCGATGAGAAGTGATGAAGTGGAGTCTGCGGCGGCGTATGAGCGATATTTGCCTTGAGCACTTTTCCCAATTGATACAAAATCATGGCCACAATTTGCGCAAATTGCTTTAACGCCACGGCGTCGATGGCAAACAAAAAGAAAGATGAAAACCGCTGACAAATTTGCTGCCCATGTTTATGCATGAGATGTTTTCTCTTACACCTACTCTCCCCCCACCCACCGCCCACCGCTCACCTGCGGGGCATGTTATCTGATAGACTTGTTGTTTTGGAATATCGTTTATTAATCGCAATCGGATAGCGTATGAATTTCCAAGATATTAAAGCGAAATTGCCAAATTATTTATACATTTTTTGTTTCGTAACCTTTAAACAGCCTTAAGGATACGAGTTGGCCAAAAAGTTGGCAGTTCAAAGTAAAGTATTTCCTGCTTTCAGCCGTGCCTCTTATACGTTTGTATGTATATATTTATGGAATGTATGTGTATGTAATTGCTGTTGATATATGCAAATTGAGCGTTTTGCTTTTATTTTGTTGTTTTTGTTGTTGTTGTGTTGGGCTTACGCGATTCTCGATTCTGTATAAAATTATGTTGATAAAATTGAAAGAGTCGTCAAGGCGAGGGGGTGGGTTGGGTTGGGTTGGGTGTTGGCCGGGTGGGGGGAGTCCTGTTGCAAGCAAAACGTAGAGCCGTTGGCTGGCCTTGTTTGGTGGCCATTTGCCTGGTTCTCCTTGGGCCTTGGGCACATGCAAATGACGATCCTAATTTATGCTGCGGTTCGGTTACACATTTACATCGCATCGCAAACGGGTGGTGGCGGGGAGCGGGGCCATTGCACTCAACGAAAAAGGAAACAATTTTGTACATAATTCCCAAACAAAGTTGGTCAAATTTTCGGTTTAAGGCCGAAAATTTAACAAGACGAAATTAAATTGTTCGTTAAATCCAGAAATTCGCCTAGTCCTATTTTTTTTGAGTGTACGACGAAGAAACTGCTGCCAGCTGCTTGACCTACTGTGGCATTTGGAATCACTTAAGTCGCTCGCCATATGCACGCGTCAACTTCTTGTTGGGGACTTTTGGGGATATACTAGAATGAAGGAGCAGGGTCTCTCTCGTCCTGCCTCAAATCATGTTCATGGCTAGGCTTAAGACAATCAACTGACAGGCAGTTAAAGCCATGTGAAAGCCTGACCAAAACAAGGACAAGACAGGAAGGACAAGACAGGCTAGACAAAGGTTACAGCATCAGACAGCATTGGGAGTCAGCATTTGTGGGGCTACTTGACATAATCGCTGTTCAGGGATTTGCGTCCAAACTTATGTAAATAGGCAGACTGTGAAAACATATCACACCGAAGTTTATCCTTGCCAATAATCGAAATGATGAATTTTAGCCGAAGGGAATCTTAAATCTAAAGTCAATTTATCAATGAGATAAATGGCGTTGTCTAATGGCTCCAAAAAATATTTAAGGATAGAAAGAAACTTTGAACCGATTGTGAAATTCCTCCCCAGGGGAATTAAAGGAATTAGCGAGCGACGAGCTGTAACAAGGATGCCGAGGATGCAACGGAATGGGGATTAAATTTTTGATGAGACGATTTCATTTTGATGTTAAACATAATTTGTTTGCCCTGATCGAGAGCCACGGGACACATTGAATGGGACTTATTAGTCCAGTAAGTGTCCTGTTTCCTGTGCGAGCTCCGTGGGGGTGCCTTATTGGTCTGGCGTCTGGCAAAAGTGCGAGCGGGGGCAATAGACTCTTAATTAACCTTAGCAATCTCGGCGAGATGGTCGCTTGGGGAATATTGCGCATACGCCGCGTGTTGGCGGCACTTCATTTTTGTGTCTGTGTCGCGGGGCGACGCGTCAAGCCAATCTTTGACTTGCTTCCATCGCGATATGCGATAATGTTTTGTTGTTACGCGACATTGCACGGATGCACTTGGCGAAATTTCATATTCGAAGTTCAGTCATTTTATTTCGACAAACTAATTATTGCATGTAATCTAAAGATTTCTGGGCGGCCTGTTCGAGTTTTGGCTTTGCCACAAAACTTTGCGTGTTTTGGCGCCCAACTTGAGTTCAGTGTAGGGTCGCATAAGATTGGCAAACCGCGTGATTGCCTTGGGGTTTGGGATGCTTTTGCCTGCGGCAAACGGCAACGGCAACGGCTTTGACAAGTGGTTACCATTTTTTAATGTCACATTTTGTGGCCGTAGGCGGGGCCCCCGGTACTGCTTGTTTTTTTTTTTGTCTGACCAATGAAGCGTAAATTTTGAAATTGAAATCAAGAGAAGGAAGAGCAGAAATTGAATTGGCTGCCTGCCGCCTGTTTATCTTCCACTTTGAATGCTCCATTGACTTTTGCTTAAAAAACAAGAAGAAATTGATGCAAGTTGAAAACTTTGTCGTGGGTTCATTTCGTTTTTTGCTGAATCTTAAATACTTTGGCAGACTGCTAGGTGAATGAAGTCGACTCAACTTGAATAGTTGTGTCAACTAACGATAGGTCCTTGATCGCATTATATATACATATATATACTTAAGTATATACTCAATGGTCTTTGGCAAGTGTAGGGAAATGTCAATATTTGTATATACCGTATACAGCCACACTATATATATATATGTATATATACTGTTTACTGTGTTGCAACATAAACTCGTAACATCCTTTAGGTCAGAGGCCAGTTTCGGTGGATGAAAACTCATAAAAGTTGTTTGCGCGGCGTTGTCCGCGCTTGGACTAAGCCGTTTAAGCGGCAAACAGCAAACAGCACAAAGTGTTAAGTCTTTGTTTAACCTGCCACGCCCACCACCCACCAACACCACGCCCATTTGCCAGAGGCAGCGCGGCCGCGCCCGAGTTGAAATGTTTGAATGCCTTATAATTAAATTTATGTGCGCTGAGTCCCTTTCAGCCAGCCGCCGCCGCTGCTGTCGTCGCTTATATTATTGCATGTTATGCCAGCCTTTATTTATATTTATATGAACTATGCATCTCTTTTCAGCGGCAGTTCTTTGGCTTTTCTCCCAGTGTCGATGCTTTATTGTGTTAAGGGACAACAACAACAGCAAAACGGTTAAGGCAGCGCCAAACCAAGGACATGCGCCAGCTTATTTGTTGTTCCCTTGTTTTACGTTTTTCGTAATGGATTCTGTTCTGTAATTGCGAGTGAGTTATAATGTTAAAATGGGCAGCCTTTGTCTGAACTGTACTTTCGCTCGTTGTCAATGCACATAAATCAAAACCCACAGTAAACCACGTTCAGATTCGAATCTTATCTCTTTACTGTTGGTGCGATATGTTTACAGGTCTGCCCAGCAGCCCAGCAGCTTTTGTCGTTTTTTGGGTTCACGTACTGTCTCTACGTCTCTCTGCTTTGCTTCCTAACCGTAATAAAGTTGCGACATAAAACGAAAGCCATGTTATGAATGCGGCTTACAACTAACCAGTTAACATTCTCTCTATCCCGATTACCATAACCATTTCAATTGCCAAACCCAATTCGGTTGCCCTTTAGCCCCAGCTGTATCTGAATCCTTTATTCTGTATCTGTATCTGTATCTGTATTGTTTGGCACACAAAAGCTCTTTATTTGTGCGTTTGAGCTGAATAGCTTATTGTTTCGAGCTGTAATCGGATTGATAAGCAGCATTGATGCATTGATGCATCTACTGAGATGGCCCTTAACAACGACGTTGCCTCACCCAATCCCATATAATAAGCCGATTTTATGTTTGATTTACTGCTCCGTCGAATCTTGGCTGGCGGTGATTGTGATTTTAATGTGTGTGTTGATTGACTGATTAATTGACAAACACATTGATTGATTGCAAATTATCTAACGATTCTTGATACAACACTGAAAATTGATATTGATTGATTGTGACTGATTGATAATCGTTGCATTGCGCCTACCTCACAATTGACTGAGTGATAGCAATCTGGCAATTCAATGCACATATTTGTATTGGATTCAAAGGCACGATGCATAATTTGTGTGAATGTGAATAGATTTACATATTCGTGGCACGGTGCAATAGTATAATATTGTATAGAATGCAAGATAATGACAGATAACACAGACTTATGCTATATGGCGCTTTGGTGAATCCGAAACAACTGTGGACTAATCTTTTGTAAATGCTTCTTTTCGCCCCACAGGCAATAACAACAACAGAAACAACAACAGCAATAAGAGCAAAAGGCAGAAGCAACACTAAAAACTCAAAAGTGCAAACAATTAAAATAACAAAACAACAAAGGATCCTCGAAACAAATACGACGAGCCAAGCAACAAGACAAACAGACAAGACCCTGCCCCTTCCTTCCCTCCCCCTCCCTAACCAATAAACCATAGCTGCAGCTTTCAACTTCAGTTCCGCCTCCAAAACACAACACACAAAGCGGCGACAGAGAACGGGAAAACGGCAACTAAAAAGTGCGCATTGCTTTTGTCATTTAACTGGCCGCCACCTCCACCTCCACCTCCACCTCAAATCCCTCTTCTGCTGTGGCACAGTGGCACAATTGTTGTTATTGTTCTAAACGCCTTTGGGCACTCAATTAAGCCTACGCCCATCCAACCAATTCACGCTAGCTTTGGCTTTGCTACGCCTGCTAAGCTGAGCTGGTTACGGCGGCGGCGGGCTAAGGTAGGTGAGATTCATAGATTCGGAAAGGGTGGTGTCAGTTAGGTCTGACATTCTGAGTTGATGTGACAATGAAACTGAGCGTTAGCGCGTATCGGGCGCATGCATCCGCACACAAGAAGATCCTCTCCAGCGGCTATCATTCGCAGCTTAATTACGGCAGCACTGGCGCCGCCGCCGCCGCATCATCATCATCATCATCGGCAGCAGCAGCAGCAGCGGCGGCAACGGCAACTGCAACGGGTCTATATAGTAGTACGGTGAGTAAATCAATAATCTGTCTCTCTCTCGACTCAATAAATCCTTGCTGCTTGCCTTGCCTTGCTTTGCTTCAGGTCCTTTTGTGCCGTGTTCCGTGCCATTAAATGGTCAATGGTTTTTTTTGGGGGGACATGATTGAATTTTCACTTAGTTGAGAATATATATTTAAGAACCATTTATTGTTGTTGTGCGTGTGTGTGTGTGTGTGTGCTTGTTGCGTAAGCCGATTGCTTTTCGAATTTTAAATTCCATTTATGCCGCCAAGTACATTTATTATTTGTTTACATTATTATTTTCCCTTTTTTATAAAGCAGACCAATGTCTTGCGGCCAATAATATGATTTGATGTACAATATACATATACATATATATATATATATATTATTTTTTGTTAGTGGCTTAAGGGAATTGTGCTTGGATTCCCTTTTGGGTGGGGGGGTAAATGCTTCGAGTACCGATGGAAACGGAATAAGTTCAAGTCGAACGAAGAATGTTTTTAAACTTTTGGTATATCAATCAATTAATCATTGTGTCAATCTGTCAGCAAGTCAGTACAAACTGTTTTTATTCATATACTTATATATAGTAAATCCTCATTCATACATGGATATAGCATTTTTAGGCATCAATTAGATTTGAATTTTGCAGAATCAAAATGCCACTTGACACGCTCAAAATGTTTGTTCAAGTTAACAAACATATAGCTAAAAGCTGATTCCGCTTTTGCGGGATGTATTGCACCTTCGGGGAATTTAACCTTCTAACTAAATGTTGAATCTGAATTGAATTTATAGCTAATTAACATATTTTTGTTGGTTTTTCTACAAACTAATTGCAATATCGCTTCAACAACTTTATTTATATAAGAATCGATAGGAACATATTCATTTGTGATTTCAGTCAGTTCAGCGTGGATTAAATGTTTATTTGGAGGATGTAAAATCGTTGTACAACACTGAAATAATAAAAACTATGAACAAACACAAATCGCTGATGCAGTCATGCTGAAGTTGTTGCAGGATATTGACACGGATATGGCTCGGCCATATCGGTTGCATAATACCTACATACATATATGGACAGTTTCGACGGTCGACCTACTGCGGCTGATTGGCTCTTTTTTTGCACCGGTTTTTGGCCACAAAAAAGTTGAGTTGCCATGAAAAGATATGAAATTGTAGCTGTTTGGCATTTTACAGCTGGCTCCGGAGCGCCATTTGAAAAGCCACAATCAAGTTTTGTGGCACATTTAATTGCCGAAATATCCTTAAAAAAAAACAACAAAAACAAAAACCAGCTCCCACATACTCACCACATTTGATATGTATATATGTTATGCGGCTAGATGCCCCATTAAGGGGCGCGCACACACAAATCTTGGCTTTGCAGTCTCATCACCATCATCATCATCATCGTCATCGTCATCATCATCATTAGGCAAACACAATTTGTACCCACTTCACTTAAAATTTCGAGCGAATCTCAAAAAACCACATGGATTTCTTCTTCGGCTTCGTCACCCTCGTTAATTGTGTCCCTTGTGGAAATATGGGCTTTCTGTTTTGTCAGCCTTTTTGAAATTGAAATCTCACTTTCACCACTTTTGGATTTAAAGGCGACGAAACTAAACATTTTGGCTATTTATCTTTGTTCAAACTTTTTGTAACTAAGCTGAGCTTTAGGGACACAAATTCGACATTCTCTCTCGCACCTCGCAGGGGAAAATGTGCAAACGACAAGAATAAATGAACAATGCGAAATGTGCAAATGACAAGAAATTAATAAACAACAGAAATGTGCTCAGGTCCTTTTGTAATTGGTCAAACTAATTAATTAACAAAACAAACTTGTATCATATTTAGCTTTGTCTCGATCTCTCGATTCATGCATATGTTCTCTCTGGCAAACACAAATTCCAAGTTCTTAAGTTCTGCTATAATATTGCAATGGAATGGTGTTGATTTGGCAAGCCGAACGGCGCGGCGCGCACAAGTCAAAAGGCTTGGCAACGTGACGCAGTCACATAATAATAAGTTTTTCCATTCCCCGCTCAACCCTCTCGACCCTTCGTACAGCCTCTATTCTTGCCTTTATTTGATGTAGAAGAAGTTTTAATAATGTGCCAGAAGTAATCAAAATTTAATTTTAATCATTATGCATCCAGTTTGTCAACCTTGGGCGTCTTCATTATCATAAAACCTGATGATTATTAAATTCTATGCATAAATTTTTAACGCACTGCAAAAAGGCCAACCGAACATTTTGTAAGTGGACTTACTCCACTTAGTATAAATATACATACGTATGTATGTATGAAATTAACATTAAAATAATTCTACTGCCTTATCGTTTGGACAGATGGAAACGCATGAGCATGGCGGCAAGTACGCTAAGGATATGTCGAGGCTCGACTGCAACAGTGACACGGATGTTATTAGCCCAACGGGCACCAGCAGCTCCGGCGGCGGCGGTGGCGGTGCACAAGCGGAATGCTGCAGCAGCAGCAGCCATCATCATAAGCGCCATCACAAAAGCAGCGGCGGCGGCAGCGCCACAACAGCGGCAGCCGCGGTGGCCCACCATGATGATGACAACAACAGTGCTGCCCATTCGTCCGACAGCAAAAGTCCCAGTCAGCGGTAAGTCTTGAGCAAGAAAAACAGCCAACACTCACATAAAACACACACACACACACACACACACACACATACATTGACATTGAAAAGTACATGTGTATCTTTTGGAAAGTGACAAGTTAAAAGCTTGACAAATAACAACAATAACAAAATCAACAGTAAAAGAAATTAAGAAAATTTCGTAAGACTTTGGCCATGCCAAAACTTAAATACCCTTGCAGAGTGTCCAATCATTCGAGTAACTCGTTTACAAAATCGATTCAAAGTTTCTATCGGTTGTGAAAAACTTTGACAGTTTTAACTTGAAAGTGCTAAAAGTTCTTCATTTACTTTGTATAAGTGTGTAAGTCGACTCTAGGTAGATCATATACAGACAAGCTGTTTCGAAAGTTGTTGAATCTCAAAACTATGTCCAACTTATTAAACCACATGCCAGCAATGACATCTGTTCGTTTATTAATCTGCAAGGGTATTACGATTAAAAGTAAATCATAGCCATGATTGAAATGCGCTCCTGATTTGTACAGCTCACACGAACATATTGTATAACCTGCCCGTTAAACCCTTAAAGCAATGTGTACAATCATTCACACACACACACACATTCATCCATTCATTCTCACTCACACTAACACACAACACACACACACTCAATTACGTATACCAGTAAGCGCATAATTGATTGCAAAAGAAAAAAAAGTATATATAAAGCAGTAAGAGCTATACAAAAAAATCGTTGTTGGGCTTCGCAGCTGCTTTTCACTTTATTCTTTTAACTTTTTGTTGGTGCCCGCAGTTGATACCGCGTATTGACATATTGACATATATATATAGTATGTATATATACAATACATATATATTATTGTAACCGTGTATATGTATTCGTATTTGTATTTACACACACACACTATATCGTATTTATTTTTTCGTAAGCTTTGTTTTGATTTTAACAACTTTTCTTTTTGTTGTATCCTTTTGCCACGCATTTAACTCGTATTTGCCATCCATGAATCGAACAACAAAAAATGGGAAAACAATCGAACAAAAAATTGTGATTGAAAAAGTGGCAATAACGGGGGGGAGGGGGACACGGACACAGAGACAAAAAATACATAAATACATACATAAAGACAAAAAAAATGTCAGTCAGATGTGAACAGATCGGACATCAGTTAGTCAGTTAAGGCGACAGCAATTAGCGACCATTAAGTTGTCATTGTTACGCTGCGCCCGAGTGCCATTCTGTTTTGTTGGATAAAATGAACATCGACCCATTAACACAGCTTAACAGGGTTATGAGCGTGTGTCCTGTGGGTTGTGCAATGCACTTGCTGAAGCAACACAAGTTCCAACTATTTTGCCTAGAGTTTTTTCGCAGAACTGAACTTTGAAAAACTCAAGCTTAGAGTAAAAGACATTCCCTAGAATTGAAAAGCGGCTAGTTAGCTTATTTCCTACATAGTATGTACATATGAGAGTCACGGTATATTAAGCTAAAGTTTGTCTGTTTTCTTTCGAATTGCTTCTTCTACTAATTTGTGGCTGACATCAAGGAAATAACCTAATAAAGATAATTAGCTGGAACAGTTGGCTGCCCTTTGTTCTGTAACTGTCTCTGGTGGGGAGATTTTGGATTTAGTTCGCTGTTGTTCAGTGATTTCTGGAATTAAACTCGTGACCGACCCTAGGGACCGGACCGGACCGGACCCATTACGATTAGTCTGGTTGGTTGACAACTTTCACACGTTTTTTTTTCTCTCTCTCGGTATTTTGTTGCGGCAATTGCGTTCAGCTTAACGTGATATCCAGCTGCAAATCCGTGGCAATGCCGCACCAAATGGGCTTTAGTTAAGTGAATTATGTCATAGCTGTTGGCCAGAACTTGTTAGCCAATTGTGTGTGTTTCGTGTGGTAATGGGCGATTGGGTGCAGCCATCAGCAGCAGTTTTGGGCCATGCACTAACAGCTCGATAATTGACATCCGGCATGAATTTGTGGGCTTACGGCGATACTTCTACTGTAATAATCAATCTGAAATAGTTATTCGGAACACCGAAGCTCAAAAGTATGTGAACTAAATCGAAGTTGGCCACATTACTGTTTATACTCTGATACTGAAGGTCCGTCCTAAAAGGATATTGATAACATTTCCTATGCCCCGCCGCTTTCTGCTTACTGCTTACTGGTATCAGAGTATTTGGCAGTCGGTTGCGATCGACTGTATTATCAGGGAATACACAAGATAAATCAGTTATGAAACATATCGTCGCTTATGTGTATATATTCTTGGTATCTATATAAATATATATAACGAACAAAAAAACAAACAAAATTTTACCCCAACTTGGAAGATCGTTCAACTCATCGCTGACCAGTGCGCAAAGCAATTGCCATTGCAAAGATACTAATTTAAGATACACAGAGAGGGATAGACTTATATGGGCGCCGGGACAACAGCAGCAGCAGCAGCATCCAAATGGTCGAGGACAACATTCCGGGCAACGTCGCCCGTTGCGTTTGCATTACAATAGCCCTGCCTCGGATGGTAGCTGTTATTCGTTGGTGGGGCAGGGGCAGGGGCATGGACAGGTACAAAAACAGGGCCAACAAGGACAGTTAAGTTCCGGTAGCGGTAAACAGGTGCAGACCCTCTCATCGTTCATCAGCGAACATCCCGAGGAGCTAGTGAGCAATCACAGCGACAACAGCAACAACAAAGCCAACCCCATCAAAAATCCAAATCACACCACGAAATGGAAAAGCCTGCGCGCTGTAATGGCATATTACTGTTCACTGCGTCGCATTAAGAGGAACGGTGCTTTTCAAGAACCCAATTAACTAAGATATACATATATATGTAATATTATGATTGCTAATCGTACAACTTACTACTACTACTACTACTACTATCTTGCATTCTGTGTGTGTGCGTGTGTGTGTTATCAAAACCCTCCTCTCTCTCTCTCTCTCTCTTTATGTGTATGTATATGTCAAAACCTCCTTATAACCGTACCGTATCCAAATCCAACCAATAAAATTCTCTCAAGAACTAACCTATTAATATCTAAATACTCTATATATAATAATGACTGCCTTCTACTATTACAATGAACAAAATATATACAGTTTTTTTTTCTTTAGTTTGTGTGCATATCTATCTCTCTCTCTATCGCTCTGTCTGTCTGTCTCTTAAGTACTTATATGTGTGTATGTGTGTGTATTACAATAAAATAATACTCGATTTTGACCGTTCTGATGTCAGACCGTTCTCTCATTTACCGCTCGCTCTTACATTCCTTCATCTTCTCTATATCGCTCTCTCTCTCTCTCTCTTTCGCCGTTCTTCTGTGTTTCCAACTTCGTTGGTAAGCGTACTACTATTCTACGATCTGGCATCTTTAAGGTAAAGCTTTAAAAGGCTTATTCAGGAAATTCATTCATTTACTTCATCTTATCTCTTTCTGTGTTTATGCATACTTTTACTAAATGTCTCTGTTCTTTTTCGTGTTAATATGTGGACTTTATGTAACCAGCTTTCGATGTTCTCGATGCCGCTATATATACTATATATATATATGTATATATTCACACATCCTTTTACTCCCTCACTCGAAGTTTTGCGCATCTCTTTGTCTATCTATCTTGTTGTTTGTTATGTCTGACGACACTTTTATGCGGCCGGCCGGCTGCCACAGGATGTTAGTTCTTAAGAAGACTTACTCTCTCTTTTACTCACTCTCTCTCTTGAAGCGTATCGTTTGGTTAATACTTGCAGAGTTTGTTGCTGTTCTTGAATATATAACTGAATTTTGATCCAAGTGTGCTTAAGAGCAGCTGTCTGGCTGGCTGCGGGTTACTTGCTGCGGCATGGCAACACTTGCGCTGAAACAGGGTGTTGTGCACAGGGTGTGTGCGCTATCGCATTGCTTATAAGCAGCTGTCGCCATATTTATGGCATCTACTTTTGCCTACTTTCGCGGGATACTTATAAAGCTTCTTCTTCTTCGTCTCTTGCTATTGCTTTTGTGTTTCGTGCTAGTTTTTCGACGAAAAGTTTATCAAGTTAAGGTTAAAGTGCAGCTGCACACACACACACACACACACACTCACAGAACTTTGCCTAAAAATAAAAGAAATAATCACAAAAAAATTTCGGCAAGCAGTAAAAGTTGAAGAGGCTTTTGTGTGCCGCCTGCCTGCATTGTAGGCGAACTTTTGACACACATATACACACACACATACAGTTCTATGTATGTATGTAACAGCGCCTATGCATGGCATCTATGGCATCGTGCATGCCAAATGAGAAATTGTCATCTGAATGACAACTTACAAAGAATTTGAATTTAGAAAATTGCAAATTTATGTTGAAACCAGCAGCCAGCACTTTCACAACACACACACACACGACCTAGATATGTATGCAGCATATTTTTTTTAACCGCCCAACTACACTGTGAAAAATTACCATCGAATAGAATATAAGTTTTTTTTTAGTTTGGGTTTCGAAAAAGCAGAAATGTTTGTTTTTATCGGAGATCTTAAGTGCATAAATGTGTTTCGTTCTATGTTTTTCTGAGTGTATTTATGACACTGTATGAAGCGTCCCTCTCTTTCTGCCTCTTTGTATCTATTTTTAAGACAGCCCCAATCGAAATTCAATGTTCAATGTGATTGCCGCATTGTGATTGTCTTTTAATTCAGTGGCACTTTTGAGCACTTTTGACAGTCGTTGTAGTTGTCAGCGTTTTGACATTTGTTGCATATGCGTCATTAGTGTCAAGAGAGACGGAGATGGGGCGATAAAGACAGAGACAGAGACAGAGAGAGAGGGGGAGTAATATGTTAAAAATCATACAAATTTCGAACTGCTTTTTAACACGAATGCTCGAGTGAGTGCTATTTAATTAACTCACCCACTAGGTGGCGCCACTCGAATTGATAATTCTTGTTTTCAAAAGGGAGTAGGTACAAGAGAGCTGATTATCTTGCTCGTTGCTGGGACTTATATATAGATTTGAGCACAGTGTGAAGCGTTGGCACGTTGGATTAAGCCAAGTCAAGTGAAAAAGTTTGGCGAAAGCTCTGACTTTGAAACTTTGATTGAATGTTATATTCGGGCTTACACCAAAACTTCTTAAGGATGCTGAATTGTTATTAAAGAGTTGAACAACTTCGATGGCATTCGGTTGACTACAAAGCTTATATAGTACGGGGCTCTTCGTCGTCGTCGTCGTCAAGAGGCTAGAGTGCCACCAAATACATACCACAAACGACTTCTTAAACATTGCAAGTACAAGCATGCATGGGATTGCCCTCATTGAGCTCATTTGTTTGTTGGCCCAAGGCCATTGTGTGGGCCTGGGTGAGCAATTAACGCCACTGCGGCGATAGCAGTTGGCCACAATGACAGCCAGACTGACACTGCCAGAGTGCTGTCAGTTCAGATAATGTCGAAAAGTCGAACACCACGCAACATGAGCACCGTTTCCGTTTCACATTCGTTGGTCAGCAATGTGTGGTGGGAAATTTTGGTTTTGTTTTGTTTCTGTCTAATACTCTGTTAACGAAGGTAAAGAGTATATTGGCTTTCTCCTTGTCTGTGGGCCCCAAAGATCTGCATGAAGATTCCACATCAGCCCATGCCTCCTCCGTACTCCCACTTTGCAAGCTAAGCCCCTTACCATTCGCTTCTGTACTCTGGTATCAGAGTATTTGGCAGTCGGCTTTCGCTTTTGACCATGTCATAGCGTGACAGTTGCAAAGTGGCTGCCAATGGGCTACATGTGGTGCAAACCGCTGGGCTGCCAAGGCGTTAATTGAAATCTGAGGGACGAAAGGCAACAGGCAAACATAAACAACAACAACAAAAAGTCCAAAAACCCAACTTCATGCAGCCATTAAGCAATTTCTCGCTGTGTATGTGGCACGATGTGTGTGTGTGTGTGTGTGTTTGCCTCGATGATTTGTGGTGCAATAAAAAACGGCATTTAATACAACTAGATGGCAGCAAAACCGCAAAAGCTTAAAACTTAAGCTTACAGCTTTCGTGCTCAGGCTCAGACACAAAAAGTAAAAACAACAAAAACAAAAACTAATAAGCTCCATTTCAATTTATTATAAATCGGATGTGTGTGTGTTTAATCTTATCTTGCAGCAAGCCTTTTTTACGCTCGATGGCGCGCATGGGGCCCGCATGTGGCAAAAAAAAAAAAAAAAAATAGTTGCAAACAAATAGAACAGGCCAAAAGCCAAGTCAACGAGCTGACCGTTAAATGAATCGCCAGCCACTCGCCGCCACTCTACCTCTTTCTGCCTATTTCTATTCCTTTCTCTATCTGTGTGTGTGGGTTGGTCCTTGTGATAGCGCGTCCGTGAAAATTGTACGCAGAGCGATATTGCAACAAAATGGGCGAAACTAAATTGAATAACCTTTGCCGAAAGCCATTCGAAACTTGTAACACAATTTTTATAGCATTTCTTTGATTGAAATGCTTTTCAGAAATATGTTTGGAACATTTGCTGTTAGAAAATATAATTATTTTTGGTTTTGTAAAGTGATTTTCTTACTTTTTTTGTTCTTAAAAAATAAGGAATAATATTTATTAATATAGAAATGGGCAGAAAAACGATTTTGAACATGATAATAAATTATCTGCATAAGATTGCATTTACATATAATATATTGACTTATTAGACTTGTTATCTGAGATATTTTTTAGCTTGTAAGCAACTTTTTCTGAACGAAATCGGTGTTGTGGTGTGTCAGTCAGTGTTTGTTAACGCTGGTATTTCTTAAAGTGTACAGTGCTGATAATGTTGTATAAGCGACCTTCGCTCTCTTTTTCGATCTATCTACCTTTATGTGTCTGTCTTATCTCTGTCCAACTCTCTCTCTGTCTCTCTCACTCACTCTCTCTATTAATCATCTTAACACACATATATTCTACATACTTTAACCGCGACTATTATAATCAACAATTATTAACAACAACAACAACGACAACCACAAAAATATATATATAAAAAAAACATACTGAAATGAAACCAAACAAAAATTTCACAACTCGTTTAGGAAATCGCGTATCGGAGATGGAGCTTCGGATCCAGATTCCGATTGGTAAGTCCCTTGCGTAATGTTACCACTTTTGGTTAACTCTCACGCTCTGCACCACACATACACACACACACACACTCCCACACACACACACACAATGACACTAATTAAGCAACGCTTTTTGATTATGTTTCAAACTAAAGAACTCTAGTTTATATACATACATTAATAGCATACTATATTAATAATATTGAGAATGATGCTGATGATGATAATAATTTGTTAATGATGATGATTTATCATGATTCATAATGATACTATTGAGCTGCATCTACAATAATTGGCATGTGAGGCGCTTGCTTAATTTCAATTGCCAAATCGTGGAACCGATAAACCGACAAACCGAACATATTATTTTTTTGTTCTAAAGTGGGTTAACAAGCGAGAGCCGAAACCCTAAAATCACAACCACACAACTACCAACACCAATCGAACCACCTCCCACAACCACCAACACTTCACAACACTTGTTTTTTGGTGCAATCCAAGAGTTCACCGAGAACAAAGAAAAGACAAGAAGTTACGAGTAGTTGCCGTTTGCCGTTTGGCAGCCAACACCACCACCACCACCACCCCATAGACACACACACACACACACACAAACGTGTATAAAGGACATGCCACGCCTAGCTCTTGGTTTACTTTTTTGTTTTGTTTTTAGCCTAGCCGCATTGCAAGCTGCGTTCTGCTTTTGTACCACACGACGTATGCGTAATATTCTATAATATTAGGTAGCATCAATTAAAAATATACCAAAAAATTCAAATACTAATATTAACATACATCAATTTATAATAAATACTAAGCAACGCTGTAAATAGCACAGAAAATTATTAAACAAAAAAACAAATTAAGTAAAAGAAACTTTAAATGTAATTTTTGCTTAAATATTGTAAATTAAAATAAAATACCAAAAAAAAAAGAACAACAATAGCTATTAAAAATACTACAATGCGATTTGTACATAAATACGGACTAAAAAAAAAAGATAATACTTATAAAATATATTCCTATTTAAACACATATTGTATGTTCATATATACTTATACTTTAATGCAGTTATCAATTCTCGTAGCAAGGCAGTTCCAACTAACGACTAGCGATTTTAGCAACAACAACAGCAACAACAAAAACAACCAAAATATAAAATTCTTTAAATGCTTTTCCTTCACTTCCGCTACCACCTCCACTGCCACCCCCTTCAATTCTTGAAATTCCCCAAGATGCCAGCTTCACATTGCCAGCATTCGCCACTTGCACTAGTAGAAGCAGTTGCCTTGATTTTTGTACACCCTGTACCAAATTATTTTTGTTGTTTTTTGCCAGCTTTACTTTTATATTGCATTGAGATTTGATAAAAGGGTAACTGCTAGTCGCCTATGCCCTCCCTCGACTACTTGCACTTACTTAACTACTTTCCGATTTCATTTACTTTGTACTACTATATACCATTTATAGAGTACTACTTGCAATATTTGTTTGTTTGCTTTCGGTTGTCTGTTTGACAGAGCTTTTAGTAAGTTCTCGGGCGACACAAACAACATTTTCGCCGTCTGCGCATTCCCAGACATGTTCGCTCCCAAAGCTTAAGCAAACCAAATAAGAGGCAGCGAAATGACACCACCAAAAATTAAAAAGAAAAAGAAAAAGAAAAAATAACTACTAAATTGGTTGGTGGAAACGATGATGGTACCCAACCCATTTGTCCTAATGTTAAAATGTAATTTTGTTGCTTCCATTAATTTTCGATTTCATTGCATGAATGTTGTATACTTTATACTCTACTATCTACTCTTTTTAACTATTCTTAAATTGCAACTATACTAAATAAGAAAATACATATCTATATATATAGTTGTTGCATGCCTGATTGCCGTTGGAGATGCCAAAAGGAAACCGGAGACGAAGACACTTTTGCCTTTCTCTCCTGTTTCCCTGTCTGTTGTCTCCGTTAAGACGTCTCCTATTAAGACCAAAACACAGCACCTGACCACATAATAATATGTCTGCTTCTAGTACTTACTATTACTACTACTACTATCTACTACTACTGCTATTACATCTGTTTTAGTGCGTGCTTTTCTATGTGTGTGTGTCTGTTAGCCGTTAACCGTTAACCGTTAGATGTATAGCGTTACCATATCGTTGCGTGCCATTTTAACGTTACGGCTTGTGGGTTTAGCGTTTCATAAATGTTTATTGCTCCCAACCCAACACGCATTGCGTAAGTGTTTCTTCTTCTTCCGTTCCATATTTAGAGCACCCTAGACACTAGTACCATATAGTATACCATACCTGCATAACCTTAAATGTTACACGCACGCTTTAGCATTAACTCGCTCGGTTGCATTACTACTCGACTTTCTACTATCTATTCGATGACTGATTAGTTCCGTCTCTTCTTTCTTTGGCCAGTATGTAGTTTGCTTGATATTATAAGTTTTGAATACCCGCTGCTCGTAGCTCTTTGTAGTTGTAGTCTTAGTTAATGCAGAGATGCTCAAATCTTTAAAAGACTTGTGATCGTTGAACGTGTATGTTTTGTGGCATATCCTCGAAACAGGACACGCTCGAATCAACGCTGGATGAAACTTCGCACCACCGTACAAATCTCATCGGCCATACAGAAAAAACCACCGCTCAAGCGCGAAGACTCATTCCTAAAACGATTCTCAACTCGACAGATACCCGAAACACAGGTGAGATAAACTAAAAACTAAAACATTACATTTTCTATTTACATAACTCTGATTGTTGTTGGATCTTTAATTGAAGGAAACTGTTGAAGACACGGGTTCAGAAAGTGCCTCTGGAGACCACGACAAGACAGTTAAACGTCGACGACGCTATCTGCAAAAACGACGCTCCGTTGTTAATCCAGATGAAAATTTTTACTTCTATTGGTTAATGATGTCAACTATATGTGTTCTCTATAATCTATGGACCCTAATTGTGAGGCAGAGCTTTCCTGAACTGCAGGTAAGCCACACAAAGGAGCAAACCTTTACTCTTCGCTCTTTTGCTGCCTTATTTTGTTTGTTTTGTCGCTCAGTTCTCTCCACCTTTTGTAACCTGAGTTGACTTGCGGCCTAATAACAAGGCCCAACGGTCATAAAATTTCCACAAACAATAAAGTTTATTATGTATTTAAGTCGTGAAGGAGGCAAGAGGGAAAGCAAAGAGGGCGACGTCAAAGAATCTTTTGGATTTGCTTTTGCCCTTTTTCAATTTTCAAATGGAATTTGAAACTCAACTAGCTGTGTGTAGGCAGGCGGCTTGTACTTAACTACTATATGGGAAATAAGAGTCTGATTAGTTCTTTAATTTTTTGGCAAAACCTAAAAATAACTAAACCTTTTTAATCGTCATTTGAAAATACATTCAGTATAAAGTATACAAATATTTGATGGAACTTCACAGCCCACAAACATCCATATTTTGTGTCCTAACATACTAAATAGGTTTTCAAGTAAGTAATTGGTGTACTTGTGCTTGGTAATAGCTTTTGTGTGGGTCTAGTTTGCAAGTGGACCTACAGCAGGCCTTAAAAAGTTCATAGACTTAAAGAAAGGTTAAATTGTTGTTGCAGTTGCTAGCGTACCCTAGATATATGGGGGCCAAGATTGATTTCCCTGCTGCTAAGAACGATTAGGCATAGAGTATTAGATGGACGTTTTTCTGCTTGAACTTTTTCTCTCAATCTCTCTGTGTTTGTTTGGGTTGGCTTTTTTTTGTTGCTGTTGTTGAACAGCGCTTCTCTGATGACTCAATTAAAAGACACGCAGCCATCTCATAAGCCAAATGGTTCGGTAGGTCAGTCTTACTTTGCTTGTTAAGGAGGTTTCGGTACGGTTCTGTTCTTGAACTTGTGCAAATGTTTGTTCACGGCCCGGTTAGCTGGTGTTTGTCATCAGATTAGAGTCAGCTAAGGGTTGCCAAACAAAAAGCGGTGGATAACATTTTCGAGGGTTTTTCCCAGGGAGGGGCATGTGGCATGTGGCATGTGATACGCTCGTCGTCGTTGACCTTTAGGCCATAATGTATGTGTGTGTGGCATAGTTCTAGTTGTTGTCGTGCCTTTTTTGTCGTTTTTATTTGTCAGCTTGCCATTTGTGGAGGTGGCCCAAGAAACAAACAGTTCCACGTCCTTCCCACCGCCCGCCCCAACCCCTCTCAATTCTAATTTGAAATTGTGAATTGTGAATTGTGCATTGCTAAAATAATTGCCCTTGACCTGAATTTTATGCATATAGTAAAACCGAAAATCTCAACTAATTTAAAACATTTCCACAATGTTTTTAATCCCATTTGTTGTTTGTTTTTTTGACAGCAATCTGTGCCTACCTTTTGGCTCATCTGCGATTCATTTACAGATGTTGTATTTATCTTAGATATAATAGTTCAATTACGCACAGGCTATCTGGAGCAGGGCCTAATGGTAAGTTCGGTCGATGACTGATGTAACAAGTAGTAGAAAGTAACGAGTGTTTTTTTTTGTTTCCCCCTCGTATTCAGGTTTATGATGACAGGAAGCTGGCTTGTCATTATGTGCACTCGCGTGAGTTCATTTTTGATATGATAGCGCTAATACCGTTAGATCTGCTGCAGCTTAAAATGGGCACACATCCGCTTTTGCGTTTTACGCGCTTTTTTAAAGTGAGTACTACAACTTCTACTTACTTGCTGAATTCGCATCTACAAATTGAATTTTATTTTTCAGGTATATCGATCTGTGAGATTTTATTACATCGTAGAGAGTAGAACAGTTTGGCCAAATTTATGGCGTGTTGTTAATCTAATTCATATCCTGTTAATTTTGGCGCATTGGTTCGGTTGCTTCTATTTTTTACTTTCCGAAGCGGAGGGCTTTCAGGTAAGTTATTCGCCACACTATAATATTACATCAGATGCATAACTTTGTGCTTAACTTTTAGGGTGATTGGGTTTATCCCTATAGACCGGGTGACTATGCAACGCTGACACGCAAATATTTGGGCAGCCTTTATTGGTCGACCTTAACGTTGACCACAATCGGCGATCTGCCCACGCCTGAAACGAATGCTGAGTGAGTATAGTTAGTTGCGTCAAGCCCTTTTGGACCTTGATTACTTACCGTTTGGGCTGGGTTTTCGATTCGTCGTTTGTTTGTTTTTCTTTTCGATACCATCTCAAAGACCGAACTTTTCGGTGGACGGCCCTCGATCGATACCAAGGCGTGGCATTAAATCACGATTGCTACAGTTCGGCTCTAGCTATGGGTATGCGATCCTCTAACAAATTCACAATATTATACACCTTGAATCAATTTTCAATAATGCGTCTCAATATCATTTGCTCAACTTGTTGGGGGCTGTCCACCAGTTCAATCACTCGTCTTTCTTTCTACAAACAAAGAACTCCAATTTTGGGTTGACTTAATTGGTGCATATCTAACGGATATTTTGAATCTTCCCACTATATACTAACTAACTATAATCAAAGTTTTCGAAAGCGTGCGACAGCCTTCAACAATTCCAATGATATTTATTCGCGCCCAATTCAATTTGACATTAAGCCAATTTCAAGCTGCTGTTGTTTCTCGCAAACTCAAAGAAACCAAACACATTGAAAATGTGCTTTCGAAAACTTTGAATTGCCAAATAAAATCACACTGTCTTAACTCACTCTTCTTCGCTCTATTAGATATATTTTTACGATCGTTAGTTATTTGATTGGCGTCTTTATCTTTGCGACTATTGTTGGCCAAGTTGGCAATGTGATAACAAATCGTAATGCCAATCGTCTCGAGTTTGAGCGTTTGCTCGATGGCGCCAAAACCTATATGAGGCACCACAAGGTAAGATCTGATCACACTCCTGACCTGAACTAACCTGTAACTCACTAATCTAGGTGCCGGGTGGAATGAAGCGTCGTGTATTGCGTTGGTACGACTATAGTTGGTCGAGAGGTCGCATACAGGGTGGCGGTGATATAAATACGGCACTTGGCTTGCTGCCCGATAAACTGAAAACCGAATTGGCCTTACATGTTAACCTAAGCGTACTGAAGAAGGTAACGATATTCCAAGAGTGCCAGCCAGAGTTTTTGCACGATCTGGTGCTGAAAATGAAGGCATATATCTTTACGCCCGGCGATTCCATATGTCGCAAGGGTGAGGTTGCCCGAGAGATGTTCATCATTGCCGATGGCATCTTAGAGGTGCTCAGCGAGACGGGCAAAGTGCTAACCACCATGAAGGCGGGTGACTTTTTTGGCGAAATCGGCATACTCAATCTGGATGGGCTTAACAAGTAAGTAAATCAAAGCATCCAAACTTCCCTTTCAAATGTTATTTTTTTTTTTTTTTGTTTTGACAGACGCACTGCTGATGTGCGTTCCGTTGGCTATTCGGAGCTGTTTTCGCTATCGCGCGAGGATGTGCTGGCAGCAATGAAGGACTATCCGGATGCTCAGGAGATTCTACAGACTCTGGGACGCAAGCGCCTCATGGAGGTGCGCTGCGTTAACAAGAAATATGCCAAGGCGGCTCTGGACAAGGAGAATGCCGCTTTTGCTGCCGCCCATCCCCATCTGCCACTTCCACATCCGCACATACATCCAACACATCCACCACATCCGCATCAGCATGCACACACACACCATCATCAGGTGCATCAGAGCGATAGCAGCGAGAACAGTGCCTCCAAAAAGATTGTCGACAAACTGAAGCACGATGTCAAAGGATTTCGCAATGTGCTTAAAAAGTCCAGGCAAGTCTCAATTAACCAAATTGAATAGCAATCAACGATGTTTCGATACTCATATCTGTTTATATTTGTATATTCAACCATTAAGGACGTCAAGGAAGAGCGATGAATCGCTGGAAATGCAACCGTTGCACAGCACGTCACCGCGTGGCAGCAAAATAATGCTAAAGCGTATGTCTCGCGTGCGCTCCGATGAGAAACAGGATGCGGATAGTGCCGATGCAAAAGATGAGCTGCACGATAAGACGCCCAGTCCGATTGGGGCGGGGTTGCCGCTGTTGCAGCGGCTACGTCTGCTCAAGGAAAAGCAGGTGAGTGATGGGTCAAAGGTCGAAGCGTATAGTCCAGCCTCATTATCATTAACCAGACACCCCCACAACCACCGCCACAAAGACACCACCCACTTATATTTGCTATCACATAAACACTCACACGAAAAAAAGAAAAAAACACAAATAATTCGTAGGATATTATTTCATAATATCGAGCATAAGTTCGCCACGAACTATTGAACAGTTATTCAATTCACAAACACAAGAACTGTACAGAACAAATACACAGATACACAACACATCACAAATGATATATATAGAATAGTACTTGCAAATATAATCTCATACAATATATTACCATTAACATGTACAGCCAGCCACTCGGTGCGTACTCGCTCTCTCCGTTCGTTACGAGTCGCATTGAGTGCTGCTTACTTCTTCTTGTACTTGCTTTTTCTTCACCGTTATTGTTTTGCGTTTCTGTACTGTATTGCTAACCAGTATTGAGAAATGTTCAATCGCTTTTAGTGCACCTTGAAAGTACTATTTACCAACTAATCGTTCATACTACTAGTTTGATAAAGCACGTTTTGCAAATGAATTCCTCATCGAAAAGACAACGAAACCTAAATGATGTAAAAGCAAAGTTTTGTCACCTGTCACTGTCACTGTCGTGTGTCACTGTCAGTGTCACAGTTTATGTGTTAGTAGTTGAAAAGCAGTTTATTTGGTTTTCTTTTAATTTCATACTGAATCGAGAGCAATTTTGTTTATAACTTTTTTAAAAGATGATTTTTTATTTATTTATTTATCTATACTTTGGCCAATTTTAATTAAATTTTAACGAAATAAAACGAAAAAAGTTTATCAGCTAATTTATTTTAATCTTAAACTAAACTTGAGCCTTGACTTAGTTGCTTAGGTTCAGCAAATGCTGTTTATCTGTTTGGAAACTTTTGATGACTTTGTTAAGAGCTTCAAATATCGCTTAACGTTTATCAATATGCTTATAAGCTTTCAACTATGCCTAACCGTAAATGTAACCAATAGGAGAACCAAAATTTGCTTGGCTTTTGCCTTTAGTAGAACCCAAACGCTTGCAAAATTTAGTTGCTTGCCTCAACTCTTCCTTTTCTTTTGAATGGACACACCACAAAACAGACAAAACACAGGACAAAGATCAAAAAAGAAGACACAGCAGACCCAAAGAATACACTACATCTCCAAACCAAACCTCACTACACCACATTAAGCAGCACCACAACAATACACTAAAACATTCTCAAAAACTTTACCACACACAAGCACACACACACACACATAACACCCACCGCATATCGCATACTCTGCAAAGAGCTTATTAAAATTTTAATTTGATTTTACGCATTAATTTTTGTTTGTGTTTTGCTTTTATTCTTTGATTAAAGTTAGCTTAAAATCCGAAAGAAATGAATAAAAAATGCGAAAAAGAGATCCTGCTGAAAATTCGTGTTGTATGTAATGAACCCCGGCTCCTAAATAGTAGTTTTTGTATGTGTCTTTATGTGTCTTGCACTAGGATCGCGAAGAGCGAGCTGTTAAGTCCACACCACCACAGAAATCTCCACCTCACTCACATGTAACGTGTACGTTATCGCCGCAGGAATCGATACAGGAAGAGCCCGAACGCGAGTTCAACGAGGGCTTTCCTCTCATCCAGAGATTGCAGCAATTGAAAATTAAAAACGAGCCCCAAACAAACGCCAGCAACGAGTCCGCCGGCGGCATCATGGTAAAGAGTCCGCATAAGAGTCAAAACCTAAAAATCAAGTCAGCAAACCACAACTCCAAAGTCAAAGTCAAAGCCAATGTCAAATCGAGTCTCATTTGTAGAATCGCAAGCTCTATAGTTCGCTTTTTAGGCATCAACAGTTTAATTCAAATGTGTTCTTACTAATCCTCTAGGCACACATTCCGCCCAGCATCAGCAGCAAGGTGGACTTTGGAGCGACAGCACCGGGTGCCCCACAAACGCTGGCCGTCACCCAAATCAAGCCCATCATGAAGGTCTCGTTTAAGCAAAAAATACAACAGCTACAGGGCTATAGTCTGCCAGTGTTGCCGAGCAGCAGCAGCACTACCATCGGTGGGGCTACCGGAGCCATAGCCAAAAAGGAACCACCCAAATCGCTGGCTGTGGTCGCAACGCATTCGAGCGCGGTGACCGCACTACCGATGCCACTGGAGGCAGTTGCAGTTGGCGGTGCTGCCATACCGATAGCCAGCATATCGAAAAATGTGATGAGACCGTCTCAGAGACTGTTTACGCCGCAGCAATCGGACACCGATACGGATGGTACGCCCATTAAGCCCTGGTCCAAACTGAAACTGGCCACACTCATGTCATCTAGCTACACGAGCCTTACCAATTGCTCACCCGACGATCTGGCGACGCCGCTTAAAAACTACTCGCTTAGCAATATACCGCAGCAGATGTCCGACTCTTCGACAAGCACCCGACAAAGGCATCACAGTGCGCGTAGCTCCCGTTCGCCGCGACACGCTGTTCACAGTCACGGTGGTCACAGTGCTCACGGTGGTCACGGTGTTCACGATCACGGCTCAAGCTCGAGCACGTGCTCTTCGAGCACTCGGAGCACATTGACAACGCAACAGGAAAGCGTGCGCGGCATGCAGAAACCGGAACAGAAGCTGCCCGATGGCGAAGCGCCCGCACGTAAATTCTATCAGAGTGTCTTCGATCTGTCACCGGAATATTGTGGATTGCCGTTTGTCAAGCGCCTGAAGATATTGAACGAGCGACAGAAGCTGGCCGAATTGGAGAAGGCGCTGCAGACACGCAGCTTCAGCCTCGACTGCTCCAAGTCAACCAACAACAACGAAGTGCCAATTCCGGAGTCATTATATCGCTGCTATAGCGACACATCCGGCATCTATTCGCAGTTCCTTAGCACATACGAATCGACAACCAGCTCAACATCCATTTCGACCAATACATCAGCATCCGCTTCGGCATCGGCATCCGCCTCGGATAGCAACTCAATGAAACAGCAACAGCAGCAGCATCATTTGCAACATCAGCTGGATTATGTGCCGCTGAGTCCCGAATCAAATGAGACGGTCGAACGGCGCAAGCTGAAGAGCATATTGAAGAAGCTACAACAGAGTGGTGCGACTGTTGATCCTCGTGCCGATGGTGATGCCCATGACGAGGCGAATGCCCAGTCACAGTCACAGTTACAGTTACAGAAGCAGGCCAAGGTCAAGCTGGCGGCGCGGGGGCTGCTGTTGGAGCCGACCTTGGAAGGGTACGTGGCGAGGCACAGTAAGCTCTTGAAGAGTGTAACCTTCCATTCAACTTTTTCCAGCCCGCCACCCAGCGCCAACGAGGAGCTACACTTAGTAGCGGCCCTCGGCGGCGCCAATAGCAACAACATCAACATCGCCAACAACAATAAAAACAACAACAACAACACGAGTAAAGCGATAAGCACAAAATACGGTAATGGTACGGTCATCGGTTCGGGCAACGGTTCGGAACAGTCGACGTCCGTCTGGTCGCCGACGTTGGCATTGGTAACGCCAACGAATTCGCCGCAAGAATGTTTTGCATTCGAGCCACAGATGGCCGCTGGTGCCACTGCTGCCGGTGGCGGCGTCATCGCTGGCGTTGGCAACGTTTCAACGTCAAATGCATCCACCGCCGCAGCGTCATATGTTGTCGAATGCTCGGCATCGTCATCGTCGTCGTCGTCATCGAACAAAATACTCTCACAGAATACCGAATTTCATGCACAACAATCCACAACATCCACAGATTTGAATTTGAATTTGCAGCTCCGACAGAACACGACGAATGCAACGACGGCGATGTCTCAAGCGGGTCAAGTGCCAAAATTGGAAGGTAATTACCCAACAAACGTTAAACACTTTTATTTTCGAACTCTCTGTCTCTCTCTATCTCTCTCTCTCTCAACCTTTTCAGTACTTACTACTTATATTTCCTGAGCTATACAAAAATACTCTTACAAATATATCAATTGTTTTTTCTTTTTCAAATACCTATAACAAAAACCATATCCAGTGTAATCACGCCCTCGAAATTGTGTCCCTTAACATTGATTGCGAACAACACGGGTATTCCATTTGTGAGCGTTTTGTACAACTGAAGGAATACCCCTAATGTTCTGCATGCATTTCGCTGCGCCTAAAGGCAGACTACACTAAATTTTTCCTTGCTTCGCTTCTCTATCTTTTACTCACCAATCACTATCACTATCTCGCTCTCGCTTTATGTCTATTTGAGTCTCGTTTTCAGTTGAACAAATATTATGCATGATAATGCTACTTTATCGATTGGCATTTACTTATTAATATGTAACGAATGCTAATGGTAATAACTAAGAGTTGGTAGAACAACATTTTCATACATAAATACATTAATTCTGTAAGCTCAATAATATATTATAGGAAAGTTCGACATGAAGTTCTTATCTTTACAATTATTATTAGCTACTTTAAGCCTTGCTTAGTTTAGGGTTTATGTATTTTTATACGATCTGTTCATAAGATAAGGTTATGATCCAAGCTGAAATCGAAGTATTAATTAATTTTGGTAATTTAAGCGATTTTAAGTTAATATTCATACTTCACTATATTACTAAGGATTTTTGTTTGTTTACAATATGCTTAGATCTAAGTCGTACACTTAGAGAATTAAGTACGAACACAATATAAATATGCACAGTCACCAAAAAAGTATTTTCAGACACGTAAATGTTTGAGCTCGTCATCGATATCGGTTATCGGTATCGATAACGAGCTTGAAACAACAAGTCAAAGCACGCGCACGCACGCTTTGGAACGCAATGGAATGAAAGAGCGACAGCGACTCCGAACAGTTGCTCAGCATGCAACAACAACAGCCAAACAAACCCCACACAGAATAACATTTAACGCTTTTGTAAATACGTAATAATTTAAGAAATTAACAAATTTGATATATGACGGATACCCGAAAGGATAATGTTATTGGTATGGGAATGTGTGTGTGTAAATATAAATTGTAACTGCGTATGTATGCATTCCCCGTTTTCTACTTTTTGGTTTGACATTTAATAGCCGACACGCAACAGCAACAACAAATTAAACCCAACTAACACCACACCACACACCCAAACACACACACACACACACGTACAGACACTTGTCCGTTGTCAAAGTGCCCCGTACGATACGCAACAAGAATTAAACAACCCAACCCAACGAGCACAGGGCTGCTATTCGATTGATAAATTAAAATTAATCTCTTCATTTGAATTTCAAATTTCAAGGCTTTCCAGAGTCACAGGACTATTTTAATCAGATACTGAGCGGCATTAATCACGTTATCAAAACGCACATGAACGAAATGCACTCAAAGTTCGAGTCACAGTTCTCGAGTATGGCTGGCGAGGTGCGTCGCCGGGATGCGATCATTGCGCAATTGCAGTTGAAGCTGCGTTCGATCGAACAAAAGTCGATGATGTCATCCGCATTGCGTCGCCAGAAGCGCGAGAAACTATCGCAACTATCTGTGGACGATGACGAGCCTGCCGACCAGGATAACAGCAGTTCCGGCTCCTCGGCCGAGCTTCTTTTCATGGTAAGTTGTTCTGCTTGAGTTCTTAAAGCCCAGCTGATAATTCTCTCTTGCTTGCAGCGTGGCGATTCGCTTGATACGGTATTCACCTCATCGCCACCCATTCAGGGCGGCCGTAGAAGCATATCGCCGGGACCCAGTCGCCATCATGCGGCCTCAGCGAATGCCTTAAACTGTCCAAGCAGCTTCTACAGCGGACCGGGCACATTGACAACACGGCACGCACAGAGTCATCCCAGCTTTTATGCGGCACAGCACAGCAATGGACGCAGCAATCGAGTTGCAGCAGCAGCTAGTATGCCCGGCTATCGCGACTGGCACGAGCAAGCGATTAGCGGCAGCAACAGCAGCAGCATGGTCGGCGCCGGTGCAATTGGACTGGATAGAAGCAGCAGTGGAACGGGTCCGGGTAGCATGATGATATCCGATGTGACGGGCAATCTGCAACGATTGTCGGATAGCGTCATTTTGGACATTGGCGAGAGCTCTAGCTCGAGCTCCTCGTCCAGCAAGGTGAACATTGCAGCTGTCGGCGATGACGACGACGACGAGGAGGACGAAGACGATGAAGATGATGAGGAGGAGGCAGAGGATGAGTTAAGCGGTGCGGCGCTAGTCACAGCAACCGGTGGCAGTAGCAGCACCAGTGGCGGCGCCAGCACTGCCAACGACTGGGAGGTGCGAATGCTGGCCGCTGAAATGGAGCGGCAGGAGCGCAAGCGGGGACACTCGCTATCCGACAACCTAGGCGAGCTGCGGCACTGCAGTACCTTTTTGCGCAGGCGTCGCAAGTTCAGCGACACCGAAACCGAATACAGTGAAACGGATCCCGATGAGCGACTGGCAGCAAGCGGCAGTACAACTGCTGCTGCTGCTGCTATAAGTGCCAGTGCAACTGGCGGTACTGCAGCTGCAACTACAGCGGCAACAGCTGCTGCAACATTGGCTGTGCCAAGTGGCAGCAATCGACCGCGTGCCTCGAGTCTGGATCAGTTCAACCTGCGCTATGGCATTGGGCGTGGCATTTTCAAAGCAATGAGCATCGATCGTGATAAAGACAAGCTTTGAGTATTATAATCTTTGCCACAACACAACTTCCCACAGCACCAACAACAACAACAACAGATGCAGCACCAACCCTTAGATCGGATAAGCAATACAGTATTACCATAGGTACAAACAACCAAATCAAGCACACAACACGATAAGCACGAAAAAATCTAACTAAAGTGAAGGGCATTACAAATAATATATGTATATGTATGTTACCTCGAAAAGAGAGAAAAGGAAATTTAAATATTTAAGGAAAGAAGAATAAATTAGAAAACATACAAAGAAGACAACTAAGAAACCAAATGAAGCAATCCAAGAATATTTCAGAAACCGGAAAAAAAAAATACTTATAATATTGTTATGGTTTGTTACATTCTCATGTTATCGCTATCGTTATGAATGCAATGCCTCGAATGCAAAAGCCTCACATTTGCTGTACGAAATTTGAAACTTAGCCACGTTTTATTTATTTGTTATGTGTGTATGTATGTATGTGCGAGCTGGTGAATGAATGTGGTTGTGCGTGTGTAATTGCGAGTGTGAAAGAAAGAAAAAAAACAGAGAGAGAGAACCAGCAACGAGTAACGAAGACATAATACCGTCCTATATTAAATTATATTATATATATGTATATAGCGTCCATGCCATTGGCGCACAATTTATGATTTTGATTAGTGATGTGATAAAGAGGTCTTGTCACTCCATTATTTATGTTCATATATATACTTTTGTCAAGGTTATCTGGAATATAATGGATATGCTTCACTTAACGATAGTAGAAAAAATGAAAAATGAAACCAAAAATGTATATACCTCTTGTCCCTAGAGAATATTAAGTCCCTATATGTATACACACCGAAAAAAAAAGGATATACTTTAGTATATATATGAACTATATAGTACTTATACTTATATGATATTATATAGTGTAATGAAAACCGAAAGCTTTAATAAATTATATATAGATAATAGTTTAAGAAACGTTTTAAATACTAATCAATTCCAGAATAGAAGATACAAAAGCAACATTAAAACCCCTACAAATTTAAGAACAAAATTGACAAAAATAAAATAAATATATATACAATAAACAATAATAATAATATGTAATGATATAATTATATATCTATATATATATACAACTTCTTATATGGTACCTTTAGAATAAACTAACTAACATATTGAGTTGAAGATTTTTAGGTCAATCGAAGCGTTAGTCCATTCTACCGTACACACTTTAGCAATCTAGCCTAGAATACTACGGAATGTTACAATACCCCAGGTACAACTTAACAGTTAACATCTTATTTTATCTCTGTTTCAATGACTTTCTTGTTGAGTTGATTTCATTAGGCTCGCCGCAGCTACCTTCCGATACTACATACTTAGCTTTTATATAACACCAATTTCTATGTTAGAACAGGCTTTTCGGAAAAGTCTCTTAGTTTAGTCTCTAGCCAAACGCAATCTATACTATAGCTAACCCCAAAAAATCTATATGCTTAGCGCTATTTAAATGTAACTCTTAAGCGATAAAACCAAAAACAAATAAACAAATACTTATCAAATCTATCAATGAAATTGCAAACCCCTAAGCGCTAACTAAAGATACTACATTCAATTGCTATATTGTGTTATTAAGAATACTGTTTTTAAGTCAAACAATTTTAACAAAACGATAACTTGTTGCTAAGCATTAAGCTAAACGAAGAACACATTCACAAACACTGTTAGAGACCGTCCCCACACCGCCCTAAGCTGCAAAACTATTATCGATTATCGTAACAGAAGTTTAACTTACAAATCTATATAAAAGTATATGTAGGTGCAACGGTTTTAAGTCGAACACTTTTGCAATACCTGCCCAACTGATAATGATTTATCTATCGATAAGTGTCGATCGACAAATTTTTAGCTCGCCCTCGCCCTCGTTATTTAGTCAAATGCGAGGAGGTACAGCGAATTCTGCAATAGAGTTTTGTAGCGCCTAGCTGGCTTAAGTTGATCATAAAGAATCCAAACGGAACTATCGTAGTTAGCGCGAAGCGAGTCGAAACAAGGCGACACACTATTCAGATACTATATACATACAAACATATATATGTACACAATATTAGTTCGATATGCATACTATTTAAAAAAGAATATGTACTAAAAACAACAACAACAACAACTTACTAACTAACAAACTAACCAGTCGGCGTTCGGAATTGTACGCCGTTTTTGCATTGTACAAAAAGCACCACGATTACGGTGTCGATATCGATATCGATAACGATATCGCATAAATTTAAGGAACAATTTCAATGGGTTCAATAAATGGGTCACACAGCCAGCACAGCAGTCCAACTAAACTTAATAAGAGTACCAACAAACAAAGAAAAAGGAAACCAAAAAACACAAACAACAAAGCACAACTTTAACGAAAATCTCTTAATCATCTGTATTGTTAAGGGCTTATACATATATAGTACTTACATATATACGGAACATTAGCAGTACATACTTAAATAGTATATGTATATATATAATTTTTTGTTTTTTCTTATTGGTTCTTAGTAATTTTATTATTGTAGCATTGTTGGAAGCAAGGAATACTAATTTATTGAATTATATATTTATACTTACTTGAATACGCCAGGGACCACAAAAGTTTTGATTTTTGTTTTTCCTATATACAAACATATAGTAAATAGTGTATGGGAAATGTGACAAAGTATAAAAAACACGGAACTAGCAACTACTATAATACTAACTTAAACTAATGCCTAATGGATATTACGATATAAAAGTGGAACTTCGATAAATAGGAAATATTAACTTCATCGTATATTATTTGAATCAGAGCAGACCACCACACACACACACACACACACACACACAAACACACACAAACACACACAAACACGCACAAAATGTATGAAACTCTGTGAGTCAATTACTTATTTATATTATTTTAGCTCCACCCCCAACCTTCCTTAACTATATGGTAGTTTTTTTTTTTTTTCTTCAAAAATTTAATCGCTTATAAGTTATCGATATTTTTGTACACTAGTTTAAGGTAGCCTTCTAAGAGTCCCACAAGTATAGTCTTAAAATTTTCTTTATGTTCTCTCTCCGTCTCTCTCTCTGTCTCTGTCTCTGTTGACCGATACTAAAAACAACAAGTAAATACTATAGTTAAAGAAATTTATAAAGTTCATAAGATAATTGACGAAACAGCACATGTTAAAGAAATGCAAATAAAGAAACGAATGAGCAAATATACTATAAATTTCATATTGATGAAGGTTAAAAAATAACGATTGAAAAAACTTACCAATAAAAGTGCCAAAAATCTACATCATATCAATTTTACTCACCATAAGGTGTGATGTTGCTAAAAACAAATAAAGATGAGAGATCACTAACAAAAACTCATGGTAACAAAAAACAAAGACGATGCAGGGGAATGTGCAATGCTAAAAACAAATGCAACTAAGGTGAAAAATGAGAGGAAATATATAATAAAAATAATAGCAAAAAGACAAATATTAAATAATAAAAAGAAAATAATAAAAATGCCACACAGGATAAGCAAAAAATACATCCAGAAACGAACAGCATTTTTAGACTGGGAACTAACGGGATTAGCCTGCACAGGGGTGCCACATCAATGCAAATCAACGCCATCTACAGTGCAATAGTAGTAGGAAGCGAAAGCTCTTATACGCTACGGGGTTGATTGCTTCGAACAGCTGTTTGGCCGAGCCGCTGACGTGGGCAACGCTGAATGTGCCGTTATTGGTTCGGCACGAACCGCGGCAGTCTGGCAGCGCCATGAGCCAGAAAGCTTTATGCTTTACATACGCGCGCTTCCATTTTCATCCCCCCAATCGCGGCGATGCTGGCGCATAAAGCAAAAAAATTCTTCAACACATCGCTGAGAGTCGCCACACGGGGCACCACACTCGCGCTGCAAAACCAAACAGTAAACGAAAATCAAAACGAAAAACAATCAACAAAAATTTGCTTTCTTATTTTTAAGTGCAATTTTCTTGTTGTTGTTGTTTTGTACACAACGAAAATAAAACAAAAATCCAAAAAAAAAAAGGGAAATCCGTTAACTGAAAAAATGTGTGTGCTGCTTGGAGATTCTGTTCGCAAAGTCTGTGGCATGTAACGGTAGTTTGACGCGTGTGCTACTGTGTGTGTGTGTGCGTGCGTGTGAGTGTGTGTGTGTGTGTGTGTTTATGTGTTTATGTGTAGAGAGAGTGCAGAGCGGGCGCGGAATCGGAATCGGTAAGTGAAATTTCACACAAAACACAACAAATATGATTTGTTTACATTTGCTAAAATCTTATCTGTGTGTGTTCGAGTGCAGTGCGAGTTTGTGAGTGTGTGTGTAAAAAGCTTGCGCAAAATGTTGAGATTTTCTATATACACACATACCATACTTTATGATATAGTATATGTATATGAATAAATTATTTGGCTTTTGAGTTGGATAAAAACAAAAAACTACGCGAAATATTCGCATCTTTGAAAGGGGGGCGTATTAGGGAATAGCTGCCCCCAAATGGCAATCGTATACGTATCGTTTCCCCTTGCGATTCATCCCCTCCCTCTATGTAATTATGTAAATTCCGGGCGGGCATATGTCGAAAACTGCAGCTGAGTTGGGCGTTAACTTTGACTTCCTCAACGCGGTGGATTCACCTGCTGAAAGGGGTTGGCGCTGTATTAGATGTAGTGGTGTATTGGGGGGTAAAGGGGGCCTTTCTTATGTGCGTGACAAATCAGATTTTAATGCCCCAAAACAATCAAATTATTTATTCAACGGTATATTAAGAATCTTTTGTTTCGTTTCGTTGTTTTGTTTGTTTGCTGCTTGCCCCTTTTTTCATAGTTCTTTTTTTTTGTGCCTCTGTCAGTTTCGACTTTTGTCTGTTTTCATCATGAACTAGTTTTCAGCTTCAATGCGGCTGGGCTGATTTAAAAATTGCTTAGACAACTACCATATACACATATGTATATTATATATATGCACTTACTTATGGGAAATAAAATATGTTTTCAGCAATTAAAAAATTAAATTACAATTATCCAACGCTGTTAAATAATGATAACAACTCATAATCCAAAGTAAAAAGATTCTGAAGCTTTTATCCAAATAGTTTTGTAGATTCTATTTTTGGATTTACACTCAGTTTAGATAGAAATAAACTTAACTGAAATATATTTTATCTAAAAATTTGCTACTTCAAAATGTAAAGTTCGTTTTACTCAGAAATTTGAAGTATAGTCAAATAGATATAAGTATAATTATGGGGCTTCTATCAGAAGAAAATCACTCTAGGCTTTTGCTAAAAACTGTGTATAAAGAGTCTTAACACACACACACACATACACACACACACACACACACACTTGTAATTAATGCACTGTGGTTTTGCCAATAAATATTGGATAGTTTTGGGTTGACCCTCGTCGAATACTATATGCCCAGCTGTTGCATAAATTTTCGCATTTTTGTTGCTTGTCTTTTTGCCATGCAAACACACACACACACACACACTCATATGTGTGTTTGTGTGGATTTCCTGCGCGTGTTATGCCGCTCAAGGAATTTCATAGTTCGACAGCAAGACAAGGCATGACAAGGCACTTTTCCTTCTGCCACAATTTAGCCTTCTTAAACACAAATATACCTTGCTATTATCGTAGGGTTCGAATAAGTTCGTTTGAAAAATATAAGCGAAAATCCGAAATAGCTTCAACTATTTTTAAATGTGTGCCAAGCTTATCTTTTTAAGTACTTGGGTTCTCGGGCCATAGCCGAACCGTTTTCTACATAACGAATTAATTTCCTAAACAAAAACCCATTCAATATAACGAATTTCCTTGAGAGGTTCAACTGCTTGAAGTCTTTTCGTTGATTTTTCTCAGCATCTGCAGGGTATCCGCTAGTCGCATCCCAGCGCTTCGAACCTTCAAAGTTGCTATATTTCTTTTTGTTTCTGTTGCGGTTGAAGTGCGACCCCTTTGTAGGGCGCCCTCGGTTTTGTTGGGGGGTAGAACAGCTAGGCTTGAGACTTTACGATTGAGGATTGAGGCAATGGCGTCGCTTAGTCCTTGCGCATTTTGTTGTTTTTTTTTCGAATTTATTTTCGTATCGTCTCCATAGCAAAATCAACAAAAACAAAAAGAGAATCCTTTGGCTATGGCTTTGAGCCTCGATTCAGTTTCAGTTTTCATTTAGACCAAGAGAGCATTGCAATAAAAGCGCGGCGGCTTAATTGGTCCATTCGAAGTAAGTCCGGCGGACTTTTATAATCTTAAATATAAGTATATAAAAACATTGTTGTTGTTTGTTTTGTTTTGTTTTGTTTTCAGTAATGCAAAGGCGGCGTTATGGCACTGCAAGGCTGGCGCTTTTTCGGTGTCTCGGCAACAATCATCATCTATATAGGCGGTGTACTATTTCTATCCATGAACAATATACCCGGCTCGCATCCAAAACGCACGCACATCGAGCGATTCGCCGAGGTGGGTATTTAAAATCGATCTTAAGCTAAAAATATTATTATCCTAAGTTTCTGTTCTTTCTTCAGTTCTCCAGCTTTCATAGTCCCCGATTCCCAATGCCCAGTCGCAAGATGACAATTCGATGGTGCCGCGATCTCAAGTATCTAAATCGCGATCTTCCCAATTACACAGACTACAAGGCGGGCGACTACTACAGTGAGTATTGTGTCTAGACACATTTGCAGCCATTGAACTTTTCATGCAAACATCTTCTTTGCAGCTGGTTCGCCAAGCGATGCCAGCTTGCAGGCAGCGCAGGGCATCTCGGCGTCACCCCTGCTCACCGCCTTGGCCAGTTTTCCGGGCAGCGGCAATACGTGGCTGCGCTATCTGCTGCAGCAGGCAACGGGCATATTGACGGGCAGCATTTACAAGGACTATGGCCTGCTCAAGACAGGCTTTCCCGCAGAGAACGTCTGCAACAGCTCAGTATTATTGGTGAAGACGCACGAATGGGGCTCCAAGGCGTGGGCCCCCTTCTCCAAAGCAATCCTCTTGGTGCGCGATCCCGAAAAGGCGATCATTGCTGAATTCAATCGCCAGAGCGGCGGACACATCGGATTCGCATCGCCTGATCGTTACAAGCGCACAAAGGGCAAATGTAAGATTTCAAACTTTCCAACGAACTTATTTGAATACCCTGCAATATGACGACACTCCTCTCTCTCTTTGCAGATTGGCAACAGTTTGTCAGCAATAAGCTCAAGGGCTGGGAAACAATGAATCTCAGCTGGGCACGCAATTTTACGGGCAGTATTAAGGTTGTGTTCTACGATGATCTGGTGAAGAATACGGAACGCGAGCTGCGCCAAATACTCGAGTTCCTCGACTATCCAGTCAATGAGGGGCTCCTGCGATGCGCCATCATGCGCAAGGAGGGCATCTTCCGGCGCAAAAAGCGTCTACTCTCCTTCGACCCCTATACGGAGGCGATGCGAGCGGAGCTAGTGACGCGTCGTCGCATCGTCTACGGTCTGCTGGGCCGCCAGGACTGACAACGACAACGACGACGACAATTAGGCAATTAGGATGGATGGGGATGTAGGCTAAGCTGATTTCACAAACGACGATTTGAGCAACGAGCAAAATGCAAAATGCAAAAACTATAGGCAAAAAAGAAAACTCTATAGAAAAAACCACCTAAGGAGCAATTGTTCTTTGTGGCATGGTACATCCATGTTGTGCTCCCTTTATACTTTCAAAAAAGTGAACAAAAAATATATATATATAAAAATTAATCAAATAGGACCATAATAGATCTCAATCGAAACTGTTAAAACGCACAATGATAAAAGAAAAAAAATCGAAGAAGAAAAAAACGAAACTAAGTGAAAAAAAACTTGAACACAATAATGTTTATAACAACAAAACTCTGCCCAAAATCAAAATCAAAAAAAAAGCAAAACCAAAATGTTATTTTTGCCTCTGAGCATTGTTTTTTTCGTTAAAATTCGCTGCAGATTTTTGTTTTTTGTTTCTTAGCTAAAATATATTTAAAACTAAGCTAACGTTATGTTTGTTTTGTGTTTTTAGGATAGGCTGTAGGAATTGTAATGAAAGTAAGGTGAGGTATTATGATTCCTGAACGAATTTATTAAATTCATTATACGCCATGTTGTGCTCCATCGATCATACTCAAATGTATGGCAAATCGCTCATTTATATTCGAAGATAATAATTTATGTAGAGAGTAATAATAGTATAACCCATGATGTAATGCATTATTAAGTTAAGTAAATGAGCGATATATATATATATATATATATGTATGTTTAAGTATGTAGATCTGTGTAGTTTATTGATATTACTCTGGTTGCATTGTGTACTCCAAATACTCGACTATCCTTGTAAAAAGTTTTATACACACGATTCTACAATAATTTATTGATATAACAAATTATATATATTGAATATATTAGATAAATGTACAAAAACGGATCCAAAAAACAACCCAAAACCGAAACAGCATTTGTTACTTTTTTGTATCTTTCAAGGATTTAAGGTTAAGCAATGCCAAAAGCTTTCATAAGGAAAACTTTACATAATAAAGCTCGCAGCTTAAACGTCCTCAAGCTTGTTGCCTCGAAAGCTTAAAGATTTAACTGACATCCATTTAGCTAAGCCCCAACCCTTTTCAGTGCTTGGCGAGCTTTAAGCACAGCTAGCAAACATTGTTATAAATGCTCACCAGCACACATAGATGGCGCCACCAAGGCATAATTTAGTTTCATATTAAAATATATTTCAAAAAAATGATTTTAATAAAGAAAAATAAATCAAATTACGTAAACTTAAAGTTTGTTAATATTATTTTCAAAAGTTGCAGTCAATCATTATATATATGTAACATCAAATAAATCAAAAATAATAGAAACGTTTTTTCCAATTATTGGGCATCCACTGTAAATTTGATGGAGTCTCATACATATATGATATTCCAGATAGATTTCGAATCTGTTACTGCTGCTGCTGCTGCCGTCGAGTCGAACACCCTGTATATGTGGTGCATTGGCGATGTGCATATGCATTTAACAAAAGTCGCATCGTTTGCCATATGCCAATGTATTTAAGAGAGGAGCGTGCAAGTGGGCGTTAACTTGCCCCCCCCTCACCACCCTCACCTCCTTGATTTTGTGCACATTTCGGCACATTGTTGGGCCGTGTGTTGGGCCGTGTTTTGTGCCTTTTGTTGTTGACGCTTCTGTCGCGTTGCGTTTTCCGAAAAAATTGTGCCATATGCCGGACGGAGGCGAGCATCGCAATGTTCGCCACAGAGAGCGAGAGAGAGAGGGATGGAAAGAAAGAAGGAAAGAGATAGCATGCGCGATAGAGATAGAAATAGCGATAGAGAAAGAGAGAGAGAGGTTGAAAGAAAGGAAGCAGAGACTGCTTTTGCTGCTGCTGCTTTAAGGGTATTTTTTTTGTTCTTTTACTTTACTTTTTGTTTCTGGCTACGACTGGATGGACGGCTGAATGTTCAGTGTGTGTGTGTGTGTGTGTGTGAGTGTGTGTGAAAGCTAGTGCGCAGACGCTGGGAAATAGTAGCCGCCACCGCCGCCACATTGGCTTCGTCAAGTTGGCCCGTCTGCCGAGCTGCCCAATTCCAGCTGAACGAAACCGTTGCTGCTGGCGTCGACGTCGACTGCGGTATTGCGACCAATCAGCGTTGGGCAGACGCTTCAGCTTTACTATATATACATGGGGAGCTGGTGCTGGTGCTGCTGCTGCCATTTTGTAGGGGTGGTCGCGCGTGGGCACGCCCACTCGTCGGCTGCTAAATAATGAAAACATGTCCTACCCATTGAAAATAAGCCCGTGAAGTTAGCGAAACTCATCATAGAATTCTTTATCACAACACAACCAACGCGCGCTTGTCTAGTAGTTGTGTGAAATCTGTTCGCTTGCGTTTAGTTTTCTGTTTACGACGACGACAATAGTTGAGCGCAGCGACCGAAACACACACACACGCAGAGAGAGAGAGAGAACAGCTGGACAACACACAAAACACACGCACGATAAATCACAAACGCACACACACTGAAAACTAAAAGAGAGAGCGCGAGCAGCAACGGGACAAACAGCAAGAGAGAGCGCAACGCAAAACGCAGTTGGAACACAAAAACAACACACACACAAATTAAAAAGCTCTAAGCGCGGCTTTTGTGCAACGAAGCTAAAGCTGGGCTCAGGGCGAAAGCTTTCGAAGGAGAGCATAGTGATAGGGCGGGTGGTGTGCAGGGGCGGCTGTGCGGGAGAGTGGCGTGCCGTCGCGTCGGCTTACGTTGTGTTACGGTTAACACAAAGCGGTTAACGGTAAACAGTGCTTACGTTGCCAGCGCTTAACTCAGACCCAAACGTAACGTCGTTTCGTATTGTCGTGCCGTGTCGTTTCTCGTCTTCAGCGCAGCGCAGCTGGTCATCGCCGGTTATCGGTCATCGGTTATCGGCCGTATACTAATTGCATTCAATTACAGTCAGTGAGCAGGCAATATGTACTATTTCGCTGATATTGATAAGCGCGCATTGTGAATTGTTATTTGGTTGTTGTTGTTGTCGTTGCCGTCGTTGCCGTTGTTGTTGTTCTTTTTGTGTCCTCTGTTTGCTACACACACAGACACATACACACATACACACACACACACACACACACAAATTTATATATCCATATGTAAACGGCGAGCCGTCGGCAAAACCTAACTAAATTTTTTTCTTGTGCTATTTTTTAATCAGTTTTGTTGCGCGTCGCAATCCACAAAACTCCGAAACGAGCAAATAAATATCAGTGCAAAAATCTCAAACAGTGCAACAAATTACAAAAGTTACAAATTAAATCGAAAGAAAATAGAAAAGGTCTCTATTAAGAGCCAAGCCACATCAAAAGAGAGATACATACATATATATCTACTATAGTTATTTGTTGGTACAATTGTCAACACATCGACATACATACACATACAACTATATATATACATATTTTGTATATATATATATATATCAACAAATATATATTTGGCGTCCTGCATTGCAGGACACTCGTCAAAAGTTGTCAAAGTAAGTGCTTCAAAATTTACTCGCCAACGACATTCGACGCCTCGAGGGCGTTCAAGCTGGAGGAGGATTTCGTCGGCGGTTGTATGACAATGTCGATGTATTCGACAACGGATAAAATGAAAATGTCAGCGCCCAGTTGTTTTCCAGGACGCTACAGTCCATCCTATCGAAGTTCGGAGCAAATGCGACGCTGTATGCCAAATCCATCTGTAAGTTCTATCCCCCAATTTATCATTCCAAAAAGAAAGGCTTAAAAAATTCCCTACCATTGCGAATGCTTTCACTTATCATCTTACACAGAAAAATGTATCTACTATATTTTAAGGGTTATTAAAACTCTGTTATCTGTCAAAGGTTTCAAAGATTTCAGAAATCAAAAAAGGTTTTGCCGTCGGTCAGAAAAATATTTTTAATTTAAACAGCTTAAACCGTTCACGCTTAAAATAAGAAGCCTAATTGAAAATAACTTTTTGTGATGATAGAGGAGATGACGTCCGACTGCACAGTTTTCACTTGTCTTTATATTTGGAATCCTGAAGTCAAAAACAACTTATCGTCCCCAATCTTCTTACTTTAACAATATTTTGTTTCGCAAAAAATGTAGCATACATTTTGGGGTTTTTCAAAAATGCAGTTCCAAATCAGTTAGCTAAGTAATTAACGCTGTTCCTAATTTAAAACATTATTTCAAGTATTTAATGTTAACGCAATTTTCGACAAAGTGTTTGAAATAATATTTCTCGAAGAGTTCAATTTTTTTCTGTTTAAAATTTGTTCGCCTTAGTCTTTAACAATATAATATTTTATTATCGGTTTGTTTTTTTTTTAATTTACAGCAATTATTGTGAGCATTGCTATCGGGACTGAAGTTCAGACATGTTTATTTTTTTACAGGCGTACAAAAATATTTATTGAAGGAAACACTCAAACATGCAAGCAAACATAAACATACTTTGTATTAATGCATAAAGTTATGTGTATATGTGTGTGTACTCAGGAGACGCACTGCGGAAATGAATGCAGTTAAACACATAACATACTCTATGCTCAACTTATGAGATACCCTATGATTAACACTTCTTCTAGTCAACAACAGAAAGTTCTAGTCGAGAAAGCTCGACTAGGAGATGAACCCTGAACCTTAGAAGTTACAGTCATTGTTTGTATGTATGTATGTGTGTGTGTTTTTGAAAGTGTATACAAAAAGTGCATGCAACACTGCGCTACTGAATGCCTTACCTTACTTCAATCTTCGATATCTCCGGTGTTTCTCAACTTATTTCGGATACGAACTTTTTCTGCCTTTGGCTTGGGATAGCTTTTATTTATTTTAAATCGATTTAATTCTCTAGCTCGTATATCGACTTGGCTTTTGATGCTGGTCAAGAATATATACAAATATATATTAATCGGAGATGCTTCCCCGTTCGGCCTGTTATTATACCCATTATAATACCCTTCTTGCCCATTTCATGGCTGCAGGATATAAAAGTTTAAGTTTGGTAATATTGATGCGATAACTATTAAGTATATATTTTATCGTCTCAAATACATATGTAGTATATTTATAACGGGGTAACGGGGTGATGGAAGTCGCGTTAGCTCTGTTGGCTTCCTGTGTGTCGAACCGAACGAACGAAAAAAAAAAGGACGCAAATAAATATTAGTCTCAATAATTGCATAAATGTCAACCGCTCGTCGCTAATGCGATTGTTATTGGGTCTAGTTGAGGTTGGAGGAGTGCTTTGGCGTTATGTTAGATTTATGAGTGCTTTTTTTCTTTCTGTTTTTTGTTGTTGTTTGTTGCGGTTGCTGGTGTCACTAATGGCGTCAAGTTTGCCAAAGATGGGCGTAACCTTGAAAAGCGTTTTCTAATTTATGTTCATTAAATATTCATTAACTATATGCATATATAAAATTGTTGGGCGACAAATAAATAATAACAAAAAAAGGCGCCATAAAAAAAGTTCGAATGTGAGTGAGTAAGATACTAGAGAGAAAGAAAGAGACGGGGCTGCATGCATAAATGAATGAAGGAAGCCAACGAGCGAAAGGCAGACAGAAGGTTTCTGCGCGAATGACAGAAACAAAATGAAAGGCAAATGCCCAGAGTTGAGTGTACCCGACAAGAAGATATCCTGCAGTTTGTTGTCTTGTTATCAACAGAAGAATTAAACATCCTCTTCCTGGTGGCAGCAATTCTCAATTACTTGATAACGTTGCTTCTCTTTCGTGACAAGAAAAAATGCAGATTTAGTATATCCTGGTTTTGTGCAAATGCGTGTAACAGACAGAAGGACCCTATGAAGTATATAGTATATACAGGCAAACTTGGAAAGGCTATTTGGTAACCTGGATAGTATGAACGAAATATCGAAGCATTCAGTACTGCATGTATTTTATGCAATTCGAACAATGACTGTAGGTGTAATGTCTAGGGTCCAGGGTATCTCCAAGTCGAGCTCTTTCGACTAGAGTTTTCTTACTTTTTATATGCTATTATAACCTATCGCAAGCTGAATTTTCCTTTACCACACGCATTACTCTCCCATAAAATATTTAATTACTCAATAAAGTCCCAACAATTCTTTTAAAAACATTCTTTATTCTCGTTTTATTTCGACGTATTATTTTTGGTTTTTTTTTTTTTACTTACCTTCGTTTCCATTTGTGTGAAAAGCTTATGGAAACTTAAAGATTTGGATACATTTGATGCATTGAACAACAACGCAAAGGATGACGCAATCTAACGAACAGATTGAGCTTCTATTAAATAACATGATCTTCTGCCACAAATCTCTCCACTGTTTAAGTTTTCTTGCAAAACCATTCTGTATTACGAATTTTCTTTAGTTTTCCTTTTCCTTTGGCCCATTGGAAGTTCGACTTTTATTATATAACAGGTGAAACAGCGTTCGGTTGTTGGGTTGCCGGAGCACCTGATGCAATAGCACCATAACACCCCTCACCCCATAGCTCACACCCCCTTGAGATGTAGCTCATTTTAATCTGAGCACGGGGCACTTTAAAAACACTTACTGTAAATAAAAACAACGAACGCGTCCCGTCGCATCGCGTCGAGTCTTCTTAAAGGGACAACAAGTACATTTGCTTATCGGATTTAACAAGAAGCAAACCCTCCTCCTCCGTCACTTTTCGGCTTTCAGCGAGTGAGTGCGGAGAGATTGAGAGACAGAGACAGGAAGAGCGAGAGAGAGTTAGAGAGAGAAAGCAGAAAGCGTAGGGCAAAAGGCGAATGATCAAAGCGGCGGATTTATAGGATTTATGCGACTACCCTTGGCTGAACTGAGCGCATTAGGTGGGAGATGGGAGTGCGATGGGTTTGGTTTGGTTTGGTTTGGGTTCGGTTAGGAAGTATAGTCGAAAATACGCGCTTTGGCTGGTTTCAGCCAAACACTTAACGCCTTGCAGTCCATTTAATGGATATTTGTCACAGTGAAAAAAAAAGAGAAGGCAAATGGACAAACGGTCGATGGTCGACCAAAAATACAAGGACCATTTTCCTCCCTGGGCACTCTCGCCCTCTCACTATCTCGGTGTCCATACGGACAATTGTTTGCACTGAGCGCTAAATGGAAGGCATGCCGTTAATTTGATTTAAATATTCATAAACTGCATTAAATGGCCGCAACAAATGTGCCAATTAAACGCGCCACAAACCAATCAAAAGGCGATCAGACAAACAAATATACATTAAAATAGCTTGGCACTTGGGTTTAACCGACTGACCAGATATCCTGTAAGTTCTTTTCAACTTTACCTTGAATCAAAAGTTAATGTATTGATAAAAATTAAAGGATTATTTCATCGTCAGGGAGAGAACACCCAGGTTCAATTGCAGTGCCATAAGATTAAGTCTCGTAGCAGCGTTTAGTTAAATTAATCCTAGAACAGAAGAAGGACCTAAAGACCTAAGAGCTGCGCCTTTAAAATTTTCAATTGTTTCGAATCAGCCAGTTGATTCAATGCTTGTAGCCTGCACAGGTTATAAGTGATCTTTATTTCATTGGAGATGGTTTTTTGTATTTTATATTATTATTGGTTTTTTTTGTTATTGTTTTTTTGACTGCATTCGCCAGCCAGAATCGATAAAATTCAACATTCATTCAACATTCATTGCGTATCTGTTTACACACATCATAAATATTAAATGGCTGACAAGCAAAGAAAAATAAATAAAATAAAATAAAGTAACCCAACACTTGCACACACACACACACACGCACACAAAAGCGCACAGAGCGAGAGTGAAAATAACACAGGCAAAAAGCGAAAAAATAAAAAAAAAACAAACTGTGAAGAAACGAGAGAGAGTGAAGTAAAGAAGAAGAAGAAAAGAGCAGGGCAGCAGTTGACTTGATTAATTTATTACACTAATAAAGAATTTATATGCAAGTGTCAACCTGCACTGCGGCCTTAAAGCGGCAGCGTATAGCAGCAGAGTGTGTCCTATGTCCTATGTGTTCGCATTCGAATCATTCGAGTCAGGTCAAGAAACAAACACAAACAAACAAAGCTCGCTAGCCAACGGTAGTCGGACTGGGCAATAATTTTTGATGAATGAATGCGCACATTAATTCATAAATTAATTTCTTGTTATGCGGCTGCGGCTGCTGCTGCTTTTTGTTGCCTACTTTTCAGCATAAACTTACTTAACCATTTATCATTTCGAATATCTCGATGTGCGGCGAACAAGGGGTGAAGTAGCAAAGGCAAGTAAACGTAGACTTGTGAAATTAGCTTATTTTTTAAATGGCTGTCAGGCTGTTAATTAGCAAAACATTATTCTTATTAGCTTCAATATGATTAAGTATAAATACTTTTTATCAAACGTTTAGTTCACCTCGCTTGGGTACCCTGTAAATATATTATTCAAATTTTATCAAACAAAGGTGCAAGAAACATTTTTTTTTTTGACATGGTTGCATGAAGAACAAGAGAGTTTTTTTATGCTACTTTAAATCTTGAAGCTATCACCATTTGTGTTTGAGTAATCGTCAATTGGATGAATTCGCATTGAATTTACTGAAACTTGTGATGTTGCTTGGTTGCCCAAGATGGATGTTAAGTTTTTGGAGAGAGAGTTTCATATGGTGCTGTGTCAATGAAGAGATGGGGGGGAGGGGGGTTATATGTTGGGTCTACTTCGGCTGGCCATTAAACTTGTCCGTCCGTCAATTTGTCTGTTTGTCTTTCTGGGTTTTTTTTCTTACGTTCGTTCGTTCGTTCGTTGTTGTTGTAATGGGGCAAGCAGGGCAAACAAACACTTGCCACGCCCATTAAGACATACACACATACATATGCACGTGTTCCTCTGTATTTATGTAGAAATGTCTATGGCTAGCGGAGGCGCAATGTGCATTAAAAATGCGCAACATTTTGATTTCTTGAATGGCCGCCGTACGGCTATTGCGGTCGGCCCAGTCCTGTGTCCTGTCCTAGAGTTACCATCGATGTGGGAGTCCTTGTCGAAGAGTCCTTGCTTTAGCTATAATAGCTGCCAGCTGCCAGCTGCTGGCTGGCTGTCTTCTTTGAGCCATTTACTCCTTTCGCTTGGGCAACTTTCACAGCCAAATGTGAGTGACTTTTATGTATGTGTGTGTTGGTGTGTGTGTGTGTGTGTGTGTGTGTCCTGATGTCGCCGCCATCGTATTTTCAAGTTTTGTGCGCATCTAAATAATTGATTAACTGTAAAATTCGTGCGCATTACACACATACGTAAGTATATACGTATGTATGCAGACAAACAAATACATACAGACATTTTTCAAGCACATAAAATCGATACGACATGGCCAAGGCATAAGGACCACAATGGCGACATCGGGACGAACAAACAAGTGCCAACAAATTTTCTTAAATTATTTATTTAAAACCCAAACACGGCGTTAAAGTTGTAAGCGGAGCGCAGAGACTTGAATGGGTTTTGGGGGGGAGGAACCGAAACCAATCGAAAAATCAATATTATATATGCAACAACCAGATCTATGATGCGACAGCATCAAACAAGTTGCCACAATTGCGACTTTAAACTTGCAACTCTTTGAGTCTTAAAAACTTCTTAAAGTTCTTTAACCTAGAAAAAGAGGAAGAACCTTCGTAGAAAGCCTTTTCATAAATAAACACTTGCATGAATTTATGTCAAATTTCTTATCGAACTTTGATGCCTTTTGCTATGCTCGAACTCGATCCTTACATACATACATACTATCCCTGTTTGTCTCGTCTTTTCAGAGTCGTTTATTAGAAGATGCTTCCCTATTATGCAATTCGTGGTCAGCACGTCAGAATGTAAGTTAATTCCCACAGAAAAACAAAACCCAAAACCTAAAATTACCCAATGTATATATATCGAGATGCTGACTAAGGTGTTGATACTATCTAGTATATACTTATATTATGTACATAATTTGTTGATGGGCTCTATTCAATCTTCTCTTGTATGATTTTTGTTGTCGATATGTTTTGTGTGTTCTTCACACTTCATCTTCGAACACACAGAGCTTATTGCAAGTTGTTGTTGTGAGTTTTAATATATATGTTTTTTTTCCCCCTCTAATTGAATACAGGGTGATATTTTTGCGGGTATCAACGATGGCATACTGAGCAGAGCGGAAGCTCTCGCCGCCGTCGACATACAGAAGCATCAAGCCCAGCATGTACATAGCCAAATGCCCTCCCAAATCAAACACGATGTTATGTATCATCATCATTCAATGAGTGGCCCCCCGCAACGTCCATTACAGGTAAGCAGCCATCTATCTATCTATCTATCTGATAATAATTATAAGTATCTGTACATATATGTTGCATGGATTGCCGAATCACATTTCTATAAATAGTTCGATGGCAAATTGCTACAACTAAAGGATTGTTTGTAGCCGGAAATTTTTGTCAAATGGTTGATTGCATTGGTCCTTATAATTGCTCACTGTGTGTGTGTGTGTGTGTTTCGGATGTCGATGTCAAGTATTATCCGTTTTGGTGGGCTAGTTTGCTAGTTTTTATGAGGAGTCATTCTGATTAAAACAACGGCGACAACTTCAATTTCCGCTTTTGGTCGACACATTCGTGTGTATGTGTGTACGAGTGTGTGTGTGTGGTTAATTTGAAATGTTTCTTTAATAAAATTAAAATTGTGACGTGTAAGCCTTCTGGGAACGAGCCACGTGACGGTCGTTTGCCAGGTAAGCACATCATGATTCGTGTCGTTAATTGTATTGTACACCGCCGGTACTTCAAGCTTGAGGTGGGCGGTTCGACCTATGGGCGGTTCAACGAGTCTACCGACTCTACGCTGGTATGTATGTGCTTGCCTTTTTTTTTTGGCTATCGGCGAGGAGTTGGGGGGAATACTTGTGTCGCGTCAACCTATTTGGCTGGTGGTTGGAACTCTATTAGAAGTTGATTGTAATCAAATTACATAAGCAACCTGTTTCCTTCCTGTGTGTGTGTGTGTGTGTGTGTATCTCCTAGCCTAGCTACTTGTGTTGGGTAGTTACATATATATATTTTTTTTTCGCCAGTTTAAGTTCCTCAAGTTCTTCGAGTTGTTGTTTTTGTTGTAATGCCACTTGTTTTCGGCACAATCGAGCATGACGAAAGTCCACGCGCTGTCCACGCGCCATCGACGCCGGTGGTTGTTGGTTGTGGGTTCCCTTTCCCAATACCCTCACAACCCTATAGTAGTTACCCATTCGTTCGTGCAGGCTTTAATTTTCAGCAAACACTCGCCCAACACACTTGAGGCTCAACGAGAATTCTACCCCCACACCGCATGAGCATTCGAAGCATTCGGTCTCAGGTGCAACAACGTGAACTATCCGGAAACTTGACAGCATCATCCCAAATGCAATAGCAATCAAATCAAACATTCCTGCCCCATTAAACATATTGAAATTCACGTTGTGATCTGTGTTGCTATTCGAGGAAAACAAACTTCAATCAATTGTTGCAATTGCCAGTTAAGCAATTAAGATAAAAACTTCTTTCGATTGAAGTTGAACATCAAGTTCTTTCTCTCACTCTCTTTCGATGAATTGTTGTTTAGCAATGAATAATCTAAGTGTAAGTGGTGGGAGCATTGGCAGCAGTTGTCTTAACATTGTTTGGCCTTTATTTTTGTAGTTTTTTTTAGCTACTATTTTGATGCAGCCTTCCACCACGTGGCACTATCTCACACGTCAAATATTTAGACGACAGTTCGAAAGCTTTGACAATTTTGTATGCAAAATTTGATGTGCGTTTGGGCTGTGGTCGTTGTGGTTGTTGTTTTTGTCTAGCTAGCACCTACTAAATGGTGTGACCATTGGGAAATGACCTAGACGGTTGCAGCTGCTCCGCTTAGGGAGAATCTTTTGGTATCAGTGCGAAGCAATTGCAACAGCAGGTGCAGCGACGCCAATCCTCCTGCTCCTTGGCTTGCTCCGGACACTGCAGTTGGAGCTGCACAACCGGCTGCAGGGCCGAAACATTGTCGTTGTTGTTGTTGTTGTAGTAATCAAGGTACTCGGAACGTTGCTGCTCAAAGTATGCCAAGTAACGAACCCATTGATGCTCGAACTGTTCAACGGAGTATTCCTCATCACAGCCGCTGCCTTCCATCTCGTCCTTGTCTTTATTCTCACCGGCTTCCATATTCCGAATCAAGAGTCGAGATAGTACGTCGAAGAAGGAATATAACCTTGGTCGTCCCAGCGTCCTAGCACATTTTTGAATAATCAAAACTATATATATATATGTTCCTACCTACCTGGAGATGACTTTTAGCTTAGTTGCTGCATCGATTTTGAGTTTGTTGAACAAACAAAATGACAGCTGAATCAAAAGTTAGCTTGAATTTAAATTTATTATTTTTAAACCCATTCTTAAGACATTTTGAATTAGTTTATTTTATTATGTTCCATGTTCTGTTGAGCCAAGTTCCATCTGTGCCCAACTGCCAGCATGACGCACACCTTACCTCCTACCCCAAACTCCCTTGTTTCTTGTCAATCCCCCGCCCAATTGGGAAAGTGTTACTTTAAAATGTTCCACTTGATTTGATGGCTGCTGTGCATCAATTCCGGTAACATGTGTCATAAGCGTTATGCGTAATGCCATCAAAAACCCAGCCGCAGCCCCTTGCCCGTGCTCCGTGCCTCAGCTTTCTCTCTCAGTTAGACACCAGAAAGAACATTACAAAACTCATTAAATTAAAGTAATTTACAGTACACGTAACCCCCCATTCCACCCATTCCTCCCCACTTAATTTGGCCTATAAAATGTGCAAGTTTTGCTCGAGGACGGGGGAGAGCGGTGTAGAGCGAAACGCAAAAGGGGTAAACATATACATACATATATATTTATGTATGGTTGGTATAATAGCAAATATAATGCTAATTAAAATAATCATATCCATCATAAAACTCAATGCGAACTCGAATGGAATCGAATGGAATGGGTTGTTGTGTTTTTTAGTAGAGGGGTGAGGGTGAGGGTGGTGCTGGTGGTGCTGGTGGTGGTGTGTTTGGCACAGCCTGCCGAGCATTTGTAACAATTACAAATAAGAACAACAATAACAGTGATTATCAATTTCCTAGGCGAAAAGGCAGGTTCAATGTTGCAGCATCTACTTTAAGACTTGAATGGGTGTGGGTATGGGGGGTGTCTGGGTCGAGGGTGGAGGGTGTAGGTTGGGGTGTAAAGTAGCTGGCCACTTTGCAGGCATTTATCACAGATTTTGCACCAGCCACACACAAAACACAAACAACAACAATGCCAAACTTTTCGTTGACCCACGACCCCTACCCTTTTAACGGGTAGCGGGGGTGGTTGTTTTTTTACATACATCGAAAAACCCATCCCTGCGTACGTACGTATATGTATACATAGTATGCCAGTGCCAGTCTAACCGAAAAAGTACACTTAATTCAATTTAAATTACACTTTCATATTTCCGGCCGCACCGGGCCGCTGGCCGGCGAGGAGAGCATAGGAACTGCTGCACCGGCATATCCATTAGTATTCGCAACATATGGCTCAATTTCCCTCAAATAATTTTCCAACACACAACACGCACGCCAGCGAACCCACAACGGGGTGTATCGTGCCCGTTCGACCCTCCTTCTTCACCTTCTCTCTTTCCCTTTGGGCTACTCCCCGGTACTACGGCACCTGTTCCAGCTACGTGTAGTTGTTGTTCTCAGTAACCGGCAACCACAAGTGGTTTATAATATTGAAATTCATTTAGTGCACCTGTTTGATTTTTGTCGTAACCAAAAAAAAAAAGAACCCCCCAACCGTTAACAACAGCAACAACAAATAAGTCTAGCAAATAGCAACAGTAGCCCAACATAACTGGTTATATATGTATGTACTATTTTATTTGGTCTTTGGTAAATATCGTTAACTTTCGATTGACACTCCACACGCCATCAAATGCAACTTAGTCAAAAGCCATTAGAGCCACCAAAGTGGAGCTACAACAAATATTTGCCAAACATCAACTTGACCTGATATCTATCTTATTGCTACGATATCGTTATCGTGTATCGTTTTTAGTAAGTAATAAAATATGTTGAGCTTAATTTTTAAATCTGCTGAAAGAAGTTTTTTCTTTATTTTCTTTTTCGCCAAGTCGATTCGGTTTAATGTAACTTCTCACAAATCCGTGCCATTGATCGGTTTTTGGTTGACTTTCGCTGAGCCGCTTTGCACTTTTGCATAAATAATCGATACATAGTGTCCCAGTTATCGATTGTTATGGTATTTATCACCACTCTTTTGATATGATTAAATATGTAACTGTATTAAATATTGAACCATAACAAAACGATATCCGTCCACACACACACGCACACACAAAAACATAAAACCAAGACCAACGTACACAACAATTTTCGGATTAATAATGCATTAAATTTGCTTAACAGCAAACGCTAGCATTTTTGCGTATACCCTAAGAGTTGCAGTTGAGTTTGAGTTCGGGGAAATTATTCTTTTTTATTTATTTTTTTTTTTGCCTGTGAATGAGCCTTGGTCAATGTATAATACTCAACTGCTTAGCCATTTTTTATTATTTTTTTTTTTTTTATAAAGTATATGTATTTTAGTACTGCCTGTAAGGGGAATCTACTCACTATATCATACTATATATTGACAAGTTTCTTTTTGTCCCTTTTTGCTGTTTGTCATGGGCGAAAGTTTAGCGGTTTTCTCGCTCTGTGTGTGTGTGTGTGTGCTTTCTGTTGTGTAGAAAGCTTTGTGTCATCCAATGACAATTTACGGCCCACTCTTATCCTTGCAAGGACTAGAATTTGCCACAGACCATGTCGCATATATCCCTTGTCCATGTCCACGTCAGTTCAGCTCACTTCACTTCACTTTAGTTGAGTTTAGTTATATATTTTTATTTGTATGTGTTTTTGTTTTGGCTCGCTTGATTCAGTCGCGTTGATGTTGATTCATTTATTTATTTAGTTGTCTTTTTCTTCATCAAATATTTAGTACTGCGTCTGTGTGCGTGTGTGTGTGTGCGGTGCGTTTGTCTTTACTATTATTTTTCTTGTATTGTTGCAAGACAATCAAAAACAAAGAAGAAAGACAACGTCAACAGCAAGAAGGGGCAGCAAAATGGGAACGAGGACATGGAACTGTGACTTCGCCTACGCCTCACAAAAGAAAAATATTGAAAATTCAACATAGGCAAATATTTCGAATTTAACATTCAATTAGCTTTGAAGTTGCAAGGGTAAAACTTTATTATGCAACTGACAATAATCAATTATTTTTCTTGGAACCAAAACACTTTTTTAATTTTTCAAATTTGCAAACATCAAAAATGATATAGAAAAGATATTGAAGATTGAATTTTGGTTATACTCGAAAGGGTCAAGGTTTCAGGTTATCGGCTTATCGAGCTCTCTAAACTTGCTTTTCCTATGAGTGCCACAAACAAGCGGACATCACTTTTAAATTGTTTCACAATTACAGAAGACGAGGCACGACAAGAACCACAAAAAGCAACGACATGGACTTTATTCAGGATGTTATTTAAATTGCACTTTCGCCAACATTCAACTCATCCGTTTTAAAAATGCATGCAAAGTGCATTTAACCGTAATTTCGATTTCGAACAACGCTTCTCTTGGCCCCGCCTCAGTCTAAAGTCGATTTAAGCTCATACAACATTGAGTGTGCGTCCTGTTAAGTCCTGATTACCCAAATTGCAGCTTACAACTGACGTCAATCAACTACTTAGAACTTAATACTAAGGACAACAAAACAATTGTCACAAAAAAAAACATAACAAAAATCCTTTTAACGTGTTTGTGTCAACTGGCTGAAAGTTAGTGCACTTAGCTGTTGTTGCAAGTTGTTGCAAGTTTTTCTTACTTTTCTCTGACAAAGTCAGGCAAAACGATAAGATTTCGAAGGTTGACTAAACTGAATCTATTTTTCATTTACATATCATCAATTTGTATAATTGGCAAACAACACACACACACACACACACACAGGAAGTAGCCTTGATTTCAGGTCAAGACTGAAAAATACTGAAAAGTGGATGGTGATGTTGCGAGAATGGGGAGAATGGGTTGGCTGGTAACCTTTTTTTTGTTATGCGATGACACTTAACAGGTTAACCTGCTTAAAATGCACATCAACGGATCAGCTGACCCACCCGAAGGAAACCCCTTGGAACAAATGCTCGGAAAAACCGAGCATATGTAAAACTTAATGCATAACGGACGCGGCAAAGGATGGAGAATCATAGAATCGGAGCAAAAACCAGACAACGACAACCTTTGCAATTATCAGTTACAAATGCTCAACCAAAAGGCGGGTAACAAACACCATTAGACATGGCCAGTGAACTGAGGGGGGGGTTTTGAGCATTTTTGAGGAGGGTTGGCATTGTTTTTGTTTCTTTTTTTGGCTGTTAGAAATATGTTTGTTAACATTTGCAATAAGGTTGTTATTTACTTTCAGCGAAGTGAGCATCAAATTGATCGTATTAATGCCCATAACTAGTTTATCCCGCCCATCTTATCAATTCACAGGGATTATACGCAGATTTCCATTAACAAAGGCCATCGAGAGGCTAAAGCGAAGCGACGTCAATGAGGGGTGGCTTTACTACTACAATCCTCCTCCTCCTCACTCTCGCTGCTTTGCGTCTTTGTCTTGCTGCTTATGTAAGAGCGCATTAATGCAATTTCAATGGTCAATGCGAAAAACACTCTTTTTCGATTTGGCATCGTTGCTGTTGATGTTGTTGTTGCTTTTTGATCCGCTTGTTTTTTATGCCTCGTCCGAAGGTCTCTCTGTCTCTCTTCGCCTTCATCTCTCCTGAGTGCCTGGACAGGGAACGGGAAACTGCTGCTGCTTTTGTGCGGGGATTCCCACAGGAATTCCCAGGCAATATAACTGAAAGCAAAAATGAAGATAACAGTCAGCGCGGCAAGTGCAAATCCACCCGTCCATTTAACAACTTGTATGCCCTCCTCCGTCCACCGTCCTGCCGCCCTTCCGCCCTTCCGCCCACCTGACCCGCTCCATATTCACATCGAAATTCACATCGCGTACCTTTTGCTAACCAACTAACTGCCTTTTTGTTTTGCGCGTCTGTGGGCGGATGGGTCGTTGGCATGCCTTCTTCTCCTTCGCAGGGTAGAGAGATGACAATAGATGGATGGGAGGGGCGCGGGCGGGGGGTAGTGTTATATGAGCAGCCTGTTACGCCTCTGTTTGATGCTTGTAAAGACCACTTTACCCGCTATAATAAAAATAAATCATAATATTTTGCGCCCCTCGTCGCGTGCGACTCTTACGTTTCGACTTGACTCGACAGAGAGACAGACACAACCTGTGCGAACCCTCGCACAGTGTTACCAAACCGCTTCAAAATGAAATATATAGAGAGCTTTTTTTTTACTTATTTTCCAAAGTTTTTACTTGTAATTCTTTTGAGATTTTTTCATAATCATAATTATTGCAATAAAGTCTACTCGTTCTATAACGAACGTCCGTACAGCATAGTTTTTTAGTTCAATCAAAAAAACCATTCTGTGTTAGGAATTTCTCCACAATGAAGTTTTTTCCTGTCTCCTTGAGAGATTCGACTTTAGCAACAAACCAAACTTGTTTAACCACAAAATCTTTTTTAGAGTTTTGGCTGCATAAAAATCCTCATACTAGTTTTTATGGAATCATAGAACCACTGTAAAAATACTCACACACACACACGAAAATCGCGCACACGCCGGCGTTTACCTTGTTTGCCGGTACTCGTTACTCGATACTCGGCATACGGTGCTTGGCACTCGGCACTCGATTGTTGCCGGTGCCGTCGCCGCGCCGTTGATGTTGATGTTGCCAAACATGTAGCAAGGTTGTAACCCCGGATAATGTACTTAATGCATCTACATATTAATGTCGCCCGAGAAAAAAAAAAAAAAAGAAGAACCTGTGCGAGCCTGCCCCGCCTTGTCGTTTGTAAATCCTTACCAGCCAGTAGCATGAAAATAGTATTTTCTATTACTGGGCCGTATTTTGGTCCCCCGTGTATGCCTCGTCCTCGGGCTCGTCCTTGCCCGGCTCGAGTTGTGCCTTTTGCTTTTTGTTGTTTTTATTGCACAAGGGTCGCTTTTGCCGTGAGCCGAATGATTGCTGCCGCTGCTACACGCTGCCGGTACGGCTCGTAGTACTACGGCGATTACACTTGTTTCATCAGCATGGGGTGTCGCACGGAGGGGTGTATATAAGTGTATAAGTGTGTTGTGTGTGTGTGTGTGTGTGTGTGAGTGCGTCCTGGTTATATTGATATGTCTCCCAGTAGAGCTGGCAAAACAGCCGGTAGCGCAGTTAAGCTGGGACCGCAATGTGTAAAAAATTACGAGCTACATTGAAAATAAAAAAAAGAAGTAAAATACAAATACAAATAAGCAAAACACCGGGGAGTTGAGCCCGACATTGGGTGGTGGGGCTATTGGTGCGGGTGGTGCAGGTGCTATGCGTAGTGCCGGCAACAATATGTTAACCCTGAAATTAACTTCAGCATTGGGCAAGCACCTAGCCCCAACCACAACCTACTTACACTAAAAACGTCCCTATTTACGGGCTATTTATGATAATTAAGCTACTTGATGAGAAACAATTTGTGTTGAAAAGTTCATCTAAATGCTATTTTAAGACCGATTGGATGCCAAGCAAAAGTCGCCAGTTTCTTTGTTTAAACTTTCTTCATCTGATTCTGTTGCCAGCTTATTGAGCTTATTGGTAGAGCGTTAACTGAATTATTATTCAGCGAAAGTTGAATCACAAAATGGTGGCTTTGGCCTTGAAAGCGCAAGGTGCACGGAACAGGTGAAGCACCTCTTAAACGAGTCCTTACAAACTTTTGCCCAGTGTACGCATGTCCTGGGAATGCGCAAACAAAAAAAACAAAAACCAACTTTTGTGACGACCAAACGGCAAACGGCAAAAGGTAAAAAGTAAAAGTAAGTAAGGCCACGACGCATCATCCTGCATGCTGCGTGCGTCGTGGTGGTACTTCCCCCAACCCCCACCGTCCCCCTACTTTGCCTGGTCCTTGTGCCTTTTGTGCTTTGCTGCTGCCGCTGTGTTATAAAAATAAAAAAAATCTATTACGTGGCAAACCAACCCCCCACATTTATGTGGCAATTTGTTGTTTCTTGATTGTGTTGCTGCCAAAAAGTAAAGTGTATCATTTTCCCATTTGGCGACCCTTTTTTGGGCAGCAACGAAATGAGGCATACAACATCTCGCTCGCTCGCTCGCACGCACGCACGCGCGCTCCAGTTTGTCTCAATTCCCAACTGTCGAGTCGAGTCGAGTCGTGCCTGCAATTTATGAAGATTTGTGTGTGGTGGCCGGTGCTGCGGTAGTGCCGTTGCCGTTGAGAAGAGGGTTGCTTTGCCATGCCACGCCACGCCCCGCCGCTTATGTGAACGCCCTAATGCACTTGTTTTGATTTGTTTGGAATAATAACAGATGCTTATAGTATGCGCCCGGCGCGCCGTACATATTATTCATTGTTCAAATTATTAACGCTTGACAATAAAAATTGTATTTGAACAGCTCTCGAAAATGTCGATGCCAACAAACCCAACCGACCCGTTAGGTTAGGTTAGCTTACACCCCCTCACGTCCTCTCTCCTTCCCTCCCTCGCGGCCCAGGGCGCCAGCCGGCAAATTGCAATTTGTGCAAATATTTATGTACATTGAAAATTACTCATTTGTGTAACACCAATTAATTTCAACAAACAGTGGCAGCAGCAGCATCAACAATAACAACAACAACGATCCATTTATAAGAAGCAGCATCATGCCATTGTTTTTGTTGTCCTTTGCTCTCTTTCGCTCCCCGACCCACTCGGGTTAAGCAAATGGAAAATGAGGTCTTTTGTTTCCTAAAATAAACGATGTTTGTTTGCGCCTTCCCTCAAAGTTTGCCCAAGTCTCTTGTGCAGGTGCTCAAAAGCGAGCGGGGTGGGGCGGCCCCACATATTATTAGCACAAATGCATTTGATTTTCGGTTTTCGGGTTTTGCTGTTGCTGTTGCTTTTGCAAATTGCGCCTCGCAAATTGCCACTTCAACTTTTTGTTTACATTCCAATTTTTCAACACCAACCCCGAACTACTTACATCTCCCTCTTCCCCAACGCTTAACAAATTGCAACTAATTTGACAAACAAAGGACGCCAACAACAACAACAACAAAAAGCCCAAACAGTTGATAAGCGTCTACTTAAAGCCAGCGTTGCTCTTCAACTTTATGCCAATTGCATCGAAACTTAGTTCTAGAAAACGATACGAATGCCGTTTCACAGAGGATTTCAGGTTAAGGCTAGGAAAACAGGAAAACAGAAAAAACAGGGAATATTTATCAATATTTTATTACACTCATAAGCAACTGCAATTAAGCACACGAAAGTTATCGGAACTGGACAAATTGTTACACGATATCAGCGTTGGGGCGATTCTGAGCTCAGTGCTTCATTTATGCTGCTTTCGCTTCTCGACGGGCTTAAGAATCTGGAAGGAGCACATGAGCGTCTCGTCGATGGACATCATGGCGCCGGCATTGTCGAACTCCCCACAATAGTTGGGAGCCGAAAAGAGTGTGACCAGCTGTCGCTTGGCAAAGAACTCGTAGCCATCCTCGACAACTTGATGGGCCCGACAAATCAAGTCGAGATCGTGCTTCTGCAGAAACTTGCCAACAACCTCAGCGCCAAAAGTGAAACTAACACCACGATCATTCTCGCCCCATCCAATTGTATCCTTGTCGGGATCGGACCAAAGTATGTCACACAGCAATCCCTGATCGGGCACATCTGTGGGTCGCATTATGCGTTTCACCTGGTCCATCGAGGACAAGTCGGGACTCAGGCCGCCGTGGCAGCAGAAGATCTTCTCATCGATGATCGCCACAACGGGCAGACAATTGAAGCAGTCCGTGAAGGTCTTCCACAGCTTGATGTTGTACCGTCGCTTGCACTCGTCGTAGAACCCGTAGATGCGATTGATGCTGGCGCATTCGTGATTGCCACGCAACAGAAAGAAGTTCTCCGAATACTTAATCTTGTAGGCGAGCAGCAGACAGATCGTCTCCAGCGATTGCTTCCCCCGATCCACATAGTCCCCCAAAAACAGATAGTTCGACTCCGGCGGATAGCCGCCGTACTCGAACAGACGCAGCAGATCATAGTACTGGCCATGAATGTCGCCGCATATCTTCAGAGGCGCCTCCAACTCCAGCAATATTGGCTGTGCCAGGAATATCTCGCGAGACTTCAGGCACAAATTGCGTATCTCGGTTTTCGGTCAGTTGGACATTCTTACCTGGTCGGGCAGTACGTACTTCTAACAAACGGCTTATGATGCTATCCAGATTAAGAGCATCAGCCATTTGGGGTTTTGGGCCGGCCATGCCAATAAACGGCGATCGTTTTATCAAAAAAGATGCCGTTAAACAACAACAAGTTTTCAATACCGAAGTTAACCACAAATTTATTTATATCTTTCAATTTTTTATTTTATCTAAGATTCCGAAACTGTTTGCTTGCCGAATTATAAAATATAAAACCATTGACATAAAAATCAAAGCAACAACAAATAATTCGTCTCCAACATTTTGTTATAGTTGTTAAGAAGTTGTGTAACGAATTTTAATCAAACGATTCACTTTAGACTGTAGTACTATTTACCGAAAAATGCTACAGGGAGACTCTCTTGGAGAGTTCGGAAAGAACATTCGAGAAAAACTCAATGCAACAGTGGACAGGAACGAAAAATATACAGCAGGATATTTTGTTTATTCATTATACAAAGATTACAAGTGTCAAAATGCAGTTTCCCTTCCCAGCGCCTAGATTAACTCACGAGAAACAACCTAAGAATTTTGCACTTTAAACAGATTTCGAGGATTTTGGGGTTAAGGCATCCATCATTTACTCTTTGTCTTTTCGGGCTTTAGAATCTGGAAGGAGCACATGAGCGTCTCGTCGATGGACATCATGGCGCCGGCATTGTCGAACTCCCCACAATAGTTGGGAGCCGAAAAGAGTGTGACCAGCTGTCGCTTGGCAAAGAACTCGTAGCCATCCTCGACAACTTGATGGGCCCGACAAATCAAGTCGAGATCGTGCTTCTGCAGAAACTTGCTTACAACCTCAGCGCCAAAAGTGAAACTTACACCTCGATCATTCTCGCCCCATCCAATTGTATCCTTATCAGGATCGGACCAAAGTATGTCACACAGCAGTCCCTGATCGGGCACATCTGTGGGTCGAAAAATTCGCTTCACCTGCTCCATTGAGGCCAAATCGGGACTCAGGCCGCCATGGCAGCAGAAGATCTTCTCATCGATAATCGCCACAACGGGCAGACAATTGAAGCAGTCCGTGAAGGTCTTCCACAGCTTGATGTTGTACCGTCGCTTGCACTCGTCGTAGAACCCGTAGATGCGATTGATGCTGGCGCATTCGTGATTGCCACGCAACAGAAAGAAGTTCTCCGAATACTTAATCTTGTAGGCGAGCAGCAGACAGATCGTCTCCAGCGATTGCTTCCCCCGATCCACATAGTCCCCCAAAAACAGATAGTTCGACTCCGGCGGATAGCCGCCGTACTCGAACAGACGCAGCAGATCATAGTACTGGCCATGAATGTCGCCGCATATCTTCAGAGGCGCCTCCAACTCCAGCAATATTGGCTGTGCCAGGAATATGGCGCGAGACTTCAGGCACAAGTTGCGTATCTCGTTTTCGGTCAGTTGGGCATTCTTACCGGGTTTGGAGGGTCGCACTTCTAACAAACGGCTTATGATGCTATCCAGATTCAGCGCATCAGCCATTTCAGCTGATTTTTGACCGGCTTTGCCGCTGTCCGGCTGCCGTGTTATCGATGTGGACGCCGTTGGAACGCTTTTCAAATAAACTTTGTATGAGCCCCAAAACTTGTTTTTAATGTTCTGGTTCCGCGAAGACTATAATTTTATTCTGGGCTTATTTTAATTTGGCTTTTGTTTGTGTTTTCATTAAATTTTGTTTCGAAAATGATTTGGGACCGAAACTAAAATGTGATTTTATTAGTTTTGAGTTTGATTTATTTCTTTCCTTATACAAAACGAAATTTATGACCAGGACTACTGTAAATAAAGTTCCGGTGCATATAACGAACTTCCTTATAACGAAGTTTCAATCTTGCATTTAGGTTCAAAGAATAATTCTTTCTGTATTACGAATTTTCTCTATGGTTGATGGTTTTTGTTGTTACCTTGAGATTCGTTCTATAGAAATTCGACTGTATATTTATAACTTTTCCTTTCCCACATGACCCAGTCAATACATACACATAATAATATCAGCTGTCTGCGGCGCCATAACAAATTAACAAAGTGCTCAAAAATTAATGAACACACGAGAAAACCAGAAAACAAGAAAACGAGAATTCACGAAAGCAAAACAAAACTAAAAAAAGAAAGAGAAAAACAACAAATGAGAAATGCCGGCTAAAGCTGACAAAATGGCGCCAAAAACGCTTTATTATGCCAAAAGCAAGGTAATAACAAATAACAAAAAAAAAAAAATCAAATACGAAAAAAAAACAAAGAAAACAAAGGCGGCAACAACAAATTACATTATATGTAATGAGGTCATTTGCGCGTAAACAATCAGACAGGCAGACAGACAGGGCGGTAGATAGAAAGAGAGAGAGAGAGAGAGAGAGAGAGAGAAAGGGAGAAGGCATACATGTTTATCAACAAACTGGCAAATAAATAAATTATGTTGGCAAAGCTGTTCAATAAATAATGAGGCAAAAAAACGAGAATGCAAGCGCAAAACAAAAGCAAAATGGCGGCGGTAAAGCACACGTTCGTGTGTGTATGTGTATGTGTATGTGTGTGAGAGAGAGCAGCGCTTAGGCCATTCAATTGCTGCAGTATTTTTGTTGTTATTCTGCCATTGCCAAAATGCATTTGATTTGCCTTGCAGAATTATGCATTCCCAGCGCACGAAACTCACACACACACACAAGCAACTGTACAGTTAGACAGATACATAAATGCCACACCCACACACATCTCGCCAGCCATCTCGCTCTGGCTAACGCCCACCCACATACATACATACACTTTGTCAATTGTTTATGCGATCTGTGCTGTGCGCGTGCTTTGTGTGGCGCCATCTAGCGTTCAAAGTCATCGCTCAACTTAGATTTTTGTGTGTTTATGCGTATGTGTGTGTGTTTTGTTGCATAATTTTATTAATTACAAATTATGCGCTTAATGAAATGGAGCAACACTGTCCGCATGAAGGTGACGCCAACGCCGACGCCGACGATGATGACGTTGACAGCAAGACGGCTGGCCCTTTTGTAGGCACAGCCCAAATAAATTTTGCATAAGCCTCAGCCAACCACAATGCAGCAGCAGCAATAGCAGCATCAGCAGCAGCAGCATCCACAACAAACACAACAGCATCCGTCGGCGTCGCTGCCTGGACACACACACACACACAGACAACAACAACAACGACGTCGCCAACATATTGCTGTTCTCTCTCTTATACTCTCGCTCTTGTCGCACAGGGTGTTTCGGGTAGCGCGCACAAGCGAGATAGCCTTATGCAGGCGTGTGCTAGAGAGCCAGTGGCTGTGGAAGCGGGAGCGGGAGCGCGGCCAAGGGTACCGGAATACGCCAAGGGTGCAAACCAATAACAGTCAGACTAATTTTGGGATTGGTTTATAATTGAAGAGTTTGCCATTGTGTTTGCTGCTGCTGCTTCTGCTGCTGCTGCTGCTTCTGCTGCCAACAGACAGAGGCCGCCACCTCGTGTAGTTTTTATAGCACAAACAACCAACGCTAAACTCGACCGCCCCCCCATCTTTCCCCATATTATGTCTGCAGCGAGAGAGAGAGAGAGAGAGAGAGAGCAGACTCTTATGTACTAAATGGAGGGAGCCTGGTCATATTTGACGGCTGCTGGCTGCTGGAATTTTTTATTGTTGTTGTTGTTGATGTTGTTGTTGCTTTTGGTAGGCCTTCCCCATGCGCCTGCTTATCATTTTAGAGTTTTACATAATTGCCAACAGCCAGCAGTACATACATACATATGTATGTATATCTATGTATTTATAGCTCGTGTCCATTTCTAAGCGTCGCATTGAGGGGGCGTGGCATATCTTGTACATACACACACACACACAGATACAGATGAATAGATATTGTTTGTTTTTGGGCTAGTTTCATGCTGCGAGCCACATTCCAAAAATACAAAATAAATGTAAGTGTATCCCCCCCCCCTCGCCCACCACCTCCCCTTGCAGCTTCTTGTTGCACACTTTTTTGCAGCTGTAATCAGTTTAAATGCTTAACAAAAGGCAATACACACCCAGCAAGAGAGAGAGCGAAAGAGAGAGAGCGAGATGTATGTGTATGTGTGTGTGTGTGTGTGTGTGAGAGTTGCTTGCAACAATGGCTGCCTTTACGAATTTTCGTTCCTTTTTAGTTGCTATTCATATTTGTTTTAATAATTGAACAATTCTATAAATATTTGATGCATAGACAAAAGAGTTGTGTCCATGTCGCATCTCTCTCTTTCACCCTATTCCAGCTGCACCTGTCACACTCTCTCTCTCTCTCTCTCTCTCTCTCTCTCGCACTCTGGTGTGGGTGTCTTTCATTCAGTTAATACCCTTTCAAAGTTTCCAACGGTTGTTGTACCTCGCCTCGCGCGTCTCTCTCGTTCAATTAAAGCTACATGACACAAAAGATTTCGTAACAAGTGCTAAGCACCATACTACACTTGCCCCCTTTACGACCCCCCCTGGCTGCTCAACCAAAAAAGTTGCGCCACTTTTTCCAACTCAAGCTTCACAACACTTTTTCTTGGTTGTTGTTGTTGTTGTTGTTGTTGAACCCTTTATACTATCTGCAACTTTTGAGACTGGACTTTAATTAGAGATAAAGTCGTTCGTTCATACATACATACACACACATACATACATAGTTTGCCAACTTTAAATGCTATTTGTATGTTGGCTGATCACGAATCGTACTCAATTATTCAGTAACTTGCCTATATATACTTAGGTCTAAGCCCTTTCATTCTTTTCTAAGAATACAACATTTGAGTTTAGTTTCGATTAGTTAGGGTATGCAACAACCATTTGTCAATTAAAACTTGCAACTCAACTTATGCCTCATAATTAATTGACATTTGAAGTTTTCATCTTAAGCTTTAGAGCCTCAAAAAGGTTAACTTAATTCTTGTCAAAATCTTGAATAAAATAAATTAAAAATGTGACATATTTCGAATTAAGTTAAGAAAGCTAACTGCCTCCTGGCTCCTATTCAGGGGGGATTGAATATCAAATGTATTTTCAGAAATCTCATAATATCAGCTTTGGCCTGTGGCTTGCCCTTCGGAAAATAATCTTGTGTAGATAATTCCACTTCTGGGGTACCAAAATAAATGGAAATATTCCTTTTAAGTATCGCTTTAATATATTTTTTATCTATTCCGTATATCTAGAGATTATCCCAAACAACTTAACAAACCTGAACTCGTTAATAAATAATCTAAGCTTTGATTTTGATGTGGTTTAAGTATTTTGATCTATTTTTTGTATTGACCAACAGATGCACCATTCAATGGATCAACTGGACATGCTGGACCCGACGGGCCAGATGACAACGTTAGCCCCCATATCGGAGTCGCCATTAACGCCCACACACCAGCACCTGCACGGTTCCTATCACAGTATGAATCACATGATGAGCCACCACCATCCGGGCACGTTAAGTGGCCACACGGGGGGTAAATACATACTATATCCATATGTCATTATCCCCTATATCTCGATAGATTAATAATGTGATAAGGTAGAACATTTGGCAGCTTGATGATATAGTTATCCGATCCACTTTAATCCGAAATACTTAGGAGCCGAGAGGCGAGAGAAAAGTTTGCTAATATGGTAACGGGTCGACAGAAAGATGGGCAGATAAAAATAATTATACAACTGATGCTGGTTTAGAATAGTACATGTACAGTCGAACTTCCATATAACGAATCTGGGACAAAAAAAATCAATTTGTTACAAAGAAAATTCGTTATTTAGGATGGCTTTTTGATTAAAACGAAAGTGCAGGGTTCCGGAAATGAATTCGTTGTAAAGAAAAGTTTGTTATATTGAGGTTCGACTGTCTCATCTATAGGGTCGTAGAGCACCAACTAACTCAGCGGGGATATTAGGAAAAAGAAAAGTCAAGTTTAAGTTCCTTTCTTTTCTTGGGTTATTTTCCATTTGACACTACTATTTGTATGGTCTACTTTTTGTTGCATAAGGACACCATGGACACTCAGCGGTACATCATCCTGTCATTACGGCGGCTGTGGCAGCCGCTGGCCTGCATCCCGACACCGACACTGATCCGCGAGAGCTGGAAGCGTTTGCGGAACGCTTCAAGCAGCGTCGCATCAAGCTGGGTAAGATTCAACCTGAAGAGAGACCTTAAATGGCAAGCGAACTTTCGTGGAGCTCTTGAAACAACGGGCTTTGCCATAATATCCCATCACTGTTTTGTTTTTCCTGGTGGTCGTTTAGGTGTCACGCAAGCGGATGTGGGCAAGGCGTTGGCCAATCTCAAGTTACCTGGCGTCGGGGCGCTGTCGCAGAGCACAATCTGCCGATTCGAGAGCTTGACGCTGTCGCACAACAATATGATTGCGCTCAAGCCGATCCTGCAGGCGTGGCTCGAGGAGGCTGAGGCGCAGGCGAAAAACAAGCGACGGGATCCGGATGCGCCCAGTGTACTGCCGGCGGGCGAAAAGAAAAGGTAGAAACGCTTTTGATTATCCAAACAAAACGGTAAAAAAGCTCTAAAACCAACAAACCCCAACCCAACCCGACTAAGCAGTGCAATAACAACAGTGCCAATCCCCCCTCAAGGGCTGTAAACCAAAACCAAATCCCTCAAACCGAACCCTAAACCTTAACTGAAATTAGATCAAAATATCAAATGGAACAGATGAAATTATTTATTTTAAGAAATTTATGACATTCTATTCTCGAATTCGAAACCAAACTGTTGGGTTTACAGCCTTGAACCGAAACCCCTAATTGGCAGCGCATAAACCAAAACCCAAAACATTCTCGAACATTTTGGAAACTGTTGTAGCTTATGCAAATCGAATCGAATCGAATCGAATTGAATGGTTAGGGCCCCATTTCTAAAGTAATCTATATCGAGTCTTTTTTCAAGAAAAAGGACTTCCATTGCGGCACCTGAAAAGCGTTCCCTGGAAGCCTATTTCGCCGTTCAGCCGAGGCCGTCGGGTGAGAAAATCGCTGCCATTGCCGAAAAGCTGGATTTGAAGAAAAACGTGGTGCGCGTCTGGTTCTGCAATCAACGCCAAAAACAAAAACGTATGAAATTTGCCGCTCAACAACACTGACAATCAAATAATACAGCCACACAATTAGGTATAGTTAGTAGTGTACAGCCATCAATGACGGGACATGGCTCCGCCGGATTCGGATACTGATAGTCGTTTATGACGGCAGCAGCAACAGCCGCAACAGCAGCAACAGCCGCAGCAACAGCGACAGCAACAACTTCTCTAATGGGCGACTATTATCTATAGTAATTGGGATTCGGCGGATATCATGTTCTTTCGGATTGGGAATATATGGAATTGGATGACGTTTTGGCCGGCAAACAGACAACAACAACAACAACAAACAGAGCTGCTTCTACCAGCAACAAGAAACTAAACAACCAACAAATTTTATTTCACATTTTTCATTTTCAACAGTCTGGCAGCACTAACACACACACCCACACACACACACACACACACACAGTTACACAGCGATAATGCGATACAAAAATGATGAAGATGAACTACAAGAATTTTTTAGGAACGAATAATGAAACAATGGACCAACATATCAAATGCAATAATTTATTGAATTGTAGAAGGAGAAAAAGGTGGGTAAAACCAAAAAACAACAAATCAACCAACAAACACACACACACACACTCACACCCACACACACACTAGACATACGAGACAGTTACACTTAGGGGTAAGCCTATTGATTAACACCCTTGCAGCAAAACCAAAAAAACTTTAAAAAATTCAACTTTAAAATATTTGTAGAAAGAAAAGGAAAATTATTAAAATGTTGAAACTGTTTAAAAATATTCATAGATTAATTTATGTATTTTGGTTAAATTTTTATTTATTTCAATACACTCTGCAAGGGTTTCGAAAATCAAAACAGATAGGAATGCAATTCTGTGACCAAAACTTACACAAACATACATAGACATGCACACGTTTGAGTGCATATGTAAATAGATAGTTTTCTCATCCAACGGATATACTAGAATATAGAAAACTTTTTTATTTTACGCTTAAGATTTCTTACATTTTACTTTTTTTGTATTTTGGGACTGGGCGAAGAATACTTATTATGGATAGAAAACTTAATCCTTTGCGTAGAAGTTAAAAAAAAATAAATAAAAATAGTAGAAAATTTCTTCCTTTGCTTCTTAGATCATATGACAATTGCCCTTTGACTTAATTCTAGGTCTAGGTGCAGTTGTCTTTCGAGATTTTGCTTCAACTCAAAAATGTCAACAAAAAAGTAATAATAATAATAATAATAATACTAGAATAATAGTCTGTTTGTTTCTCTTGTAGCATTGTTTTAATCTCTGAACTGAACACTTAAGTTAAAATGCCATTGTCCATTGATATGCCCTACTAATCGATTAATTTTGAAATTTACTTTATCTTTTTTTCAGATTTAAAATAAACCAAATAATTAAACAAAATGAAAATAATGAAAATAAAAAAAACATTGATATGATTAAACAATTAAAAGCGGGCAAAAAGCAAACCCCGATGTATGTAGTTGCTACTACAAACATACACACACACACACACACACACACACACACACAGACACACACATATCTAGACCAAAAGAACTCCATGAAATTGCTTCAAGTGATCCGATAATAAGAATTGCGCTCTATTAAAAAAACAAAAAAACAAAATCATTAACAAAAATCAACTACAACTAAGATTAAACTGGATTAACTACAACAACAAAAACACACACACACACACACACTCACATACATACATATTAGCCTATTGTGTATATAGTATATATTATAGAGTTTCTATTCGATTGTAAATACCGCATGAAAAAAAACTTTAAAACAAAAATAAATCCATCTCTCTTAAATCATCATTTTTGAAAGCTTTAAAAATTATATGAAAAAAAAATCAAAACAAAGCGTAGTAGAAACAATAGTTAGACTTTTGATCCGACAACACACACACACACACACACAGACACGCTCCGAACCGAACCAAACCAAAAACCGGATCCAATCCCAGCGGAACCCAACCAAAACTAGCAGCAAAACTTCTTGATGCTTCCTTCCTTCAGTGCGTTATAGTATTTACTTAGTTATATTTGCATACAATTTTTTTTTTTTATTTATTATCCAATTAGACATATAATTAACCTTAGCACACACACAAACACACACTAACAAAACACACAACATAATTTTTTTGTCGTAAACTTAAGTAAACTAATGAGAAAGTTAAAAAGCAAAAATGTTAGCAACCACTGAAGATATTGCAACGAATTTAAACAGTTGCCAAACTAAACTAACAAAAAGAAAAGAAAATAAAATAATTACTAAAAATAATTAACAAAATAAAAAGAAAGAACGTAATTTAATAATACATTACATGAATATATAATATATAAAGAATTTTAATAAAAAATATATTATATATATTAAAAAATATAAATATATATATTTTGTTTTTTTTTTTTTTTTCTTTAATTTAGCACATTTTAATAGTTTTAACTAGACTTGTACATATGCAAAATGAGAATGATACACTATAGTACTATATGATATATATATATATATATATCATAAATATATACACATATGTATACATATATATAGTGTGTAGAGCAAGGAGGCGACATAAAAAATAAAAAATCGTGAGCAAGAAGCGCAAAAACAAATTCAATAATAATTTTAAAATAACAAATAGTTTTGTATTTAAAATAAAAAAAAACCAAATAAAATAAACATCAAATAAATGAAAAAAATAAACACACACTCACACACACACATACACATGGAAAACAAAATATTGCCGACAAATTAGAGCATAAACAAATCAATTTTTTTCAAGCGCATAATAATAATAATTATAAATATATAATGCATAAGGAAAAAAGAAATGTAATAATATGATAATTGATAATGACACAAAAAAAAAAAAAAACAGCTCATAACTACATTTAAATTTAATTTTAGTAGTTTTTAGACAGAAAATATTGTAGCATGAAAATCAATTGAAAAATCGAAAAGGTCGGCTAAATAAGCTAAAACTCAAATATACAAGAGCAAAAAAAAGAAAACCAATTAAAAAATCAAACCAAAAATATTTTAATTTTGTACAGCATACGTGAAAGATCTTTGAGAAATAAAAATAAACAAATTTCAAAGAGTTTTGAGACAAGAACAACAAAGCCAAAGAAGTCAGTTTCCTGTCCCGATGGAGGAGCAACTGTCAAACCAAACGCCGCCTCGAAATATTTACTACAAAAATAAACAAACATCTTTGGGGAATTACAGCTTTATTATCAGTTATAATTTTTGTGCAAACAAACATTTTTTTTTCTTTATCTTAATATTGCAGCTATGAATATTATAATGTTGTATGTTTGTTTTTATAAGATCTTGCGCTTCGGGGGGAAAAAAATACTACCAACAGCTTGTTATCAAATTGTTTGCTTTACAGATAAGCCTTTCCCCAACCCTTTTTTTTTATTAAAAACTATTTTCATTTCGTCTCTACGTTTGCTGAAGTGTTTAACTCATTTTATTTTTCATCCTAAAGATATGCTTAAAACTTATAAAAATCTTTTTATAATTTCGATTTTTTTCTTCGATAAAGTTAAGTCTATCGCTATATAGGACTTCAAGTGTATGGCTGGCAACTTTTACCCTTGATCAAGCAAAACGCATTTTCTTTTTTTCGTTAAACAATTTAACATTGTTTTTAGTTTTTTTGAGCTTTATATATATACATACATACATATATATAAAATATTTATAGTGAACGATCGCAAATTTGAAATTAAAATGTTGTTGGAAATTCAAAGATTTTTTCGTAAAACGAACAAGACTTTTTGACATTAAAAGTGGAGCTGTGAGCGTTCACTATATAGCAATATGTACTGTATATGTATATAAAATAGAGCAATATATATATATATATATCATTCTTGTCGACTAAGCATAATTTATTTGTATGTAGTTGTTTAGTAGTTAAATGGTTGTCGAATTTAGACGACTTTGTAGCGGCCCTTGTTGAAAACATGATGGGCCGAACTCAACTTGAGCAGCTCCTCCTTGATCAGGCGCGTGATCTCGCGTTTGGCCTTTTGGACGGCCAGCTCGCTGCAGCTTTCGATGGCCAAATAGAGTTTGCGTTCACCTTCGGGCGCACTCTTGCCCTGCGGCACGTAGGTGCCACGCACAGTCAGCCCAGCCTCCGAGTATTCAGAGATTTGGGCGAGCGCCTCCTTCGAGGTGACCTTCCAGCGTGCTTGCTGCGGGAAATCATTGATTTCCAGCTCCTCCTCGTATTTGGTAAACGAATTGGTGGTGCTGCCCATCAAAGCGGCCATGCTCTCCTCATCCTCCTTGGGCTGATAGTTGAGCTTGTTGTTCAGCTTCGCGGCCAGCTGCTCGACAACGGTGCGAGCGGTGAGCATCGGCTGTCCACTTTGGCCGCCTTGGCCCTTCATCAGCGAGTCGGCGGCGGCTGCCGCTTGGGTGGCTTTGGTGTCCAGGTTGCGACTGCTGCTGATTTTGGAGGCCAAACGTTTGGCCAGCTCCAGTTTGTCCGAGCCCATGGCGGCCGCTGATGCCAGCTGTTGTTGCTGTTGCACCTGCTGCTGTTGCAGCTGTTGTTGTTGTATCTGCTGATGTTGCTGCTGCTGGATCTGTTGGTGCTGCAGCTGTTGCTGCTGAGCGAGGCTCATTTGATTTGTTGCGCCACCGGACGTTGCGATTGTCTGATTGCCCGTCAGCGAGGTGTCCTTGACGGTGCGCTTGGCCGCAAAGATTTGTTCGATTTGCTGATCGATGTCCTGTTCGATGTCCTCCTCGTCATCGGAATCGGCCAGGCCCAGCGCCGCCTTCTGCAGCTTCTTGCTCTCCTTGACGGCATTAAACTCTTGCTCGTCGAACTTGAAGCCCTTGCCACTGAACCCGCCGCCGCTGTGCACCGTCTTGCCCTCCGCCTCCTGGGCCGTCTTGTAGTCGGTCCACAGCGTGTGGAGCTCTGGCGGAATGGGCGTGCCCGATAGATCGAACGCGCGTATTATATCATTAGCATAGCGCGCCTGCTCCGGCGTGATGAATGTAAATGCACAGCCCTTGTTGCCGGCGCGACCCGTGCGTCCGCATCTGACAAAAAATGAAATTGATTAATCAAAGTTATCTGCCACTTTGTGTCTGTCTGTCTCACCTGTGCACATAGTCCTCGTAGTGGTTGGGCACATCGTAGTTGACAACTAGAATGAGATCCTTGACATCGAGGCCGCGCGCCGCCACCGATGTGGCAATCAGTAGACGCACCTTGCCCGACTTGAAGTCAATGATTGTTGAATCGCGATCGAATTGATCGATGCCGCCATGCAGGCTCATGCACGGATACGATGCCTTCATTAGGTCGCGCAACAATATGTCGGCATTCTCCTGCTTGTCGACAAACACAATGATGCTGCCCGTCTCCTGGTAGATGCCCAGCAGCTCCAGTAGCTTAAAGAACTTCGCCTCATCGTTCAATATGACCACGTGCTGCTCGACATCCTTGCACACAACGGAGCGCCCGCCGACGATCACTTCCACCGGCTTCTTGAGTATGCGTCGCGCCAGCGCCTCCATTTGCCGCGGAAATGTGGCACTGAACATCACCGTCTGCCGATCGGGCCGGACATTGTCGATAATCCGCATCACCTGCGGCTCGAAGCCCATATCGAACATGCGATCCGCCTCATCCAGAACGACATAGGTGACGCGCCGCAAGTTTGTAACACGGCCTGAGTTCGCTGCCAGCATATCGATCATGCGGCCCGGTGTACAAACAATAATCTCAGCGCCGCGCTTCAATTCGGCGATCTGTTCGGAGATGCCGGTGCCGCCGTAAACGCAAACGGGCCGCAGACCCAACGGGCGACTAAACCGCCGAATGTCCTTGCCAATTTGCATGCACAGCTCGCGTGTCGGTGCCATTATGATGGCAATGGCGCCATCGCCATCATCCAGCGACGGCTGATCGAGTATGTGCCGAAACATGGGCAGAATGAATGCCAATGTCTTGCCGCTGCCGGTCTTGGCAATGCCAATCAGATCCCGGCCAGACATTATCGCCGGTATGGCTTGGCATTGAATCGGTGTTGGCTTCTCGAATGCCAACTTTCGCAGCACATCCATCTCCTTCTTGCTAACACCGCATTGAGCCCAAGTCTGACAAAAAAAACAAAAGAGAAAAAGATAATGATAGTGAGAGAATGAAATAATGATGGAAAACATACCTTGATTGGCTTGGGGCAGCCCTTGCCTTTGACTTGAACGCCCTCCAGGTCGGTGCGGTATTTGTCCACCTCGGAATTGGTCATGCGTCCCAGCTCGGGCACCTCAACGTAGAAGCTCTTGCGAAACGGAGCGTAGCTGACCGACGAATGATCGATCTTGGCCAGCTCTTTGCGATGCTTCATTGCCAGATTGACAGCCGTATCGCGTATATCCTCGAGCTCGTCCTCACTCGAGTACTCCAGACTATCCATATTCTGTTCGATTAGTTCGCCCTTCTTCACTTGGGACGACTTCTTTTTGGCAACGCCCGTCAGGATGACGACACCTTGCGACTTGGCGGGACTGACAAAATGGTTGACGCGTCGCATCTCTTTGTTCACCTCCAGCATGTAAGCATCCAATGGATCCACATCATCATCCTCCTCGGGCTCCGCAGCAGCAGCCACAGGCGGAGGAGCTGGCGTCGTATCCATTGGTGTTTCTGTTGCGCCAGCTAGAATTTCCACAGCTGGAGTTGGCTCCGGTGTTTTCTCATTTTTGGGTGCCGGCGGCGGAGCTGGAGCAGGGGCAGGCGCAGAAGCAGGTGGCGGAGGAGGTGGAGGTGGTGGTGGGGGGAGGAGGAGCAGTTACTGCTATTGGTAGCGCTGGTGGCGCTGGCGGTGCTGGCGATGAAATCACCATATTGAGCACCCGGCTAAAAGTGGGACGCTTCAACGGAGCAAACTTGGACTCGCCGATATCATCATCGAAACGCTTGCGTATGCTATGGAATTTCGATGGTGGTGAATCGGGCGCTTTGATTTTGTCAACATCAATTGCAATTACTGGCGAGTCAGTGCCGTCTTCTTCCTCGGACTCATCCTCGAGACTCCATTTCTTGGTCGATGTCGTCGCAGCCTTGGCGGCATCGCGCTTCCCAGCTTCTTGTTCGCGCTGTTTGCGCTCGGCACGCCAACGTTCGATGCGTTCGCGCCGCTTGATCATCTCCTGTTCGAGGCGCCGCTGCTGTTCCTCCTTGTCGACTTCCTCCTCCGCTGTCTCCATCTCGCCATCTGTCGAGCTGCTTGACGAGCCAACGGGTATGATGAGCGGCGCAACTGGCGCAGCCTGACGACGCGTCTCCGCATCTCCACGTTGCCGCGGTTCCCGGTCCCTATCCTTGTTGCGATCATCCCGATCCCGATTCCTATCACGATCACGATCGCGATCACGTTCACGCTGATCGCGCTGTCGCTCGCGGTCTCTGTCCCTATCGCGCTCCCGCTCTCTATCACGCTCCCGATCCTTTTCCTTGTCCTTGTCGCGTTCGCGATCCAACTGCCGTCTGCAAAAGGTTCAACATTTATTTTTGTTGCAAAGGTATGGAAAGTATTTATATGTGGGCTGTACGTACTTATCTTTCTCGTAGTCCTTGGACCGGGAACGCTTGCGGCGCTTTTCATCGCGACTGCCGCGTGAGCTCATCGTGTCCTTTGTTGCCTCTTTGGCGCGCTTGCGTTCCTCGCGACCAGAAGACCTGCTGTTGCTGCCGTTGCCGCTGCTGGTGCTGCTGATGGTGCTGAGCAAACCGGCGCCATTTCTTGAGGATTCACCTCCACGTGCGCTGCGACTCTCATAGTGCCTATCCCTGTCCCTGTCGCGCTCCCGCTCTCGATCCCGTCCACGCCTTTGTATAAATTAACATTATTTTTTTTTTATAACAAATTTGCTTGCAAGTCTCAAGTCGCAGTGAACTCACCCAGAGGAGCTTTTGGACATTGGTTAATGCGAAACGCCGGCGACTCTTTGTTTGATTCGTTTATATGAAAAACGTTTGCAGCTTAACTGCTAGCAATTTGATTGTTGCAAATTTTAATCAATAATTCAAGCTTATTATGCACTTCTCGGGTTATTCTACACTTAAAATTCGCAAATTAAAGTCGGCAAATAAAATTGTAATCGTTTGCCCAATCAGGGCTACGCATACACAATATTAAAATTCCAGCCAAGGGCTGAAGAGTAGCCGAGAAAAAAAAATCTATAGTGCTGCCACCTGGCAGAACTTAAATTTCTCGATACTTCTCAGCTGTTGCGTTCGCGATATGTTTGGCCGATGAGAGGCACATGTTGCAGCAAGCGACTAAACAAAATACAAATTGCACGCGTTGGAGTAACTTAAAGAAAATTAATACTTCATTTTGTTTGCATATGCAAAAAGAAATGTCGTTGCCAAATATTGAAATAATTGTGGGCACCTACAATGAGTTTCTGTTGGGTTACCAGCTGGAGGAGGGCGACGAGGAACGTCTACAGCTTAAGCTTACATTTGCCGATAGGTCGCATGCCGGCCCCTTAAAATGTTTGGCCGTCAAAGGCAAATGGGTTGCCACCGGTGGCGTCGATGATCGCATCTTCATTTACAATATGGGACGTCGCAAGCAGGCGCATGCCCTTGTTAACCACGCGGGCACGGTTAACTCGCTGGTCTTCTCATCCGATACGACGCATCTGTTGTCGGGTGGCTCCGATGGACGCATGATTGCCACCCGTGTCGGCAGCTGGACAATGGAGGGTGACTGGCCAAAGTCGCATAATCGTAAACCGGTTAATCTGATCGCTTGCCATCCCAGCAGTCGTTTGGCGCTCTCCCTGGGCGCCGATCAGGTGTTGAACACGTGGAATTTGGTCAAGGGACGCATCGCCTATCGCACAAATCTTAAAAGCAAGCGAGAATTGGGCAGTGCACCCGAGTGCTTGTCCTGGTCAACTACTGGCAATCATTTCACTCTCAGCGGCCCTCTTGCCCTCGAGATCTTTGACATTCGCACGGCCAGCGTCGTTCGACACATCAAGATGCCAGCGAAACCCATTTGCGTCACCTGGCTGGATGAGTCCACGTGTCTGACGGGCCTCGAAAACGGCAGCATTGCATGGAGCTCGCTGGACCAGGACGACGACAATTCAGACGTAAATACTACAAATCTTTTTTGCATAAAATGTTTATAACTGGATCTTTCTTAATTTACAGCCGCACATAATATCGGCCCATGAGGATCGCGTAAAAGCCATTAGTTTCATGGCCGACACGCTTGTTACCATATCCAGGTAAGACAATCCCATTTGCAAAAAAAAAACCCTTCAATCGATTCGTTCTTTTGGCTTTCTAGCTCCGGCGTGCTCAAGGTGTGGAAGTGCGAAAGTGTGGCTGACAAGGAGCTGCAGCTGATTGCCGAGACAAACATTGAGTGCCGTCCGACTTGTCTGGGACTGCTCGATCTAAATCAATTTGGCAAACAGATGCAGGAGCAACGGGATAAAAAGTTGCCCCACACGCCACAGCAAACAAACCAAAGTAAGGAGGTGAAAGCCGACAAGTCGATGCCATTGCGCAGCTTTGTTACAATCGAATACGAAGAGGGAGAGGCAGAAAAATCCGAACAGAATCAGCAGGATGATAATGACAGCAATGAAAGCGATGACAAATCTGACACCGAAGAGGAAGAGGACGACGACAGCGACAGCATGACAGACAGTGATGAGGACAGCGAGGAAGAGGAGCGAAAAGAGAAAAAACTTCGAAACAAAGGCAAACAACAAATTGTTCCTGCCAATCGAAAACGGCTTGCTGCTGCTGGCAAAACAGGTTCAAAGCCCAAGCAAATAAAAGCCAACAAATAATTAATTAATTAAGATTGCAACAATTATAGGTTTTTGTAGTTTTAAGCAAATAAATGTCAGATAAATATTCAAGAGATGAAAACAAATTTGTCTTATTGCTTATCGGTTTTATTAGTTGGTAAATCAATCAATGGGGGGTCAAACATTAGATAACAACTTTGATTTTAGTTTTTAAGTTTTTAACAATGACAATATACACAGTACATACTGTATGTCTAAGTAATATCGGGGGGGTGCCCCACTGTAGCTAACAATTACAATTTAATTAAGTTCGTTCCTCATTGGGATAGAAAGTAGTTAATGAGCTTAAGGTAAATGCGTTCGAGCAGCGGCCACCAATGTTCAACGAGTAGCTGCAGGTAGTGTCCAAGCCCTGGCCACAGCGTGCACATGTAATCCGTCAAGGCGGACAGTACACGCAACAGCATGGGTCAGTTATTTCGCTCCTCCTCCACCCGGAGAGCGTAGTTAATACAATCGTTATTCGTCTGCTGGATGCCATCGGCGACAGAGCAGCCGTTGTCGGTGCGTTGGGCCATATTCTTGTACGCATAGAGCTGGGGATGGGTATGATCGATGTTGGCGCTGCACTCGCGGCATTTGACGGCGAAATCGCTCAAGCTAAGCGCCAAAGGATGTTTGTGGCGCACGGCATGCTGCGCTATGTGCGAATCGCAGGCAATCCGTTGACAGCTCAAACACAACCAGTTTTCCACCGTTGAATCGCCGCAGTCGCCGCACCTGCCCCGCGTCCTTATTGCTGGAGAGTATAGTATATATGAATATTTCAATTAGTTTTTGTGTGTTAAGAAAACACAATAAAGCAAACCACAAAACGAAACCACAAAATAAATAAAAACCATGGCATGGAGCTTATGGAGATTAGGATGATGTTAAGCTTACATTTGGGCATCTCCTCTGGACGCAATATACTCAAGTGTGGGCAGCTTTTAAGACAGGGATTAACGCCAAGCTTTCCATTTAGCTCGCGCGCCTGAACAACAAATGATTAAAGCATGAGAGAGAGAGAGCAAGAGAGAGAGAGAGAGAGATAGAGGGGGCTGTTAAATGTGAATGAAATCTTTAATTTTCTTCAGCCCAGCGATTTGTTAGTAACAAAAAAAGACATTACATAGGTTTCCCAATTAAATCGTACCTCCTCCTCGTCGAGCGTTGTCGATTGCGTTGATTTTACCTTGACTTTGGGCTTGCTGCCGCCGCTGCCGGGCAACGGCGGCTCCTGGCCGCAATCATGGGCCCCATCACCGCTGGCGCCACGCGCATCCTCAGCGCTCGAAATGTTTAGCTGCTTCAATGTGGCAGCAAGAAAATCCTCATTGTTATTCTTCTCGCTGTGAGCGCTACTCTGGGGCAGTTTGCAGTTGAAGACGAGAGACTTCCAGTGCTGGCGCTGCTGCTCCAGGCACAGCTGCAGCGTCTCAACGCAGCTTTGGAACGCAACGGTTTGTGTTGCGGTCTGTGGCATTGACGCTGTCGGCACTGGATCGCCGAGCAGCGCCTTGGTGCACATGGTCATCGCATACGATATGGAATTGACATTGTAGCCACCTTCGAGGCAGACAATGATCCGGCCGCCGGCCAGCGCCGACAGCCAATGGGTGAACAGACCGTAGCCCTCCGGCGTCACCTTGCAGCCGCCCAATGGATCGCCGATGGCCGCATCAAAGCCAGCCGAAACCAGCACCAGCTGCGGCTGGAATTCGTAGGCAATCGGTAGAATGAGCTGTTGGAAGGCCAACGCGTACTCCACGTCGCCCATGCCCTTCTGCAAGGATACAAATTTAGATCAAAGGAATCGCGAAGATGACCGAAACTCACCTTGTTCCAGGGTATGTTGACATTGAAGCCGCGGCCGGCATTTTTGCCAACCGCATCGTAATTGCCATCGGGACCCTTGGGAAAGAAGGCGCCGTGCTCGTAGCGATGGACGCTTATGTACAGCACCTTGGGATTGGATTCAAAGATGTGCTGCGTCCCATTGCCATGGTGGACATCCCAGTCGACAATCAGAATGCGTTCCAATTGATATTCCCGGATCGCATACTGGGCCGCAATCGCCACATTATTGAATATACAGAAGCCATGCGGCTGATCCGATTCGGCATGATGTCCCGGCGGACGAACATTGCAGATGCCGCTGCGCGTTTCGCCGCGCATAACGCTATCGACGGCCTGGAGCACGGCGCCGGCGGCAAGGGTGGCGCAATCGAAGGTCTTCGGATGCAGATAGACCGAATTGTAGCCGGCGCCAACTTGCTGGAGTTCGTCCGGACTGCGTCCGGCCAGGCGACGCACCATATTGACATGGGCGCGTGTGTGTGCCAGGCACACCTCATCCGTTGTTGCCGCACGTGGCAGCAACGGCTTCATGCGCTCGATAAGCTGATAATCGGCGTGCATCTCATGGATCTGTCGAATGCGTTGCGGCTGCTCCGGATGTGTCAGATCATGGAGATTGCAGTGCAGCAGCATGTCCGCTTCGTAGGCATAGCACACCCGCATTGGCGGCACACTCAACTGTGTTTCGGCACGCAGCAAGGACAAACGAGCCGCATTGCTGGCCACAATCCCCGGCGCCAGTTGGACGGAGGTGCCACGTGTGGGATAGCGCTGTTCCTCCGTTGCCGGCGTTGGTGGTGCACCCAGCCAGATGCGGTGCACTCGATGCAGCTGCAAATCGGATGTATCCGAATGATCCAGCTCCAGTTCACTTGGAGCATATGTCTGCTGCAGCTGCAGGCAGCGCCAATAAGGACGATGCACATAGATGCAGTTGAGCAAGGCCGTGCGCAATTCGAGGCTGGGCAAGGGCAGACGCTCCACCAGCACCGGACACGGATCACCGAGCAGAGCACGCAGGGTCAGAGCAGCGCCCTCCGACAGCGATTCCACACAATAGCCGCCCTCAAGGATGACAGCGATGCGCGAGTTGGCCAGCGGCAGCAGCGGATTGAGCAAATGCGGATAGCAGGCGGGCGTCACTTCCATTTCGCCCTCGGGACAGCCCAGTGCCGCGTCATAACCAGCGGACACGAGGATCAGCTCCGGTTGATACTCGAGCGCGACGGGCAGCAGCAGCTGCTGGAAGATTGCCAAGTAATCGCCATTGCCCATGCCCTTGGCATTGAGTGGCACATTGAAGTTGTAGCCGGTGCCGGCACCACTTCCAATCGCATGAAAATCCGACTCCTGCAAGTTTGGCCAAAAGCTGCCGTGCTCATAGCGATGGATCGAGAAATACAAAACCCTAAAGCAAACAAAAATATTTAGTTTCAAAAGAGCTGATCGAAGCGAATGTAAATTCACCTGGGATCATTGTAGAAGAAGCGCTGGGTGCCCTGGCCATGATGCACATCATAGTCAATGATCAGGATGCGCTGCAATTGATGGGCATCGAGGGCGTGCTGGGCGGCCAAGGCGACATTGTTGAAGTAGCAATAGCCATTGAACTCCGATTTCATCGCATGATGACCCGGCGGCCGTATGATGGCCATGCCATTCTGTGCCTTGCCCAGCAGCAGTTGATCCACCAGCTCAATGCTCGAACCGCTGGCCAAAAGCGACAGCCTAAATGTGGACTGAAAGAAAGGAAAAATACGAAATGAAATCTTTTTGACATTGAACCTAGTACTATCTGGTACTTTCATCTAATCTTAATAGAGATTACAATACCTCCTCTTATCTGCCCCCTTACCGGATGTATATAGATGGCGTCATAGTGTGAGCTCAATTCCTCCATTGCTGCTTCGTTTAGTACGCCCGATGTTTGCTCTAATCGCTCGTAGTGCTCCATGGAGTGCAGCTTGAGAATCTCCTCCTTCGTCGCCAATCGTGACTTCAATTGCAGGCACCGTTCCACCAGCTTCAGCTCGCGACAACTGAAAAGTATAGTTATATATATTCTCTATATAGTATTCATCAGTTTGATCATCCTAACCGTTCCATGGTGCGTGTAAAGCGTTCGGGCCTCTCCTGATGCCTCTCATCCCAAAGGCATCGATGCTCGCTCATCGAATCATCATAGATTATTGCTGTGGCACCTCGCTTCAGTTGCTTGGCATTCATGGCCTGATATAGATACAATTTTATATACATATATGCATAATCAGATAAGGTTTTACTTACATTCTGGAATATATCAACAACTGGCTCCATAGCTGATCCGGCTGCTGCTGCCGCCGCTTGAGATGATTTGAGCATATTGCGCGCTCGACGTTTTGCCTCCTGAAGCGCTGAATTTGGTTTGCGCGCTGCGCAATTATTGCTATTGCTATTTTGTGCATTTTGCGACGTCGCTGTCAACGCTGACGTCGATGTTGACGTCGACGTCGATGTTGTTGTTGAGTTGAGCGTTGATTTGGATTTAACCATAGCGCGAGTCTGGATTTTTGCCTGCTGTGCGCCGCGTCTAGTTACGATCGGTGAGCTCTAATCAAAGAGAGAGAGGGATTTTATGTTTTTGACAGAGAGATGAGCGAATGTGTGAGTAAGCTATTCTGTTAGCCGCACAAACGGAAGATTGTTAAAACTTAAAAATTTTGCTTTCAAAAAGTAGTACAGTTCGCCTTGCTCACAAAATTGTGTTTGAAAATTCTTACAAATTTCGTGAATTTCTTCGATAGGGAATCGAGTTTTAGAAAAGTTAACATTATGAAGAGCGAAAAATGTTATACATATGTATATAACTGTATTAAACTGCCTGTTGATTAAGCAGAATAACTGTAAACACATTAATTTTATGAAATAAAACACCTTGTAACTATGATGCTCTAAATTTTTGATTGTAATTAATTGAACAACCACTAATATCCAATTATAAATGTTGAAAACCGTTGGCCACCAAATCACCACGGTAACTAAACGGATTTATTTTGTTTGTGCGCCAGCGACGCCGACAGCGACAGCGACTGAGGGCTGCGATTGTGTGGGTGAGGTTGTTGTTAGTGGTATTGTTAGGTGTTACGTCAAAAAAGGCGCGCGACGACGACGACAACAACTCTGAACTTACCATTATTTGTATGTGTGTATGTATGTATGTAGCTTAAAGTTGATGCTGTGGGCGTCTTTGACGTTTTTTTGCTCGGACAATGCAATATGGCTGTGGTCGTTGTTGTTGTTAATGCGTGCGCGCTCTTCGCTTGTGTTGGTATGTAATACTTTTTTGCTGTTGCTGTTGCGTGATGGGCCAAACTTATTTATATTTAATCAGCGCTTTATCGATTTAAATTTGAACTACAATATGCAGCAATCGTCTTGCATTAGTTATTAAATGTATAATACTCTTTCTCGCTGACTTTCACGCTGCGCCAGTTTTCTGCAGGCTAGTCCGTCCCACTACTGCCCCTCGCTCGGATCGTTTCTCTCCTGTCGCGCTTCAGTTGATTTGCGCTTATTGCTGTTGTTTTTGTTATTAAAAATACCGATGCTTTACACATGAATTTATGCTCCTTTCACAGTAAAAAAAAAAAATATATAATTGCCTCAACGAAAAAAAAAAAACAAAATAATTTGCGCTGTTCTTTGCAAACACACACACACACCGACCAAAACTCAATGATATGAAGCGCAGTTATGGCCAAGACGACGCCGACGGCTGGATGCAACGAAGATTGGCAGCAAACTCAGCACAACAACAAGAACAAGAACCGGAATTCGCTGCGAGTCAACCAATGAGAGCGGGCGGTCGGTCAGGCGGGTGGTTTAGCAGCAGGCGGCAAATTAATGTTTGCGTGCAGCCTTCTTTTGTTATTGTTTTGCAGTTACAAGGAGTCCAGTGGGACCGCAACCAGCAACCGCCATAATACCATTTTTTGATTTTGTAGTATTTTTTTATTTTAAATAAACGGAGCGGAAAAAACTGCCGATCGAGCTAGCATTTGAATTTGGCTCAAATCTAGTTTTATCTTCGAATTGTATGGCTAATCTCGAGCAGCCCAAAGATATTGCACTCTTTATGGCGCGATACGCTACAAATAAGGAAATCATTGTGTAAATTTTGCTTTGCAACTTTTGCTTGATTCAAAATATTTACTTCGTTGGAGTAGAACTATCGTTCGAGTATCGTAAAATCGTTTCGATTTGGTTTTACCGATGTAGCAGCGATCATGCTGCTATCGATATGATGCCAGCAACCCTGTAAATTATAGCTCATATGTATGCGTGTGAGTGTGCTCCTTTTCATATTGTTTGAAATTTTGGCGACGCGATCGATTTTTAGCAATAATATGGGTACTGTAGACAATAAGATTAACAAAAATTCCGACTTCAATTGGGACGAAATAAATGTTGGTGATTACAATCTGGATCACTCAGAGCATTTCTTTGGTAAGTAATGCCGCCATTGGCAGGCGGCAGCTTGTCTCAATGTGCAATTTACAGTTAATTTGAACAGAAGACATCTGCACCATTTTAGAAGCCGGCTCTTCAAACATGGGAAACGCAGTCCGCTACATTACAACACCAAAATTAGTCGGCTGCGCAAACACAACGACAGGAGAAAATAATAATAATATGGATATGGATAATGACTATATTTGTGGTAAATATCTATCTACGGTTTTATTATAGGAGTTTAACCTTAACAAAAAATACTCAATCTCTCATTGACAGCTGCAGCTGCGGCAAATAAGGAAAACTTGAATTTTCCATTGAATTGGATCAATACGCCGACTCACAGCGATAAGGGAGAAGCCACAAATATTGGTATATCTCCTTGTAAGCGGGATTTGAACAAAACTATTGAATCCATACTTCAGCTACAAATAAACAAGACTCCAGAGTCTTCAGGCGTCGGTTCCAGTTTCGTAGCACCAAATCAACATTTGTGCAAAGAGGAGATTGTAGACGAAGAACATGATGAACAACTGCAGCGGCATTCAACTGCTCATAATGAACAATTGGAGCCACGCATAACTGAGATAATCGAAGACGAAAACGTTGAAGAATATGAGCTGCGCGAGCCCAGGACTAAGCTGCGGCTGAACTGGACACCTACTACAACGCGTCCCGATGATGTTGGGGGGGCTGGAGCTAGCTTTGTGGTCGTTCCTCGTGCCTATGAGTGCAAGGATATGTACCGAGCTAAGAGAGAGACGGCGCTGCGACAGCGCGACGAAGAAGAGCGCAAGGCGCGCGAGTTTCATAGCAAACCGGTGCCAAACTTTAAGGCAATGCATAAGCGATTGGCGGAGTCCATTGTCATTCATAGGATCACAGTTCCTGTAACGCCCGAAACAGTAAAGCACTCGAAAAGATGGCAGGAGCATGTAAGTGATTTAGTCAAAGTGCCTCAAAAACATGTTGAACTCAATTTTGTAAATTGTACACAGCAATCGAAAATGGGTGAGCAGAAGCAATCGGAAAATGCCAAAAGTGCGCCGCGCAGGGATTTGCCTGCTAATGCAAAGCCATTTAATTTGCGGCTCGATCAGCGCGTACGTGAACGTCGCGAATATGATAATATTGTGCAGCACAATCAGCTGGAGAAAAAGAAGCAGGTAAATACAAATGTGAGTTAATATTGGTATTGGTGAAAATCAAATCTAATTTGGCGCAAAGCGAGTGTTGGTAACATTGCGCTCAGTGTTGAGCATGGCTACAACCCTGTGAATGGCGATAACGATAGGTCGATTTTTATATTGCGCTAACATACATATCTATGTATGTATATACACGAAGCGACTCATATTTGCGTTAGCAGCTGCAGTTTAGCAGTTGGGGGAAAATTAACGTTCAAGCCGAAGTGTTTAATTTTAATAAAAACAGAAGCTTGTCGAGTTAAATACATACTAACTATTAATGCCTAAGTGGGCGTTTGCAAAGTAAACTAAACTAATTTGCAGAGTAATATTAAAAAAGTGTGTGCCTATAATAATATACACATAAACACATATGCATGTACGTACATATGTATGTATGCATACTTGTTGTTTGTGTGTGGTGTGAGTCATGACGTTTCGGTAAACGGAAGGCGTAGAAAAACATTAAAATTGTGATTGTGCATTGCATAAAGGGCGCAACGCGTGACAAGTTTCGTTACAAATTAGACGGCCCAAGAACCGACTCCTATTTAAAGTAAGCAAAAGGATTAACAGCAGCTGCTGCGCCTATATAAATACACACACTCAAATACAAATAAGCACGCACACTATAAAAAGTGGCAGTGGGAGCAGCGACAACAACAACAACAACAACAAACGCAGTCGTCGTCACAGTTGAGATACGCTCTACGGGCGCTTGCGGAAGAAAAACCAGCGCAGAGTCTCGATCGAAAAGTTGTAAGCTGTGAACTGTGCTTGTGTCTGTGTGTGTTAACCGTAAACAACAAGGCAAGCTTGCAACTCTCCCTCCCGAAAATCAAATAAGTAAAGGCGCCCAACACTTTCGCCACAAGCCACAAACTACAAAATGGTTGATCGCCTTGTCAACTCGGAGCTGAATACGCGTCGCATTGCGAATGTGGAGAGCTGCTTTGGTAGCTCCGGCGTACCATTGGCCGTGCCCGGACGCGTTCTCGTCGGCGAGGGCGTCCTCACAAAGATGTGCCGCAAGCGACCCAAATCGCGTCAGTTCTTCTTGTTTAACGATATTCTGGTCTATGGCAACATTGTAATTGGCAAAAAGAAGTACAACAAACAGCATATAATGCCCCTGGAGGAGGTCTCGCTGGAGTCCATAGCCGACAATCAGCAGTATCGCAACGGCTGGTACATCCGTACGACGACCAAATCGTTTGTTGTGTATGCCGCGACAAGCACCGAGAAGCAGGAGTGGATGGCGCACATTAACAAGTGTGTCGAGGATTTGTTGCGCAAGAGCGGCAAGAAGCCGGTGGAGAATCATGCCGCTGTCTGGGTGCCCGATGCCGAGGCGAGCATCTGTATGCGCTGCAAGAAGACGCAATTCACGTTCGTGCAGCGGCGACATCATTGCCGCAACTGCGGTGCCGTCGTCTGTGCCGCCTGCTCATCGAAGAAGTTCCATTTGCCGCAGCAAAGCGTCAAGGCGCTTCGCGTCTGCGATTCATGCTACGAGAGTCTGCGGCATGCCCCAACCTCGGGCGATGGCAATCCGGATGCGGATGCTTCGGCAACAGCCGGCGGTGGCGGCGGCGGCGGTGCGGCGAGCAAATTGAATGCCAGCCATGGTGCCGATAGCTCCAACGATGACGACACAGACGAGGACACCGCCTCACCGCCGGCCGAGGCGCACGACGAGCCGCGCTTCTATGGCGACAACAGCATGTTGTCCAATCCTCCCCAAGACGATTCAATCCACAGCGCCACAGCGGCAGCTAATCTCTCGTCCACGGCCACAAATACAATGCTGACCAATCCAAACATATCATCATCATCCCCCCAACCTGCAACGGCAACGGCAACGGCAAACAATAACAATTGTTGAGCTACGGAGCCACCCTGTCGGCGCCAAGCCACAAGAAAAGACGAAAGAAAAACAAAGAACGGATTATATGGATGGATCAGTGGTACTGACTATATACTATATCTTTCGATTAGATTTGACTCGACGCCAAAAGCGAATTCGTTTTCGTCGAGTCTTATGCTAATCTTATCCTTATCAGCATTTGGCTGTTGTTTTCTGCTTTTGTAAATTATTTTTTATATATTATATGATATAAAGTTTGCCATATCACATGCTCGCTCCCCCCACCCTTTCATTCTCTGAAAAATTTAATTATTTTGTGTTTTTTCGTTCGTCATTTGTTGTTGGATCTTGGGAAGAAGCTTTAAGCTTAGTCACGTGCTTTAAGGCTGCTTGAAAAATCTGTTTTGCAATCAACTTTTAAACACAGAAATAATTAAAATGTGACTCATAGTTTTTGTGTCTAGAAAATGGTGGAGAATTACGAATAAAACCGCAAAGTACTAAATAATAAGATTTTAGAGCCAGTTGAGAATAATGACGAGTCGAGGCGAGTCGAAAGAGGAGAGAGACTAAATGAAGGGGAATATGCCATTATAATAATAATGATCTTGCAGCTAGGCTGTAGGCTAAGAATTTATTGTTGGTTTTCTTATTATAATGATACTAAACTAAAACAAATTTCCCTTTCAATTTGCAGGAAGATGAGGAACGCAAGCAACACGAGATGGTGGAGAAAAAGGAACTACGTAAAAGGACCGAATTTAAAGCTCGTCCAAATCCATTCAAATAAAATCAATCTACACTTAAATTAAATAATAGCAACAACAACACACTTAAACTATGTTTTTGTGTATTTTTGTCATATTTAGAGGTAGCCTCTAAGTAGTTTTTCGTATGATGTATTGATTGATTGATTGATTGTTGTATTTGTAGTCAGTGCACAGTGGAACACAACTATTGAAATTGTAATGCTAAAAATTAATCCGTTCATTGTACAAACAATAGAATATATATACTATATACGATATGCATGTGGATAGGTCGAGTTGTGGTTCGGTTCCCCCTGTTCGTTGTTGTTATTGAGTTAGGAGTTGATTGATTGATAAAAAACCATCAAACGTTCAATATTTTTGTAAATGTTATATACTAAATACATACATACTATATCTAGGAGCCAAGAAACTAGCAAAAACAAAACTCTAGCAACGATATCTTTTTTTATTTTCTTTTTTTTCGGGGTTACGGTATGGATGGATGGAGCTGAAACTAGTTGGAACTCTTTTTTTAAATAGACAAGAGACAAACATACTAACACATGCATACATACACACACACACACAAACATATAATACAATATTAACATTAATATTTGTTCATTTCTTATATCCTTTTTTTTTTTTTATTTACTCAAAAAATCGTCGGTCGCGACAGGTTTTTAATATTATATCTACCATTAAGCAATCATTAACTGTTTTCTATTTGTATAAAGCGAAACAAAAAAAAAACAAAATAAATCTATTAATATTGTATATTCCTGATTGTGCGTTTTTATGTCCGCTTCGATCTTGCGTTTATGTTAACAGGATCATGTTTGTTATGTTAGTTGGGCCAATGCAAGTTAAAGGAGATCAACACTAAAACATGAATGAATGCAATGCAAGGCGTCACTATGCTTCTCTCGCTTTCTTCGATGCGCAACTTGTGTATGCCCTCTGTCTCGCTCTCACGCATGTTGTGATGTAGAAACAAAATAAAAACGCGATATTTTTTTTTTGGTTGAAACATAAATGCTGTTTTATTTATGCTATTGTTGTATAGTCGCTTGTTGGCAACCTTGGGCAGCTCTTACTATTTTTTAGAACTGACCATCGCTGCCCCAGGATGTCTTGACGGTATCCTCGTTCCAGTCCTCAACACCGCCGACAGTCTCGGCAGCAACCTCATCGGCCCAGTTGGTGGTTTCCTCGACGGGATGGTCGACGACCTCCTCGACCTTCGGTGGTGGCAGCAGCTCCTTGGCGGCTGCAGCCTCCTCCTTCTCGGCCTCCTCGGGATCGCGGTAGAAGAACAGATCAACGACCACGGGCCATTCGATGGCGCGCGAAATTGTTCCGCGCAGACGCAGAACCTCACGGGCCAACAGATACCACATCAGACCGATGGAGTGCGGCGACTTGTTGTTGCATGGAATTGCAATATCGATGTAGCGCAACGGCGAGTCCGTGTTGGTGAACGCAATCACGGGTATGTTGACATACGAGGCCTCCATGATGGGCTGGTGGTCGGTGTTGGGATCGGTTACCACCAACAGACGCGGCTCGCGGAAAGCGGGCTGGATCTGATTGGTGAACGCACCGGGAGTGAAGCGGCCAGCAATCGGAGTGGTGTCCGTGTACTTGGCGAACTTCAGCACAGCGCGTTGGCCAATGGGACGCGACGAGATGACGAAGACCTGTGCGGAAGAAGAAGCATTAAAAATCAGAGACACTTTCATATTGTAGGTTAGGGCTGATTGTGCGTTGTGACGAGTGGTGTTGTCAGCTTTAAAGTCGAAATCATTTCATTTCATACCCGAAAGATAATATAAGCATCATCATGTACACCAAAAACGCAGATCACAACAACAGCAACATTACAATCTTGCAAACACTTACATCTGAGGCATTCTCAATGGCAACGATGGCGCGGGCAGCAAGGACCAGTTTCTCCCATGTCTTGCCCAGGTTGATGATGTTGACGCCATCGGCACGGCGCTTGAAGACGTACTGTTCCATCTGGAAGTTGACCGTCTCCGAGCCCAAATGGGTGGTGGCTACCAACATTTTGGTAATGTCATCCTCTTTGAGGGACAAGATATCTATACCTCCCGACATTTTAACGTGAAAGAGTTACGAAACCTGCAAAAAACAATTGAGTTGCGTTGCAATTATAAATGTTTCACTTTGGCTCAACATAACCTCATTTATGCATGCCTTACACGTGTCGCGTATGCAAAACACATAAAATAGCGCAAAAACATTGAAAAACAGAACTAATATTGTTTGCGGTAAGCAGAGAAGTCGCGGCAGCAGTTAAATAATATTTTCAATGTTTTATATGCAATTTTAGGCAAGCAAAATTGATTTTTAGCTCAACTTACGTTCTGGATGCCGCTGGGAGCGTTGACAAAATGGACGAGTGATGGGCAGCGTGCGTTGAGCTGGCCGCAATCGAAGTGTTGAGTAACGCACAACATGACAATGCAGCACTGTCGAAACTGTTTACGCGACACAAAGCTAAGTGATATAAAGAAGCGCTTGGCTCGCACCAATAACTGCTTGCTATGCTACAGAGCGCGGTTTTAATAATCCCACTATTTTAAATTAAAAAATGGGAAGGAAAAAAGGCAAAAATAATTTTGGTTTTTGTATACACATTTATTGCAAGTTTGTTTTTCTTTTTTGGTTGGTTTGTTTATATTCGTAATGTACGCATGTGTATGTATGTATGTTTCCTTCTACCACATCAATGGAAAATTGTTTAATTAAATTTTATTTCGATTGCATTGCCAATATTAGGAATTCTTTAGTGTGAATTTTGTAAACGTGTTTGTTTAAAAGTGGATAACGGTTCGTTGTTGTTGTTGTTGTTGTAATATGTATTAATGCCAAGACAACAGTTATGTTTGAGCTTTTGTGTGTGTGTGTGTGTGCGTTTCCATACTATTATCTATATGTTTGTATTGCTGTCCTTGTCACGTGCATTAGTTTAAAAGGAATATACTAAGTATTTACATACTTGAGAGCGAACTTTGTTTGACATACATACGGTTTTTTTTTCGTTAGGACATACACATTTATTTAAATATTCAATTTATTTGTTTGTATGTATTTCCACGTCTTTTGGTAACATGGTAAAAATGTTATTTTTTTTGTTTTCTTTCACATTCGTTTTTTCTTTTTAGTTTTAATTTTTATTATTTTTTGGTTTTTATGTATATGTATATATGTATATATATATATTTTTATGTTTTTCTTGTATATTTATTAAACATTCAACAAAATGCCCTCATATATATGTATGTATATATGTGTGTATGTATATGTATTTAACTAGCTGTGTTTGTATGTATGTGTGTATGTGTGTGTGTAACTTAATAACATTAATAAAAAAACAACATTTTGTTAACACATGAAACATTTCTGTGTGTTTGTTTGTGTTTGTTTTTTGCTTTGTTTGGTTTTTTTTTGGTTTTTTACGTCTTAGCTTACGAGTTTCCATCGGGATTAGTGTTTAATTACTAACTACTTATACAATGTAATGTTAACTTGTTTTACTTGTTTTAATTTGTCCGTAAAGTTTTCTTTTGTTTTTTGTTTTTGTTGTTGTTGTTTTTTAAATACTAAATTTTCTTTTGTTTGTTTTTCCATTTGCATTTTCCGCCCCGGTTCTGCTTACGTTTTAAATGTGAACAATTTGTCTTAAAAAATATATACGTAATAATTAACATTTTTGCTATTTTGGTTTTTGTTTTTTTTTAGTTTTTTGTTTTTTGTTTTTGTTTTTTATCCGTCTCAGTATTTAATTTGTGTATAAAATATTTTTACTACAAAAAATCACTCTTTGCAAATAAAACTCAATGCGTTTTGGTTTTGTTTTTTTTTTTTAATTACTGTTAACATTGTTTGCGTTTTCTTTTCTTATCATTTCTTTTTGTCTAGTTTAATTGTGTTTTGTGTGTGTTTGTTTTTTTGCTTGTTTGTTCATGTTTTCGTCTTCAGTGTGTGTGTGTGTGTGTGTGTGTTAAGACATTTGTAACAAAACAAGCTTAAAGCGATTACATTCAGTAAATATATATGTATTTATGTGTGTGTGTAGATTAACAATCCAATTATTAGAAGTATGTGTGTGTGTGTGTGTGTGTGTGTACATAAATAAATTGCTTTAAGAAGCCGTTCATCGGTCGGCCGGCTCTGAGCTGAGAGCTTAAAAACGAATCACCCTGTGAGCAGAGCATGCAAATCAACCGCTGTAAGAGTAAGTTTCAGAGAGAGAGAGACAGACATACGATCATTGCTATGCGCATTGCAGGCCGGGCCGACCGAACAATGTATGTATGTGTGTGTGTGTGTTTATTTTTATATATGTATGTAGTTTATATTTGAGATTCTAAACATTTAGAAGATAGTAGTAGATACAAACAAATAGCAACACAAACATTGAATTATTTAATTTTAGCTTCGATTTCGAGTTAAGTATAAAATGTTTTTTAATACGTATATTTAGTTTTTTGTTTTAGTTATAGATTTAGGCTTCCGATTTATTTAGTTTTGCTTATTTATGTTTCTAAGTATTAATTATTTTTTTTTTTTTTATTGTTTTTTTTTAATTACCATGAAATTCTGTACCCAAAAGCTGAGAACTTTACACAAAAATCTAAGGCAACAAAACAAACAGTGAGCGAGAGCGAGACAGATATACATATACTATATATATAAAACTAAAAAAAATAAAGCAATTAAAAAGCTCTACAATAGTTGTTGTACATATAGACAGATTGATAATAATTGCTAATATTGCTATAAATATACATACATATAGAGCTAAATACTAATAGGCGATTTCGCACAGTGTTGAATAACGCCATGCATACAAACAGTTATTAGCTTCTTCTTCTTCAGCTGGGTACAGTTAATAACATATAATAACAGCGTGCTGTATTGCCATCCTCTTCTGGCAGCAGCAATTTTAACCTTTCAAAAGCTGTTCATTAACATGGTGTGTGTGTGTGTGTGTGTGTGTGTGTGTGTGTGTGTGTGCTTGAAGAACAAACGAAAATAATGAAAAGCGAGTTAAAGTTAGTTTCTTGAAGTGGAATCATTTTTCCATACAAAATATGAGCAAAATAGGAAATAGAATATTTTTTAGTTTTTGTGTATATATATTTTAGTTGACATCGATGTGTGTGTGTGTGTGTGTGTGTGTGTATGTATGTGTTTTGTAGTCATAATATATATATTAAGAAAAAACATACATACAAGTATATGTTTGCTTATGTGTGTGTGTGTGTAAATGTTCTCCCTTCCAGTTCGACATATATATGTATATATAGTATGTAGATATCGTTAGTTAGTAAATATATATATATATATATATATATTTTAATGCAATAATGTATAATTTAGTAAATGCTCTTTGGAAAAAACCAAAAAAAAAAATAACCAAAAAAACACATTTATTTTACTTGTGCTTTTTTTTTTTTGAGAATATTTAACAACTGTTTTTGTGTTGTTTGTTAACATTTTTACATTTTTCTTTTTTTAAAAAAAAAACTTATTGTTTATAATGTCATGGCGCTGATTTTTTTTTTTTTTTTTTGGCATCTGTTAAGCTTTTTACAATAGTTTATTAATTTATTAATTAGTTAGCCAACACTGAAAATTCTCTGTTTCCATTTCCATTTCCGTTTCCCTTTCTGCTTCTTATTCTTCGTTAAATTGTGTGTGTGTGTGTGTGTGTGAGGCGCTTTGGATTTTATTTTTAGTATTCGTTTTAAATTGTTGTTTAACTTTTGGAAAGCTTTCAGTTTACATTTATTTGAAACATGTTTTTTTTTATTCTTTTTATCGATTAAATATACACCAATATATTTGTTATATATATATTTTTTTGTTTATACGAAGAGCTTTTTGTTGTTGTTCAATTTTATTTTATTCGAGTTTTGTGGCCCTTATTTTTGAAAAATGACAAAAAAAAAACGCATTTTTCAATTATGTTGTGCATTTTGTTGTTGTTGTGGCAGCTTGTTGATTGGTTGATTCAATTATTGGTAAGACTTAAGTATTGGATGCAAGGATTAGTTGGACAATGCCAAATGCCCCCATTTTAATACTATGATTTATCGATCGATCCATTTCGAATTGATTCAGAGCACGGTTTCCATTTCGGCGATTTCCGTTTTATAAGACCTAATCCCCATCGACGTATGAAACTCCAAAAAGTTAGTCAAACATATATATATTTATATTTATATAATAATAATAATAACAAAACATTTATCGTGCAGAGACATAGAAAAAACATCAAATACATATACAAAAATATGTAAGTAGTATATAGTTTATTAGGGCATTGGGCGTAAAGTAATCGATGGCATTAGTCATTACATGGGGCGGGGTGAGGTGCGGTCATCCTAAGTTGTTGTACTACTGGGAAACTAACGCCTGCAAGCGCATTAGTGCGCACACACATACACGCACACATACGCACATGCGATAAGAGAGAACAAAAGCGAACAGGGGCGAACGGGCGTCACATCATCAATCAATCATCAATAAGAAAGAGAGTGGGGAGGGCAACACCCAAGGGTTCGCGTATTAATAAATTAGTGCCAAAAAGTGAATGGAGGAACGAAAAGGACAAAAAGATATACCACATGCTGTATGTGTGTCTCTAGAGAGTGAGAGTGAGTCTTAAAAAAGAGCAGCACTGTAAGCTCAGCCAAGATAGTACAACATACTTTTTCCACTCAAATAGTCATCTCAATTACAAGCTGTTCTTAAGCAAATGCAAAGAAAAGAGTGGAATCAAACGGTGATTCTGGTGCGACGGCACTCAGAGCAATTGTTATTGTGTGCCGAGAGAGAGAGAGAGAGCAGTTAAGAAAACCGCAAGCAGATCGTTGGATAGCCAGTTGAAGCGAACAGTGCAGAATTTGTTAGCGAGAGCATGTATGTGTATTGGTGTTGTTGTTGCTCGCTTAGAAGAGTACAGTTTTAAATAACAAAAACAAACAAAAAAACGATTGATTTGTTGTTGCTGCGCAGAAAGGAGAGCCATAAGAGGATTTCGATGCTGTTGCTGCTGCTTTATTATTTGGAATTTGTACACACACATACATATGTATGTACATACATAATAGACCTTTTGTGCTCATTATAATATTATTGAAGTATTTACATTTGATAGACATGATATTTATTATGTTACTGATTCTTTTTTTAAAGGTTTATTGCAAAATAAATAATTTGCTGAAACGCAAATATTGTCAATATTGTGTTTAAATAGAAAATAGTATTTCACAAAGCCCCATTCTAGGTCAAATGTAAATGACGACAAAAGAAAAATAAGTATGTTTTTTTTTTTTTATCATTTGTTAAACAAAACACACATTTTGCTTACAAAAAAAAATAACAGCAGCAACACCAGTAGTCCCAACAACAACAAGACTTCTATGGACAATATAGACAGAGAAAGAGAGAGAGCTACATACCCTGTACTCAAATCTTTACCCAATGCTAACAAAATTTATTAATATAGGGAACGTTTTTAATAAAATTAAATAGTTTTTATGCTCATTTACGATTGGTCGTTGTAAGACTTGCACGAAACATTATATATATATACTTATAGTATATATAACATTATTAGCAGCTAAGCGCTTTGAATGGCTACAGGGTATGAAAAGGGAAACATGAGTTATTAGACAACTGTAAATACATACATACACATCTATATATCCCTTTTTAGCACTGTGATGATGCTGCTGCTGCTGTTGGAAAAGTTTAATAACGGTTTTTTCCTTGTCGTTTCACATGACTTGAATGTAAATACATACATACAGATGTGCACATTTCTGTATGTGTTTGTATGTATGTAGAACGTGTTTGTATGTAAATGCATTCATATTTTTGTGTTTATTTTTCGTGGCATATTTTGTTGTTTGTTTTGTCAAAGTTTTTATTCGGCGTTTTTTCGTTCGTGCGCCTAATTTGCGCAATTTGTTCGAAAGTTTCCTAAAATTTTGCTGCCTCAAAAAAAGTGTAAAAGGGCTGCGAATCGCTTAATCTGAAGCGCGTGCTCTCAAATGCGTAAACATAATTAAGCATAAAAAAAAAAGAACAAACGGACCTAACACAAACAACCCTCGAAATCATTTAACACAAAAAAGCAGGTGATTCTTTTCCAGCCACAATATATGTATGTACAATGAAAAATGCTAAACAATAGAATTTTGACTAGAAAAAGAAGAAGAGGTTTCGAACATTTCATTGGGTACCGAAACCGAAGTGCCGAAAACTATTCAAAGCGGTCCGAAAGTCGATTGAGCTTTAGTCGAAAATTTTAAGCTTTTGCACACAATATTGTTTTTGTTGCTTTTTTCCACCAAAAATTGTTGGTCCATTATATTTTGGGGGAAGCTTAACAGCAGCACATAAAAAGCACTCATTCGGATTTGATTAGTTAATCGTCGGGCGGCTTTAGCAGATAACAAATGTAATGCAGTTGGTAACTAAATATGTGTGTGTGTGTGGTCGGGTAAGGTGGATGGAACTAGTATTATGTATGGGGTTGATTGGCGCTATTTGCGAGCGAAAATGTTATGCAAATGGACTTTGATATAGTATAGTAGTTGTGTAGGTGTGTGTGTGTGTATAAAAACCCCCATAACCCCCGCAACAGAATAAACCCAAAATGAATGACAAGAGGATGTGTCGGAAATTGCGCTGCTGGGACAAAATGTGACAGTGACTCTTGCTGCTTGTCAAGGCAATGCCAGACAACGTGTCGCGTTGTCGAGTCAGGCAGTTACCGAGATATGGTAATTTAATAAAGTAATTTCCATATATTTTTATTAGAGCAGCAGCAGCAATGGGAACAATTCATGCTGACAGAGTCGACGCCAGACCCACATGATGGCCCACATGCTGGTTGCTGGCTGCTGGACCTGGACATGGCAAAAGGACCAACGTTGAAATGTTATCCTAATCAATTGCTTAATTGAATTACTGCAAAGTGATTGGCACACACACACACACACTCACTCACACAGAGAGACAGACAGCAATGTCCTTGCACTATCCTATCGAACGGCCTGCCACTAGATTAAGTTGCCAACATTTTCACACAGATACAAAAAAAAGAAGGACAACGAAGAAAAAACAAAATCGATTGGTCATGCTAGGTAAGTGGACGGACAGGGGGACAACGAGACAACACAATAGTAATAAAAACTTACCACCTGTATAGATCTTGTGCGCTGGCAGCCAAGCTAAGATTTCCAAGCAACGGCGGCCGCTCCTTAAGATGATGATGGTTCAGCAGATCGGAAGACGATGCCAATCTAAAGGAAAAACAAAAATGTGTTAAGCAAAAGGATGTCTCGATGTGTGGGGCGGATGAGATTGAGAGCTCACCTTAGTTGTGGTGCCTTGATGCCGTGCTTGTCCATAACCTTCTCCAGCTGACGCACCCGCAGCCGTGACATGTCCAACTCGTGCTTCACCTTCCACAGGTGCGTGTCACATATGGGATCGTTGCAGCGATGCTTCTTTAGTATTTCGGTTGCCTCAAAAACGGCACCGCGAAACGTCAGCGACTTGCCCATCGACAGCGAGATGAGCGCACAACAATGACCGCCATCCTTCTTGGCCAAACGCTTGCGTATGTACTTGAAGTAGACGTGCTCGAGCAACAGCAGCAAGGCAGCCAACAGGATGCCGGCCATGAGTAGCAAAAATGCCGATAAGAACTGTTCCAATGCCAGCGGATCGGATGATTTGTGCTCCTGTTTGCCCGGCCGGCAAGTGCCTGTCATCCAGTAGCGACGCAATCGTTCCAAATCACCATTAGCCCGAAACTCCAACAAACGTTTGTTGAACATCTGAACGTACTTGGAGTTGCGGCTAAATGCCAAACCATAGCCTGTCGAAAAGTTTGCAAGTTGTGCTCAATAAAAATATCTATATTTTTACACTGTACACAGTGTTCGTCCGACTTACCAGTCATGGCATACCAGCTGCCCACGGTCATTAGGCGACAGTCCTCATCTTGAGCAACCAAATAGTCCAAGACGGTGCCATCGTAGATGAATGAGTCCAGGTTGCCGTTCAAAACGGCAGCGACGCCATCAGCGACGCTCGTTTTATTGTATCTGCGAAACGAGATATTTAAGTTGAATTAAATTTAAATTGATTGTAGTTTTAAGTTGTTACTTACTGCTTCATGTAGAAGTGCATGTCCTTAAAGTATTTGTGAATGGTGGAGTCCGTGTGGCTATAGGGAATGGTGCCGTACTTGTACGATGGCTTGTGCGAATACGGATGCACCAAACGGCTATCATTGAGTCCACTAAACTCGTGAAACTCCTCTCTGCAGACAAGAAGTGAGAAGTGAGGCATTGCATGGACGAATCAAACTTGAATACCAACCTGGTTATCATGAAGGCTGCCAAATTGGCAGTGTAGATGGCAAGGAAGACAACGGCAAACAGGGCCCAAACATTGGTCATGAAGCGTGAAGTGAAGCCACGCGGTGAGTCAACGTGAACGGCCGCTTGAAAGAGGACCGCCCACACAAGCCAGTAGGTGCGGAACAATGAGAAGCGATAGGGTGTGACATTCGTATTTTGTAGATACAGCTTCATGTCGTAGCCGCTCGGCGAGAGCCACTCGAAGAGGAATATCATAAATGTGGCCGCCTGAATGGCGACGATACCCACCTGTTGTTTGTTTTTTTTTATTTGGGAGAGGTGGAAATGGGGAGCGTGGGAAAAGCGGGTGCAGTAGAAGCGGTAGGTAGTGGGCCGAAAGAGCGAGAGAGACAGACGCAAAAGACGCGTAGAGAGAGGTAGAGAAGAGAAAAAATTGCGTATAACTTACCGGGCTATAATAAAGCTCTGACTACTGATCGACTTACCAGCATCCAGGAAGCCGTATCGAAAGGCTCCAGAAAGGCCGTGGGCGAGATGATGCCCGTGCGCTTTGCGACAACAATGGCAATGCCCGTCTCCATGAATGGTTCGCTGAAATCAACGACCGCCTCGCGCTCGGTGTTGATCATGAGAGATGTGAGCACCATGTCCGTCTTGCGGTTAACCAAGTCGGCAATCAAACCATTCCATTTACCATTCTCAAGTGTACCCCATTTACCATCTTCAACCCGTACCAGCTCGTAGGTGAAGCCGAGCTCTTCGGCAAACTTCTCGAGCAGATCAATGCAAAAGCCGCTACAGCATTGATAAAAGGACTCGTTGCGGTGTGCTTGACCCACATCAATGTCGGCGGCCATCTCATGATCGGCCGCAACGCGGCACAGCACACCGCGGTCCATCAGGCACTTGCCACTCACTGGATCGGCGGGTGACAGATTGATATAGGGTGCCTCCTCGAGGAATGTGATCTTTAAATGGAATTTCTCGGGAACACCTTGGGGCGGAGCGTGCGAGTTACCTGGCCACGCAATATCGCGTATGTCAAGCTTCTGTGTCTCCCACGACTTCCAAACGCCAATCTGTCAATTTGTTTGTGATTGCCCGTGCGCAACGCCATTAAAAGGATTTGCAATATTACAAAGCGTGTGCGTGTGCGTGTAATGTTGTTGCATGTAGGTTAGTTAGGTGGTGGTGGATGATAGGTAAATAGGTGGATAGGTGGATAGTGTGCGTGTTAATGTGTTTTGTTTGTACAGTGAGGTGGTTGTGGAGTGCCAGAGAGAAAAGTAGTAAGTAAGTAAGTAAGTAGGTAAAAGTTTAGAGTGATTAAGTGATTAGCTTATTGATTAGTGATTAGGTGATCATATGTGTAACATGCTCAACGCTTCACTTACCTCCTCCCAGACGAGATTCTTATTGTTAGCGCTGGGACGCAGATTCATGATCTTAAGCTCGGCGGACTTTAAATCGCCGTCGGCAGTGAACTCGATATTTGGCTTGTTCAGGTCACCCTCAATCGAAACGTTGCGCAAATACTTGAAAAAGCTGAGCAACAAATTGAGTTTGATATGCCATGATAGTATATGTGCGAAACCAAATACTTACATCTCGCCATTGTCCCAGCGACCACGACCTTCGTCCTCGCAGGATAGCGACTGTGTGGTTAGCCGACGATCGCGGTTCGCTGGATCTGTCAAATATGCCTCAACGCCATAGCTATATATCTTGATGGCATTCGAGATCTCGTTCATTAGCGCTGCGCTGCTCGTATCAAAATGAACGCCTAGCATGCCAACAGGAAATTGAGAGTGCGCGTCCTTCTTCTCAATTACCGACTGACTAACAACCCAAACGTAATTCTCGCCGGTCAACTTCATTTCTTCGGCGGCTCGCAAAATGGTGATGGCCTCAGTCTGTGTGGCATATAGCAGCATAACGCGCGCCTCGCTGTTCACCAGCTCCATAAGATCGCTGGTGCGTGTCACCACAATCGAGTTAAGTATGGTGAACTTGAAGTGCTCCTGCATCTCGGCGACGCGCTCCCGCACTGCCTGTACAAAGTCGTCGTGACCGGCTATCTGTGAGGTGACAACAGAGAACTGATGCCACTTGTAGCGCTCTAGGATGCTCAGCATTGCAGCGCTCTGATGCTCAATGCTTGGCGCGAGCTGCAGCTGGAGGGTCGATTGTGATGCTCTGCGCTCCAGGCCCGAATTGTCCGCATTCCACGAGATCACCGGAATCCCAAGGTAACCGGCCAGTTGCAAGAAATACTGCGCCGAGGCGGTGCTGTGACCAAACTGCTCGTTGTTCATCATATAAAGAATGGCCGATACATTGACGCGCAAAAACTCTTTGCACAGCGTGCTAAGAATGGCTGTAAAAGTTTGCAGATGGACAACAAAAAATCGTATCATTAGCATGCGCTTGGTAATCACAAAGCCTTTCTAACATTTGCATTTTCCATTTGCCAAGGACATTTTTTTGTTGTTGTTGGGGAACCGCCTCTCATTTACATTCTATGTTGAACATACATTCGCGACAATGTGTGGAACGGCTGCTATTGTTATCCAACTGACCAGAATATCTGATTCCCACCCACTCCCCAAGCCATTGGTTACGGCTTTCGTGCCAGCCTGCCTGCCTGCCTGCGTTTTATCTTTGTGCGTGTACCGTGAACAAATGTGTGTGTGCCAATTAATTACAGGTTAGCCACCGTCTGAGCGTGGTTGCGTCCTGCTGCTACGGTTGGGAAACATTCTACTCGATTTGCTTATCAAGTATCTAAGGTGGAACGTGGGATGGGTCGTGTCGAGGCGAGACACATTATCGGGTGAGAGGTATTAAAACGTAACTCAATTGGTGGTAAACCTCAAGGCATCACACGAGTTGCCAAAGCAGCCTAACTTTTCGCTGTTCCCTTCTTCTCTGCCCCAAACATGTAGGCCCCTTAATTGCCATATTAAAACGTTTAAATATTTTGCGAATTGTGTAATTGGAATTGAACTGTCACTTTTGCATGATGAAGGGTTGACACATTATAATTTATTATTTTTAATGAATTCCCAATGGGGAATAGGCAATCGATTTGAAAGCATAACTGGAAGATAACTGACACGGGTTTGTTTGTGACAATGGCCCAGGAAAAATGCTTCAACCTCAGCGTTAACATGGCTCTGTGCTAAATTTTTGGGAAAAACAATGACCAGCAATAATTTAGAAAGTTTCTAGTTGCCACCATTGACATTCAAGCCGAGGAGAAGACAGAACAGACACGACACAGAAGACATGAGAGAGTAGACAGTAGACAGGAGACGGAAGATGGAAGATGGGGGCGGTTGGCAAATGTTAAAGACATGTCATAGTTGGCTGACACTTGAACAAATGCGAGTACAACTTGGGCATGAAACAGAAAAGAATGAGTGGGAAAAAAGAGAGAAATAAAGAGAGCGAGAGAGTGATACAACAGACATGTCGAAGTTTATTTTTTTTTTTTGCCGAACTTGAATCCAAGTGAATGGATGAACTGAGTTTGGGCAAGGGCAAGGGTGTAGAGCGCAGGTCGGAGGGATGCTCAATGATAAATTCTGAAATCTCATCAAAAAGTTTAATTAACTTTTCCATCACTTTGCTGTTGTGCTATTTGCATTTGGACGTTGAACCACTGGCAGCCGACTGCTAATTTCACAAACAGTGCTTCTTATGCAGTGGCAGCCATGCATTCAATTACCAACACCACAGCTCTCACGTCAGGAACACAGATAGATAGATAGCTAGATATCAAGATAGATAGCAAGATGGATAGATGGATAGATAGGCTCGTGACGAGACACACACTCAGCCGGAGAGTTCCGATTGATGGATAGATAGACCGTCAAATTGAACGAGCAGAAGGCGGCTTGTATAAAGCAGCGAAGCTGCTTTTATTATTAATTCGACAATAGAAAATCACTTAATAAAATTAAGCAACAAAAATGGCAGATGGGACAGCAGGCGGCCCCCCTGCCAGCACTAAGTTGTAAAGGCGAGTCCGTACGGTCAAATATATGTATATACTTGTTGGCAGGCAGCCTTATTAATTTCATGTTCGTCCCTGCCACATTCCACTCGGCGGGACCTTTGGTCCTTTCCTTTTGGCCCTTTGGTAAAATTTACAGTCGGCAAAATTAAATTTTGGCCCGAATGAATTTTGATTTAATTACCAGGCGAAAAATGTTTGATTTTTCGCTGTTTGCGCTTGTCAAAAGTCCCAAAGTGGCACCACCACCACGGGCACCGCTGGCCCCACATGCACCACTCTCTCCTTCTTGAGCTATAAACAAACCGCTCTGGCAACATTCGCCTGTCCATTAAAACTTTAATTGTATGTATTAAACATTTTTAATTGCTTTTGAAATAGTTGTTGGCGCTCCTGTCTCGGTTTCCCCATCCTTTCATTCCTCATCCGTTTTCATTCATTTATATACCCTGTGCCCATTTAAATGGGTCAAACGGGGTGTAATAAAATGCAGCCATTTCAAATTTACTATATATTCACAAACAGCCGAGCCATTCTTTAAGTCCGTCAATCCGTCTGTATTTCCGTTTGTTGATGTGCCGTTTTTTATCTTTAAATATTTAACGGTTTTGGTACTTGATAGTTGAGTCTTTAGGACGGGGTATCAATAATGTCGCGTATTTCCGCTCGGCGCATTATACTTTTAGCTTGTTCAGTTTCTGTTTCTGATGCTGTTTCTGTTTCTGTTTCCGTTTCCGTTAGTGCATGTGCGACGCATACACAAAACGAATACAAAAAAAAAAAAAAAACTATAGCCTAGTTATTGGGGCTGAAAAATGTTTTTTTATTTTCTTTGATAACGTTTCACAATGTGCTTGGAAAGCAGCCAGCGGCAGCTGGCGTAATCAAAGTACATAATTAAGTCTGCCTTTTCCTCTCAACAATCCACCTTCGCATTAATGTTGCCAACAGTTGTTGTGGTGTTTTTTCGCATTGTTTGTTTGCTTGTCTGTTGGCTGTCAATTCAAATTAGGATTGAAATTCAAATTCAAATTCAAAATTCCGAAGTTTACCAGCCTGTCAAATGGTTTCACATAGCTAATGCGTGTACGCGCGCCTCTTACACTCTCGCCTACCGACCCCTGCAGATGCCGCCATCGCCACGAATGTGTCTCATCTTGGTAGCGAATTCCGTTACTTGAGCGTTTTACGCAACGTTGCTTCTGAAAGAGCTCTCTGGTGGCATCAACAATAATTCATTCAGCGGCTCCTGTGACGCCACAGCCCACAACGGGCGTCTGGCATTTATGAGCTGCCACTGCCATCTCCGGCATCAGCTCTGGCACTGTGCAGCTCTGTTCTGTTCTGTTCTGGGTTGTACTGTGGCTGCGGTCATAAGCGCTCCCCGTTTGATGTGCCAAAAGGCAACCAGCAACCGACGAGAAAGCGAGCGAAAGTTGCAAGGCAAAGTTGAGATGGTGATGATGATGATGTTGCTGGTGTTGGTAAGTAGTCGGTGTGTAGTCAAAGCCAATAGCCGGAGAGTTGAAGAAGTAGCACAAAGAGAGACAGAAGAAGAGGAGGGCTGCAAGACTTTGCTGTTGCTGTTGGCTCATTTATGTACGCAAAATAATGCGTAAATTGAATTTTGACACCGTGCTGCTAACAATTTGGCTAGCAGCCAGAGGTGTTACCCCGCCTCCGTTGCATTTTAATTTGCCATTTTTAATGTCCTTCTCCTGCAAGGGAATCCTTCAGTTTGTCAAGGCGAACACAGCTAACTCTGCTGCCTGTCAGCTCTGGCATCAGCGTTGTCAGCGCGCTCACGATGTTTCCCTTTGTCTTTGCGACACGGGCAACCCATTTAGCACACACACACTGGCAAGTTTGTCAACTTATTATAACATCCATTAATTTCATTTAAGCATCATTCAATTGCCTTCATTTTGATCGAAAGTTATCATCAAGAGTTGGCCAACAATGCGACGAAGCTTTTGGCGCTCAAGTTAAAGTTGGAGCATTGGCATTGAAACTCTACATACATAAGTGTTTGTTGTTGTTGTTGTTCCACGCTTGGTTGCTGTTGCATGAAAAACATTTACCACCACCACCCCCTTCTCCTCTTCGTTCTTCTCTTCGCCCCTATTCAAGTTCGGGTTGTCAAACTTTTTGCATTAAGCTTCATATTGGCAGAACTGTATTTTCGCAACTTTGTATCTACTATACGTATACGAAATGTTCATACTATATACATATATTCATTTATATGTATAATTGTGTGTCACAGTTTACGACACGATTCGATGGTGGTAAGCTGTTTGAAGTGCTAAAATGGCCAAAAAGCCTGCAGCGACATAAAAGCACAATAATATTTTTACACACGCATTATGCTGGAACGTGGTCCAGTCAAGGAACGAGAAGAACACGAGCCGACAGGACGACCCAATCCACAGGACAAGGACGTGCCGAAATGCGTGCGAAACTTAACAAAACAAAACAGAACACAGAAAACAGGACAGGATAGGCCAGGACCGGACCGGACTAGACAGGACCAGACAGTGTCAAGTACAATAAAACACAATTAGTCAAGAGTTGTTCGTTGTTTATCGCATTCATCTCTATCTGTATAATATCTGTCCATGAAAACTTGCTAAACAGAACAGTTTCTGCGATTGCAATCAAAAGAGCAAGAACCTTAGGGAGAAAATTGCAAAAACCAGGCATCCGGTGCATGTCAACCGATTAAGATGCAATTCACAGATGTTCATTATTATGTCTATAGTTATGGATTAAGTTTCGAAATTTTCAAATTGAAACTTTTGTTGTTATCGATTCCACGTGTAATGCGTTATCGATAATTTGAAACAATCTCGCCTTCCTTCGATGGGTTCAGGGTATAAAAAAAAGTAAATGTAAATATTTAAAGGGTGCAAAGATTTATTTTGGGATACAATTTAAAGTGTTAACTGTAGCGTTAGTCCGCGTGTAGCAAGTGGCAAGTGGCATGTTGCTGGCGCCGCTTGCGATTGCACCAGAAATGCCTTTAATTGGAAGTGAGTGTTGCAAATATTGCGCATACGCCGCGTATGTGTCCCATCAATATTCAGCCGCGTATCAGGGTGTTGCACACCCACACACACACACACAACACAGACCACATCCATTTACTAATCCATTCATCGGCACGCTGAGGCGCTAAGGTACGGCAGCCATTGAGAGCATGTAACATTTACATACATAACACATAAACACACACACATATGTACGTATGTATGTATGAGACGGCTTTTCGCGCTTTGGCGCTGTTCCAATATCGAGACTGTGAGCTCATAAATATAATCTAAGCAGACACACACACACATACACACATTAATGCAGAGGCACATATGTATGCATGTATGTACACATGGACTATTAGTGTATGTGGCTATGACATGGGCGTGGCAGGCCCAGCAAAATGAAGATGAAGATGAACAAGAAGAAGAAGAAGAAGATGATGATGATGAAAATAAAAGGAAAAAACTAAAGTTAACTTGGCTTGGCATAAAACTTGGCGCATATTTTATAACTTGACGTTGACGTCACACGGTCAGCTGTATTACACACACACACACACACATGCATAACAAATCCGCACACGATGGCAACGACAGTGACAACGACAACGACAACGACAGGCAAGGAGCAACGAGCCACGAACTACCACGCGAACGAGGATGATGATGACGAGGACAATGTTGACGGTGTTGACGACGCCCGTTTGCGTCCCACGCTCCCCGCTGGCCTGCCTTATTGGCCAGCGTAAAAATCTCTTGCCATCGTCTTATCGAATATCAAAGTGTTGTTAAGATGATTTTTCGGTTTTCCTCGCCTTTTTTTTTTACTTTACTTCTTTGCTGTTGTCAGATGAGTTTGAAACGTGAAATTTTTAGCTGACACCCAACTCAAAATATATATATATATATAAACACAGACATCGCAGCACACACACACACACACACACACAAAGGAGACACCTAAACAAATGCACTTTAAGTACCCTTGGCAATGTAATGAAATTCCGGCAAGTTAGTTGATTGTGAAAAGGTTCATAAAATGCCAGGAATGTTTCGCTGTGTGTACAAAGTGCACTTTAAATAGTACATATACATTTATATAAATTAAGGATGTTTGCAAACGACACGAAGAGTGTCGGAACTTCGGTGCGCCCTCCAGCCACCTAAGTCATATTACAACTGATTCACTTGGTTCACTTGAGAAGCAGCGCCACCCTCTAGCCCTCTCGCCGTCTCGCAATCTCGCTTATTTCTGCGGAAACTTTTGTTCCAATCCACTCGAATCTCCTATGGCTGTGACAAAGCGCTGCGATCAAATCCAATGAACACCCGGACATTCTTGCAGTCTCTCTAGTGGATAATAGAGCAGACTACGTTTAGGGTGTATTTTGTATTACATTTGATATGCTCGACATTAGTCAAGCACTCGAATTAATGGCTTCAATACATTTATCTTCCCATGCCCTTGGATAACACTTGGATAATTGAATTATAAACATAAAAAAGAAGTTTTGTTTGCCAGACAAACTTTGAACGTTCTTTAAAAGGTTCAAGCAGCAGGCCAGGTCTGACTTAGTTTGTTACTTGATATCCTCTTTATTTTATTTTTTTTATGCTGGGCAACAGATGATAATAAATACAAAATCACTTAAGCCACTTAATGTTGTTAAACAGTTACTACAAATAGTACAAGATAATAACAGGTTCGCCTACAATTAAATTTATTAAAGCATTTATCTTGTTACACGCGGCGCAATTGCATTTAATATTCAGAAAACAAAGAGGAATAGGAGGAAAATATCTGGGTAAGGTGCAGGTTGCAATGCTTTCAGTATCTCGAACTGGATAACGGATAGAGAAACACACACAGATGCCACTAAGTGGTAAATGTGCACTTAGTACGTCAAATGCAAAACGCGTGTTATGCGAAATGACCGCATCTACTTGCCAACTGCTGGCCAACAAGGGACGCTGTAGTATGTCTGCCAGCTGTAGGCCTCCCACACAGCCATTAGCAGTGGTTACGCGGAGCGAACCCAATGCAGCCCACTAGTTCGTTCGTCGTCGTCGTTGCCAGCTGCAGGGCTTAGAGGCAACGTATGAACGTCCTGTTTGCACTGTTGACCGCAAGGATGCGGCTCAGTAAGCTTTGAGATGTGTGTGTGAGGGAGGAAGGAAGGGTTACTCGAGTGCAAGGCCGGAGCACGCATCATTAGCAGCCTGTCGGTATACGTATAATAAAGCAATACAATGGCCATTTGGCAAACAGGATCAGATTTTAGGCTCAAGCAAGCTGCTGCTGCCGCTGCTGTGATAGCCTCAACAACAGCTTGTCTGACCTGCTCACACCGCACATGCACAGTCGACTCAAGTGTGGTGCATGTCAACAAACCAAACCCAAACCCAAAACCGAAACCAAAACCGAAACTAACACCGAAACATAAAACCCGTAACCCGTAACCCAAAACCGAAAAGCAAACGGCTTGGCAACTCAACAAAGCAAAATGGGCGTGAGCATGCAAGGATAAACAGCCGAAGCAGTCGCAGCAGTCGCAGACGCCGGAACCCTCCAACCGAGGCTCAATTAGATTGTTGTTGCAGCAGCAGCAGCAGCAGAAAGTGTTAGCCGAGCCGAACGTTCACTGCCGAAGCCTAATGTTTAAGTAAAAAGCGAACGTAATGCGAAAAAGAGTCCAAGTTCAAAAGTCTTAATACGCGGCAGGGATTGGGCATTGGGGATTGAGCATTGAGCATTGAGCATTGCGAAAGGCAGCATCAGTTGACCTGGAACTGAGTGTAAGCATCCTTGTGTCCCAATTAGGTAGCATAACGGCAACGTTGCCAGTTCTACAAGTCTACAAGTATTTATGTGTAGTAGCATGCTACACACCCAAGGAACCTACTTTATCCATCTAAACTCTCCCTCTCTACTCTCCCTCTAACTGTGTGTGTGTGTATATGTTTTTCTGCGTTTTCCTGCTCGGCTTGACTTATGCGGGGAGAGCAAGGCAAAGAACCAGAACCAGGGCCAGGCTACGGCCATCCTTTTTCATTTGACTGGCTCTGGACTGGAGACTCCTTTGAATTCCGTTAGGGACCCTTAGCCCTTAGCCCCACGTCTCTCGTACCATTTCTCTTTAACATTTTTACCCATTCGCATTCCCATTTGATTTGACTGCTTTGGCCATTTGTTTCAGTCTTGTTGCTATTTCTTTACCCGAGGCCACCACCGAGCCAAAGAAGCTTGACGATGACTTTAGCACCGCAAAGCGGAGCACAAGTTTAAATGGAAACCGTTGTCTGCTGTTAGTCTGCAAGTGCAATCGTCGGCCAGATAGCCGTAGCAAGGACCACGTATAAGTATTTCGTGGCTTTCAGCTCGGTTCAGTTAGGCATTCACTTTCACTCGACAGACTTTGTGCGGCCATCACATAGCGGGATATTGGCATTCTACATTTGCCTTTTTCAATAAACAAGTCAACCAACAAGTTGCGCAAATGGAACTTTGCCTTCGCCTTTAGTTGAACCTGCATTAGGATCAACTAGAACAACTTACTATTACGGCACAGTCTTAAACTAGTAAGCATCTAAATTTATGAGCAGGAAAATACTTTACATCTAACATGCAATAATGTATGTCGGTGTAGGTACAGAGGACGGCTGCCTCGGAATTTATAGTTTCGAGAAATTGGAATATTTTGTATGTATATATTTATATATAATATTTATTTATAATATTTTTTGAATATATTTTTTTGCAACCATTCAAATGAGTTCAAAGAGTATAATAAAGTTATTCTACTTTATCTCATAGACAGAGAAAGAGTATCTTCTGCGAGCCCATAAGTAAATACTTATGTACAATATACATATATACTTGATCAGGATGAACAGCCGCTACGTACTTAGTTAGAAATCAAGATCGAAATGTTGGGTTTTTCAGTACTTGAATACTTGATTATTTATTTCAGTGTATTTGTAATCAATGTTGAGTTCGTTGTTCACTTAATTAAAAACTTCTCTTCGACCCCAAAAATCGCTTTTGCTTTCTGTTACGTTCAAGTATCTTAATTAATATCTCAGACTGGCAATTTCATCTTCAGTTCAGTTCAAATTAGCGCTATTAAAATGTCGATGCTTGGTTTTGCTTTCCATAATGCTTTGGCTCTAATTGACAATAGTAAATTGTGCTTTTGTGGTTAATTCAAATCTCAATGGAGCTGTTGGCCCGTCCAACCACCCATCGATTCATCCATCTATTCTTTGTCTCTCTTCGTCTCTCACTCTGCTAGCCACTTGTTTAACGTTCGCTGTTGTGGTTTTAACACGCTCTTAAGCATTTGCTGGACCCGCATTCCAAAGGCTGTCAGCTAGGTGTTGGATGTTGTTAAAGCAAGGAAGCAGTCGGGTATAAGGGGCCCTACGACAGCATCGACACAAAAGCCTAAGCAACGCCAACACCAACACTGATACTGACACTACCAACGCCAGATACGACGCCATCGTCATCGCCATCGCCATCGCCATCGCTATCGGCACTTGCAGGTGTTGCAAGGCGTCTGGGTGCTTAACGACAGGAACATGCTTCAACAGCATATTAATGTGCACTTTGATGGTGGAGGGCATCTCACCCATCCGTTGTTGGTGGCTTCTATCAATGCGGTCAATGAGCGATGGTCAGTCAAATGCAGTTGGGTGTTGGCAGTGTGGATGGCGTTTGGATATTTGTAATGCTGCATGTAGACAACGTGTAAACAACATGGCTAACAACGTTGCTGCCGTTGAAAGGTGTTTGTCATGATGCAGTGTTGCGGCAAGGGGATGATTTTTCACCACCACACACACATGCACAGTAATTGATAACTAGCCGAGTAATTACATGCTGTTGCGAGCAGCTAAATAATAGGCACAGACATAATTAAACACAGATAAGCATGCCACCTGACATTGTAAATGTTGAAATTGTAGAACAGAAACACAAAACTGTTGTCGTTGTCATCCTCCCCCCTCCCCTTTCCCAGCCAATCGATCAGAGCTAGGCAGGAGTTGGGAGACGACGGACGGTCAGCAGGTTCAATGCCTTGGATCTCTCCCATCTGTCTCCTAACTGTGTCCAACTGGGTTGACAACAAAAAATGACTTTCATCGAGCTCTTACACAATGGAGTGATATATGTATGAAAGCAGCTGACTTTGACTCTGAAACTCAAACTGGACTGAAATGCTTATCATTTAGCAGGGCATACGAACGAACGTTCGGAGTTTGGTTTGGGTGTGCCCGATTTGTGGTTCAGTCATTTAATCATTTATTGACAGCTACAATGAGGCAGTCATCAAATACTTCCAGAGAGTCAGAGAGAGAGCGAAATATATTGATAGATAGATAGAGAGGGGTAGGGGTAGGGATACATCCGCCATTGTGTCGCCCCATTTGGCAATTTGTTTTAAAGAGCGAAGAGGCAGAGGCCGAAACTGGTTTGGTCAGCATAACTGTGATTTGGTTAAACGCTTCAAAGTGTAAATTGTCGCATCCATAATTTGAAATTTGCCAAATTTTGTGGCATGTGTTCGACGACAACCCACGTGATTATCCAATTGTTTGCATGAGTAAAGCACAAAAAGGACTCGACGCTTCATCACTTTTACGAAAAACCACAAACAATGATGCGTAACGACTTTTTAGCATGACAAGCTAAACAATATACCATTAAGGGTCTTCTTTATATGAGCTCTTCGGTTGGATCCAAACAATGAATGAAAACCTTTCTTGGAATTCTATTTGCGCCAGCTACTTGAACTCGCCTAACACGTCCCCGGATGTCCGAAAGGTTGCCTGAATGTTTCCGTCAATTGAATTCCGTTTAAGTAAAAAGGCACAAAGAATATTGCTAGTGGTTTGAGTTATTAGGGAAGTAGTTAAGCCTAGTTCATTTGCCATAAAAATATTGAAAATCGGCTCCACAGATTCAGAGATTATCCACTAAAACCTCACGAATACTTTGGCTCTTTATAATATTATTATTATGAAGTGTAGATTAAGTTTAAACACTCGCTGGCAACTTGGCAATTTGGCCAAAGTGAATTGATGCTCTGGTTCGATGACGAACAGAACTTGATCCCAAACCACTTAACGAACCTAACTCGATAATCGGGCAATCAGCAATGTTTATCGCGGTTCCAGTTAGCGGAGCAGAATGAATGAAAGGCACAAGCTGACAAGGACAGCTAAGCATTATATGCATTGTCTGTAGTATGTGTGTGTGTCTGTGTGTGATGGATATGGCTTTTCATTTGCTATTTTTTGTTGCTGTTGATGTTGTTGCATTGTTGCATTGTTGTATACTTGCTGATAGTGTAACAACAGTCAATAATCGTTTGTTGTGTCGGTGTCTGTGTCTTGAGCGTTGGGCGTGAGGCGATGAGTGTGGGCGTGGGCGAGGTTAAAGCAATATAATTTTATATGAAATTATATTGACAGACACACAATCGAAGTGAAATAAGGATAACGAGGCCTACATAGAGATGTGCCCAAGGATGTTGGCATCGTTTTAGCAGCAGCGTTTTGGGTTAGATTCTGGCCGCATCAATGTTAATGGCCTTTAAAATTGTTCTGTGCACATTCGAAAAGTGCCCTCAAGGCAATGCCAACGAAAATGGAAATGGAAATGGTAATGGTAATGGGCATGTTGGGAAGGCAACTTGATCGAAAGCTGGTTCATTGTTTGGCTAGGCCCAAGTCAACGTTTCACCATCCAGCGATGAATGGCCCTCAAGCCATTGCGTCTCAATCGAATGCCCATTGAGTTGAGGAGCCAGGGTTAAACAAAACAGCTGCTGCTGTTTGCCTGATGCTTGATGCTCGATGCTTGATGATGGGCATCGAGTGTGTATGGGTTGCAAAATCAAATTCAATTTCCATACAATTATCACACAATTTCTTTTCAAATGAACCAAATGAAAATCGGTAAATTTTGCAGCCGCAAGCCGGAGAGCATGGCAGCGAGGGAGCGACGATAAAGGGTTTTAGGAGGACCAAGGGTGGCATATATATAATATTTGATTTGGGTACAAAGCGTTCAAATCTGACAATTGACATTGGAGTGGGCCAGCCAACATGATATATGCAATCAAATCAAGCCAAAGTAAGTGGCGTAGCTCCAACTGAAATTCAAATCAGTCTAAAACAAACTAGAACAGCCGCCCCTCAATATGCGTGTGAGTGCATGTGTGTGTGTGTGTGTGATGTTGAATGATAAGAATGGCCATTATAAATTCCCAAACTTCCCTAGACAACAAACTCTTGTTTGGCAATCAGTCGTCAGACATTTGTTATGTGTTGTAATTTGCGTACGCATTGCCCGCCCGTCTCTCAGTCAGCAGTCAAGTCCCTGACCCTGTTTGTTCTGTTTTCCTTTTCCAAACTAAACATTAAACATCATGTAAATTACATTTGTTTACATGTTTGCATCTTTAATGTTCGTTATACAAAGGCAAGACTGAATGATGGTTTTGGTTTTTTATATATATTTATTTTTAACAACAATTTCTCGTTTCATCGTTATCATCATTTGGATGCGGCGGCCTTCAATTCGATTGAAAAGTATTGCATAATGTCGACTACATGCGAATAAACCCAATCAGGCTAAATATGATTGTTTCTGCGGGCTTAACAAGATTCAATTTTTACAGTCGAATGTTCACGCATTTGAGTGTGCAACGTATGCATACATACATGACGTATACATACATATGAACATATATTGTAGTATTGTCGTACGTCCCTGAAATGTGCCCTCATTTAATTAGCAAACTTTTTGAATGAATATTGACTCAATGTCTGATTTAGTTTCTTTACAATAAATATTTTATAATTTACTTTTTTTTTGTTCTTTCGACTCGGTGTGTCTCAGTGTTTAGTCGTAGCAGTTGCTACGGGTTTGAGTCACCCTACCTCGACAGTACTGGAGTACTTGCCGTGTGCCATGGCTTAAGTACGCAACCTATCAAGTAACTTAAATATAAACGCCTCAGTGCCTAAGTAGCTCAAGACGAATCTCAACTAAAAGTGTCGCATTTTTATGCAGAAATTTTCGAGCCTAAGAGACATAAACCACCTGGCAAAGTACATACAATGTGGAATTTGAATTCAAGGAAAATATTGTTCATAAGCTCGAGCATCTGTGTCCTACTACTTCTGGCAGTTGGTATTAAGGCAACTTTCGCAATGTTAACTGGTTTGAATACAGAGATACAAAATACCATAGAAGTACTGCATTTACATTTTCATTTTAATATTCATTTCAACGGAAAATACAAAAATACTTGAACTCTGCATGGAATCCAGTTGAAATGCCACAAGAGTGTAGTTTAAATTTTGATAAAAGGTGCTTCAATGAAATTTTTATGGTATACGAAATGAAAATAGTTTTGCGTTTTCCTTTCACCATAATAATTTGTATATATATAGATAGTTTTTGGTTGTGTTTGGAGCTAACTTACCGGTTGGACTTGGCGTCAATGACATCATATCAAAGTGTATGTTCTTCTGTTCGAAGGAGTAGTCCTTGAGGAAAGTTAGCTTGGCGCCGCGTGTCTTGGTCAGGCCGGTGACTGCATTGTTGATGCTACGCAAATATTCGCGCTTGCCAAAGTTTGTGTGCGGCGCAATTAGGCCAATGTTTAGCTGCTCCTTGTTGGCACCGACGCCTTTGCTGAGGCTTGCGCTGCCGCCGTTTGTAAGCCGCAGAGCATCGGTGCATGGACATGCATAGATGATTAATAGCAGGGGCAATAATGGCAATAGACGACACTTTTGGCCATTGGCCGATGCTGTTGTTGTTGATGTTGTTGTTGGTGCTGCTGTTGTGATGCTTCCTATATTATTGCTATTGTGATTTGTGCTGTTGCTGTTGGCAGTGGTGCATTTGTTGCAATGGTTGTTGTTGGTGTTGTTCTCTTCGTCGTCGTCCTCGTCTTTGACAGCAGCAATGTCTAATTCTGAATCGAGCAGGCTCGATTCGACAGTTGTTGTTGCTGTTGTTGTTTGTGTTGTTGTCGCTGACATTTTGGTATCAACGGCAATGAAACGCTTTATTCTTTTGGCAGCTGCAGCAGCAACTATTGCTGCCGTTAAAGGTCTACTGCTGCATTTCAGCTTAACTCTTGTTTTGCTGCTGCTGCTTTGTGTCAGCTTCGCAGCTTTGTTCCACTCATCAATCTGTTTGTTGTTGTTGGTGCTGCTGCTGTTGGTGCCGTGCGTCGCATGTGACTGCGACTGTTGCTGCTGTTGCACAGCATGACGCATTGATTCGACCATAACCTTTGGCGAAAAAGATCAGAAACCCTGGTTGTGTGTGCGGCGGGTGGCGGCGTGTTGTTTGTTGTTCGAATTTAATTTAATTATTGCTCTTTCTGATGTTTTCGTCGTCGTCGGTTTTATTGCTGCTGCCGCCGCTGTCACGTCGTCTTTGTGGCTAATTCGATTTCATCATGTTACTAATTTTTATATTGTATCTTTCTCATTTGTGCGCCATTTCGGAGTATCTCTGATTATCTTTTTCTTCTTCTTGTTGTTGCTGTTGTTTTTCGTCCTTCGTATATAGTATTTACATACGCACACACGTACTATATGTATATGTATATATTTCTTTTTCTCTTCTATTGATTAAAGTATGCCATGTTGTATATAATTATTTTTTGTTGTTTGTTGGTTTTTTTGTTGGTGGATGGATTGGGTTCATAAACAGTTCCATTTCCTTTTCCTGGCTTGGCTGCTGTGCGAAAAGAATTTGTATTTCTCTTACTGTTGACGTTGACGACTGTTGTTGTTGCCGCATTTGTTTCGTTTTGTTACTTTTAAATTGCCACAATTTGCCTCGCTTCTTCTGGCCTTCTTCTTCTTCGCTTAACTTATTCAAATGACAGCCTCCATTATGCTTTGCTAATTTTGAAACACACACGAAACAATTGAATGTCATTACGCATACCAGCACACACACATACACACACACACACACACACACACATACATACATATCAAGTTGTTGCAGCAACAACAACAGCAACAACAGCTGTAACGACCTGACGCTTTCCGTTTCCGTCATTAATTTGTTGTTGCTTGTTGCTTGAATTGAGAGCTGCAATTGTTGCTGCTGTTGTTGTTGTTGTTGCTGACTGTGCACAGGACGTTAAGTGTTTGTATTTATGGGTGCACAGGTGGCACTTATTGTTGTTGTTGCTGAGGCATTGCTAAATTCAGTTGAACTCTCCTTCACGCTGAATATGCATGTAATTGAATTACACAAGATTAGCTCACGCATACCAACACACAGTCACACATAAACATTCAACTTGTGTTTCGTGACAAATGTGCTTGAGCTGTGAGTGAGCTTGCAACAATTTGCTGTAACTGTTGCTGCTACTCTGTTGACTAGCCGTAATTAGGGCGTGGCATGACTTATGGCCATCAATTTGATGATGGCTCTTAAAGTACTATTTGCTTAGCCATTATATATTATTATTTTTATTGCTCGTATTAGATTTTTGTGCATATTATGTGATATTATGATTATTATTGTTGTTGATATTATTACTTATTGTAATATTGGCTAGATACTTTGGCTTATTTATCTTAAGTTTTAGTGTGGATTGGGTGTGGGAGAAGGAGGAGCAGTGGGCATGGATAGGACCTAACGCTTCTACGTCAGAACATTGTAAATTTCGTCCTTGGCTCGCTGTCTGTTGTCTCTCTCTCTCTCACTCTCTCACCCGTTCTTTCTTTCTGTCGTATTTGGTCGGGCTGCAACTAAAGCTGAGCTCGCTGCTATTGACACTGGACACTGGGTGCTGTCAACGGGCAACGTGGGGACACTGGGAACTGTGATTGGGTGACTAAAATATATAGACTGAACGACTGAATGAAGACCACAGAGAAAGCCCCCCGCCTCCCGCCCCTCGCCCAATTTGTTGGTTGCCGGACACTGCCTTAAACTGTATTTTGCCACTTAGTTGCTGTCAATAAGAAGCCAAACTGCGGCATATTTGTTCTTATTCTTGTTGTTGCTGTTGCTGTTGACCCAATGCTGCCGGACAGAGCTGTGATTACTTTTGCGGGCTGGTTTTTGGTTTGGTTTGTTTGAGCCGCAACAACAGCTGCAGTATGTGCCACACAGCAGTCAAAGACACAGAAGGTCAAAGCTATTCAATGGATATAACCATACCAATACTCATACAAACACACACACACGCACACACACACACTTGCTAACCATAAAATGCGTTGGCTTTTATTTTGCCTAGTTGTTGTTGTTGCTATTGTCAATGTTCGTGTCTCAGCCTACGTTAAAAGAAAAATAAAAACAACAAACACACACACACAAGAATTTATACCACACAATGTGTGTGTGTGTGTGTGCGAACAATAGATATACTCATCTATATGTACATGCTCATGACAAGGCAGCAATAAATTGTATCTTATGAAAAGCAAATAAAAAATTCGCCACTAGCTCCTTTGGCTCCATCGGAGCCTGGCTCTGTTTTCTGCTTGATGCCGTTACGCATACGCAACGTTGCCTGCCCAACACTAACATATATATGTTCAAATTATACCAACACTATAAGTATATATGTGTGTATGTATGTATGCTATACCTGCATATAGTTCTTCTATCAGTAGTTTTGGGACGTGCGAATGAATTTTGTAGTCCGGAAAGTCCGGATGTATTGCAAGAACAATTGCAGGCACTGTACTAATAAAGAAAAATGAGCTAAGAGCAAGGAGGTAGGGGGTGTTAGGAGGTAGAGTCTAGTTGCGAAACTATACTTCAGAAAAAAGTCTTTAGCTCTGCTGTCATATTGCCGATTCGATTACGATTCTCGTTTAGTTATTTTATGGTTATTGAATCAAACAAATCAATTTTGATGCTCCGATACCGAAAGGTAAAGAGTATATGTATATATTTTGGTTTTGTGCAATGTTCTGGCAAATCGATAAAATTAGATAACAGAAAGTCGATAAATCAACATAATTCCCTCATTCTTACAGCAGGCGTTACAAAATTTGGTAGGAAGCTTTCTACTGGCGTCTCCCCACGCCTTTAGAAATCGGTAAATCTCCATATATTTGACAGTTTTTAAGCTAAAATCCCCAAACTTTGGTGGCAATTTAGCCAGCGATGCTCCCCAAGGGATAACAGAGTATACCGCAGTCGGTTGCGGCCATCTGTGCTGGGTTTTATTATAATGATAACCACTGTGCGCCTCCAACATTTATGTAGATGTTGTTGTTGTTTTTGTTGTCGCTCCTGCAATGGCATTATCATCATCAACTGTCCTTTCGAGCCTTCGTTGCCATTTTTATGACCCCGCCACATTCAACATTCCACCCATTGCCCGCATACCTCTTCCCATCGACAGCTTCTCGACTTGCACACACACACACACACATACATTCATTTATCTATGTAAAAAGAACAAAAAAACAAAGGGGTTAGCGCTCCTTTGGCAGCGACATGAGCTCCGCTTTTTTGGCCAAGTTGTGCGCCTTTTGGCCGTGTGACACTTTTTCTATGTTATTTTTGGGGCTTTTTCTTTGCTGTTTTTTACTTGATGATGCAGACACCGCCCAAGGCCCATAGGCAGTGGGCAGGCACACTAGGCAAAGGTCGGTGCAATTTTTGTTTGTGTATTTTTGCCTGCCCCTTGCCCTGTTAGCTGTTAGTTGTTGGTTGTTGGCTTTGTGGTGATGTTGGCCAACTTTTACTCTCTCTCCCCCCACCTATTCACATTCCATCCCGCACAGTGTCCTTCACCTTGCCTGTCAGCGTGCGTCTTGTTACAAACATCTCTTATTGTTGCTGCCACATTATTGTGATTGTTGCCGATGCCGTTGCCGATGCCCAGGCAAGACAATTCAGCTACTTATTAGTTTTTTTTTTTTTTTTTGGGCATTTTAACCATGTAGCGCGCTGTTGTTGTTGTTGTCTTTTTTGTCGATGTTGTTGTTTTTTTCTTTTTTTGCAGACGTGTCAGATGCCTCAGCATCCAGCCGAAAGAAAATGCGAAGAAAGCTAAATAAAAACATACAAAAAAAAAAAACTGGCAGCGGAGAAAAATGGGCGTGTTATCTTCTCTTTGACGTTGATGATGCGCGATTCGTTAGCCCAATAACAAAAACAAGGACTCCCCCCTGTCCACCCACCACCCCAGACAACAGCAACAATTCCAATTACAAGGAGAGAGGCAGCAGCTGTCTTACATTTGGGCATAGACACACACACACACACAGACATACATATGTCTATAGGAATATATCCAATTTGTATAGTCCATGTACATACAAAGACACACAATTAATTCTGTTGATAAACATTTATGTTCCTCTTCTTATTCTTCCCATTGTTGCGCGTGTCAACTTTGCTTCATTGCTTTGTGTGTGTGTGTGTGAGTGTGAGTGTTGTCAAAATACCAAGAAAGACACAATATATACAAAACTTGGACAAAAGTTGCAACAACTGCAACAACAACAATCAAGGGCTCTCGCCAGTTGGTAGGAGAATATATACTCTATATATATAACAAGGGGTCGCAGCCGCAGGGGGGCATGCTGGGAATTTAATTGTTGTTGGCACTTAGCGGGCACAGTTAGTTAACCTTCGACCTTAAGGTATTTACTTTTTGTTTACTTTGTTGCCGCTTCACTTTGTCACTTTTAATCGGCTTTCGTTCTTTGCCGACAACGATGCACTCGAACAAAAAAGTTAGCAAAAAAAATATATATATGTACATATATGTATGTACTTTAGAGCAGCATTAAGCATGCAGTCGTGCAGCTGTGGTGGTAACACTGTTCGCATGATTGATGAAAGGAGTAGGCCAGGCCTGCTGCCTTAGGGCTACTAAGGCACATTAAAAAAATATATCGTTGCATACTTTCAGGCGGCACTTAATTAAGACAAACAGCACGTAGCCAAAGGCAACCTAAGTAAGTAACTTTGTGTGTCGTCCTACTACTATATGAAAGCTGACTATCAAAGCGCTATCTAAGAGCAATTTGGTTTGTGTACTTTTTTGTGTGTGTGGTGTGTGTATGTGTGCTGTGAATCTAACACGGAACAGCAACAGCAAAATAATTTTAGCTGCACTTGTCATGCACTTTCAACACTGATTGTTGCTGTTGGTGTTTCTGTTGTTGTTGTGTGTGTGTGTGTGACTTTTTTTTTTAAAGGCTATTTGTAGCTGTGGTACGCAGCATGGCAGAGAGGCAGATAGAGAGAGCGAGAAGAGAGAAAGACAGCAGCAAAAGCAGCAGCAAAATTAAACAAGAAACAAGTCCACACCCAAAAATTCAAAGACACGCACGACGTCAACGTCGGCGCACACACACACACACACACAGAGAATACAAATGTACGTTAATAAGTATATATATATGTATGTTTGTATGTTTGTGCGAGCTGAATTTGTGGCCTGGATTTGCGCTAACTGCTTTTTGGATTTTGTCAATTTTCTGGGAGCTAAATAAACTCAAGGCACGAAAGGTTTGCGTTTGTTTGCTTACAATCTTCACTGATTAACTGTTTGACTGTCTATTTGGTTTTTTTTTCGTTTTCGTTTGTTTCTTGGCCACAGTCAGCAGTCAAAACTGTTGGCCAACACTATTGGTTGGCCCTTTGCGAGCTAGTCAATCCTTCTCCGTCGTCCGAGTCTATTCTGTTCCGTTTTATGTTGTGTTGCGTTGTGTTTGAGTCCGAGTCTGACTGAGTTTAAGTTTTAGTTGATGTCTAAGTCGGTAGTTTTGTGTCTGGGTTATCGTAGTAGTCGTTGTCGTCGCGCGATTGCTGGCCACCGTTATTATGCCCGCTGACGGATTGCGACGATGCCGATGCGGACTGAATGCGACGAGCAACGAAGTGGCACTGCCAACCCGGGCCAGAACCACAACCGTTACTACCAGCAGCATGATTACGAAATTTACAGAAACTTCACACACACACACACACACAGACGCCTATTACATTCGCAGCGGCGTGTGTGTGTGTGTGTGTTTCAGAACATAAATGCTCTCTTTTGCCTCCAGACTCGCTCGCTATGTGTGTGGCCCACTGCCCAAAATCCAACTACATATAGGCCGAGTGGGGACAAGGGCCGATGGGACGATTCCACAGCATCCTTGCGTTTCGTCAATGTCAAACGAGCGCGCAGGCTTTTGGGGGCCATGACTCTGACTGTGACTCTCGCTCTCGCTCTCTCTACACAAAAACGCCCTCAACATTGCGAATACGTATCGCCCAGCCTCTCACACAATCTCTCCCTGGCGCTGCCAGATAGCTTCAATGTTCTTTTCCTCGAATTGTCAAATGTTTGTTTAATAAATATCTTTGAAAAAAGAATAACTTTACCTTTTTATCCCGAACATCCTCATTTGAAATGTATTGTTTTAATGTTGTCAACAGTCTGGCAGCACTGGCGAGAGAGAGAGAGAGAGAGAAATCGTTGGATGCTGCGCAGGTCAGAATAAACAACATCGGCTGCGTCAGCATCCTGAGCTGATGCTGAGCATTTTGCCCTCACTGAGGTCAGAGCTGATTGCTCGGTGGCTCGGCAATTCGGGAGTTCGGCTTTTTCGAGAGTTTGTTCGCTTTGGTGGCGACACTTCGACTTGACTTCGGCTCGTCTGACAAGGCTGAAAAACCACGTGTTGATTTGTTTTGATTATGCGCATTTTGCTAACGAAACTTTTTTTAATTGAATCCTTTTTGGCCAGGCAGCACAGGCAGCCCAGATTAGGCTAGGCTGAGTGAGAGAAGTGCTTGAGAGGGTTTTGGCTTCGTTTTGTCCTTGCCATGACTGTGGCGGATAGTGCTATGCCACTGCCTTTGTATCTGCCCCATGGGCAACATCTCATCATCATCGTCATTGTCGAGGCTTTTTGGACTTTTGGCATTGACTTCGACTTCAACTTCGACTCCGACTTCAACTTCGGTTTTTTGGGTCGCAATAGCATGCGTTTGTCGGCGCGGCTTGTTTGCCCAGCTGGCAAATTAATAACTTGGGCAGGCCACATTGTGACCCAAAATTTTTGATTGAGGAGCCGCAGCCCAACGACCGATAACACCAACACGCTGTTGACATGATAGATTTCGCCCTAACCACAGCGTGACAAAGTGACAAAGATCTGTGCTAATGCTCGAGACTTACTGAGATGTCAACCAACTTACCGGATCTTATTGCCAATTAAAATTCGCAAAAAAACAATTAGATTGCAATTCCATTTGATGTTGTTGTATATTGCTGTTAAATGGTCTATGGATGTTCCAAAATCGAATCATACAATCATTGCATTTGATTTCACCTCATCTAATAACAACTGTACCAACACTAACAGGCCCTGCCGATGTGTGTGCTTGGCGCAGATTCGTTGGATGCCAGCAAACAAGCAGCAGGCATGCGAGGAAGGCACAAAGGGACAAGGGACAAGGGACTGTTGGTCGGTTGGGTCGATTGGGTCGGTTGGGAGACATTCAGGGACATATCATAGTAGTCATTGCCAACAAAATATGCCCATATCTTCAAAGCGCACTCACGCACATATGCGCACACATGAGCAAACACGCACACACACACACACACACATCATCATGATCATCATCATCATCGTTCTCATAGTTGGAGTACAAGTTGACAGCGCTTAAAAGACATTTTTTGGGCGTTGTTCCATCCAACAAGCATTTATTTGTTGGTTTCTGGCTTTGGCTTTGGCTTGTAGCATTTTGTAAATTTGCTTTCGCTTTCGCCTCGGCATCTACGTCACGCACACACACACACACACACACACGCATGCGAAACAAAAAAGAGATGAATGCTGTGGCAAGTTGCTTGCCACAAACTCCATTTAAGGAGCGGTACGCGCATTTGGATGCGGTAGGCTAGGCCCAGGCCGTGCCGGTCCTTGCCGGGCCGTCGATTAAAGCAATTTTCCACATCATTGAATTTTGCTCAATTCACACACACACACACACACACACGCTCACCCACACACACGAACAGGATGTGCGTCAATAACCTGAAGCCAGGAGCCACGTTAAGTAAAAGTCTTCCCCGTCCCCATTCCCTGGCCAACCCCGCGCGTCATTGTTCGGTCTACTGAGTATAGTTTGGAGCTGCTATTCTGTGGTAGCATTTTATTGGCATTAAATTTGCATAATTATCCTTGTACCTTGATCATTTTGTGGTATGCGCCGAAAGGTGTTCGTCGCACGCTTTGCCAATTGTCTGTCCATTAATGCATTATTTCATATACAGTATTTGTCCCTTTAAGGGTTTTACACAACAACAAGACACACTAGAGCGAGAACGAAAGCGAAAGCGAAAGAAAGCACGAATATAAGATACCCTGTACCAACATACATATGTCGTTGTCGTTGTCTTACAACTTTTGTTTCTTACCTAATTTAGTACTTACCTAAGGATCAAATCGACCTAGAGACTAGAACTCTCGAGAGGCTCGAGATGGTTGGGTTACCTAAGTTTGCTCAACAAAAAGCTGAGCTCGATCCATATTAAGTAATAGATTTTTGCTCGAATCGACCCAGGTTAAGACCTATACGCAGATACTCGTAAAGCGATAAATTACTTCATAAAAAACAATTAAAATAGCATATGAATTTTGAGGCTTCAACGCAAGACGACTCGTACTGCCAGGGTATATATATTATATATATCAACTGTAAGGTGAACTTGCTTTGAGTCTTTTGAATGGTTTCGGATCTGTTTAGCATAATCACTAGTAATCTCAGCTCTGCCCATCAAAGACGGGTTACCTAAAATGCTTTTTGCATTTGCAGCCGGTTAACAACAAGGCGTTTGATGTACAGGAAATACAACGAAAAAGTTCGCTTTGGACATTCCAATTTATGTTTGTCTGGGAAATCTAACAAATCGATACAGCGCAGGTTGCAAATCGATAAAACACACATAGTATTTCCCAGGTAGAGTCACCAAATTTGGTGGAAAAATAGCTGGTTAAGTTATCTGAAAGATTTGAAAACAGTTGCCAGGCCTCCCCATAAAAAACTCATTGAAAATCGGGTGGTTTCGACCCAGGGTAAGCAAGCATGCGTCATGATTTAAGGTTAATAATGGTGGATTAATGTCCAACTACATAATTCGCCATTTTATAAGTATGTATATGTACGACCGCTTACCGCTGAAATCGCATAACTGCATAAAGAACTTCCATTTGAGAGATTTAAAAATTAATTGATTCAATTAATTCGATGATAAAGCGAAATCTGGCTGTCATAAGAACAACCTCACACACACACACACACACACACACACACACATAAACATTTACAAATTTATTGAATGTTACTTGGCAATGGCAATGGCAATGGTAGGGATATTACGTATACGCCCCATTTGGTTGAGCGGCAAACGGAATTCGCATCGCATTTGATTGCAATAATTGCTGGGCATCTGGCTGAAATTGACATTTCGTAAAATAATAATAGCAAAATCGCTTCACACGCAGCAAAACGTTATTAAAACTGGTTTGATTTTCGATATGCTGCAATCCGAATGGATAATAAGAAAGAGAGAGAAAGAGAGAGAAAGGGAGAACGAGAAAGAGAAAGAGATGTGAGAGATACAAAGAGACAAATGCAGAGAGACGAATGGCAAAAATCTATTAATTCGTTTTGGCTTTTACCGCCAAAGGCTAAGGGCTAAAGTAAATGTAGCCTGCCCCTCGATGTGTCGCCTCCGGTTCCCTCCTGCTCATGTCTCATCTAAGCACACACACACACCTATACACACACGCACACACACATGACAAGGGTAAAGCCAAGAATCGTGGAAACGCATAATGCTCAAAGATCAAACACATTTAACAGCTGCAGGCGTTGACAGCAAAAGCAAAAGCAAATCTTGAACTAAAAGTAAAAGTAAAAAAAGCAATAACAACAATTTAGATATGGGCGAAAAACCTTCTTCACTAGAAGAGACAAGACGAAGAAGAAGAACCTCTAAAATTATATAAATAAATTGCTTACAATGAAGTTGAAGCAAGTTCCAATTGATGCTGCCTAATCATCAATCACTTATCAATCCAATACATCCAATATCCAATTCGATTATTCGATTTAAGCTTAATCACAGTTCAGAGAATTTCACTTTAAACACAAACCTTAAAAAAAATATTCGGAACCGCAGCCACAAAATGTATAATAATTATAATCGATTTACCTGTTCTTTATTTACCCAAAGAGGGGAAATAGAAAGGGAGAGAGATAAAGGAAAAGGTAAGTAAGCAAACTTGAAAGCTTTAGTCAATTAAGTGCAATGATCTCCAGCCCCAAGTAAAATCTATATATATGTATGGGGGGGCTTAACAATCACAGCATCTCTCCATCTACGTGTGAATCACACTTGGCTGACGCTTGACGACAAACTGACAAACTGACAAACTGACGAACTGACAAACCGACTGGTTTGCTGCAGACACGCAATGCCAATCGTAAAAGGAGGGGGTTGGGGCCCCGATAGGTTGTCAGTCCTATTTAAATTAAATACGTGCCTGAGCGAGAACGAGCTAGTGGGAAGAGGGAAGAGAGAGGAGATGCAAATCGTGTTGATGCTACTTGCAAATAACTAGTTTCATGTCGCATTTGTCGCTGTTTAATCAGCATCTTCGACTTGCCATGCCACACGCCACAACAACAACAACAACATTGCAATGTTGCCACTTTTTTTATTGCTGCATGCCTTTAGGCGCCCACATCTAAAAGAGATGCTGTGTGTGTGTGTATTGCCATATGACTTCACCCGACTGGTTGGTATGGCGTGTGGGAAGCGCCAAATAAAGGCAGCTTCTGCGTCGGTGTCTGTGTCTGACAACTACATTGACAGGACACCGATTTAAAAAACACAAACACAGATGGGGCGGGTGGAAGGGTAGAGAGACTGAGGAAGAGGCAACGCTAGAAAATGCCAAGCTCGCTAACACACAAGCAACAAAACAGGGCGATAACGAAACGAATAAAAATCAGGCAGGGGAATGCCAAAAACAACAAAAAAAAAAAAGAAAAGCCGCTATCTTCAAGCAACCGAAAATTGAATACTCTTTCCTTTTTTTTGGTTCAAGAAACTATTAGACATCGTTTTGTTACCCCAACTCGATGACAGACTTATGAGAGTTCTCTCTGTGTGTTTGTAGGGTGTGATAACAAAAGTGGGAGACTCGGGGAACTGGGGAAACTCGGGCAGACAGCTGACAGCTAAAAGCGTTGATTGGCAGGTGGAAGGAGCGCGCATGTGTGTGTGTGTGTGCCTTGCTGGCTTAGGACAGTTAGCCAGTTTAAATGTCATCCCCGCTGTCTAACTAACTAATGTTTGCCCAGCACGCAACGGCAACGGCAACGGCAAACGCACATGGCGGCTTTTTGGCTTACCGAGAGAGAGAGAGATGCTCCTGTCTCCCTTTTGGTGCTTGAAGTGTTTGCTTAAAATGTTTGCACGATATCGAGCAACTCACTGAGTGGGCACACACACGCACACATGTAATTGTTATCAACTTCAACTTGAAATTGAATTTTGAATTTGTCTTCGTATTTATTTAGTGACGAATTTGCGTTTTTTTTTTTTTATTCCAATCGAATGAACTGGAAATTGGACTCTGCCAAATTGAGTTGTGTGTTTGTGTGTGTGTGCCACTAGCAACAACAACAACAACAAAAATCCTTATAATAGATAGATAACTCGCTGCTTAACTATTAATCACACTCTCTCTCTCTCTCTCTCTTCCTCTTTCGAACAATAATATTTTCCATGCTGTTTATTTTTTATGAGAGCTATTTGTCATTTCTTCTACAAACACAATCACACACACACACACACACATCTATACTATACTCTATAATATACTAAATATACTATAAGCTGAGCTTTGTCTTGCTGTTTGTCCAACATTTAACATCCATCTAACTTGGTTCTGTTCTGTTTCTTGTGGCTCCTTGTTAAATTATGCCCTGATAATGAAAGGTAAAGGGCATATTTTTGTATTGCCCGTCTGTCCGTCCGCCCTTTAAGCTAGAGACCTGAAACTTTGCTAATATCTTGGTCAAGTATGTCTGCCCCAGCCAAAGTGCCAATATAAAAGCGCTACGTTCAGTTCAGGCCTAGGATATCAATAAACAGTCGATACACTAAGATCCCTCGGACATGTTTTTAAGCTTGAGTCATCATCAAAGTTATGGATGCCACGCCTTTTTGTAATATTTAAGCATACCTCTTAGCACCCATTTTGAATACCGATATCAGCGTATATCGCCGTCGGTATTTTTCGACTTATTTTTATTATTATTGTTGCCTTTTTTGCTGTTGTTGCTGCTGCGGTTGTCTTTTCTTGTCTTTTCTCGTCATTTTTCGTTTGATTTAATCATAATTCTGTCAAGGCACGTCACAAATACCCACCCCACCACCACACACAGACAATCCCTTTTCCCAAAAAAAAAAAAAGAAAAGAAAAAAGATACCCTCACTCACCGCTTACCGCTTACCGCTCACCGCTCACCACTCACCGCTTAGCAGTCAGCAGCACTCAGGACATAACAATCGAAATCGAGTCAACATTGGACAAGTGTTTTCCGGTTCGGCTAATATTGTTGTCCTAATCCTGTCGGTCTGTCCAGTCTGTCCTGTCCTGTCCTGTCTTTCTTCTTTTTTTCGACCATAAATTGCATTATATAATGTTATGATTCGATTCGTTTTGATGGTTCTTGTCGTTATTTTTTCTTTTAAGCCCGACTATTTACCTTTTTATCTTAACAAACAAACCAAAAGTAGTCAAAAAAAAAAAAAGGGGAACAGAAAACATAGCCCCGGCTATTATATTATATAGTTAAGGTATTTGATTAAGGGGCGAAAAGGGATAGCGAACTTTTAAGTTGTTCATGGGCATCCAACTTTAAACATTTGGCCAAATCTGCTTAAGTCAAAGAGCAATTTATTATGTCATGCTTTGTATTGTATAAAATTGCCATAATTTCTCTATAAAATGGAAGCCCGTAATGAACTCGGCTTTTATTGTCGTTGAGATCGAGCTACATTAAATGTAATGGCAATCGTAGCCCTTTCCCGAAGCTGTTTGGCATACCAAAACAAATAAAGAGGTAATGGACTACTTGGACTGTCTTTCGCCGCTGGGTGCCTGTGAGCGAATCTGTTTATGTATGCGTCATGCGTGTGAGTTCCGCTCGCGAAAGAAAGCGCACATCGCTCTTCATGATCGCTGTGTTGTTGTTGCCTGTTTAAGCTCTCTCTCTCTCTCGCGCGCTCTGCATGCAAAGCGGAGAGCGGGACGTTTAATATTGCTTTCTTCCTTCGCACGCACATTATCAAACCAAAGCATAAAGAAGAAGAGGCTGCAGTCAGTGCAGGAGTGCTTCAACTCAAACGTAGAGGCGTGAATCGGATTCATCATGAAACCAGTGTGACAAGAGAGCAGAGAGCAGCGAAAGATTGCCTTTCCTTTCGCACTCATGCGCTTCGGCCCACCTTATTAGTTAAATCGTGATGCTTGAGTGCCGCCTATTAAAGATGAACGACTATTACGACATGTCTCGACATGTTTGGCCAAATCATCATTCGAAATGCCCAATAAGGCAAAAACAACTTTGGCTTTTTTGCGTTTTTTCGTCGCCACTTTATTAACTAGTAAATTGCCCCGTTATAAACTTAACGCAAATAAATGCTGTTGTTGTTGTTGGTGTTGGAATGATATCATTGAGATGAAAATTGTCAATATTCGAGTTGAGTTTTTGGGCCAGTTCTACCTCTTTCAAGTTTCAAATAGTTCCTCGCTTAAACGGCCTTGACTTTGGCCGCCTCCAGCTGCTTGGACTTAACTGTAATCAGAGCGTCGGCATCGCTGGGTGCGTTTAGGGCCGGAAGCAGTTCGGAGACTTCGCCTTGGGCTAAAGGAATGCTGCTGCCCTCGGCCCGCTCCCGTTGCAGCACCTGTTTGCGCAGCTTGCGCAAATAGGCAGCCTTGTAGGCATCACTCGGCTTGCCGCCCAAGCCATAGCTCACCTCCAGCACAGTAAGCGGAATAACGGTCGACGATACAGCAACAAGATCTGAACTTTCAGAATATGTAGAATACTTTGGCACAGATCATACTATTGGCGCCGACTCACCCGCCTCGTACTTCTCGTCCGGATTACGCTTGTATAGCATGGGCGAAGAGGCAACGAGTCCAACCAAAGCCAGAGCCACAAATATTAACAGTTTCCACCACGCTGTCATCATCCCGATGTTCGATCACGTCTGCGCTGTCAAAGAGCTGCTAGTTAACTAAATTGCGTTTCGTAACAATTTTTGCGATTTTTGCGCAGGCGCCACGTCGTGGGCGAAAACAGCGTCGCATCAGGGCCAGCAACTGTGCGAGTGAATTAACGATATTTTATTTGAATTGCATATTCAAAATAGTGGGTTTGTCGTTTCATAGCAGCCAGTAAATTGTCGTTGCATGTCGTTGAAGAAGCCATAAGTGCTGTAAAATAGCACTTATCGGGCGACGCACAGCTGAGACGCAAGAGTGGCACGTAAAAAGTATCTTCTGTATCGTATCGTATACGGTCACATACTATCGCAAGAGTCATATACATTGCAGCACAAAAAGTTATCGAAAAGCCAACACCACAATCAATCGGTAATTGACTGTGTTTTGTTGTGTTAATGCTCGCCCGTTCAACGAAAATAAATTCGCCATCACATCAAACGCAAATGGAACGGTGACATAAATGAGTTGCTCAAAATAAAACGCGGTTGAATTAGACGGAATAGCTGAGCACAGTAGAAGTAGTGTATATATAGAGCGAACGAACGCAGTAATGCAAAGCAGCAGCAGCAGCAGCAAAACAGTAAAAACAAAAGCAAAAGCAAAAGCATGAGCTGAAACTGGACAAACAAACAAACATACATTGAAGAAAAGATAATTTCAAGGCAAAGCTGCGCAACGAAAGAAGGAACGGAACTTCAACTTAAGGTGACGACAAAGAAGAAGAAGAAGGCAATAAAGAAGCGAAGGAAACTTAATTGCTGGTGGTCCACGGCCAAACACGTGTATATATACACATATACAAGCAAATGCAGCTGTGACAACAACAACAACAAGCACATTGCCATTCCCGTTAACCTTATCTCTGCAAAAGAATAGAAACAACAACAACACAAACGTCCCAGCATCAACAACAACAACAACCACAAATATGAGCACAGTTTTTATTAACTCACGCAAGAGCCCAAATGTGCTTAAGAAACAGGGCACCGACCAATGGGTCAAGCTGAATGTGGGTGGCACCTACTTTCTAACAACCAAAACGACGCTTTCCCGTGACCCCAATTCATTTCTGTCGCGTCTTATACAAGAGGACTGTGATTTAATATCCGATCGGGTGAGTTATACATATGTATATACACTTATACTGAAGACATGCGGTACTTTTGTCGTACAATGCAAGAAGTATTTTAAGCGGCCATGGGGCGCTTTTATACTAGCAGCCAGCTATAAGAAAAACCGCATAAACCAAAAACAATTCCTAAGTCATTGTGCACACCTACACACACGCACACACACGTACAATGCAGGTCATTCTGCAAACATTAACAACCCTCCAGCAGCCTCAGTCATTGCCATCCCCCCGCGCCACCTAAATGCATTCAATGCTGACGAAGTCTGCGTCGACGGTGTGTGTGTGTGTGTGTGTGTTAGTGTTAGTGTGGGAAGTTCTTTGGCCACTGGAAATCAGAGCAATTCGCCGCGCTTCGCTTCGGTTTCAAATGGAAATTGGATACTTTATGGCCTGTGCAATGTTTGTACAGATTTATTTTCTTTTGAAATGTTATCCGAAATGGCTTTTTACTCCAATTGGCAACAACAATGTTTTGTTATAGCATAATGGGCTGCTTTTTGTTGCCAGCTAAAGGAGGAGGGAGGATTTGACCTTGGAAGTTAATAGTATGGCTGGGTCAAAGACTTGCAGCAGCGGGGCAGGGTCGTGTTGCATGCAACAACAACAACAAACATTTTCCCATAAATTTACTTTTGCAAAGATTCCTTCCAATCATAATGGATGGATTATACTATGTATAAATATTTTCCATTGGCCGAATTTTGTAAACAAAATACGACGACGAATGAACAAACGGAATGTCGTATTTGGCTTAAACATTAACGTTAATGTTGTTTGTTGTTCGTTCTCATTTGGGAAATGCATTAAATAGTTTCGAATCACAAATTGTTGTTTGATTGTTGTTGTTGTTGTTTTTGGTGCTCGCCTTTGTTATTGATTCGTTTTTGTTTTTGTTTTGTCGTTCTGCCAGTTGTCAGTCGAACAACCTGTACCGCTTTACCCCAACACCCCCAAACCCCCAACCCCCCAACCCTAGCCCCATCTAGCTAATGCCAAGGCAGCAGCAGCAGCCCCCAAAGCTCAGTGCCCGCCAATTAAGGCAAATACACAGACACAAACACAAACACGATACATATCTATCTCATGTATTTAGTATATATATTCAGAAGGCATTCATTCACCTACTAGATGAACGGATAGACGACGGGGCGCGGCGGGGCGAGGCTAAAGAGTATAAATGGGTTGTTTTATTGTTGTTTTCATTTTCTGTTTTGTTGAAAAAACAACACACAAAGCACAACAATGCCCCGACTAGCTGGCTGGCAAGTAAAGTGCAAATATACTATAAGGAGAAGAATATTATTGTACAAGTGCAGCAGTATATACATAGATATAAATGTGTGAGTTCTTGAGAACAGAGACAGACAGACAGACGACAGCGGCACTTAAGTGGCTAAACTGGCAAGTTCTGTTTGTGTTTTAGTACTTACCTTCCATAATGCACATTTCTAATGCATAAGCCATCAAATGCAGAAAGACAAATCGTTGCTTGAACCACACACCCCACCACCCACCCACTCGAACAAAGTGCCCCCCCCCCCTACACTCACTATATATATGTTTACTATATGCTTGTGTCGATAACTAATTGTATTTGTATTTCTATTTATTTTGCCAAGGATGAGACGGGCGCGTATTTAATTGACAGAGACCCAAAGTATTTTGCGCCTGTTCTCAATTATTTGCGGCACGGCAAACTTGTCTTGGACGGCGTCTCGGAGGAGGGTGTGCTCGAGGAGGCCGAGTTCTACAATGTGACACAGCTGATAGCCTTGGTCAAGGAGTGCATCAGTCACAGAGATCAGGTAACGAACGCACCAAATAATCCCCTCACAATATCAATCTAATCTCAATCTCGATCTTTCCGCAGAGACCGCATGCCGACAAGAAGCGTGTCTATCGTGTGCTGCAGTGCCGCGAACAGGAACTGACACAGGTAAGGTTCCATACCGTCCATCTATCAAAGGAATCATCTCAACTAAAATACTTGTTCTTTCTCTAGATGATCTCAACACTCTCGGATGGCTGGCGCTTTGAGCAGCTCATAAGCGTCGGCATGCAGTATTCCAACTATGGCCCGTTCGAGAATAATGAGTTCCTCTGCGTTGTGTCCAAGGAGTGCGGCTCGACAGTTGGTCGCGAGCTCGAGCTCAACGATCGCGCCAAGGTCCTGCAGCAGAAAGGATCGCGAATGTAAGAATCAGAATCAGCAGCGTGTTGCCCACCCTTTCTCTCTCTCCCTCTCCCTTCCTCCTTCTCTCTCTCTCTCTCTCTCTGTCTCTGTCACTTTCTATCTCAAATACACACACACACACACCCGCCACACACACACACATAAATATACCTTTGCTCACTCGCTTTCGCTTCGAGTATTTGTGTGTGTGATTTTGTGCCATTGTACAGATGATGTGATGGGAGCGGGACGGGGTGGGGTGGGGTGGGGCTAGGCACACCTTTGGCATTGTGACATTGCCATAATTACGAAGTCAAGCTAATAGCGCTGATAAACAGCAGCATTAATGCGCCCCACCGAAATCGAAATCGACAGTTTGGCCATTGCCAGTGCCATCTGAAGCTGAAGCTGGCGGCAAATGCAATTAAATTTATAACAGGACAACAACAACAAACATTTGGTCAATTAGTCGTCCAATCAAATTTGTAGTATTAAGCACGAAATGTTCGAAACTGCTTTATGCTCTCTGCATTCATATATATATCTATTCGTATGTACAAACATACATCGCAGCTTTGACTAGATATTATTACCATTTAAACAGATGTAAAAAAATACTTTTAAAATTAAATATAGCCTAAAACCAAAACCCAATGTTAAATCATAGCAAATAGCAAAACTTTATAAACATTTGTTTGGCAATATACTATATATACTATATAGTATTTGCAAAACGACCAACCATCCGAACCAAACCGAATGGCAATCTTTATCTTTTGTATATAAAACTGCATTTATTTATTTCATTCGACATGCATCCATCAATATTTCTTTCTTTCCTTTTCTACATACTATAACTTATACACTTACACCTTAACAAACACAACTGTTAGCTACCCTTTCTTTGTCTATATATAAGTACATCTTTTTTGTTTGTTGACTTTGTTGACTTTGTCTATATCTATGTTTCTCTATCTCTGATTCTTTCTGTCTAATTGCAGTCTTGGAATTTAAAAATGCTTATGCTTAGAGCGTCTGCGTCTGCCCCCCCCTAAAAACGTAATTCCCAACAACAACAAAAACAACAAAAATATTAACACACACACAACACCACAGCCAAGCACAACATCAACAGCAACAACAATCAAGCAGAGATCAAACAAAAATCCAAAAGGCAACAACATTTTATTACCAGAGATCTGTCCCCAAGTGATGCTCTATCAATGGGACACAAAGCAAGCCCGTTCAATCTCCCAGTCTATCAGTCACTCTATAAACTTTTCACACCAATCACACACACATTAGCCCCCGTATGTATATCTTTTCAGACATTAGCTTACCTTTTAGAATCTAGAATCAAGACCTTTGAAACCGAATACTATTTCCAACTTGCCAATTGATTCGTTTGTGATCCCATTTAAATGGGAAGAGTATAATCGAACAGACAGAAGGAATAAGTAGTATATGTATGTACCTTTATATATTCTTGATCAGCATCAGCAGCCAAGCTGATTCGTCTGTCCGTCCGTCTGTCTGTCCGTCAGGTCAATTTTGGGGACATAAGATTTGGGATTTTGTGCAAGTTAACTATTGATAACTCTTTCCGGTTTCCCGTTAAACCCACGGGGCTAGCCAAGACACACATACATACAAACAAGCTTTGGACTATAGGGTTCAAGATATACTTATCCTAGTCGAGTGGCTGACACAATGGGCGACCACTTTAGATCACAGATACACAGAGGGCTTCTTCATTCAACATCTATCAACTAGACAATATTTTTGTTTGGCTAATAGTCGACTTATTTTGCTTCCCTTATTGCCTTCCGAATTTACTACGCTTAATAGTTGAATTGACAAAAAACAAAAACAAAAAAATAAAACTGTGAAGCAAAGCACCAAAAAAAACACCGCCAACATTTGCTTAGTTTAATGATATTTGTATGTACGCATGCGAGTTAAATGTATTAAAATATTATTATAATAATACGCTGAGAAAGTAACAGAAAAGCGGAAAAGAAAACACCAACAACAATAACAATAAGACAAAATAGCCGAAACAATTCCTTGCGAAAAGCAAAATCAGTAGAGAAAGGCACACACAGATTTCGATGGGGGGGAAACAGGATCTATGAAAATGATGTGATTAGAATATTATATACACAACACCATATATTAACAACAAGAACACCAACAACAACAACGTATTAAACAATTTGAAAAAAAAAAACAAAAATAAGAAGCGTTTATAACTTGAACATTTTTAGCTGTTTAGCTGATTTTATTGGGCTTACAAAATAGATAACAATTACGATAAAAAAAACAACACTTATTATATATGTACAATATGTACAACAACAAATAACAACAACAACAATTAACAACAATAAAATAAAGTAGACGCCGAAGCATCATTATTATAATGCGGATTGTAGGTAAAAGCATATTTATACTACACATAATGTCAATCGTAAGATCAAAATATATATGTATGTATATGGTAGAATTATAGAATGTAAAGGAAATTAAAACAATTAAAAACAGAAGAAAGAGAACTTTTGGGCATTTGTTGTCTCTAAAAGTGTTTGGAGGATTGATTGGTGTTCAAATATGTTTAAGTAACTTTATCGTGGAACAATGTTCGAGCTGCATTTACATTATAAAAACTTGTCAGCGTCTATATGTCTATATTTGTCTGATAGATAATATTTTGATTGATTGAACGCAGCTTTTGTTGTGTGTGTTTAGCGCCCGGTTTGCATTATAGCTTGAGCTTTATATTTGGCGTATTGTTGCCGTAGCAGAAAGCATTAACAAATAAACAACAAAAAACATTTTAAATCACGACTGAATTTATGTAAAATTGCACAAAAAACAACATAACAAGAAAAGAAAAATAAATGCGGCGACGTTTGCTAGATAATTATACTAATGTGTATGTATGTATATAATTTTAAGAGCTAAACTTATACTGTAAGTGTGTATAACTTTATACACAACAAATTATAGAAAACAAAAAACGAAACGTCGCCAAACCTTAACCCGAACTCATTTTTGTATCAATTTTAAATTATTTTATGTGCATTGCATTCAAATGCTAAGTAGAATAATGCTTAAAATAATACTTATATATAATATATGAGGTTGAAGCCTAGGCTGACAAAAAACCGACCGACTCGAGCGTGGAACATCTTTACATTAGCTTGTAATTATATATTATATTTAAAGCAAAACAAAAAACACCCCAACTAATGCAATATGAGCCTTAGCTCATGGTACAACAGATGCACAATAAGCATAAATGATTCATATGATGTAATGATGTATGTATTTGTGAATGTTGACAAACCCAACATACTTATTTATCTTGAGTACGCATCGCGACGCACCACGAAAGAATAATTGTATTCGCTACAAGTAGTTAAAGTTAACATAACATTTCAATCAATCGGTTGCAGTCATTTATATATATGTATATGTACCATCTCACATATGCAAGGACATATGAACATATACATATATACAAATATATATTAAACTTACCATAGAAGATACGTTTACATAAATGTATGCATATAAATGTTACCTAAAGCCACACAACATAACAATAATCATCACAAATGTGAAGAAAGCTTTCGTCTTCACACAAACCATATATATATGAGAGTAATACAAATAAAAATCCCTTTTCTAAAAAAGAAAATTCATAACTCGTCTCGTTTTATTGCCGTTCAACTTTTCGGGATAAGTCGACTGACCGACCGTTGCGCTATACTCTGATACCAGAATAAGAATAGTTTAATGCACCTTTGGGCGACTCCACAAATTAGGCTGGAGTGGGCGAGGCATCAACCCTTTTTTGATGTACATCTTTAGGGGATGTTACCAGATATACATATTACTTCAAAAACTGTGAATAATATGGGTATATCCGAGTGGAACGTAGAACCGAGGATGATAGCTGATTAAATTTAACAAAGATGTGTATACAAATTTACAGGTCCTGCCTCACCCTAGCCGACCCCAATCAGCAATGGACTCTACCAGGTGCGTAATAAAGCTTAGCTTTAGAAAAGTTCTCAACAAAAAGTCTCATGATTTGCTTTCGTTTGGTTGGTGCCATGGCAAAAGCTTGTAGAAAGTCCTAGGCAAAGTTCTTTAAGGTTGAAAGTGTTGGAAACTTGTGCAGGACTTTAAACTTTTGCATTGTTAATACATTTAGATTCCTGCGATAAAGTTTTTATCGAAAGCCAAGACTTGAACACACCTGAAGCTTGCTCTGTAAAAATGATGCGTTTGCATGGAGCTTTTCATAAAAGTTCATTTCAAGTTTCAAGCCAAACAAGTTATCAAAATGCCAATTCGATGAAAAGCTTTTTTGAATAACGAGGCAGAAAATAAACTTTGCAGATTATGTCTGAATGCTTGGTGCTTTTAATTAAAATAAATAATTAAGAAAAAATACATTTCTCTTGTGTGTTTTGGTTATACATATTGGCAAAAGTGAGTTAGTAGTTTGGGTTAAGGGAGACATAATTAAATTAAAAAGAAAACAGCTCGCGAATTCGTAGGTCACACCCTTAACATTCCAAAATATGTACTCTAAATGCTTTAGAAGAAACGTTCCTGGTTTCTGCCTGGTCGCCATAATCGCGCTGCCTGTGCGGGCGGGCATCTGTAAGAGAGGTGTTCGAGCGTCTTTTTGGCACCTGGTTCCTTGCATTTTCTGCCTAGTTTCTTAGCTTGCCTTCGACAGCCTCTCAAGCATCGGCGCACATATTGCGTTAGTTCGTAGTTCTGGAGATTCTACAGTCATCGATTAACTAAAATCTAGTTGATGGAACTTCAAATTTTGATTATAGTACTTACAAACATGTTGCGAAGATAGTATTTGGTACAGTTATGAAATGAATTTAGCAATATTTAATGCCTGATAAACTAAACTGCGGGGGTAAAGCAATCAAATGTTAAGCCAAGCAGCCGAAGGGTATCGCTCGATGTTCGATTTCGTTTCGTACTTTTGGCGCATTTGTCGGCTGAATGCGTTGGTTTGGGTTGGTGGTTGGGGGTTAGGGGTTAGGGGCGAGTGTGGCATATTGATTAGAATTTTTCTCCACTCCCAACTTATGCAAAATAAAATGAAATGTTCTGTTCAGTTGCGTGAGTTTTCGCAGCTCATGAGATATTCATAGGGCAAATGCACACGGCACAGCTTCAACTCTGCCCCAAACAGAGTGTGTGAAGAGGGGAGGGTGACAGGGTTTGGGGGGGGGTCCGCTCAGGACATTTTTAGATTTGCAAGGCACACTTAATAGACGCCTTCTATCCAATTTGAAGCTGCAGTCACAGCCCCCGCCTCCCCCCACCTTATTGTCAATAGCCTCGCCGCGCTTATCGCGGCTGCGCAGCGACTGCGGCAGTGGAAAAATGTCATGTCATCATACATTCTGACTACTACTACTATGTATTCGGAGCATATTGATATAGCAACATTAAACATTAACTGCAAAACGGCGCCAGCAACCCCCCGGCGAAAATCCATTGCCAGCGACCCACCCCACACCCCATCCTATGGGAATGCGAAGGGGAGCTGCGCTTACTACCACTAAAACGCAGGCCATTGCCAAAACACGTGCGCATTTACAATATTTATTCTAAACAATGGCATTACAAAAAAAAACTTGTCTCTCGTCGCGCACATGAGACCTTAAACCGAACCGAACTGGCCACTGACAGCCGCCCCAACATAACCATTTCCTTTCCAGATCTCCCCGTCTTTCCAAAGCTTTCTTTTATTCGAAAGTACGAACTGTACAATGGATTTTTGATGCGTTAGAAAAGAAAACTTCGTTAAACGGAACTTCGCTACGCGGAAGTTGGAGTTTTAGTAAATTGAGATCTACTAAATTTCATACCAAGAAGCCCTTCTTATTGGCGACCATTTCAAAATTTGGTTAGATGCCTTCCAGGGTTCGTTACGTTTCGTCCAACTCGAAAGGCGTTTGTGCCGCTAAGGACATTAGTGCGTTTCGCTTTTATTTCAAGGTTGTAACTGTAACAACTAAAGTTGTTGCTGATGCGCCAAAAAGCGGTTCGGTTGGGTTGGGTGGGGCATTAAGGGAGGGCTCGTAAAGCGCAGCACGCAGCGAGCATAAGCGAAATTTCATTGGTTTTTATGGTAACGATTGCTTGGTGACTGGCACCTTATTTTAACCTCCCTTTCCTTCTCCTCCTTCCTTTTTGTTTCGTTGCCCCCCATTCAAGCGATTCGCATTCGCATTCGTTTTCGGATTCGCATTTGCATTCAGTTTTTGTTGTTTTTTGTTTTTTTCATCTCGAGTAGCTTTCACTTTTCGCGCCCGCTAACAAGCGTCGCCAGATTGAAGACGGCTTGAGAACGTCATCGCCGAGTCGGCCGACGAAGGGGTTGCAGTTGGAGTGTTCCCCGTTGTTTGTATTTTCAAAGTGGCGTGTGCTGCTGCATCGATGCCACTTCAGCTTCAGTTTCAAGTCATCTTCTTGCACCTTCGACTGTGTGTGTGTGTGTGTGAGTGTGTGTGCAACGCAACGACATTGGCATTGAGCCTCAGTCTGGGTCTCGTTCTCATGCCTTGGCATTGTCTGCAGCATCCTGCCACGCGCTCCTTGATGCGAAAATGCCAACCCCACTGGGTTGGCTGCTGTAACGCAACGTTCGTCTCGCGTTCGTCCTTCAATCCCACAAGCGACCCCAAAAAGTGCAAGATATGAAATTGCACCACCAATGCACACACACACACACACCCACTTTAACTTTTGAATAGTGCAAAAAGTGCACTCAGGCAGCAGTCGGTGGGTGGGATGGAATGGGCATCAGCTCGGCTAAAGAGCTAGCGCGACATTCATTCATTCATGTGGCAGCCACCACCGTTTCACTTTCGTTTTGCACCTGCCACAAGCGGGGGTTGAAGTTGCAACTAAACCTAGGGCAAGCAGCCGCAGCAGCAGCAATGATTCTATGTCAACATGACAAGAGCCAGAAGGCGTCGCAGTCAACATTCTAATGCACGCTGCTTGCTGCATGCCCCATGCTGCATTTACTTGAAAGGGTTGGAGCTAAAGTTAAGCTTGAGGGTTGCGAAATAAACACAGACAGTTGGGGCTGATGTTAGTTTGAGGTTTGAGGGCTAGACAAGCGTCTGGCTGAATTGCGTTTCGTTTCGTTTTGATTCGTCTCGTCTCGTCTCGTGTCTGTCTAGTGCATCTAACTGTGCAAACTGCGCTTACTTGCTGCTTCTTCCCTGTGTTAGGGTGTGTGTGTGTATGAGTGGGCCTTTGTGCAACTCAAGTGCATGTCGCCATCGTCGTGTTAAGTGCGTCAAACAAAGCCGAGACTGTTGACTGTCATCTGCTGCTGCTGGGGGCTGTTCTCCTCGCTCAGCTTTGCTCTCTCTTTTTTTCTAGTATATGTGGTGCGTGATTTCTGTAAAATTTAACCCCATTTTGGCAAGATTGCATCTATCTAAGCAGTAGACTCGGAACATGCCACCATACTTCCTGCAACAACACTCGACACTCAGTCTGCATATCAGCCGTCCGTCCCTTCGTCTTTGAAATGCTTCAATTGACACAGCATCCAGCATCAATATTAGGTACAGAACTAATGCTGTAGTACGTACGTAGCTAGCATCATCTCATCCTGCCGTCTTCCTTCTTTTTTCTTGCTCTTCTCACTCGCCTTCGCTATGCCATTTAATTGCAACTCCTAAGTGGAAACCGGCCCCGTCTTTCTTGCATAAAACGTTTGTCAAACAAAAGCCCAAATCTATTATATGCACTTCATTTCCTGCACAGACTGCTTAAGATATATATACTTACATGTGTTTGAGTCCAGTGCTTATGAAAATGAAATTGCATTCAACGGTAATGAGACAACGAATGGGCTCAAATAACCGAATCTGTCATACTCTATTTCAAATGTTAGCCAACATGTTATAGCTAGATCTAAAGGCCAAGGTATGGACTTGAGTCTCAAACGCCATCAGCTAGCTAATAGAGACGCTTACATGTTAAGTTTCGCCCAACAAACTAAGCGCAAAGAATAAAAAACGAAATAATTAATATGTGAAATCACAACGGGTGAGACGACGACGCTTAAGAAATGTTGTATGGTGTCAAGACTGGGGGGGGTGGGTGAGAGAAACGGCTAATGAATGTTAAAACCCACACTCACACATTCACACAATGGCGAAATACACACACACATACATACACAAATATTTATGTCAATGCAACGAAATGGAAAGTTTGAGGTGGCAGCTCCGTGTTGCTGTTATCCTATTGAAATAACGATCCATGAGCTGGATGGATGGTTGATAAAGCTAGAAACGTCATCTAAAGAATAAAGAAAGAAACGAGAAACAGCAAACAAAACATGGCAACAACAACAACTGGCAACAACATGAGGCATAGAATGAAATGAAAAAGCAAAGCAGGCAAACAACAAAAATCGAGAAAAAATGCTATAGAAACAGAGCCGAGGACGTCGAGTAGGATTCAAGGATGTGCGTGCAAGTTGTAAAAGTGAAATGAAGTGAGTGAAGCACTGTGGTGGTGGTGAATGCGGGAGGCTGCGGGGTACACGAACAGAAGAAACAGGAGGCTGCAAATGAAGTCGCAGGGAAGCTTTTGTTCTGACCTTTTTTTTTGATGATTTTTGTGTTTTTTTGTACTTGTGCATGTGTTAAATTTGCACGGCAGGGGTGGAGGACCTGCACTTGAACTACGCCAAATGCGACCAAGACATACACCGAGAAGATGAAGGTGACGGTGACGGAGATGGTGACGGCGGCGGTGACAGGGAGAGAGCGAGGGAGGTGGCGAAACCGTAACCGTAACCGATAGCCGGGGTACGCTGTGTCGCGCACATGTTTGTAAGTTTGCTGGCTGCACTTGAGAATTTGTCGGGGAGTGCAATGGCAAGTGGAAAGAGAGAGAAAGAGGGAGGGAGAAAGGAAGAGAGAGGGAGGTGCGCTATTAAGGGATGCAAATGCAAGTGATTTGCATCCCAGTGTTGTCGCGTCGTTAGGGGTTCGTTTATCACAATGAGCAACTAGGTGGCAAGGGGGGGGGGACAATTCCAGAGTAGCAAGGGGCCAGTAGCTCTAATGATGTGTCTGCTGTCCGTGTGTAGCTGTGCAGCTGCTTAGGCAAACAAACACCCAGTCTACGCAGCAATTGAAATGAGTTTGTTTTTCTTGCGCCTCAAAGTATGCAACGTCTTATTTGCATTTTCATATTGTACAATGCAGTGTACACACACACATACACATACGCTATACATAAGCTACGTGCATAATACATATTTTTAATGCTTAGTTTAACCGTTGTCCAATGCCCGAAATACAATGAGACATAAGAATATTCACGAGGATTAAATGTGATGCGAACAGACTGAAGCAACAACAATAAATTTAATTACAAAATACATTAATTTTCGATTTCGAATTGACAAATGAGACATTTTGTATTTTCCACGCCAGTAGATATTTGATGCAACATGCAACTCGATAACGTTAAGGTTCTCTACCCTTTCTTTCGTTTTTTTTAATTTTTTGTTAAAATGTAAGTTCAATTACAGCAAAAGGAAGACGTTTTCATAATTAAACACGAAAAAATATATAATACGAATAATTGCAACTTTTTAAATGCGTTAAAAAACCAGACAATGGTATTCGTATCATTGTTTAATTGTAGCTTTTCATTTACTTTGAGTAGTTGATATGATAATGACAACAGCCTGCGCTTGCTTGATTAAAGCTGCGTCAGTAAAAAATACATACATATATTTCTTGTTGTTTAAAGTATTCGCATGTTGTGCGTAATGAGCCTGAGTCCGAGTCCGAACCTGATGTTGAGGTTAGCCCCTGTCTCGCTGGGGTCAACCCTATGTAGACCCATTGCAAGCAATTGGTATACTATGTATTTTGCTTATTGTTTTTGTTAGCCGGGCTGTGCGTTGTGTTAGTATTTGTAAAGGGCTTTCGCGTATGCGTGTGGGCGTATGTGTCTTTTTTTTTTTTTGAAGTTTTCATTAGAAACTTTTTCGCCAACATCATTTTCAGCGAAACGTCAAAACAAAAAGGGTTCGTAGTATATACGTGTGTTTGTGTGTGAGCTCGTTTGCATATAGAGATAAGCGCGGACAGAGATTTAGATATATTTTAGACATGCGTGTGCACTTCCTCCGGCCTCCACACAACCCCTCTGTCAAATGCCCCCAATACACACGCACAACTGCCAACTGCCGCACCAAAGGGCGTTGCGCGGGTCTGTTTCTGACATGTTTGTGCCGCTGACCAACGGAAAGTCGCCAACCTTCCCCCCGCCTGTCGCGCTCTCGCGTCCTCTACGCGCTAACTAAACATGCTTAATTAGAAAGTAGCGGTCACCACCACCAAAACAGAAGTGGCAGCGACAGCGGCAGCTGCGAAGTGGCAACTCGGCGTCTCATATTTCACTAAACAACCCAACCGAACCACCCAACCCACCTAGCCTAAGCCTTTGCGTAGTTGTTGTCTCTCTTCGTTTGCGCTGATATCCTCGGATTCGGACTGAAAATGTTGCTCATTACGTGGAGCGTGGGCAATGGACAGTGGATGCTTTACTCCCCGCACCCCCCCCCCACTCAGTCACGCACATATGAATATGTTGAATTAATCACTTGGGTTTCGGGTTTTGGGCTTACTCATTTTTTGGTTTTGTTTTGTGTCTCTTTTTTTTTGCTTTTGTTTTTTAGCGTTGCGATGCTTTGGCAATGGGCTCAGTTTTAGCCCAACCATTTATTCCACACACACTCATTGCTCTAGGCGTTTTTGGTGTACCCCTCGCCCGACCCTGCCTCTACTCGTATATATTATGCAGCAAATCGATAAAAAGTTTGACCACCGCCGCCCCAGCGATGCTGCGCCGTCGACATGTGAAATGTGTGAAATGCGCGCATTAAATAAAAAACCAAAAACGAAAAACGAAAAAAAAGCACACAAAAAAACCAATTTAAAATGGGGTATGTTCCCCATCCAACAGCATCCACCACACAGCATTGCCACCTCTTGCCACAGTATTTTTGGTTCATTGTATTGCCGATTTTAAATCGGCCCAGAGGTGTAGCAGCACCGCGACTGCCCCCCCCCCAAAAAAAAAAAAAACCTTATCCAATGCCTAACCATTTACGCGTTTGTGCTCTGCGGCGGCGGCGTGTTTTAGATAAGGTAAATAACTGCGATTGTTTGGATTTATAAATGTGTGATGAGAACGTGGAAAAGTTTTTTATGCCACATCCATGTGGGCTTCTGCTGACCAGCGGTGGATCATTTAGAGTCAGCTAGGACAACCGACAACCGTGTGGCGGGATGCTTTCCTTCTACCTGATGGTCGCATTTCCCTTCTATTTTTTTTTTTTTGTTACATAACTAAGCAATGTACAATGTAAATCTTCTTCTATCTTTGTTCATACATAAATAAGGGATTTAATGGCCGACGGTGACTTTTATATGTTAATGCTAAACGTTGATAAGTAGACTAAGTAATACAAAGAATAGTCAAAAACTCGTTGTGATGCTGCCAGAGCATTTTGAGTCCTTCCAGGACTGCAACAAAGCTTAGCAATGTCCTAACTGTAAGTGTGACAGCGAGTAGAAGTTTGCCATCATCTCAAAGAAAACATAATTCAAAGGCAAGAAGTGGAAAAAGTTGTTCTAAATTGGTCAGCCGATGCCGATGGAGGAATGCGATTGGGGTTCGTATGAACATGTCTTAATTTTGACAACAATTTGAATTCACTTTCTCGATATTTAGTAAGACATTAGCAAACTAGTAGGTATTGATCTGATCGGATTATGCTTATGCATTTGTTGTGGAGGGAGTTGGAGGGAGGCCGACTAATTTATTTTTAATCATGTTGGCCAGCCTGAGGCAGCAATGAAATGTGGCTAAAAGATAGCGACAAAAGAAGATAAAAGCCGACGACAATTGCTAAAATCAAAGGCATAATTTTATGTGGTATTTGTTGTTGTTGTTGTTTTTTAATATTTAACTGCAAACTGCACAAAACAAAAGCCTGACTGACTGACTGACTTTGTCTCTACCCGAATTTAAAAACCGTTTGCATCAAAATGTGTGTGTGTGTGTGTGTGGATGGGTCCATGTGTCTTTGAGCTTGTCGTCTGTCAGCAGCTAAAAAGATAAAAAAAACACACAGCAAAAAACATCAAGGCCTGCGGAAGTGCAGCAATTGCTGCAACGGCGGGCGCGCTCACAAAGCATTCTAACATGATTTTAATTACGATGACGAGCGTTGCCGCCATGAGCTGAGCTCGGCCCAAACTTGCTTGCTTGTGCCACTTGCCACAACTTGCCCATCCCGCCCCCTTTCCGTACTCCCCATCCATATTTGCATCCTCCCGAATCCTTCTTTTGCACGCAGGCATCAGCGATGCGAGTGACAAAATAAGACAAACAAAAAGGAGCGGCAACAACAACAACAAGAACAACAACCGAAACAGAAACAGAAACAAAGAGAAACGTGTGAAGTCCTCAAATCGCTTGCAGCGAGTTGGAGCGCTGACAAATGTTTCGCACTTTTTTTTGTCAGCCCCATTTCGTTTCGTTTGGCCTTGTGGCATATCTCCCACACTGCCATCGCCAGATAGAGCCAAGTGGTTGGTGGTTGGTTGGGGTGTTGCTGCTACATATAAAGCAATCTCCTAAGCAAAACCAAACGGCAAATGATATTTGCTCAAACAGAGTCTTAAATGTTGTCACATAACTAATTACCTACCAAGTTGAACTTCAAAAAAAAAGAGTTTCGTTGTTTCCTACGGAACTTAAACTCAGCCAAATGTGTAATGCTGATTGATTTCCTATACAAAGAGCAATCGTACGTTATTTCGATAGCAGAAATGCATAAACTACCATTTTGTCGTTAAAAATAAGAGGATTTATAATAGTTAAGTGGATGGATGGATGGATGAAGGACTTTGGCGCTGAATTCACATTCCCTGAACATTCTGGAAAATGCAGCAATATTTTGAATCGTTTTGAATCCATGAATTCTCGCCAGCAAAAGTGCTTATGCTTTAAATAGGCCTATGCGGGGAAGGTGGGCCGATGGGTGGTCAGTGGGGTTTGTAGGCGGGGGTGTGGGAGGCGCGAGTAATGCGGGCTCTGCGTTATATTATTTTGACAATTTTTTGATGATTTTTTTGTGTCCGAAAAAAAAACCGAATAAAACCGAGACTTGCAAGACGAGCAAAAAAAGTTGAACAGTAAAAAAGGTAATAGCACATACATACATACGTACATACACACATACATGCACACATACACACAGATACGTGCAGTAAGTACATGCAAGTACATACTGAATGCGTTTCTATATGCATAATGGTAGGATGGTTGGGAAGGGGGTGGGTGGTAGGCGAAGGTGCTAGGGAGCGATGGTAGGCTGTCGAAAAATAAATGAAAAAAAGGCAACACATCATTGGTGTGTGGCATAGCATGTGCATAATCAAGCGACGGCCAGGACCGATAGGCGGCATAGGCCCGAAATCGAAAGCCGAAAACTGCAGCCACGACGGCAATGGCAACGGCGACTGCGACGGAGAATGCGCAGCTAGCGTCTGAAATAGTAGTGTCCAAAGTGCGTTTGCAAATGAGCAAAAAAAAGGCCACGCCCGCTCTTGGCCTGGTCCTGATACTGGTCCTGCTGCTGCTTCTTACTCCAACTACTCCTACTCTACCCTATTCGTTGTCGTTGTCCTTTGCATCTGCAGTTTGGTTGATGCTGCCGCTGCTGCTGCTGCTATTGTTGTTATCACAAGGGGTGGAGTAGGCTTGGACGTGTTGGTGCGTTACCTTCCTTTTTTTCTCTTCTCTTCTCTTTCTTCGTTTTTTTTTTGTCGATTTTTATTTTTTTGTGGTGGCGATTCGAGCTTTTTTTTTATTTTGTTATATTTCCTGCACAATTTTAATGGATTTTTTGTTGTTGCTGTGTGTGTGTGTGTGTTGTATACAAACACATGCGTGTGTGTGTGTGCTTGGTCTTTTTTTATTATTTTTTTTTTATTATTTTATCATGTACATGTAGCATGTGCAGGTTGTTTTACTTTATGCACATGGGCTCGGTTTTTATTTTCGCTGGACTTTTTGTTTCATTTGTTCCCCCTTTTTTTGTTTTTTGTTTTTGGTATTTTATTTTATTTTCGTTCATTTTTGTTTTTCGGTTTGTTTGCTAACGTTGGCGCTGCTGCTGCTCATCATGATGAGCATTTTTTTATTCAAGCAGATAATTACATTTAAATAAAATAAAAATTTCATGGAGCGCAAGGTAGTAGTAGTCGGTATATGACTACCTACAACATTCAGCCTCGCCTCCTCACTCCCTTTCTCTCTCCTCTCTCTGCCTCGCACTCTCCCGCACTGCTTGGCTAGGATCTGGCCCTTGGCCCGACGGGAGATTCCCCAACCCCATTGTTGGTTTTGTTGGCATGTTATTTTATAATTCATTTCGTTGCGTTGTTTGACTTACGCGGCGTTGCACGTTGCTGTCCACCATTCGCTGCCCACTGCCCACTGCTCAGATCTGCAGCTGCAGCTGAAACTGGTGCTGCAACTAGAGATGAAGGGGGTGTGGAACTTTTGGAGCCACAATATCATGTAATTTCGTACTGTGCCGTGTTGTCACAGTGCCGCAAATTGCGCCGCATTTGTCTGCACTTAGGCTGGTCATCTGCCGCCAGTTGGCATATCCCTATGCCCCTCCAAGTGCCCCAATATACAAGTCATTCGCCTCAACTCGACTCGACTCGCCGCTAGTCATCATCCCCCATTCTCCCCATCTCCTCTTTAGCATCTGTAATCGCCAGGTTTTGTTTGTTTGCAAACTGCAGTCAAGTTGCTGTGTTAATGCTAATTGCCAGGTTCTTCTCAAGCTTCACGAGTCGCACTTTGTGTCCGCTGAGGACTGCATCCTCATTTTTAGTGCCTGTCGCTCTTTGGGGTCATTTCGGATTCTAAAAGTGTTGCAGTCAAAAATCATCAAAAGCCAAATCCTTTTTTATTCTGCTTTTATCCCCCTTTTTTTCTTGCATTTTGCGGTGATTCAGTTTTTTTCACCAAATACATAATAATAAAATTGCAGAACAGAACAGAGAACTGTTCGTCTTATCCGAGGTGTTAACAAAATTGATATAAAATCTGAGCTTGTTGCACGAATAATTTAATTTCTTTCTTTGCCTGAAAAGATCTCGCGAAATATCTAGTTTAATATACCAAGTTAAGTAGCCCCGCAAAGTCGGACTATATGATATAAATCAGCATGAAAAGTGGATGCTTGTAAGGAAATGTGCTGCACTTAAAGTCAAAGTAAGCACGGGAGACGGAGACGGACAGGGTCAGGAGGCAGCAACAGGCCAAGCACCCCCCACAGAGTTGAACTGAACAGGTTAACGCATTAAGAGTTAAGGATTTCCTTTCGCTGTTTACAGAAACAGCTTAACTCGTTTTCTCAGCTTGCATGTTGTCATTTTAAGAAAAATTCCATTCACCAGTTCGTCTGCATCGATTTTTGTTCAAGAATTTTAACTCGAACACACAAACGCCAGTGACATATTTTTTAATTCGTATCGAGAAAGTCGAGTAAAGAATCAAATGATAAAGGCATATGGGCAATTCTCCAGAAAGGTCAACCGCAACCAGAAAATTCAAAGTCTAAAATAGTATGTTTTTTTCACATAATTTTATAGGGAATCTATTTTATTTAACTTATGTATATGTATATGTATGTATAAGCATATTTTACAATCACTCATAACACATATTGAAAAATTGCAATGCAAAGTCGAAGAGGTGCGAAAGTTCTGTTTTGAACTTTTCTAATACACGTTTTGTTTTGATTCATTTTCTTAAAGAGAGTCATTAAGCGCTGATATTCACTCTTTTAAATCTCGGTTTATATTCTAAGAATATAATACAAATGTAAAAGAAACGATGCGATAGCTTATAACGGCAAATTTCTTATCAGCCCATCAGTTGCCATCAGTTGCCATCAGTCGCGTGCGACATGTCGCGTGCAACAGTGATTAAAATTCAATTAAAAAAAAATGCTTAATATTTTTAAGTCAAACCAAATACATTTTTAAGAGCAATCAATACATAACATTTTAAATTTAATTGCATAAAAATCTTCCAGCGCGTTTCGCTGAAATCAGTGCTTCAACTGGTCTTCGAAAAAGTGACTTCTGTCTGTGTCGCGTGCGAATGCATAACATTTTTGTGATTATCTTGAAAAAAAAAAAAATTGCCAAAATCGATCTTAGCACCAATTATAGTGCTAACCAAGAGCTATAAGTTTCATATTTCGTAAAAATAAAATTAATTCTTGGCACATGGTTTTTTTTGTTTTGAGTGAGTACAAATGTCGCATTCGACATTAGAGAATTGCCCATATTTCTGTTGCAAAACCATTAAGCATTCAGACATTTAAGAAAGCCTTGGATGAAAGATTTATGAGTTTTTGATTTTTGGCAAACTAAATTTTACTTTCTTATTCTTTACTATTTTCTTTATTCTCTATACATTGGAATTGACGGATAAAGGTTTTTAACTTAAAGGTTGAATTCAACAGGTAAATATGGCTTGATGGCATAAAATGCCAGCAAGATGCTGCCATATGCAAAGGGCATATTAAAATGTTAATCTTTGAAAGCACGGAGGAGTAACTTAAAATACCTTAAGGATTGCAAATGCTTGGAGTGGCATGACGACCATTGACTGCAATGCTTACATAAACGAATTGAGTTGAATTAACAAAGTTGATGCAAGGTTGGTCAAAACTGCAGCCTAAGCGAATGCTGTTAGTGCAGTATTATGCTGCGTATACGCAATATTTTGAAACTTCTTTTGTTAATGAAACGTGAAATAAACGTGAGCTGATGCGGGCTTTAATGTATCCTGTCATAAGACAATCCTAATGGATTGTTCAAATATGACAATTAAGTGAAGTTAAGTTTATCAAGCTCACCGAATATTATACAGCCTCTATCAGAAGTGGAATAAGCAAAGTGAGCAACCTCAACTTAGTTACAACCAACTGAGTTGCGAAATAAATAAAACCATAAACGTTCTTCCTTTTCATATAGACAAATGTTATCAATGGATTTTCTAGTGTCTATGGCAAGGGCTTCGCAGTGCGGCTTGACTTAAGTCGTGAGAGCTGCCACGCTTTTAGCAATTTGCGCCTTATGCATGTAGATACTACTATGTATATAATTCTCTTTGTTTCGTTCATAATTAAATTGGAATACTTTGTGCTCGTCACTTAGTGCTTGAATAGGCTGCCTTGAATGATTCGTAGTATGCCATTTGTACAATTGCTTAACATGCATCACACGCCTTTGTTCCTCACAAAAAGCCTCTAAAATGTTTTTGGATTTGTGCAATATCCTGTGCCTTTATTGTTAAATGCATTTAATTGAATAATTTCATACCTAGATTGTGGTGTGAATTTTGTGTTTTGTTAATGCTGCTCAAATTCGTACCAGTTCAAATGCGAGCTACTTTGCATCTATTTTGTTATCCTTGAAAAAAAGTTATTTTTTACTGTTACTATTCTAGAAAATAATAAAACACTGAAAACGATAATCCAATTATACTTGATAACTAAGCCAAACAGTTTTATTGTTAAGAATCAGTTAAGGTTAAGTATCATAGAATCCCTTGTGGCTTTGTTATGTTGTTCTTCGTTGCTGGTGCTTCTTGAATCGCTCACCGCAATTGAATTCTCTTCCAAAAGCGAAAGAAACGCAAGAGAAAACACAAACATCGGAACAAAGAGCAGGCGGAGAGTGTGCCGGCAACGGAGGGTAAAAACTACGATTATAATGACTCTCAAGTGGGTAACAGCAAATCAGACAACCACAGAGCATTCATTATCCGACTCCAGGCGCGTTGTGTGAACACCCTTGGCTGTCTTCTAACTTCAATTTTCCTTATTTCTGTTATGATCTTCCAAGACAATAACAGGAGCAAGAAAAAACAAAAGGAAAAAGTAGCCAAGCGTGTTCGCAAAGAGCGCCTAGTGTCAGAGGGCGAATGCTCTGTGGTTTAATGATTTTTGTCAACCACTTAAAAGGCTTTGGAATCCTAGTTTGTCCCCACCGATGGCGAAACAATCGCCGCCTGCTCTTTGTAGCGATAATTGTGTTTTTTCTTATGTTACTTTCGCTTGACTTAGTCACGCTCCTCGGAGTCCTGATCAGCATTATTTAAGATCAGCCCCCAATTGTTGCCTACTTCAAACTGATTGTTTTATGATTGGTGTGGCAACTGAGGTGGCGGTACCATCTGTACATCGCTACTTGAGCTGCTGCCAACATCTATGATGGGGTCCAAGCGTTTTGGCTTCTTTTTGACATAGAGCGCATGGTACAGATCCACAAAGTAGCAGCGCAGTCTCGAATCTTTCGCTTTCTTATTAATGTTTGACCAGATGCGATCCTGCAATTTCGTTTGATTCAGTTCACTTTTCGTCTCGCACGTGAAGGGAGGATTTTCAATTAATAGCTGGATCAGACCATATCTTGCCGAAGGATCTGGATCTGTTTCCAGAATCGTTAGTAAATATTCGAAATCCTCGATGCAACCATCGACTTTCAAACAATCCACCAGACACTCCATGGCCGCCAAGCGCAAATCAATATAAGCTTTACAATCCGCATACTCGCGGAAAACCTCCAACGTCGTCGGCAAGTGCTTAAGCCTTTGCACTCTTCGTATGACCCTCAGGGCGGTGGCTGGCACCAAACGCTTGTATGAGGAAAAATCTTGCTCGTCGTCCATCATAATAACCGCTGTCTCAATGACCGATTTGGCTTCCGGTGCTATGATGATGTCTGCAGCTATAGTTTGGAGATTGGGTGACAGCGTTTCTCCCACTGCATGCAGCAATTTTGATCTGTAGTATGAGTCGATGTAGTTATATTGCATGTTGTCATCAAACAGGAGAAGATCATGTATAAATTGAGTAATTTCCTCCGGACAGTTTCCTTGAGAGTTGCGTAATCCAGCCATCGCCATTGGCAAAGCCTTTTGCACATAGTACAAGTGAAAGTCCGAAAAGTCGTTTGGCTTGATGCCGCTCACCGTGCGTGAGCCATTTAATTTCAAATATATATCCATTAATGGGAAGGACTCACTCCACGAGTCCAGCATTTGATTGGCCACCTTGGCAAGGCAATGCGCCGCCTCGCAGCGCACCCTATAGTAGCAAAAAGCATTCTCAATTGTTGCTTCCAAAGCATTGCGTGTGGCAAACGTAGGATACATTTCCAAGGCTTGAAGTGCCTGTAGCTGAGCGACAATATCGCGTTCATATCGCAACATATATTGCCATTGAAAACCCGCTTGTTGAATGCCCAGATCTCGCAACAATATCATCTCCGGATCGATGCGTATCCACAGCACAGGTGAGTCGCTAAAAAAAGTGGAATAACTAAAGTTAAGTTATTACACTCGATACCAAAGGTAGAAAATATACTATTGGCTTGGTCCAATGTCCGTCTGTCCGTCCGTTTGAACGAAATTTTTTGTGTTTTTAAAAAATGTTTACGAATACTTACTCCATGGCAGATAGATCTATTTCGACCTCGTCACCCGTCCATAGTGGAATCTTTTTCTTCTTGTTGCGCCTGCTCGTCGAATGACAGGTGATAACTGGCCGGGCGAGCGTATCCTCAATCTGAATCGTATGCAGAAAAGTGCCATCCAATTCCTGTAATTGCACCAGCAATGGACCATTATATTTCCTAATGCCAAGTCCATTGACATTATTCTGTCGTATCTCCAGTTCGATGGCATTGCGTTCGGCATTGAACAGCGATCGAACCGATAACTTTACATGACCGCCTGTGCGCACCCATTGATCCATAAAGAGTGACAAATCGATGCCGCTAACCGTATATATTGTCTTGACCAAGTCGTCCGTAGAGATGAGTAACTGGGCCTGCATTTTTGCCATCAATAAATGCTTGTCGAAAACGCGAAAGAGCCGCTTTTCGCCAATGCGATGCTCCAGCATACGTATAACCAAATGAGCCTTACGACGCAGTGCCTCCATATATTTCGGTGACACTGTCTGTGGACTCTCTATGGAAAAATGATGAGTGTGAGCAGTGTTCGATGCCTCAGTCTGACTCCAATCGAGTATAATTCCACCATAATTTTGCTCGTATTCAACGACATGCGATAGTTCCTTCTGGATCCAGTCACGGTAAGCATTGTTCCCAAAACATTGGCGCATTTGCAGGCCACATAAATATGCGGCGATGCCTTTTGCCAGCCATGTGTCCGACCAGCGACGCGGACTGATGAAGCAGCCAAAATATTGCTCGGCAACGGCGCGTGACATCAGGGGACGTGAGATATAATTTTGATCGATAACGTATTTGGCATAAAGTAGGCCAACTGAAGCTATTGTCATGGACGCATACGCACTGATATCCGTGTTTAGTTCGTCAACAAAAACCTGCTTGTAGCAGGTAAAGGGATATCGTATGGCGAGCGTTCCCTCATAGAACTCGAATGCGCCGCGAAAGAATTGAACGGCATTCAGACTCGATGGCATTAAATCAGGTAGAATATAATGGATTATCTTATGATTAGTTTTCGTTTCCTGGGCCGTTATAAATGGACCCACAGCGACTGCAATGTTGGGTGCACTCACAGGCGTCTCGATGGAATAAATGTAGGTTTTCTGCAACGATTTTCTGCACTTTTGTATCATAACCAATTCACCACACGAAACAACTTTTAAGTGTTGCGCCACGGTGAATTCCAACTGCCATGTGCACGGATCCGCATAGCTATCGAGACACGGCATCCATAAACGTGTTGAATTCTCATAGCAATTCGTGTACATGTGAGCAGTTTTTTCTGATTGCAATACGAAATGCATACCAGTTGTCGGGTTGACAAGCTTGAAATCGACTCGCAGGCTCAGATGTCCACCCTTTTCTATCTCGGATTTGTAGCGCAGTGGCACCATAATACACAGCTCACCAAAGTTGCGATCGGTGTCGCAGTTTTGGGCTGCCATCAAATGTTGTTTGGCACAGGCAATCAATGAGCGATTTTCGCTTTCGCTAACATTGTTGGACCCATCAGAGTAAGCGAAGTACGGTCGACAAACATTGTAATAATTGATAAAACGCACTTGCTTTATGTCTATTTGTCGGGCATTGAGTCGAATAAAACGAAAATAACTCTTGTCATTGGGTACTATATCTAGCACCACTGAGCCCTACAAAAGCAAAAGGAAAAAATATATGGCTGACTTTGCATGCTACGCTTTACATATTTTGTAGGCTAATAACTTACCTCAATGGTTTTTGTCGGCAAATCAATGTTAGTAATTTGCACAACCTGATGCGCCAATTTGAATGGTCGTTCGAACGGTGCATTTGTCGACTCGGCCATCGCTGTTTGCTTTTTATAAATGAATTTTTTCAGAATGTCACATTCAATAAAATAAGCCTGCGTTCTGCTCGACAGCTACTGCTACACACAAACTCTTGGTGAAAAACTAGCAAGTCATGTAGAATGTAGCAATCGATAGACCGATATGTTTTATTAAGTTGCAGCGTTGCTCTTTGATGCCTACTAGATCTTTATGAAGTTTCAAGTTTCTTATTTATTTTCAATGAAAATTTATTTGTCTCTGTCATTAAATGCGTTAATTAAACCAGGAAGTTTGCACCACGATACGATACTGAATCAGAAAAGTTATACTCACTTATCGGAAGGCTATGCTAAATTTTTTTTATTCAACCATTGCAGCTGATTATTGTTAGCGCGTATAGGAAGCTTTTGATCGCTATTTTATTTGTTTCAAAAAAATATTTAATAAAGGTTAAGCAGATAAAGATCCCTGTTTCAAAGTAAAAATTCAATTAATTTCAATTCTTGAATAAAAACGGTGCTCGCTGTTAATAACAGCAAGACGACCTGTTAAGTTTCTGGCTGTTTAACATATGTTAACGATATATTCACCGTGTTTTTGTTAAGTTCTGAAGTTTCCGGCAATTTCTTGGCACTTATTTTCTTCAGTAAACGCAGCAGAAAAGAAAAAAGTGGAGCCAAGAAAGGAAAATAGCAGACATAGAAAATATACTGTCCCTTTATCGTTAAACCAAAACCCGTTTCTAAATAAAAATAACAACAACTATTTATATGTACATATGTATGTAAGTGCTTATTTACTTTTTGGAGAAATGAACCCGTTATCCGTTAAAACAACAACAATCGTATTAATGCCAAAGACGAAGCCAAAACAATCATCCGCCGGATCCTCGGATGATGAAGAAGAACACAGCAACACAAACATCACATACGCAACGTGTGACATCCACACGCTGCCGCTAACTGCCGAAAGTAACTGTAATCCACCAAGAACTGCCGCACACACGGAGCAGGTGCAAGTGCACCCAATAATGTTGCAACTGCCTCGACGCCGCCATGGTAATTTCATTGATTTCCCGTCGCAAGATCCTTTCACGTGGCACATTGAGATGGGCAACGATCTGTGTGGCCAGCGAGATAAATTGCATTTGCCGGAAACTTACGCTATCCGTAGACACGAGCGCCTGCTCCAAAACTCCGCCCAAAAATTTACCACTCAAAATGGTTGCACGTGTTTGCCCAGTGACGACTTGATAATGCTCCCGCTCCACCTTGGCATACATGTACGTATAGTAGGCCACCTCGGCGGCCATGCAGAAACCAAAGAAGATCTGAGCAATCTGAAAATTCAGCAAGCTGCGCGCCCAATGCAACATGGCAAACAATGTGACACCCGCTAATGAGAAGAGCACAACAATTGGTTTGTATCTTTGCAGATCGGTGATGAGAAAGACAATCAACAGCTGTGCCAACGCTGAAAACGAATGCCAAACGGATACACCTTCTGACAGTATACCTTCTCGGTGGTAAACTTACGCCAATATCCAGCTAGGTCACAAATGGTTCCGATGGACGTAGCTTGCGAAAGAAGCCGTATAGGGCGTATAAATACTGAATACACAAAACAGCAGCAGAGTTCCGCAACACTTTTATATATTTTTAAATTGGCGCTCAAAGCCAGTTTTACCACTCTCAGAGTTGAGTTAAGAGTTGAGCTCGCAGCAAAGTCGAAATGTAATATGAATATAATTCTTAAAAACCAAAAACTGTTGCAGAACTCTGTCCGACTGCAACGTTTCCACTTATTTTATTCACAATTCCACAATGTTTTATTAATTTTGTATAACATTTTTTTTTACAGAATTAAATAAGCAAGACTGGAGGAGCGTGAGGTTATTTCAGCGAAATTCAAGAGGATGATGCCCAACAGGAAGAGTCTAGTGTCAAACGTCGAGATTGAGCAGGACAAGGTTATCAAGTCTGTGGATCTAAAAAGTCGCAAAATAAAGTAGCCGACGTTGCTGGCAAAGAGCGGCTATTGACAAGGGGCACCTGAAAACAGTAAGAACTTAGACATCTTGTTACTCATTGCATTACCTTAGTATAATTCGCAGAGCAAGAACTTTGACGTGCCACTCGTATGCTGCGTGTGCTCGGGAGGTGCACTTAGGCGTTGCTTCCCAGGCGAAGGTATTTTTGTAAAATTCACTTGCGTTTTTATGCTATAACTTGGCCATTTTTGCAAGGACATCGGCAGGACACCTAATTCTGAGATCGTTAGAAAGAGGTTGATCGATTTCAATTTAAAATTTTTCAGAATTCGAAAAAAAATTTAGCTCAAAATTACCCAAGGGGGTAGGTCAGAAAAATTGATGAAATTCGAAAAAACTGTCGTATTTTGGCTGTTTCAAGGACTATGCGAATGTCCTTTGGAACACAGATAGTCCTTGGCCTACTGATTCGAAAACAGCAACAACAAGGACGAAAGTCCTTCCAACAGCGAAGATATAAGAATTTTTTTTTAAAACAGAAAACGCTTATAAATCGGGCAGGTCCTTTCGGATCGAGGTGAGTCCATTCGACATTAGAGAATTGCCCATATTTCTGTTGCAAAACCATTAAGCATTTAGACATTTAAGAAAGCCTTAGATGAAACATTTATGAGTTTTCGATTTTTGACAAACTAAATTTTACTTTCTTATTCTTTACTATTTTCTTTATTATCTATACATTGGAATTGACGGATAAAGGTTTTTAACTTAAAGGTTGAATTCAACAGGTAAATATGGCTTGATGGCATAAAATGCCAGCAAGATGCTGCCATATGCAAAGGGCATATTAAAATGTTAATCTTTGAAAGCACGGAGGAGTAACTTAAAATACCTTAAGGATTGCAAATGCTTGGAGTGGCATGACGACCATTGACTGCAATGCTTACATAAACGAATTGAGTTGAATTAACAAAGTTGATGCAAGGTTGGTCAAAACTGCAGCCTAAGCGAATGCTGTTAGTGCAGTATTATGCTGCGTATACGCAATATTTTGAAACTTCTTTTGTTAATGAAACGTGAAATAAACGTGAGCTGATGCGGGCTTTAATGTATCCTGTCATAAGACAATCCTAATGGATTGTTCAAATATGACAATTAAGTGAAGTTAAGTTTATCAAGCTCACCGAATATTATACAGCCTCTATCAGAAGTGGAATAAGCAAAGTGAGCAACCTCAACTTAGTTACAACCAACTGAGTTGCGAAATAAATAAAACCATAAACGTTCTTCCTTTTCATATAGACAAATGTTATCAATGGATTTTCTAGTGTCTATGGCAAGGGCTTCGCAGTGCGGCTTGACTTAAGTCGTGAGAGCTGCCACGCTTTTAGCAATTTGCGCCTTATGCATGTAGATACTACTATGTATATAATTCTCTTTGTTTCGTTCATAATTAAATTGGAATACTTTGTGCTCGTCACTTAGTGCTTGAATAGGCTGCCTTGAATGATTCGTAGTATGCCATTTGTACAATTGCTTAACATGCATCACACGCCTTTGTTCCTCACAAAAAGCCTCTAAAATGTTTTTGGATTTGTGCAATATCCTGTGCCTTTATTGTTAAATGCATTTAATTGAATAATTTCATACCTAGATTGTGGTGTGAATTTTGTGTTTTGTTAATGCTGCTCAAATTCGTACCAGTCCAAATGCGAGCTACTTTGCATCTATTTTGTTATCCTTGAAAAAAAGTTATTTTTTACTGTTACTATTCTAGAAAATAATAAAACACTGAAAACGATAATCCAATTATACTTGATAACTAAGCCAAACAGTTTTATTGTTAAGAATCAGTTAAGGTTAAGTATCATAGAATCCCTTGTGGCTTTGTTATGTTGTTCTTCGGTGCTGGTGCTTCTTGAATCGCTCAACGCAATTGAATTCTCTTCCAAAAGCGAAAGAAACGCAAGAGAAAACACAAACATCGGAACAAAGAGCAGGCGGAGAGTGTGCCGGCAACGGAGGGTAAAAACTACGATTATAATGCCTCTCAAGTGGGTAACAGCAAATCAGACAACCACAGAGCATTCATTATCCGACTCCAGGCGCGTTGTGTGAACACCCTTGGCTGTCTTCTAACTTCAATTTTCCTTATTTCTGTTATGATCTTCCAAGACAATAACAGGAGCAAGGAAAACAAAAGGAAAAAGTAGCCAAGCGTGTTCGCAAAGAGCGCCTAGAGTCAGAGGGCGAATGCTCTGTGGTTTAATGATTTTTGTCAACCACTTAAAAGGCATTGGAATCCTAGTTTGTCCCCACCGATGGCGAAACAATCGCCGCCTGCTCTTTGTAGCGATAATTGTGTTTTTTCTTATGTTACTTTCGCTTGACTTAGTCACGCTCCTCGGAGTCCTGATCAGCATTATTTAAGATCAGCCCCCAATTGTTGCCTACTTCAAACTGATTGTTTTATGATTGGTGTGGCAACTGAGGTGGCGGTACCATCTGTACATCGCTACTTGAGCTGCTGCCAACATCTATGATGGGGTCCAAGCGTTTTGGCTTCTTTTTGACATAGAGCGCATGGTACAGATCCACAAAGTAGCAGCGCAGTCTCGAATCTTTCGCTTTCTTATTAATGTTTGACCAGATGCGATCCTGCAATTTCGTTTGATTCAGTTCACTTTTCGTCTCGCACGTGAAGGGAGGATTTGCAATTAATAGCTGGATCAGACCATATCTTGCCGAAGGATCTGGATCTGTTTCCAGAATCGTTAGTAAATATTCGAAATCCTCGATGCAACCATCGACTTTCAAACAATCCACCAGACACTCCATGGCCGCCAAGCGCAAATCAATATAAGCTTTACAATCCGCATACTCGCGGAAAACCTCCAACGTCGTCGGCAAGTGCTTAAGCCTTTGCACTCTTCGTATGACCCTCAGGGCGGTGGCTGGCACCAAACGCTTGTATGAGGAAAAATCTTGCTCGTCGTCCATCATAATAACCGCTGTCTCAATGACCGATTTGGCTTCCGGTGCTATGATGATGTCTGCAGCTATAGTTTGGAGATTGGGTGACAGCGTTTCTCCCACTGCATGCAGCAATTTTGATCTGTAGTATGAGTCGATGTAGTTATATTGCATGTTGTCATCAAACAGGAGAAGATCATGTATAAATTGAGTAATTTCCTCCGGACAGTTTCCTTGAGAGTTGCGTAATCCAGCCATCGCCATTGGCAAAGCCTTTTGCACATAGTACAAGTGAAAGTCCGAAAAGTCGTTTGGCTTGATGCCGCTCACCGTGCGTGAGCCATTTAATTTCAAATATATATCCATTAATGGGAAGGACTCACTCCACGAGTCCAGCATTTGATTGGCCACCTTGGCAAGGCAATGCGCCGCCTCGCAGCGCACCCTATAGTAGCAAAAAGCATTCTCAATTGTTGCTTCCAAAGCATTGCGTGTGGCAAACGTAGGATACATTTCCAAGGCTTGAAGTGCCTGTAGCTGAGCGACAATATCGCGTTCATATCGCAACATATATTGCCATTGAAAACCCGCTTGTTGAATGCCCAGATCTCGCAACAATATCATCTCCGGATCGATGCGTATCCACAGCACAGGTGAGTCGCTAAAAAAAAGTGGAATAACTAAAGTTAAGTTATTACACTCGATACCAAAGGTAGAAAATATACTATTGGCTTGGTCCAATGTCCGTCTGTCCGTCCGTTTGAACGAAATTTTTTGTGTTTTTAAAAAATGTTTACGAATACTTACTCCATGGCAGATAGATCTATTTCGACCTCGTCACCCGTCCATAGTGGAATCTTTTTCTTCTTGTTGCGCCTGCTCGTCGAATGACAGGTGATAACTGGCCGGGCGAGCGTATCCTCAATCTGAATCGTATGCAGAAAAGTGCCATCCAATTCCTGTAATTGCACCAGCAATGGACCATTATATTTCCTAATGCCAAGTCCATTGACATTATTCTGTCGTATCTCCAGTTCGATGGCATTGCGTTCGGCATTGAACAGCGATCGAACCGATAACTTTACATGACCGCCTGTGCGCACCCATTGATCCATAAAGAGTGACAAATCGATGCCGCTAACCGTATATATTGTCTTGACCAAGTCGTCCGTAGAGATGAGTAACTGGGCCTGCATTTTTGCCATCAATAAATGCTTGTCGAAAACGCGAAAGAGCCGCTTTTCGCCAATGCGATGCTCCAGCATACGTATAACCAAATGAGCCTTACGACGCAGTGCCTCCATATATTTCGGTGACACTGTCTGTGGACTCTCTATGGAAAAATGATGAGTGTGAGCAGTGTTCGATGCCTCAGTCTGACTCCAATCGAGTATAATTCCACCATAATTTTGCTCGTATTCAACGACATGCGATAGTTCCTTCTGGATCCAGTCACGGTAAGCATTGTTCCCAAAACATTGGCGCATTTGCAGGCCACATAAATATGCGGCGATGCCTTTTGCCAGCCATGTGTCCGACCAGCGACGCGGACTGATGAAGCAGCCAAAATATTGCTCGGCAACGGCGCGTGACATCAGGGGACGTGAGATATAATTTTGATCGATAACGTATTTGGCATAAAGTAGGCCAACTGAAGCTATTGTCATGGACGCATACGCACTGATATCCGTGTTTAGTTCGTCAACAAAAACCTGCTTGTAGCAGGTAAAGGGATATCGTATGGCGAGCGTTCCCTCATAGAACTCGAATGCGCCGCGAAAGAATTGAACGGCATTCAGACTCGATGGCATTAAATCAGGTAGAATATAATGGATTATCTTATGATTAGTTTTCGTTTCCTGGGCCGTTATAAATGGACCCACAGCGACTGCAATGTTGGGTGCACTCACAGGCGTCTCGATGGAATAAATGTAGGTTTTCTGCAACGATTTTCTGCACTTTTGTATCATAACCAATTCACCACACGAAACAACTTTTAAGTGTTGCGCCACGGTGAATTCCAACTGCCATGTGCACGGATCCGCATAGCTATCGAGACACGGCATCCATAAACGTGTTGAATTCTCATAGCAATTCGTGTACATGTGAGCAGTTTTTTCTGATTGCAATACGAAATGCATACCAGTTGTCGGGTTGACAAGCTTGAAATCGACTCGCAGGCTCAGATGTCCACCCTTTTCTATCTCGGATTTGTAGCGCAGTGGCACCATAATACACAGCTCACCAAAGTTGCGATCGGTGTCGCAGTTTTGGGCTGCCATCAAATGTTGTTTGGCACAGGCAATCAATGAGCGATTTTCGCTTTCGCTAACATTGTTGGACCCATCAGAGTAAGCAAAGTACGGTCGACAAACATTGTAATAATTGATAAAACGCACTTGTTTTATGTCTATTTGTCGGGCATTGAGTCGAATAAAACGAAAAAAACTCTTGTCATTGGGTACTATATCTAGCACCACTGAGCCCTACAAAAGCAAAAGGAAAAAATAGATGGCTGACTTTGCATGCTACGCTTTACATATTTTGTAGGCTAATAACTTACCTCAATGGTTTTTGTCGGCAAATCAATGTTAGTAATTTGCACAACCTGATGCGCCAATTTGAATGGTCGTTCGAACGGTGCATTTGTCGACTCGGCCATCGCTGTTTGCTTTTTATAAATGAATTTTTTCAGAATGTCACATTTAATAAAATAAGCCTGCGTTCTGCTCGACAGCTACTGCTACACACAAACTCTTGGTGAAAAACTAGCAAGTCATGTAGAATGTAGCAATCGATAGACCGATATGTTTTATTAAGTTGCAGCGTTGCTCTTTGATGCCTACTAGATCTTTATGAAGTTTCAAGTTTCTTATTTATTTTCAATGAAAATTTATTTGTCTCTGTCATTAAATGCGTTAATTAAACCAGGAAGTTTGCACCACGATACGATACTGAATCAGAAAAGTTATACTCACTTATCGGAAGGCTATGCTAAATTTTTTTTATTCAACCATTGCAGCTGATTATTGTTAGCGCGTATAGGAAGCTTTTGATCGCTATTTTATTTGTTTCAAAAAAATATTTAATAAAGGTTAAGCAGATAAATTTCCCTGTTTCAAAGTAAAAATTCAATTAATTTCAATTCTTGAATAAAAACGGTGCTCGCTGTTAATAACAGCAAGACGACCTGTTAAGTTTCTGGCTGTTTAACATATGTTAACGATATATTCGCCGTGTTTTTGTTAAGTTCGGAAGTTTCCGGCAATTTCTTGGCACTTACTTTCTTCAGTAAACGCAGCAGAAAAGAAAAAAGTGGAGCCAAGAAAGGAAAATAGCAGACATAGAAAATATACTGTCCCTTTATCGTTAAACCAAAACCCGTTTCTAAATAAAAATAACAACAACTATTTATATGTACATATGTATGTAAGTGCTTATTTACTTTTTGGAGAAATGAACCCGTTATCCGTTAAAACAACAACAATCGTATTAATGCCAAAGACGAAACCAAAACAATCATCCACCGGATCCTCGGATGATGAAGACGAACACAGCAACACAAACATCACATACGCAACGTGTGACATCCACACGCTGCCGCTAACTGCCGAAAGTAACTGTAATCCACCAAGAACTGCCGCACACACGGAGCAGGTGCAAGTGCACCCAATAATGTTGCAACTGCCTCGACGCCGCCATGGTAATTTCATTGATTTCCCGTCGCAAGATCCTTTCACGTGGCACATTGAGATGGGCAACGATCTGTGTGGCCAGCGAGATAAATTGCATTTGCCGGAAACTTACGCTATCCGTAGACACGAGCGCCTGCTCCAAAACTCCGCCCAGAAATTTACCACTCAAAATGGTTGCACGTGTTTTCCCAGTGACGACTTGATAATGCTCCCGCTCCACCTTGGCATACATGTACGTATAGTAGGCCACCTCGGCGGCCATGCAGAAACCAAAGAAGATCTGAGCAATCTGAAAATTCAGCAAGCTGCGCGCCCAATGCAACATGGCAAACAATGTGACACCCGCTAATGAGAAGAGCACAACAATTGGTTTGTATCTTTGCAGATCGGTGATGAGAAAGACAATCAACAGCTGTGCCAACGCTGAAAACGAATGCCAAACGGATACACCTTCTGACAGTATACCTTCTCGGTGGTAAACTTACGCCAATATCCAGCTAGGTCACAAATGGTTCCGATGGACGTAGCTTGCGAAAGAAGCCGTAGAGGGCGTATAAATACTGAATACACAAAACAGCAGCAGAGTTCCGCAACACTTTTATATATTTTTAAATTGGCGCTCACAGCCAGTTTTACCACTCTCAGAGTTGAGTTAAGAGTTGAGCTCGCAGCAAAGTCGAGCTGAATGTAATATGAATATAAATCTTAAAAACCAAAAACTGTTGCAGAACTCTGTCCGACTGCAACGTTTCCACTTATTTTATTCACAATTCCACAATGTTTTATTAATTTTGTATAACATTTTTTTTTTACAGAATTAAATAAGCAAGACTGGAGGAGCGTGAAGTTATTTCAGCGAAATTCAAGAGGATGATGCCCAACAGGAAGAGTCTAGTGTCAAACGTCGAGCTTGAGCAGGACAAGGTTATCAAGTCTGTGGATCTAAAAAGTCGCAAAAGAAAGTAGCCGACGTTGCTGGCAAAGAGCGGCTATTGACAAGGGGCACCTGAAAACAGTAAGAACTTAGACATCTTGTTACTCATTGCATTACCTTAGTATAATTCGCAGAGCAAGAACTTTGACGTGCCACTCGTATGCTGCGTGTGCTCGGGAGGTGCACTTAGGCGTTGCTTCCCAAACGTTAAGCTAGCGATTGTAGATGCAAACAACGCGGCGGTCACATTTATATAGTCAACAACCTGGAAGCCATTTAACAGAATCAACGGCTGCTGATGCACCATTGGAGTAGCGCATCCGTTAATACTTGCAACTTCACTGACCGTCAGTGCATCAATCAATAAAACTATCGTCTTCTCTGTGCACGTGCTGGGATACTTTGTGATCCTGGATCGAGCGGAATGCAAATGTTAAGCTTACCTAATTATGTTTACTCATAGATTGTATAAATTGAATAAATCCATAATACTTGAATGTCGAGTTATATGCTTGCAATTCCAACGCATCGTGTACTTTATTAATCTGTTAGGATTTGGCGGCATAGCGTCATATCTCCGCGCGACATATCTCCGCCGAACTAAGAACGACATAGCTCCGCTCGGAAATATGACGTTTTCAAACGACATAGCTCCGCGCGGAGATTTGTCGTTTCACAGCGACATATCTCCGCGCGGAGATATGTCGTTCTTAGTTCGGCGGAGATATGTCGTTTTAAAAGCGACATACCTCCGCGCGGAGCTATGTCGTTTTGAAGCGACATATCTCCGCCGAACTAAGAACGACTTATCTCCGCGCGGAAATATGACTTTTCAAACGACATAGCTCCGCGCGGAGGTATGTCGCCTTTAAAACGACATATCTCCGCCGAACTAAGAACGACTTATCTCCGCGCGGGGATATGTCGTTTCACAGCGACATATCTCCGCGCGGAGCTATGTCGTTTGAAAACGTCATATTACCGCGCGGAGCTATGTCGTTCTTAGTTCGGCGGAAATATGTCGTTTTAATAGCGACATAGCTCCGCGCGGAGATATGACGTTTAGAAAACGACATAGCTCCGCCAGAAAAAAACGACATATCTCCGCCAGCAAAATGTACTGGGCGGAGATATGTCGCGCGGAGATATGACGCTATGCCGATTTGGCCGGGTTGAAGGTGTTTTTGTAAAATTCACTTGCGTTTTTATGCTATAACTTGGCCATTTTTGCAAGGACATCGGCAGGACACCTAATTCTGAGATCGTTAGAAAGAGGTTGATCGATTTCAATTTAAAGTTTTTCAGAATTCGAAAAAAAATTTAGCTCAAAATTGCCTAAGGGGGTAGGTCAGAAAAATTGATGAAATTCGAAAAAACTGTCGTATTTCGGCTGTTTCAAGGACTATGCGAATGTCCTTTGGAACACAGATAGTCCTTGGCCTACTGATTCGAAAACAGCAACAACAAGGACGAAAGTCCTTCAAACAGCGAAGATATAAGGACTTTTTTTAAAACAGAAAAACGCTTATAAATCGGGTAGGTCCTTTCGGATCGAGGTGAGTCCTGTGTCAAAAGTTGCGTACCGAGAAGGGCTACAAACTGGCCAAAGGACATCCAAATAGTCCTTGTAGTTTCCGAGAAAACAAGGATTTTGTGATTTCGGCCCATTTCCATTGGGCCTGGGGCTCAATTTTTTAAGTGCTAGGGATCTTAGATAACCCCATATTCTTTAAATGCCGTTTGATAGAGTTGGTCCTTGTGATTCGAACACACAATGTCCTTTGAAAATCTGGATGGATTTGGCCGAGTAAGAGCGGTTTTTATAATCAAGATTTATGTGGCCGTTTGCCTAAAAGTATGCATTATTTTTTTTTAAGCTGATAAAAACTTTCCAACAATTTTTGTGATATCCTAAACACCACCCAAAATTCCCAAAGTAGTATAACAACGAGTGTTTGTTTATTCTAAAACGTTTTTTATTATTTACTTTTTCTCTGCTCTTTGCCTTTTAATTTTAATTTTACTGTTCCCATAATTTTTAACAACTTAAATTAAACTTAAGAGTACTAGTGCCAGTTTATTTATATATTTTATTTACAAGCAAGCCTGTAAAAATATCTGTCCCTTGTCGCTATCGAATCGTCTTGACGCTGGACTCAACTCCATTCAGAGCCACTGCAAACCTTTTCTCACTGCGAAAGCTCTAAACAATCATCTATTGCTGGGGCGGCAGCACATCTTTCAGCTTGGACTCCTAGTACCTACAAAAAATAAAATAAGAAACCAAAAATTAGGCAATGTAGAATATAAATTGATTGAGAAAACATTGTATGTACTTAATATGGTTCTTAAAAAATCATTTACAACATTAACGAATGTATGAAAAAAAAAAAAAACTATCAACATTCATTGCGCTTAATTTTCAATTCTCAATAGTACAAATAGTGAAAAAATATGTCTAAAAGTGCAAGAGCAATTGTTTGAAGTCGAGTGTCTTGATGTAGATTAAAGTGAGCTGATACCCAAAATAAAATAGGGAACGAGCAGTTCGCCAAGAAGTAACCTCTTTTATATTACAACGAATTTTAGTAACTAAATTAATTAAAAATTGTCTGCACCTCTGTGTGGTGTGAGAGCTTGAGTTTTGTTCTTCGTGTGTGTATGGCAGGCAGGCAGGGAAGGAGGGAGGGAGGGAGGACGGTGTGTGTGTGTGAGCAAAAATGAGCAAGTTGCAAAAGAGGAACTAACCTTGTTAGCAACTTGGTACAGCCAACCGCACGCACTACCGAATTGGGCTTGGAGTAAAAAAGAGAGGGGCGACAAGCCGGCAAGTTGGCAAGTTAGCAAGTTGGTGGGCGGTTTAGTTAGCGTGGTTCGGCGGTTCGGCGGTTCGCTTGTTGTTGTTGGCAGCAGCAGCAGCATTCCATAAGAATGGGCGATTCCTGCAGCCTTATTTCGCATATTATTATACATATTTTATTTCACTTTTTCTTGCAGTTTTTTGCGCATTTGCTTGGTAGTTGTTGTTGAGCTTTCGGGCTGTTACGTCTTCTCCAACCATCTACATCTCTTCTTCTTCTGCACTCATATGTGCTTGTAAAGTTTTTACTTCGTTAGCATAATGAGAAACCGCGTGTTCATATCCGCACGCCTACACACACACACACACACACACACACACAAACATAACAGAGGCACATCAAGGATACGCGTATACACATAAGCAAAGGCAAGCTGATTGTGCCTCTTGCGTAAGTATTTTGCGCCGTTGTGCCTGCGTGATGGTGTGTGTATTTGAGAGAAAAAAGGCGAATCGAAAGAGGCTGAGACTGAGGCGTGGGCGTAGGCGTGGGTGGCACACCAACACAGCAAATTCTATTTAAATTGTGTACAACATTATTAGAAAGTTTTCCATTGCGCGGACAAACAACAACAACAACAACAAATGCTGCCGCAGTGAAAGCCGAAAAAAAATAAGCACAAAGCACACAACCAGGCAGCCTGGCAGGGGTTTTGGGAGGGTTGAGGGTGGAAGATAGGGAAACGCGTGCAAAAGTTGCAAAGAACGCCAACATAAGCAGAAAGGGAATATGCTGAAAAAGTCGAGAAACAAAATTTTTAATTTGCCTCGCGGCAACACACACACGCACACAAACACACATATGTATGTATGTATGTACGTTAAACTGTCTTGACAACCCTTGAAGCCCCTGCTCCTATATCTCTTCTCTGCTCTCCGAAAGGGACGATGTCTTTCAAATTTTCTTGACGGCGCAAAGACCGCAACATTGTTTTGCATTTCTCCATCGCTCAATATTATTTAGTTGCGCCACCTGCGTTTGTTCATTTGTTCAGATAGCAAACAGTTCGATGCTTGACCGGTCAGTGTCCAGGCGAAGGCATCGGGTCGTATGAGTAATATCCCTGAATAGACATACTAAACTGACTTTTGACAAGTGATTGCTGCTCAAAAATATACATATGTCTATACCTCTATGCATATATATTAAGACACAAACACACCCACATTCTCACACACACACACGCACTTGGTATGCGAGGTGGGGCAAAAGTTTTCTTATTCTTTTTCTGCTCGAACTGTTTGAAGTGCTTGGCTACCCCGTCAAAGGACAAACGGTCGTGGAAACGGTGGGGCCAAGGACACCGCCAAAGAATTAAAACCGCAAATGTTGCTGTGCACATTATGCAAAATTAGTAGCAGTACCCACACACACACAGACATACATACATATGTGTACTTTTGGGTGTGTGTACGAGTGTGTGTGTGTGTGTGTGTGTGTGTGGGTGCTGCGGGTAAGCGCACACAAAAAGAATTTTTAACAAACTTTTCACATGCTTGTTTTGCTCTACCCAAAAAAAAAAAAGCCCCGAAAGCAGCTTACTTACTATTTATTATCACGAAGTCGAGGTCCCGAAGACTTGATGCAATGCAGACTAATCGAGTCTAGTGACAGCTTCAGATCACCACGTCTTGTAGGCTGGAGTTCTTTTTGTTGCTGAGATCAGTTTGATCAGTGGCAGGGAAAGGGCGAGTATAAGAGATAAATGATTGCAGTAGGGTATATGCTGTGCGGCTTGGTACTTGGTAGTGGTACAAAAAAAGTTGAACAGATAGAGAAGGAAAGAACTTGAGGCGTTGATGCTGTTGCCAGTGGCTCAGAATGAATGAAGGATGGATTGGGTGTACTTCTTAAGCATATTTCATTACATGTATGCCGAGCTAACAACGGCGATGATGATGATGATGATGATGATGATGGTTGACGACGACGACAACAACGCAGAAGATGTTGGCATTTGTGGGGCAAGAGAGTGAGAACCAAGTTCAGTTTCGGATGTCAAGAAAGATCGACAACAGCATTTAGCATGAACCAAAAACAGCCGCAACAGCGGCAGCATCTCCTTGGAAACATTAATCGCATTGTAAATATGCTGCCATTTCCCACTCGCAGCCAGCTAATTTAACCCTGAACCTTCTCAAGCCAGGCGAACGCACGCATCTATACACACACACTCACACACACACACACACACACACCTACACCTACACCCACAAGAACCAACAACAATCTTCTCCTTTCATCGAGCTCCTTTGGGAGAGTCGCGATTTTGCTCCTTTTGTCTAGAAAAATTGTTTTTTTGTGAACAAATTAAGAGCGCAAATGCTGTTCCCCACCCCATTCCACCCACCTCCTACACACACACACACACACACACACACCAACCGTAAATTTTTAAACAGAAATAGCTACCCTCACCATTCCCAGCGTCGTCTTGACTGTCTCTTGTTGCTTTCGTACTCATGATTATTTTGAAATTAATTTGAAAGCCCTTTTCTGTGGTAGCCACATTTTTGGAACAAAAATGTCTCAAACTTTTTCTTTCCAAGCTCAAGCTCAACTTCATTACTCATCTTTCTTCGCATTTCTTTGGCATTGTGTATCGTAGCCCAGACATATAAGTGATGGGTTCCCTCTTTGCTCCGACGGCAAACGGGGATGAGAGAGAAGAGTAGAGGGGACTGCCAAGTGGGAGTCTGTGTGAGTGTGTGTTATGCGTTCATTTAAATGTCTTTCCGGTTTATCTAACGAAGCTTTATCCTACTAAGAACTCTTGCGGTGGATATTTGCCTTCATACAAAATATTCTCTTTGCTAAAGAAAAAAAAAAAAAAAAAACATTTTGTATTGCTCGACAATATACTATGGATGAGCTGTGGATCGACAATTTGAATCCCATTCTAGCTGAAAAACAATTCTTCATAAGCTAAGGTTAGACAAATTGATCCTGGGTCATCTAAGCACTATCATCATATCTGGTATATCCGCACAAATATTTCCTCTTATTAAACTCCAATGAAATTTGGTCTGAGACCGATTGCTGTGATGCCCAGTTGGACCACGTAAGTTTCTAGCCTTTTGTGCTAAAGTTCAGCATGTCAAGTAGAAAGGAGAAAAGGTGTAAGATTTGTCTTAGCATGATCATCGCCATGCGTGTTAACCTTTAGCTTAGGGTCAAACATTTCAATGGTCAGCGAAAGCGGCTGATAAATAACTTTGTTAGAAAATAAGCAGAACCTTATTCAAAGTTTGTGCGTTTGCAGTTGAAAGGGCCTGGCTTTTATTTGCTTGGACCAACCAGGTAGTTTTCAAATAGACTCGATCATTGGCTGTCACGATGCAAAACGCAATGTTTGGTTTACCCAATGCGAGCTGAGAACTTTCTAAGCGCCCCCTCATGCGAGCATATGCAAATTCAGCCCTCGGTCGTCGGTAGCCTATCACAAAAACTAAATACACCCATACACACACATGCTACACCCATATGCAAACGTACGTGGGTGCGTGCGTGTGTGCGTGTGTGTGGGTGTGTTAGTGACAGGCTGGCACCAACCACAAACCCGTAGACTCGGTTTGCACTATTCGGAACCGACGACACCGACACGCATTTAGGTCAGGACACAACTCTATTGCGACTAAACATTTGCAATGCTCCGATTGGCTGTTGGCCAAAGCAGCTAAAACACACACACACACGACGAGCCGAACGGGCGGGCGCTGAAGGTGGCGGTGGCGTCGTGCCCGGCAAAAGCCAATCACACTATCGCAAATAATTTAAACAAATCTAGGACAACGTCGACGTCCGCCTGCCGCCCGCCGCCACTCTGCGCACCCAGCAACAGCAACAAGCGCAAAACATAAGCGGCAGAGGAGGACCTACATACACACACATACACATACATGCACACGCACAGCCGAACCAAAAACCCCAGCAAGCGAGCGAGCGAGCAAGCAAACGACCGCACGAAGACTAAACGCAGCCGATGTTCAAGGCTCCCTACGTGTGGCAGGGCCAGTGCCATAGTGTGCGGCTGTGAAAATGCCGACGGAAAAGTACGACCACACACACATGCACACGCCAGCACACACATTGACGCTAGCACACACATGGTTACCATTAGCAATAGCAATAGCAAAAACAACTATGTCCGTGTGTCGTCGGTGTGTGAATAGAGCGAATAGAACACAGAGAGATGGGAAGCTCGATGTGCGAGTGCAAGCGAGCTGGTAACGCGCAAGGACGATTTGCTAACCGAATGCCAAACCAAACGAAACTTTCATTTCTTCCGCCTTGCCACCCGCCTTGCCACCTAACCCCCACTCTGCTGATGACGCTCCGCTTTTGATTAGAGGTGGCCTTGTTCCTACTACCTCTAAAAAGCAAGGCGCAAAACTTAGCAAAGCCGACGAGGGCCGAGCGCTGTGACGAGAATGCGCTGCCCAGGCGAGTCGCAGGCGAGTCACAGGCAACCGAATGTGGATGCAACCATTTGAAGGGCTTCTAAGTCCGCATTGGCAACGGCGATTGGTGCACGACCAACTCGTGAATTTCGGTAGGTGGGTGCAACCAGACGCAGAATGGGGGGCTCTCTATGGCTCTCGTGTGGGCTGCTGCAAACTAATTCGACAAAACTTGCATCGCTTGCACACACACACGCACACACATGCTTAAGCAAGGCAACGAATGGAATAGAGAGTCAAATGTGGTTGGTTGTTGGACAGTTTACACAAAATGTGCAGCATAGTTATGTAACTGCGCTAACCCAACACAGTTTTCATTTGATCTAAGAGAAACTTGTCTTTTTTCCCCTATTTGAAATTAATCTATAAGGGGCCTTGTCAATATAATTAGCTATCTAAGCAGTTTGTCCTTGGAGGCCGTTATTTTATAAGCAAATAAAATAATAAGTCAATTCTAACTTGAAAAACTAGTTCCAATTTAATTTCTGATATCTACATACAGCTTTACAGCTTTTTGGTCTTTTACCTTACATCCATCCACAGAATTACTGGCAACGCATTACTTTTTGAATATCTTTCCTCTTAAACAGTTATAAAAGAAGTTATTGAAACACAATTTTCACATATTTATAGTCTGAACCCATTGAAAGTGGTAAAATTATGATGTTGTTGCAGGCAGAAGGATCAGCCGAATCAATTATACCATATCTTTTTCAAAAAATTAACTCTTCATGTTTTCGATTTATATCTAACGAATTTAAGATATGGGTTTGTCTTAAGAACCTTTGACTTTTTACTGACCATCTTTAATGATGGATAAATTATATTTTATTTATGGTATCTGGTTTTTCTCGAATAGAGCCAATGTTGAAAACTTTTACACCAAGAGCAAAGCTAATAGTATCTTCTAGTCTAGGGCAGGGCACTCGCTTCCATGTCCACTTTGAACATATTTCGGATGATCTGTAAGTTAATGGCTTTCTGGGTTCTACTTAGCTTTGATCGTCACAGGGATTCGTCGTTCGGTTCAAGGTTGCAAGTCTCAGGCTGAGCTGAAAAATTGGAAATGCGGCCCTTTGTTTTTTATGTTTGATTAGTTGGGTTCCTTGTTGCTTATTTATAAGCCATCCATCTATGGATGATGACGCATTAAACCGAATATCGCCCGGCAATATACAGTTTGTGCCACAACAGATGGAACACTTGAGCCCACACACACACACACACACACGCACGGGACAACTGGCTCGTAAAGCTAATGCTTGTGCCAGGGGCAGGGCTATAAGGCAAAGGCCAGGACCCGAGTTTGGATCTGGGCCTGGGCCAACGCTTGTTGTTTGGTAATATGCGTAAAATGTATTTATGATAATGCAAAAAAGAATTACGTTAATGTTAATGCAAAACTGTTACGACAACAAGAACAATACGAGAAAATGATGACGGCGTAGAAAATGGCAAAAATTGCAAAAATGGCGGGGCAACAACGTGCTTCTTGCCCCTTGCCCCTTGCCCCCCATACCTCAGCCTCCATCTCTACCTCTACCTCAGCCATCGTCCCATTCATTCACTTTCTGTTATCATAAAAGCTGATAAATTTACCCGAAAGACAAACTCGTAAAGGCAAAATGTTTCATTCTATTAAAAATTTTTATTGCAAATTTGTAATTTACAATTTGCATTTCGTGTGTTGGCTTTTTATGTGGCCTACACTCGTGCACCCCACCCCAACGCCCTACACACACCCATTCTCACCACATCCCGTTGCCATTCTTGTACTCATACGCGCCGTGTAACAGACCCGGGTTATTTGACTTGCGACTGTTGCTGTCGTCGGCGTCCTCGGCGTAGTCGTCGTCGGTGTTGCTGCTTTTGTTTTGCCCGACGATTTTATAACCGTTATTCATAATAAAAAATGTTATAGAACATAATTTTGCAAACATAAAAATGCAACAAGATATGAAAGGGCATTTGGTGCGGGCAGGAAGGGGATGATGAGAGGCACTCTCAGAACAAAATGACACATGGGGCAATGTCTTTCTAATAAGAAAGGATGCTGCTGTCCGTCCGGTATATATTGGGCGGCGCCCATACGTCCTTGGCCAATACCAAATTCACCTGACGCTGCCGTTGCCGATGCTTATATCGATGGTGCTGCCATTGCCAAATTTTAATAACATGTCATAAAATATTTGTTTGCCTATATGGCCATAAAAAAAAGACATTTCACACACATACAAACACACTCATATGTACTGCCGAATATCGGACAAAAGACATCCTACCATCTATCGCCAATTGCATGGACACTGACTTTGGTGGTCATATAATATGCGCCCCAAGTTGCATGAAAATAATAAATATATTGATGCGCATCTCAGACGTTTTTTTGTTTCTTTTTTTTTTTTGTAATCAGGCATCAGTTGTTCATGCATTCTTTTACGATTGTCCATTTATGGGGTTTGCTTTTTGGCCAGCTTCAATACATCAAAACTTTAATTGCGGCAGAGCAGCAGCAGACGGCCTTTTGGGAGCCATACTTTAAACAACCCACAGAGTTGCCATACAAAGCATCAATCTATTCAGACACAATACAAATTCTCAGACTGCACAACAAACTGAAGTTCAAGATTTGCGTTTCATGATAAGCCACAAAAAATTCGGTAGAATAAAAAATAGCCAAGGGAAAACTTTAAAACGACCATCAGCTTATTTTATTTGGGTTCTTCCCTATTTGTGAAGAATACAACTCCAAGAGAGTGAAGACATTTATAGCAGGCCACCCAAACGGCAAACCTTAGCGATATGTGACACGGTCATTTTACTTTTAAGAAAAAAGTTATGCTCAAAAAGAACTGTTGTTAAAGACGACGTAGTAAGTATGAGAATAAGATGGAGTAAACGTACTGGACCAAGATGTTATATTAATAAAGAAACTCTTTTAGCTTCTCACACATCATAAATTGTCTATGCGATCCTCACAGTTAGCTTCACATAACTTTTAAATGTATGAAATAAATAAAGAAATAATAAGAAATATATAATATCAAATCAAATAAATTAATGGGGTGCTAAGAGTGCTAGACCTTTGTCTCTATGGATTGCTCATATAAGAACTGATAATTAACAATTTTTTCGTCTTGGGTTGTGGGAGTTGGCAGGGTTCTGGTATTGTTAAGTTTAAGGCAAGCGTATGGAATCCATAAAGTATATATATTATTGATCAGCATCGCTATCTGAGTCTGTCTATCTATTGCTGCCGACAATCCTGCCGAGCTTGGTAAAACAATTAATATATTTGCCACTTATGGAAAGCAAAGCAAGAATTCATCTCCCTTTCAACTATTGTTCTCTGTACTTGAATGCAACTTATTGGTTTTCTGAATGTGTTCAAAACAAAGTCAAATGCTTAAGAAGAAAGAGCTCGACTCGAGAATTTATATGGCAAATCCAGCGAATGCTGTTGGAATAAACAGTAAATCTAATCTTATCTACATTCCGACAAACAAATTTAAGATTGATCTTTAAATATTAAACTCTTACTTATCAAAGTTGTCAATGTCAATGTCTTAAGCAGAACGGGTCGATTTCGAACCTATTTTATTATTCCCAGGAATAAGTTATTTATTATATTGGGATCGATTGCTTCTGATTTGAATGGCAAAAGGGCATTACGCACAACCACCCACACACACACACACACATGCTATGTGAACGTGAGTTTTGGAAATTGCGCAGTGCAAAATTGGAATTAAATTCGTTTAAAGGATGAAAATAAAGATGGCAAAACTGAAGCTGAGAGATCCCAAAAAAAAATATATCGATCTTGGCAAAACGTCACAAACAGACACACATACACTCATATAAATGTACGCATTTTGTATTTTGTACAATTTGATTGCTTTTCACTTCAAAAATAGGCCATCAAATCACCATAATGTAAAGAGCGAGAGTCTAACACACATTACGTTTAATATAATATTCATATTTATTTGTATGAAAAACTAGAGGCCATTTAAGGTACAATTGCGAATTGCGAGGCAAGACGCGCGCTTATCGCGCATACGCAATATGGGCACCCACTCCCCCCACCCGTCGTCGTTGTGATGTCGTCAATGGGCCGGCGGGTCCCCATTTACCCACTTTGGGGCAACTAACCAAGCGCCAAAAGATACAGGCCTGGGCCTAGGCCTTGGCATGGAAAATCTTTAGCAATAAAATTCCTCTAAACACTCATAAAAATTGCACGAATATTAAAAATTGTGTTTGTTCAAAAATGGCAACAGCCGCGTAAGATTGTGTCCTGTGGGTGTTGGCGGGTGGTGGTGGTGTGTGTATATATGCGTGGGTGCCGGTCGTATGGTGGGTGGCAAGGAATTTCGCTCATATGCGCTTTAAAAAAAGCGGCCAACAAGCTCGTAGATGTCGCTGCTTGGGACTCGGTTGTCCCGTACCACCCATCATGCCGGGCGGGACTCATAAAAATGTATGGATATTTGAATAGAATTTGCAATAAAAAATGCCGTTAAAAGGCACAGTGCGTGTGCGTGTGTGGGTGCGGGTGAATGGCAATAACAACTTGTGCGTTATGAAAAACTAATTTCTCTAAACATATGCGCATCGAGGTTTAAGCCAGGCCGGCAAACTCGTGGGGTGTCGTCTGTCCTCGTCTTGTTTTATGACAGCGTGCACCCTCTAAGCGAAAAAAACGAAGAACACAGTATCTTTCTCCATCCTACGCCACCGTCTACCTCACGCCTCCGCCTCCGCCTCCTGCACATGTTAACAGCCTCGTGGATTGTGCTCATCGGGATCGGGATGGCTCTGGGATGCTCGACTCGACTCGACTCGAAATTGCAAATTTACGAGTATTTATATTGATGTCATTTTACTTTGATTTTAATGCGCGCCCGAAAATGCGTGCTGAGATTTTTAATATTTTTTTTTGTAGTTGTTGTTTTTATCATTCGCATTCGCTTTGTGTTTATGGCCAGCGTTATTATTGCAAAATTTTCCCACCATCGAATGCACTTTTCTTACAATGTGAACCCAAAATATTTCTATGAACGCTGAACGTTTCAGTCAAGGACACCTAACTGGCAGCCGCCTACCAAAACAAACGCCTTTGTTTCCGGCCACCATTTCGCCCGCCCTTCCATCTCTACGGCGGCTAACAGAAAAAATCGAAAATACTTGTGGAAAATAAAAGAACTAAAATGAATTCAATTATTAGCCACACGGTCGAGAAAAGTTGCAGGCAGGTTAGAAGTAGTAGCCCCCACAATAAACCTGACCACCCCCCCCCCAGCCTCCCACCCAAAACTCAATTCTTTTTGTTGTGCTTTCCTGCATAGTTTGCGCTTTGGGGGGGGCTGCCGGGGAATGGCCAACTGAGTGTGCCGGGTGCCAGCAGCTCCTTTCCACATTGTGAAGGGCTCTTGTAGCTGTGGCTGCAGTTGTTGTTGTTGTTGTAATGATTGTTGTTGCAACCACTTGACAGTCAAAGCGTTGAAAAATTACACACAAAAGCGTCAAGTGCTTCAAACGCAAATGTGTACAGCAATACAAAAAAGCAAATAAATTAAATAATTCATAGAAAAAAAACAAACAAAACAAAAAAATAATACACAAAAGCAAAAGCGATAGCAATTTCCCAACATTATCTGAATAGCTTTTATGTGAATAAGTATGTGCAAAAAAAAAGAGAGAAGTATTTATTGTTTGGCCGATCGATCCTTTAGTTGATTTCTAAAAAAGGATAGTGAATAATCAGCTTGGCGTCGCATTGTCGTTAATCGGCAACTTAAAATATATAAAAGGGGGCAACAAACAGGCAAAAATTTATGTGGAATTTGCAAAAAACACACAGTGGCACCGCCACACACACAGCGAGTAGAGGAGATGTGGAAAGGGTCAGACAGACAGACAGAGGCAAAACAATAGAAAGAACAGTTAACGTGAAACAAAACACGACAGAGCGGCTACCAAAAAAAACCTCCCAAATAAAAATCCCCAAAGCAAAAAATGCCAAAAGAAAAAAAGAACACGATGCAATGATGCACCCTCTCGTACCATTGCTGGTCTCCTGATGCATCGCTCCTTCTCTGACTGGGCCCATGCTCAGCCTATGGGTCAGTTGAGCGAGGAGTGCTCGAAGCACAGCCGGCCTGGTGTGAAGCCGGCGATTATGCGACGCGCTTGGCAACAAAGACACAACCAGCTGCAGCAGTGACACGAGGAGCAGGAGCAAGAGTAGAAGCAGCGACAGAACAGAAAAATAAAAAACACAAGTGCCACAACGACCCACATTCGACCCACAACAAAACAACGCCCGCAATCAGCGAGTGTTCATTGCAGTCAGTCAGGGCGGAGACGGGCGTAGGGGCGTGGGCCATTTTTAATGGCGGAAAATAAAAAATGTTTGCTGAAATTTGTGTGCGTGAAAAAAGGACAACTAGGATGCAAGACGGCCCGCCTGCCTGCCAGCCTCTCAGCCCCTGCTCTCTCAGCTCCCCGCCTTCAACAGCAGCCGCATCAACAACAGCATCAGCATAATGCAAGCCTACACAAACATTTTATTTGCATTAAGCGCAGCAGCAGCGCCAACAAAAATTGTACAAAAAACGTCCAAAACAAACCAAAACAACCAAAAAAAAAAAAAACAACAAAAAAAAAATGAAAATAAAAACAATCAAAAAAAGAGACATGCCCGCGCCGATAGCTAAAATACATGCACATGTATATGTTGTGCTGGGGCTCATGTACATGTCCAGCGCAGCTACTTATCCCGCGCGCAAACACACACACAGTTATACACGCACGCACAAATACACTCGTGCAAATGCAGCCAATAAAAATGCAGCTGCAAAAATTGCGTGCAACAGGAAAAGTAAAAAATAAAAACAAAAAAATGCAAAAATAAACAAAAAGCCGCCCAAAAAGTGCAGCGAAAAAAAAAACAACCGAACAAAAATTAAAAAATGAGTCGAAAAAATCAAACATTTCCCACATCAAACGGCCTGGGTGCGAGTGAAATAACATCAGATTGGTGTCCACGCGTCGACTGCGCTGCTGCGTCACAGTAGCAGCAGCAGCACCAGCAGCAGTGGCTACTGCAACGGGCAGTTACACATGGGAGGGTTGTCGATTGGCCGTGAACAAAAAAAAAAAAAAAAAAAAAACACACAAATAAAAATAAAACACAAAAAAAGCATAGAACAAAATATATAAAAATTGTCCAAAAAGAGCAAAAGCAGACAAAAAAAAAGAGCCTGAAATATAATAAAAGGTTGCTATTGCGCCTCCTAAATTCCGGCGTGTGCCAGAGCGAGACAGCGCGAGAGGAGAAAGAGAGAGAGAGCAAAAAGTGCACATGAGCTGTTGTTTTTGCAGCAGCAGCAGGCTGGGCTTTTTAGTTGTTTTGCCAGCAAATGCATTTGCCAGGTGCGCAACGTTTTGCCGTTTTGTTGGGCCTGCCCGCAACTAGTATTTAAAATTAAATAAGAGGCAATTAAAAACCTTGTCATAAGTTGTTGCTTCCCTAAAATAATCCAGTTGATCGATGATTTATGCCAACGAAGCGTATGATCAATGCGTACGCTAAAAATTAGGCAACAGAAACTGAGCAAAGCGTATGATTAATACGTACGCTAAAAAGTAGGCAACAGAAAAGGAGCATGAAAAGGTGAGAAAGCGCTAAGTTGGGGCCGAGTTGGACCCGCGCTGCGCACCTGTTATGCGGCCAATGCATTTGTCGATGCACTTCGCGGCTCGGCTGCTGACTTTTGGTCGGCAGCACGACGTGCGACAGAGAGCGGCAACACGTGTAGTGTGAGACGGCATGTGCAGCAAGCGCCTCCCGTGCATCGTGCATCGAATGCATTCTGTGCAGCCAGCATATGTGCTGCAGCCGATGGCGGTGCAATGACCACCACCCAACCGACCATACACACACACACACATACACACTCACGCACACACGATTGTAAAATAGACCAAACCAAAAATAAAATAAAAAGTCCATAAATAAATAAAATTAAGCTGAGAGCGTAAAAATTGGAGAGCGAAAAAAATCGAGAAAATGCAATGGCTGCGAAACGAAAAAAAAAAATGAAAGAATGGATTCTGCATTGATGCAGGCAGAATGAGAAAAAAAAAACGAGGAGGAGAAATGCCGACCGTTGCAGTTGCAGTTGCACTTTACATGCACACACACATACATACACATACATGCATACACGCACATATATTCACTCACACTCGCATAGGCTGCAGTTTGGCAATTTTGCAACCAACAAAAAAAATTGCGAAAGCAAAAAAAAAAGGAAACAAAACACACAAAAATTCCATGGGCAAAATAAAAATAAATAAATAGTACAAAAAAGAAAAAAACTTGGAAAATATATTTAAATTTGTTACTTTTGTTGTTGCTATTGTTGTTGTTGATGGCCACGCACTCTGTGTGTGTGTGTGTGTGTGTGTGAGTGTGTGAGTGCGTGTGTGTGAAAGAGCAGCGTAATGTGAGCTCAGCTCTCTCTCTCGTTCGGACGCACGGCGCAAAATAAAATGGAAAAACTCCGCCCTAAAAAGCGCTATTGCAAAAAAAGAATAAATAAATAAAAATCAAACTAATAAAACTAAAAAAAAACGAGCAGGCAAAAAAAAAAAAAAAGAAGAGGAGAGAAACGATGCCGTATGGATGGATCCACGATAGATCCAACCCACACACATGTGGGTGTGTGTGTGGGATGCGTGTATGTGTGAATACACTAATTTAAAATGCAGCATTTTTGAGGCGTAGAGGCAGCAAAAAGTTTCTGCCTGCAGTTTTGCATTGCAACCCTACCTACCCCCCCACCTCCTTGGAGCCCAATGCGATTACCATTTATGGGCAACAAAAATATTCGATTAAGCGGCCCCAAAAACAAACACAACCCAACCCACAACCCACTCATCAGCAGCAGCAGCGAACAAAATTAAAAACTGATTCAATAGAAGCATTTCTACTTCTCACCCAGCCAGCCTAGTGGCAAAAATGTTGTTGTTCTCTTCTTAATTATAGCAAGGTTTAAGGCTGCAATTGAAAGAAAGGCGAAAGGAAACTTGACAACAGTGCCAGGCACCAGAGACTTGACGAATCGAGAATCGAAGAGACTTGAACCAACTTGAGATTGCCAAAAACGCAAACTAAGGCCGCCAAAATGCGTCGATAACTTTTTTTATTTCGAAGAAGCTCTAAAAATGAGACATTTCATATTACTTTTATGGCAACAGCAACTGCTGTTGCCGATGATGATGCTGCTGCTTCTGATTCTGTAGAGGCCTGCGTCTTCAGTGGGTTAAAAACAATTCGGCAACTGGGTTGGCATGGCAAGTTTGAGGTTAGGTTACTGTTAACGGGTGCCCAGACTCATCTTTTTTTTGTGCTTTCTTTCTTTCTTGTATACACACACACACAGACATACAGCACACACATTTAACGGCACTCAACGCATACAAAATTTCAAAATCATCAAAAAGTAGAAAAATACGCGTTTCATGCACATTCGCGGCATTTATGAGCCCATCAACGTCGCTCATGGATGAAAGTAACGCGTTTTATGCGTCGTTTGGGTGGCTGCAAATGTATATTTTTATGTGGTTGCCGATGGTGGTGGCGGGGCGGGCGGGGTGGTAGGTGAAAGAAGACAGCAAGGAGATTGAGGAAGCTTCTCGACCACATGAGAACACACGCCACCAGCAGCCACCGTAAAAGGAATCGAGCAGCGGCAGAGAAAACCATCAAGTTCAAAGTTTGGGCAACGTTTATGAGCCGTGCTGCTGTTGCCAGTAAAAACGAAGAGCGCCCGCCCGGCCAGGCCAGGCCAGGCCCGCCCGGCCAGGCCAGGCCAGGCCCAGGATCCCAGCAGCCCAGCAGCCAGCAGTGTATAGCATATCAAACATATCACCTGGCCGCAGCAATTGCAATTGCTAGCAAGCGAATCGCATTGTTACCATTTGGTATTGGGCATCACGATTTTTTCGGGCATTTGGCATTGGGCATTGGAAATTTCGCATCTAGTATGTATATCCTCTTTGGACCCCCTTTGACGAGCCGTTCTCGTCAAACTACCAAGTGCTTTTACGCCCTATTAAAAATATACTTTTTATAAGCCATATAAAAAAGGCGACGACGTAGTATACGGAAAAACCGTCGAAACTGGCCCAAGTAAATCGCATAACCAAAATTTATTTGTAAATGTCTGCGCGCTTTCTCCAGAGAGAGAGAGAGAGAGAGAGGGAAAGAGAGAGAGACATTTTATGCGCACCTAAGTCATTTCGAACAATTTCGATTAAAAAACTCATCTAAACAATTTATGGCGGGGCGTAAAAATCAAATCAAATACACGCGCAACAGCAACAACAACCAACGAAAAAAATGAAAACAGTAAAACTGCAACATTCAGCATCCTGCGACCCCCCCACCCCCTTTTTTGTAGCCACCCTCACCACGCCTCGTCGCGGTAGCAATCTAACGAGCAACCCTCGCCTCGTAATGTTCTACCATTATTCACATTTTACAGTTTACAACTATGCGAAAAAACCATAAATTTAGAAATTAGATGGCGGCCCCGCCTCAAAGATTTTACTTTACTTTTGCATTACTTTACTGTTTTGCACTTAACAGAGTCGCATTTTTATTTGCCTCAACTGTACATTTGGCAAGATCATCAAAACAATTCCGACACGTTTTGTATTTTGTTAAAGTTAATAAAATGCCTCGGGGCATATCTTGATCTTAATAAGATATCAACACAAATCATTAATCCTCTCTTTTTTTTGTACTTTTGGAAAAAAAGTTGGCATTGACTGAAAAAAATCGGTAAACATTGTAAATAGTATTTTGGCAACGTGCTTACAGCTTTTTGTTACTAAGAAGTATTTCTTATTGTTAATGGTCAGCTGATAGAATCACCAAATATACAAATGTATCTGTCATCGCTTTTGAAGTTTTATGAATGTTGACAGACCCGCAAAGCTTCGAACTTATGAAGGCAGGCAGGCTGAAATATACATTACAAACTTCCTAAGCACTACGATTAAGGATTAAAGTAGAAATGAGGAAGCTGCTGCCTTTTAACAGCGACATTGACGAAGATAACGACCGAAAGGCAAAGGCAAAGGCTGAGGCGAAGAAAGTTAAACCGTGCGGGATATTAAAAAGTGCACGGGTAATGTTTCTTTTATGACTGAAAGTAGCACGCCGGCAACGATGGCAGGGCATCTCGCAAAACTTTGGGTAACAAGCAAGCCGCACTAACAGAGAGACTTAGACTACACAGATACAGATACAGATATACAGGCTGTGGCAGCGGCTTCAAATGTCAGCGACAGGCGCGCATGAGCTTTTGAGTTGACGGCCCAGCCCGGCCCGGCCCGGCCCTGTTGTGGGCTGTGGGTTCAGCGTCATTTCGTTTTTAATTTCCGTAATTCCGTCAGCAGAAAAATTTTTGCAATATAAAAAGTAAATATCGAAATTTATAGACCTGCAGATGTGCGTGGGGAGATGGGAGATGCGCCGGGGGGGGCGGGCGGTGGGTCGAAGAGTCGCTTGTGCGGCATTATAGGGTTGCCAAAACATTATAGATGGGGGCGGGTATGGGGAACGGAGCGGCGTTAGTGTGCGGCCGAAGCGACATTAAAAATGTTAAATAAAAACAAACAAACAAACGAACGAACGAACGACCAAGCGCAACCACACGCACTCACACAAAGATACACACAAAATTCACAGAGGCACATTCAATGTACTCTTCTTAGAGTAGAGTGGAGCTGCCCCAGCATCCGACTCAGAACAACAGTGCAACCCCCTTTGGCAACTTACACGATGAATTTAATGACAACACTAAAAAGTTTAAGCGTTATTATTTCTAGGGTAGCCGAACGAACCCCCGAAAAATCAGCTCACGGATAAGAGCTTAGACTCCACACTGCGAGTGGCAATATGGGAATGGGGTGAAGAACAAGTATACCGAAAAAAAATACGAGGCTGTAAAATGGCAAATTCATGACCTGCAACTGCGAGCTGCTTTTCCCTTCCACCCCCCCAACCACTCCAACTTCAGCTCTTGCCCCTTTGCAATGTGTGTATTCTAACGGCAACTAAAAATGAGCAGCGCGATTGTAACGATTTAGTTATTACCGTTATATTGCCGAAACAACGCGCGCGCGCTCACTCCGCCGTGCCCGAAACAAAGTCGAAACGCACATAACTCAATCTTCGACGGCAACCAAACCAAGTAAACCCGCCCTCCCCCCCCTTTTTATTGCTAATGGCAGCAGCAGTGGCAGCAGCCAGTAATGGCCGGGGCGGACGGAGAGCGGATGCTTCTGCTCCTGTTCCTGTTCCAGCTCCTGCTGCAGTTTATGCGCCGCTGTAAAACTTACTGTAGTTTACCGCCACTGCCTCCGTTAGTGTCGACGTCAACGTTGTCGCGCCCTTAGAGCTCAGAGGGAAGCGTCGCTCGCTCGCTCGCTCGTTTCTTTCTTTCTTTCTTTCGTTTTGCGTACGCTTACTTCTTTAAAACGAAACAATTTTTACAACTTTGTTGTTTGCCAGCGGCAGCCTCATGCCAATTTCTAGTTGCCCCCACCCACCCCACACCCATTCCATCCATTCGATCCAAGCCCAAGTCAGTAAAGTGAATGTAGTAATTTTTCAAAAATCTTTGTATTTAATGGACCATCAAGCAGCGCCGCTGCTGCTGTTGCCGCGCTGCACCCGCCTTCACCTTCACCTCTGCAAGCGAAACTTGACTTGGCTTTTTGGACCTTGGCTAGACGACTTCTGGGCCCATACCCATGCTCAGGCCTGACTGCGCTCATCGCTAATATTGCACTTTGGTTGTAAAAATGCGTTTTAATGCTTCAATAAAATAAAAAGTTTGCATTAAAACGCAAACGCTCGTTCCGCCGGGGATGTTAGAAGTTGTATAAGAGGTAGCAAGAGGGGCAGGCGGTATATCGTCGGAAGAAACAATTAGCGTAAAAAATACACATTGCATCAGCTTACAAATATTTTGAGAGCTCACTTTTACCCATCCTTTCCAACCCCCCACCACAACCGCTGTGTTAATGCACAAGGCTTGTTTTTCTGCTCTTCTTCTTGTTCTTTACTGTTGCACTTTTTGTTGTTGCTGCAAAATAGTTGGTTGGCATTTTTATGCTAAAAGTCGACGGATGTGCATTTTAGTATAGCATAGTTTTTGTGAAGCACGTGAGAAGAGCATGGGGCATGGGGCAAGGGGCAAGGGGCATGCAGAAACGAGAGCATTATCGTTTGCATAAAGCATCGACCGACCACCGCACACAATTTGTTTATAAATTAATGTTTAATCAGCAATGTTGCCCGCAAAGAGATGAGCTATGAGAAGGACATGTGCCCCTTGTGCCTTGCCTTGCCCCCCCCTCGTTGAGAGGATGCAATGGATAACTAGCAAAGTTGCAATGGCGAAACAAAAATACATATTTGCCAAGAGCAAAATAAAAAAAAATAAAAAACAAAGATAAATGAAGTTAAAATGCGATAATGCAAATAGCAAATTAAAAACGAAACGAAACACACACACAGGATGTAAACAGGACGAGTGGAGATAAGCAGATGCATCGGTGCACCATGGAGTGCATCATGGGCCGGCTACTAATTGGAAGCTGTTTGTTGCCTTTGCGTTTTGCAGCCAAAGACAAATATTGCAAATGCACCGCAGCTTTATGCATATTTAAAATCAATTAAGTCAATAAATAATAAAGACGACCTTAATGCAATTAAAAATATATATATATAGTATTGATGTATGTATTAACGAGCTGCGGCAAATGTTTGCCAATGCAACTGCCTCAAAACAAATCCAACAGAGTCAAGAAACCCGGACCCGGACCCGTTACTGAATGGTCCCTGCCCCGGACTCCGATTCAAACCCAAAGTCCGGCCAGCTTCGACACGCCTCGAGTGCTCTCCATGGGGCTCTTGCGCGCCACTTTTTTCTCAGGTGGCCATTTAGGCTGTGAAGCGGTTCAAGCGTTGGGGCCGGGCCGGGCCGGGCCAGGCCAAGCACCACATTTTGTGAGCATTCAAAACAGGCAAAACAGAAACGAATCTGTGCAACCGACGATGAACTCAATTCGTTGCTGTTGTTGGTTCTTTTTTGCAACATTTTTTATTTTTTTTGTTGGTCTGGGCAACGGGGCGTATGCGGGACACGCGACTTGCTGCGGCTACTGTTGCCGACCAGCTGTGCATGCGGCATGCATCATGCCGCAAAGCAGTCGCCGGAGCATGCGGTTGCACGCCACGCAAACTCACTCGGCCACAAAATCGACCACAGCATTGTCCACTTGAACTACTCCTTGGGGCACGGTCAGAGCTCAAAGCCCAAAAGCCAAACGCGAAAAAACACTAAAGCTAAATGCAAATGCCAAATGCCAAATATCAAAAGCAAACGGCTAAGCGAGCGGGTAATTTAATTAAGGCAGGCGGCGGCGGCGGCAACTTGTCTGTGGCGTGTTGGAGAGACTTGAAAAATTTAACAAATTTATAAATCAAATTCCGTTGTACTTAAGCCGCGCAACATATCCAATGGCAATGCATAATCTGCAGAGTCAATAAACGACAAGTGTTGAATTCTAACAATAAGCGACACTTGCATACGATATGCATATATACGCAGACATATGGGGGGAGGGTGGGGGGGCGACACAACAACGGCAACAGGAATAAGAAGACACAACTGGAGCAGCAAGGCTGCCGTAGAGAATGTGGCACAAAAAGTGGCCGCGTGCCGACCTGCAAAAGGAATCAAAACTCGTAACCACACCAAACCACACCACCATCACGATACTGGAGCACATACACACACACACACCAAATGCCAAAAAGTATGCAACAAAGATGAAGCAGCGCAAAAGACAACAACGACAGCAGCAACAACAATACTCACACACTTACACAAACAATCACAGAGGTTCATTCATGACGATGACCTCAAACTCAGACTATCCCATACCCCTTATCCCTTTCACACACACACCCATCTGTTCACAGTATCCCCAGTCTCCAGTCTTTATACTTGCAATCCCAATCGCCTGCTCCAGTGTATGTGTCTGTGTGTGTGTGTGTGTGTGCCACAGTCAGTGTTGGCTGCATCTTTTTGCTTTCGTTTTAGAAACTCCAACAACTCGCACGACATTCAAACAGTCGCCGAAAAAGAAACTGCAACGAAGCAAGGACGAATTTTTTGGCAATTTTTTCTCTTCTTGTCTACGGCCATATGTCCCGATGTTTGTGTGTGTGTGTGTGTGCTTGTGTGTGTGTGTGTGCTGCCTTTGCTTTTGCTCTGTTTTCGCCTCCTCGTCGTCATCATTTTATTGCGTTTGTTGCTGTTGTTCTTGTTTCTGTTTGCTGCTCGCAGTTCAAACAATTTTTCCTTTTCTGATCGCATACACACGTTACGTTACGTTACGGGCTCGAGTTGGTTGGTATGAGTGCCATGGCGGCGATTCTTTGCCACTCTCTACACTCTTTTTGGGGGCCGCAAGGATGACGCAAATTGTAAAATAGCCAAAAGAACCAAAGTACTGTTGAGCAATGGAACTAAAAGAAGAAAGACAACTGCAATTGGCCCCAAACAGGTGTCAGCTGTCAAAAGCATGAAAATTACGGCCACGTTGCCAACAACAACAACAGCAATGAAAAGCCTTCTTCTTATTGCAACAACTGGAATGTTTGTTGTTGCTGTTGCAGTACATTTAACAAATTAATAGCCAGCAGCCTTGAAAGCGAAGCCTTGTTTACTTATACCTGCCCATAAACTATAAACAAAACTCATATATAAGTTTTATTTTCTTGTGGGCCGATTTTGTACGTTGTTGTTGTTGTCGTAAGATGTTGTTAAAACCAATGCGACCAATAAACAGCCATTACGACGCAGCAATGCTGTCAATGCTCAACAGGCTTATTCTTTTTTTTTGGTTGGTTTATTCGAGACGACGACAACGCGCCTAGATTAGATCAGAGTAATAGTAATGCCAACTGAATGTTGCAGATTTGGTGGATTTTTGTTTACTCGGCTCATCGAACGGCTTAGCCTTTCTTTATATACCAGCTAGGAAGATGGGAAAGGAGCATATTCACGCTAATGCGCCTGAAAATAGGCACACATTTCGCCGATGCTAACTAACATATAAAAGACTTAGATCCCTTTGCAAATGTCAAAGTGCGTGCGCACATAATCATATGGACCGCATTGTCCTTGCCATCGAACCACCACCACCACACAAGTGGTTCAATGTGATAAGCATGTGAAGGAGCAACAACATGCAAAAGATATGCAAGCCGCTCGAAGCTGTCGCAGCTGTCGATGTTGTTGATGTTCTTGTCGGTTGTTGGGCGCAAAAAAAAAAAAGAAGAAGAACAACATTCAAGTCAAAATAAAAAGGAAACAGAACAAAAGGCGCCAAGCCAAGCATCGCCAAGCAGACAAATCCCGGTTTGTAAGCCAATTTGCACTTAGACTTATCTAATGTCATATCATTTGTATAATGTTGTGTTGGCCTGATACTTGATATCAACTGTAGTGGTAGTATTGGCCCTCGCCCCGCTCAATGCTCAATGCTCACTTCGTCTTGGCTTTCTTTTGCACTATGCATGCTTTCGTTGTGTTGTTCCTTGGCATGTGTTTGCGTGTGTTTTGTGCGTACGACGGACGGCCTTATCCTCCGGGGTTCATTTTTAAGCTCATTTATGTTTATCACAAATGCGTGCCAAAGTGTGTCGTTATTCTTGTTCTGCCTTTTCTCTTCTCTACTTTTGCATGGCGCGAACAAAAACATTTCAAATATTCAAAAAAGCCACGCAAACAAACACACACATGTGTGCGTGTGTGTGTGTGTGTGTGGCAATAACACAGAAGCACTTGCCATGTATTCTCGCGCCCGCTGATGGCAGTGAAGTGAAGTTCGAGGTCATGGGACCCCAACAGTGCTCAACTAGTCGAAGCATGTTTTGGCCGTAGAAATTCATCTAACGGCTGTAACAGGTAATTGAACTTGGGTTATATGGCACATGGAATGATGTTCGGCTCAGCTCAACAGAGTTCAGTTCAGTTTAGCTCAGCTAACGGAAATGGAATTGAATGACGCTCGCGTCGGTCGTATGCCAAATGTGACCTCCACACACACACACACACATAGATAGCAAATGCGTGCGAACTACATAATGTGGACATAAAAAGGATTTGGCAAATGCCAACACCGCACACGTGGTAGCTGCTGTATGTGTCACTGGGTGAGTGGAATGGTGGAGGAGGGGGGGTGGTGGATGTAGATTGCGGTGCGTAGTCAATTTCGAGCAACATTTACCTCGCGCTACATGTAAGTTGTAGCAAATTGTATGCCATAGTTTCGCACACATCGCGCTGAGTGTATTGTAATACAAAGAAACGAGTGTTGGGAATGGGTTTGAGTATGGTTATGGGTATGCGTATGCCAACTGTTGAATAATTCATGGGCAACAGGAGATTTTTGCAGATGCTGCATGCAGATCCAGATCCATATCCATATCCACATCCACAGGCATATGGGCACATCATGGCAAGTGGCGCTCAGATGGCAGCTAAGCGCTTTTGATGCCGATTTGTGGCGCACATAACTGTAAATCGTAAGCGAGAGTACAAGAGTATAACCGAATCCCATTTGTGAGTGCCATTCTCAACGACTGAATGTCTGATTGTCAATGCATATTTGAGCAGCTGGATGCTACTAGAATGTTGCAACGTACATATCTAAACCAATGCGATGGACCGTTATACGTGTTTCCAGCTAAATTACTGAGCATCCTGAGTCAGATACCAGAAAACCCCAGCCCTGCTAGAGGCACATTAAGTTATCAGATTATCATTATTCTGGCTAATTTAAGCACAGTTGATTTTCATTAGAAGACAAACTACTACCAACAATAAAAACAACTTGAGTTTCGGTCAAAGATTGAAATGTATGCGTGTTTACACTTTGAACTTTTCGTTTTATGTTATGTAAACGACGCACAAGCACTGCATTTCTGGCATTTCTCGTGCATTTTCTTTTATACACCCCCATCACACCCCAATCATCATTTTGGTTTCAACTTTTCACTTACCACTCTCACTGAGACCCGTACCCAATGCATTGCCATCGTTGCGGGTAGCGCATAGCGTGTGGGAATGTTGGTGGCGCCTCACGTCAAACGTCCGATGCTGCGATGCTGCGTTGTTGGGATGCTGCTCCAGTGCTTGCACGATTTTATTGTTTGCATCGCTGTGCTCCTGATACTTGCGTCTCCACAGTATGTATGTGGGCCATTGCCGAGGTTGGGAGTTAGGGAAGTAAACGACGGGTAAGTGCCGGGTTTATCCGGCTGTGGAGAGCAACGCTTTGGCTTTGGTCTTGGTCTTGTTGTCGACAGGCCCCCAGCACGATGCAGCTTCTTTCTTTTGTGTGCAGGTTGCAACCCAACCCCAAACCTAGCCGCAATCGCAGTCCTGCACATTCGCAGCCGGCACACTGTCATGGCGTTCAACAGGTGGCGCCAAGCTCCTGGACGACACGCGCTGTTTCACAAGCCAGCCACCAGCCATCCAGCCAGCACGATACGCGCCCACACTCAAACCCATGTTCAGCACACTGTGAAGGACGTTCAGTTTTCTTTCCTTTTGTAGTGTAACTTTTTGTGTTCGACTACTGCACATTTCGCCTGCTCCTTTTTGCAGTAGCAGCAGCAGCAGCCGCACGTTTTTCTTCCTTTCTTTTGTCGACATGCTGCTGCATGGGGCTAGGGCCCGTCGGGCACCATCGGATTTGCTTGTGTCAGCCAGCAAGCCAGTCGACACTGGGTTCACGCAAGGGTGCATTAAATCGCGTTTTTATTTAGATTTTTTTATTACATTGCCTGCAGCTGGGGATTCGTGTCAAAATTTTGACAATTCAAACGTTTAGCCGATGCATGCGTTGTTGAAAAGATAAGAAACAAAATCTGTAACGATACAAGTAATAAAAATATTAAGTTAATTTAAACAATTTAATGAAACTAACTGATAAAAGATACAATCAACCAGATAACAAATAGATAACATCAAAACACCACACAAAATTAAATCGTTCGTTTTTCGTATTTGATATGTTCGATATCGCAAAATACAAGATTGGTTTGTGACTCGGCTAAAAATGCTGTCGATCAAATTTGCGACCATGTTTCACACCCCATTTCGTAAAAAGAAAGCTTCGAATCTTCTACACAAAAGCTCAAGTGTCGCTTTAAGCTTACGCATTCAAGCGTCTTGGCCAGCGCCATAAGCGAATTGTAGTTCTTTTCGCAGCAAGCTCATCTAAAATAAATCAGCAAGGATACGTGGGGGGAGTCATCTAAGTAGTTTGGGCTGTTGACGACGACGCCAGCAAAGCATGAGCCCAAGGTGGCTGGGTGGCCTAATCGGCGGCGCTCTTAAAACTCGCATTAAGAGCGGCAAATGCGAAGAGAATGCCGAGTGGGAGAGTCCAGAAAAGTTCTCTTGCACGGCAAACCCGAAGGGAAACCTGTTCACCAGGAGTGGGGGAGGGGTGGCTCTCGCAGTAGGAAAAATGGGAAAATCCGTCGCAAAAAAAAACAACTAAAATGACAGTAACTGCTCCAGACGCGGGGCAGCTACGGCAACCAGCAACCAGGAGCCAAATAAAGAAAAAAAAAACAGAAAATATATATGTATAAGAAAAGAAAAACTCACAAGGGCAACACAAAAATGGAGAAGAAAACGAGACGAAATGAAAGGAACGTGCGCACTTTGGCGTTGACGTTGCCGTTGCCGTCGACGTCGACGTCGGCATCGGCAGCACAGCTTCTTTCTTGTTGTGTGTGTGTGTGTGTGTGTGTAGGTAGATATGCTTACATACCGCCGTGTCCTCATGTGGGTAGACAAAACTTTCGCTTTCGTTCCATCGCCTTCGTTTTTCCACCAGTTTTCTTTTGCTCAACGACAACGCCAAAGTCAAAGCCGACATCAACGTCAACGTCAACGTCGACGTCGGCGTCAACATCAATGTCAGCAACAACAGCTTCTGTAAATTTTTCTTTTTCTCGGCCAGTTTTTGCGCTGCTACCACGTGGAAGTGTGGCAACAGATAAACATTCTACTCAAAAATTGAAGGCAACAGATAAAAATTGAAAATTTCTGATACGCAAAACACAAACAAACAGGGCGGGAACGAAGAAGTCCGGTACAGGTACAGTATTATAATTAGATCAAGCAAACGGAAAATGAAAATGAGCGTCACAACAACTTGGAGCCACTCCCAACTACCACCTATCCTGTTACATTTCGTCTTCCCACAAGACTTATTCAACTAATTGGTCTTTGGAAATAATTGGCAACAACTCATTAACCTCAAATTCGTTACCTACTCAACACACATCGTTTTGTTGCCATAAAACAGTCAAGCACACAAACCACCTGTAAGCTGAGTCGCTGCCGCTGCTGCTGACCAGAGGCGATGTCTTTGATTATGCATATGACAAAGCACGCCTATGCCTGTTTTCAATGTCATGTATACTAGTATGTTTGTATGTATGTCCATGTGCTCCTTTCTAGTCTTTCGCAGTCTCAGTCGATGCTGCTGCCTCAGCCTCAGTCGATGCCTCGGTTGGCTTGGCAAGAAAAGAATACGATGAAGAAAAAGAAAACCGAAAATACTATAAAGGATTTTCATGTGCTGCTGCTTAGCTTTCTCTTTTGGCTTTCGCCGTGACGTGTCACTCTGCCGCCGTTGCTTTTTGCTCTTAAAACTTTCTTCAACAGGTTGCAAGGTTGGGGCCTGCTGGGGCTGGCCTGCCTGCTGCCTTAGGCAATAGCCGGCAACGGACAGGGCTGCACATTCTGTGGACTGTGGACGCTCTCTCAGCTGTTGAGAATGGACTCGTTATTCCTATAGCGTAGTCGTATGGGGTGGTGGTGTTGGTGACGACCTTGAGCACTAGCTAAGCGCTCCCATGGCAGCAGCCATCTAGTGAGCGGTCGGTCAGCCCCTTGTTTTCCAGCCTGTCAAGCATTCAAGCCCCGACCCACACGCAGCCTGTTGCACAAGCCACTAATCCTGGCAACCACAAACACATACATACATACATAATACATATGTGTGCTCAAACTGTCTCGCCCTCACCCTCAGCCTCACCCTTGGCCACGGCGTTGCTTTCGTCAGCATGACCCACATTTTGCGTCAAGCATTTAACTATTCTTACCATAGTCACTACTTGGGCATTATCGATTTGTTTGAGATATTTGATTAGTTTGGCTTTAAGTTAAGTGTAGGATGTTCTTCTTATTTCTTCTAATGGGTGGCAAACTTTTTTGATCGGATCAAGCTCGCATCTCTAAGTTGAAGAATATTTAGCTTGGAATATAATTTGGAGAAAGCAGTTACGCACTTCCTATCTTCCCCTCTTTCTCTATTAGTCTTTTTCTTTGTTTTTGCCATTCTTCATTCGTCCGAACAAAGCGCAAAAGCTGTGGCTTCTCCCTGGCAAAAGGGCTGCGCTAGGTGTTTTCATTGCAAATTGCATTGCAACGAATATGTGTGGCATCGAAACCTGTTTAATATCTCTCAACTCAACTCTCGACAAACTACTTATTACCTAAAGTTTGCTCTGCGGCTGTGGCTGTGGCTGCGTTAACAATGTCTCGCTGCCAATATGCAGGAGCTTGTCCTAAAATATTTGAAGCTCAGCTGCATGCTGGCATACAGGCATAGGCAAGGGCATATGATGAAGAGGTGGAGGGGATCAACAAAAAAAAAAAGCGTTGCAGAAACTGAGCCCGATAACGAAACCGAAACCGGGCACAACACAAAAAAATTGAATGCAACACATTGCGCGGCAGGGGAACGAGACCGGGAATGAAAACAGAGTTAAACACAGCGAAGCAAACATGAAATCCAAGTATTAAATTGCAACGACCTATATCGAAAGAAGGCACTGTGATGATGATCATCACAAAGAGTCGGGATCGCACTCTTCATTATTATGATTTTCCCCTTTTATCCTTGTGATACTCGTTTTTGCACAGAAGTCGCTGCCAAAGAGAACGAGAGAGCCAAATATTGAGCGGAGTTGAAACTAATATTGAAAGTGCATTCTGAAGTTGAGCGACTAACGCATGATATTTGCCCGGCTCTCCGCTCGGCTCAATTCACTCAAGATGATAATGATGATGCCTCTGCTGCTCATATAACGTGACCTGGCGCACCAAAATGTTTCGGTTTGGGTTTTTTTTTTGGCAATACCAAACGCTGCGTGGCACACAGAGAGTACCCTGACGCGGAACTAAGTAAGAAAACTAGTTTTCAAAGGCTTGACTTGAGCTCGCCCTTAGCCCTTGGCCCTTGACAACATTACGCTGCCTCCCTGGCATAACTGGTTATTTGAGTGTCCAGTGTCGGTCCGGGCATTTGATTGAAGTTTTTAGCACAATTTCACCGAATTTCCGAATGGCTGCTGACGACCAATCTGCTGGCCATCTAAGCATTCAGTTTTCAGACCAAACGCGAAGGCCTTAATTAGCAGTTTAAGCTCTGGCTATCTGAAAAATAAATCAAATAAAATGAGCAAAGCGATCTCAGTGCTATCTGAATCTAAGTCAAAAAAGCTTCTTTACTAAAAATCACACACATTTTTTTGAAGTCATCCGAGTATACCAGAATCGAATACACCACCTAAACCTAAGCTCAAAAACAGTTGACTGTTGACTCTTAGCTGCGTTTTTCGTTCTGTTTCTGTTTTGTTTTATTTGGTTTCGTTCAGCACCCTCAAGTGTTTATCATGTAAAACACCAAGGAAACATGTCAAACATGCCAAATATGTATGACCTACAAATTATGCGAATGCGACACCCGTCCACACACAAGCACACACACACACACACACACGAACAGGCAGGGTGACAAGAAGAGAGGAAGACATATGAAAAGGGGTGGGTGAAAGAGACCTAAGCACATTGTTGTTGCTGTTGTTGTTGTTGTGGCTGACTTGATTCTTATGTAGACGAGACTGGTGGCACTGGTAGACTCGTATAAGCATCAGAAAATCAGGGATTACCAGTGCAACAACAACAGTATCAGCACAAGTACAAAAAGAGCTGGAAAGCATGAAGACTGAGACAAGAGCAAAAGTGGCTGCTGTGACAACAATGTTGTTGTCGTTTTGTAGTAGGGTCGTCTCAGACAACTTAACCCCAGCCTCCGAACAAATCAAACTTATACAAACATTGAAGACGCACACACGCAAAACCATAACCAAAACCAAAACGAAAAACAAAAAGGAAAACGAAAGGCCCACCCAAAGGAAATGCCAAAGACCAGTGCCCCTTCGTTTTGGGAAGCCCTCTGACAAACAGCTTGGGGCTGCTATCGACCCAGCCCATAGCGTTTGCGTGTGAAATACTTTTGTGGTCAAGTGTGTGGTTGGTTTGCGGAGTCCTAGATCCTTGAACGAAAAAATTCGAATATGTGGGAATACGTGAGTATTCAACTAAAATAGAGTGCGTTAAAGTCGACGAGCTTATAATAATATTTAATTCATATATAGAATGTAAAACCAACTAGTCAATGTTCATAGCAATCTCAGCAAACCTCATCTCATTCTGTTCTCCCTTTACTGCTAATATACAAAACCGCATCGCCCACATTCTCCGCATACACCAAATACCGTTTGCCGAAGGACAGCGTCTAGAGGAAGTCATAATTGGAAATTACACACATAATCATCACCCCAACATACATAAATATACATACATATAAAACGAACGAAATGTTCATAGCTTTTCCCAAGATGGCTCGCATCAGCATCAGCTGCGTCCAGGGCTCTGGCACCCCCAGTCAGCGCGCTAGCACTATGAATTTATTAGAAGTTCAAGAGTGAAATTCTCGGATTTCAGCACACGCAACGCGCAGCACGTCGTAGATTGACTGACCCACAAATGCGTTTACAAAACAGAGGCAAAAACGGAGACGAAGACGAAGACGGGTTCGTTTTTGGGTTCGGGTTAGGGCTCGAAGTTGCGAGTTGGGGTTAGAATACAGAATACAGCATTATCCCAGCCTTTCAAGTCTTCACTTTGGGTGGCTGTGGGATTACTGCCGGGCTGGGGGCTGGGAGAAAAAGATGCTAGTTCGCTTGACTGGCGTGCGTGTTGCGCCAAGCAATTTTACTCCTGGGTAGGCTTCTTAACGTAGCGCATGATGGCGCTTTGATGGCAGACCACGTCTCGCAGGTATTATGTAAATTAATTAGCGAAGGCGCCCATGCACACTGACATAACACTTTGCATTTCAATTGTTCAAGCCCGGCAAACTACAAGTATTTGCCAACATTTTGATGGATGGATGGAACGATGTCGCTCAACTGTCAATCTGCTTGTAGTTACAGATGCCAAAGACCGGGTCTGCTAATACAGCAGCTAGCCCAAATGATGATAACGATTTAAACGTTCGCATAGATGTCCTGCGTGTGTCTGCCTGTGTCCTGTACAGGCTGTGACTGTGAACGGAAGTAAGCCCCAAAATGATTTTAACACTTTTATGATACTTTTGTTGGCGCTTCCTGGTGGGCGCCACAAGACTAAACGTCCTCAACATCTTGTATCTCTGTCTGTATGTCTCCCTTTCTCTCTATCTCTCTCCGTTGTCCTGCCACATGGGCGAGCATAAGGCATTCGACTGTGTGCTTGGGCACATTTATTGATATGGGCGGTCGTCCGTCTGTGTGCGTTTGTGTGTGTTTGGTTTAGTTTTATGGGGTGTCCGGTTGCCATCCCATTCCAAACAGCAACTCAACACACAAGAAACGACGACAGGAAAAGAGACAAGGACAGGGACCGGGGAATGTAGGAAAGACTTGAATCGGAAGCCAAGTCAAACGAAGGCGGCTGTCCGCAAATTAGCATGATATGTGAAAGTGCGAGTGCGAGGGCTATGACCACGATTAGACCCATCAAAGGATTAGGCAATGACGCCCATAAAATAGGCAGTCAGCAAGGCAGCACGCCGCGGGACAAAGGGACAAACGGACTAAAGGGTGGATGGGCTTCCGTTCTCGTTCTACTAGACGGCAAGGCCAAAGGCTCAAAAGTTTTGACACGCAATTACTTGAGCACATGTGGGATAGGCCGGTCTGGGGAGGGCAACAACACCAACAACCACAACAACAACAACTACTACAACAACAGCATGAGCATGAGCATGGGGCGGGAGCAAGCAAAGGCCAAAGGGCAAGGGCAAGGGTTGTTAATATCATTTTAAGTGATTTTATGATGAATTTGTGCCCTAAAATTCCAGCTCATTTGCACACACACACACACACACACACACACACACTAGCACACACACACATCATCAACATCGTCATCATCAACTCCGCCTACTTTTTGTGGGTTTGGGTTCAAGTTAGGGTAAAAGTTTTAGTGTGAAATTTTCACAGTAATTTTATAGGCGCACTTAAGCGGTTTGCCTCTTGGCAGCACTTCTAAACCCTGATCCCTGCCCCCATCCCGTCGTGTCTATCCCAAAGCCGGTCTCTCTCTCTCTATTTAGCCTGCGTGTTATGCTTGTTAATATCTACATGTGTGTGTGTGTGCGTGTGTGGTGTGAGAACGTGTTGATTTTGTGGCATTTCAGCCTTTTTGAACTTTGAACTTGTTGGTAGTTTTAAGGATTGTTTTGCCGCCTGCAGGATTTCTGATTATGGCCCATCATAGGCTAATTCCATTTGTGTGCGTGTACCAGATTGTGTCTGCGTGTGCATGTGTGTGTGTGTGTGTGTGTGTGTAGTGTGAATGTGTCAATTTGAGTGTGTTTCATGTTAGATGCGTGTGGGGTTTATTAGCGTGTCACAAAGCATTTAATTCCTTAAACGTTTCTTGTTAATATTGTCGTCACCCTCGAATTGACGATTTCCCTAATTTGCATTTGTCTCAATCTTGATTATTATATACTAATAGAAAGGGTTAAGGCTTTTTTGATTACGCTGCAAATTTCTTTTTAGTAAATATATCAAAATAAATACCTGCAAATGTGTTGAATGAAAGTTTGAGACAGGCCAACAAGTTGTTCGAGGTTTGAGGTACTAAATCCGAATAGGCCTGGAATAAAGAAAAATGTACATCAAAAAATACATCAAGAAACCATTTTATTAGTTACTTATATTTAAAGCTCATATTATTTGCCATCAAAACGTCTTTTACACTCTGTCTCTGAGAAGTTGTCAATTGATTTAACTCATCCTTGTTTAGTTCAAGGGCCAATTTATATATAGCCAGTGGACCCAAACCTTGCATTAAAAAACACATCATAAAATGCTAACTTTTTATTCGGCATATGGTTTGCTGGATTTGTGCCCAAATTTCCAAGAGCCTGTTATATTTAGATCATGGCAATTACGAAGAATTAGTAAACACTTCTCACACATAATAGATAGAAGATAGATTAGCTTGATAGTTCCACACTTTATTGTAAGAAATTTAGCTTCAACTGCAAATTGCAGTGTACTATATATGATATAAATAAATGTCTTACACGCATGCATGTGAATATATATAAATACAGATATATATGTATATACTAGTAGCTATAATACTCAAAGGTTTATGGCACTGCGACGTCACCTTGAACGCCGGCAAATAATCCATTTGTTGATTTTTACATTTTTACGATATGATGAGCGCTAAAAAGTTGCATAGTTGCTGCAAGAGGATCACCTTGAGATTTGTTTGACTTTTGCAACCCAAAAAAGCCCAGGCAAAGTGTTTTTTTATCTGACTAATTTCCAGTTCAGTTTTCGGTTTTTCAGTTTTGTATACATGTTTAAGGCTTATTTTGTTTTGTTGTTTTTGCGGCTTTAGTTTCATCAATTAAGAGAACCCTCAGCTTCCAGCTTCAGAGTATTGCTTAACATTGTGATGCGAAGCAAGCAAATAAATATGGGGGTTAAGCAACTGTTGGAGCTCAATTCGAGCAATCATTTTTCAAATTGCAAGGGCAAAGCACTCATAGCAAAGACGACGCACAAACAGAGCGAAAGAGAGAGGGAGAGAGGGAGAATGCTGAGAAGACGGCGGGTGCATTGATCCCAAATCCACACAGCGCTGAGAGCAGCCAAAAATTAATTTTGAAAAAAACCAACATCTACGAAAAGCAAGAATGAGCCGAAAATGCTGTTTGCGTGTGCGTGTGTGTGTGTGTGTGTGGAGACAACAAATGCGAAAAGAATGTAAAGCGTAGTCGCAAACAACATAAATGTTGTGTGCTGTGTAAATCTTAAGTCTTTTGCCACACACACACACACACACACACACAACTTCGTCCTCGATCAGAGCAGCTTTAGCTTTGACTTTGAATCTGGCTGCATAGGCAGGCGGCATTCAGCACCCTGTTTGCCAACGTGTATGTGTCATTGTGTGTGTGTGTGTGTGTGTGTAAGAGAGAGATCGAGAGAGAATAAAATGGTGAAACTCTAAGAAGAAATCGTCAAAGGCGGCAGGGCAGCAACAGCATTATTGCCCCAAAACAAAAAAAACAAATACCCCATTCGCTCCATCTTCTTCTTCTTTTTTTGCATAGTTGCAACGCTGCAGCTGCTGCTGCTGCTCTTCCATTAGTACAGTCAGCGAGGGGCTGCTGCAGTGCATCAAATCTCAAACGAAAACTTATCGAAAACGAGTGCGAAACAGAGACAATAGTTTCAGATTGATTTAATCATTCTTAGATTTATTTAGATTGGACTTGGACCAAGGGGGGGTAGGGCAATCGAAAATAGATGATGTGCAGACGGAAGCGGCGGCAGCAGCGAAGCAAAACAAAAGCCAACAGCCAACAGCGGGCAGCGGGGCGACGAATGCGGCGAGTCACGCTGCTGCTGCTGTTTATTGCCACTGATAAAATTTGCGGTCTTTGAACTACCAAAATGAACAAATAACAACAAAAAGCTAAAAGATGCCAGCAACGATCTATGTAACGCCTCTCGGCCGCGCACTCAGCCGCTGCTGCAGTTGGCATCGCTGCTGCTGGCGTCGTTGCAGTCCAGGGGGCATCTACTGTAGGGGTGCGAATGTGTTGGTGAGCGTTCCAAAAAAAAAGCGATCGTGCACAAAGCGAGAGAAACACACAAACAAACAAGAGAGCGAGAGAGCGAGAGAGGGAGACATACAGACAAGGAGAGAGAAAGTCAACTTTTTGCCAAAAAATATCAAGTTTTTTATTTTTTTGTTTTTTGGCAAATTCACTCAATTTTTGTTAAGCGCTCGCTCTCTTTTTTTTCTGTTGTTGGCGTCGTTTGTGCGGAGGGGAAAGATCTGTAGTTTGAAATATGCAAGCTCACACACACACATACACACACATACAGGCAGACAAAGCATGCTTATATATACATATGTATGTGTATATATAATGATATAAAAAACGCCTTCTCCCCTCCCCCACAACGCTGTTGTTTGTCTTTGGCCGGGCAAAGCGGGCAGCGGGCAGCGGGCATCCTACTTTTGTGTACTTTTCGTACTTCCTAAATTCTCAGTGTGCCCTCGCTAGGTCGCTGCGCTGCGATTTTGTGCATGTGTTTGCATGTGTGTTATGTGTGTGTGTGTGTGTGTGTGTGTATAGAGAAACCTCAAAGAGTTGTACTGAAGCCGTTAACCTCGGCGCAGCGCGCGCGTTCGTCGTCCGAGTTTGTTTTTTGGAAATTATCAACGCCGACGAATGCCTTAGCTCTGTGCTCTCCTCTCGTCCAGTCTTAGTGAGGGGGTTGGCAAAGGCAAGGCGAGGGGGAAGGGAGGAAAACAGCGACATTGATGATGATCGGTTGGAGGGAGGGGTGAGGCGCGCGCTTAGCCACCATAATAATAATGAAATAAAGTAAATAAGTGAAGTCATTTGCCAAAATGTTGCCAGAGACGGCGCAACGCACCGAAGCACATGTGAAGCAACAACAACAGCAAGCATTTTAGTCACATGCAGTGCAAGCGACTACATACATACATACATACATGTGTGTGTGTGTGTGTGTGTGTGTGTGTGTGAATGCGCTGCACAAAAATTGCACAAAAATTACGCAAAGTAATAAAAAAAAGAAATATACAGAAAAACCTAAAAAATAAGGAGAAATAAAAAGACACACACACACGCACACACACTTGTACACAAACTTGCTTAAGTTAGCTCTGAAGCTTTTGTGTATGAAAATAAAAAAAACCAAAATGAAGAACAAGATTTGTGAGTTGCAATATTTGGCACACACAAACGAGTTCCGGACATGCAACTGCCGCTGCGCACACCAACCTCCCCCCTCCCCTCCCCTCCCCAACCGAACTCAATCCAACCCAAACCAACCCCTTACCCCGCCTCATGCTTTTGACAGATCCACTTATTTGCCGTCCAGAGCGCATTTTTTGAACATTATTTTTTTTGGTCTTTTTTTTTTGGGCACAGCTTTCTATGCGTTGGTAGGGCGCGCAGGCGCACCAACAGACGATGCACAACGGCGAAGTCGAAAACGGAGACGAAGAGTTGGAGATGATGATGATTCCCCCCCCCATTGGCGTCGTCGTCGCCCTTAAATCATGTATGTAAACCTCGGAAACCACTGAAGATCGATGCATGACTCTCTCTCTCTCTCTCTCTCTTTCTCTTTCGACAAATCTTTTTGATACATACAAACATACGTACACATGTATGTACATACGTAACGCAAAGACTTGCATCAGGCAGATGGGCCGCGTCGCGTTGCGTCGAAAGTTTGCAATTTTTCTTAGCATTTTGGCAATTTTGGAAGTTTGGATTTTGGCATTTTTTTATTTTGTATTTTGCACTTTGCATTTGTTCGCCAGATTTGTTTGCTTTGCCTTGAATTTGTGTACGCGATTTCTCTTTTGGGAATGTTTTAGCGGCACAGGCATGCCATGGATGTATCGACGATGTACGAATGTATTCCGTAGATTATTGTGGGCACAGCCATGGCATGGATGTAACGATGTATGAATGTATTCCGTAGATTATTGTGTGTTGTGCATCCAGTTTTGAACAATGATCTTGCCACCGAAATGAAATCCCTAAAGATTCTTTTGACCAGGCTCAGCTCGGATGATGATGATGATGATGATGATGTTGTTGCAGGTGCATTGATGCGGCGTCAATTATAAATGATTATGCTAATCTTTTGTCACGTATTTTTCATTTAGAGCCAATGTAAACAAAAGTGCATGAAAACAGTGTAAGGGCGTGGCTCGTCGTTTTATATGAGTTCGCAGCCGCACCCCACCCACCCACAATCGATAGACCTTTTTGTTTTTGTGGCGCGTAAAGGCCTAGTAAGTATTACATTATATTAAAAATTGTTAAAAAACTGCCTCCGTTTTTGCATAGGCGTAGAGAGAGACAACCAAACCGAGAGAGAGAGAGAGAGAGCAAGTAAAACGAGTGAGATAGAGAGAGAGGCTGGGCTGTCAACAGATGCATGCATACACTGAACACAAATGTACATACGAATGAATACATACATACATATATAGATGCTATGTACACCCTAGATGCCATATGCATACATACATACATACATACGTCCGTACAAATTAAATTGATAAATGCACAAAAAAAAAGAACGCCACACAGAAAAAGTAGAATCGCATTAAAATACAAAACAAAATAAAAATATAAGTAAATAACTCGACGCGTAGGCACAACAATTTGTTGTTTGTATAAAAGCCACGTAGTAGTAGGTGGAGGGGAAAAAAATTAAAATCCTCCACCCACACACACACACCCACACCCACACACGCAGGCAGGCAGGCAGGCAGGCAGCAAAAGAGGCGAGCTTTCCAGTGGCTCATTGCGCGCTTTAACATAATCCAAAGAGTATTGAACATATATACTTATATGTATGTACAAAGAAGATAAGTATGTATTATTGCAGTCGATAGACGATTGTCGATAGTCGCAAATGCAACCCTTGGCACAAGATTGAAGATTGAAGGCCTTCGACGATCGGCAAAGTTGTTGTGCTCAGCTCAGTTTCACATTATCCATCACACACACACACACATACGTACTTATATGATTCGTAGCAGCGGCTCTTCACTCGCTTTGCTCCGGGCCTTCGACACAATGCACGCATTTTTATTATGTGCTAGAGTCCAGTCCAGTGGCGCGTCCACCCTTTCTATCTCTCTCTCACTCACTCTCTATTCCCATCTCATTCGCACATACAGTAGGCTGTGTGTAGTGTGCGAGAGAGATGGATGGGTAATGGGTACGCACTTTGTCTACGGTCCATCCGTCGTCGTCGTCGTCGTCTACCCAATCTGCCCTTCCCTCCCCCGCCGCCCCCCCCCCCACCGCTCTGCCTAGCACCGTTTTTCGTCCAGCTTGTAAGCCATTTTCATGGCACTCGAACTCGCATCGAAGGGGGAAGAGCAAGGGCAAATGCAGACCGTGGCGTATGTGTAATTTTTTGCGCCCCACCAACGGACGCCACCCAAAAGCGTTGAAAATAAACAAAACAAAAAGTGAAAACACAGCACAGAAAATAAGGTGAAAAAAATGATGTCAGTAGAGAGAAAACAAGCAAAACAACACAGCACAGCACAGCACAACAACAACAACAACAACCGGCCGGAATAAAAATGAACCAAATGAAAATGCTTACAAATGCGTATATGCGTGCGTGTGTGCGTGTGCGTGTGTGTGTGTGTGTGTGTGGCTAACGAAATTGCAATGGCGGACAGCAGCACATCCGGGCCGCCGCGTTGGCCCCCCTCCTCCTCCTTCTGCCAATATGGAGGCAGAGGCCTCTGCCTGCATTTGCATTTTATTTTCGTGCGTGTAATGCAATCGGGTGGACAAAGTTACAGAGTGGCGTGGTGGCGAGGGGGGGACGGGGTGTGGGGGGGTAGGCTGCATCGAATATTGTATGTATATTTTTCATATACAAAGTTTTGGACATGCTTTTTAATTTTAATGCTGTCAGTTTTCTTTCTTTTTGTTGTTTTATGCAATTTTTAGCCATCATTTTTTTTTTACTTTTTTTGGTTTTTGGTTTTTCTTCCCCATTTTTGATGTATGGTTGCTCATGCATGAGAATGAATGTGTGTATGTATGTATGAGTGTGTGTTTATGTGTGCTCATACTTATATATAATGGACATTATATGTATGTATGTATGTATGGAGTTAAGTATCTGTCTGTTTGTTTGTATGTAGCAACGTTAATGTTTATGTTAATATATACATATATATTACTTCGCCGTTGCCTACACACACACACACATGTGTGTGCATACATACATGTATGTATGTACTTTGGCAACTTGCCGTACATAGATGGCGCCACTAGCCACAATTAACAATTAAGTTTTAACTTTTTGTTATCCGATTTAAAAGCAGTTTACACATATGTGTGTGTGTGTGTGTGTGTGGGCACAGATAAACACATCAACTACTCACTTGGCCGCCTTACAGATCTCTGAATGTGTCACCCTGTGCTGGCGCAACAATCATTTCATTTAATTACAAAGCCCAACAGCAATATCAATCTCACTCACTTACTCTCTGTCTCACTCTCTCTCACTCTCTCTCTCTCTCTCTTTATAACCATTTCAACAGCAACAAATTTTAGATGGGCCCGTTTCGTTGCTTTTGCTGCTGTTTCTGGGCCCAAAAAAACAACAACAAGGGTTTTCATATTTTAATATTATTATTATTATACTCTGATATCGAAGATAAAGTCCGTCGGTCAAGCTAGAGATTTGAAACTCTGCAAAAGGATTTGTTCTTAGCTCCTTGCAACTATTACTGAAGAGAGATACCAGAAACCAGATATTATACATCCAATGAAAAAGGAGAGATCGAGGGACGTTAAGAAAGGGCTACCAACAAACAAAATATGCAACAAGTCGAGTCACAAATGCCGATACGGATCAAAACGTATGCAAAATATGCAAAGAATTTAAGGGCAAAATAATAATCGTCCGCTTTGACTATTTATGCCGAATGCGTATTTGCTTGAAACCAGAAAAAATCAGCAAAAAAGTAAGGAAAGAAAAAAGCGAATATTGCATTTGGAATTTGGATAAACTGTACATTTATAAAGATATGTATGTATGTACATATGTATTATCTGTCTGTATGCCGATTTGCCGAGTAGATGGGGAATTATGTATTACTTTTGATGTATTGCTGCACAATTTCATTACGCACACACACACACACACACGCAATCTCTAGGCCTATTAAACAAACATATTACCAACACACACACACACACATACATACACATATATGTCGAAGCACTCGCCGATACTCCCACTAAATGCAACCAACAACAAAAAAACAAAAAAAACACAAAAAATAACACTCATCCGCCGCGTCGGCTGCCCAAATTCGCTGCGACGCCCAAAAACAGGCAACACAAAAGCACAAACACACACACACACATACACTTGTGTCTGTATGCATGTGCGTGCACATTTTAGCGCATTTTTATATAATTTCCACTTTGTTGCCCTGCGTTTAATATGCATTTTGGTTGTTCTGTTCTCTCGCTGCTGCTGCTGCTGCCACGACCTTGCCGCACCACACCCGCTGGCTGCCAGCATTAACTTTGACTGCGGTCGACGGCTGCACATGCAGTTGCAGCAGCAGAGGCAGCAGCAGCAACTGCATTTTATAACATTTGTTTTTGTTGGTTGTTTTACATTTTATTTTTTCATCATCATTTTTTTTATTTTATTTTTCAGTTTTTTGCAGTTTTTTGTGTAGGCGCAGAGCGCATAAAAAACGCCCATTACTGCCCCAGCGACTGGTCGAGGCGCGTCGCGTTGCGTCGAGTGGTTGAGTGGTCGGTCGGTCGGTCAGATAATCGTCGATGCATGCGTGTGTGCGTTGCATTTTTGGGGGTTGTTTTGCACACACGCACACACACGCCGACACGCACACATACGCACAAAAAACGTGCAACAAAATTTATAAAAAAAAAAAAACAAAACGAATAAAATAGGGGAATAAAATTTCTACATTTGTGTGCGATTTCACTTGGCTTATTTTTTAACTTTTGTGTTTTTATTTTTGTATTTGGGTGGGGAGGAAGGCGCCAACGCCAACGCTGACAGCGACGCGGCGCCGATCGGCTCGGCTCGTGTGAGAGAATGCAATAGGCCGGCCGCCCCACATGCATGCCACGCTGCCACGCCATGTTGCATGTCCTTCGCTGTTGCAATTGCATTCAATGTCATTGCAGTGGCGCTGCGCTTCGTCGGGCGTTGCTGCTGCTGCTGCTGCTGACCAGGCCCCTGCCTCTGTTTCTAGGCTTTACAGCGGCGGCGGAGTTTTTTTTGTTTTGCGTTGCGTTGCCTACTTTTTTGTGGATAGTTACTTTGGTCGTTTTTTGGGAGCATCAACAGGAGCATCAGCCACGGCATCGGCCACGGCATCTGGCGTTCGTTCCATGCGTGCGAGGCGAGCCCTGCGTGTGCCAGAGCGAGCCGGCTGCAGTGCATCATTTGGTTTGATTTTTTTTTAACATTCGCCTTTTTTTTTTTTTTTTTTGGTTCGTGCTTTATTTTTATATTATTTTATTTTTGCATTTGGTTGGGGTTTGGGACTGCGCTTTATTTTTGTTCATTTTTTTTATTTGTATTTTTGTTTTTTTTTTTTTTTTTGTTTTGTTGCACTTTTTGGCGCTATATACTATATGAGCCGCGACTTTTTGATAGGCCTACTCACGCGCGGCTCATTTTCGGTGCGTCGACGAGAGAGGGGGGTGTGTGTGTGTGGGGGGGGGGGAGGGATTTGAAAAGTTTGCCTATGTGTTTGCGCGGGAGTAGAATGATTTTCTACCTCCCACCCCCACCCCAGCCCACCCCACCCAACCAGTTCTCTAGTTCTTGGCGGTGCGTAATTATTGTTGTTGCTTTGGGCTTGTGTTGGTTGCATGGTTGCATGCTACAGTGGAACAACGAAACAGAAGACATATCGTCTTAGCAACAACAAGCATCGATCAGGATCAGCAGATCCAATCAGATCGAAACAACAACGAAAAACATTTAAAAATATCTCAGTTTGTTCTACGAACTTTAGTAACTTTGCCTTGGGGCAGGGCACAAGGAACTCACAACGTAAGCAAACAAGAAATAAAACACAAAAATTTAACATAATTTTCATAATTCGAATCGCCATTTGAAAGTTATTGCTGCTTGCTGCAGCGACGCAGGCACGCACGCGCTTTTGTTTGTGTTGGTGTTGGTGCAACTGCAACTGCAACTGGTGTTTGTGCATTATGTGTGTAAGAGTGTGTGTGTGTGTGTGTGTGAGCATCAAAATAGAAACAAAAAACAAGAAGCAAATTCCGAATTGATTTACGTGTGGATTTTGTTGTTGTTGCAGTGGCAAGAGTGTTGTGGCGGCAGCAGCAACTGCAGGGCGACTGCAGCAGCGGGGCAACGTTGACAACGGTATCGACAACGACGTCGGCAGCGCAGTCGCGCGAGCTTTAGTGTGTCCACATAGGCCGAAAAAGGACGAGTACAGCGCTCATTTGCCAGAATATACATATATAAATATATGCACACACACACACACACACACACACACATAGATAGGCATATGTACATATGAGTGGTGGCAATGTCCGTGGTAGGAGGGGGGGGCGGGGGGGTGACATATCAGTTCAGTTTGATGGAGCCACGCAGGTATTGTGTGTGTGTGTGTGTGTGCACACACACATTTATTTTTTGTAGGGTTTCCATTGCATTTTTATTAAATTCTTTTTTATTTTATTTTTTCATTTCTTTTTTTTTTTTTGGTTTTTTTTGTTTTTTGTGCAGCATTTGGATTACGCTTTGTTGCCTCCTCGCTGCTTTTGTTTTGTGTTGGCTCTTTTGCCAGTGTATGTACATACGTGTATGCATGTGTGTGTGTGTGTGTATGTTTCGTTTCGTTCGTTTTGGTCTTAAACTGGCGATTTCTTTTTTTTGCAGTGTGTTTTGGGCAGATTTTTATTTTTCGGTGGCAGCAGCGCGCCGGCTCGGCCTCGGCTTTGAATCTGCTGTTGTAGCTGTGGCGATGTGGAGAGTGAGAGAGAGCGAAAGAGAGAGAGAGAGAGAGAGAGAGAGAGAGAAGGGAACTAGAGGGGCAGCTACACGCTGCAGTTCAATGCAGCCAACGGCCGCCGCCAGCCACCAGCCAGTTAGTCGGAGCGAGAGAGGACGAGTTCGCCACAATCGGGTCGGAGCAGAGCTTGAGAGCTTTAAGTAGGGGTAGCCAAATTGAGCACGCACACACACACAGCTAAAACTAAAGCCTCTGTGTGTGTGTGTGTGTGTGTGAAATGGACATAAACATCATCGACCATGATGATGATGATGATGATGACGATGATGATGGAAACGCAGCTGATTATTAAGTTGCTGGCATATTATGTGCAGGCCCCGAAGCGGGCCTCAGAACGGACTTTGCCGTTGGAGCATTGACAACAGCAGCAAGTTGACACACACATACACATACGTTCACGCACACAAACGCGGAGTCAACGGCAACGCCGACGTCAAATGCTGCAGCTGCGACGCCAACGCCAACGTCAGCGACGCTGATCCCAAAAACTTTTCTGGGCAACATTATTTTCGAATAGTTCAGATCCATTTAGATGAACATCAGTTAGCTATCGGATTGGACGTGCGTCGCAACCAGCCAAGCCAAGCCAACAAACCAAACCAAACCAAACCAGACAACAACAAAACATATAATCAACAATCCAACTGGCCACAGACAACACCGACAACACTTGTGCTTATTTGGCGGACGAGTCGAGTTTTCCTCAAAAAGGATTCCAAGTCCTGGAGACTGGAGAGTGCAACTGCAACTGCAATCACAATGCCAAAAACAATCTGATTGTTTGTGTTGCAAGTTGAGTTGAGTTGAGTTGAGCTGCTCTGCCGTTGCCCCAAATCCTACAAAAAATAAACACAAAACAACAACAACAAACGCGGCAGCTAAAAAACGCGTTACGATTTTTTTTGTTCAAGTGCTCAGAAACTATTGTTCTATATTTTTTTTTTTGGGAAAACAGTTACGAATCCAAGTGAAAAGTCAAAGAAAGACAAACATCAAAATAAAAAATCAAAGCAAAACCGGAAAAACAAAAAACAACAACAACCAATAATCTTATTAACAAGTTTAAAAAAGAAACAACAACAAAAAACAAAAACAATTGCACAAGCGCAAGTGTCTCAAGTGTGTGTTCCATGGACTATGCCCCCAATCAACATTTCAAACCGAATTCTTAGCCAAATATCAACCAAATAATAAAGTTCTGTTAACCGCCCCGCCCCACACCCCGGAAAAGTGCAGAGAAGAGGATCCAATTTGGCGCTCAACTTGGATAAAAAGAAAAACAAGGTAGGTAAAGGCCTTTTCCAAGCTACATTTCCACGCTCGTGCTAAGTAAGTAGACATCTTTCTATATCTATCAATAATGGCCCAAAAGATCAGTTTTTTCGTTTTTTTGTTGAGCCAAACTTTATTTGTGACTTACCTTTTTGATTGGAATATATGCCGGAATATCTAGAAGTAAATAATAATAACAATATCTATATTCTAAAATTACATAATTCACATCGATCCTAAGATCATATTTATCATTTTTATATATATATAAATATATTTTATTTTCCTGCAAAATGATTGCATCAGTAGGACGAAAAAAAAAACAACAGCAAGCAATATTTACTATGATAATAAAAGTAAACACAACAACAACACATACACAACAACAACACACACATACAAAAACAACACACAAAAAACAGCACAATCATCTACCATAGAAAAGTCCAGTGGAAGCTGGAGCTGGAGCTGGCGCTGAATAGCCGGCGTTAAAAATTACAAAGTTATAAAAACAATAAGAAAAACGGTTTACTTTATAATTTTTCACACCCGGCCAAATTGTGGCAGGCAAAAACGAAAAGCCAAACCAAACGCGGGATAAAAAATGCCTGCACTCCCTGCAACCCACCGTGGCACCGTGGCACAGAAGAGCACCGTGTGGCAAAAGCGATGCATAGAAAACTACTAAAACGGCGCTTAATGCGCGGAAACGAAAGCTTCCCGTTCCTCCCGAATGCTGGTTGGTTGCTTCTCGTTGTTTGCCACGCGGCATGTGCTGTGTCCAAATAAAGCATCTGCCTGGGCCCCAACACCCCCGTGTCCGTGTCCGTGTCCCTGTGCCACAAGGCATGCAACGCATTCATACACAGCACGGCCCCAGCCCCAGCCACTCCACAAAGTATTAGCTGCAGCCACGGAAAGCAGGCAACAAAAAATTGCAAACATAGACAGAGTCAACAAAGTTGGCACCCAGCCCAGCCCAGCCCAGCCTCCCCCCCGGCAGAGAGATAGAAAGGAGAGTCCAGTTGCAGTTGCTCTGACTCCGTGGGGCGGCGGGTGGCGGTTTTGTGAAAAAGTCAATTGCTAAACAATCTGAACGATTGCCTACTCAACGCGATTCACTCAATTTGATGGCCTAATTGTGAGGATCCGTTGGCCATATGGCGGCAATAGCAATTTCGAGATGATTCGAGTGTTTAGATAGCTGCACTACACTCTTCACCCTTCCTGCCTCTCTCTCTCATGTGGGCTCTCAGCCGTCGTCGTGCTGGCTGCGTGCAACCGCTAATTCGCACCATTTAATATCAATTTGCATTTGCGCCAAATCGCTGCTTATTAATTAATACCAAATACCAAATGATAGAAACAACCGACGGCATTAACAAAAAACTATTAAGCCATGTAATGTGTGTGTGTGTTTGTGGTGGGCGGAAGGAAGGGCGACACACACACTGCCAAAACCCGATCTCATTTAATTAAGCGTCCTTTGTACTCGCGCTTAATTGCCAGCAATCCAATTTAATCAGTTCAACTGCAGCCAGCAATGCCAATATCTTTTTTATAGTATTTGTTCCTTTTGCATTCCCCCTTTGCCTCTCGTCCTGTTACTCATACGACATTCATTTGATAGATGCAAATTAACATCACATTTGATATGCATTTTAGAAGTTTCGTTGGAATTATTGTTATTATTAGAACCGATTTCTTTTTGAATTGTCATGAGGCTCAAGGCTCAACAGCTGAGGCCCCAACGACGGCAGTTTGGACTCTTGTAAAAAGAAGAAGATCGTTGATTCCAATGCAAGAATTAATTCTAAATCTCAAGCTACTATTTCCCAAGTGTTTTCCTGTTCCCCGATAAATACATCCTCCCACAGCAGTTCTCATACAATCGGTTCAAATCGGTTCACTTTCTTACGTATTTGTTGAGTTGATTACTATAAGAAGTGAGCAATGATTAGTAGCTAAATATAACTTAATAGCCGGCTAAGTATTTAATTTTGTGCTTGATTTGAGCATATCGAATAGTAAAAGCAACTGCATCCAAACGGAACTCAACTTTCTGCCAACACTGGGCCCGCTTTACCATTTGTATAAAAGGAAAGAGCTCTTAACGCAATGATCGAAATGCTCATACCGATGCTGTTCTGCCAAGTATCTAGATCCATTGGGCAAGGTAGCAAAAGTGTCATCCTCTTGGGATATGGTCACTAAATAAGCAGAAAAAAGGCCAAAACTCTTAAACTCAATATTATATTATTTATACTTAAACAGTCGAAACAATTCCATTTAACTATTCGAGAACCCTGCCAATTGGTTTCATCAAAATGAAACCCATTCTATATATTAGGAATTTTTGAATATTTTCTATGCCGAATTTTATTTTTCTTGACCCCAATTGAGATTTGTAATAGGAAAGTGCGACTTTTTATGAGTTTCTTTGCATTTTGAGTTGACTTCCTAGTTTTTGATATAATATACGATCCCCCCTGCAACGATTGAACGAACCAAAACTGAACCGAACCGAACCAAAACACACACATTTGAGAGGCATCACTGCAAATTCCAGCCGAAATTGTTCTCGCAGTTAAATTGACTGCAATTTTTTGTTTTTAGGCAAGAACGAAATTTACAGTCGGTTCAATGACCCACAAAAAAAAAAAAGAAGCAAAAAGCTGAACTGAACTGAAACCAAACAAAAGCCCCAAACAAAAACCCAAAAAACCAAAACAACAACAAAGCGGCGCAGATCACCGAGATTCTTTCTGTATATTTTTGTTGGTTCTACTACTACAAAATGTGTTTCTACAGCAAAGCGAAAGAGAGAAAAGGAGAGAGAGAGAGAGAGATCGCTCATAAAGGGTAGAAAAAGGGGGGCGGGGTGATGGCAGCTGAGGCCCCGGTGCTGCTGAAAGAGACAACGCGTGCAGTTTGCCCGAAAAAAAAAAAACTTGAAATTTGCACACATACAAACACACACACACACACACAAACCTGCATATAAAAATATCAAATGGCAAATTACTCATGCGCCAAACGATGCGAGTGGCAACCAAAAAAGCGCTTGTAAAATGCCAGGCTGCTTGGGCCAACAAAAAAAAAAAACAAAGATGCAACATGCAAGATGGTAGAAGGGCGGAGAAGGGAAGCAGTTGCAAAGATTGCATTACGCTTGGACTACTGAAAGCTCAATCAAGTCGCAAGGATCGTAGCCAGCAGCTTAGAAGGCGGCCCAAAGAGAGAGGCGGGGGTACTACTGGTAGCTTGGAGGATCGTGCAACACATGCCACCGATGCGATACATACAGACAAAAAATGAGAGAACAAAATTTCGAATCAGATCGCATTGAAATGGACCAACATATGGCGCGAGCGCGCCCGCATCCCCCTTCCCCTCCCCCGTCCACCGTCGCTTCTGACAGGGGCGGCCATTAAAGTAATTGCTGCCAAGCACTTGAATCGAGTATGTGTGTGTGTGTGTGTGTGTGTGTGTGTGTGTGTATGGCAGTCGTCCCTATTATTAGATAAGTTTCAAGGCAGCAAATCACTGAATATATATTTATTTATTTATTAATTATGCTTTTAACCAGAAAAACATCCTCTGTGTGTGTGTGTGTGTGTGTGAGTGTGTTGTAGTGTGTATATAGATAGATAGATAGATTTCAAGAAACTAATTAAGAAAACTTTGCCATTTGTTGTTCGTTTGTTGAATAACATTTAAATTTATTTGCAGCAGTTTGTCTTCATTTCTCTGTTTTTGTTAAGCATTTTAATGGGTAGAGGCAGCACTATATACTCTATATAATATATATTGTAGAACTAAAAAAAACAGACTACATATTGCGTACCAGGAAAGACAAGGGCCAAAACAATGCAAAATAATGCAGCGAACCTTGTATCCGGTTGGACTAGAATTTCGGGTATTAAATGACAACAACAGCAGTTCCAGCGGCAGCAGAGAAGCCACTCTAATCTTGCAAAATACATTGTCAACACACACACACACACACAGAAATGTAGAACAGCCCAAGTACAATCATAAATATATATATATTATACTTACTTACTGATGCATGTATATTTATTTATATAAGTTTAAGTATATTTATTCTTCCTTTCTTTTTTTGGGCTTTGCACAAAGTCAAACGCCTACGAAAAAATGCGCAAATGCATAGGCGACAACGAGAGAGAGAGAGAGAGAGAGACGGGACGGGACGGGACGGGGAGTGCAAGCAGTTGTCGTAAACGAGAACGGAGAATGAGAACCAGAACAAGAACGACACTTGTATGCCTTTAGCACACACACACGCACACACATGCACAGGTGCAGGCAGCATTGTGTGTGTGACTATTCAGTTTTGCTGCTAAAACAGTCGAAATATATAATTTTTGTTTTTTTTTGGCAGTCGGCAGTCATTGACCCGCCGCCGCAGCGAACAGCAGCGAACTGCCATGGCCAAGGCAAACGCTGAGGGCAGCGGGGGGCGGGCAGCAATGTAGAAAGATAGCAAACAACTTAAACACGGAGAGCGATAGTCGCTGCACACACACACACACACACACACACACACGAAAGCTCCTGACCCGATGCGGTGATCTCACTGAGCAAGCTGAGTGCTGAGCGCTGAGCGCCTTGCATTTCTCGTTCTTTTTGCCATTCTCGTACTCATACTCATTCTCGTTCTTCACGCACTCACGGAGCTGAGAGCTGAGAGAGTAGGCGAAAGCTTATTTATTTCGGCATGGCTGCAACAATGTGTGCGTGTGTTCGCATACAGGGTGCTTAGAAGCTGACAGTGTGGATTGGAACGAATCGGATCGTTTGCGCTGCCATTTGCCAGACAACAACAAATAACCAAAAGTGATTCACGCGCCGCCGCGAGGCCCCCAAAACAAATGCGTGGTGAGAAGTGCATTGACTTTTCGCCTTCTCAGCGATTTGCGTGGCATTGACACACACGAACACACACACACACACACACACACACATACTCATACTGTTGTTTATGAATATGAATGCAAATACAAAAAACACATGTGATGATTTAATGCAAGGCGGCTTTGACCTCGCCAACTGACTGACGACTATTCCCAAAAACATATTCAAGATCGATTCCGATAAACGATTCTTAATCGATTCGCATTGAATAGTAGATAAGACACAGTTTAGACAAAGTTTAACAACAACGAAAAGCTTAAAATACCCACGGCACAAATGCAGCTGTTTATCAAATTCACACACACACACATACATACATGCACATACACAAGTATATACAAGTTAGCATCTAGTTGAGGCGAGGCGAGGCGTGATGTCTTATTGATCGGTCAATACTAGATAGATATATTTGATCCTTTGCCTTTGTTGTTGTTGTGCCAAAAGCAAAGGCTCAAAATGAACATATGTGTGTGTGTGTGTGTGTGTGTGTGTTTGTGTATGTGTATGTGCTCTTTCGCAAGTTATCAATCATGCCGCATGTTGACGACGCACAAACAAATCCATCCCCGCCCCGCCCACGCGCACTGCCAAATGACTGCAAACATTTTTTAATGAAAAGCCTTTGCGCTTCTTCTTCTTCTTCTTCTTCTGCTGTGCGCTCAATTTCCTAAGTATGTGCGACATTAGGGCGGCTCCAAGGTGCTATTCCAAGACATTCTGCTTAAGAAAACCCTTTGGGTCTAAGAATCATTATCTATTCCGTGAAAAATTAGCAAGAATTTTCCTTAGATTAATTCGTTGTAAAAAACCAGAAAGTGAGCCACCCTAATGCACATTCATCCATTGAATCCAAACAATATTAAAAAGTGAACTAGAAGTTATTGCTGCTGCCATACAACCTCCGTCCTCCCCCCATCCTCCAGCCACCATCCTCCTTTTTTTTCTATGAATTTTTTGCTTGGATTATTTTGTCGCCTTCCTCACTCATCCCATCCCCCCCTGCCCAAAGATGTTATAGAAATATTTAAACATGTCTCAACTACGCATCGGCCCCCTTCCGCCCCCTCCCGCCTGCTGACGACTGCGTTGTATTTGAGTAACTCTATTCATCATTTTGCGCGCTTCTTTGGCATCGTCCTTGTGCCCTCGTGTCCTCGTCGTTTTCAGCTAACCAACAGACGAAAAAAAAAAAAGGAGAAGAAAATCATCCAGAAGTGAAAACTGCTTACAAGGATTTCATCCTGCATCTGCAAGCGCCTTTTTACCTCTTCCCTCTGCCTCTGCGTCGTGCTCTCATTGCTCTTTATACTCTGATATCGAAGCTATCGAAGAGTATATATATTTGTTGGATAGCTGCTGATGGCAAGGACCTCAAGGATCTGCAGCCAACTTATATCAGAGTATTTGGCAGTTGGTTTCGCCCCCGGCGACTGCAACATTTTCACATGTTTAATATGTACTTTACTAAAGGACGCACACACACACACACACAAATATTTCTATTCATACTTCTTAACGCATACATGTGCATGTGGGGGCTGGGTGGGGGGCTGCTCGCTTTGTATAAGTATAAAATTCTAAAAAGAAGTATTAATCCTTAGCTTAAACATTTGCCAACCGCAGCAGCAGCAGCGGCAGAAGGCTTCTTCGTCTTCCTTACACACACACACACATACGAAGGAGGAGGAGGTTGGTTCGCCATCTTGTGCTTTTAGCCTGGCTCATGTTGTGGCTAGCCTTTATTGTTGTATGTTGCAAGCATATTCAATTGTACAACGAACCATCTTGCCACATGCTGCAAGCTAGTAGTAACCCCCCGATTGATTGTAATTATTAAACACTTGCAACTATTCGTTTGGCTGTCGACTGCTTGGTTGCAGCCGCAGCTTCTAATCCATCCAAAGGAGTGAGGCAAACAGCAACAACAGCAACATTGTTGTAAAGCGCTGACAGCAAAGCAAAAGCAACAAAAAAAAAGTAAGAAGAAGAAAGAAGAAAGCAGCGCGCTGAGTGCGTACTTACTTTTGGCTTCGTATCGCTTTTATTCAAATTCATAATCGCAAAATTTTTATATTCTACTTATGCTCAAAAGACGAGCGCGCGCGCGTGTGTGTGTGTGTGTGTGTGTGTGTAGATGGTGGGAGCGCAAGGACTTTGCGCTGAGCCTACAATGAGGCCACCCATTCGATTTCGTTCGGTCGGTCGGTCGGTGGGTCCCTCCTCTCTCTCCTCCACACACAGTTACATCCTTAGTCCTGTCCCCCAAGCCATACTATACTATACTATATATACCTTCCCGTCTTACGTTTCGTCCCGTCTCGGTCTGTGTGGATCTAACCCCAACTGCCGCCTGCTGCCTGTAATCGGAAACTTTCCTCTTTCTTAACATTTTTCATCTTTTTCTTTTTTTTTTTCATTTTCATTTTGCTTGTGCCAAAAATACAAAAAGTATGGAAAGACCGGTCGGGGGGAGGAAGGGAGGGGCGCCCCAAAAGCGATGAGAATGGAATGAATGAATAATAAAAGCGAAGCACTCGATGGCGTAGAATTTGAATAGAAGCTTAGTTTTTCGCTTATACAACAAAAACTTTCTTTTTTTTTTTTTTATTTCGGGGTTGTTTCCAATTTTTTTCTACTTTGCTCGCGACGTCGACGACGGCAACTGCAAACGGCGAAGCTGTGCGAGGGGGCGCTGGTGTATGTGCGGGTGTGTGTGTGTGTGTATTTAAGTTGCATAGTCAGAAAAGGGCAAGGAAAGCGTTTTTACAAAACGACACACACACACACACACATAGAGAATGAGCGAGAGAGAGAGAGTCGCATAGTAGACGCAGACGCAAGACGGCAGAAGAAAAACTGAAAAGTTTATAATTACTTATTTTTTGATGAATTGGGTAAATATTAAAAAAAAAAAACAAGAAAAAGAAAACCCAAAAGCCCGCCTGGTGGCAAGGCAGCAGGGGCAATACGAATCAGCGGGAATAGAACTGAAGCGATAACCTGGGGGGGGGGCGGCGGCGTCGGCGGCTGGAAACAAACTTGAAGCAACAACGGCGGCGGCGCAAGCAAAAAAAAAAAAAAAAAAAGGTACAGCGCGCGCGAGCTTGAAAGAAATACGACTACATTAAAAATTATCGATCGATTTTGTTTTTATTTCTTTTCATTTTGTTGTTGTTGGTGCTGCTGTTGCTGCTGTTCTTTGGTTCGAAAGTTACAAGCAATGAAAAAACTATACGAAGCAAGCCGAAGAGTCCGTTCTGTTCTGCTTAGTTGCAGTCATATTACATATATCAATTGTCAACTGCCCAGGCTTAAGTTAAACTAGAGAGAGGTGAGGTGATATATAGAGACTCTAATAATATGTTGAAGCTTTAGTTATGTTGCTGCTTGAGTCGTTGTTGGGCGGCGGCGTGACAAAATCTTAACTTTATTTGTCCAATTAATTTTGTTAAATATGTAATTTAATTGTACAAGGAAGCGCCCACGACAACATCATCGAAGACGTCTGTCGCGGCAGACAGTTGAAAGACATCCTTATTAAGTTTAATTGAATTTGTCGTTTGTTTTTGCATTGCTGCGCGGCGCGCTGCGGCGCTGCTCATGTTGCATGTTGTTATGTTGTTGTTTTGCTTTCATTTTGTTAATCAAATAAACTCTAAATAATCAAAAAGCGCAAAGCGCAAAGCTAAGAAGTCAGAAGAGACCACCCTGCCTTTCCATCAACCTCTTCTATATATATATTGTAGAAACTGAAGTAATCAGTCGACGCGACGCGTTGCCAAAGGAAATGCGCTTTATGAATTTTATTAAAATGCAAAAATCCCAATGCCGCCTTTTGTGTGATTTTACTGTGTCTCGATGTTTAGATATTGCGACGGGCAAACTTATTGAAAACGATTGCACTTTCAATGCCAGCTTGGAATCATCAGTTTGAATGGGCTTATCTCTTATCACGGCCAACTATCCACGGCCAAAAAGAGGCAGAAACAGCCGCCATGATCGTTGATTCATTCACTCAACTGGGCTGTTAACGTTATTTCTTCAACAACTACTAACCACAACAGCAACAACATCATTCCGGATACTAAAATCCCAGCCGCTAAACACAAATGCAAAACGCCCCCCCAGAGCCCCATTGTCATCTTATACTATGCATATATATAAGATATACAAAAGTTTCGCCAACTAACTGGCATCTTCTACACACTGCAGTAAGTGTAGAGCCCCCCACGCCCCACGCCTCACGCCACACGCCAACCTCTGCTCACTGTACATATTTTTCAAATGCTGCCAAGGGGCGGCTCATCAGCCATTGCCATTGCCATTGCCATTGCCCAAAGCTTTCTTAGTGCCACAAAATCTGCGGAATTTATAAAATTTTCATAGTTACAACTTTCTTTATGTTGAGCGCGAAGGGTGGGGGGAAGCGGGGGCTAGGTGGTGGTTGGGTTGCCGTTAACTTAATGCATGCAGTCGAAGCTAGAACCCAACCCAGGCGTCTTTCCAGCCCCCCGCACCATCCGCTTCTATTTTGCAGTTTAGTTTCAAATACATTGCTGATGTTGTTGCTTATGTTGCTGCTGTCGCTACTGCTGCTGCTGTCGCTGCTTCTGTTGCTGCTGCAGTCTTTTTTGGCAATATTTTTTGCGTGCTGCTTCTTCTTCTTCTTCTATACACAAGTCTCTCCATTATTATTATTATTATACTTTTTTTTTTAGCCTCCTTTTTTTTTTTTTGTATTTTGTGCTTGTTGTGTAAATGGGATTAAAAGACAGAGACAGAGAGAGAGAGAGAGAGAGATAACGCGAGTGCAAAAGAGACAGAACCATGCCACGATAGTGACAAAAAGAGAGAGAAAGCGAATAGCGTAATAAGAGGCGGCTGTCTTAATGTTGTTGTTGTTGTTTTTGTTGTTGTTACTATGAAGCAACTCTCGGCTGAACGCGAACCCAGCGAAACAAAAAACAGCAACAGCAAACCCAACAACACACAGTCAGGCCCCATCGCTAAACCGACCCCCCCCCCCCAAACCATCGCCTTGCGCCTGCCGCTGCTTGGCAAACAGACGCAAACTTTTCAACGCTCTAACAGTTTCTCCTATACCTAAAAATATATACCGTCAATGGGTAGAACCGTAGAAGGAATGAGGGGTGGGGGAGTCGAGAAAAAAAGGCAACCCAGAATGAAAAGGAAACCAAAAGAAAATGTAAGCGCGCGAGAAATGTTAAAAAATATTTTTATAGCTCCGCGAACGTTAGAATAGTGTTTGCGTTCGAGCTGTGTGTCTGTGTTTGTGTGTGTGTGTGTGTGTGTGTGTGTGTGTGTCTGTGTGTGTATGAGATGCCTGCGTCTTGTGCTGCTGCCAAAGTTTGAAGGTCGACAGCGCCGAGCAGCGCGACGTCAACGTCTTCTTCATTCCAGCGTTTGTTGCTGTTGCTGCTGCTGCCAAAGATGTTGTTGTTGTTGTTGTTGTTAGTCAAATGGGGTGTTGATTGAACGGTTGGTTGCCCACCCGTCTTGTGCCCCCCTCGCTTCTGTTTCTGTTTGCGCTTAGACACAAATTTTACAGTCGTCCACCCACACAAAAATCCGGCAGCAGCAGCCCCCCCCCCACCCAAGAAAAAAAAGGGCCAGCTTCTGGGACCAAAAAAAAACACGGGGAAGCAACGGCTGAGCGATGGTAGTAAGGCGGCGGGAGGGGGGGGCACAACAAGGTAGTTGATGAAAAACGTGAATGTGCCGGGGGAATGGGGAATAAATAAGTTGGCAAAAGTATTGCTTGAGAGCATGTATAGAAAGATTGGCAACTACCGGTGCGGGCGGGGGAAGGGTACACCCAAACTTAGTTGTAGGCACTGATATTTGGCGGGGGGCGAAGGGGGTATGTCGAAATCGAAAAGAGATAGCGGTAGGCTGCTGCTGCTGGTGCTAAATTGTAATACAAAGTTTCGCGCTGAATTATTATGTATTCAAATCGATATCAGGCCAAAAGTTCGAGTACGAGTTCGGGCTCGAGTTATGTGTGTATGTGTGTGTGTGTGTGTACAGTTCCACTAGAGTTCGCGTAGTGAGATTTCTTTGCTTGCGTACAGTTGTGCGTGGCGCAAAACAGTTAGATCTAGTGCGGCGGCAGATGAAAGGGTTAACGTGGGTTGACCGTGGACCTGGCTATTGGTTACACTATATATTATTGTTGGTCCTTTGCATCCTTAACCTCATCTCATTGATCAATCAGAGGTCAACGAAAATACTTGGTGGATATTCATTGCCACGGACCAAGCCTTCATAAATATCCTGTTAGCTGTTTGTCATGCCACATCGCGTATACTTGATGCCAAATGCATTAATTCGTTTGTATTGTTTCGTGTTGCTTATGAGTCGCGGAGGCTATAGAGAAAGTTTCGGCTTAGGTCGGCGGCTAAAGTATTTTCCTTCTATCTACGGAGAGCTTACACAGGAGCTCATTTAGTTATTTGCGCCGAAATTTAAAACATTTTTCTTTTTAGCATAAAAAAACACATTTTTTCAAACGCGCGCCCCCGCTCCCGTCTCCCCTCTTGCCACAGTCATAGTCATAGTTATAGTTCTAGAGTTCTGGTTGTCTACATCCTTTGGCGTTTGGGGGAGAGACGCTGCCAATGCAGAAAAAAATATATATAAAAGGCTGTGTGACTGGGGCTTGGGCAAAGGCCAGTACGAACGAAGGGCCGCGTCGGTAGCATTTTAAATATAATTATAATATAATTTGGCGCGGTATTTTTTCGCGTTGCTGCTGCCACATAATCTATGTGCGCTCATGTGTGTGCTGTGTGTGTGTGTGTGTGTGTGTGTGTGTGTTTTGGTATTAGCGGCACTTTTCTGATAAGAGGGAGGAGCTGCAAGGGCTGACTGGTGGGGATCACTGCATTGTTAATGCAATTTCGCTTTGCTGCCCCGCGTTTTATTTTTTTGTTATGCTTTCGTATTAAAATAATTATACAATTTTTTTTATTTTGTGTTGCCTGTGTAGGAATACTTCTAGCCGTACTGTATTGTTTTGTTTTGTTTTGTTTTGTTTTGCATGTGTGTAAACTGTAAATTGTAAATTGTAAAAGTCAGTTTTGATACTTTTTTAGCCATTGTTGCCGCCGCCGCCGCCGCCGCCTGGCTGTGGCATCATCCTTCTTCTTTTCTCTTTTTTCATATTGCGCCGAATTCTAGCATGTAATTTCGTAGAAAGTTTAGTAAGTGCTATAAATAAATTCAAATGCAAAATGAAAAATGCGAAAACAACAAAAAACGTGAAATGGAAATGTGGCATACAACAGGCTTATGCCCTCATCACACTAATCCTGCGAAAAATCTCATTCCATATATTGCATTCTCGCAATCCGTTGCACATCTCGTACCCCACCCCGTCGCCCGTCGGTCGAAGTTTTTCAATAAACAATCGAGCGGCCCGAGCTTATACTAATAAGTAAATACACTCACACATAACACTTATACTATATCGATATACAGACTGAAATAAATATATTTATATAATATAAATGGATGAATAAGTTTTGTAATAATCATCTCGCCATGATGGAGCAGACGGCTGAAGGCGAGAGGCAACAACCTAATAGCAAATATTAACACCTTATGCAACGGCGAAGGCGACTCAAATAACCGACAAACATGGCGAATGTGTAACACAGAATGTGTTTGACCAGATTGCCAGACTGACTGCCAGACAGCCAGACAGAGAGGCAGAGATATCCTGCAACAGGTAGACAGACGAAGCCGAGTGAATGGCTTGGTGGGTGTTTTGGGTTGGGATGGGTTGGGTTGGGTTCGTTTGTCGCTTGTCGTCTTGTGGATTTGCCACGTTTCGCTTCGCCTCGTTGCGCCTGTCGCCTGCCGAGGAAAACGAAAAGGAGATGGAGAAATTCGCGTTGGCAACCATCTGCTGACAGCCATGACCTTCATTGGACAATGCGAAACTGTGCCACATGCCTGGCCCTGTGGTTGGGGTTGGCGTTGGCGTCTGTTGGCTGGGGCCTTGAGGCTGGGGTTATATGGCTGCCCAGTTAACAGCTTGCAGTTCTTAAGTCTCGACAAGGCAAGTTGGAGTTTTCAAACGAAACATATAGAATCGAAGGAGTAGTATTCCAATAAAACAAGCAAACATTTCTTCCACACACACATGCAAAACACACACACACACACACACCCGTCAGCCAGGGAGGACAGCAGGGGGACAACGTGTTGCCGTCGTTACCGGGCAATGTTCCTCCGTTTTGCAGTTGTTGCTGGTCGTTGCGCGTTTTTGCCATTGCCCGGCTGCCGTGGTGAAGTGTTTGTCGCATTTGCTGCCGCGGACTTTTGACTTCCGGCTTCTCTGTCTCTCTTTCTTTCTCTTTCTCTTTCTCTTTGTCTGTCTGTTTCTGTCGCTGCTGTCTGCTCAGCTGTGGCATGTTGGCCTTGCCGGCAACTGGCAGCCGGCAACTGGCAACTGACTTGACCTTGCAGCCGGCCCCTCCAACGGGCAGACTGAGCGTCTACCTGTCTGCCAATCTTACGCGTGTTGCTGCATGTGTGTGTGTGTGTGTTTGCGTTTGTGTTTGTAATGATAATCCGCATAAAATTACAAGCAAAGCGCAGACGACAACAAACTCCCACCCACACACACACAAACAAACAGACTCACTTACAAGGCGAACCAAAAGTAAGGCCAAGGTCATTCTCATTCTCACCAACACCCACACACACACACACACACACACACGCCAATTGGCCAAGCAAGTAAAGTCGTCGGCGCGTGGCTCACTTTCACTCGCATACCCGAAAAATAAGAAGAAGAAGCAAAAAAAATAAACGCCAAGCCAACTGATTCCCATTCCACCATAACCGAAACTCATCCACAGCCAGACAGGCAGCTAGCCAAACGAACGTCCTAAGGTCCTCAGCAGTAGCATATGTGTGTGTGTGTGTGTGTGTGTGAGAGTGTGTCAACCAGTCAAGAGCATATGTGGATTCGACGCGGCGCCCGAAAACATTTCCTGCCCATGTCCTCTTCGTAGTCCTGGCGACTGTCTTTCTGTGTGTGTACGGTACGTACGTGTATGCATGATTCTCTGTGTGTGTGTGTGTTCTTAAGTTTTTATGGCTTGCTGACTACTACTTCCGGGTTGGGTATGGGGTCTGGGTCTGGGTCTGTCAGGCAAGGCAATGAATATATTAACACACTGCCACACACAACAACTTGCTGCCCACAGCAGACAATGTCTTATTGTGTCAGTGTATGTTGTGTGTGTGTGTGTGTGTGTGTGAGAGTCCTTGACGTCCGGCGTTTATACGAGAGAGAGAGAGAGAGAGAGAGACTGGCCGTGGCCGTGGCTGTGTCCGTGTCTTCGTCTGTTTGCCAATATGTCTGCCTTGCTCCTTTCCCTTTGCCTTCGACAAGCCACGTTGCCATTGTTGCGCCTTAGGGCTCCTTACGCAACAAGTTGACACACACACACACTCGCACACACCCAAATCAACAAATTATCACACACTGCCACAGACGTCTCTGTATGTCTTCATCTTTCCATCTCCACTTTTATCTCCATCTTCACTTCCAAGCCAAGTCCGTCGCCGTCGCCCTTTTTTGGTTGTCTGGTTTCTATGGCCATCATCTATTCGCCGTCTGACGATTTGGCGTCTTTGTTGTTGTTTACTGCTAGTTTAGTTCGATAATATGGAAATTTTTATGATTTTCTACCCCGAATTTTGTCAAACCAACAGCTTATCGCTGCATTCAAGTGTGTGTGTTTGTGTGTGCCAATAAGGAAAATCCTTGCACAAACTTACGACCATTCTTGGCAAGACAAACAAACCGACAAACAGCAACGGCAAATCGAGAAATGTAAGCGTAAATAAATGGAAAAAGCTGTCCGTAACAGTCCGAAAACCGAACCAGAACCAGAACCGGGACCCGGACCTGCCCTCACTTACATACATGTATGTACATATGTGTGCGTATGTAAGCTATATTACACACATGAACACACACACACAGACAGTCACAGAGAGAAAGACAGACCCTTGACCCTTGTGAGCAGGACAGTAAAAAAAGGGGGACTGGCAGGCAGGCAGGCAGCCAGTAAGACTCATGAGCGCTATCACTTACTTATGTCATGTCAGACAGGTTTTTGGGATGTGGAAGGGTTGTCTGTCGGGTTAGCGGATTGTCGGGTTGGCGGATTGGCGGACGGTTTCGGATCGGTCGATTGTGGTACGTCCGCGTTTGGGCCGTGTCTCGTTAAGTGTTTTCGTTGAACGTTGGGGTCAGGCTTAGGGCGAAGTGGAATGAAGGGTTAAGGGTTGAGGGTTGAGCTTATTTACACCGATGCCCGATACTCGCAACTGGTTCATTTGCATTTTTCAGCAATGGGACATGTTTTTTAATCGACGCACACACATCGCACGGCGGGGCGGGGCGGGGCAGGGTAGGGCCGGGGCGGAGAAGGCTGCTATTGTTGTTGTTCCCGTAGATAATGCCTTTTAAATTGCTGCCTATTTTGCCGCATTTGACGCGATCGCTTTTGAGACAAAAAACCGGCCTAGTGGACCGCCCGCCCGCCCGGGTCAGAGTTTGAGGTCAAAAAGGGATTGTTTAAGGTCAATTTGTGCTTATATGTTTTGATTTTTGTTTTTCAACTGTGGTTTAAGGGTTCAAACAGGACGCGCGTCATTTCAAACTTGTTGGCTTTTGATTCGTTTCGAAAAACTAGATTAGACAACTGGAGGTCAACGATGTTAATTAATAGCTCGTTGAACTTTAACCCAAACGGGCATAATTGATTAATCATTTCGAAATGATGAAAGACCAGCTCCCAAGCAACCGAAGCCAATCCCCCAATTAGTAGCGTCTTTCAGAAGATTCTTTTTCTTAACTTCAAATATTCAATACATATGAATGCCAAAGGGGGGGGATAGAGAGTTGGAGTACATACAGAGAACACGATGCTCAATTTAAAAGAAAAAGTTTTAAATTAATTATTAGAAAAAGCATCAGGGCGTAGAAAGAGAGAGAGAGAGAGAGAGACGTAAGAAAGGGTAGCACGTCCCTTGCCCCCCCTCCCCACCAGAGCTTTTCGAGACACATTCGCAGAACAGTGAACATGTGTGGGTACATATGTAGTAGTGTGCGTGTGCGTGTGTGTGTGTGTGTGTCACCTCCCTAGGCAATTTCCGTTGCCAAATTGAAAAATTACGCTCGCGCGCAAAGTTTCGTTGCCTTGATTTGGGCCCCAACCCCAACCCCAACCCCAGCCATCCCCCCACGACCACGAGTCGCCGAAAGAGTGAGGCACTACTTGAGCGTTTTTACTTTTCATACGCTTATTACATCATTCCAATGTACCATGCCATACCATATACCATGTGCGACATTTTAGGCGAAACTTAAGCTAAAACTCGAACAACAATTTTCTGTTTCTGTTTCGGTTTCGAATTCCGGCGTGGTTGGGGTGCCTACGCATTTTTTGGTTCTCTCTCTCTCTCTCTCTCTTTCTCTGTGTGGAAAAGAAAAAACGAACAAAAACACACACACACACACAGAGAGACTTACGCAACAAAAAACGAGTAAAACGCTAATGAAAATTAAAATGAAAAATTGCAAACGACGTGTGGCTGAAGCGGGAGCAGGAGCAGGAGCAGGAGCAGAAAGTAGGAAGTGGGATGGGAAGTAGGATTGAAGCTGCGGTATTAGTAGCAAGAAGGGGCACACACACACACACACACACACACATGTATATACTTAAGCATACGCATACATTAGATAATGTGTTGTGTGTACTGCCGCCGCCGCCCCTCACGCATGTCTCCGCTGACAGCGCAACACAAAAAAGTACATAAACAAAAAGACAAAAAATACAACAACAAATTTTTCATTTTTACTTTGCGCTTTGGGGGCTGACACAGTTGCCGGGGCGGGGGCGGGGGCTGGGGCTGAAGCTGGGGCGTGCTGCGGGTGTATATGGAGCGAAATGGGAAGGCGGCGGCGGCGGCGGGATGGGCGCAACGTCAAAGCCAATGCCAAGCGCGCGTCTGCCATTAGCATACACTACTCACATTTTGTAATGCGTTTTAGCTCTCTCTCTCTTTCTCTCTTTCTGTTCGCTCATTTTATTACAACAAAAGCGCTGGGTACTTGTAATTTATATACACACACACACACACACACATATACACATTTACACTATGTACAGAGGCATGTTTAGGTGTGCCGCCGCCGCCGACGACTGTGTGTGTGTGTGTGTGTGTGTGTGCGATAAACTACCCTTTTGCCTAATTTTTAATCTCGAGCGTTGCCAGGCACAGTGGCCGCTGCCCGATAGACGTTTAGTCTCAATGCGGTTGAGTTTTGCGTCCATTAGCAGGGTTAGGATATTAGTTTAATCTACTACATAGAACCAACCCCCCACCCCCTCCCCCTCCCCTTTCACTACAAACGCTTGTACTTTTCCTTGTCGTTGTTGCCTGTTTTTTGTATTTAACATATACAATTAAAAATGTAAATCAGTCGCCATCCCTGCAGTGTCCTTGCGCCCTTTCATAGTCTCTTCTGTTCTCTTCTTTTTTTTCGTGTGCAACATTCTTTGGCAGCTAGCAGTGGGGGGCTTCTCTGTAATGTTCGGCGCAAAATGTTATTTCTTTCTACTTTTTTTTTTTTTTGTTAAGCACGCCTACACGTCTGCCAGTGCATGTGTGTGTGTGTGTGTATATGTGTATATATATATTTATTTATTTTACTCTGTGCACAAAAAGAATCAAGTAGAAATTTACCAACCGATGCCGCAGCTCAAAGCAACTGCAACCACAACAAAAGCAATGACAACATTGTTACACACACACACACACACACACATGCACACATGCATACATGTATTAACATATTTGTGTATTTTTGTTTGTTTGTTGTGCGAAAGGCGTCAAAAAAGCGATCTGTTCGCATGGCTAGATATTCACATATTAGTCTGATGCGGCGGCTTTCGAACTATAGTTAAAGATACTAACTTAATGTGTACTAACTATTTATAATTGTGGATTATATGTTTTTGTGTGTTTGTTGTTGTTGCAAGTAAATTTGTTACTGCTTCTGATCCGCGCCGAGGCTGGCAGCTGGGCTGGCTGTCTCTAAAGGCACTTAAACACAGTTTCAAACACACACACACACACACACACACACACATACAGATAGAGCCTGGGCTTACCAAACACACACAAAACGGGGCCCAACATAAATACATATTTATTGTTGGTACAAGCAATTTAGCGAAAAGAAATCCAAATTATATCATAACTTTGTGTAGTGCGCCATCTGGGGTTTAGTTGCCATCGCCTGCTTTCGCCGCCACCGCCCCCGCCCCGGTCGCCGTCGTCGTCGCAATTGCTGCCTACGCCTACAAACAATGAAGCCAGCCCACAGTCGGCCCAGGCAAGGGCGCCCAGCAGACAGCAGTCAGGCAACTAGGCAGCCGAGAGCACAGACACAAGGAGTGGCGGGTGTTCGGGGGCGGGTGGCGGTTGGCGGGTGTTCGGGTGGGTGATGAGGCGCGATGGCAATAATTCTATGCTGTGCTACCGACATAGCCGCCACGTTAAAGATGTTGCCACACATTTTTGTGCCGTTTTGTTTTGGTTTGGTTTTTTCTCATGTTCCTTTGGCGTTTTTTTTGTTGTTGTTCAACCTGCCCAGCCTGCCTGCCTTCTTGGGGCGCTGCGCGTAACAATGAAAACAATTACAACAACAATTGCGAATAAGCATGCAAAACGCAAGTAAAAGATGAAGTAGTCGCGCGCGAGAGAGAGAGAGAGAGAGCGAAAGCGAAAGAGAGACAAAAAAAAGGCAGCATCAAGAGAAAAGCTTGAGTCGTCGGAGCCACAGTCAAAACCAGCTGCGACGGCAGCCAGCCATCGAAAGAGAATGAGGAAATGAGGAAATGAGGAATGGGAGGAGAATGGGGAACGAGGAATGAAATGTTTTCTAATAAATTTTGCTTTATGTGCGCGGAGCGGTGCGGCACTGAAAGGGGCCGGGAGTAGAAAAGGGAATAAATAAAAATAAAGTTTTATATTCATGTACCGCACACACACACACACACATGCCGCAAGGGCCGCAACACTTGCCACCCAATTGCCATTAATATGGCGGCTGACTAACAATCGTCTGAATGTGTGTGTGTGTGTGTGTGTGTGTGTGTGTGTAAGTGCGACTGTGTAGCGTCTCTAATGCCAACTTGCAATTTATTTTAACTTTGCCGCGAACTTTAGAGGCAAAACCCCCCTTGCCGCAGCTCACCTAAATACAATCGCACCCCCCCTCCCCCTCACGACAAAGTGCTGCTGCTGCTGTAAAAAAAAAAAACAGAAAAGAAAACAGAAACAGAACAGAAAAGAAAAACAAAGAAGAAGAAAGCAAAAAAGAAACTTTTGCGCCATTTTGTTTCTTTTCTTTACTATTTCAATTTTTTTTTTTTATTTTCAATTTATCTTTTTTATTCACCGACTTTTTGGCTAAGTTCCGTTGCTTTGCTTTGCTTTTTTTTCATTCTTAAAAATTCTGTTTAGTTAATTTTTTGAAAAACGCATTTTATATGGACTTGGAAGAAGAAGATTCCGATTCGGATTCGAATTCGGACGAGGAGCTGCAGTTAAATGAATATATTTGGGGCAGAAATCCCGCTATATTCTCTGAGCTCACATAAAACATAAAACTTAACCAAGAAGAGCAACATAAAAATAAAAATAAAAATAAAAAGAGTGGAGGAGAGGAGAGAGAAGCAAGCTTGGTTTGTTGGAATGGCAAATCGTAAAGCAAAAATAGAATTGCGAACGCTTTTAGGCCCAGGCCCAGGCCCAGGCCCAGGCAGCACAGCAGACATATCATAATTTTCATATTAGCTGCAATAAAAGAGTTTTTCCAGAGGCAAGAGGCAGCAAACGTTCGAGTGTAGTGGAGGGGTGGAGAGGAGGCGGGAAGATGCCACAAAGAGAAATATACAAAAAAATCGAAGCGAAGCGAAGCACAGGTCATTAAAGTGAACGAGGCGAGTCGGAGGCGAGGCGCAGGCGAGGGCGAGGGCGAACTGGGGAGGGCTGCACTTTTATTGAGAACTAACACAATTGTTATTGTTTGTCTCTGTGTGTGTGTGTTCGGTGTGTGTGTGTGTTGGTGTGCATCTTCCTAATCAACCCTTTTACGAACCCTAAAAACGAAGGAAATTGGTAAAGCAACAACAACAACAACTATAACAATAAAATGTAAAATTAGAAGCTGCGGCAGCGCTGCCACAGCGTGCGTCGTTAGGGGCAGTTTTGTGCCGCGCGTCGCGGCCGACTTCAATTACAACAACTACATATAAAACAACAACAACCGAATGAACCCAGCCAAAACTGAACCAAAACTGAGCCATCGATAAGGCGGGGGGGGGGAATCGGGCAATGAACAAGAACCGTAGCACAACATTTGGCGGCAGGGTCATGCATGTGTGTGTGTGTGTGTGTGTGTGTGTACGTAACACGGACAAAGGCTCCTGCCTTAAAAAACTACTTTAAGCGCATGATCAGCGGTATTTTTGGCTTGGGCCCGAGCCACTAACTTGCAGCAAGCAGACTGCCGCCTGCCGCATTTAGACGCAAGCAGCCAAGCAGCAAGCACAATACACACACACACACACACACGCATACAGCTTCCGCGGCATCATTAAGGGTAGTTTCCAGCATCGTAAAAATATAGAGAAATAAAATTGAAAATAAAAAATAAAAACCAGCAATAATAACAACAACAAGAACAAGAACAATAACAAGGTCGGCATGCGACGACGACGACGACGGCGGCGCACAACAAAATAACGACTACAAAACACACTGTGAAAAGAGCGAAACAAATAAAATGTATCAATAAGAATCGAATTCGAGTCCCAATCCCCAGCTAAAGGAACAGAAATAGCAACTAAGCTCGCGCCGCGTTAACGAACTACAATTTTTGGGAGACGCCACCGCCGCCGTTGCCACCGCCGCCAACCATCCAAAAGTGGCAGTCAAATCAGCCACTCAGCTGACCTCCCACCTCAAACCCCCGCCACCACCCACCACCCACCTCGCCACCATTCCATTTTTCAATAACTGCCTTAAAATCAATGAGCGGCATTTCAACCGCCACTGAGACAACGACAGCAACCGAGAGAGAGAGAGAGAGAGCGAGTCGGCGGCAATGAGAATTTGGAATGAATCTCTTGTTATTATTAAGTAGTAGACTAGTTAGACTGCCGCTGCTGCCTCGCCTCGTCTCTGTTCAATGTTTTGCCGCGCCAAGCATAGTTTTTGGGGCATAGTTAGAAAGGGGGCGGGGGGGGAAGGGGCACATCTTGGGAAAATATGTTACAACGATTAATGTAGTTGCCCCTTTCAGCAGCAGGGCCAACCCTTGCGCGCCTACGCAACGAAGTTTGCCATATCTTTATGCTTTATGCCCCCTTCTCTCATCATTGTCTTGCCCATCCATCCAGCCACTTCGTCCTCGACATCGACATCGTCCTCGTCGTCGACTTTGACGTCGGCTGCTCTGGTGAGCGTCTTCAACTTTATTTCTATCCCCATTCCAATTGCCTTTGCCTTTGCCGTTGCCTTTGCCTTTGCCTTTCCCTTTCCTTGGTCTCTGCCTGCCACCCCTGCCCGACGAATCCCTTCCCCACCGCCGCCAGCTTCATCATCCCTACAGCAACCATTAAGTTTTCTCGCTGTAATAAAAAATTTTTCCTTTTTTTGCCGCGCGCTTCTGTGTGCGTGTGCTTGTGTGTGTGTGTGTGTACCTTTGTGTATGTGTAGATACTAAATTTTCTAGTTTTTTTCTATACACATATATATATTTTTTTGTTATTTTCCTTTTTACTCTATGCTTTGCCTCCGCCTTGGCATTAGTGTTTATTTTTTTGAAAAGAAGATTTATGTAAAACGTTCGGGAGTAAAACGTAGCAGAGCTGCCAGCGTCGTCGACTTTGACGCTGACGCTGACGTCGAAGCCGACGCCGACGTCGACAGCGTTTCGCAAAATAGTCGCAGATGCTGTTGCTGTAAGTTTTACGGAGTCAAAAAACAAAACTGCCAAAAAAAACCTAACCACCCCACCGCCCCCCAATCACCCGTCTTTCGCGCCTACCTCAACCTTTGCGATACAACCCTACACCCCGTACACCCCTACCACCACCCGCCGCATCTACCACAAGATGGTGGCTGTGATGCCTCTGGAGCCGCTGCGCTTGACTGCGACCGGCAAGGCAACTGTGGCTGGGGGGTGGCATTGGGGGGCATTGGGTGTTTTAAGGCTTTCATTCCTGCCTGGGGTTGCTTACCCCCACCCCCACCCCCACCATTCCATTCCATTCTTGGACCTAGTTTCGGCGTCGCGGCGTGCCTTCAAGTTTGGCAAGTTTTATGTTTAGATTTCTTAGTCGTTGTTCGCTTTTGGCCAACGTTCGTTTGCCAACGGATTTTCAACTATAAAATATATTTGTTGTTTATTTTTCTATTCTTGCCACCCCCACCCACCCTCCGACAAATTCCATTTGCCGTCTTCACACAGATGAAACGAAACTCACGAAATTGCTTATAGAATCTCGATACGAGACGACGTAAGGGGTGAAAAAGGTGACCTTAAAACTTGCTTGGAGGAAAAACTATAAGGATGGGGAGAAGGCAATGAAGGTTTCCTTTAGGCATCAGAACAGATCAGATATACAATTCTTCTGTTCGATTGACGGGAAGTTCAGTTAACAACAGAGGATTCGAATTGATCCTAGCGAGAGAGATTGGCGGGTTTGTTCTGCTCGGACGGACGACCTTGACTCGAGGGTTCATTGCACATTGCACTGCATGCAAGTTATATTGACAAACTGGCAAACAGTCGAGTCGAGTCAAACAACGAGCAGAAACAATGCGAAACCAGCACACATTCAATATTTGTGCACATCGAGGCGAATGTGGCCATTGTTCAAAGCCATGTTTTTGGTTAAAGCTCGTGCCCGGTTCGCCGGTTATTTAATCAGCTGTTTATCAGCAAAGATCAACCAGCCGATCGTTGACTGCCAATGACGGCGACGATGACGATGTTGGTGGGGGGCAATAGTAGAAGTAGAACTGATCCCCCTTAAGCCTCCGCCACGTGCCACTAGTCGAAAGAAACTTTATTCTTACGACCACAGCCGCATTTTGTCTCTTAAACTATGTGCAACACCAACAGCAACAACAATACAAGCGATGCGTAGCAAAACGAAAAGTGCCACAAAACGTGCTTCTAAGCCATTTTTCATTTGAGACGTAGGCCGAGGTGTATATATGTATGTATATAGGCAGCCCCGTCCCCACTTCGAGCCACTTGGCATTGTTGCTGTGCCATCCATACGCCCTTCCAGCACACACACACACACACACAAAGAAACAACAAAAGAATGGCGAGTAGTTAGGTAACAGCAACGGCAACGGCAACAGCGACGGTAAAGGCAAGGACCAGGGCCAGGGCATTTTAAGATTTATGTCGGTGATTATTTCTAAGTTTTTGTGCGCTTAGCAATGCGACGGGTCCAGGTCTCTGTTTCTGTTTGGGTATAAGAAAGGTACAAGTGGCACGTAGCACGTAGTCGGCAAGGGGCCAGGGGCTTCCCCGTTAGAATAACTAATACGCCATGTTGCCATCTCTACTTATCAACCAAGAAACAAACACAAATCAATGATTTAGATAAAGAGTTCTGCGATTGAGAATAGTCAACGCGGTTCTTTGCAACATGCTGCCGATTCAAATGCCCTTGAATGCATAATAAGCAAGTAGCTGCTGCAATTGCTTCACTTTGTTGCACGCTTGATCGTTTGCTGCTGCTGCTGCTGACAGCTGAGCTCCTCTGGCGGCAGATGTGAGCCGAAAGCTCGAGTCAAGCAGCGCCAGACCCAAACGTTAACGAAATAAATTTATGTATCTAATGCTTTCCTCCCCCTCGACAGTTTCCCTCTGCTCCTTTACTTTCATTGTTCCATCATTTTTTTTGTTTGTTTTTTTTTTTGCCTCCGCCATTGTTGCCTCATGCCCGACGTCGTCATCTGGTTGTTGTTGTACTTTTTTTATGTTGTTAGCTCACAATACTATTTGTTGTTGTTATTATTATAACTGTTGTTGTTGTTGTTGTTACATTTAAAATGTTTTATTTGGCCATTTGTATGTTTTATGGGAGCCGTCGTCGTTGCCGCTACCTTTCAAATCGACCCATGCCTATCCCCGGTGCCTCCACCTTCCTCCCCCTTTCAACACTCACATACTTATGTTCGTTGTATGAATGTTAAGGTATCCGGAAAGTATCCGAAAGATCCGATAGTCAACTTTTAGTTTTTAGTTTCGAAACTTATACTATATAGAAAACCCTTCAGAGAAGCTCTTTGATATATGGAGAACTAGCATAGAATATGAATTTATTGATTCATCATTGATCGGATCGGCACAATCTGCCCGCATTTTTGTGGATGCGCCCCTGTTAAACGGGCAAACTTTCGTTTTTCCAAATGTTTTGTTTGCTTCGACTAATCGCGATTACTTAAAAGGAGCTCTCTGTGTGTACTCGACGACGACGACGTATAACAATGCATGAAAAAAAGCCAAACACATTCTCTCTATCACACACACACACACACACCCGCACACACACACATGCATAGAGAGAAACACGCGCGCACCGACAAATTCTAAATTAAAAGTAATATTAAGTATGTTTTGTTCGTGGGGCGGGGGTGGTGGGGAATATATCCACCCCTTCGGTTCGCCAACACACGCTCACGACATTGAAATGAGAATTTTTAAATATAAAAGGATGCCAGAAACACACAAACACACACACACACACACACGCACACTAGTATGTATGTGTATGCATATTACTCCCATTCTACCTCCCCCCCCCCACTCCTACCTGACATCTACTAGCAACAACAACAAGCAAATCAACTAATGCCAAAGCCTGTTATTGCTTCTTGTTGTTGCTGTTGCTGCGACGCCGACAGCGCTGCTGGCATCTCAACAGCAGCCCAAAAGCAATGCAAAAGAAATATTGCAACCCTCCACGCAGGGTTCTGTGTGTGTGTGTGTGTGTGTGTTTTTATTTTCTAAACTTACTCAAGTTGATTTTTATTTTTTTTTAATTTTATTTTTTTTGTTGCCTCTCGTTGTGAATGCTTTCTATGTATGTGTGTGTGGATGTGTGTATGTTGTAGTACCCGTACTTAGTGGCCGCCGGTATGAGTTTCATTTACTTCTATTCAATTCACAGTTTATCTCTCTCTCTCTCTCTGTGTGTGTGCTTGCCACACGCTACACGGCAACAAATGCCAAACCCAAGGACTCTCCCTGCTTAGAATCAATCGGACAGACAGACAGACTCTGCTTCCAACTATTCGCATAATCAGTTGACATTTATTCTGTTTCAATTTTTATGCCAAGTTCCGAGAATTGCAATGAACATAAAACAACAACAAAATATATATTACAGTGTATTATTTTTTTGTTCTGTTGGTTTTTCTATGTGTTGCTTCTGTCGTTTTCGTTTTCGTTGTCATTGCGTCTAAAAAGGCACCTTTTTTCCACTACAATTCCGCTTATCCGCCGCCTGCCTCCGCTTTATAACAGACGGCACAACAGCAGCAACAACAATTTACACACACAGACGCACTGCACTGTGGGACAATTTGGCAAAAAAAGTGTAACTAATTGTCAATGCAAACCTGTTGTAATGTTAACTTAACAGACCCCTGTTATGTTATTAACACTTGAAGTCAGCCGACTAAATGCTAACAAATCTTAATGTTAACGAAAAACTAGCCACAATTTGGCGATGGAAATTAATAAAAGGGTTTAGTATATTTAGAAAAGGTGGTGCTTACCTGTAATGCGGTCTGGTTTGTGGCGAAACCAGAAGAGAATTTGTTCATCAAAGCATTCCTGAAAGAAATTTAATTTTTTTTATGAAAAATGTTTTGAATAAATTTGTTCAAAAATAGGGATAAATGTAATAGAAGAATTTTTAGATATCTTGGATGACAAAAAAGTTGTTGTTGCTATATGATATAGTTGGCCGATCTCGATGATTTTTTGCAGCTGAAAAACATAAAAAGTATACAAAACATATTTTTTCCCCTTTGGTTCTTAAAAACTCAACCCAAATCAAAATACCTTCCTTGTTTTCCGATTTATTAATTAATGCCAGTTATTTGGCCTATTTCGCCCACTGTGCAGCGTTACAAGCAGCCAGCATAAAACATAATATGTATGAGATTTTTTTTTAACTACGAACACGTAGTTAAAAAATGAGAAAAAAAACGAAACGAAGAAGCGAAGAAGATGAAGATTCTGGCAATGGGGGCGGGTCGTCGTCGAGGTGGGTGTGGGGGCGGCGCTGCTACCTAGAAGAAGCGGCAACTGCGGCAGCAGCGGCATCGACGCCGGCATCACCGTGAGCAAAAATTGAAAAAATACAACTACAACGTACGACTTCCCACCTCCTCTCAGCCTCGCAGCCTCACAGCCTCAGCTGGCTTTGCCACAGCCAAGTTACAACTACGCAGACACAGGCACGCACTGTCGCAAACACACACACACACACACACACCGACACACACACACATGCATATAAACCACCCTTGAAAAAATTTCGCGCAGCAAAATTCTAAAGCACAACGACGAAGTGAAAAAGTATAGAAAGAAATGGTGAAATAAAAACCTTGTTTCCGCGCAAGTTACAACGGATGGCGGGGGGGCCTCCCTGACTAAAAAGCTAAGCAGACACACACACAAACACACACTATTCCGCGCAGGGGTTACGAGTAGCGTTACGAATGCGAGTGCGAGTGCGAGTACGAGACTGAATACATGGGCTGCTGCCTTTGCCGTTGCCTTTGCCTTTGCCGTATCCACCTTGAAGAGAAAGTACGATATTTGCTAGCAATAAAAGTAGTAATCAGTCGCGGTGCCAAGACCAAGCAATCCTACACACACACACACACACACAGACACACACATACACAATAGCGAGCGAATCGCCGATGTTGCTCTGTCGACATTTGCCGAGTTAGAAAGAGATGAGCATTAGAAGCCAGCAACAGCATCAACAACAACAACAACAACAAGTTGTAGGGAAGGCACTAGGATGGTTCGGGTGGTAGCGTGGGGGGGGAGGTTGGGTTTTGTGCGCCGCGTAACGAGAACTTTTCATTTTATGTAATTTCAGTTCGCCTTTTTTCCCGGCGCCGCTGCCTTCGCCTTCGTCTTTCTTTTTTGTTGTTGTTGTTGTTGTTGTGCTTTGCTCATTTTCTATAACATTCGAATTTTTAAGTGAGTGTCGTCCTCGTCCTCGTCGTCCTTGTTGTTGTTGTTGTCATTGGCGCTGCTTAACTTTACTCCACTTTACATCACTCTCTCTCTCTAATGGCGCTTACCCCATTTGTTGCCCCTAGCGGGCTGCAACGCTTTTTCTGCGTTTTTTTTTGCTAACTAAGACATTCTCAGCTCAGGCAGCGGCAGCGGCGGCAGCGCTGCCACGCCGGCAGTTTTTTCTTTACGAAAGCGACATTAATTTTTTAGAATAACGCTTATGCGTGGCAAAGCAGAGCCAACGACTGAGGCGGCAGCGCAGCTTGTCAAACTTTCACTACGCGCGACAAGGATGAACAAGAGGGGGGACACGGGGGGCGGAGAGAGAGAGTAAGAGTGAGTGAGAGCGAGAGCGAGAGAGGAAGCTAAGCTTGTAATGGGTAGTAAACGCGCATGTATGTAGTTATATTATTTTTTACGAGCGCGATATTTTGTGTAAAATAGCATTTTTGCCACAGTCAACACCCACGCACAAGGCACAAAGTCATACCCCCCCCCCACCCCACCCCACCCCACCCCCACCCTCGTTCCACCCCCCCTCACATACACACACACACACACACACGGCAAGTAGAGGCAGCTGCAAGGCAAGTTTTACTGTGTGCCCAGGTACATATATGGGTTAAGGGCGGACTACCTGTCTATATGGCCGTGTTAAAATATACGTGCCACCTTCCTCTGCCTCCCCCCCTCATTCAATTCATATATAAATTCTCACTAAATAAAAAATATATTTGACGAAATGTCGAGGAGAGTTGCTTGCTTATTGAGGTTCAACAATAAGTTGCATTAATGTTGTTGCTGTTGTTATCGATAAGCCAGAAATAAGAAGAAGAGATTTTATTATCGCCAGAACTAGTGCCTAACATTAATGAGCCCAAGTTATTAGGCGAGGCTCATCGGAATGTCTATTATTATATATGTATATAATCACATTCCATATCCAATACTTCATTGCATTTTAGTTAATTTATGGCTCATCAGACATACACACACACACACACACACACACACACACACACGCACACACAGTACTCTGGTCTATGTAAATTATTTACGCGACAATCGAAATAATTATTTTTTATTTTTTTTCCTTTTTTTTGTGGAAATTTATTTGACGTCATTTGCTTTTTATATTGTAATTATAATGGCAATATTTTTTTACTGCAATATTTCGACAGACACACACACACACACACACACACACACACAGACACACAGCTAGCCCGACAACATTTATATTTGCCTATGTAATGGTTTTTTATTGCAACAACAACAACACCAAAATAAATATGTATAAAAATAATAATAAAAGCAAAAAAATATTTTAAAATATTTTGGTTTGTTTTTGGGGAGGGGGGGAGGGTTGGTCGAAATTTATTGATGAAGCGAAAAAACGCAGCCAAATGAAATGTTAATTTTGCACACACAAACACAAGCATGCATGTGTGTGTGTGTGTGTGTCGACAATCTATCTGTGGCAGCTGACACTGCCGCCAACAGCAAACAATGGAAATCACAATGACTGACCGACCGATCCTGCCCCGGCGATTCGATTCGATTCCACCAACCAAATGTGAATATCATCCTGCCAAATCGTCATAAGAGCAACATGACTTGCCATCGCAATGTCCTTTCGTCCTTCCGTCCGTGCGTCGCTTCGTTGCCAATGAGGAAGGCATCGAAATATTATTGTTTTTTTTGTCTTTGGCTGTTTGCAACAACATTGTTGCTCTTGCGTGGGGCAAGTGAGTTTGAGTTTGAGGCCGAGTGCTTTTTATTGGCGTATTCGAAAGTCAATATATATAAAATCCTAGTATAAGACAGTTCCAAGAGGAACTAGATAAAGAAAAGTTATTAGTTGCCCAATTGCAGAATAATCCAATTTTATTCCCCTTTCATTTCCCTTGGATTTGTCCGCACTTTGTTGGAACTAAATTAATAACTCAAAAACTATTCAGTCAATTGTCAAAACTGTGGCTTAGGTTAAGGATCGGTATTGCCATGAAATGGGCGTGGCACCACCCACCCCACCCACCTCTTCTGTTGCTCTCAACCTCAAGCTGTTATTAAAAAATCGTGTTTTGGTTGCAAAAATCTTGTTTGATGCAAAGTTGTTTTTGGACCAAAACGTAACGTAACTTAAAATTGAATCAAAATCAAAATCATTATCGCAACAATATGAGTAAATAGCTGATTTTTATGATATGTAAATGCCAATTGGTAGATATTATTATGTAAAAAGTGGAAAAGAGAACTAGTCCGAAAGAAAGAAACGAAACGAAACAATCTAAACGCAAAGCATCCGTGTGGATGGATGGAATGATGGCTGGCAGTGAAGGAATGAGTCCGCGCACATATACACACACACACATATGTATACATATGCATACGTGTGTGTGAGTGCGTAATGTATGTGTGGAGTACTGCCGCTGCCGCTGCCGCGCGACCCCAGCGACATGCTAAAAATTTGTATAGAAAATTAGTTAAAAAATTACTTTGCAGACACGCGCGCACACATACGACACACATACGAACACACACACACACATACATGCATAACACAATTTACATGCCATTTTTGAGGCAGGAAGGAAGGGGTGCGGTGCGGGGGGGGGGATGGGACCTATGTATATAGAAAAACAGCGCGCACACATTTGGCATTTGGCATTAGTGGGGCGGTGTTAGAAATGCGTGGTGCCCCCCCCTTCCCCAACTACCTCCACACACACTTACACTTTTACTTCTTTTTTTTAGACATATATGTATGTATGTATGTGTGTGTGTGTGTTGGATGTGCCGAGTGGCACGAGCTAAAAGTTTGTCATAAAGCACCCCATTAAAAAAAAAGAGGCGCAGAGCGCCAACTTTACACTGAACGGACGGGGAGGACGGGGGGACGGGAGAACGTACGGCGAAGTGGGAGATCGACGGGGGGGTTTTCGGTGCGGACAGATTCGGGTTCTGCCCAAAAAAAAGACTTTCGGCTAAACATGAAAAATTATTACAAAAAAATAATGAAAAACATAATTAATTATAAGTGAAAAATAAGTTCGAAAAAGAAGCTATTTGCCAATTGATCGCGAGATGATAGTGCCGATCCGATACCGATCCGATCCCAACCGATTCAATTTTTGAGTTTCTTCACTTTTTGTTGCCTTTTTGTATTCCACTTTTATTTGCTTTTGCTGCTGCCGCTGTTCGCTTCTCGAATATTCGGCTTGCAGTTGTTTTTTGGCAATTAACCAAAAGTGGCGGCTGCCATCGTCGTCGTCGTCGTCGCCCCCCCAAACATCTCCACATTCAACCAAATAAGCAAAAAAAGAAAAACGAAAAACCGAAAAACTGAAAAACTGAAAAACAGAAAAAAGGTTCACATACGCACAGTTTTTGGGTTGGGGGCAGGAGTGGAGCTGTAGCTGGGGAGGTGAGGTGAGGCTTCGAATGGGAGCATGGAGCTAACCGCCGTCAACTGCGTCGCACTTCACATTTTTAAATATTTTTAACTGCTGCGCATCGTTTCATGGGCGTTTTTGGTGGCGGGGGGGGGGGGTTGAGGGTGCGACGGAGGGGAGTTAGGGTTGATATACGTTTTGGCGCTTTTCTCTGTTTGGTTAATATTTTGCCTCGTTTATGGGCTATGCGTGCGCGCGTGTGTGTCTGTGTGTGTGTGTGTGTGTGTGTGTGTAGCGTATGTATATTTTTTTGGTACACACACACACACACACACATGCAGCTAGGTGTAGGCTGTTTGCGCTTAACTCACGACGAGCTCCACCCACAAATAATTCTACGCCTGCCACCCCCCCCCCCCAAAAAAACACACACACACACACATACATACAGAGAGACATGTGCGTAATACTATATATTAACCGAAAACAACGAAAAAAAAAAGTAGGTGGAGCTGCTGACACTTTTGGCTTACTCTTTGACGTGTCCACCTAGCCCCCCTTGCCCCCCCCCACCCCCCTTGCACCCTTGCCCCTTATTCAATGAGTTTTCAATTGACTCTCACTCTATACTATATAGTAAATACTTATATATTTCGATATACAGTCGAACTTCGATATAACGAATCTCGGGGGGGACAGGAAAAACCTTCGTTATAGAGAAAATTCGTAGTACGGAATGGAACGGGGGTTCCGGAAATTAGTTCGTTATACGGAAGTTCGTTATACGGAAGTTTGACTGTATTTTCAACTATTTCTCGTTGGCATAATGGCAACAAAAACAACTAAAAATAATCATAATATAAATCGGCATAAGACTAATTAATTTGATGAAGTTGCAAGGACACAAAAATAAATCCAACAATAAATGGAATATCTGCAAAATAAAGTACATCAATCAGTTTTCGAGATATATATAGTCGCAATATATCGTTTAATTAGTAGATATAGGCATATAGCAAACTGTGATCTCAAGTCTCACACACACACACACACACACACACATACACCCACATACACCTACCCCCTATGAATAACACACGCCCACCCTCAAGGCACTACACACACGACGCAAAAGCTATTCCTATTGGCTAATTAATACACACAGCGAACATAATCTACATAAGATGTCGGCGGCACACACACACACACACACTTACACACACATACATCAATACATGCCCCTTTGCTTATGAGTATGCGCGCATCGCATGCATGTGTGTGTGTGTGTGTAATTTTAAACAAATACACTCACAAGATGCTCCGTCTAAGAAAATATGCTGAAAGTTTCTTCGCCCAACCCCAACCCCCCCCCCAGGAACGAGGCAAGGCAAAGTAAAAGTAAAACAAACTCAAAATCAAGGCGCCTCCCGAGGCCCCCCCCCCTCCTCCCGCGTGTGTGGCGGGTGAAAGGGGGTGCTGATGTGTGCCGAGTAAATCAAAATTATGTGCAGCCCCCGCCGCCGCCCACACACACACACACACACACACACACACACACATATGCATATTCTAACAATGAAAATTGACAACAACAACAACAACAACGGGAACAATAACCACCAACAAACTACAAAAAGTATTTACTACAGCCTCCGCCACCCTCCTCCACCTCCTCGCGCGCCGCATGCAGCCAACAAATAATTTGTCGCATTTGCGTTGGGGGACAGCTTCAACCCCATCACTTAACTCTAACTTGACGGCCCCACACCCCACCCCCCCAATCCACCGCTTAACAAAACTACAACGAAGACGTCAAAATCCAACGACGCCGCCGTCGCTTGTGTTACACTGTCTTTTGGCCTTGCTCTCCAACACACACACACACACACACTAACACTAACACACACACACACACACAATGGCGCGTGCTCGTCGGCGCACTTGTTGGCATCTCGAAGTCGCCGCGCCGTCTAAGAGTAAAGCCAAAGAGAGACCCGACCCGAGACGAGACGAGACGAGAACATTTGTGAGACATTCGCATGGCATACTTTGGGGCGCAGCGCCCCAACAACAACAACAACAACAACAACGAAACGGGACTGAGGCATGGCGCTACTGGTGGGCACTTAACTTGATGATTATGGCGACGATAATGATGATTGGAATGGCTTTGATGGCGTTGAAAATGAAGATTGCGTGTAGTAGATTTCTTTTGTGCTGCCGACCCCACACACTGTGTCTGTGTGTGCGTGTGCGTGTGTGTGTGTGCGCGGAATGGGCGCTTAGGTTAAGGTAATGCTTACAACTACACACTATCGAAATTTGATTTTATTACGCTCATTTGTATGCCAAATAGTGTGTCTGTGTGTGTGTGTGTGTGTGTGTGTGTGTGTGTGTGTGTGTGTGCGTGCGTGGATGTGTGCTGGTCAATTTGGTGCCCATAAGCACTAAACTAAATTACAAGAATAGATCGAAAAAGAAAGAAAGAAAAGCAAACTTTCGACCTCATGCCAATGGGAAGGGGGGAACGGGGCAGGCAATGCCGCGCCAATGAAGGCCACACGGCGACTTTTGCCGGCTGACTGAGTTTTTTTTCGCCTTGTTTGAGGGGCGATGGCGATGGCGATGGCAAGGACAAAGGACTAAGCAACAAATCGCCAACTTCTTCTTGAGAGCAGTTAGTAACTGTTAAGACGTCGTGGCCGTCTCGTCTCGTCTCGTCTCGCGTCGCGTCGCATCATTTGTGGGTTTGCTTTTGTCGCTTCTTCTTCTTCTTCTTGTTCTGTTCCGTTTTGTTGCTCGTTCTCGTTGTAGTTTTCTCTTCTGTTTGTGTTTGCCGGCTTGCCTCAGCTTGCCGGCTGTGACTTGGACAACAACAACAACAATCGGACAACTGTCCGGAGGACGAAGCGGTGGCAGGACGTGTTGCTTTTGCTTGTTGCTGTAATTGGGAATTCGGAATTTATATAAATGGCTAATGTTGATGTCGATGTTTGATTGAGCCCCATCGTATATATATATATATATATACTTACCATACATATATCTCTCTCTTGTCGGGCCAAACACGTCGGCCCTCAAAACAATAGCAACAAATTAAAATTACAATTTCGAAATAAAAAAGAGTACACAAATACATGCAAATAAATATACTGACACACACACACGCACACATACTTATACACGCACGCACATACACGCACAAAGCTCGATGGTTTTTTTCGGCTGTGCGTCGTCCCCGCCCCCCCCCCCCTCGCGATTTCTCCTTTTGCGACGCCACAGTGGGTGGCAGCTCAACCCACCCGTTCTTCCCTCCACCCACCCACTCTCTCTTTCGCTCGCTCATTCGCTCTCTCTCTCTCTCTGCCCATCCTCCCCCCCCATCCATCCCACATACTTATTGCACATAGTTGTATTTTGGTTTTTTTTATGCCCTTTACAATTTTTTGTTGTTGTTTTTATATATATTTTTTAAATTTCGTGCCGTCGCACGGGGGTTGTTCGTGTGTGTGTGTGTGTGTGTGTGTGTGTGTGTGTGTGACGGCAGAGAAGCTGGCGGCGCAGCAGCGGCGGACGCAGCATGCAGCGGGGTTGGTTATGGGTTTCTTTTTTTGTTCACACACACACACACACACTAACACACACACACACATGCGCGTTCACTCTTTTTTTGTTTTTTGCTTCTCGTATTTTTTGTTTCAACGTGTTGTTGTTGCTGTTGTTGTTGCTTTTGGTTTTATCATTTTTCGTTTTTCCTTTCTATTTTTTTTTGCGATTTTCCATTTGCCGCCGCCGCCGCTGACGCTGACGCCGCTGTCGGCGCTGCCGTCGCAGTCGCAAGCTTCTTTTTTTTGTTCTTCTCGATTTTTTACCGCCGCACGCAGAATTAAAAAAGAAGTAAAATCAAGCTAGTTGTTGTTCTTGTGCCGGTGAAGGGTAGTGGGCGGTGTAAAGGGGGTGGTGAAGGGGGTGGGTTGGCGTAGGCCGCAAACGCCGGCGGAAGGGTGGAAGCGGCGGCAGTGCCATGGAAATGAGTAATGAGAGTGTTTAGTCCTCGTGTGTAGTTTAGCGGGGCAGGCAGCGGGGCAGGCAGCGAGGCAGGCAGGCAGGCAGACAACGTGCCACACACTCTGCTTCTCTGCTGCGGACAGTTGCATACACAACAGCTAAACTGCCGGCCACAGTAGTCAAATAGCAACAGAAGCATTCGCGTGTGTGCCGACGAAACGGCGCGACGGCACAAAAAATCATAGCATAACATTTGGCGCACTCATTAACGGTACATATCCCCCAACGACGGGGCTGCCCCCACTCCTCAACAGCATATTTCGCTCTCTGTGTGTCTGTGTGCCGGTGTGTGTGTGTGTTTGTGTGTGTGTGTGTGTGTGTAATAGCTTGAATTGTGTGCTAAATTTTCTATTTCATTGTCGCGCCGCAGCATCAACAGCAGCAGCGTCGCCGTCGTCGTCTTGCTTCGTGTTGCGACGAAGTCGTTCGCCTGTTGTCCCTTAAGCTCCGGGCAAAACCGAGCCAACGAAGACGAGGACGAGGCGAGGCGCGACTCTGCTGCCGCAACGCTGCTGCTGCCGGCTCGTCCTGTGTGTGCTGCTGCTGCTGCTGCTGCTGCCGCCGCTGCTGCCTATGCCTTGGCTTGGCTTGGCTTCTGTTACTTGGCTCACTTCAGTAGAGTTCCGCTTTTAAAAATAACGTTAGTTGCTGTTTGTTGCTCGTTACGTGCGCGTGTTGCGACGCGCAACTGAAAGGAAAACATTCAACAGCCGAAAGCCAAGTCAAAAGCCAAGTCAAAACCGAATCAAAAATACAAAAACAGAGAACACAAAACCCAAAAAGAAATCGAAACTACAACAAAAACTACAACAACAAGTTAAGGACATTATCTTCAAACAGCATTTGGCCTCTTCTTTTTTTTTCGAGTAAACAAAACCAACAACAACAACAACAAATCAAGTGCTAAGCGAACAATATTGTTTATTAATAATTATATATTTTTTTTTTGTGTCCAGAATTTTTCGAGAATTCAAAAATAGTTTTTTTCCGTTTTTTTTTTTTGCAAAGTGCAAAGAAAGCCGCGAGCCACAAATGTGCAATAATAGTTATAAACAACAACAAAAACAACAACAACAACAACAATTCGCCTAGTGATATTCAATGATTGTTTGATTGATTGATTGATTGATTGATTGCGAGTGTGGTGCCGAGAACTCGAACAAAAAATTCCAAGCTTCCAAAACTTCACTTCAGTCCGCGAAAGCAAAAGTGAAATCTGCTGCAGGACAGCCAAAAAAGAAGAAGAAGAAAAACAAACAAACGAAAACAAAGTGCAATTGAAAAACAGGCAGCAACAACAACAAAAAGTGCAGACGACGAGGAGTTAAGGACATGTAAGTGCTTTTTTGAAGTCTTCCTCCCCAGAACCCCAAAGAACTCAGCGCCCCAAGATCCCAGAACCAAAGACTCGAGAACTGATCAAACGATCGAAAGCTTCTTTTTCGAATCGAATCTTTAACAAGAATATTTCAAGTCGAAGTCGAAGTTAACTCGAAAGGAAAGTTCGTTGCATGGAAGTTCGACTGTATATCAGATACATATATAGTACTAGGCTGCATAGGGTGGGGGAACGGGGATGCGATTCTCCAAACAATCTTGGGCTTAGTCACGAGACTGAAATGAAAGCCAACTGATTGGGAATATACATACATATATTCTCGCGCGATATGTGTTCTATATATATTATATTATTCGAGGCGTTCTTCTCTCTTTCTCATTCAGAAACGTAAACGAAAAAGTCGTTGAACTTTTTTGACGTATTTTTTTTGGGCAGCTTTATTATTTGAACATTAGCTTTGTTGTTGTGTTGAGTGTGTGTGTGTGTGTGTGTGTGTGTGTGTGTGTGTGTCAGCAACAACAACAACAAGATCTAACGTTGTGAACTCGTAACTTTATTGATGCAACAAGCGCCTAACTCAGACACAAAGAAACGAAGCGAGAGCGAGATCGAAAGAGAGCGAGATCGAAAGAGAGAGAGGAGCTTAAGCTAAAACATATTACGTATACGCCACGTTTAGCGGCGGCTTTTATTGTTTGCCCCTTTTTACTTTTTACTTTTTGGTTTTTGTTGTTTTTTCGCGGTCAATGGACGCAACGTTTATTAGGCCTTCATCACACATACACAGATGTAGCTGTGTGCGTGTGTGTGTGTGTGTGTGTGTGTGTGTGTGTGAATGTGCAATCTACAACAATTAGAACAAACACAGAGCGCGGCGAGCGGAGTAGAAACGGCGCTGAAAGTTCATTGCGATCGTTAAATTGTGATCATTGTTGTTGTTGTTGTTGTTGTTCTTTGTTGTTGTTGTGATCATTGTTGTTGTCGTTGTGAATTTGTGTTTTTTTTTTTTATCGAGGGTCAGGCAAAGGGTTAGTGCCGCGAGTCAATATAGCAACAACAATTTTCATAATTGCAACAACTTAAACCAAGCCAAAAAAATCCGTCAGAGGAAAAACTTGAAAAATATCAAACAAGGGGAAAGGGCAAGGGGCAGAGGGCAAAGGGCAACTGATCTTAATTTCATTTGCTTAAATGTTAAATATACATATTAAAATATTATCTGAAATAGTTTCGAGTGAAGCAAACAACACAAAATTGCCAAAAAGCCAGCAAAAAAAAACTTAAAAAAAAAGAAGCCAGAAAAAAAAAATTATTTAAATAAAAAGACAAAAAAAAAGTGCGAGAAAAGCAGAATTAAAAAATTAAATCGCCACGCATGAAAAACACAAAAAATAAAGAAATAAAAAAAAATTGTTAGTTCAGCAAAGAAAAGAAAAAAGAGATAGAGACAAAGCCGAGTCAAGAAAAAAAACGAGACAAAAGATAATAATAATAAAATTAATAATTAATTTAAATAACTTCTAACGGCATACTAAGCTATAGCAGCTAAAGGCCTGAAGCTTGTAGGCTTGTATTACAGTCGAGCTTCCGTATAACGAACTTTCCGTATAACGAACTAATTCCTGGAACCCCCGCAACCTTCGTTCCATCATCAAAAACCCATTCTGTACTACGAATTTTCGCTATAACGAAGGTTCTTCTTGTCCCCCCCGATATTCATTATGTCGAAGTTCGACTGTATTATTAAATCAAATTATAGATATTTCTATTTTTTGGGCAATTCTATTGTTTTCAGTATATAGTATTTGTTGATCAAGTTAGTTCGGCAATAGATTGTTAATGGTCCTTGAAGGTTCTTTCTTTCGTTTGTCCAGTGGACAGTCGATTTTGTCTCGGGGCCAAAAAAAGGTTAGGATTAGACTAGATATGATCCATGTACCAGTTTGTCTGTATGTATTTATGTATGTTTGTATGAAATATCTACAGTTTAGAGTTGTGCGCGGCAATAGCCAATCGGGAAGCGGGAATCAGCAGAAATCATTCAGAAATTCCCAAAAAAAAAATAAATAAATAAAAAAACGAAAAACAGGCATTTTTTGGTTGGGGGCTTTGTTGTTGTTGTAAAAATGCGAACAATATTTGAAAAGTGGGCTACAAAAAAACTTTCAATTGGCGACGACAACAACAACAACAACAAGAAAAAGCTGAAAACGAAGCTGATAAACGCTTTGATATGCTTGTGGATCGTTGCATATTCTACAAGTACATATAGTACATATATATATATACAATACATAATATATAATTCACATTTTTCTTATGTACTTTTTCTTCTTCTTCGTGTGTGGGGCGCTGCTGCTGCTGCTGCTGCGGCACAAACACCAACACCAGTGAAAGTTGTGCTGCAAGTGCGCCAACTTCTTCTTCTTCTTCTTCTTGTTGTTGTTGTTGTTGTTGTTGCTACAGATCTGCAGTGAACTCAATTCGCGCAGAGAGCAAAACGCAAACATTTTTAAAGCAAAATGCCAGCCAAATAATTGTCAACAACGCACAACAAATTTGTGTGTATTAGTGTGTGTGTGTGTGTGTGTGAGTCGGTGTGTCGGTGTGTGTGTGAATACGTTCACAATATTGTCGACAAGCAGCGGCGGCCCCTAAATTTGTTTTACTTAAAATTTTCGCCCAATTTTTGGCCCAAAACAAAAAAAAAAGCGATGTAAAAAAAAGGCGAAACAAAAGCCAAAACAGCTATTTTCGGTTCGTTCTCGCTTTTCGATTATTCTATTATATATATGTATGTATGTATGTACGTATGTTTGTATGCATGTTATTTACACACATACATATGCCGAAAACGAAGAAGAAGCAGAAGCAGAAAGAGCCGCCTGCGCCGACGCCTCGTCGCTGAATAATTTTTTTCGGGGCGACTGCGCTGCTGGCGTCGCTGCTTGTAATGTGCACACCGCTCGCGCGCCGACAGCCGACGAATGACGACGGACGACCGACGACCGACTGCAGTGACGCGGCCTCTTCGCTTGATCGTCGTTCGGCGCTGCTTTGGTTTCGGGCTGTGCGCTTTGACGTCGACGTCGTCGTCGGTTGTTGTTGTTGTTGGCGTCGCTGCACTCCCAATGGCAATGGCAAATCGCAAGCCCAAAAAAATTGAAAGAATTATGCATGTGTGCGTGTGCATTGTGTGTATTCACAAAAAGAGCAAACACAGGCGGTATACACACACACACACACATGCATACAATGTCAGGGAATTCTCTGATTCAATTGGGCAGCACGCACACACACACACACACACGACACACACACGCACACATGCATACGTCGCAGACACATTTAACTGCATTTTTTCGGAACTCAGTTGAGCTTTTTAATTCGATCGGTTCAGTTACTAAAGTTAGTTCAGACAAAACGCACAATTTTTTCGAATTTCGTTTTTCAAATTTCAAATTTCGCAACAAAAAACATTCATTCGAACTCGAATTCGAACTCGAACTCAACTCAAGTCGAAGTCTGATCTAAGAACTAAGAATTTGTTGGTGGCATTTTTACAGAGGATCAGTCATAGACAGAGGGGCAGGCAGGGAGCATCGTCTCTTCTTCTTTTTTTTTTGTGCAACAACAACAACAACAACAAGTGCAACAAGCAAGGATCATCACCACACAAAGCTTATAAATTTATTTTGAATTTTTTTGAATTTATTTTTGAAAATTAAAGCAACAAAAAATAAATGAAAATATTAAAAACAATTTTTTGGGTCAAGTGAGAATACAAAACCCTTCCTGAGGCTGAAAAGGACAGCAAACAAAAAACAACAACAAAAATAAAGATATTTATTTATAATTTGGATTCGGTGAAAAGTGAAGAAAAAGGCAGAAACAGAAACAAAAAGTTCGCAAATGTCGCGCCATGTGAAAATATTTAATTATTGACGAAGGACGACAACAACAATTCCAACAACAACAACTGCAGTTTCTTCAGGTACGTTATAATCCCTAAATCCTGAGAGCGAACAAAAACCTCGAGAAAACAAAAAAAATCCGCTCGAAATTTAACGTGGCGAAATCTGCAGTTGCTCGAACGACGTTCAAGGAAGTAAAATACACACACACACACACACGCGCGCAGACAGCAGGTTAGAGCTTTCTCCCCGCCCCGCTTCGCCCCGCACCGCTCTTAAGAGAAGGACATTTGACTCATTGCAATGCGGGAGAGCAAGTTTTTTTCGGGCAAGGCAAACAAAGAGAGAAGGGGAGTGGGGACGAGGGAGAGGAGGGAGGGGTAGCAGGAAGACTGATGCAACCGTTGATGATCATGATGCAGCCAGCCAGCGTCAACCTTTTGTGGGGCGCAGTCACTCGCTCTCCCTCTCGCTCGCTCTCGCTGAACTTCATTTTTGCTCGCTCTCTTCTGCTTACGCTCTCTCCCTCAAGTTGTGCCAAGTTCCAGTGTGTGTCCGTGTGCGTGTGTGTGTGTGAGTAAACTTCAAAATTTGCCCTTACTCTTCGTTTCGTTTCGTGCCATGCGCTTTTCGTCCCATTGTCGTCGTCGCAGCAGTAACAGTTACACTCAACCACAACTCGAACTCGAACAACAACAACAGCAGTTCGCTGTCGCAGTCGGCGTCGCCGTTGCAGTCCAAGTCCCAACAGTTCCAGTTCGAGTTCCAAGCAGTTTGATCATTCGCACTTTTTGAGTCAGCCGCCGCCGTTGTGAATTTGCCCTTCGCTGCTTGGCGACATTGGTGTGTGTGTGTGTGTGTGTGTATTTAGTATTTAGCAGTTAGTCGGAGAAGATTTGGCAAAAGGGCCGCGCCAAAAGCAAACAAAAGAGCAGGAGGTTGGTATCGGAGAGTTCGGTTGGGGTAAGGGGGGTACCTCATAAGCGAGGTCGAACAGCCAGGAAGTCGTTTACAGCACACAACAACAACAACAACATTCTTGTTCGAGTTGCGTTCGAGTTCGAGCTCGTCGTCGTTTCGCCTTTGTTGCTTTGCGATCTTGTTGTTGTTGTTGTTGCCGATCGTCGTCGGGGCTTTGGGCTTGGGCTTGTAACTTTTTGCATTTGCGTTGGGCCGCCTGCAGTTTGGCATTCAGCGTCGCATCGAACGAACCGAAACCGAAACCGAACCGCGAGTCTCGTGCGGCATCCACACAAATATATCGAATATATATATCCTATATACTATATATATTCTCTATATACGATATGTTTATATAAAGGACGTTTTTTTCGGTTTTTGCTTTTTTTGTTGTTTTTGCTGTTAAACTCAACTCAGGATTCATTACTTCGCGTTAGTTAAGGATAATAATTATATATAGTATATATATATATCTAGTTAATATTGACCGATCGCCGCTTATAACCTCAACAAATCGCTAAACTCATCTCAGGATCTTAGAAAAAACAAAAAACGGAAAAATTGGAAAAATTGGAAAAGCTTGAAATATATATTTAACGGTATTAAAGCAGGTAAGCAACAACAACAACAAACACACGTGTTTTATTCCATTCATTTGTGGCAAACCTAAACTGCAACATGCCACATGCAGCATGCAACAAACTTTCGCTTTTCAATGGAAATGGCGCGGCGGGGGGAGGCGTAGGGAGAATTCGAAAGAATAGAGATAAATATACAAGTCACACACACACACACACACACACACACACACACACACACACCCATGGACGTAGAGTTGGTGAATGCATCTTGTTTGCGTCTGGATGATTCGACCGAGACCCTGAATGCAGCTAGCTACAATATACATGTGTGGCAGCCACAGACCGGTATGCAACACACACACACACACACACACACACACACACACACACGCACACAAAGGTGACGTAATGGCAACTACTCCACTAACACATTTTCTCTACATTCCTTGCAACACATGCCCCACGATCTACGCTTCGCTGCCCCACACACACCCCCAACCCCCCTTCCACCCCTCTTCCGGCCCATGTCGTCTATTCGCAGCAAAGTCGTCGAGACGAGAGAACTGAATGAAAATTGCAGCCAAGCATGCCGCATGCCCCATGCCGCATGCCGCATGCCTAGCATAAAGAGAAAAAACTAGTAGGAGACAGCGCGGAACAGCGGAACAGCGGAGTAGAGCCCGAACCAGAACCAGACAGAATCACACACACACATACATACACATACACACATACAGTAACAGTTGTTGTTGTTGGGGATGCTAGGCAAATGGCAAATGGTTGAGACAACAACAACAACAACGACAGACGTCTGTGTATGCATGTGTGTGTGTGTGTGTGTGTGCAAGTGCCCGACATTCAAGGTTGACTCGACGGCGACGGCGGCGGCGGCACACAACTTGTTTTTGCTCATTATTATTGTTGTTGTTGTTGTTGTTGTTAAAGTTACAACAAAGCAAAAGTCGCCAAAAGGCAGAAGGCAGAAGCCAAGCAGCAGCAGCCAATTTCCAGGAACACACACACACACACACATACGTACGTATGTATACGTATTGCATTTATGATGAGACTGTAGAAGAAGAAGCACAATGTGTAACAGTAAAACTGCAGCCAAAAGTCCGAGAGAGCGGAAGAAGAAGAAGAAGCAGAAGAAGCCTTCTTCGGTCGTAGGGCTTCGCAGTCGGCGTCGCAGTCGGCGTTGCAGTCGGCGTTGGAAATTGAGCTGTTTTATTTTACAGTTAATCAAAATGACACAAGTCGGTCGGCGGCTCTCTCTCTCTCTCACGCTCTAGTCTCTGTGTCCCTCCGTCTGTGTGTGTGTGTGTGTGTGTGTATTAGTGAGTAATTAGAATTGCGCGTTTTCGCCCTTTTTCAAAGTTCGAACAAGTTCCGCGCTGGCCTTGACAGACAATAAATAATAATCAACAAACATCGCGAGAGAAAAAAGAAACTTCAATTGAAGGGCGAGAACCGATCCGAGACGACGACCCGACACACACACACACACACACACACACACATAGACATAGACAAACGACGTAGAAGCTTTTGTTTCGCACTTTACGAATGACTCAGCAAAAACAACAACAAAAGGCGAATTGCATTCTAGCAAATTCTACGCACTCAATGATCATAATGATCATAATGATGATGATCATAATGACGTTCAGCCATTCAAATAGGCTCCCAAGGCCGGCTACAACTGAAGAATACATACAGAAGAAGAAGAGGAAGATAGACAAGTGCGTGGGTCTCTCGCTCTCCTCTCCTCTCCTCTCCTCTCGCTCTCCTCTCCTCGGTTCGGGCTCGGGCTCATTCTCGGAAACGGTTACTCCAAGGCCACAACAACAACAAAACTTGGCTAAAGGCGTTGCCGCAAGACAACAACAACAGAGACAACAATAAGAAGAAGAAGAAGCAGCAGCGAGAGAGAGAAACTAAAGCGAATCGCGAGAGTCTGGCATTTGTTGTGATCCCAACTGCAACTGCAACTGCAACTGCAACATTATTCCGAAGCCAGACAAAGAAGAAGACGCTCTCTCTCTTTCGCCCTCTTTCGCTCTCTTCGTTCAGTCAGTCAGTCAGTCAGTTGGTCATCGGTGTCTTCCTTCTCCCTCTCTCCCTCACCCTCTGCCCTTTCTTCTGCTTTTGCTTTGGCTTCGACTTCTTTCTTATTCCCGTTTTTTGCTTCTTCTTCTTCTTTTCTGGCCTAGTCTGGCCGAGTAGCACGTCTGGCCCGGTCTCGGGTCTCAGTTTACATCACATACACTGACCCCCCCTTACCACACTCTCACATTCCCCCCTTCGATTCGGCCACATGGCCAATGTAATATGAGCTGCGACTTGTCTTGTCTTCGTAACGGTAAATTACGAACATGTGGCGTATACGCTTTCCTTTTTAATGTTATTTTTTCTTGAAATATTTTATTTTTATTTAATTTTTGCTGCACTAGAAAATCCGATAGCAAAATGCGCTCTTCGTGAGAAGATTGACAATGAGGGAGGGCGGCGGTCGGGCTTGGTGGGGGGGGGTCATCAAATCAAATCAAATGTTCATTGAACCGCCTTTCACTCAACTCAACTCAAACAAAGCATTGCCATTTGCCAAAGATCGATCTCTCGTCATCGATCTTGTTACTCTTTCGCTCTCTTACGCTTACTCTCTCTCTCGCTTGAGTAACGGGGCATTTGGCAAACGCAAAACCCATCAGTCACATGGCATTCAACCTGGGCGAACATATGTGTGTGTGTGTGTGTGTGCAAGTATTAGCTTTAGCTTTAGCTACAACTATGGCGAGAGCGAGAACCGGTCATAGTCACCGTTTATTTGCCCTTCCTCTCTCTCTCTCTCTCTCCGATTCATTTCCATTTCCCCAGCGCGGCGAGAGTGCGGAGCGCATATTTATTTTTGCGCTCTACACATTTTTATCTAATAACCTTGTGCAGTGTTATTAAACCCAAAAAGTTTCTTAACCTCGCCGTCCGACGAGCGCAGCGGCAGCAGCAGCAGCAGCGGCGGCAGCGCAGCCAGCTTGTGATGAGAAATGCTAAAACGCTGCTCTGTTCGGCTTTGCTCTACGCGTTCGTATGCAAGTCATACACACACACACACACACACGAAGTGAGCAAATATTCGAACGACAACGACGGCGACAACAACAACAAAAGCGACAACGCACAAAGCTTAAAAGCAAAGCAAATGTATGTATGTGTGTGTGTGTGTATGTATGCAGCTGCGAATGCAAACGAGCCAACGACAATTCGGCCGATGTACATGGAAGGGGGTGTAGGGGGGAGGGAAAGTCGCTACTGCTAATAGAGGCCTCCGCCGCTCGCATCTTTACTTCACTTAATACCCCCACAAGCTTTTAGTATGTGTGTCAATTGAATACAATTCTTCTTGCATCGGAGTAGGAGTTTTTCATGCGCATACATACATACAAACGTATATATATACATACATACATACATTCATACAATACGGCTTCACCCAATTATCGTACGCTGTGTAAATTGCAAAGGCAAACAAGCAAATTGCATGTAATACAATTTAAATTGTGCATATGTATGTATGTACATAAGTACGCATGCATACATACTCTCAAGGATTGATACGAGTGTACCGAGAGAGCGAGAGCGAGTGGCGTGAGCGCGCGCACTACAGCGAAAAGAGAGAGCAAGGCAAGGCATTGCGCTTAATGCGCAGCTAACTTTTGTTTTACACACACACACACACAAGCACACTCGGGCACACATGCAATAAGTTTTTTTTCTTTCTTTTTTTGGGTGGCTGTTTTGCCAAGCATTGCGATGTAGGCTTTTGTCCATGCAAGCAATTTGTGTGTATGTGTGTGTGTGTGTATCCATGTGACATGCATTTTGTATGTATGTTTGTATTTTGTATTTGTGTTATTCGAATTAAAATTTTGCCAGCATTGCATTAATTTTTGGATTTTGAATTTTGCTGATTAGACGAGCTCTAGCTACAAATTTATATATTTTTGGCAACGATCTTTATTAGTTAATTAAAAGAGAGAGAGAGCGAAAGAGAGAGAAAGCTGCACATTATCGAGTCGAACGAAAGGTGAATGTACCGACAACGGCAAATAAAATGCGCAAAATAGCAATTTCTAGACTTTATACAACATTTGTGCTAAATACATACATACATATGTACATATGTACACACATAGATACAAATACTAATAATAGGCTCACCTCGCACCGATCCTGGTTCGGAATTTTTGTCACTTTCGCACGCTTGTGTAATTTTGGAGTTCAATGCTCATCGGGCGGGCTAATAACTGATTACGCGTCGCGTCAGTCGGTTATCAAAGAGCAGCGATAATGCCGACGAACCTTTCATTTTATTACACTTTTCACTTTGGGATGGCGCGGGCGAAGGGGCGGATGCGCAATATTCTGACGTGCTGAGAGAGCTAACCGTTAAACGGGTACACGACACGGCACGAGTTCAAAGCCCTCGGGGGTACAGCGCAGCGACGACGGAGACGAAAATAAATCATATTAATTTCCCATCGTCAGATTTTTGCAACATTTCGATTGCATTTATTATTGGCAACAAAAAAAAACCAACAAAAACACACACTTGTAAAAATTACATTTATTAGGCAGCACAACAACACGTTGCACACAGTATAAAAATAAATATGTATCTATGTAAGTTGAAACTTACAAAACTTACAGTAAATGCGAAACTAACCAAAGACAACCAAAGTCAAACGCGGCGCACTCTCAACTAAATGGTACTGGAAAATGCTCGCCGCGATCTAGCGCTCTAGCTCAACTAGCAACAAACTATTTTGTGCTCAAGAGCAACGGCAGCAACAAAAAAAAAACTAACATTGCTAGTTTTGTTGGTGCGGCCGCGAGCGGCGGCGCTAGATAAGCACTCAAATAGAAACCGAAACTACGACAAAACTAGTTGAGCGAGAGAAAGCTGCCGCGTTGTTGCCGCTCTCAGCAACAGTTGGTGGCAGCGACTCTCAATGATCCAATGCAATTACACATACTGCGTTTGGATGCATTTTACACACACACACACACACACATGTACATTACACGATTGCGCAGGCTCGATTCTAGCGCCTCGCTCTTGATCACTTTTTGTATATGTGTGTGTGTGTGTCGGTGAACTAACGACGCGCGTTGTGATTGAGCTTTTTTTTTCGTGTGTTTGTGTTCGTTCGACTTTGGCAATTGTGGGGTAAACGACCGAATGTCCGACTGGGCGATGACTAGGTTAAGGTGAAGGTCAAATTAGCGAAAAAATATTCTAAAAACAAAAGCAACAACAACAATAATGGCGCTGCCAAAGCTGACGGCGCAGTCGCAGTCGCCGTCGCACCAACCAAATAGAAATCAACTTTGTCAGCGTTAAGATCGAATCGAATAATATCAGCAACAACAACAGAAAGAAAAATAACAAAAACAAATACAAATATAAGAAGAAGAATTTAAACGTAGACAAACGTGATTAGGGCGCAGGGGCGGGCACAGGAAGAGAGACAGGAACAAGACAAAGAGAGACATACTTAAGTATGTGTATGTATGTATGTATGTATGTATGTAAGTATGTTTTGGTTTTTTTTCGGCTGTCTGGCAAACACAGACAAAGAGACAGTTGCAGTTGTCTCTTTTATTGTTGTTTTTTTTCTGCGTCTGAAGTTTTCGTCGCATCTTGCGCCTCACCGCGTTGCCAGACTCATTATACCCCGTTCTTCATACTAGAACAGAAGTCCCAGAAGTCTGAGCTCATCCACGCAGCCAGCTTTCAATTCTAATTTTGCGTGGTATTTCTCTTTGTATGTGTGTGTGTGTCTGTCCGATGGATAGACAACGCCAACAAAGGCCCAACATTCAAACATAGATACATACAATGAAAACGTGCAGACGACGTCCGACCGACCGACCGACCGACCGAACGAACGACGAAGTAAGCTCGGCGCGCCTGCGTCTCTCAACGTTTGAAAGTGTTTGTTAAACGCCACGCGCTCACACGCCATGCGCGCTCTCTCTCGCTCACGCTCTCTTTCTATCGTTGCGTCTGGCTGTCTGTGCGCATACACACAATAGCGCGAGCAGCTTTTTTTCGTTTTTTTCTAATGCGCATCGGTCTCTTTTGCTCTGCCGCCTCGCCTCGGTATGCTCACACGTTCACACACATTGTGTCTATGGCTGGCAGCAGCGACGGCGACGGCGACAGCGACAGCGGCAGAGCGACGTTGAACGCAAGACCTTGAACTTGGACTCAGTTTACGAGTTGAAAAATTGGGTTTTGTTTTGAATTGTTTGCATGTCGTACTTGTTGTTGTTGTCTGCGCTCCCTACATAGCTTTTGTTTTTTCTACATATGTACATATGTATGTATGTATGTATTCATAGAGAGTTATGCGATTTCTATTAGTCAGCTGACACTTTGTGATGATAGCATTTAATAATTATTCTAATTGGCCAATTAACACACCGGCGGTCAGGTAGCACAGCTACACTTAACCCAAATCTCATATTCCAAATGACGCCCCTAAAGCACAAAATGCAACAATTTTATATGCACCTACATACAAAAATACATACATATGTACATGCATATATTTGTAACTGTATGTTTGGCATCCCTTTTGCACTTGTTGTTGTTGTTGTTGCTATACTCTCATGCCGGCATCTGTCTAGCCTTTGTCTAGCCCACCATTCACCACACACACACACACACACACATACGCTAGCTGATAGAGCTTTCCCACTCCACATTGTATTTGTAATGGTCGTCGTCGCCATCGTCGTCGCAATCGTCGTCGTCGTCGTCTCGTTCTAGTTTTAACATAAAACTTTCGCTTTCAATGCTGTGGCTGGGTTGACTATGTACATGTGTGTGTTTGTGTGTGTGCTTCTGTCGGTCGGTTTTTGTTTGTGTGCTGCGGCGGCGGCGGCGGACGTTAGATTTTACATTTGACCGGCATTATATGGAATGGCAATGGCAATGGGAAATGGGGAAAAAGTAAGAGAGAGAGAGAGAGTTGAGATAGGGAGACTGTGGTGTAGGCACAGGGTGATTCTTGACTCCTGCTTCTTCGTCTGGCTTTGTCTACAATGTCTGTGTGAATGTAACGGTAAATGTAACGGCAACTGTTACTGTAGCTGTGACTGACCTTGTTCAATGAATGCTATGTTAACAAGTGCAGCAGCCCTTCCCCCGCACCCCCTACCACAACGACCATGGTTCCCTAAATCACTCTCGCTCTACTTATTATCTACGCAAAGTGGAAGTCGCGCGTTGCCAAGCAGAGCCAACTGATAGAGAAGAGACTTCTGTGTGCACGCTCTCTCTCTCTCTCTCTCTCTTTCGCTCTGTTAGTGTGTGTGTTTGTTTGGAGATATACACAACTAACGCCAGTTGAAGCTAACCTTGAAAATAGCAAATGCCATCATACACACATACATACATACAAACATATGCATGGAGAACAGGCCGAGCAAACAAACAAAAAAAATCATAGTGGGTATCTATGCACGACTGTCCCATACCCTATTATCACACTTGTATAACTTTAACTAATTAGAAAAAGTATGTTAATTAACTAATTAAGCTAAAAGATAGTGTGATGAGGAAGGGAGAGAGAAAGCGGGTAAGGGGCAACTCTGGCAAACAAGTTTGAAAAGGTGCTATGCACACATACATCCATACATATTGAATAATAAACCGTACCAACTAATTATTCTACTACTACTTCTTCTACTACAACTACTTATACTACTAAAACTACTTATACTCCTACTACTACTTCTTCTAGTTCTTCTACTACTTCTACTTCTACTACTACTATTGCAACTACATACTTCAACTACTTTACTATCTAATCTCATTTGTTTGGCGTTGCTACTTTTTTTTTGGTTTCCTTTAAGCAGCGCGGCGCATCCAACCACATAATTGCTTATACAACTATGCGTGTGTGTGTATCCGTGTGTGTGTGTGCAAAAAAAAACTGCAATGCCAAAAAAGCGCGCAGAGAGCAAAAAAAAAAACGAAACACTTTTTCTAGAACTATTTTAAAAGCCGTTTGCTAGCAGAGGCTGCCGCTGCAGCAGCGACGTCGACAGCGCTACGTTGGCGTTAGACTCGCGCCCTCTTTCTCTCTCTCTCTCGCGGCGGCGAAATGCGCCAAACAAAAATTTAATAATAATACAGCCAGCAGCAACACCAACACCAACAACAACAACAACGAAAAAATGTAGTATTTAGCCTTGAAAGTTCGTAAACACTACGAATTGCGAATGTTGCGAGCGAAGATCTTTTTTAGTTCATTTCATTTTATATTTATTTTGCACAAACAAAAAAAATGGGAAGAGAAAATAAAAACCAAAAAGCCAACAAAACTCAAATAGAAACATTTCGAATCGGAACGAAACACAAAAACCGAACTCAAACCGAACAAAAGCCCAATCGTTCGATCTTTCCAATTCACACACACATACACACATGCATACAAGCACTTTGCAAACTGGATGCATTTCTTATGTGAGAGCCGAAATATAAGACAAGCCAAAATGGTATTAAATATAGTATATTCTATAGCTCGTCGGTCATGGTCACACGCTTCTCCCCACCCTTCGCCGCCTCTTCCCCCCCCTTCCCGTTCAAGTGTGGCGCTGCATTAGAAACTTGAGCCGATTCCCACCGAATGAAAATTTGTTGATGCTTTCGCTGCAATTGCAATACGTAATGCGATATCCTTGGAGTCAGAAAGAGATGGCGACAGAGTGCGCTCGAGAGCGTAATTAGAAGCGATGTAACATATGTTTGTATGTACATATGTATGTATGTCGATATGTGTAAGCTTGGGCTTGAGTTAAGTGCAAATTGAAAGTTTTCATAGTGGGAATTCGTTCTATAAGATTATCTGTCAATCTGTATGTATTTTTAAGTGTATGTATGTATGTTTGTGTATCGCTCTGCCGCCTATCCACTTTTGTTATTATTAGTCAGCGTCAGACACTCAGCGCAGCGGCGGCGGCTGCGTCGACCGCAGCGGAGTTTTGTTCTATGCACAAAAGTCACACACATATTTTATTCGTATGTACATATACTGAGAGCTCGAGCGCGAGCGTGAGCGTCAGAGTGAGATAGTCGATAGACGATTGAGAGAGGGTGAGAGATCGAGAGTCGCAAAATTTAATACTGGACGACAGTGCCAAAAAAAAAACAACAACAACGACAACAAGAAACTTTATTTGGCACTGCTTCTCTATGTATGAGTGAGTGCGAGTGCGTCGCTGCTGCAGCGCACTATGTATGTGTGTGTGTGTGTGTGTGTGTGTGTTCGGTCTACGTTCGGTCTGGTGTGTTTGTTTTATTTGGTGGTGGGAATCGAGCAAAGCGAGCACACACATTCTAATGTATTCAAGTTCAGGTTCAATTCACTGTGCTCCCACACACATGCACAGATCACTGAGCACACATACACATGCATACATAGTCCATTCCTGTCCCTGTCTCGTTTACCTGACGACGATCCTAGCTGGCGTTTTGTGTGGGGAACTCGGTCGATCGTGGCGGGGGGGCAGGGGGTATCGGACTGGTCAGAACAGCAGCAACAACGACCCAACCGAGCTTGCGCACATTTCTTGTTGTCTCGCTCTCTCGCTCTCTCTTGCTGCTGTTGCCAAAATTTCGTTGAATAGTTTTTTGTGTGTGTGTGTGTGTGTGTGTGCTTTCGACTGCCGCGCTTCCCCCGTGGCCCTGACCCTGACCAATGCGCTTTTTTTTCGCTTTTTTCGGTGTGTTTGCTGCTATCGCTGCTGCTGCTGCGCGCAGTCGACGCTAATTTCGCTGCCTTGCTGCCGGCGGCGGTTGAGCACTCTCTTCTTCTTTAGCACGAATTCAGTTGAGTTTCTACGCTTGCAATCATCAAACGCAACACACGAAAAAACGCCAACACGCTGGCTGGCCGCTAAACTGCTGCTCCCAGCTCCCACAATTCCCAGTTTCCCAGTTTGCCGTTTATCTCAGTGTAGTTTCCAGTTCCAGTTCCACTTACAGTGACAATTCCATGCGTCGCAATGCAAATGACATTTTCATCAACTCAAATCTCCAGAAATATATTTATTTATTTAAATGTAGCTTAAATAGTTTGTTAAGTGCGCTTTTTGGTCGGTCGTTCGGTTCGGTTCGCTTCGGTACGGTACGGTACGGGTACGGTACGGTTTCGGTAATTGATAAGTGTGTGTGTGTGTGTGCGTGAGAGAGAGAGAAAGTTTCTATTTTTTTGTGGTTTTTTTTTTGTCGTTCAGTGTTCAATGTTATTTTGCATTTAAGCCAAGATCTCAAATTACGTATACGCCAGCTAAAAAATTTCTACCTCAACAACAAAAAAACCAAAGCAAACAAATGAACATAAGAACAACAACAATAACAAGAACAAGAACAAATAAAATGTTTGCTGTACAAAATTTAATGAAATTTGCCACAACAACAACAAATTGTTGCACAAAAAATAATAATAATAATAATCTATTTCTGTTGGCAATTTTGAACAACTATTAACACACACAAACAAAAACAAACAAACAAAAACAAACAAAAACAAACAAACACAAACAAACACAAACAAATTAAGTAGAAGAGAATTCAGATGCTTAGCCGAGTGCTTAAACAGAAGGTATGTAATCAAACACACATACATACATACATGCATGCATGATAAGTTGTGACATATGCATACACACAGACACACATACATACATACATTCGTTAGCATAGAAACAAATGGTGGTTTGCGCTGCCTTCGTCGCGTCATTCTATTTATAGAGACGAGCCGAAACCGAAAAAAAAAAAAAAGTGCAGCGCACACATTCGCACTTTCGCCTTGGACTTATCTCTGATAGTTTTCACTTTCACGATGCCTTTCCGCCGCCGCCGCCGCCGCCGACGGCAGTAAACCGAACGCACTCAGCGCTCTCATTAAGTTCTAGGTGTGACGCGACGAGAGAGAGCGCGCAAGAGAGCGTGCATGGGTGAGAGTGAAGCTTTAGTTTACAGTTATGTCGAGATCGAGTGAGCGAGCGAGCGGAGTCCTTGCTCAAAATGTTATAGTACAGTCGAACTGCCCTATAACGAACTTGCGTATAACAAAGTCTTCTTGGGGTTCAATAAAATATTATTTAACCAACAAAGAAAAATAAAAACATGCAAAATATATTTTATATTCGTTTTATTTGTAACTTTTATTGTTTTATTCACCTGCTTCGTCTTTTTGATAGTTTTTTCATTTTATTTGTTCATAGAAATTGTCGCCGTGGTTCACATAAAAATATTGTATTTCAATGCATTTCTTTACAAATTTTTTGCAAACTCAAAATAATCAGCATTTTTAGCAACAAGCAAAAAACTTTAATGCCCCCAAATAAATCACAATAACAAAGAGAACTTGATAAAAAAGAAAGAAATAAAAACAAGTTAAACGAGTTTTAGTTATATGCTTGGAATAATATAATATAATATAATTTATTTACATATATGTATATACTATGAAAGATCCTCAACAGAATCCAAACTAATTGCACTTCTTTTTGTTTATTTTTTTCATTTTCATTGCAGTTTAATTAAAAAAAAAAATTGGCCAATCGATTGGATCGTCGCAAGAAAAACACGAACGCGCCGCAGCATTAACCCGAAGCAGAACGACGAGACGTCAGCGTCTCTGTCAGCGGGAGCTGCCTGTGTGTGTGTGTGTGTGTGACGTGTACAACAACAACAACAACAACTACTTCGCCCCGCTTGCAATAGAAAGCCGTCAAAATACGCAAAAAGGTGACTACAAAAAAAGCCAGCGTTGTTTCGACAGTTGAGGACGACAACAACAACAGCAATAGCAGCAACAACAACAACAACAACAACGCTAGGCAAGAACAACAACAACAACAACAACAACAGGAAGATCAAAAAGAACAAAGAAGCAATATGGATGAGACACAGCATTTCTGTTTGAGGTGGAACAACTATCAGAGCAGCATCACATCGGCGTTCGAGAATCTTCGGGACGACGAGGACTTTGTCGATGTGACGCTCGCCTGCGAGGGGCGCAGCATCAAGGCCCATCGCGTTGTGCTCTCCGCATGCAGCCCCTACTTCCGCGATCTATTAAAGGTAAGTCCCCGAACAACTTAACCTCAATAGAAAGAGCGAGAGCGACAGCGAGAGAGAGTGTGTATGAAAGAGATCGCAAGAGAGAGAGAGACTGCATTTTGGTTGGAGCAACAATTTATGTAATAAATATATTGCAAAAAGTGAAATACATTTAGTGCGCCTCGCTAGCGGCGCTGACCTACTTACGAAACAGAGACAGATCGGCAGAGAGAGAGAGAGAGAGAGAGCAACAGCAACACATGCAGATCAGCTGTCAAAGCAGACTCTGCTCGCTGCTGAAAGTTGGCTTCAGTGCATCCTGTTTGTCATGTCATGTATGTATGTATGTGTGTATGTATGTATGTTTGTCATGTATGCTTGTATGTATGTAATGTGCTGCAGGTGCACATTACGCATACGCAGCGCAGCGTTGGTCTCTATACTCCCCCCCTCTCCCTGTCGCAACACAAAAGCAAAGTCAGTTTTTTCGGCAGTTGGCACGATGCAATTAATAAAATGATGATTATGCCGCACGCATGCATGCATTGCTATTGCTATTAGGGCTGGACTGGCATACATGCAACAAAATGTGGCGTGTTATGGCGAACGCTGCAACGTTGCAAACGTCTCGTGCTCGTGGTGTAAACTGTTAAGGCAAAGTTTTTAGCTGTTGTTTGCTGTAAATAATACTTACTTATTTGTATGCTTTTAGCTAAAATATTGCCACAAAACAAAAAAGGGAAGGCGAAAGGAGGGGAGGGAAATGAGTTGTGGCATTTGCCTTCTGTTTGCATTTTAATTTATTTAGTTGCGCACCACGGCAGTAATAACAACAACAACAACAACTAAGAACTAACTATAAAAAGAGGAACCAACTCGACAAAACACGCCAAATTGTCGACCAAAAAAATAAATGAAGAAAAGTTATAAAATATAAATTTAGCATGAGAAACAAACAGCGGTACAGTCAGGAACGGAACGGAACGGAATGGAATGGAATGGAATGGAACAACGAATTGACATAGAAGTCAAAATGATAATTAGAGTTTTCGAACGGACATTTGCCTCGTCCAGTTTGATTTTTATGGGACCTGAACCTGAACCTAGGTCCAGGACCTCACCTCTTTGACAACCTCTAGCCAACACACACGATATACATACATATATTTCTAGTAGAAGAAGAAGACAGAGACAGAGTTCCGCCCCGTTTTATGCTAATTTGCTATCCCCTTTTGCAATCGCGAGCGCAGAAAGTAAAGAAAGTTGAGCAAGGAACTTCCAAGTTAAACGCTGAAGCTGAGAGACGGGCAAAAGTTGTTAAGGGGGGGGGAGGTGAGGATGTGGAGCGCATAGTCAGTGCCGTCTCGTACTTTGCCTCAATTTCTTCTTCTTGATTCTCGTTTTATTTGTTTTATTTGTGCATTATTTTATTTTGTATTATGACATTAAAATTATGGGAGTCGGCAACAAAATTTCGCGTTTTGCCTGCATTGAAAATATTTGCACGCAATTGCGGTTGGTTCTTTGTAGCAGCAGGCCTCGAGTCTTGACTTGGCCACTTGGTTCCCCCCTCCCCAACCCCAACCCCAACCCATCTCCAAAAAAGTTTGCCATTTGCATTGTTTGAGCTGTCATCGGCGTCACTGGTGACGGCGACGTTGTTGTTGTTGTTGTTGTTGCTGGCCAGGAATGGGTTAGCGAATCGGTTAGTGGATTGATTAGTGGTAGTGAGGTTAGTGTAGGATGCCGTTACCTTTGCCGTTTGCCGTTTGCCGTTGCCGTTGCCTTATTGCCATTGCAGCAGAAATTATATAAATTACAAACTTCTTAGTTCTTAGTTTGGTATTGTTTGTCGTTGTGTGTGTGTGTGTGTGTGTGTGTGTACGGCTGTAAATATTTTTGTTCTCTCTCTCTCTCTCTCGCTTCAACGTGATTTGTTAACATGATAGAAAACTTCATTTTGTAAATTATATAGACGCAAACAGACACAAAAATAAACAAGCAACAAATTGTAATGCACCAACTTTGTACGACCGATTTGCTGTGTGTGTGTGTGTGTGTGTGTGTGTGTGTAAGAAGGGGGTTGTGATTTCTTTGGGCCATTTAGTGGCATCGAGGTCGCCAAAATCGCAAGCACCACGTTGGCATATTGCGTATACGACACTGGGGGTCGTCCATCGGCACCAAGTTGCATCATCATCATCATAGGCTCTGTCCAGCCAATAAATCGCCAAACTTTCAGCTAAAATGTAATGCCATTTTGTTTTGTTGTTGTTGTTGTTGTTAGTTTCGGGGCAGACAACAGAAAAGTCGGCATTTAATTTGTTAAAAAGGCCAACTAAATGCCGAGTAAAAACTGTAACAATAGTAACAAGACAGCGGGGAGTGGGGCGGACGGTGGGCGGTGGGGCTTGAAAAGGCAAACGAAATGCTAAAATAATTATATGCAAAGAAATTAGTTGCAGCAGCGAGCAGAATATAGCAAAAGTTTTGTTGGCAAATGGCAACAATACGAAACACAAGACTCGGCCCAGAAGTTTGTAAATTCAATTTGAAATGCAATACAACAGGCAAACGACAACGACATGCAACACAGAGTCCAGCGAGTCCCCCCTCCCCCCTCCCCCCACCCCCCTTGGCGACACTTTACTTTGGTTGATCTCGCTGCCTCTCGCTGTAATTGTTTGTTGTTCGCCTTGTGCCTATGCATAAATATTTAATTAACTGCAGCGCATTATTTTAATTAGGTGTAAAACTGCAAAGCGTCCTTACACACACTAACACACACACACACACAACATTGCCACAACAAAAACATGATGAAGTGGCAACAACTGCCAACTGGCAACGGGCTGTGTCAATGGGTTCGGGTTGGGTTCGGGTTAAGCGCGTCCTAAAAGCATTTTTTGGCTTTTGTTCAACTTTGTGCAGAACAGCCTTTGGATCTGGATCTGGATCTGGCGCCTGCACGCCTACTAAGTGATTTCGACTGGATGCAAAAACATTTGCGAGGCGATTTCCCAACAGCATTTTGATTAACATTTTATTTGAAGCGAATTCAATCCAAAAACCCATTCGATATATTACGAATCTTGCCTTTGTGTTTCGTTATTATTAGGAATTCAATTCAATATTTTGTGCCAATGCCACAACAGATTCTCCTTTTTATCTGGGACGGGTTTTTATTGACTTCAGTTTGTGTTTTTTCTTTCTTTGTTGGCTTTGTTCGGCTCTGTGACGATCTCAACTTGATCACGCTGCCTTGTCTTGACCTCAATTTCACAATCTCCCTTCGCACAAACATATGGATATATATATATATAGTACATATATATATGTATGTGTACATCCATGTTTTTACTTGATTTGTTTTTTTCCATCGTCGCCTCGCCTCATGTGCAAATAAAAATTGCGAATGCAAGTAAATAAGACAAATCGACACGAAAAAAAAAACAAAAAACAATCTGTCGCTTCGGTATCGGGATCCACATGGCATAAGGCTGTTGCTGACTGTGTGTGTGTGTGTGTGTGGGGAATGGGCTGGGGGCTGGGGATGGGGATGGGGCTGGGGAATGAGGATGCACTGCGCTCGAATCGAAATAAAATAACAAAGACGCGCCGTGACTTGACCCAATTTCAACGCCCTTTGTGTTGTGTTGGCTTGCCACTCGAGATGATAAAGTGAAAATCACACACACACACACAGACAGACAGACACATATGTTCAGAGCCATAAAACCTGAAGACTGTTGCATCGGTTGAATGGCGGCGACTGTTGCGAAGAATTGCCTGAAAATGGCAAAAAATGGGGTCGGCAATGTTTGAACATTGCTCAAAAAAACACACACACACACACACACACACAAGTATGAGTGTCTTGTTGCTGCGTGGAAATAACATTTAAATAAAATTATTTTGTATTAATCCAAATAATAATTTTGACCTATTTTTCTTCGCGCAGAGCACACCCTGCAAACATCCGGTTATATTGCTGCAGGATGTCAATTTCATGGATCTGCACTCGCTGGTCGAATTCATATACCACGGCGAGGTGAATGTCCACCAAAAGTCGTTGCAGTCCTTTTTGAAGACGGCCGAAGTGTTGCGCGTCTCGGGCCTAACACAGCAGCAGGCCGAGGATACGCACAGCGTAAGTAGCCCCCCCCCCGACCCGACCCGAATATATATTTCTAGTTAAATGTCCTAACTTGCCATCGCCTCGACAGCACTTGGCACAGATACAGAATTTGGCCAATGCCGGCGTGCGTACGCCGCTCAACTCACAACAACAACAACAAAACAGCAGCAGCAGCAGCAGCATCATGGGGCGCTGCACGATGATGTTGCCGCTGCCACATTGTTTAGCAGTCGCCAGCAGCAGCAGCAGCAGCAGCAACAGCAGACGGCTGGTTCGCCGCCACCGCCGCCGCTGCTTAACAATCACCTGCTGAAGCGGATGGCCATGATGCATCGCAGCAGTGCCGCCGTCGCCGCCGCCGCCGCCTCTTCGGTCGATGAGACGCCGTATGCCCGCAAACGTTTGCGCAGCGCCAACGACAACAACAACGGGCTGCCAACAAATAGCAACAACAATAGCCCCGATTTGCAGCAGTTGCATGCGCGCAGCACCTCGCCCCAACTAACGCCGGCCGACTTCAGTACGATCAAGCACCACAACAACAACAACACACCGCCGCTCAAGGAGGAGAAACGTGAGTACAACTCAAGCCCAACCGAATCACAAAACCCTTTTCACTATGAACAATTGCAGGCAATGGTCCCAACAATGGCAATGGCAGCGACAACACTGGCGGCGGCAACAACAACAACAACAACAATAACAACAACAACAGCAATGGCAACGGCAACGGCAACGGGATCTCGATCAGCGACAAACTTGGCAGCCTAACACCATCGCCATTGGCCCGCGGCGTCGACGATGTCAAATCGGAGCCAATGGAGCTCGTTTGCTCCTCCTCGAACAACAATCCCAATAGCAATGTCAACGATGAGCACAGCAACGATTCGACCGGCGAACACGACGCCAATCGTTCCAGCAGCGGCGAAGGCAAAGGCTCTTTGAGGTATGTCGAAATTTAATCCCAACTTTGCAATCGACTCTGAACGACTTTTGAACTTTGTAGCTCGGGCAATGATGATGATGTTATCGGCGACAATTTGGCAGCCCATCATGCCGCACAGCCCTTCATAATGTCACCGGCTGACAACAAACTGTTTCCGGGTGCCGCATTCAATTTTCCGATGAGCAATCTCGATCACTCAGCCCTGCTTGGTGCGTACCCAATCTATCTATCTATCTCTACGTTTAACTATATGTACACATACTATAACCTAACTAACGCAATATCCCTGTGCAACCTTTTTCCATTCTTCCTTTTGTTTCTCTCTCTGTCTTCAGGTCTCAACACACAACTGCAACAATCTGGCGAACTCGCTGTCTCTCCACAAGGTGAGTCCGAACATTTCTCTATTTTACCTCTTACTATTGTTTCGCTCTATTTGCGCTCAAAAGCTCATTATTACATTTTTTACATCAAATGCAAATACCAAAAAAAAAAGATAAAAAAAGAAAAATACCCACGAGAAGAATAAGAAAAAAACAAAAAGAAATCTTAGAAATCCAAATATTTTAACGTTGAAGAAATGTGTCTGTATCATTTGTTTTACTTCAAAAAAGAAAAAAGAAAAAAAAAAAAAAAAAAAAATACTTATATATATATGTACGTACATACATACAAGAACACATACGCATATAAATCGGCTACATATTGTATATATATGTGTGTTGATTACAATAATTTAATTTAACTTTTGATTTATTTACTACCCCCCCCAACAAACACCCCAACGCCCCACCAAACCAAACCAACACACGAATTTATTATATTTGATTATATTTCTATCGATTATTTTCAATCATTCACTATTTAATTTATCGAAAGTAATAAATCAATCATTAAACTTAATCAAAGTCGCATCCAAAGGTGGTTCGGTGGCTCAGTCATAGCTCTTTTGTATGCGATTACAGGGTATCTCTCGAACCAGACCAGACCAGACCACACCACTGAACAACCTTTGCTGTGGACTTTTCTTAGCGCTTTTATACTTTGAAATTAAATGAGATTTTTTTCGATTTTTCTTTCAATTTTGTATGTAACATTTTTTTTTTTGTTTATTTTTTTGCATCTTCAAGTCTAAAAAAAGTAAATATAAATTTCTTTCTTGTTTGATTGTTTCGATGGTAAATGTTTCATTTATTTCAAATATATAGAAATAGAGAAAAACAACAACAACAAAAATAAGTTTAGGGCAAACAACAACAACAACAATAAAAAGCAGTTTAGCCGTAATGTAATCATATGTATAACAAACCGCCAAGCTAGTGTTGATTAAAAAGCGATATCGATAGCTTCGATAACATTCGATAACAGATTACTTTTTGGCATTCAGCAAACAGCAAACACTGAAGCCCAACAAACAAACCAACGACGTTAAAGAGGGTGTGTGTGTGTGTGTGTGTGTGTGTGTGTGTGTGATAACTTCAAACTAATAAACTCAACTTTCAGTTTGGTGTTTAGCTGAATTCACTGTGTGTGTGTGTGTGGTGGACTGATTTTAATTGCCGCTGTTATCCTGCGGCTAGGCCACAACAATTTCGCACTCTACTCCCGCCACCCGCGCCCCCCCCCCGCCCGTGCGTGCAACAACAACTGACAAACTGAGTTCGGAAAAGCTTTGCGGCTTTGTGGCCTGCCCCAACATTTCGGCAACAACATTATTATAATGGCGGGGTGGGTGGAGGGGGAGGCATGCAGATGTTATTCATGAACATGCGTAACGCAACGGCATTTGTGGCAAGCAAAACGGGCGAAAGTGAAAGTGAAATTGGAATTGGAATTAGGATTGGGTTTTGCCTAATTAGTTGAAATCGGAAAAGGTCCTTCCGTTAACAGCGGGAATAAGTAGAAAGAGAAGGAAGGATTTGTTGGCTTCAGTGTTTGCTGCTTTGTTGCTGAAGTATTTGCCGCAAGCGTATACCAAATTTTTTCGAGTGTAGAGTTCCATTTAGATCAGTTCATTTTGGCTTACTTCACACATGTCTGTCTATCTACTATATATATATACGTCATAATGCCACATTCGATTCTCGCCCGCCCGCTCGCTCTCTCCCTCTTGCTCTCTCCCGCGCTGTGTCTAACTCTCTCTTGAGCCTGAGAAACTGCAGAATCAGAAAGAATCTTTCAGAGCAGATTAAAGATATATATTTTACGTTTATTTGGTTATCGTTCGTTCATATCGCCAAACATACTTATATAATTTTCTTGTTTTCGTTTTCGTGTTTTTGTTAATTTCGTTTTTTATTTGTGTGCTAATTTTGTATTCGTATTAAAACTAAAAATCCCATCAAATGTGCAAGCATCAACATGCTTAATATACACACACACACACACACACCAACACACACACACACACATTAAAATTAATTATATATTTATGCTCATATCTAATAATTGTCCCCACCCTTAATTACATTGCATACTATAAACAAATCGTACTACCAAATGTTTCCTTACGTCTTTTTGTCTTTTCTTTATTGTTTCTGTTTCAATTCCGTTTCGTTTCGTTTCGTTTCATTTCTGTGTTTCATTTAGACATTTTCCCAAATGTCTCAAGAACAAAATCACAAACTAGAACTAAATATTTTTATTTAATTTAATCAGTTTTTATTTGAATAATCGTCTTATCGCCTATCGATAACTAAGGGCTGCAAGTCGCATCTTCAAATACGAATCGAAGCCACTTTGATTTGGCCAACAATCCCTTTTGGCCTTTTTACTCTTCTTAAGTTTGTTGTTTGTTTTTTTTTTTTGTTTATAACTATTGATTAGTGCCAACAACAACAAAAATATTTGGTGTAATGTTTTGCGTTTTCTGTTTTTTGTTTTGGTAAAAATGCAATGCCTTATCAAATCGATCGACTATATATACTTATATATATATATACTATATATTATGTATTGAACTTTTTCATTTACTTTGTACTACGTCGTCGTGCTTGTGTCTAAAACTAAGTAACAACAAAAACAAAAACCAAACTCTCCAAGCCAAATTTTCCCAAAACCCTTTGCTCCTCAACTCAACTCAAACCCCACCGCGCCCCCCTTCAATGACCAATGAAACAGCAAAAGCAAAAGAAACCAAAAACAAACATAAATTGCAATTTTTATTTTCAATGTGTTTTCGTTTCGTTTAATTAAAAATATTATTCATAATTTGGTTCCCATTTCGGCATCAAAATTAACCAGAGACAATCTAAAACATGCACACACACACACACACACACGCACACACATCTATATCTATCTTATATATATTTGTTAAACATGCATTGAATGCATTCGTTTAAGAACCAGAAACAAAAACAAAACAATTCTCTCCCCAATTTGAAATTTGACTTATATATCCCAAGCCCAAGATTCCGCTCCGCTCCGCTCCGACCCGCCCCCCGCCCGTATATCCGGCAAAATACACATACAACTACAACTAAGTATATATCATTATTTGGCCCAACTACCCCCACTACTTAATATTTTGTCGTGGTCTCCCCACACAAAGATCAAAGCTCTCGAACTACTTACTACGAATACAGAAAGAAGCGCACAAAGATCAGCAACAGCAACAACATTGGTTTAGGGTAGCCCCAATTGGGGCTAATGATTTTTGATTTAATTGTATTTAATTGGCAAATCGAATGTGAAGAAAATGAAAAATACAAAAAATATATGCAAAAATCCAAAAATGAAATAAGGAAAAATAAAAAACTGCACAACAATTGGCATTTGTATACATATGTACTTACTTCCGAGTCAGGCGATCGTTAAACATTATATATATATATATAAGATATATCATTCGAACTATGTGCATATGTGTGCCCGATGCATATGTACATAATGTCTGTATGTATGTTGAATGGGAAGCCGCAAAAAAAAGAAAAGATAAAAACGCATACACACACGCAAACAAACACACACACATACACATACACGGATAAAAGGTGAAATTACATTAAAATATATATATATATATACATAAGTTGGAGTTAAGCTAAAGCAGACACAACAGCAATAACTACGCACACAAATGGTCTTGGTCCAACGCCCCCCACCACCCCCCCCTTAAAACACCCATCCACACACACACACACACACACACACACACACGCACACTCAGGTGAACAAAAAAACAAAAATACTTACCGTTGAAGAAAAGGTATTTCCATTAGCGATCAATCTGAAACGAAAAAAAACAAAATCAAAATCAAAAGCAGGAACAAAATCAATAAAAAACAAACACAATCGAGGCGCTCAATATCACTTTTAAGTCATAGTACTACATCCGCATACATTCACTCACACATACATACATACGTACACACATACATACACACATACATACATATACAATACGCATACACACATACATACATACAATCTCTAAGCCAGCAAAACTAACTTCAATAATTACTACTAACGCTACATTTACTTTACTTTACCAATTTACCTACTATTTCCAATTTTACTAACTGTTTTGAAAATGAAAACTCTCTCTCGATTACCAAAAACAACAACAAAAAAATTATTATGTTAGCGAGGCAACAACAAGAGGCAACAATACGAATATAAGTAGTATAAAACACAAAAACAAATACAAATACAAAAACAAATACCAAAAAAACAATTACAATTATAAGTACAATTAGAGAACAAACTCAGTGTTAATTGCGCTTTTTGCATAACGTTTGCTTTTTTGCATTATAAATTGGAGATTGTACCGTTCCGCACACAAGCATAAGTCCAACAACAACAACAACAACAACAATACTATATATACAAATAAGTTATTAACTTAAGCTGCTACCAAAAACACAAACAAACACAAAAGTCAAAACACAAAAACAAACACAAAAAATCGAATAACGTACGAATTATGCTCTTTATATGTATATTTGTTGCTACATTTTATTATATAATATATTTTTTTTTAAATACACAAACATACATACAAATATATACATCCTCACCCCCCAATACATAAAATCACAGCTTAGAATTTACTTTGATTTGCGTTCGCAAACCGAAATTAACTAATTTTAAGTTTATTTATTGGTGAGAAATCAAAAAAAAAACACTGTAATATATTATTCAAGTAAAACTTAAGCACGGTTCCACATTGGCCAATTACCAATCGTACTATTATCAAATAATTGAATGTATCCTGTATCCTTCAATGCCTAAATCAATTGCACAGCATTCATTTAAAATTCAACTTTACACTGAAAAAAACCGACCAAGACCGGCTATTTCCCAGTTTGTCGTAACTTAACGTTTTAGGAAAATTCAAAAAATCATTTTTCTAAATTAATCGAATTTTAAATGTTTTCTTTGCAATTGATATAGGCGGAAAATAAACCCCCGTTTGTATTATGTCTAAGTCAGAGCTAATTCGAATTATTTTATGCTTAAAACAATATTATAATTATAAACAAAAAAAAGTCAACAACAATTTCCCAAGATCAAAGTCCCAAAAACCCAGCTTACACAACAAAACATTAAAATTGCTTCTCAAAAATTAAAAGCAAAATATCAAAATTTGTATAAAAAATAAAAAAATACAAAACACTTGGAATTAAAATAAAATTGCTAAAAATTGAAAAAAAAAAATTAAATGCAAGCGCCTCCTGAAACTATATAAACTCGAATATTGACGATAAAAAGGAAGTTGGAAATGGTTTATTTTTAGTCCTTTATTTAAGTGATACACACACACACACAACCACGCCAACACACACACACACACACATACATACATACATATATGTATATGTATGTTTATACATAAATATATACAACAAGAAAAAACCCAAAGAAATTGAATAAATACTTCTATATATATATAAAGCAAATACAACAGCAACAACAACAACAACCACAACAACAACAACAGCAAGAACAAGAATTATGGTGATGGTGTTTTAACACAAACACACACACGCACACACGGCACACACACACGCACACGAACACACGCACACACACAGACAACAACCAAAAAAGATGAAGCTCCACCCACACACACACAAACAAACACACGGCTCTGTTTCCCTTTTAACGTTTTGGTTTCCTATTCCTCCACTCTCTGTATATATTTGCCCCCCACACACTCCGCTCACAACGGTGTACGAGTACAACAACAACAACAACAACAATAACAAAAACACAAACAACGATAATACCAAAAAAAAACAATACAATATTAATCCCAAACATTAACAACAACAACAACAAAGCGTTCCAAACAACCCAAAGCTAAATTTCAAACCAAACAAAAATACCACAAAAAAAAAAAAAAAACCCCCCAAAAAAAATACTACGATTATTTTGCAAGACAATTATTGTTAGTGTCCGTCCAGGGAGTAATAAAAAAAAAAAACAAGCAAAATTTCGAAAAAACTATATATATCGTGTTTGTCTGTAGCTTCGATCTGCAGCCAGCCCAGATTAGATCGCACGAAAACAATCAAATCAATAAAGAAATTATTCTTTTTACTACATAGTTTAGCAGCAAACATATTTATTTTCTTTTTTTGTACACAAAACACAACTCTCGTTCTCTCTCTCTCTCTCTCCACTTATGAATCGCTGCTCGCGGCGAATATCCCCCCCACCCCCCGAAATCATTTATCTGCAAAATAGCAAAAATCAAAATGCAAAACAAAATCAAAATTGAAATTGAAATTGAAATCTAGGCAAACACTTGTTAAATTTACAACCAAAAAACGAAAGAAAATTCACATCAAATAAATCCAAAGTTAAATTAAAACTTGAAATCAAAACCATAAAAAAACAAAAAACGTTAGTTATATGGGAAGCAACCCAGAATTTGCAATATATATATATATATATATATATATGGTATATTAACTGAACGAAACACATATATGATTATTATAATATTTGATGAAAAAAATGCTTGCGAAATATTAATGATAATTTTCCAATCAAATCCAAAACTAAAAAATATATATATATACTATATAAAAAAAAAAAGAGAAAAAACATTCGAAATTCGAAATAAAAAAAATCTCAACTCGTTGTCCTTGGGCTAATGCGACGTTTTCTGACTTTCTTTCCTACTTGTCGTCAGGTCAACTGACGACAAATGCTACAACTTCTACAACAACAACAACAAACAACAACAACAACAACAATAAATGCAATATGTTAAACAACAACAACAACTTCTACCTGTCACACTTTGAACAAACAAACAACAATGACTCCACAACAACAATAACAACAACAACAACAACAAATCAAACAACAACGCCGACAACAACAACAGCCATCACAAACGCCTCTGGCATCTGTGGGCTTAACCTCTCCACATTCGCAGCCAATTGCAACAACAATGCCAGCAACAGCAACAACAACAGCAGCGGCGCCGGCGGCGGCGGCAGCAACGGCGGCATTCTCACACCAGCCGGCGGCATTTCCGTTTTGCCCCAACAGCAGCAGCACCAACAACAACAACAACAACAGCAACAACAACAACAACAGCAGCAGCAACATCAACAACAACTAAACAGCGGGAATGGGAATCAACAAGCAACAAACGGCATACTTGGCTGCAGTCCGCCAACAACAACAAACACACCGACTAGCGCCCAACAGCAAATGTTTGCCGCCGTTATGGCCAACATGGCGGCAACGGCCAACGCCTCGGCTTCGACCAGCGGCAGCGCCAACAGTTCGCTCAACAACTCGAACCTAAACACGTCTGGCGGCAGTCTGAACGCTTCGAGCGGCGGCGACGATTTCCGTTGCAATCCGTGCAACAAGAATCTTAGCTCGCTGACACGCCTCAAGCGGCACATACAGAACGTGCACATGCGGCCCACAAAGGAGCCGGTGTGCAACATATGCAAGCGCGTCTACAGCTCGCTGAACAGCTTGCGCAACCACAAGAGCATCTATCATCGCAATCTCAAACAACCGAAGCAGGAACCGAATGCCCAGGCACAAGCGGCCAACAGCTATTACCATCAGCAACTCAATCATCACTCCTCCTCATAGGGTTTCATGTACTTTGACTATCACGTTGCCAATGTCAACTTTTGAGCCAGACTTTCGTCGTCGTCGCAGCAGTAGCTCAACTTCGATTCAGTAGAAGTGTCTGCACATTTGCAATAGTATATGTTTAGAGGAAGATCCTTTGTTAAGTTTGTGAATTATATATGTACATACATACATATATGTACAATATATGATGTAATATTTAAACAATTCTTTGGTCTTAACTACCACACATATTTATATATAAATACTTTAAGCACAAATGAAACACTTGACACTTTTACATCAATACATCAATACATCATATGCACATTATACATTATACAAAACGTATACAAATTGGAGAGACAAACGACAAACGGTGCATCTGTATGTACATGCTTGCATACATATGTACATCGGTACATCAAATATTGTTATGTTAATATGCTGAGCAAGAATATTACAACCTCTAGGCTAATAACACTTAGTTGCCTTCTATAGTTTAAGCAAAGAAAATTCTAAAAAACAAAACAAAACTGAAACCGAAAGCAATTTGTGCTGGAAAAAGCTCTAAGGTGCTCGAAGCTTTGCTCCAGTTATCGTTTTCTAAACATACATACATACATTCATACTTACTAATTATAGCTACCATATACGACTATAGCGATTTTCATTTGTCATTGCCACTAACTGCTCTTTGGCCAGATTTGTTGAGGGACATTTATTTTATGCGGGATCTGGAATGCATTCACGTACGAAAGGGGGCTAAGCTGTGGGTTCTTCATTCGCTGGAATTTCTAAAATTATATATCTCCTCTCGTTTATTTTATAATATATAAAAGTGGTTTTTTTTTTCTGGAACGTAGGCAGAGTTAATCAGAAAAGTAAAATTACAAAGGTGCCGGTAGTGAATTCTTCAAATGGCTTTAATAAAATACAATTTTTTACACAAATATATATAGAGTATTTAAGTAACATTTACACACAAACACATACATATATATAGTATATAGATATATATCGGTAGGTTAGCCTAAGCACAAATCAATCCAATCAGTTGTGCAAATTGTAGCCTTTAAAGCATTTTTAAACTCTATGTTTATGTTTTGTTTTTTTTTTTTTGATAGATTAGAGAACACATATATGCCTATATAAATTGAAAATCAATATATATATATATATAGCTATATATACATATATGTGATAGGGAAGCGACCGACCGAACGACCGACCAATTGCAAAGTTATGTATTTAAATAAAGGAATAGTTAAGAATAATTACAAAAACAAAAAAACAAGTATAAGGTTTAAGCTTAGAATCCAACTAAAAAGTGCATCCCATTTACACACAACAAACACAACACGCACACACACACACACACACACGCACACGCACACAAATAAAAATATATATATTTTTAGTTTAAGGCATAATATATAATAACAATATATACATATAACATACAAACTTTTTTGTATACACTTTTGTTAACTTTTAGGCTAATTCTAGTTTTTTCACACCATTTTTTTTTTTAATGTAATAGTTTTAAGAAAAACAAAAATGTTGTAGATACATACATGGAAAATGTTAAACCGGATACTTTATGAGTGCACGTGTGTTCGTTAGTTTTTTAATTAGAAAAGTAAGAGCCTAAGCCTTAAGCAAATACAATATATTCATACACATTCATGCATCATTCGTCAAAGGTCCAAATGTATGGAGTTGAGAATGAATGAATGAATGAATGAATGTGAATCAAGCAATCGCAGTAACAGTAATTATTGAAGTACTCTTTGTAATAATAAAAACTTACACATGAAACGCATATATTTCATTTATCAGATATACAATATATTACTATATTGCCAATGCCAATCAATGATGCAAGGCGTCAATTACATACCGATGCATATATATATTGTACATAACGATGTTGGCCAAGTTTTTAACAGTTAGAATGCGCGCAGCCGCCGGTCAATGAAGAGCGATCAATCAATCTTTCTAAGAATCCATCATGAAATCAGCATCAATCATTACACACACACACACACGCATACTTACAGCACATTCACACACTCACACACACACATCATATCTGTCTCATTATATACATACATATATGTCCAACATGCCGGAAGAGGAGAAAATCTTTTTTGAAGCATTCTTCGGTTTTGAGTTTTTATTTTTATTTCACTGAATATTTTGTGTTAAGAACTTAAGGCTTGTGTTTTTGTGTGGTGCCAGAAAAAAGGCAGCTCGAAAGCACACAAAAATTAATTTTAACAATTTAATCAACATCATTAGTTAAGTATTCCCTGTCTACAACCAAAATTGAGCAACAACAACAACAACTACAACAATTACTAATACTTATATAAAACTACCTAAATCATACATCGCCCTTAGTCCCCGTTCCTCCCTAAGTATTAGTATTGAGTACCTCTAGCATCTCTGGTCGTACTTAATAACTAGCTAACCAGGTGTTCCCGAGCCCGCTCCTGTCACCACCAACCACCAACAACAACACCACCACCAATACTACTATAACCACAACAACCAACAGCTGCCAACGGGCATCATTTGTCCTAGCCTGCGAAACGTTAAGTATCAATCCAAATCCCATTCACCCACTCACACACCCACTCACACACACACACCCACACATTATCAAGCACAACCCTTTTTTTGATTGAGTCTTAACAGCGAACATACTACATACATACATAGCGAACATCTAACCTTGTGTGTGTGTGTTTACCCCAAAAGCCTTTATGTATACTAGCTCCTCCCTGCCCCAGCGACCAAGCCCGGATTTCCCAACGCCCCGACACCGACACCGCCCTCCGCCCTACGCCCTCCGCCCAGCACATGTATCAAGTGAATTCATTTGTTTTTTTTTTTTTGGTTTTTCGAAAAACAAAACCAAAATAACCAAATTCAATAATCCAAACTTAACATTTAAACCAATTGCAACGCTCCTCAGGCAAAGGTGCTGCGTTTGAGTTTGAAAAAAAGAGACACTAGTGACAACAGAAAAAAAAAGAAGATGAAAAAAAACATTTATATATCGATGTACTTGCTAAAATGTCAAGTTATCAAAATAATACAAAAAAAGAATTAAATAAATAAATTACAAAAAAAAATAATACCAAAAACATTTTACAACAAATCAATCAGGCCAAAACATGTTTCAAAATTTAATTAAAAAAAAAATACAAAACAAAACAAAAATACAAAATTGGTTTCCAAAGAAATTTCACACAAATTCCACAAAACTAAAACGTTTTGTTTTCAAAAAGAAAAAAAAGAAATCACACCAATTGGCAACGCCACCGTAAAACAACAACAAAAGCAACCAAAATTCGTATTCGATCCATTCGACCAAAATTCGTACAGAGAATATCTTTTTTCGATCCCAACTGTACCGATTATGGTGAGAGTTCCTCGTAATGACTCGCCCTGTTGCAGCCTTGTGGTATGCTACATTATTTTTATACATCCACAAAAATGCCCAGAAATTTTATATCGTCGTTCAAAAAAAATTTCCCAACAAAAAACAAAAACCAAAATGAAAAACTATATTTTTGAAAAATCAAAAAACCCCCTAAAATTTCTACTCAAAACTGGACAAAGTTTGTTTAACGCGAACAAAGCTTGTGCAGTTTTACCAGCCGCAAAAAAACAAATTTCAAGTCACAAAAACAAAAAACAGAACAGTTTTATTAATATTTTATTTCTATATATGTATATATGTTTTTGCGAAACGCGACACTGAGAGAAAACCAAAATTGCAAAATTGCCAAATTGCCAAATAATCGAAATTCGAACCAAATTTAAACCAAAAAGCGTTTTTCTCTAATTTGATAATGATTTTAAATTGAAAATGCAAATGAAACAGAAACAGAAACAAGCGATTTTGAAATTCCAATTTCAAAAAATAAAAAGATTATATATATCCCAAATATAAGCAAAATCAGCAAAAGTTTCCATTGATTTGAGCCTGGATTTGTTAGTGTAATAATGTAAAGTAAACAATACAAAAAATACAAAAAATACGAAAACTAAACACAAAAATACAAACTTAAAAGACGACAAACTCACACACAAACACAGCCACATGTACGCTGACATACAGACATAAACAACAACAACAACAACAACACACATTAAAAAACCTACATGAACTAACCAAGAAGAAACAAATAAAATCATCACAAATACAAAAATAATATACAAAAAGAAACAATAACAACAACAAACAGAATAAAACAACAACAACAACAACAACAACAACAAACAACAAAGTCAAAATATACAGAAAAGTCACTATTGTCTCTTTTTTTCTTCTCTTCCTATATGACGTATAGGTGGCAGCACCAGCCTACTCAGCGGCGTCATAGTGCCCGGTGGTAGTGACAACCCTAGTAATAGTAGTAGCAACAATCAACAACAACAACAACAAGTAGAACAACAGCCAACATCACAACACCACCTCCAACAACTCCAACAACAACAACAACATCATTCCACACTACATAACCCACAACAACAACAACAACAACTGCACCAAGAACGAGAACGAGAACGCGAACGAGAACGCGAACGAGAGCGCGAACGAGAGCGAGAGCATGAACGAAGCAGCGTTGCCAGCAGCAGCAAGCCCAACGATCTACACAGCAGCAGCGAGCGCAGCCTGTCACGCTCATCGCAGTGCGGCGGCGACACGATGCCGTTGCACAGCAGCAGCGCCACGCCCTCGCCATCGTCGACAGCAAATGCCGCCTACCATAAGCGCGAAAGGGAGCGCGAGCGCGAGCGAGAGATGGAGGCAGCGCAGGGGGCGGGTAGCGTATCGCCGCAATCGCATCACACGCATCCGGGTCCACCGCCGCACTTTGGCCAGCACCCGCTATCGATGTTGTCCGGACACCATCAGCATCAGCACCAGCATCAGATCCACTCGCATCATGATCTCGCCGCGGGCGCGGCTCATGCCGTTGCCGCCGCCCATCATGCACACGCAATGGCGCGGGCCGGCTCCCCGCTGGAGCGTCACCATCTGCTGCATCAGCACCATCGGCGGGCGTCGCTCTCGCCCTCGGGCGCCAGCGGCGGCGGTGGCAGGGGCTCCGCTGGCAGTGCCGCCAGCAGTTTGTTGTCATCGTCGCGGGCGAACGATGTGGCCCAGGCTAACCGGCTGTTGCTGCCGCTGCCCCTGAACGCCTGTCACCGTTGCGATGTGTGCGGCAAGCTGCTCAGCACCAAGCTGACCCTTAAGCGACACAAGGAGCAGCAGCATCTGCAGCCGCTCAACAATGCCGTCTGTAATCTGTGCCACAAGGTCTTCCGTACGCTCAACTCGCTCAACAACCACAAGAGCATCTATCACCGTCGCCAAAAGAACCATCACTCGTATTTCCATCACAGCACTGGAGTTGGCCAAGCGGGCAGCCCGGGCAGCCGGCTGCATCAGTCGCTCAGCTCTCTGACCGCAGCGGCGGCTGCCAACAACAGTGTCGGCGGCGGTGGTGCCGGGGGTAATGCAGTGGCCGCTGCCGCGGCAGCAGCTGCAGCCGCTGCTGAGCTGCTGCTGTCGCCAATTGTGGGCGCCGCAGCCGTTGCCGGTGGCAACGCGAGCTCAACGCTGCAGTTGGCGGCGGCCCATCAGCAGCAGCAACAGTCGTCGCCCAACATGGTCAAGCCGTGTATAGACTTCTTATAAGATCAGCATCAACTATTGCAGCAGCTGTTCCATGTTGCGCTCAACAACTCAGCAGCAGCAGCGGCAGCGGCAACAGCGGCGGGCGGGGGTGCGTCGCCGGCAGGCGGCCCCGGCGGCCCGGGGGTCGACTATGGAGGGCCGTCAATGGGTAGCGCTGGCACGCCAACGGTTGATCTCACTCAAATGGATCAGAGTAGTGGAGTCTATGCGGCTGCAGCGGCAGCGGCTGCCGAAGGAGTGGCTGATTTGCGTGCACTTCATATGCACCAGCAGCAGCAACAGCAGCAGCAACATCATGGCCATTTGCCGCATTTGTCGGGGCACGCACACGCACACCCACCACATCCACATGCTCATCCCCACCACAATCCTCATAGTCTTAGTCACAGTCACAGCCATAGCCATAGCCACACACATACCCACACCCACCCCCATCACCATCCCTATGAACGTATGAATTTATTAGACCAATAAGCTGAACGCTCAAATGTATGCTACACAAATTTGGCGATCTCTTGAATATTTTAGTTATAACTACTATACGCATACATACCGACCGAAACGCAAACACACACACACACACTAACACGAACGAACACATACATCAATACTTAACCCTAAGAAGGAGCGCATCAAACTTGTAAGGGTATAATGACGAGCAGCGAGGGATTAGCCACGCAGCATGCGGATAAGCTAGTTCATATATACATACATATATAATTAATATATATAGTATACATACATACATACATTTGGACATCAATCAACGCGAAAACTGCAATAACTGTTTCGGCAAACACAAAACACAAAAAAAACAACTGAAAAACCTATCAAGATCAACAATGTTTAGGCAAATGCAAAATAAAAACTGTGATTTTTTACAAAAACTTGATTATAAAACAAAACACAAAAATTATATAAAAAAAATTTTTAAAAAAAAAAAACGAAAACGAAACGATTCCAACCTTATGAGAATGCATAAAGATAGAAAGCGCATATAGTCAAATACTAGATGTTTTTTTGTCCTAACAAAATTGGCAAGGCCAGAGTGCAATTGTTTGTTTTTTTTAAATGAAAGTGTAAAAGAAGCTGAACCAAGAAAAGACCTGTGAAATTTCGAGACCCAACCGAGCGAAGCATAAAAGACTGTACAAAAAGGACTCACCCGCACGCACACACACACACACACATACACCATTTACCCTTTGAGTATTAGCCAACTTATTCCCAAAAAAGAAAAGAACCAAACAGACAGAGACGACAGACAGAAATGTACTAGGTTCAAGGAAATATTTATTTCGAAATTAGTCAAGGCAGGCAGCAGGCCTCTGAGTTAACTTGTTAGAATCATCGTACCATACCTAAGAACCTATGTAAGAACCCTCCATACATAAATGGATCATATCGCCTAGACCTAAACCATTTCTTACTTTTACACTTTACGTTTGACAATACTGCCAATTGACCGGCGCAACCCCGCAACATGTAACATACTACAACAAGAACAACAACAACAAGAACAAAAACAACACGCAAAACAAACTAACATTCAATGTACAACAACAACTATCCAATGCGTTTGCTCGCTTTTTTTAAAAAAAAAAAACCTAACTAGAATATTTTTTTTTTTAAAAGGATAACTATGCAAATGTGTAAATGTAGCTCGTAAGTAAGTATTCATTTAATGAGTAGCAGGGTCTGTGTAAAAATACCAATTTAAGCTAAATAACTATATCTATGTGTGAGTGTTTGTTTTTTTTTTTTTGTAATAGGTGTATTAGGGACAGTATAGAATACATATTCGATGCAAAAATAAATGTTATATACACATAATATGTATTAACCTATCGACTTTACACATAAGATATATATAGTACATATATCCATAAATCAATTTTGAAATAATCCAAATCAATTAAAAACTATTCTCAAACTGTAACCAGATCCATATATGGATATAGTAGGCATATAGTAAGTGCACATTATTCTATTGTATATCTACTAAATTTGTACAATTTTGTACATACTACGATTTGCAAGGACGAGTAAAAATTGCACGTTACCCCTCCCCTCCCCTCCCATCCCACCCATCCCCCCTCCATCTTTCACACAACTAATTCATCCTACAGATGTGAAAAGTATGAAACCAAACAAAACAAAAAACACTTTAAAATATTCAATAATCATGGCTACGGCAACAGTTATTTGAAATTTGTAGAATATCATCAAAGGTTGGTTATTTTGACCAAAGGATTTGAGATGTTTGTTTTTTGATGATGAGATGTGGAAAAGCGAAGGACATGGACTGATAGTTTTTAGGCACAAAACAAATTACAAATTATCGATAACAAATTATCGAAAACATTTTTCTATCTGTCTCGTTTAAAAAAAAAAAAACACACACACACACACACACACACACATATTATTAATAATGGGGCGTGTTAGACTGTTAGAAGGACATTAAAGGCAATTCAATTGTTCGGAACTGGGTTTTTTAGTCAATCCCCCACCCCCTATATATATTTAAAAAAAATTGGCATAGATTTTTTTTGTTAAGTGAAAAATTGGGACTTGTAAAACGTATAATCAAAATTTGGACTAAGCGCAGTATTTAAGAGTTTTTTAATTACATTATTACATTGATTTTCGAAGACTGAACTTTTGAAGTATCCTTTAAAAAAGCAAAGGGCAATTGAACGGCATTATTGTTAAGCGTGCAATTTCGAGAAATAGGAGTCGGACGAGACCAGCGCATCAAAAAAAAGGCGCATATTTTAAATACATCAATATGTTGCATATGCATGTATGTATGTATGTATGTATTCTCAGTCATCATATACAATTACAGCTGAGTAGTTTGAATTTTACATACACACATACATACATGCAGACATGCAAGTGCAGTTAATAAATATTTTTTTTTTTTTTTCGATTTTGTCACAACGAAAAGTCTGAAAATCGTTTTTGATTTATGTATAACCCCAAACTGATGTTTATACTATTATTAAATAATTATATTATGATTTCTTTTGATACCAAAATTTGACTTTTTTATAAATAAGTACGACTACATAGAGATATGTCTGGATGATACCTATACTATATATATTATATATTGATTACGTCATGTTTAGATATTGGGAATTGCACAGCAGTTTGAACCTAGTTAGTTTGACTTTAGGATCAACCATTATCATTATAGCCTTATCGGAAAACAAGTTATTTTTCGGGAATTGTCATGGGGGTCGATCATACTACGAATATGAATTTAAATTGAATTTTTTTTGTTTTTTTTTTTTTTTTTTGAATAGCAAATGCGATACGCACATACACATACACTCTCACACTCACACTCACAATTAAGCAAATATAAACATTGTAAATACATAATCAAGATAACAAAACATATACCCAAAAACTAGGTATTGAAGCTCTATTATAATACAAAATAAATCAATGGAAAGAAAATACAATTTTTATTATAAAATATAAGTAAAATGTTTACCGTTGGTTGCTAGTTGGTAAACGGTACATAAATACTTACATAGTACATACATATTTGTACATCATGCATACATATATGTACATATATATGTATATGTATGTATTTGCACAAAATGCTCTCCACTTTAAATGTTGTTTAAATATTATTAAAAAGAATTACAAATTTGTCTAATAAAAGGATAGATAAATATGAAAGTCGTCCAAAAAAAAAAAACCAAAAAAAAAAAATAAATCATATTATTATTTGTGAAGACGAATACTACAGCGCAACCCGATTAATCCAATAAAAAAAAAAAAAAAAAACAAAAAAAACTACCACAATATTCAATTTGAGCTAATCCAAAAAATAGCCATAAGCCAAAACCATATAATAAATACTCGTGTTAAATACGATGGCAACTGCAACAAACAGTAAAAGTAATAGAAAAGGACAACAACTACACTACAAGAAAACCTACACTATTTGACGGCAACAGAAACAGAATAACGAATAACAGTAAGAACGGCAAGACCACAATAGCAACAATGTTCGTTGTTTTTTGAGTGTTTTACGATGAACACTTGGAACACAAATACAACCGCTTTCCAAAGTCCTTCTTAAATGAAAAAACAATATAAGTAAAAACATTAATTATATTCAATGAAACATTAGCTCCAAGCCGCACTCTACCATATTGCTTACAATATTTATATAATTACAATACAATACCAATCCAATAGTAACAGTAACAGTAACAGTAACAGTAACTAACTACATGGGTGTTAGCAATAAGCCAAACCGAAATATATCCTTACTATTTGAGTATAAACGTAAATATACTTAAAAAAAATACTCCACACAAACAAATAAAATGAAGATAAAAACTCAACCGAAAAGCAACGAGTGAGTAGCGAGAGCCAATACAAACCAATAGACAACTTACATACATACAAACAGTTCTTACAAAGTACATTTACTGTATGTATGTATTCTGTGTACAGTGAAGCTAACTTTTACTAAGCAGCATTTCTAAGAAAATGGCTCTACCCCAAATACTATTTCGTGATATATATTGTATATTTTGTTTTTGTACTGTACACCGATTTAATTGCACAAAAAAAAGGCCATTACATAACAATAGAATAAATCTTGCTAGCTCATTCAATCGGCTACTAAATCAAAGACCATTGCTACAATAAGCATACATACATACATACATACATATTTATGTATCACATAATTATATTTAAAAGAAAACCAATAACAAATAAACAATATTTAATTATCAATCTACTATCAAGATTCACTTGAAACAATCTAGCAATTTTAATCATAATTGTTTTTGTAATCAATGCTCTCGTATCTCTTTCATCTCGGACTACAACAACAAAACAACAAGAACATTAAGCAAAATAAAACAAAAAAAGCCTTAAGTTTATCTTAAACATAAATACATAAGCCGTTTTTTTTTTATGAATTTTTTTTTATTGTAACTTATTGTATATAATGGAGAAAATATGTTTAAAAAATAAATAAATGCAAATCGCAAGAAAAACTTAATATTTCCAATAAGAAATATACACGTACGTAAAATTTTATGTAAATGTCAACTAGACAACCTAACAAAAACCTAAGCAAAAAAACAAATCCTTTATTTCAAAACAAACGAAAATCGAATCAAGCATAAAGTTTGTAATAATAATGGTGAGGACAACAAACATACTATACGGAACGAACACAACAACAAGCATTCTCTCATTTATACTATAATACAAAAAAGGAAAAGTGAAAAAAGTATTTTCATAAAATAAAACGAAAACCAAACAATGTGTTATTATTTAAATAAAACTAATGTACATAAATGAATCGATTTGATTATTGTGCCTTAGAGTTGATTTAATTATTTACCAATTAAGCTGCTGAGCTGTTTCTTTAGTAAGTGGGCTCGATTTTAGTCAAGGACATACATATAATACCATATAAAACGCGTCTTTCTATAATTTACAGCCTCTCAGTTTTTGGATATTTTTGTAAGTGCCCGCCCCCCCGCTCTCTGCCCTCGTCTCTGCTAGTTACTCAATCACTTATCACTTTTGTGTTCGCTTATGCCAATGTGTGTGTGTGTGTGCGTGTGTGTGGTGTGGTGTGTGCTGATGTGTGTGTGTTTTTTGGTCCACCCTGCTGCCACGTTGTTAACTTAATCTTAGCTGAGGTTTTCGTGTGTGCTTAAAGTGAGTAACATCTCGAGATTCCCATTCACATAAATACACCTGTACTTACCCGTTCTTCTATGCAATGCAATAATAATAACGATTTAGGTAACAAACATTACAACAACAAAATGCACTAATCGTTACACACTTGCTAATATTATATGTAACTATGTTTATGTCTACTTTTGATCTATGTTTTTTTGTCACAGTTCAATTGCCGCTGTGTGTTGTGTCAACATTTTGTTTCCAACTGAATGGTGTGCTGAGCCCCCTGAACCACAACATTCACATGCACTAAAAAAAACCACAAGATTTAACTCTATTTTGATCTTACCTTCTACTAATAATAAATACAACACATATACAACTACTATATGCCAAACATGCCACATTCATCATACATTTTGACACAATGCCACACACACACATGCCTCACATGTTTTTTTGTCACAATAGCGCAAGAGTTTAAAATGTATGCAAAAATAAATGTTAACATTTATGCTAAACTGCATAGCCGCCGCTCTAATCATCCTTTTTAAGGTACAACTGACTGTTATATTATGCCTAATATTATTATTATTATTATATTAATTTGTTATGTGTGTTATCTGTGCCATTTCGTTACAGTTACAGTTGATTTATTACCAAAATATTTGAAGCTATAATTTTTTGAAAATTATTTAATGCAATAAATGCCATAAACACTGGGAAATCAAAAGACTTATATGTATACAGATATAACAAATACATTTATTGTATTATTATTATGTATTCCACATTTCATATACACACACTTTTCACACACACACACACACATACATAAGCCTACTACTACTACTATGTTTTTTCTTAATAATCCAATATAAGTTTAAGTCGAAAGTCTCGTTAAATAGTACTACTACTACTACTAAAAGCAAACTAAATGATACGCAAATACATACTAGCTAAATGAAATATCAAGCAAATATCAATCAATCAATCAATCAATCTACTACAACCAACCATCAAACTCCAAAACTCCAAAACTTTACAGGAAATTCACCCAAGAAACTGTTCTCATGCCAGCTGTGCGGTAAGCTTCTCTGCTCGAAAGCCTCGCTTAAGCGACACATTGCCGACAAACATGCCGTACGCCAAGAGGAATACCGTTGTGGCATCTGCGAGCGGGTCTATTGTTCGCGCAATTCGCTAATGACGCACATATATACCTATCACAAGTCGCGACCCGGCGAAATGGAAATGAAAGATATCAAGCTATATAATCAATTCAATTCGTCAATCTGAGATTTAACGCCCTTGTCTGGGTTAAGTTTCATTCAGACGACGAAAACGAAAACAAAGAATCAAACAACAAACTATCAACAACAACAAAAACAACAACAGTATAAAACTAGTGCAAATGCCAATGCAAATCAATCAATTCAATATCAAAACAATCACAATAACAATTATAAAATCCATACTGAATTTGAGATAAACGACGACGACGACGACGACGATTACTTGCCACAACACTCTGCTCAGTTGACGACGGCAACGCCAGTTCCACTCTTAATACAAGAAAGACAAATTATGACCTCTCTATACGATTACTATTTACATCAGCATAAACTAAGCATGACGACTAACAGTTACAGCCAGCCCTATGACAAGCAGCAACTAGTAGACAACTGAACAAAGTAGAGTTATAGCGACACGACGAAAAACTTAACATTAACCTTAAACTTAACATTAACTTAAAGCAATGCCATTCTGTAGTGATACATACTTTTACATACTACATTTACAAACTTACATACAAACATATACATACATATATTTACCTATGTAAACGAGAACAAAAAACAACAAAAGACATTAGCCTTTAAGATAAAATACTTTAGAACTCTTTTTAACCACAACGTACATACATACATATAGTATATAGAGTAGATACTGATGTATTTTACATCGACTTGCTCGACTTGCTGACATCTTGAAACGACGACTCATGCTTATGGACCATTTACACACACACACACACACATATTTATACATAAGTACATACATACTTATTATACTTATACTCTGTGGCCTTCTTTATACCTCATACAACGTACTTGTAGTCAATTTTAAAATTGTTGCTTATTGTGTTTTACTTTTTATTATACGTACGTACTACTTATTCCAATGACGAATGCGAAAGCGGACGTTGCACAAGTTGCCTTTCTAAAGAAAAAATATAAAACTCGTAACTCGATTGACTTCCCTGAATTGACTTTGACTATACGCAAAACATTCATTCAACGTTTAGATTGTAGATAATCGCTATTTAAATTATACTTTTAACAAATATACTATAACTTAAAAATTATGATAACACAATATATAGTAGCTATACAAAAAACATTGCCAATTGCCGGTCGGGTCAACTTGTGCTTAGTGTTATATAAGTGCCGTCGAAAACAACAACAACAACAACGAGAAACTACTACAACAACAACAACAACAGCAGGCAGCACATAATACACAATTTGCCGATTTTGGAGCAAGAGAAACTATATATAATACCACCCCCCAAAAGAGAGATCTGAGCTGAGTGTGTTCACCCAACCAATCAACCAACAAAATCACGTCACAGCTACAACTCTAACTGGTTACTCAATATACCCGGTATACCCGCTACCCGCTACCCGCTACCCGGTACAACCCGTTAGTCAGTTCAAGTACAAGTTCACGCGCTTGCTAAAGGTTAGCCCAACATCTCTTACAAAAAACTACATTGGTAGCCAAAAAAAAAGCAACTACAACAAAATACAAAAATACATTTCTAAATGAGAAGATACGTAGTTAGTACATTCTACATATATACTATATATACAACATGCTCTCTCTGCCTCTGTCTCTGTCTCTCTGTCATGACCTTGCCTTTATGCATACCCCTCTCTCAATCTCTCAACCCCTCAGATCTAACATTCTAGCGCTCTCTCTCTCTCTCTATATATATATATATATATCTTTCTCTCTTTCACACACACACACAGACACACATTTTCTGCCTTAACCCTTGGCTCTCTCTCTCCCTTCAGTCTGAAGGAAACAACAAAAAGTGTTTCCAATATTTCAGTTTCTGTTTGAAACCTTCCCTCCTCCTAAAGTGCACAATATGTATGAACATATGTATCATATAATATATCATTATGTATCCAATTGTTCCAAAAATAGTCGCCTACAAGAGAACATTTATCGATTAATCGATTAATTAAAGATCAAAATAAAAGCCTTGCACTATTTCTTTACCTCGCCGGTGCTGTGGAGCTCTCTCTCTCTCTCTCTCTCTCTCTCTCTCTCTCTCTCTCTCGCTCTCTCTTTATATCTATGCCTTTTCTCTGTCTCTGCTTCTCTATTTCTTATCTCTCTCTCCCTCTCTCGCTCTCCTTGTCACTGAAGATCTCTATATATCTATCTCACTCTTACCCCTACTCATACTGCCATACGTAATACGTATCTAGTTTGTATTGTACAAATCCTTTGCTTGCTCACGCGCTACGCTACAAATGACTCTCTTGCTCCTGCTGTAGCTTTTACACAATACACAAATACATGCATACATATATAACTATTATCTTCATGTATAAAGAACATACAAATATATTGAACTTGTAAATTTCGTCATTATCTTCCTTCGTGTAGGATGTCTTCTAACCTTTGCTACCTTTGCACTTTTTTCGAAATACTAGAACTCTCCAACTTCTTTCGCATCTGTTCTATCTAACTGATCGTCGTTATTGGTATTCAATATGCGATTCGGATCTGATCTGCTGCTGATGCTCGTCTCGTGGTTACTTTAACTAGTTTAAGAAGCCTGTATAGAACAACATTTTTCTTCGTCTATTCTCTCTCCGTCTTAAACCTTAGCTGTATCTCTTCTATTTATTTGTAATACTAAGTTGTAGACAACAAATAGCTACTAGTATTATCGAAAGCAACAACAGCTATATGTATATATAGTAAATCATAAGCAATAACAATAGCAAATGTACTATAAACACAAAAGTTAAATTAGTCAATTCTCTATATAATACTTATGTAGCGAGCACAAACCAGCGAGTCGAGTCGGAACAACTGCTTCGGTGACTCGTTCATACATACCATACATACATATACATTAATATGTACATATATATTTTGTAGCTTATAATATTCACTAACATTTGTAAAGCTCAAGAATTTTCATCATACTTTCACCATGTACATTGGCTTAACCAACCCAACCCAATCGCTTATTTAATACTGAATCCGAATCTGATGATGCCGCCAAGCTATCGCCTGTCGGGCTATTCTCTAACACCTTTTTACTTGCTACATTTGTATTGCTTTTAACCATGCTTATGCTCAGGGCGAAAGATACATCTGTGTACTAAGTGTAAGTACTCGTGACTCGTTACTCGTTACTCGTCGTTCTTCTACTTGCCTATTCTCGTTGCGTTCTCGTCTTCGCGTTGATGCCCTTACCTTACTCTCTCTCTCTCTCTGCCTTTAAGTCACTTGACTTGACTTGCCTCTAGGCGGCAACTTGTTTTGTTGTTTCTCCTCTTTCTCTCTCTCTCCCAACTCTCTTTCTCTCTCTCTCTCTGTAACTCTTTATCTCTCTTTCTCTCTCTCCCTCTGTCTGTCCCTCTCATCGCCTAATTCTCCCGCTTTGAGTCAACTGTACAAAAATAAGCCTATAAAAAAAAAACCAAATAATAATCTAATAAATGCCGAAAGCATAAAGCTATTAAGCCCCACTTACTAAGTGCTTGTATACTTCATTTTTCGTTTTTGGTAAGTTTGCGTCATTAAATTAAGAAAACCGATAAATAATCATCAACCTTAAAGTTTGTGCTTATACATAGTACTTATGCCACACCTAATATACATATATATAGTTTCCTGTCTAATTAACAGGCAATGCTGCGCTTAGCTAGCAGTTAACAGTTCACAGTTCAACAGTTAACAGCATTTTCTCAGTACATATTTTAATTGATTTATATACATATATTTAATATTTTCTTAGTTCTTAGTTCATTTCATTTCGTTACGACCAAAAACACACATCAAATAAAAATCAATAAATTTTACAATTAAGTTTCATTGCCTTTACTTTTCGATAACTTGCTTTTTGCTTTTGCTTCACACTACGGACTTTGCTTCAAAACCTTCATTATTACACTATAATACTCGTTCGTCTTTGCTTGGCATGTGCTTGTACTAATGCTTTATATATATATATAATATATTGCAACTGCCGCGTGATTGTAGAATAGTTACATAATGTTTGCATGCTTGTAAAATTGTCATACTAGTAATGTTGTATGTATATAAACCCTTTACCTCTCTCTCTCTCTCACACCTCTATGTACATATGTGCAGTATATTTAAGCAACAAAAAACCTTTACAAATGCCTTACACCATTGCTGGGTCAAGCCAGATTTTAGCTAAAATTTAACTTTTTCCAATATTGAGACACCTGGCCGAGCCTAGCAATGAGTTTTAGTTTTGTATGTATGTATTTAAGTTCGTAGAGCCGTTTATAGCGAAAAGTTCATGCATATACATACATACTACTATATATAATATATACTTACATTGTACAATACATATTCATTCAGAAACACTTGGCACTTCTTGCCAGTATGTATACTATTTTACCTGTTGTACAAAAGTTCTATCAAAAACAGTCAAAATCTAAAGTTTTCTCTTATGCAACTTTTAGACGAATATTCTAAGCCTTTTTCCACCCGGTTCTAACGTAGTATGTGAAACATACGGATTCCACACGCATTTCTCTGTAACCTATTCAACGCTTTACCTATTCTATTGCTAAAAAAAAACAAGAACAAAAAACAAAAAATATTAATTTAGGATATATTTAAAAAAAAAAATAAAATAAAAAAATCACCTTGAACATTTTCCTATCACTATAAAAATCAAAACTCGTATTTTCACCTCTTAACTTTGCACTTTTAGTTTCATTTCCAACTTAACAACATCTTCTCGATCGACAGAACAGAACAGAACGTTCTGAAAAAAAGCAAAACAAACATTATTTCAAATCAATGCTATAGCGCCATACTTTATCGCTCAGTATTCACATATTTACTACCTTGACTAATATATGTTTGTTTTTCTCCTTATAAAGGACCGCTGAATATAAAACGATCCGCAGCTACCTCGCCAACCAGTTCTACCTCATCGCCGCCGTCACCGCCCACCGCGATGACATCGCCGACTTATTCGCTTAACGGCAACCTGGCCGCTGCCGTCTACCACCTGCAGACGTCACCACCACGCCCCGGTAGCGTGGGCAGCAACAGCAGCAGTGGCGTCAACAATCTCTGTTCCGGAGGAACCAGCAATGGCATCTGCCCAAACAGCTCCAATGCCGGCAATGCCAATGCCAATGCATCAATGGTGGCATCGATTGCCACCACATCGCCACAGTCGGGGGGAATGGCGGCGGCGGCGGCGTTGTGCCAGTGCCACAGATGCCGCTGCGCATGCCGCCGCCAACCAGTGGCGGCATTAACGAGCCACAGGAGTGCCCCTACTGCCGCCGCACATTCTCCTGCTACTACTCACTGAAGCGACACTTTCAGGACAAGCACGAACAGTCCGACACGCTGTATGTGTGCGAGTTTTGCCACCGGCGATACCGCACCAAGAACTCACTGACAACGCACAAGAGCCTGCAGCATCGCGGCTCGAACGGCATGCTCAAGCGCCTGCTCAAGACGTCGGCGATTAAACATGGTCTGGTCGGGCATCATGCGCATCCGCACCATCATGCGCTGCCGCATTCGCGCACCAGCCTGTTTGACTTCAAAAGCGAGCTGGGACAACCGCCACCGGGCATACAATAGGACATACGATGGAATGCAATTTTTTAGAGAATTTCTGCAGGGGGGAAATATGCCGTAGATAATACTACCATATACTTACTACCAGCTACAAATACTTTGCCCGTGATTTTTTTTCGTTTACACATTGTGAGGATACATCGGCCATACATACATAGGCTCTCGCTCTCAACGGAGACCTATTCCAGTCGTCCGCCGAGTGCTCACACTTATAGTTATTAGTCTTAGTTTTCTTCTTTTTTTTTTTGGATATATAATTAATTTAAGATTAGTTTCGTGCTGCTCTCCAACTACATAGTAGTTGAAGCATCGAAGACATCGTTGCTTCATGTGCAATACCTCAAGAAATCATAATCAAGCGCATGTTATATAATATTATGTATATGTAAATAAGATCGATGCATGCTGCCCCTAAGAAATTAAAGAACTCTATGTTAAATTCAATTTAAAACTACTTAATTTGAATAATGTGTGTGATTCACACGACATTTTAACGACATTAATTTACTTTTAAACAACAACAAAAAAACTAAACAAAAAAGGGAAGAGAGTGAAGGACTAAAACCAGGCTTAGATTGTGGGCGGCAAACAGGCAGGCAGCATCTAGGATCTAGGAGTGAAGCGCAAATCAAAATCAAACAATTTTCAGTACAAAAAAAAAAATAAAACCCACACAATTAATTAACGGGACATATCACGGCGTATACGCAAAATTTAAGTCAAATACTAAAAAAAAACAATTAACAAACTAAAAATACAGTTTGAAGCGCGAAATCTCTCTGCCCCTCTCTCACTCTCCTGTGTGCCTCCGCCCCGCCTATCGATTGCACTGGCAAATTTTCTTGTTGTTTTTTGTTTATTTTTTTATTAGCTTTAATTTAGTTATAAAATTTGTTTCAAAATAAAAAAATTCTCTAAAAAGTCATATTCCAAAAACAACAACAACAACAACAAAAACAAAACCAAGAACAACCATATGGCATCAAGCTGCAAATAAATGCATTTTTTTTTTTTTTTAAATTAAATATATAAAACTATTTCAAACTAGTTTGTAAGGACCAAAAAATAAATGTATTAAAATTAAATTAATATATATACAAACATACATATATACATATATACAACTAACACAGGAATGTTATAAGTATGATAAATATATATATATAAAAGTAGAGAGAAAATGATGTAACAACAAAAACACACACAAAGTAAAACGTTATCAGGGATAAAATATCAAGTATATATATATACTAGAGTTAAGTTTTTTTTTTTTTAAATATATACACTTAAGACGCATCAGAAATGAATGAAAAAATAAAATTTTGAACACGATATGTACTATATACATATTTGTGCATATTTACATACATACATAATAGAAAGGTTTTGAAAATTAAAATTGTATAGCATATTTACATACACATACATTTACATACATACATCTATTTGTAACAAAGTAAAGAAATCAAACACAAAATGTATATTTATACAAGCCGCAGACATTTTTGCAAAATGAATGAAGAAACAAAAACAAAACAAAAACCGCAAAGTAACTCAGTGATTTTCTACCAGTGAAGTACAAATATTCAGATGAAATTAAAAGAAAAATAATGCAAAAAAAAAAAATAATTAAAATAATAATGCAAAAGTAAATTATAAACAACAACAATTACCAACAAACTTACAGCAGGGCGAAGATTTTCTATTTGGAAAAGAAAAAAACAAAGAATCTAAATCAAGACCTCATAATGTATGTAATGTAGAATATACTATATTTAAACGCAAAAAAGGCACACACAACTATATATATATATATCAATACAACATTTACAACTATTTATGTACATATATATATAATGTTTTACACACACACTAACAAAATGTGGACAGATTATGCAAGAAACATCTCTACAAATTATAAGAAAAGTTACAAAAAAAACAACAAAGAAAAACTGTACAAAATTGTCCAATTGTTATTTGCACATATCCGTAAAATGTCTCAGGAATTTCTTACATAAAATAAAATTTTAAGCTCAAAAACATACATACATGTAGGAACCTAGTTCTACTTACATACATATATACTTACATGTAAAAAAAAAAAAAAACAAAAACCAACAACTGCCACAACAAAATTTTAATCCTTACAAAAGAATTGTCTGTGAAATCTTCGGCCAAAAAGAATTTTTTTGTGTATTTTTGCGAATGTGCCAAAGCCTACAAGAAAAAGTGTTTATGCAGAAATTCCTTAATAGAAGACAAACTAAGGAACTTTATTTACAAATCGTCCTTTTGCAATAGACCTTTGTAGGATGATCGTCGCCAGACAAACATTTTCTTAAGCAACAAATTTTAGAGCAGCGTTCAAATAAATATTCCATCCAATGTGTGTGTGTGTGTGTGTGCGCGTTTGTTTGTGACAGACCTGCATACATGCATAAGAAACGACAAAGAAAACAATATCAATAACAATCATCACAATGCAAAAAGTGTCTGACGAGCCTGACGAACTTGCAAGATTTAAAAAAAAAAACACTCAGGGCAAATAGTAGTAGGCATATAACCATATAACCATATACTACCTCTGGTTTGGAGCGGTTTTATAGTTTTTAAATAATTTATTGAATCGAAAACAAATAAAAAAATATTGTTGTATGGTCTGGAAAAACAAAACAAAATACTTTTTAGCCCTACTCAAGAATAAACATATTCATTTAGTACATAAGTACATACATATGTACATACTTACATACTTACTTCGCCCTCTCTCTCTCTCTCTCTCTCTCTCTCTCTTTTTCTCTCTGGGCTTGCATAAATCTATTTATAATTGTTTGGTACTTCGAACAGTTTTAAGTTAAGAATTTTTATTGTGTTTTAAGTTTTCCTCTTTTTTTTGTCAATCACATTAAATTAAAAAAAAAAAAAAAAACAAAAACAATTACAATAATATTTTGTTTAAATTGTGTGTAGTTTTTTAGGCTGAGATCTTTGAACTTTGAACTTGAACGAAAACGAAAAATAATGCAAATGAAAAGCAAACTGTGATCTAAAGAAATCTTTGTTTTAATTGAAAAGTAATTACTTTTATTTCTTTTCTATACAAAATTTATACTTTTGGCTGTTTTAATTAAATAATTATGTATATTTGTCGAAACTTATTTAATTTATTCAAAATTGTTGTTTAGGAACTCTTTATTACTGTGAATGCAAACAAACAAAAACAAAAACAAGCTTTTGTATTATTTTTTGTGAATTTTTTTTTTTGATTTTTCATTAAAAAAAAACGTGAATAAATTGTTTATGTTTAATTAAAATTATTCAAAATTATACTGTTTGGATTGTGTACGAAATAAAAAATATTTTTCTAAATCAAATTACAAACCGCAAATGGCTTAAACAGACATACATACTTACATATAACTTTTTTACATATATTTTTATTTATTTCAAAGTTTTAATAATATATTATTTTTTTATGCAAGCTTTAGACGTGCCAATATCTCTTTGACAAATTGCAATGACAAACTTAAATGGACAACAAAGCGAGGAGGAGAACGAACGCACAGCCCCCACAAAGAAAGGGCTCATAAGTGTTTTTTTTTGGACTAAGGACTAAGCATCCATATTCAAAAGTTCAAACAATATAATATTCACCAATATTGATGTAGTTGAAAGCTTAATCTTTATATGTAATTACATTCATTAGCGAGTTAATACTTAATTACACGAATAGGTTTTAAATGGAAATGCGTATACATAAATATCTACGTATATACATATTTATATCAAAAGCATAGCCATAGTTGGGGCCATAAATACATACACACAACACACATCTCACTCATTCGAGAGTCGTCACTGAGAGGAGTGCGCCCCGTTGTAGTATTTGGTTTTTATTTTTAAGCACCTTCGAAATTCTACAACCCCAAAAATAAAATGTTGGAAATGCAACGCATATCAAAAAAAAAAAAACAAAAAATAAAATAACATAAAAGAAAATCAAAAAGAAAAACAAATAAAAAAAATGGTAATTTATTTCAGATGAGACAAACATTTAGATAATTGAAAATTATTAGTCCAAATTATATACATTATATTGAAAGAAAAAAAAACAAAAACAAAAACAAAATAAATTTGAAACTATGCTGTTCATTGATTTAAATTTAACTTTCGGTATTTAAAAACAAAAATCTGTGATTACCTACAAAATTTAAAAATTAACAAATATTAAATGTTTAGCACAAAAAAAATGGCGATTACGATATTTATAATTATAATATGCGGCAAACCATTAAGGAATTTTAAATTGAATCTGTCATAAACTCTTTTTGATTTTAAACCTTAAAAAACGAAAAAAAAAAAAATACGAAGACGTTTTTTTTTTATCAAAGTACATACACATATGAACATCGTATATACATACATAAATAAATATTTGTTTATGCTGTTATTTGTTTTTACTATGCAGTTGCATTTTTCCAGAAATTGGCTTCCAAAATTAATGAAAACTCTTTTCTTAAATGGCAAAACTGTGAAAATGTTTTGTTTTTCGTATTTAATCCACGGATTTCAGCGCATGTCCCGCAACATATTTAACTGCAGCTTAGTTTTTAAACGAAAAAAAAAAAATACTTAAGTATATTAACAAAAACCCACACACACATATATATAAATATATACATATATATTTTTTTTTTAGATTTTACTAGGATAATTTACCTGTATCTTCGAACACTTTAAAAGTCCGAATTTATCGATTAAAAAAAACTATATAAAAACACAACAATTAGCAAACAAAAAAAAAAAAATGCACAGAGTAAAACAACAGTAAAAATTTTAATGCATAAATACATACATACATACATTGAAAAAAAAAAACAACAAAAACAAAAAACATTTATTGTACATTTTTTTACTATAAATCTAAAGTAACGGTATATGTAATCGAAGTAACGGTGAAGCCCGAAAAGTCGCTCCCTGGTCGCTGGTTGACGCAAAGCCGAAGTCAAAAATCAAAAAACAATGACGAATATATAGTATATCGTATTATGTAATTAATGCGACAAAGTTTGAAGCGAGGAAAGCGAAATCGAAATCGAAATCGAAATAGGTATGAATGAGTTACATACATATGTACTTATTTCTAGAAACACAAGAAATTATGTATGTGTTGGTGAAGTATAATACTAACCACATTTGAATTATTGCAACAACAAAAAAACCTTAAAAGCCCAAAAATTAATATACATACATACATATATACCTTCACATATGTATATGCATGTGTATATTATATACATATACATACATATATGTAATAATATACTACATACTACAATTACATGTTTACAGAAACAAAAACAAAAACAAAATCACAAATTATAAATAAAAGTTCAAAAAATCTCATACGTCCCACCACAAGCGTTTTACTCTTTTTCTTGTTTGGTGGGTGATTAAATACTACTTATAAAACAGGGAAATCATAAACTCATAAGTAGTCTCTGAGGGAAATAACTTACGCGCAAGCAATGCAGAAACAGGCCGGCTGAGAGCAACTGACATCAATGGCGCCATCCTCTTTAAAGTGAAATTATTTAAAGCGCTTTCTAGCGGCGAAAAACACATTTTATGTAGATTTACAGTTAGTTTCTTTTTCATGCATGAATTTAGTTTTTCATTTGGTTAATGCACGCCACGTTTAGCACTCAAACTTTAAAGATCACTGGAATACGGACTAAACGGATTCACTTAACGCTCTTGGCAACACCAAATAGTAATATATTAGCACTTTAACAGTAAAAAAAAGGCGCAAACACGTTAGCGCAACCGATCACAAATACAGACGCACTAAAACTAAGCGCACTCCCACACTAAGCAAGCAAGGAGCCTGTGGATGCTGTGGATGCACAACTGTGCACGCCATCTACCGGCAAAACTAAAAGCTAAGGTCTGCCGCCAGGGCAGCTAAGCAAACTAATCTCGAGATGGGCTATTGGCCTGCGACCTCTAGTGGCAGCTCAGCAAACTAATTAAATGGCCACAAAAGTTTTGATTATTGCATGTAAAGTCGCGCGAAACTATATTTTTGCATTGTTTTGTTTTCCTTATTCCTCACTTTTTCTAACGCAGGTTCCTTATGTTTTTCATTTGTTTCTTTTGTACACTAAAGCATAGAAATTCTATGATAAAATAATAAACACCCTCGAACAATATAACTATGTATGTATATGTTAACATGATATCAAAACTGCGCTAACACATTATAATCTCGATGGGCCTACATCTGATCTGAATCAGTCACGCATTTAAGTTAAAATTAACGTTTATCATTTCTATTACTTATTGAATAAATGTATTAAAATTGTTATTCAAGAAAGCCTTTCGTTTAAATAATTTCAGTTAGCAGCACAGCTGATCTTTTTTTTTGCCATATCTCGATAACAAATATTGTTTCGATATATTCACTTCAGCCATCAAGAAAATGCTCATCGATATAAGTATATTTTGGAGGTCTTTTATAAAACCAAAACAATGCAATTTTTAACCGCAAGGCAATACTCGAGAAAAGAGTGCAGCTCCCCACGAATTAAGACGGACATAGCAGTCCTCGACAAGTGTTTGGAGGGCGGCATTAAGACAGGAAAAGTGTACGAGTTGGTGGCCAAACGCGGAACATCCAGCACAAAGTTGTGGCAAGTAAATAAAGAGTTTGAAACAGTATTTACGACCACTAAACAATTTATTCTATAGTATGAAACTCTGCCTTAATGTTCAAATGCCCAAACACGCTCATGGCTGCGCGGGAAAGGCTTTATATTTGGACACCCGAAAGTTCTTCGATCCAAATGAGCTAAAAAGTTGGTAAACATTCTTGCAACTTGAACAAACTCGTTTATAATCTATATGCACACAGAAATGGCCAAAGACTTTGCGCAACGTCTCGCTCGCAAATGGATGTTGGAATCACCTCCCTCTCCCTCCTCCGATTTGCTGAAAAACGTGCATTACTTGGACTGCCCCAGTACAGCCCAGCTTGTTGCGGGCATAATGAATTGCCACAAGTACCTCGAGGCGGATCCAAATGCAAGCGAACATCTGTTGCATCCAAATGCATCCAGTTTAACCTTGATCTTGATTTGCCTTGCAGATTAAACTGATTGTGGTGGACTCCATATCGTATGCGATACGAATGCTTGACAACATCTCCGAGCGCACTGAGCTGCTGATGGAACTGCACGATTGCATCCGAGATCTTCAAACCAAGCATGATCTAGCTGTGAGTATGAATGACAAAAGTTATTATATAAACCCCGCTGATCAGGACATGATTTGTTTTGTGGGACTGCATTCGTTATTAACAGCAAGTCGGACTTAGTATTTTGCATTACAACTATGTTAAAGTTCTGTTCAGTGCTCTGTAATGTTAACTTCGAGAATTCCCAGTAATGTAACCAACCAAAGGGGGAATATTTGAACAAGATTCCAAATGTGCATAACGGAATCCAATACAAAATAAAGCAACATTTCCGAGCTCCAATGCAGCCTAGCGGAATCGGGGTATAACTTTTTGATTTACAAATCGCTAATTGCATTTCTTTTAATTGCAGATTGTTCTTACTAACGATCTTTGTTTTCGGCGGCACAAGCGACGTTATAAATTGGAAGCCGTTTTGGGCCAGAAGCATGCGCATTTGGTTCACAGACGCATATGGCTAACGGAAAAAGAGTGTTCTGTGGGAAAAACGCAGAAAACTAAAAGATTGGTTTGCAATTTGCCATAAAAATATTATGATTATTTCAATGTAAAAATGTAAAAAAAAAAACAAACTAATTACTAGCATAAAATGTTTAACAAGCATTAACTAATCGTTTATGTAAATAATACTGGTATTTTTTTTGGTATTTTGTGTTAACTGCCGTTGGTCACACTTGACTGGGCGTTTATTGGCAAAAATAAGTAATTGAATGCAAAAGATTAGAAAAAAGACGACAGTTGTGTACGATTCTGTTCAATCAAGGTACACCGACACGGACACGGCATCGCTATGGCACAGGCACAAAAGATGTCGCAGCCAAAATTCTTGCCACGTATTGAAAACAGCTCCAGCGCCGCCGCCAGCAGCGGAACGAACACCTTTGTTGCCACTGCCGGCGGTAATCCCTTTGAGACGGATGAAGAAGAGATATTTAGCAAGCGCAAGATGACCCTTAACCTGCCGACCAACTGTAGTGGCGACCTCGTTCATTTGACCGTCTCGAGAAATTGGCTTTTCTGCCTGATGGCTGCCCAGAGCCGCTTGACCCTGCTGCGCTTCTTTCTGCCACGCGCGATTCCACCCGGCCGTGAGTTAAGCTTCTAATTGTGTCTTTGAAAACCGTTAATCTCAATCTTTCTTGCAGAAATCGCGTTGGAAAAATACCTAACGGGATATAAGATTACAAACGTGTTCCTTGACACGACGGGCCATCACCTGGTAATTTCCCTCGTTCCCAAATTACCTGGAGTTTCGTCTGACTTTCTCTACGTACATAGCAGCGAGACAACCAAGGCACAGCAATTGAAAGTGCGTCGCATTGAAAAGCTGAAGGATCATGAGATCACCGCCGTTGCCTTTAACACCTACCACGGCAGTGATGCCACGACGGGTTCCATACTGCTGGGCACAAGTCGTGGACTCATTTTTGAGACAGAGCTGGGCCCAAACAGCGACACACATCGCAAACAGCTGTACGATTTAGGATTGGGTCTCACCAAGTATCCGATAACTGGGCTGGAGGTGCTGCGGGTGCCGAATAGCAATCGCTGGATAATTGTTGCCGCTACGCCGGATTGTATATTTACGTTTGAGGAAACACTGAAGCCGGAGGAGCGTTCGCTGCAGCCCATATTCGCGAGCTATGTCAATGGCGAACGCGAGCCGTGGAGTGAGAAACAAAGGACAGACTTGAGTTACTCGCTGCTGCGATTCTTTGCCCCGCCCAATAGCAAATATCCAAAGCAATGGGCTTGGCTGTGTGGCGCAGGCATCCGGATTGGAGAGGTAGGTGCTGCTGTCGCAATAGATACAGCCGTAACATTTTGTATCTGATTATAGCTTTCAATTGATGCCAGCAGCAAGACGACACCGCTGTTGGGCGACACGCTAATCGAACTGGATTTTGAGAAGGGAAAGCATTTGTCGTACGATGAGCGGCGCATCAATGTGCCCAAGACCTTTGTGCTGACGGAATATCATGCCGTCTTGCTCTACATGGATCACATTAAGGCAATTTGTCTGCTCAACAAGGAGCTGGTCTACCACGAAGTATTCGATGAGGTGCGAGTTGGCAAACTCCTGAACATTGAGCGCGATTCTTTTACGGGAGCGATTTACGTTTACACCGACAAGGCGGTGTTCACGCTCAAGATAACGCGCGAGGAGCGCAACATATGGCGAATCTATCTGAATCGCGGCCAATACGAGTTGGCAACGGCCCATGCCGCCGAAGTGCCCGAAAATCTGCAGTTGGTGTTGCTCGAACGAGCCGAGGCTGCTTTCAAGGAAGGCGCCTACGAAGTCGCCGCAAACTATTATGCCGAAACCAACGAACCGTTCGAAACGGTTTGCCTTAAATTCATGATCCTGCCCGACAAACGTCCGATTATCAATTACGTCAAGAAGCGGCTAGGCAGACTGACCATGAACGATACGCAAGCGGACGCCATCAAAGCGTTGGTTATCTGGCTCATCGATCTCTATCTAACGCAAATTAACGCACCCGGCAAGGACGAGGCGTGGCGCCACGAATGGCAGACGGAGTACGATGAGTTTATGCGCGAACCGGCAATATTGGCATGCACCAGCCAGCATCGGACGGCGGTACGGCAGCTGATTGCCGAGCATGCGGATCCGCATAGCCTGGCGCAATTCGCCATTTCGATCAACGACTACGACGAGGTGATCGGGCAGCAACTGAAGTGCGACAACTACGCGGAGGCGCTGCAAACGCTGTGCAAGCAGCGCGATCTGACGCTCTACTACAAGTATGGGCCGCAGCTGATGGCGCGCCTGCCGAAGCCAACGATCGAGGCGCTAATGGCCCAGGGCGCCAAGCTGGATATTGAGAAAGTTGTGCCCACCCTGGTGGTCATCGATACCAAGGAGCAGCGCGACCAGGTCATACGCTATCTCGAGTTTAGCGTCTACAATCTAAATACAACCAACGATGCCATACACAACTTTCTGCTGCATTTGTATGCCAAGCACGAGCCGAAGCTGCTAATGAAATACCTGGAGATCCAGGGGCGGGACGAGTCCTTGGTGCACTACGACATCCACTTTGCACTGAAAGTGTGCACCGATCTGGGCGTGAAGGAGGCTTGCGTCTTCCTGCAATGCATGCTGTGCATGTGGACAACTGCCGTTGACTTGGCGCTGGAGTTCGATGTGAGTCTGGCCAAAAAGACAGCCTCAAAGCCCCAGGACAATGAGACGCGTCGCAAGCTGTGGCTGCGCATTGGTAAGCATTATATCATTGCCTATCCTATCTTATACTAAACATAATTACCTTCTTAGCGTACCACGACATTAAGGGCACGAACGACGTGAAGCGGGCTTTGAGCCTGCTCAAGGAATGCGATCTGCTGCGCATTGAGGATCTGCTGCCATTCTTTGCCGACTTCGAGAAGATTGACAATTTCAAAGAGGCCATTTGTGATGCTCTCAAAGTAAGTTCCCCAAGACACTCGAAATAATCGCATAATAATTAACTCTTTCGCTTCAGGACTATAACCAACGGTTACAAGAGCTGCAAAAAGATATGGCCGAAACGAAAGAACAGTCGGAACGCGTCTGCAAGGAACTGCGGCAACTGCAATCCCATAGCATACGCATGGAGGCCCACGACGTCTGCGACATTTGCGATCTTATATTGCTGGTGAAGCCGTTTTTTGTGTTCATCTGTGGGCATAAGTTCCACAGCGACTGTTTGGAGAAGCAAGTGGTGCCGATCATAAGCAAGGAACGTAGCCGCCAGCTAAGCATGTTGAAGCAACAAATGGAAGCGCTAATGGCCACCAATCATCCAGCGGAACAGCAAAAGAAACGCGCCCAAATCAAAATGGATATCGAAGAGATTCTTGCATCCGATTGCCTTTACTGCGGCCTGCTGATTGAGACCATCGATCAGCCCTTTGTCGACGATTGGGATCAAGTCAACGTCGAATGGGAATAGCTTGCGAATAACTTAACATTGTATATATTATAGTACTATATGCTGATAAGAGCCTTTATTATTAAACTAATGCTTCAGTCAACAATCTGCATACGCAGCTCGTTGCTAACAAACGATATAATTGTGTTTAGACAAGCCTGTTGGATCGTTGCGTTTTGCGTTATCAGCGGCAGGAGCATTACTACGTCAGTTGGGTGGATTTCGGCAATGGCTTTTGTCACATGTTGGACAAGCTGTTCGCGTTGTCTATCCGTCAAATCGTTCAATATGACTTCACCAAGCGGCCTGAACGTTCCACTCGTCACTTTGTAGGCAGCAATTCCCCCGGCAGCACCACCAACCGCTAGGCCGACGGGGCCCATCAATAGCCCGCCTGCAAAGCAGCACGCAGCACATATTGCTGTTCCCTTGCCCGACTGTTTCACGGCAACGCGAATATTTCGCTCGTCCGCCACAATTGCGAGAGCTTCCATCAGCTCGCGGGTGTCAATTGGCATTTTGATGGGATTTTTTCGTTATCTGTAAACGGAGAGCACAAGTTTAAATTATGTAAATACAAATACAATGTTTTGAGAATGCCTACTTGCTCGTATTTGTTATGGATTTCCTAAGTTTGTATTAAAATTACGTGTTATTTCCTGCACAAGCAACTGATGCCGTGTCATGGTACAAAGAACAGTAATATCACACTGCATCTGCGTCGTCTGAGTGTATAAAAAGAAAGAGACCAAAATATGATAACATCAAAAAACATCTGATGTCATTTTGGCACTGTGACACTTGTTGGCTTGGGTTTTACTTGTGTGTGAAGAGAGCGGATCTATAGTAGTACAACAAAAATGCCAAAATATACTGAAATGTTGTGCGCTGCTGCTGTTATTTTTTTTCGGTATTGTTTAGTTGTTTTTTTTTTTTCAAATGATAATCGCGCTTACCTCTGCTAACTGAACACACACTGTTGCGTGCGCGTTGCGGCGATAACATTTGCTATTGTTTATTTTACAGTTGTTGTTTTTTTTGTGTTATTATTAAATTATATATAGCTCAGTGTACAAATATCGCCTCCTTGTTATCGAACAAATAAGCAACTAAATGTGACGAGTTGTAATGATTAATAAATATTCCTTTGTGCCGTATTTTTTTTGATTGTGCATACAGTTTAAATAAATTAAACTTTGATAATATGTGATCGTGTATTGTTGTATTGCGTTCTCAACAAACTACAATCTTAAATTTACCAAGAAGCACTTGTAAAGGCGCTTCAACAAGTGCAATGGGTGCTTTTAAAGATGTAAGTCATATGCGCATACGCTTATAAATTGTACATATGTACATATGTATGTGTGTGTACTGGTAGGCTTGCCCATATGTATAAATATGTATGTATGTATGCACCTGTTGTAATTGCAAATTCACATGCATCGGTATTTACATATGTATGTGTATATTTAATGCGTTTGCAGAGCTATTAATATATGTATGTATTATAACAGACGAAAGTATCGATCATGTAAAAGTATTTGAATTCAGAAAAGTTACATACGTACTATATGTTAAATTAACATATGCAAATAAAATACATACATATGTATTGTATGTATGTACATAGTGCAATTTAAATCTAAAGATTAAAGTAATGAATGATTTTGAAGATCAAGCGAATACCGCTGTGAATATTTGCTAAATACAAATAATCGTTTTATTAAATCTTTTACTGCAAGCAATCAAAAATAAATAGTAAACAACAAAGAATTCCTCACAACGAAGACTAAATACTCTTGCAATTTTAGAAAGAGTTAGACAAACGACAAAGTATATATGTATGCACATATGTTTGTTTGTATGTATATTGTTCAATAATAATAATGTATGACTTTATGGGTAAAAGAAAGAAGCTCCAAAGTTGATAGTATTTACAGTTAGGGTATCTCGCTCAGATTCGCTAATTAATTGCGGGATTAGCGAAGTGGTGTGGAGATGGTTAATTGAATCAGCATGTAGAGTATAACAGTTAATACTTATGTACACAAAAATGTTAACAGTTATACATACAGACATTTGAGTACCTATCTATAAATAGGATTGCTTTGGTGGGCGATTGGTTTCATTATTGGCCCTTATTTATTTAACTGCTGACACTTAACTCAATTGTCGTAACCGCAGGCCAAGCCTTGCCCCTTATCGAATTACATTAATTGTGTAAACACAGAACATGCTGAGCGAACATTCGGCGGCATAAAGTAAATATTAGCATGTTAAACATAGGTTTGTCTTAGTACTAGTTGCTAGCAGAACAACAACAACAACAACAAACTAAACGTCTTATGTCTTTGCAGTTGATTCTGGTGCTATTGCTGGCTCACGCATGCGCGCGACCAGAACAATCATCACAGTCGTCCACGAGGCCAACACTGTCCTTGGCAGCAACATCAACGGAGGCAACGTCCTCGTTGGCGACACCGTTAATCGAAGTTGCTAGTGTCACGCCTGCTCCGACACCAGCTATAAGCCTGCCATCGAACCAGCAGCAACATCAAAGCGCTGGAGATAGACCCGAATCCCAGCCAGCTGTAACACCGGCGGCAGTCAGTACAACGGCCGCCGCACCTCTGGCGGCTGCTTCGTCTGAAATGCCCGATTATTTAAAGAATTGTTTCTATGCGGAGGAGGAGCTGTGTCTCAACTGGCGCCATCACAACGCCACCATCAGTGACGAATTCAATGTATCCGCCGATCGATCGGAACCAAATACTGGCGTGAATTTAGACGCCCCAGCTGGGGATGCCCAGGCTCACATTGATGCCCTCGCTGACAATATGACGGCAAATAGCGGCACTCTCAATGGCACGCTATTGCAGATGGTGCGAGAGCGCGACTCGAATAGCTGTCAGTGTCGCGAGCATCCGATGCGAGCCAACTCTTGGTACTGCTGCAACATCACGCACATTTCAATGATCTCAAGCTGCAGCAACATCTCGAAGTGGACAAACCTGCATGTGCGCAACCTTAGCGTACAGGCCATGGATCTATCCAACTCAATCTACCGTTCGCTGCAATCCCTGGCTGTCACCGACGGCAACATAATGCAACTGACGAACGCCTTTCCGCGCCACTCCAAGCTGAAATGCCTCAACATATCGAATAACAACATTTCCGAGATCGCATCGCGTGCCGTCAAGGATGTGCCGCATCTAGAGTTCTTTGGCATATCAAAGAATCTGCTGTCGCGCGTGCCAAATCGCAACCAAAACAAGAACATTGCTTTGGATATCAGGTTTGTGGGTTTGCTTTCGATACAATAAACAATAACCCATGTTTTACCTTTTCTTCGTTTTAGTGGCAACATGCGAATGCTCTGCGAGCCGCTCAACGAAATTATTTATATTGACTCGTTCAATTTTGTCAACCCGGAGCACTCGTTTTGCCTGTACAATGCCACACACAAGTGGTTCAATTCGACGGATTTGGTGTCGGTTAAGCAGCTGGAGAGCATCAAGAAGTGCGGCACGAAGTGTCCGAGTATACCAAATTATGGCAACTGCTCGTGCAATATATACAGCATCATGATAATCCAGGGCGATCAATCGAGGACTGTGTGCAATGTTGATTGCTCGAACCTTGGCTTGGTCGAGCTGCCATCACAGTTGCCCGATAATACGTTCACCCTCAATATAAGCAACAACAAAATCAGCACATTGGGCGATCATTTTCATACAAACCCAACATATTACAATATTGTCAAACTGGTCGCCGATAACAATCATATATCTTCGATATACGAATTTGAGGGAACCAAGTTCATTGAGCAATTTCAACGCCTTTACATGCGCAACAATTCTCTAAGTAAGGTAATAAACAAAGATTAAATAATAACTCAATTTTTTTTGTTGCGAATTTTAACAATTTTTGACTCTTTCAGATACCCGAATATTTTTTGAACAACGCTTTAATGGACACGGGCATTGGCAGGCGCATTTATCTAGCTGAAAATCGACTGCAGTGTGACTGCAATTCGGCCAAAACGCTGCAGAACTGGCTTAAGGAACGAAGTACGGACATACCCGACTACATGGACATACGATGCCGTAACTTACCACAGAGTGTCATTGAGTTGCAGGAGGCTAAGCTATGCCAATCGCCGCCGGACTGGACGGACTACATCTACTATTTGATTGCAGCCGAGATTGTTTTGTTGCTGGCACTGATTACAAAGGTGTCGTACGACTATTGGGTCTTTAAGACGGCTGGCTACCTGCCATGGCCAGCTAGCAAAATGCCAAAGTTGCCCTGCGACTGGCTGTGCGAGTCATAGGCACCAAGTGTTTACTGTTGACTCAACGGATTCATAACATATCCAAAATGATACTTGACCATGACAGCATCAACACTAATGTGCCTTCTTGTACTACAGTACTAAGTACATATATACAATTTTTAAAATGAAATTTAAAGTCAATTTTATATGAAATGTGTAGTGTTAAGTCCTACACGATGTGTTCACATATATATATAAAGATCAAATAAATATATCCTATTGTTCGTAGTCTTAGTTACTTGAGTATGTAAGTAAATTTTAAGCTCTATGTGAATGTCAATGAAAGTATATTTGTGTCCACTTTGCGTATGATATTTATTGTTGTGGTTTCTTGCATTTTAAATATATGAATTATAATAGTTTAAGAAAAAAAATTCGAATTTTTTTATGTTAACATCTATGCGGTCTGATTTTCATTGGCTTTTTTTTGTTATGACCTTTTGCATTAACCATTATATAATACCTGTTATATGCCATGTTACTAGATGTATTGCCGCGCATATTTTTATTTTTTTATTGTATGTGTTAATAAGTATGCCTCATAAGAACGACAATAAAAGTATACAAACATACATCGATTTTGTCGTGTTACTATTTAGTATATATTTGTTAAATGTGTCTAATCAGTTTTATTATTATTTATGTTGTTTGCTGCTTTATAGTATTTAAATACTTTCACATATGTTTTGTTTCGTACTTCTTATCGCTGTGTAAATGTTAGTTTTCGTTGCGTCTCATTATTAATTAATGTATTGTAGTATGCTATACATTGTATTTGACCAAAATGTGAAAAACAAAATCAAAATTAATGTGCTTCGATTATCATATACTATATAAATGTTTTGTATATATCAATTTGTATAAATATTTTGAGCGCATCTTTTATAAGTTGTTTGATAGCTTTGTGAATTTAAAAGTCAATGAGTTTATTGTATTGTGTTTTTTCAGCTATAACTAACAATACACTTAGTATTATGATACTTGCAAGATCAACTGCATCCTGCTCATTTTTATTTTTTCAGTGATCTTTCACTTTTTCTACATTGCGTTACGCCAAAATCGACGAACTTATGCCTTTGTAACTGTTTTTTTTTTTTTTTTTTTTGATTTGCACAACAATTTACTTTATACAAAATACTATGAATACTTATCAACTCAAGAAGTGGCAGGGCCAGCGGACTACATTACTACTACATACATCATAATGGGTAGTTACATAATACCGCCGTGTGTGCACATCCATATATGAATGCATAAATACATTTAAATAACTTCGAAAATTTGGGAAATGCATTTTAAATGTATATTAAAAAGTGGTATAAGTGCAACAAATGTTAAATGCTATAAATACTATATATATATACATTTAATACCCTAAAATTATGAGAAATATTATAGATATATTTTTTAAAATTGTTCATATTCATATTGTTAGTATGTATTTACACATTTCTTAGCGTACGTTAACTTGTTGTACATCTATGCTTTTTAAATAAAAATAAATACAAAAAAAAGCATATTGATTTGCTGAAAACTTGTAAAAACCTGTAAATATTTGTATTCATTTCAAAAATCCTCACAACGATATATACCCTAATAATAAAAAAAGTGGAGTGCATTTGGACAATGTTTTTGGTGATCTAAAAGAAACAAAATTGGTGCGCGTTTTGTCAAAATGGAATATAGTACAAACTATGGGTTGAAAAAATAATGCAATTCGAGATTATTTTTGGAGTCTTGAGTTTCCCCAGCCACTCGCTAATGGGCTGTATTTAGTGCTACGTTTATGCTGGCTGTACCATGATTTTTAAAATCTTTAAAGTGCGACTCTTTTTGCTGATCTATAAAATGCTTGACATTTCCTATAGTGAGGGGCAGGCAATCTAAATAATTCAGTTTCAGCACATTCGTTTTAATAACTTATTTTTTATTTTTTTATTTTACAGCCCAAAATCATTTATTGAGCTCCATGTTATTGAAATCATGATTTTGTGTTTATGACAATCATCAATGTTTTTTTTGAAAAACCATGATCTAATAAACGTAGCTTTAATATGATACACATTTTTTTATAATGAATAAATATACCCATTTAATGGGATAAAACGGTATAAGAACAATAACATATATTTTCGGTAAACCGAATAATTTGACTCTTTCCAAATATTAAATTAAAGAAGAAATAAATTGAAGAAATGTTTATTACGAAAAAATTACTTTTGTTCAATAATAATTTTTGGAAAGAGTAGACCGTGCCTTCGGATAAAATTAGCTAGTTTATTTTTATATGAAATATAATCATACCTATTGATTAAGTATATTTGTTTGATTTTTTGTTTGATGATCTAGATATATAGAACTATCAGTCTCACGTCCCATACCAAAAAACAATAAAATAACTAAACTATGAAATATATATTAACGTAAAAAGTAGCATAATGTATCTTGTGATGCTTTACTAGAATGCCAACTGAGGTCTGTCGATTTCTGCGTTCAGGGGGGGCCTGTCACTGTAGTTGAATATTTTGAATAATGGGTAGACGACACTGCATGCGAGTACATGCATATTATGGATACTCTAATCATGCTATTCAAATGTTCAAATACTTTGTTGACATTTTCATCGCGGGATTGATACCTATGGACATACATCATACATTAGTGTGTATGTGTGTGCTTATTATATTGCGTTGTATATTGTAATATGTGTGTTAAGTGTGCATATTTGTATGCGTGATTTTGATTTAGTTTTAGGTTTATCTTAATTAAATTCTCATTTTGGCAATCGATGCGCATAGTACATACAGATAAGCACATAATCAAGTATGTATGTATGTATGTATGTATGTATATGCATGTACGACATTTAGAATAGAGACGTACGCGAGTACGATTTGAGTTACTTAAACATTAAACATTCTTAAGTATTAAAGTGTATTTTTTGATATTATAAAGAGTCGAAAACTTAAAGTCTTCGCATGTTATGGGATGGCCTTTTTAGCAGGAGTGACAAATATATAGTAGTTGTGATATACAGATACAGATACAGATAGAGCTAAAATTCGTGCAGTTTAGTTAAATATCAATTTTCGTTTCGCTCCACGCCAGCTTCCAGTTGTGTTAAAGTATTTCCGTCTCGTACACCTGCTTAGTGGTCATTGTTGTTGTTGTTGTTGAAGCAGCAGCAGCAGCAACGCCCGTACCAGCCGTCCCTACAACACCACCACCAACAACGCCGCCGACCACACCACCCGTAGCATCACTGATCAACAACACTCCATTAGTACCACCCCCCGAAACAGCAGCAGCAGTAGTCTCAGCCACCGCAGCAGCATTGCCACTCGACGACTCACAGGCCAAATTTAGTGCGGCTATTTTCTGCTGAATGCTCGTTTCGCTGTTCAGCTGCTGCTGTTTGTTGTCTGGCGTCGGACAGGAGGATATATCAACCGATGGAATCTTGCTCATTTGCTGCAAACGCTGGTATTGCTCCTGCAATAGCTTTTGCTTCTTCAATAGCTCCTGGTGACGCATCTCAAGTGCAACTTGCCGCTGGGCGTGATCGTTGCCGGACTCATTGCCACTTGAGTTGTCGCCGCTGGAGGTGTCGCCGCCAGCGATGACAACATTTTCAATATTACTACTATTATTATTATCCCCGATCCCGATGTTGGCAGCAGCTACGGCAGCCAAGTTCTGTGGCACATTTGGGCTTGTTGGACTGGCCAGTGGACTGCGTGAGCTGGTACGCGGCGGCGGTGGTGGCGGTATGCGTTTGTGGCCCACTTTTGTTATCAAATCAGCATTACGCTCGGGTACTGGTGGTTTGATGCTGCTGCCACCACCATTAGCTAGAACCTCATTTGGACGCGGCCCAACCGGTGGCAGTAGCTCGCTGTCCGATTCGCTGGGAAAGGAGTGAAGGCGACGCAAACTTCCCAAATTGGTATTCACCATCAGCTGCTGCTGCTGCTGCTGCTGCAATGACCCACGTGATAGCTGTGCGCCTCCACCCGTTGCCACCGCCATGACCATGCTGTTGTTGGTCGCCTGTTGCATATTGATGTTGGCCTCGGTGAAGAGACGAGCCTGCGATATTTGTGTGGTAACCGTACTTTGGACAGCAGCCTGGGCGCTCTCATCGGATGCTGAATCTTCGGGACGCATCTACATACATACACATTTTACGTTAACTAATTTAGTTAATGATTATGCAATTATTATTTGTGATTAAAGAACGTTTACCTCGAATGGTTGTTGTTGTTGCTGCTGCTGTTGTTGTTGCTGTTGTTGTTGTTGCTGGGCAATAGGCTTCGAAAATGTCTCAAGCTCGTCTAGCAGAGCATCGAGTGCGTTTTCGGGTGCGAGTCCCCCGCTGATAGCGAACGACCCCATCCTGGGTGTTGGGATTGGCTATAAAATTATATAATTGTACGATTGTAAAATGAATGCAATTCTGCTGGCCACCAAAATTATATAAATTTTTAAATAACATTGCACATTTATACATAGGTTTGTATGTGTATATATATATATATATATATATATAGTAGTACTTATGTGGTAAAGTATTGCAAAAGAAACAAAAAAACGGAAAAAAACAACATTGGACAAATTGTAAAACCCATCAAGTTAATTGGCAAAAAACAAAACGAACAACCTTGGTGCTTTTATGAATACAGGTTGCAATAAAACAAAAAATAATCATCATGCTGTGCATAAGGACAATATTAGTCATAATCATACCACGATGTTTGTCGATTGTTGTTCTAAACGATCCTTCAAGCTCAGAACGCAACATGCAAGGCAATGCAAAACCAAATTTAAGCGTGAGTTAAAGGACACAACAACCAAACGTTCGAAATAAACTGATACTCTAACACCGAATCCTTAAGAATCCTTATTCGCAAAATTCTTTGAAAATTGAACTTTTATTTCATTTATTGATTTCATAATTAAATTAGGGATTCAAAATGGCATGCAAAATATTTAAAAATCATTTAAAAATTATAATATTATGTTTCTAGTATATCCCAAAACTTGTAATGTCAGACAGACGAGCAGACAGAGAAGAGCAAAACTGCTGAATGTTTTTTGGGTAATAAATTAGATCGGCTGATTGATGCTGAACTCTCCTTTTGCCTCATGTCTCATGCAATAGACAAAACCAAGAAAGAAAGAAAAAACCAGAATTTAAATTATGCGGATGCGAAAGCGTTAATGAAACTAGTTAAGAGACTTGCAAGAATAAGTTAAATAAAATGATTGGTGGCGTGGCGTGGCGTAGTTAATGGAGGGATTTAACGAACCAAAAATATTATAGTCAAACGCAAGCGATATGGTACATGTTATATAGTATATGTATGTACAAGTATATATTGAAGCGTGGAAAGAAACAAAACAAAACAAAAAACAAAAGAATACATCCAAATGAAGCCTTCACCGATTCATTATTTGAGTAACAGTACAGGATCGATTGTTTAGTTTATTAATTCAAAATTTATATAAATAGACTTAAAGCATTAATTGACTTCAAGTTTGTAGATTAGATTAGATTTGGTTTTGTTTTTTTTTTTTTTTTTTTTTGGTAAGATAGCTTCTCAGTGAAAAAGAACAAAATACTTTGTTATGACGAAGATGATGATGATGGATGGATGTATGTATGATGTATGGTACGGAGATGATGTATGATGGGTAAATATAGATGGTTAAAACTTCAAAGACAACAATCGATGAGTGAGAACATAAGTGTCTGACTGCTTGCACATACATTAATGATTTTTTTTTTTTTAACAATTGGCCCTTTAAGTCAATTCAATTTGGTCATTATAAAATGATTTGTGTGTGTGTACATAAACAAGGGAACATTTAAGCTTTTGCTAATTTGTATATATACATACGCTTTTTTTTTTTTATTCAACTACAACATTAATATTATAATATTATTCTTACTTTCTGTTTTTTATTTTTTTATTTATCAGCTTTTAGCTATTTATGAATAATTGAACCAAAGAATTCTCGGAAGCAAATAAACATTCTATAAAAATATGTTTGCATATATTTGAAGTCTTCGGTCAGACCGAAGCTTACTCTTTCCAAAAGTTGTACAAGTTATTCTTTATGTTTTTCTTGTATTATTAAAGCAGTCCAACAATATCGAAAGTAATGTCAACGACAGACAGTCTTATAAGGAAATGAGTTTCTAGTTTTTTGATGGCATGTATTTTATTGATGGTGTCTGCTGGAAGGACATTATGTTTGTACATAATAAATGATGATGAAAAGGGTAAATGAAATAAACTTAATGCTTCGGTTGGAAAGAAGAAAGTGACTGCTGCTGCTGCTGGACCGTGCCCCACATACATACATACATGCAACATGTATGCTAAATATTCTTTTTTTTGTTAAACAAAATTAATCTTTTTACAAAATAAAAATAGAAACACAAAGAGGGCAAAGTTCAAGAAGACACAAATTTTATTTTACTGTCGAAAGAATTGGAAACGGGATTGCGTAGGAACGTTTTGTTCAGTATAAAATGAGTCCAAGGTTTAACAACAAAAATAAAGAAACGACATTTAATATGCATAGACAGATAAAAATGAAATTATTTCGAATTTGTTCTGTAGACGGCGGGGCGGACCCTAGCAAATCGTCAAAATTGAGCCGTAATTTTCGATTGCCCTTAAGGTGCTGGTTTAACATTTATATTTTTTGTCTGCACGTCGTATGTACATACATATAAGTGTCTATACAATATTGTTTAAGGTTGATTTTACAATCGAGACGGTATAGAATAGTTAGATATATTGTATATATATATATAGAAAGGTGCATGGGCAGACCACAGACGGAAGCAATCAAAAGTATTTAAAATATGATTTAAAATTTGGAGCACACACAAGGAGGAAGTGTATATATATAGGACATCTGGGGAAAAAGTATTTATGGGGTGTTAAAAAAAGATCTTTTCTACCACATAGGTTGGATTGGATTTGTTAAAAAACATGTAAGTATATAGTAAATTGTGTCAATTCTAGTATTTACCTTTCATTTTTTGGCTTGCCTTGTTTTTAGTGCCTAGCTTTGTTTTTGTTAAATTTACTAGTCTTACAAAATTGGCGATCTATAAAAATATATATGTACTTTGATCCGGAGCTTTTGCAACATGTTATTTATGTCAATTTCATTTCATTTCATTTTTTATAATTTATATTAAAACAAAAATATTTTAATCCAGTTTTGTTAGCGCCCGCGATAAAACCCCTTTTGGAAAGCACTTTACGCACACACATTCATATATGTATATATGTATACACACATAAATTGATATGTTATATATATAATATATGTAACTAATGATATTGATTGCAGTTGGTGGTGTTTTGTTTTGTTGTTCTTTTTTGGTATAGGCTTACAGTTAGCTTTTGATATGAGTTTTAATATGGGTTTTGGTTTGAGTTTAGTATTATGTAGTTAGAAGTTTATAGCGGTAGTAAGTAGTATACAAAAACAAAAACAAAAAAAAAAACAAAAAATATATAAACTAGTTATGTAGTTAATGCGGAGCAAATAATGTTTAGCTAAAATTAGATTGACATAGTTTTTATGAGTTCATCTTGTTTAAAAAATGATTTTAGTAAAATTTGTGATTTTTGGTTTTTTGGTTTTTATATTTGTTTTTTCAGTCATTACTCAGTAATTGCCTCTTTGAAGTTAGAACTCCATCGCCAGTTAAACTATGTGGTTGTTGTTGTTGTTGTTTACGATATCAAAATTGTTAGTTCCAAAAAAGGCAAGAAGAAGAAAATGAAATCACTAGGTAAACCTCATTTAATATTACTTCAAACTTCGATTGATTGTTGGTGATGTTTTTTTTTTTTTTTTTTTGTCATCATTATCATGGATAATGAATGGCGTGTTAAATACGTAAGTCGTTTTCACTTTTTTTTTTTAAAAATAAACTAAATTTTTGTTGTTGTTTGCGTACCCAAAAAAAGGCAGTTAACATATTTTTTTTTTTAATTTTTTGAAAGAATGGAGAAACATCGGTGAAGCTTCTCTTGGGGCGGCGCTAAACGGGGCTTCGCCTTTTTTGTAACTGTCATAGGAGTGGAATTAACTATATATAATCAAGTAAAAAATATATAGAAGTGTACGCAGTATGAACGAAAAACTACTTTTAAAACAGCCAATTGCAACTTGTTTATAGATTAACTGCTTGAACTCAAAAAAAAAAAAAAAAAAAAAAAAAACAAAGCATACAAACAAATTAATTGAAAACAAATTAGTTTCATATACTAGAAGAGCACTAAATAGTTTGCTTGCATAGTTTCTTTCCAACTTTAATCGATAATAATCGTTAATTTCGATTAAAGTATATTTCATATCTTCTTTTCATATATACACACAAATTAGGAAACTAAATAGGTATATTTATTTTTTTTTTTTTAAATTTATTATGTTATTTTTTTAATATATTTCCACATCTCAAGATTGAAATATTCAAAGTCAAATTGCAGTCTCTAGTGCTAGAGATGAGAGAAGCTATAATGAGATGATCACAAAGTGGTTGGGCATCGAGAAATTCCTTATTTGAGACGCTTTATAAATTTTCAGAAAACTGTATTCGTACGTTTATCGAATTTAAAATAAAATCGATGCATAATTGTAGTCAATTTTTTTGTTTTAACAGACGGACAGAGAATGCATAACTAAATTATCCAAAAGTGAAAGATTCGAAAACATAATCTGCAAAACAGTTAAAACTTAAAACTTTTATACTGTATTCTATATAACCTGCGGGTTTTGATATTTTTTTTTTGTTAGCAAAGAAACTAGTGTGCAAAAGAGGTTTATCTTTAAAAAAAATTAAAGTTTAGCCAATGCAATACTTCATTTTTTCGGTCATTAAAGCAACTAGTTTTTGTCATCGAAACAATACAAAAAATAATAACAAATAGTTATATATAGTATAGTAGTAGTTATGTATGACACGGTTATGGAACGGTGTTTTATGCGCAAAAATAGCATTGGCATTACAGCCCTAGGTGTTTTTGTTTTTTTAAACTATTAGTTCAGTGTATTCATTTGAAGGGCATTTTCATACAAAGTGTGTTAAAGTGACTCACCTTGTCGGTGACCGAAATATCTGTTGACCGCAAAGACTCCTCAGCTATTGATGGCTCATTGGGTGGCAGACGTTGTTCCTGTACGCTTGCCAAACTAAAAGCGTTTAAAGTAAGCAATTAGAAATTCAGATTTAAATAATAATAGCTACAAACCGTTTAAGTGTTACTAAGGTGCCCGTTAGCTTTTTGCAGCGTCGCAATGCCGATTCCAAGCGATCAGGCTCTTCTTTTAGGAACTTTTCTTCACGCACCACCTTCTCCATCTCGTTGGACAATATGCAACGCAAGCCATTCGATAGTGTTGGAAATTTGAGCTTCAGTTCAGCAACAGTTTTGCTATAAAATATGAGTATGAGTATGAGGCTTAAGGCGGCTTCCACTATTCGGACACAAACCTTGCACGACTTAATACTAGCGCCATATCTTCGACAGCGGTCATGTTGACGCGAGTCCGCCGATTGATCACCTCACCACGCAGATTCTCAACCGAAGCTTCCAAGTCACTCAGATCCTTTTCGAGTCGTATAACCTCCTGCTTGTACAGCTCCTCTTCTCGTGAAATGCGTGTGGTGTCCTGATCGCTTTGACCCCAAAAACTGCCGCTGCTAGCCAACAATGTGGCACGAATACGCATAAAGGTGCTTTTAATATCTTCGCGTACAGCGACCGATTGAGCTTGCGATAATCGCCTCAAAGTTCGGACTTCCATGCGCAAATCCTTTGCCTTCTTTTGCAGGCCACGCAAATGATTGTAGACCTCGGGTGCAAGTGCGATGTCCGCGCGGTAGCTGGGATGGGAAGTCTGGGCTAATACAATTGGCTTTGGAGGTGGAGGGGGCTTAAGGCGATCGCGCTCTGTGGATTGATATAAGAATGAATTTATTATCAAGTTATTATTAAGTATTTAAGAGCATATTTTGCGAGTGAGTTTCCATTTAATGCGTTAAGCGTTTTAGTTACAAACTGACTTAAAGAACCCTGTTTGCAAGGATTATTCGAAATTCGATTCGATTCGATTGTTCCTTAGCGCTCTTACCTTGTGACGATGTTCGAGGCAAGGTAGACGACTTGATTGCCGGCTTGGTAGGTTTCGTGTCAGCTTTGGGTCCGGTGCATAATAATAATATTTGTTTGAATACGAAGGAGTGTTAATAAAATGTCAAAAAATGTTTGGTTCTGTAGTTTTTGGATTCTACGCAAATTGTATAAATAAAGCTAACTACAATTATCTAAGTAAGTATATATATATAGTATAACAAACAAAGTCAAGGAGCGCACATTATTTGCATCAAGATTATTATTAATAATTAAACAAAAAATGAAGCATTTAAGCTGAACGAGAGAAACGAGAAACGTAAAGTTTATGGAAAAAAAAGATATGTATCTGCTTTTGATTTTTTATTTACCGGCATGTAGGGGTATATGAGACTTGGGTATTCCCTGTATATCGTCGCTAAATGAAACAGATTTCTCAAAGGACACGGATTTCTCTGCAAAAAACAGCACATGTCTGGGACACTGATGTACTTGCTAAAGTTGGGGGTACACTTACGACATGAGTTCTTGCCCAACTTAGGTGCCTTTTCTCTAACGTATAGCTCATCAGCGGAACCGTTGGCTAAATGCGAAAGTACAAAATAGAGGTAATATCAGCGATCGTTGCTTTTTACGATTGTAGATAGTACAGACATACATACATATGTACATTTGTATACAACCTTATACATACATACATATGTACATATGGCTAGTAGAGACTATACTTATAGAGTAAGGTTAATCAACTTGTACATAAATGCGCCCTGAGAAACAAGCTTCACCTCACGGTGGCTCTTCTTTTTCTTTTTGTTTTTTTCAGTTCAGTTAATAGTATAATCAATCTATGAAGCATAGTGAAGCAGTGTGACGACAGGCGATATACAAGATTATGCGATGCCCTATACTTACATAAACGGACAGTCGAACTTCCCTTTAACGAAGTTTTCTTTAGATTCGCTTTATGGAAGTTCGACTGTACCATAAAACGCTGGCGTGCGCAAGGCACAAATAATTAATTGATGATCATACCTTGCATTTGCGATGGTACAACGAGATAGTTGGAGTCTAATGTGGGTACAGCCATTGGCCCGATTTGGGGATTCTGATTTACCAAAGCCTTCTGCACCAATCCCGTCAAGTTGGCCAACTGACGCTCCATGTGCTCAACGCGTATGCGATGCAGGTCTTCAGGTCTGCAACAAAACAATATTTTTAATGATAATATTTGCACAAATTACTAGTTTCTAGATAAGAGCAACGCACTGCTGCTGTGACAAGTATTAAACTCGAATCTAGTTGAGCAGCCAAGCTTGAAATTTAGGCGTCGAATTCTTAGGCTTAAAGTAAATAATAGAAATACTTGATTCATGCAAGCGTTGCAAAACGCTGCTCTACAAATCGCACCACCATGCCATGCCATGCCATGCCATCCACGGCCGTTCTTTATTGTTGCAGTCGCAAAGCGAATGCGCGTTGGCCTGGTAGAGAAACAAGTCGAAGCTAACAGCTAGCATGGCCTATTGCAGCGGTAGGTACCCTTCGAATTTTTGTGTGGCGATAACTTCAATTTCTAATAAACAATGTTCGATATAAACAGTGACCAGCACGCCACAACGGTTTTCCAACTGTTTAGCAAATTTTCAATTGCAAGATCTCCTCGTATTGAGGAAGTCATTGGAAATCATGGATTACACGGAGGAAACTATTGATGAAATCGCTAGCTGCAACGACACAACAAACAACAGCCCCGAGCGCATGGCCCTAATGGCTGCTGACAGGTATTTTGCTAATGCGATCTGCCCAATCAATATTCATATATGTTTATTTTCTAGGAGTGATCGCGGCTCGATGATCAGCGCTGCTTTACAGTCGGGGCAAAGTGAGCACGCAAGCACTTGGGTCGAGGAGAAGCCATCGAAGCTGCAGACCTTGTTTCAAATAAGCATTACGGCTTTGGCCTTTCTCTCCTTTGGCGGCTATTTGCTTTGCCTTATTGTTCAGGCCATTAAGAGCAAGGGCACAACCTATTTCCATCCGGTGGCCACAGCAATGACAACCTCAACCAATGGCAATGTCAAGCGTATCAAGATTTACAGGCGCAGCAAACGCACAACTAGTAACTATTTAATGTTAGTTCCCGACTATGTAACGTATATGAGGGGAAAACGTGGCGCGGACATGGCGATGGGCGATGCTCACCTTGTTGGATCGTAGATCTGATTGCCTCGATGCGGTAGACGATTGGGCCCCACTTTAATTCCATACAAAGAGTACTGGTCTTCCGCCAGGGTCACATCGCTGTGTAAAAACCGATTAGAGCGAGAGAGAGAGAGTGAGATAGAGATAGAGTAGAAGAGAGTGGCGTTATTTGCTTACCTTTGTTCCTCGTCAATGATGGGCGCCACGACAGTGCCGCGTGTACCATACTGGCTATAGTACGGCTCCTCATAGTTGCCACGCGTGCTTCGCTCCGGCGAGCTGGTATAACCGTCTGTAAGTTCAGTAAGCAGCAGTTAAGTTTGGCCTACTTTTGTTTATTATATTTTAAGTAAAAAGGTTACACCAGATAAATATATGTATAAGAACTAGCACAATACAAAAATCTTACTAATCGTCACGCTGAATTTGAATTTGAACCCATAAAAAACCGCAACCAATTTGTTGTAAATAAACTTAACATAAGTTAAGAAAAAGGTACATATGTATTGTAGTATATTCGTGTGTATGTACCTGGTATACTGTATAACTGATCCGAGGAAAATGGAAACAGGGGTTCCATGCTACCCCTTCGATTAATCGATCTGAATGGTTTCACAGGCGTTCCTTTTACATATTTTTTGTTTTGTTTTTGTTTTTTGTGTGTTAATAATACATAATTACATACATTTATGCATGGTTTTAAGTTGTGTAAAGTTCATTCATACACATTTATTTTTATTTATTTATTTATACCCAACTAATAAGTTTGAACTTATTGTAAATGAAGTTTTAAATAAATCGCAACAATTTTTATTATTAGCCAAAATTTAATTGAATTTCGCATGAGTGAACACGTTATGAATTTGATTTACTTTTGAAATAATTTTTTACTTGGCATTTTTCAAATCTCAATGACACAGTCGATTCGTGTTACTAAGAGATAAGATTAAACGAAATGTCCCGTAAAAAAACTACTAAATGATAAAATATATAAAATATCTAAGCTATATATATATTTGTTATTTACGCACCCATCGACACTTTATTACGTTCTGAGGCATACATGCCACGTGGCAAGGTTTGCGATGAACCAACATAATACGGCGCTGGCTGTTTGCCGATCTAAAATGAGAATAATGTATAAATATAATTAATCAATGGATAGAAAAACATGCGCATTGACATTGACAATGGGCAATAATCAAGGCAGGACCCACGATTCAGTTGGGTTTCATATCTTGTTCGTGTTAAGTATTTATGGATGTGTTTGATTTGAAAAGATTTTGCGTTGAACATGAAGTATCAATTATGAATGTTATTCAGCCTTGACATTTTAACTCTTTATGTTCATCGATCGATCGGCCTTCGTTCACTCAGCGAAATGCTAAATGTTAATAAGTTTCACTTTAATTCCAAATCAACAACTGTTCAGGTTAATTGTGCACAACTAGTATGTATAACTGGGAATTTTTAAAGAGCAGGGCCAACAAACAAACATTAACCAGGCACAGCATGTGTGAGGTAATAAATAAATAAAATACACACCCAGTTAATCAAACTCTTTGCCAATTTTTGACGTGTCAGCCTCGTTCAGCAGCTGTCATTGCTTGATTGCCCGCCCGATAAAAAGCTTTCACTTGTTCAAAAAAAAAAAAAACAACTATGTTTTCCATTCTATTCACAAAAGCTTACTTATGATTATACTATAGAGACCAGTCAGTAGCCATGCCAAGTGAGATGTAATCCAGATAGAAGATAGCTTACATAATATGCGGGGCGTGCGAGGGTCGATAAAAGAGTAGATCTCAAGCGTTGTAATACTATATTACGCCCACGCCATATGGTGGCCCGATCATTGCGTAGGAAACTCAACAACTTTCAGCTGAAGTTAAACTGAATAGTTAGTTCACTATAAGATTAGGTCTGGTCGAAAAGCAGGATAGCTGATGATGATTTGTTCATGTTCGAAGTTCGAAGCTCTTCACTGATCTTACTTAATTTAGAAGATTTATTGATGCACCAATTATGGCATAAGCGCATTGGACATGCAACTGGCTTTGCGAAGGGAAGGCGAGAGAGAGAGAGAGGAAGCTACAGATACGTCAGCTTGAAAGTACACAAAATGCATACAAACTCACACACACACACACACATACATACATACGTTAAGCTTGGCAATCGTTAGCTGCATTCATAGAAAAAGCTTGGCTTATAGCAACAACAACAAAACACAAACACAAAAACAAAAAACCTCAACCAGTTTCAATTTCAATACAATTTTACAATTTGTTACAACTAAGCGAGACGTACTCGCACAACGTCGGTCGGTCGGTTGGTCGGATTGCTACGGGGCGGCTCGGTGTATGCGGTTTTGTTTTTAATTTTTCTTCTTTTCGGCTCTGCTCAACTTAGCTTTGGCACTTTGGCGCATGCGTAGACGACTAGTAAAGTGCGAGACAGCGCCGCAGACGGACGTACAAAACGCTTAAAGTTAACAAAAATCCAAATCCAAAGATATCCCGGGTAACATGGTTGGTTTGCAGCACAGCAACCGAGCCTTTTGGCCGAGGGCCGTCAACTGCAACTGTGGTACATCATTTCTTATTGCCATCACGCTGCTGCTGCTGAGCAACGCAAGCATTTCGCTGGCATGGAAGCCAATCCTAACATCGGGCAGCCCCATAACATCGTACAGTCTCAAACAATCGCATCCCGGTGAGGCGAGCAGCAGCCACGAATTGGCCACCAGCTATGCCCAGTTCGGTGGCGAGGCAAAGGACGAGCAGGAGGACGACTCACTGCTGGCACGCGCTGCCGTTGTGAATGGACTCGAAACTACAGGCATTGCAGCTGTCGCGGCTCCCATCACATTCAATGATCACGATCATAACAAACACTATGAGTCATACAGCTCGAACAACGAATTCCATGAGGAGCCTTCTTTAAACTTCCCGCACTCCCACACGCCACTCTACGTCTCCAGCGACAGCAGCTGCAGCGTTAAAAAGTTTGCTTTCAATCAAGACGGTGCAGTCGATTATGGCAATGCGCTGCCCGAGCTCGAGCAGTTCACATTATGCTTCTGGATGCGATTCACAAACCATACGGGCGATCATGTCATGTTCACTTATGAAGGTAAGGCTTCAGAATGAAAAGTGCTTTTGAAACGTCATGCATCATTATAATTATGAAATCGAAAAAGAAGATACTTTCTACACAATGATCCGACCCTTTACTTATTTATGTAAGTAGAGATCGTTGTTGTGTGTTGGATGCCCTCTACAAGCCAGACAGAAAACGACCTACCTAGCCCGATAAAAGTGAAAGGAACCCAACTTCCTGATGTGAATGTGATTTTGTTGATCTTGTTGATGCCTCAGATAATGACAGATAATGCGTGTAACTGGGCGATTTAGCGACTTTTTGATGGTCAACAGCGTCGTTTTGATATTTACTAACTATGTAAAAGATACATTTACTACTACTACATGCTGCTTCTCTTCGCCTTTCATCTTCACAATCACAATTTCCAAATGCCGCCGCACAACGACATCGTTGACCGACCGACCGACGACCACATTACATAAGCGCTGAATTTACCTGTTTGCAGTAAGCAAGCTGTCGCTGGCTGCCGCCGCTTTTGTTATTTAGTTAACTGTTTTGAGTTTGTTTTAAATATGCAATTCAAGCAGCTGCTTACAAAGCTGCTTCCGGATCTGCCGACAGATGCTGTCTGTGACCCGAGAGACAACGCCTTCCAGACGCAGACACAGACGCAGTCAGCCACCAAGCTGATGATGGACGTTAGTTACCCTGCTGCATATTACATATGCAGCTAAGCTATTATTGTAACAGGATTTGGGATTACTTTCCCCCCGAATAGGCTACTGGTGTTGCGACTTTTATGACCGGATAGATTGGACTGGGGCCTAAAATCCTATAGATTGGGGTGAGGTAGATTTTATCGCCTGCTTTCGTTTCGTTGAGATTTAAACCCAATAGCCTTATGCTCACTTTTATGTTTTGGTGCCGTTGGAACTTGGCTAATAACCAGCATCGCACAAATTGCTCTGATTTCATAATAATCGCCATCGATGGGAACGTTTTGGTTGTTGTTGTTTTCGTTTTTTTTTTTTTTTTCATGCCAATTATGTCTATCTATCATTTCCACAGTCGAAAAGGAACAACGCGAGATACAAATCTGGGTCGCGAATGCGCAAAATTCCAGTTTCCTATCGATGGCCATAAAAGGTCAGCAAATGTACAGGTACGTTAGGTTCCAATCATCCCACGATACACAATCTTCAATCTATCAATGTGTTACAAATATTGGCTTGCTTTCGTTTTTTGTTTTATGTAGATTGAATTACCCACTGCGTATGCGGCAATGGCATCATATGTGCAGCTCGTGGAATGGAAAGACCGGCGAGTGGCAGGTTTGGGTTAAGGCAGAACGTATTGGGCGTGGCTTCCACAATTCGGTGAGTAGCTGGCTGGCTGGCTTGTGTCGACAAGATGTTGTCAGTGGCAGTGTCTAATTACGCGTTTAACGCGGCCAACGGAAACTGTAACTGGTTCAGGGAAAATACTGGCTGCTTATTATGCCATTTTCAAGCCAAGTTATGCATTCGTTTTTTCGCAATATGTCACCAGACCATAAAATATGTATTCAGTATAAAAAATACATACATTCATTCTACAGCTAGTGGGCCATAAGATACCAGCTAAAGGAAAATTGAGATCAGGCGGCAGTTCGGTGACCGGCGAAGTAAGCCACGGCCTCCACTTCGAGGTGACCCTCGTACAAATCTATCGCGTCGCTTTGAGCGCTGGCAAGGCCCATCGAGATCACAAGCATCACCATGTCCACCATTTCGACCACGAGGGCCAGGAGGTATCCAGCACAGCGCGTGTGCCGCCAATGGTCAGTTATGGACACATTTCGACATCCTTAACAATCAATTTAACACAATTTTACTCGTTCAGATCAATCGACCACAGCCAATGCACTCGTTGCTTGCAAGCGGCCAAATTCCGACTAGAGTGCGCATTAACTTGGCCAACTCGGCGTCTCAAACGCAAACCGATGGCGCCGAGTTCCAGCCTCAGCAGCAACAACAACAAATCACCGTTAATACCAATTTTGTCAATGGCCAAATCAATGCTGGTTCGCGATTGGTCGCTCAGCAGCTGCTTGGCATCTCGCCGCTACCTCAAGGTCGCCAGCCTATCGGTGGTGATGCGAGCCGCTTCCACATGTTGAGTAACTCGGCCAATGTCCAGTTCATCGACGAGACAGAGACTCATATACAATTTAAGCGTCACGCGAACGCCAAGGCGTCAAAGGTTTCAAAGGATGAGAAAAAGCTGCGAAAACGCGGCCTCGTCCTGCTTGACGATGGCTCGGTGCTTGACGATGGGCTCGACAGCGGCAGCAGCAGCAGCGACGCATATAGCACATATAATGGCCTGGCCGACTTTGGGGGTCAACAGTTCAAGCACGATCTGACCCTAAAGATGACCCTCGAAGAGGAGATCAGCTCGCATGACCGCGAGCCAGCTGAAGAGGAAGTCAAGGCGGTGATGGCCATATGCAGTAACTGCGATTTGGAGCCCTTCCAGGGTGCGATCGTGTTCGCCTGGAAGGATATCAACGAGCACATGAACAACACCCTCAAGGGCCTCAGTGTGGGCACGTGCGGCAACTTTTAGCTGCCGCGACGAAGATGCAGTGAAGCATGGCGGTGCATATAACGCTTAGTGAACATATTTTTTTTTTTAACTCGAATTTAATTAGTTCTTCCCCTCACCTCTCTGTATATATATTCGCATATTTATAACAAAGTATATCAAAGTTGGCAAAAAAAAAAAAAAAGAGTCTTACCTTCGATTTGTGGATGTGTTGGTGCTTGAAGTCCGAATCGAATTCAGGCTCGCTAAAATAGCTCTGGTCCTGATCCCAGCTAGACGGTGCCTGCGGCAATGGCTGTGGTATGCCTGGGCCACCGGGCAGAATCTGAGGCGGGGCGGCTACCTCCGTCGACTCGAATAGCCGCAGCACAGAGCGATCCCGGATTTCGCGCAGATGCGATCGCACATCCTCGAGCTCGTAGAACATGTCCTTGCTCGCATCGTGAATGTAGATCTTAACGTTAGGGCCCTCCAGGTAGGACATGGTCAACTGGCGAGGAAACGAACGCACGAACAGCGCACGCACCGTATCGATGGATGTGATTTCGTTTGGGAGCAGCGCTCGCTTTGTTTCCGAACGATACTGCAGAAAGACGAGGCCGAGGGGACGCTCGAGTGTCTTGGAGGGTGTTCGCACCACTGGCAACGATGAGCGCTGCTTGCCGCCGCGCCGAAAGCCTGTGCTTGCCGTTTCCACCTCGGACATAATGCCGGGATCATCGTCGAACAGTGGCCCCTGATTAACGGGCGCATATCCGCGCATTGGCTGATTCTTCTTGTTCTTCTGCGCTCGTGTACTCATCTTCAAAACAGAAACAAAAACAAAAACAAATATATTGTCCGCTTGTCAAAATATTTATATATAGTGTTCGCGCTTACTTCCAGATCCATGGCCCGTTGCTGCTGAGGCATTTGATGTGCGTGGGGGTGCTGCGACCCACCATAAACAAGTATATCGCCGCCAAGCGTATGCCGTCTTGGATCGTCGCGGCGCATCGCGCGTCTTCGTTCGTCGCCTCCTATCAAAGATACCAGCAAATTAGCAAATGCATACGGCATAAGGTACAAGCTGTCTTACCTTGATCGTTAGTTGGCAAGCGACTCGGTTTGTTTTCATTCTGCCAGTCTTCTTCTGAAAACAATATTCGAACCCAAACAAAAACACTTTAGCGGAACGGCAATAAAATAACAAAACTATCGATATCGATTAGCATCGATATGATCAAGTACATTGATCGATGCCTTAACATATGTACATAATTTTAAAATACATACATACATGTGTACATATATTTTCTGTTCTTATTAACGTTCATTTTTATTTATGTATGTATGTATGTATGTACGTTAAATTTATAAATAATACTAAGTAAATACCTCCATCTCGTCCTTTGCGTTTCTTTTTTGATGAGCTGCTGCTTCCACTGCTGCTCTGATTTGTTGATGCACTCTTATCTTTACTTTTCCAACGAATCAACATATTGTCGGTTTACCAGTTTCTTTGCAGTATTTGAATTTGATTTTTTGCTTATTGCAAAAACTTTAAACACCAAAAAAATAAGAGAAAATAAGTATGTATTCCGGTAATATTTTATGAGCTTTAGTTACATACATACATATGTATGTACTTTTATGCAAGGTATTGGACATGCAGCTTATATATATATGTATGTATTTCTATCATGTAGTACGTATGTACATACATATGTATTAACGAATACCTACAGTTATCAATGCATATTTTACATGCATTTAACAGTGCAGCATCTTTTAACTTTGTTTACATTTTGTGCCGGTAAGCATATTCATAACGTATGCACACATATGTACATACATGTATGTATGTATATGTCCAAAGTCATATCCTGTTAAACTTATACATACATATGTACATGCTTTTACATACATACATATATTTCTTCATACGCCTGTAAGTATGTGCAAGTTACATGATTAATATGTAAACCGAAAGCAAACTGATAAATGTCAAAGTGCGTATGGGTATGGGATATGCCTGGATAATACACTATTTTGACGTGGGTGTGGTAGCAAATTACAAGCGTCCGATAACCGCCGAATAAGTACACGAATACTTTACAACATTTTTAGTATGTAAATGTTAGCTTATGTACAGCAATTTGCGAATGCTTTTACAAGGGGACTGCTTCAAAAATGTTTGCTCGAATGTTTTTTCATTCATGTTAACTTGGAAAAGTATTCATTGTGCTTCTTTTTTTATAAATGAAGTTAGAACTGCCTTTTCGACAAGTACTTTGTAATTTACACGTAGTACATAAATTATTCACATGTGTACACACACAAAAATTTTCATACATACATAAGTATATACATATGTATGTATGTATGTATATGCGTATATACATGTATACCATTTATACAAAATATGCATTTACAGTTACAGATACCTTTAACGAAGATGTTTAGTTAGAAAATTGGACGACACCCATAAATAATAAGGACAAAGCGCAATGGAGGAATGAGAATGAAGAATAAGTACAAACAATGTTAAGGCGTGTGCCGAGGGAGGCGCAAGTAAATAAAATAATGCTGTACCACCACCACCTTGACGGCCATGGCCGGCTTGCGATTTTGGATAATAGTACTAGTTAAAAAAATACACTTGTCTTATTGAGATTTACGATGTTGTTTTTTTTTTTTTGGTTTTTGTTAACACATCTCGTGCGACGCGAAGCCGTGGTTATTGACCGCGTTTAAAACCCGTTCGATACGTTTTAACACTCAGGAACAAAATTATTTCTGGTATATCAGAAAGCGTTTCCGCCCCAAAAACAGATTCGCGGGATACCCCCAGGACGCATGCGTGGGCCCAAGTGCCAATGCCGGTGTTGCCAATTCGGCCAAAACTTATTTTTAAAGCTACTAACTATATGAAAAGTTAATAACATTATTATACATTTACAATATTTATTACCATGATTATTTATTTAAACAATAAATGAAAATTAAAAATTTAATTATATATATTGATGCTTGGATATATTTACCTATCTGAAATATCCGATTATTTTTATTATTTATTTACAATATGGAATGAAACTTTTCCTTAAAACTTCGAACTTTCCCAATTAATTTTTATCTTTTTGAATAATATATATCAAGTTGGTTGTGGAGCTAAATTGACACAAAGTTTTAATTTTGGTATCAAAGATTATGTTTTCCTTTCCGCAAGTAGATATATAAAATTTGGTCACGAAAGTCTCAAGAAAAAAATGCATAAACCTTATTTGGAAATTAACCCTTTTTTTTTTGTATTTAGGCAAAGATTGTTTCAAAATATATTCAGGTTGATTTTTTTTTGTTTTTAAATTAGAATGATTTCCAAATTAATTGTGGGCTGATTCCCAAAAGTGCATTAAGAAAATATTGAGAGGAGACAGCCAGGTTAATACTCGTCCGATATTTGAGTTTCAATATTCAATATTACATGAACTGTCTACAAGTAAAAACAAATTATACAGATATAAGATATATAGTTTTCGTATAAAAATATAATTTGTAATTTTTATTTAACATTAAATTTTTAAATTTATAGCCCAAATTTACTTGCAGATTTTTTAATATAGAATTTTATTTTTTTTAAATTAATTTTGATTTTATGTCAGCTGATCTTAGTTGAATAAATAAATAATTTCCCCGCTAGTTTTTATACCTTTTCCATATCGGTTGACCCGAAAAAAAACCTTAATAAATAAGAGAGAATTTTTCATTTACTTATTATGTTTATTGCAATAGTTCGGGAATATATTTATGTATGTATGTATATATGTTTGCCTCAATAATTTTTGCTGTACAATTCCTAAATCATAATTTTAATATGACGACTTTCGCATAAGTGTTTTCTGCCTAATTTTGGTACGTCTAAAGAAAAAGGCATAAAATATGAGAGGGAAAACTATTACACTTGAGTGTTACACGAGTAAGACAGAGAGAGCGAGCGAGACAGACAGACACGTTATCTGGAGCACACACAATTTAATCATCTGACATATCGTATGTAGCTGTAGGACAACTTACGAGCTACACATACATACTTACATGTATGTACGTATGTATGTATGTTCTTATATATTTGCACTATAGGCTGGTAGACGAATAATTCTAGACAGCTAGATTTTAGTATGTTTACTAAATGTTTGCAAGCTTGCATGAGTGCGGGGGAGTGTTGGAGGGGAGGGGGAGGCGTTGTTCCATGAACCTTAACCTAGTTTGCGACGTCTGTTGGTGGTCGGCGGCGTTGCCGCAATTGCCATAACGGGCAGGGCAACGGGTGTGCCATGGCCAGGATACTGTAGATGCTGCACAACCGACAGTTGTGGCTGCTGCTGTTTGAGTAGCTTGGCGGCAGCATGCGCCTCAGCCGCTACCACCGGATGCAACAGATCCACGCTTTTGCCGAAGCCGCCGACGCCGCCGCCGTCACCGTTATTGCCACCACCACCGCTATCACAATCGTCATCGTCTGAGATCAGTGATATGCTTAGGTCGCTGGATAGCTTTAGTGAGATGGGCGTCGGAGGTGATTGCGCCACCATCGGTGCCACCTTGGCACGCATCGCCGGCGACAGCTTTTGCAGCTGCTCGGGCAGAAGATCGTGCGCGTACTCGGGCACACCGCTCGACGCAAGTCCTTCGCGCAACTTGCTCAGCGACAGCTCGTAAATGCGATTCGCAATGACTGTGTGCACCGTGGTCTCATCGGGCAGCGTGGCTGCCACATCGCCGGCCACATCGACTTTCAGATAGCCATCAAAGTTGTTGGTGTTGTTGGTTTTTGGTGACGTGGTAATGGTGGGTGTGGTGCAACAACTGCTCGGATTTGGATTGCTTGAGGCCGCGTCTCGCGGCGGCGGCCGTCGTCGCTGGCGAGCCTGGCAATTGGCCGTCGTCGTATTGCGCGGCACCAGCGACACCGTCACCTCTTCAACGTGCGTGTGCGATGAGAATGTGAGCGGTGCAAGCGGCGGCGGGGAACGCATCATCTGACGACGCCTAGTCAACTCCGAATCATCCTCCTCTTCGTCACTTGTTAGGACTATGCTGTCGGTCAACGTCGTCGTCGTCGTGGATGTTACATCGCCATAACGTTTCCGCGGGCTGGTAATCCTTTTGCTGCGACTATTCGTCGCTGGCATTAGCAACATGGTTGAGCTATGCGCCGGCGCCAGCTCAACCGGCACCAATGTAATATTCGGCACCGTTGACAGCTGCAAACTGCCTGGCGGGTTACGTAGAAAAGAACCATTCGATACGACTGGCAGCTGGTTGGCACTTTTGTCGTCGCCATCGTCATCCGACAGCAGATCGATGGTTATGTCCGCGGGTAGTGTGGCAGCCACATGACGTCGCGATACCGCTGGATGGCAACGTCGCTTGTCGCGCTGATCAGTCTTTGAAGCGGTGGTCACATTCTGTGTCTGCAAACGCATTTGGGCCATATAAAGCTGTTGGCGCTCGCGCAGCCGTTCCCTCCATTTGCACAGGCGGCGCTTAAGACGCCGATTGTCAAACAAATTAGCTGATATATAGAATGGTTCGGAATGTTTCGTATTCATTGCTGCAAATACAATAACAATACAATATTGAAAACATATACATATTTATCTGTCGATCGGGTCACAATACTTTTGAATACGTTTAACTTACTGCTGCTGCTGGCTGGCTGATAATATCACCCGCTTGACTGTTGCTACTTGAGTGCGTCAAACATCTCGATTGTGTGTGTGTGTGTGTGTTTGTGGAATGCCTCGAAAGATGACAAAAAGTGCAAGGCACTCTTCTTTAACAACAGCAAGTACAGTTTGTTGTTGCGGCAATTGCAACTTGCATAATTGCGTCAAACTCCTTTGAAGATTAACTATTACTCGGAATTGTTGTTTAGACGATTTGCCTTTTGCCGCTGGCCATTTTACATACGCATTTGTGCCCCGAAAATAAAGTTTAAACTCTTCTCTGCTGTTCGCTTTATGTTCGCTTTCAGTTTGTGTGTTGCGTTTTGTTTTTGTTGTATTTTTTTTCGTGCTGTTTATTTTGGCGTAGGGATGTTAAAAGTGCATAGATGGCGATGATATCGATATACTGCTATCTAATCAACATTGCGTTGGGTTTTTGTTTTGTTAAGTTGCAACCATGCTCAATGGTTGGTGTCCTTACTAAGCGTTTGTTGTTCACAAAAAGCGCGGGTCATTTGAAAATTTGAAAATTCAATTTTCATGCATGTTTTTTTCTTGTCACAACTTAAAATCGCAGTATTCGTTGCTTAATGCGAACATTTTATTTATTATTGATTTATTTTTTATTTATTAAATAAGTGGGAACAGTTTTTCTTCGGGGGCTCGCTTGTAAACTGATTTGCCAATATTCTTTGAAGGCGAACGCATCCGACAAATTCAGACTGCGAAGCCAACAACAACATTCAAAAACAACAACAACAAAACAAAGGCAAACAGACCAGGGACGTGACTACCAGCACGAACCAAAGTTAGTACAGGCAAACCTGGATAGTGTGAACAAGAAGAAGAAACACTATCCAGGTTGTTCACACTTTCCAGGTTTGCCTGTAGTTATAAATAACAAACAAAAAAAGATTGAGTACAAATTGGCGCCACCCACAAATGAGTTGAGTTCTGAGTTTTGATTATTTTTTGGGGCACATGCGCTTTGACTTTGAGTGACATTTTCGAAGCGAGAGCTTTCACTCAACGAGCTTTCACAATGTTTTGTGCCAACAAGTTCCTCAACTTCGATTCAGTCGATTTGTAGCCTTTCTACAATATCAGTCAATGCCGATGCAAATCGCTTGTTTTTTCATTTTTTCTTCAGGAAAACTTCTTCGCACAATCCCAATTTCGACGAAGGGCTCTTATCTTTAGGATGTTCATCGTATTCAAAGGTCCTCGAACATGGCCCAAACGATTAAGTTCAGTTATATATAATGATATAAGGTTGAAGTAAAACTTATTCACACACGAGACTAAGGCATAATTTATTTATAGTTTAACTGCATAATTCAAGGGAATATTGATCAGACTTCTTTTACACATTGTATTCATATAAGGCGAAGTAAATTTAAAATGCACAACCCTTTGGCAAAGGGAGACGACATTTAATGGGTAGCTCGTTTAATTGAAATCGGCAAATCCGGCTTGCATTTGTGGCCAAAATGAATGCCTGCCTCGCTGCCTGGCTGCCTGCTTTAAATATTGTATGCAGCAGCATCGGAGGCAGCGGCGGCATCGGAGGCAGCGGCGGCAGTCTGCTAGGTAAAGTCAAAACCCCGGCAGAAAGGCAGAGTCGAAATTGGGAAAAGTGAAGAAAAACGGCGTAAAGACAATAGACAGGAACCACAACAAAAATTATAGACTCAACTTGGCTTGACTTGCCACTTGGCCGCCCACAGTTTCCCAGCTCCAGTCTCCCGTCTCCCGTCTCCCGTCCCGTCTCCCGTCCCCCGTCTCCCAACTCCAAGCAATGTGCTTTGGCCGCTTAAATTCAAGAAGCGCAAAGAATGAAAGCATTTGCCGCGTTTAGGCGCACGCAGACCTTGCAACCCGGTCCCGGTCCCGGTCCCACGCCCCATCGTTCCCACTGGCAATGGTTTCCTGCCTCGAGACGGCTGTGGAAACTGCTTCGGGCCTGGGCTTGGGCCCGCTGCCTGTGCATTAAAATGAATTTCTTTTGTATGCGTTGTGCTTCGCAACGGGCAGACTAGAGCCGTAGTCGATTTGAATGAATGCACGTCCTTGCACGCTCCGTTCTTCTTCTGCTTCTTCTTGTTCTTCAGGCCAAGGCTCAGCTTCGAGCTCCCAGCTCCGCCCTCTCTCCGTCTCCCGTCTGTGTCTGTGTCGTCATCGCCCTCATCAGTGGCAAAGTGCTGGCACATCGATATTGCCATCGTCCTTCGCCGTCCTTCGTTTGCTTCTTGACGCTTCGTGTCTTTTAAGTGTTTGCATTTTTCAGGTGTTGAATTTTCATTGTACTTGTCTTTGCCGCACTTGTTTTGCTTTGGTTTTGCTTCCATTCCATTCTATTCTGTTATTTTTTTTTATTTTTGGCATTACGCCAAATGTGCAAAGCCAACAAAATACCAAAAGATTGCACATTGCACCTGTCTTCTGGACGGCATTTTGGTTTACGGCTTCAGTCTGCATCAGCTTTTGTACGTGTGTGTGCCAATGTGTGTGTGTGTGTGTGGGGGGGTGTTTGTCCGCCTGCTTTCGGGTAATTCTCCGACATATTCCTGTTGCTGTTTGCTCTTCTAGTTGCTGTTTGTATACCCTGTAACAACATTACAAATGGGCATGCCAGCTTTATATTCGAAATATTATGTTTTTGCTATTGTTACTAAGAGGGTTTCTTACAGGATATTTGGTAGTCCGGCACACAAAGGCTAAGGCCACTCTGGTTATAGATGCTTCAGATTAAAGCTGCCACTGCCACTGCCGCCGTTGACAGCATGGCTACTTTCAAATGCCACTTATACCCTGTTTTCTACAGTCCGCACACAAAGGGTTTGTTATGATTTTGTTAACTTTATTTTCATTTTTATTTTTTGACGGCAAATAACATTTTCCATCTAACTTGGCTTCCCTTAAGGGGTATCTGTTAGTCGAAACGGCCTGTGTAAAGTGCTATCAACATTTTGGTGCCACGTTAGGATTATATAGCCGTTTAGCCCAGAGCACTATTATTGGCGGCGCGCCGGCCAGACACATTGCCAAGAGAGTATACAAAAAGCGATACTTAAAAAAATTGTGCACTTACTACGGTTCGGTCCATCCATCCATAGTGGTAGTCGAAGCACTCATGTTTGCACTGACAGAGTGACTAGTTGGCTGACTAATTGATTGACTGATTATCCATTACTGATAACAGTTGACTAATTGAATAACACAAAAACTTAATGTCATAAAGGCTCTAACATTGCAAGCGCTAAATTTGGCATCCATTAGATGAAATGGATAGGAAAAAAACAAGAAAAAAATTCCGGTCGAGTTAGCTTGACTATTAGATATCCTCTGATCCCAGACACCACCCGATAAAGTCTCTAAGATCGACGGACAGGACAGACGAAACAAGGCCAAATCGACGCGGCTGTTAGTAAAATGAAAAAAACGTTGCCTACTTTTGGGCTGGCACAGTAATTATTCCGCCAAGCGGCATATGGTCGGAGATGCTTCCATTCGTCCGTCCGTTACCTGCAAAAATAGTCAGGAATGATAAACGAAAGCGTCTTGGTAATTGGTAAAGGAAGGACGAACGAATTAATGCAATTATTAACACGAGCAATGGGCATATTGCATGGAACTTGAACTTAGATTTTAGGGTTGGGTTGTAGTATAATGGCATCTGGTCGGTCGGTCGGTCGTGTGGTCAAATGGGCCAGATAAACAGAAGCTAGACACTAGACACTTTTACCTGCGGGGCGGCAAGTGCTCAGAAACGGTAAGTGGAAATTTGCGTCAATAGGATTGTTAAAGAGGCTTAAGTTAAATGGGAAAACTTCCGAATCAATGAACCGCAAATTGCATGCGAAATGCCAAAACGAAAATGTCGCCTCGCCGACCAATTGCTTCAGCGACCAAAGCTACTATGTTTGTAAGTCCATACATATGTATGTATGTGTGTGTGTGTATGTGTACATACGCCTAAAGAAGTGCAATGAAATCGAAATTGGTCCGTTTGGATGAAATCAAAACCGAACGAACCCTGCAATAGCCGCTCAGCAATTCATTTAATTCGAATAACACTTAAGAGTCCTCACACACACACACACACACACACACACACACACACTTTTGTATCTATATAAGTTGCTATTCGTACATACATAAATATAATACAATTGCTTGTAGTTGGGGACAAAAAACCGAATCCACATGTGTGTTAAATATGTGTGTGTGTGTGTGTCTCCTGAGTATGCAAACGTGAAATGATTATAATTAAATTTTAAGTTGAATTTATTTTTGGTTTTATTTGTGTGTTGGTAAAAGCTAAACGTGCTAACTATCTAAACGTGGGATGAATGAACCCTTAGGTTCTGACATCTGTGGATGCGCGCCACTGTGAATTAGAGAGAGAGAGAGGGGGAGAGACTGAGAGAGAGACAATTTAGGATTGGGTATTCTCATATCTCGCCATAAAACATTGTCGGGCGGCATTAGCCCAGGCATTGCTCGAGCGGCTTTTAAATTCAATCTTTCGCCCTTCTCCGTTCGAGTTGATGTAAGAGCATTTAAAGGAAACAAAAAAATACTTGCTCAAGGCAGATGATAGCAACATCTTTCTTTTCATCTCATCTTTATTCGGTGTTTAATGGAATTGCCCATTTTAGAGGGTATAAGTGAAGTGAAAACGCCATCGTCTGTCCTTTTAGCCTGACGAGTATTTTACTCGTCTTTAATAGCAATTTCATTTCCTTCAACAAGTCATAAAACATACACACATGTAAGCGTGTGTGTTTGTGTGTGTGTGTGTGATGATGACAGGGAATTCAATTTCGCGTATTTTCTTAACTTAATCCTTTTTTCGGCAAGCCCCATCGACATTGTGGATGCATTGTGGGGATACATATATATAAACAGTTAACATCCAACTTACGCTTAGCTATAGCTATGATCCAGTATCAGGACTTAAGTACTAATGTGTTCATCCCTTAAGCAATATTATTTGATTTTCAAAGGACGCAAAGATCTCCGCTTGCACTTCGCATTGAGAGATATCTACATACGTCTGTCTGTATGCATGTATATTTTACATTTCATACCGAATATGAATAAATAGTAGGTGTTACAAATACAGACAAAGCATAAAACAATCCATCCATATTTCGAAAACTAAAATGCTTTTACTTCACGTCAGGCAAGTGGCTCAAGTGCAGCGCACGCGAGCTGCATGGAAGATGGTTCAACAAGATGTATGTATGTATGTGTGTGCGTGTGTGGGACAGTGGTGCAATTGCTCAACTTTGTTGGTTATAAATAATCGGTTGTAAGATATCGATCTGCTCGCATTCGAGTGAAGCTGGCTGCGTATCGATACTATCGCGTCACTTGCATCTACTCGATAGTCAGATCAACACAGCGCCACATTCATCGATAGTGTATCGATCTGCGGTACGCCCACAGACAAACCTTTGGTTATTTAATCAGCAATAAGAAGCAGTTTTCGCTTCGTTGTTGTTGTTGACCCACTGTTGTTGTCTGCCTATAAGCCGCACATACTGTGTGTGTTTGTTGCCTGTACATATATTTGTTTATTATCCTTGGTAATACATGCAAAGATGCTGCAAAGTAGCTTAATACTTTATGTACGCAATGAAAAGACTTTTTACGATCGCATTATACTTGTAGATACTTATATTTTTGTACCATACTATTTCGCTCGTCGTCCTATTCGATACAAGCGCACATCAGATATGAATATAAACTATATGTATGTATGCGTGTGTGTGTTTGTGTTTATGTTATGCGCCATGAAGTGTGTGCGGCACTTTTTGGGACTCGCAGCAGTCGTAGCCCTATCGCTTTTACACAAGGGTGCATGTTAAATGTGCGACACCATGTCGTATGAGTGATAGCTAGTGCAGCCCCATAAACTATGCTGTAAATAAGTTTATTATCGCGCTGTAGTGTCGCTAGTCGTAGTCGCAGTCGCAGTCGTCCCTCAATGCCGAGCGTGTTATATGTTTGTTGTTTGTGTTGTGTTTGCCACCAAAAAACTTTACAATTTGTTGCTGCTTTTGTTTTTGCGAATTCGACCACAGCATTCGCTCTCTCTCTCGCTCTAGTTAGTTGTAAAATTATCAAAGTTATATTTGTCATGCTTTCAAAGTTTGTCACTTTGGAATGGCCCCCCCCTTTGTCGCCTTGGGTCCATGCGGACAATCAAGATTATTTAGCAATCCCAAAAAATATTCAATTAGTTTGGTGTGAGTTGTGAATGGATAAAGTAAACATGTGTTCATCTTTTAGGTTCCAGGAAGGAACCAGACCAATTTGCATATACTCTTCTGATGTTTGCGGTTAAGTTGACCCGATATATATAAGTATATACTTAGCAGTTAGTTATCTTTTTCAAATTTAATAGAGAATGTTGCATAAAAAAACGGCACAAAGCATTTGGTTTTTCGTTTCGTTTGTTTCGCCTTTTTTATACTTTTGTAATTATTTTGCTGCTGCTGCTGCTCCTAATTAATACAAATGGTTTGATACACAATAAAGATTTTTCAACTTGCCTCGTTACTGGCGCTGGCCTCGCTTCGTGGCTTGCTTCCTTGCTTGTTGTTGTGTCCTTGTTGTCCTCTCGCTGAAGAAAAAAGTTTTCCCATTTTGAAAAGTTTTGTGTTTTGTGGCGTTTTCTGTTGCAGTTGCACACACACACACACACACACACACACACACGCACGTACACAAACATGCACGCACATACATGTACAGTAAAGACTCCCTAATATCGCCACCCACCCCGCCCCCATTGGCCGTTATCTCTTTTGTTTTTGCGCATTGCCTTTGCCTTTTACTTTTCGATGTCGACGTCGACGCCGACGCTGACGCTGACGTCGTCAACATTGCCGTCTTCATCAACATTGCATTGTTTTTGTGTAATTTTGCAATAAACAGCAAAACAATTTAAAAAACGAGCTGCTACTTGCAACGTCGACAAAGCAAAGGACGTTAACGTTTTGCCAAGTGGACCGACACCAACTAGCCCCTCAAAACCCTCCCCCCGCGGGGGTGGGGCAATGCTAAAAATGAAACTCAAACAGAGCAAGAAAAGTGCTTTCAGCCGGAGAGGACAGACAATGACTATTGAATACCCCTCAAACGCAGTCAACATCAAGTATACGTCCCGTTGTCGTTGGCACGTTATACCCCATTTAACAGTTTGCTTGAATAAGGGTATACGTATGTGTGTGTGTGTGTGTGTTTCGTGCCTTTAGGTCCTTGAAAGTTTTTAAGTGCGAACGAACCGACCCACGGACTGCCCGTCCGTCCGTCCATTCACCAATTTATACAACAGACAACAACAAAACTTTTTTGCTGGAGCAAATACTTTTGGTTAAGTTTGTTTACTGTAAAAGAAAATGTTATGCCTCCATTTAATGTGTGTGGCCGGCCCTTGCCCATCCCCCCGCCCCCCACTTTTGGCCAGGGTTCGATGCAATGCCCTTTGCATCTGGCGCAGTTAATTTGTTATTGTTAGTACTACTATTTGGTTGTTCTTCTTCTTCTTTTTGTTGCTCTTTTCTGCGCCCTCAGTTAATTGAAATATATTTATTAACTTTGCCTTCAATTTGCATACCGCCGCCATATATATTCAAATATGTTTGCATTCGAACAAGTACATACATACATACAAACAAACATACATGTATGAATTGTTACTAGTACTATTTGGGTTATTTGGGTTCTGCTTAGGGAGCTGGCATTCCGATTCTAAGCAAGCTATTTAATTACCGTAGCAATTCAGCTTAAATAAGGTTGGAATGAAGCGGCAGCTAAACAGCTAAGAAGCTAAGCAGTAATCTGGCTTAATGACCACTCATTACTGTTAATTGATTTCAATTAAATCACGCCCGAAAAGCAGCAGCAGCTTCGACACTGTGCAGCAGTACTCTATATAAAAGGCAAATGCGACTGATGTAACCACAACAACTTAAACAACAATTACAAAAATAATCAGGAAACAACAACAAACAACAAAAGCAACAACAACTGGGGATGGCCAATGCCTTTTGACGATAACGACCAGTCAGTCAGTCAAGGAACAAGAACATCCGAGTAGCACAAGAGGAAATGTCTGAAAGTAAAACAAGGCGAGAGACCCAAAAGAAACATCAAGAAAGCAGCGAGGGCGAGGGCGAGGGCGGCGGTGTTAGAGAGTGAGAAAAATATCAAGCTAAGCGGACTTAAGTGTCTGGGGTTTGAAGCACAAGGACACGCACCGAAATGTCCACGCACCGAAATGACCACGCCCCCAACGCCAACGCCAAACGATAATAAATTAAGGCATCTTTACACAATTTCAGCTGCTTTACTTAATAAAAACCGAAGACGACGAGTGAGGGAGGGGGAGAAGACACGACCACACTATCCCCACAACCGAATCCCACCTTCTGGATCCAGCTTTAGTTTCGACCGACCGACCATTCGCTGCGCCACTCGACTGCTGTTGCGGCAAAGATTTTCGGATAAAGTTAATTACGGCTCATTGGCTATTCGAAGAGAAGAGAAGAGAAGCGGAAGCGGGGCGGGGGTGTTGCGTCAAAGTTGCGCTGTGTTTGCAACAATCTAAAAGCGGATTTCATCGCGTCGCGTCGGCCGAGTTTGCATCGCCATCTCCATTTCCAGACACTGTCCTCTGAAGCAATTAACAATAAAACAACAATTGTCTAATTGGATGAAACGTTTTGCAAGTTTTGCATTCGATATGCTTCGCGACGTCCGACTATAGCTCTGTCGCTATATACTATATCGGGGAGGCTAAGCACTGTGCATCATTTAGTGGCAATTAGGTTTGAAATCTACAAAAAAATCAAATCAAAACTGTTAAATGCCCCAAATAAATAATTCAGAGTAAATCAAGTGCATTGTTTTGATTGCGATTCGAACTTAATACTCAACAGATCGAACTTGATTTGTCGAGAATGTTGAATCTTGATTCCAGCAAGATGCAGTCAGAGTCAGAGGACAAGTTTGACACGGTTTGATGGTTAATAGTATTTTATATCTGTATCGAACGACAATTAATATAATGGGCTGCGTTCTGATATTTTATTCATTAAGTAAAAAATAAAGTATAAAGCATCTTGGCGGTAAGGACAAAATTCCTTGGTGCACTTTTCATATTCAATAGCTGCATTTTGCGACAATAAAAACAGCAGCAACAGCAACAACAACAACAAATTAATACAAATAGTCTGCAGTGGTCTAGGCCATAGATTACACTTTTGTAGACAGTTTTGCACTTGCTGGCTGGCTGGTTGGCCGGTTGGCTAGCAGCTGTGGTGTTAGCCGGGCCCAGCAGCCCAGCGTCCCATTGTCCTTTGCAAAGCTTAGGTTGCTGTTTTTTTGCTCTTCTCAATATCTTATCCACACCACAACTCTCTCGACTTGGCCGTGCTATCATCGCAGTCTTAGCCACCACTTGGACCTGGCCAGCAGTTCATAGCAGGCTAATACGCTTTAAGACTGCTGAATACATCGCTACTTATACACTTTACTAACACACACACTCGCACACTCGCACACCCACATAAAAGTGGTGATGTTCGTATATAAATTATTTATTGGAATTTTTGGCTTTTGAATTGAACCAACAGATGCTTGGCAATTTTGCCACACACACAGCAAAAAGTGAAAAAGTTTTAATAGAATTTCTTTCGTAATATTATTTTTTTGTTGCTATTGTACTAGGTATATATAGCACCAACTTTTTGCTTTAGTTCTTGTTCCAATTTCAAGTTCCTAAGTTTTTTTTTTTTGGCTATGAAGTTAATGGCTTATTAATTGCCTCCGATAATTGCAGGTTAATTCGGGGCTCACACAAGATTTTTGACATAAGTACAGAAAAATCACACCCCCTTCTAACTGCGTGTGTGTGTGTGTGTGTGTGTCTATACTTCAATTACGCAATTAGCGAAAGTACTCTTCAACATTAAATAAAGTAAACGTTCATTTAACATGACTGCGAAACACAAATAAAGATCCTATCCTACTAAAACTATAGTGTGGTGTGCACTGAATGAATATAATATACATATGTACACACACACACACACACATGCATCGAGATTTGTGATTTTTGTGTTGTAAACTTCTGCTTGTTTAACTGCCTCCAATTTATTTGTGTGCGTGCCAATTTGAATTATCGAAGTTGTGTGTTTGCATGTGGGTGTGTTTGTGTGTGTGTGTGTGCGCCACACAAATGGTAAGCCAAAATATGGCGTTATAATAATTTTCATAGCAAAATTTACACATGCATAATTAATTAGTATCAAAAATTTAATACTCACACTTTGTATCTGCTTAAATATTTACAATTCGTGCCAAATTTGTATGCAAATCGCTTTGCTACAGACTGACAATAACACACCAACACACACACACACACACACACATACACGCACAATGTCTTTGCAATTAAAAAATGTTACAGTCTGCGCCATTTTATTAGGGTTTGAGTTTCGTTTTCGAATAGAAAACTTCAACCCAAAAAAAAGATATGAAAAAAAGATGCAAATGAGAAAGGGCGAGAGAGGGTATCTACCTAGGCTTAATGACACAAGGTTCGTGTTTTATGCGGACAATATGCTGTCGCATATCAAAAAACTAGCAAGTGTTGATATCTTCATGGCCAGCATTGTGAAGAGCTGCCAGTGAAGAGCAAACAGAATTGAAATCGGGTTGGCTGTTGCCGCCGCTGGCGTTAGCTATCGTCGCTGCCGCTGTTGCCCCCAGGCTGTTTCGTTGGGTCGCCATGAACCCCAACCCCCCGCCCAAGGCCCTTGAGTGAGTGTGTTGTGTGTTGGCTGGTCGGTCGGTCGGTCACTAACTGGTTGCTCTTGTTGTTGGTGATGGCGTTGATTATTGTTTTTTTTTTTGCTGTTGTTGTTGTTGTTGAAAACCCTTTTTAGTGTTTGCATTTAACGAACAACGCCACAACGAGGCAGCGAGGCAGCAGCGGCGGCAGCAATAAGGGCAATAACAAGCGTGCCTGCCGCACATTCCGCGCCAAGGCCGAGAGCGGCTGGTGGTGTTAGTGATGTGTCAGGAAGCTGCTGCTGCTGGTGTTGAAGCTAGATGGAGTTGGAGCGATGGAGGTGGGGCGTTGGGGTGGTGGTGTGGCTAATAAAAGGCTCGTTACAATGAAAACAAATCAAATCGTGGCCGAAGCCATCATCCATCAAGTCAAACCAAACTCGAGTTCAAATGAAACGCTGCTAACGAATACCAGCAACAAACAGGAAGTAGTTTGAATTTCCGGTGTCACTCAGACCCCCCTACAACCACCCCACCCACCCCGCCCCAACAGACAACAACAGAGAGAGCAGGAGCGGCAGCAACCACGTACAAATTTTCAAATTGATTACGGGACACGTTGTGGAATGGATTCAGAGCTGGGGATGAGGCGCCGCAAACCCAGCCGGAGTCAACTCGGCTTTACTTTGAAATGCCATTAAAATGTATTTACAAACGCAAATTGATAGCGATTTTGGTCTGGGCCTGGCGCGACGCGACGCGATGTGTTGAAGTTGTAGCTTAACCGGCGATTTGGTCAGGCTCTTTCTGTTTTGGGTGAGGGAATGAAGAAGGGACGAGAGTTGACCATTTGCTCCCCTTAACCGAACGAAGAGTTCTTTACTGTGTTTGTGTTTTTGTGTGATGAATGCAATTTACATATCATAAATGTTGCGTTTGTTAGCGTTGAGCTTTCGTCAAGTTTTTGGTGGATTAATCCCATTTCAGTTTGGCACCTCAAAGTGTTAGTAGTTTAGTATCAGATGGCTGCTTTGATTTTGATTTCATGCTAGATAAGCTAAAAAAGTTTGACAAGACGCTGACTATCGACTCTTTGGTGGCCCGCGAAAGGTGGTTCGCAATGTATTCAATAACGTAATTAATTGTTATTCATTAGGCTGTTAAGTGGCCAATTAATTCAATTGGCAATGCTGGCTGCTGCTGTTTACGAATAAATTGAAGCGTTAGTTTGTTCGGCTTCGACTTCGTCTTCTACTCGAATCGAGGCGTTGTGAGCAAACAGCAATTTGGCCAACATCAACACACACGACAATAAAGTTAAACTGCAATTATTTTGAAATGAAGTTCATTTGAAATGCAATTTGAGGCATATGTCTAATATATGCAAACAATTTACTGCGCCTCGGGCCATATGAAAAGGACAAGCAAGCAGCAAGCGGCAAGCAAACTGAAGCGGCATCAAGACAACAAGCTTGTGCTGCCTTGGAGCGTTGACAAGAGCAGCAATGATAAATCAATATGCAAAAGGAACAACACTGACGAAGCGAACTTGGCAAACAAGACGCGTGGCAAAATGATAAACTGTCTGTCTGTCTGTCTGTCTGTCTGTGTATTGTGTGTGTGCCCCGCTTGACGGTGGCAACAACAAAACAACTTGTGGCAATGTGTTTCGTACCCAACCCAATATTGTGTGTGTTCGTGTGAATTTGATGTATGTATGTATGTGCCCATGTGTGCACACATCCACATAAAAGTGAGCAATAAACATACGCGATTAAATTCATTATGAACACTTGAACAGCAGACAATGCGAATATGAAATGACAAACTGATTGTGTGTCTGTATGTGTGTGTGTGTGTGTGATTGGTTGTGTGGATGTCCCTTTAGAATCATACGTGAAAATATCTCTGTCTCTCTCTCTCTCTATCTCTCTCTTGTGTGTGTTCGTGACTTGTGTGACGACAAAATGAAGCAAAAGGTTTCAGTTCTTGTTATTGTTGCCGTTTTCTAATTGTATTTGTGATTGCATGCATGTGTGTGTATGTGTGTGTGTCTGCTGCGTGTGTGGACACTAATTGGATTTCAGATATTCAATCAACATGTTTCCGCAGTGATTTTCACAGCATTTGCGGCTGAGTACAACTCGGAGTCAGTTAAGCCAGCGCCCGCCCATCCATCTACTTAGTATTGCAACAAGAAAGCAGCCCAACAGCCGAAGCGTCGATCTTTCTTCTACTTCGGATGACTACTACTATGTCGTCTATATCAATTGAAATTTGATTGGGTTGTTTCATTGCTTGACTCATTTTTACTACATATAATTAACTACAATTGATGAAAAAATTGTTTTGAATGAATTTGATATTTGTTAAAGGACAAAGGACTTTTATTGTCCATTTTCATGATCCACATCTCGAAATTTCTCATTTATAGTATTATTAGAGTGGCGGCTTGTCTGCTACGTTCTGTCTGCTTGATGTGATTATTGCTGTCAGGCACAGTAAACAGTGCGGCGGCAACCGTCCCATAAACCATAAACTGTTGACCAAAATGAGTTCGCGCATATCACAACATGTGTGCGTGTCCCTGTGTGTGTGTGTGTGTGTGTGTGTTGGCGTAAGTGCGAGTGAGCGTAATGGTCACCGCATTTTGTTGCTGGTTTGCTTGATACTCAATTTTGGTTTGTCATACGCAGAATGTTCGCCGCAAGCCACAGTCCGTGGCGTGCACCTGTTGCTCGCTCGTCTCCGCACGATCCACGCTAACACAGACGCGGCTTAAGCAGCTTCATTAAGCATTAATTCTATATAAATAGCCAATTTGGGAGCAAAGTGTTGCTAGAGCGATCAGTAGTAGACCACTCGCCAGGTGGTTAGATGCCACATTTAGCCCGATCCACGAGCGAAAGTGGTTGACATCGGTATAGACGCCAGCCGAGTTTTCGACGCCACAGCCGAAACCGAAGGAGACAATGCCAACTAGTTTATTTTCGCAAATGAGGGGGCCACCCGAATCACCTTGGCAGCTGTCCACTTCGAAATCTTTGGCATTGGACGCGCATATCATGCCAGTCGAAAATCCAGTCAGCTTGTTGCAGAAGACATCCGTATTGACGGCCACATCAGCGTTGACAACTTCGTCAGGTATGGGGCCATACTGTGTAGTGCAGATCACAATGATATTTATCAGTGAATAGAATTTTTTGTTTTCATATTACCTGAATAACGGTGCCCCATCCAATGACTGTGCATTGCAGTCCGGCCGCTGCATTTTTGTCATTCAACGGTATGATCTCAATGAAACTTTCCATCGGTGCGACCTCTTCAATGAGCTTAACAACCCCAATGTCATTGACTAGACGTGTGTTTGAGTATTTTGGATGTGGCTTCACCACTTTCACCTTAGCTTCCACTGTGCTATCGGTTCGTACCAGGCGACGCGGGGTACCAGCCACGACAACCAATTTGCTGGGTCGAAGTATGGATCGCCTGCAAGATCAGATTAGGTTCAAATGGAGGCCTAGTAAAGTAAGACTATATATGTATATACATATGTATATATATATACCCAACATAAAGACAATGGGCCGCTGTCAGGACCACTTTTGGGGCTATCAAAGAGCCACCACAAAAATGACTGTCGCCAAAGAATTTGCGTTTCCTGGCCATACTCAACGATACAACAAACTTAGCCAGCTCGTTTTGCTTGGGACGATAGCCGCCGGTAACTAAAAAATGAAAATCACCCTCATCATCATCGTCTTTGGTCTTTGAATTTTGTTGGCTTGAATTTTGTTGGCTAGGGTGATTCACACGGTGGTGTTTCCGTGCACGATGAGGCTTTTGAATAAGAACATCGCGTTTAAATTTCAACACCTCGGGCATTGAACACTGCTTGGACCCATGGCTTGCGCTACAGTTCGACGTTGGGTCAGCAGAGCCTGATGCAGCCAGCTTGATGTGTGTGAGTTGTAGTACAACGAATAGAATATAAACAATGAATTTTGCAGCACACATTCTGATTTGGTTAATAAAAGTTTTGTTTTGTTTTGTTTTGCTCTGTTTTTTGACAACTTCTTGAGTACAATAGTTGAACTGAATTTTGATAATGTGGACGGAAATTGCTGAGAAAACTAGAACAGCCCAACAAAATTCATTGTAAATACATACATACGAATGTATATGTTTGGTTGGTGTCAGGTTTTAGGCCTGTCTGCCAACGCATTGTGAACTGTCAGATCCAAACAGAACAGGCAGCGGAAATATTTACCTTATAACTTTCGCAGCGATCCGATAGACAAATGAAAAACTCCTGGCCATAAATAACGTGCACCTGAACCAGTATACTATAGTCGACTAGTACTAACAGTTGAGAGCAATAGCGAGCGACAACAAAAACTTGCAGCTGGCAGCCAAAGCATAAGTTGCCGGCGTCATACACACCCACACACACACACACACACATGTGCTCACACATACGCACACTTTCATACAATTACACTAGTGATGTCAAAAATCACAGTTGGCTATAGTGTCACAGGGATTTCACAGCCGCGGGACCAACTTATCCGAACTTATCTCTTTTGCCATAGTACAAAAACGATTTTTGAATCATTCGAACTTCCACATACAAAAATCTTCCGTGTAACAAAGCTTTCTATAGAACGAATTAATTTCCAGAACACTGCAATTTGGTTGAATCAAAAAGCTATTCTAAGTCATGAATTTTTTTAAGAGAAATTTGTTGCATGGTTGTTCGACTGTATTGTATAGCTTTTCCTCTTTTTGCTAACTCACAGAAGAAACTTTTTTTTAAACATATCTATTTACTGGGTACACAAGAAGGATTTTAGGTCGTGATTTTGTCACTAGGCCCGACCAAACCGTTTCTGGCATCACGCACGTTTGTGTACACAGACACAAGTCCATTGTTGTCTGACGGTTCTACTTACTAATTTTTTGCGTTGGCCCCGCTTCGCCATAAACTTCCGGCGCTCCAACAAAGTAGCCTGTGTGCCCGTGTGCGTGTGTGTGTGTGTGTACATATGCACAGCAGCAAGAAAAAAAATAGTGCTGCTTAGAATTTCCCGTAAACGTATCTTACTCCTTGCACCGGCTAACCGACCAATTAAGACAAATTTTTTCCTTCGTCAAAGGTGTTTCAGGCTTAGAATTGTCTTCTCGGACTGATAGTTAGGACATTTTGCAGCCTTGTTACCTCAAAATATAGTAAAATATCTTAAGCACTTGGCTTCTTCCAAATTTTGATTTGGTTAAACATGAAACATGGTTTATAAGAATAAATAGTACCTGACAGTCCTATTTATTTTTTTGCAGCTGTATGCATGCAAGACTGTGTGTGTGTGTGTAAGTACTGACTTATGGGTGTGGATGGATGGCTTGTGGGGGACGGTAAGAGGGTGTGCGTGTGAGTCGCTGTCGTTATCATTAATTTGCAGCCTGCCTTTCGTAATAATTTACAAAGGATTTCCTTCACTTTTCGTTGCTAGTTTTTGGCATTTCTTGGCCAAGTTTTTAAGTTAAGTTGTCATTAGATCCGCTTACAAAAGACAAATTTGTGTATGGCCACATTTTACACACATTTTCTTTGAAAAATGGCAGCGTTGGTCGTTTAAAGTGTTTATTGTGTAGATATAGTATTTAATCAAACCTAGAGTTTAAGGCAGTTTCTCAAGAATATTTATATATGTTTTTCGCTTTCAAAAAGAAGAAATAGAAAAGCTGTCGTGTGGTCAACCACAGTCAGTCAAACTAACATGCACACCTGTAAAATTTCCCGCATTGCTAGAACACAATCACTTGGCAAAGGGTACACAATTATGGCACCGCATTGCCATGTCTGACTGACTGACTGACTAACTGCTTGGTTGCTTGCCGGCTGGCTGGCTAGGTCGAGATAGCAGAAAGCAGACATATTATTTATCGACAATAGAAGATGCCAAAACATTGATTATTGTTGCCGTTTTGCAGTTTTAAGTAAAATGCATTTAATGCCAAAACAACAAGCAGTCAAGGCAGGCATACAACAGTTGAGTTGAGTTGGGTTGCCGACTTTCGGTTGCCAATAGAAAGTTGCGAGTAGCAGCTGCTCGGCCGTTAGCCAACTGCCTATGCAATTGCCAGAGACAGTTCTGGGGCCGGGTTTGGGCCAATATTGCCATCGTCAAAGTCGGTGTCATTGTTTGCACACATTGATTGAATTTGTTCACGCCATTAAATTTGCAAATTGCTATCAGCAACTTTGCATAAACTGCACTGCAAAATTTTACAGCACAGCACACCGGCTCTGACCAACCATCCCCCGCATTGTTAATGCTTATGACTAAGCCATAGTCCTTTTAAAGCAAAGGTAGCAAGGTCCCCTTGTCCACCTCGCCGCCAACAGTCGATAAACAAAAGCAAAAGCAAAAGCAAATGCAGTCGTGAACTTAAGCTGAATTCAGATGCACGATATATGAACGGCTTCTAGTAACAGCCAACAGGCTTCCAAGCCTTGTGTACAAGTCATTAACTATTCATACGACATCGGACTCAATGGGAAGATATCCTCAGTCTCTGTGCTCAAAATGCAGTATGTGATGACACTTTTGATTTCGACCTGCTCAACAACAAAAACAGCCTCAAGTGCAGCTCGAGTGCTAATTGCCCACAGCCTGCCTGCCTGCCTGCCTGGCACAAGTCTGACAATTTGACAACCACAACAGCCAGGAAATTTATTTAACAACCAGTTCAAGCTATTACAAAAGCACAATAACTTGAGCATAATACCCAGTCGACCTTTGTCTGATTCGTATTTAGCAGGCATAAACACTGCTTAAGCTTTTACAGCTCCTTGCGCACAAGCTGCAAATGGAAAAAAACAAAAACAAAAACGATAACAAAAAAAGAGCGTTTTACAAAAATCTCAGAAAAATTGAAATTATTCGTCCCGCGGGAATTTCAGCATTTCAGCATTGCTGTTTAGCTGTTTGAAATTGGGTTGCTTGGGGTTGAGCTGCCACTGATTGGCTAAAGGGCATGGATTTTGCTCGCCAACTTAAACAGCAAAATCTCTCGCAAACAAATTTAAATTACCGCACTGTAAGTAATACGGCTCTGAATGCTTTGTGTTTTATTGAACTGTTAATGCGAGGAAAAAAGGCCTACAAAATATTTATATGTACTTATTATTTATTTATTTATTATTAAAGTAATGCCGACACTTTGAATTTCCAATGAAAAATATGTTCTAGTATTGAGCATTCAACACGTTTTCTTAAGCGTTTGCATTATATATCGTGACTAGCTGTTCAGCTGGATAACTTAGGCAACAAGCAGCTGTCACACCAACCTCAATGGATTGGCAACCCATCAAAGATCGGAGCCACTGCACAGTGCTCATATCCCGCTATTGTGTCGTAATTCAATTTTCAACTGTCATAGGTACACCTCAATGGGCATACTAATACCTAATAAGAGCGTTCCAATGCTTTGTTATCCTCTGAGCGCTATTCCTGTATTCGCTATGTTTGTGCATCATCAAGTCGGTCTGCAGTGGAAGGCTCTAATTACATTTTTCTGTGCCATCCCATCCCGCCGGTTTTTGTCTTTAAAGAAGTCACTTTTATATGGTTCCATTCGCTGTGACAATTTTACACGGCTGATTGAGTTTGCGATTGCTGTCGGCTACACTCGATTTCATCTGTCTGATGCCAAGTTTTGTGTCCATGCCAAAGCGTAAAAATTACTTTAGCTGCACTGCGGCTTGCGGCTTATCTCATTAAATGTTGTCGTATCGCTCTTTTATAAGAATCCATACTCTCTCTTTTCAGGGATGGATGTTATCTAACATGTTGTTAGCAAATACCTCAAACGCTTTCTTTCAAGTCGTACCAAAAGTTAATATAGCAAAAGCATTATAAATATTAGTAATTTAAAGTGTTAACTGTACCAAAAATGCGCAAAATAAACTAACAAATCACGCTCGACTCGGCTCCTGACTCAAAATTCTTGATAGCCAGTATACAACTTTTGTGGCGACCATTGTCACTATATTAGGTCTGGCCGAGTGTCTTATACTAATTTCCTAAATAAACTTTGTGCGCATATTGTTCGACTTGTTGTCTGGCACAAGAGGCAAACAAGTGAAAACGTTGCAGTCAGACGCAACAGACTGCGGTATACTCTGATACGAGTATAATAATGGGTGGGCACAGAATCCAAAGATCATTGGGGGACATCGCCAGATAACTTGCCACCAAATTTGGTGAATGTAGCTCAAAAACTGTGGAAGATGTTAGCGTTCCCGATTTCAAAATACGTTGAGGCTGCGGGGTGTTGAAAAAAGTTGGGAGTCGACAGACGGACGGACAGATGGTCCCCATGCGTGGACATTGCAACAATACCCATATACCCTTTACCTTCAAAGTATCAAAGTATAATATTATTGTTGTTTAAATATAAACATTGGCGTGACTGCGTGCTGTTTTGTACGTTTACACACACACACACTCACACATAATAGTAATGTTCATGTGTATATAGACATGTATATATTTCTTATGTACGTTTATGTGTGTGTGTGTGTAAATGTGTGGTCGCCCAACGCCCGTTTCAAATCTGTGAATGTGCCTGTGCAAAGCGTAAAAGGCTGTGCTTCGAAAACGAAGAGCAGCAAAAAAGGGTTCAATTTGATGTCGCGATGTATATTTATGGTACTAGGACTTCCCTGCTAGGCTAGCCAAGTCAACAGAATGCCACACACACCACGCAGCAGCGCAGGCTACTCTACAAACATATGCATCCATATACTACTGGCAGCCTCTGCACAACTCTGGCAGGGAGCGTAAGCATATTAGGCAGTTCCGCTAGACAAGTGTGCCGATGGGTAGGGGGGTGGGGCTCACTAAAACGTGATGTTGAATCCAATGTGATGCTTAAGCGTGTGAAAATACCAGAAAGACGTGTTGCCATCAAATGGTTTTGAATGGTGGCCACTGCCACTGCCACTGCCACTGCCACATGCCACATCATTTTAGCCAGTTGGCCCGGTCGAGCGATAGCGTTGCCTCTTGGTGCGTGTGCTGTTGGTCGCTGTGCGTATTTATGGCATAAGTTAACAGACACCGGAAGTGATACATCAAGGACACGCGCCCGCCTCGCCGCGCCACGCCTCTTGCTGCTGTTCTTTATTTTTTCATCGTCGTCGTCGTCACTTCCTAACACGTTTTGAATTAACCTCAAATCAACTTATACTTTACTTTACTTTTGCTCTCAAGGCAGCTCCACACAGCAAACGATTTTTGTAATATTTAATAAATGATCGAATTCGTTTGTGCCTTGCTATCCTTGCTATGCATACAGCAGCAATAGAATAACATAATCGATATGATATTATAGGAATTTCCCGGGTCATACTTGACCATGCAATTTTCTTTAAGTAAGACCCATTGTCATTAGCATTTATCTAATCCTTTCAACTTTTTTATGCCTAAAAAAAAAAAAAAAAACAAAAACATATACACAGCTAATTTTGCGTGCGGTTGTTGGTTCAGCGCCCACCGCCATAAGCCGATGCTGACTCATGAAATCAGCGTCAAATGTTTCAGCATCGTTGCGCAAAAGTTTATGATCCCTTGGTCAATTAAATCTCATGGCTGCTTGGCTGCTTGGCTGCAGCAAAAAAAAGCCCACATATTTTCGCACAACCATCTGCAATGGACGGCAAGGACATGCGACAGGGACACGGCTGAATTGGATCTGTTAGCATGCGAGATTCAGAGATTCAGAGAGATTGTAATGGGAGGGGGGGTGAGTAGTTGTTGTTTACGTTGCTTAACATTTTCGGGTGGCGATTCTTGTCAGTGGCATGCGACACAGTAACAAAATCAGCGTCTAATGTGGAATTGTCCGCAGAGGTCGCTAGCTAGTACGTGTTCCAGACTCTGAGCCGGGGCACGAGTCATTGTCGTCAGTGTCTTTTTGCTTGTATACATATACATATATACATATTTATGTTGTATGTGTGTGGGCTTACGCATGAATTTCGGTCGATTGAGGGTAGATCTACCGCTTCGAGGGCAGTCTTGCTGTTGGCCTTTGTGTTTTGGCACTAGTCCCCACAACTTGTTGGCCGACACGGACGTTTAGTAAGGCAAAATAAATTACCACTTGTGGTGTTGTTGCTATAAAGGTTTGGGGTCGATGTTTGTCTGTATGTTTGTGTCGTTGACCGTCGTCGTCGGCAACAAACATTTGACACTTGCTTTAAAACCATAAATGTCAGTCTGTGTTGAGGCTTAGCTAAGTTTAAATACCTTTGGACAGATTAAAAGTCTCGTTAACCAAAATGTTTGCAGCCTTGTATGCGCACGTCCATATGTTGTATGTTGTATGTGTGTTGATGTGTTCGTAAATTTCAAACGTGCTCAGTATTTTTGTTATTATATTTTGGTCTAATCAATGCAGTTTGTTTGCTAAAAGTTCATCCAGTAGTATAATAAAGTTATGTCAATATTACTTTCGAACAAAACTTAATAACTTCATATTCACATTTGTTTGTACAGCTTTTTTCTCAATTTTAATTTAAAAAACTAGCTTCAAAAGTTGAAGTTATCTTTTCGTTTTTGACCAGCAAATAAACAAAAAAGGGTAAAGCGATAAATTGAAATTTGACATCAATAAAATGCTTGCTTCAAAATAATATCTGAAACAAAGTGTTCCATAAAAGTTGACAAAAATTGTAACAGAGTATTTAAAATTCGAAATTTATTTTACAAATAGTAGAATGCGTGCTATATACACAAACATACAACTTTATATTTGTGTGTGAAAAATTACCATGCATTAGACCCGAGGGTCACTTTTAATTACTTTTGAGAAGGTCAACTTTAATGAGTGTCAATGTGCTTGTCTGTTGGCAAGCTGCTTAGACCCTATTTAGCTGGCCCAAGATGAAAGCAAGCATGTGTTAGAGTTGACATTATTGATCGCTCTGATTGGCTTCACCTAAACAGCATAAACTTTTCACATTTGTCGGCCAGTTTGTGGTCGGACAGTCCAAACTTTTGGTAGAACTACTTTTATAATTTGTTGTTCAAACACCCTTTCCGTTTTTTTTAAAGTGCTGCTGTACTCTGGTAAGCTGATAAGTATGCTACACTTTTTTCACAAAAGTTCACATTGAATGTTCTGCAATAAGATTGCTTAGCTGGTTTGTGCACCTATTACCCAAAGCCTCTGTGCTGCTGTCTTGCTGACTTTGTTTTCTTTAAATCGTTTTTGAAGTGATTTTGTTTTAGTATTCTGTTTTCTTTGCCAAACAAGGTGTGTTATCCAGCATCCCGCTTCCAGCTAGTGATGACAACGTTGCAAGTAAAAGACAAATGAATGCATGTTGACTGACTTTTTGATCAACCCTCGCGAGTTCCCATATCCGTTGTCGTATGTGCCGCCCCACTATTGGTATGCTGATTGAGTGTAAACTTCCGTCGCGTACACGCCCTAAAATTGTCTAACCCATCAAGCGGTTTGATATTTAATGATTTTGGCTGCGCCACGAGAAACGGGCCATCAGCCACGAGTGTTCGAGTGCATAAGAGTTGCATTAGTTGCACAACAAAAAAAAAAGAAGAAAAATGGATACGCACAATGCGTGAATAATTGGCTTCGGCAGACGGCGATAATTTAAATTGTTAATGCCACAAAATGCCTGGCCCCAGTATGTCCCCCCACCGCCCACGATATGCTTCATCAAAAATTTGTATATTTTTGTGTTGCTGGTTTGCTGCTCTGACCCTATCCGCGATCCACTGTTTGTGTGCTACTATTCGGACGTTTGGGTAATTTATGGCCATTGCATTTTAGCCTGCGTTGGAGGGGGCGGTGGGCGTTTCGCGTTTGAGCTATCAGCATCGCCGTTGGCGTTGGCTTTGGCTTTAGCGGTGGCTTTGGCTTCGGCTTTTTGTCACAGTAAAGATTTATTTTACGCCATATTGTTACTAGCATTGTTGTTATAACTTAATAAGCGGCTAATTGTTGTTAATCAATTGTTTAACAGTTTACAGCTTGTTATTGCCAATGTCGTATTTGTTGTTGCTGTTCGCTGATGGCGTGAATTATTTCCCTTTTTTGCACATGCATTTAACGTTTGCATTGTTTGTCGATATTGTTGCCAGTTTTTTGTTTTTGTTATTTTTGTGCGCTCGTTTTAATTGCAATTGTTGTGTGTGCTTTTGTATTTGTAAATATTGTGTGCAATTCTCTGATGTTTCTCTCTGTTTGGTTTTTTTTCACGTCATTCCAGCCGTCGCGTCGGGCTGCTTGACAGTCTGGTGATCCTCTCCGCCTGCGCGGCGCATATTTTGTGGTTATTTTAACGCCCAAAAGTGTGCTATGGCCGCATTAAAATTAACGACAGGCCGCCTGCCAGTTGTTGACTGCAATTATTCTCTTGTTTCATTGTCTGTTATAATTAAATCATTTTATTTTGTGCATTTAACAATTGTGTGTCACCAGCTAGTCAGCAGCCGCGCTTGCCGCGATGCGTCGCGTATCCAGTACGTAAATAAAATAATGATTATAATGTTCTTTGTTATAGTCGCATGTTCGCCCTGCATGTTCGACTTTCACTATCTGGCTTTCGGGATTAACTGCATATTTAGACTGCCTACACTGATAGAAATAATCGTGCATTTATTTAAGTAAAACCTTTACCAATTATGGTATATTTTAACAGGATTAGAGCCTGCGAACCTATTCCGTACTTGATTTAAGTATTTTGATTCTCATATAAAGTTATGAGAATACAACCGATTTTTTCTACAAGTGTATATATGTCGTATGTCAGATATTCATAAGAGTATTCACAATGCCATGCTCATATACATTAATCTATTTACATGTGAATATATGCATGTATGTATTTTCACTCTTGTATGCGTTGCTCGGTATGTAAATAATTATTTATTAAATGACTCATAAATGTTAATAATATATGCACACCAAAAATTGTAACAGTCCGATTTGGATTTAACAATTTTTGAAAAGTTGGCGTTTACATCCTTACAGCTTTTAAAGCCGTTTTACTAGCCAGTTTATGGCAAGGACAAACATGCTACAACATAGTAGGACTATAATTTGGTGTGCCAAAAATAATAATAAATTACCTTAATTTCCTTGCAAGATTAAAATATTACTAAATGCAGCTTGCTCGGGCATTTAAAGTGTGTGTGATCCCGAGTGTAGTAGGTCCACACGTTAGCCTACCCACAGGAGGGCACAGCTTGAACCAAGGTGAACCACAGCTGAACCCTGGACGCCTTGCCGTGTAAGTGACGGCTGGGCTGAAACACCAGTCAAATTGGCGCTTGCTACGCTACCAACAACAAGAAAATTATCTTCCAACTTTGGTTTACCGTCCACAAGACGAATGAGTAGGGCTAAAACATGTTAAGTGGGCTTTGATCTAGGGCTGAGGACTTTGTCGACTTCTGAGCCGGCTTTGTGTATCCACGCCTATAGCTGGGGGTTTAAAGGGGCTGGTCCAGACTGTAGCCAAGTCGTCGTTTTCTTAATTTTCTGACGAAAAATTTGCACGTACTTAGGAGAAAACGGCAAAGTTTTAGCCATTCGGTTCGCAAGCTGCTTGCTGCCTGCCGCCTGCTGCCCTCATATTACCCCAGTTTGCCAGTTTGGACACTAATGAAATTACGGCGCATTTCTGGCCCAGGTGTGATGGGCGGCGTACTATCTATTCTAGGCCAACTCATACTCAAGCCCGCTGCTCTTTCTCTGTCTCTCTGTTATCTTGAGCGATAACAATCCATCTTTTGTCTAACATAGGTACGTGTTGTTGTAAAAACATTTGTACTTATGTGCATGTATGTGTAAGTATGCACATAAATGACGCAGCGGCCGACTGGGGCAGAAGAAGGGCATAACCGAAGCTAAGTCGACATGAGTTACAGTTGCCAAATTAAACATCACCGGCATAAAATTTATGATAGCGCCATTAAAACAAAAAAAAAACCTTGCCTGGGACGCAGAGCACAAATAAATTTACCTTTTCCGCGTCTTCAACCTAACTTTTTGTTGCTCCTCTCATTTTATATTTATCCTATGCATATTGCATTTGTACAATGTACCAAGATCTCAAGATATCTATATATTATATATTCCTGAGCAGCATCGAGAGCTGGTTCGATGCAAACAAGTCTTTCCAGCTGAAACTTTGGTCTTCGGATTTTTAGGTCATTTGTAAAAATCGGTAAAATCGGACAAATATATGCATGAACAAGTAAACTGCTGAAAAGTATAAAATTTTTGAATAATCGATAACTACTTTCTCACTTTGTTTATTTTTGATGTGATTGTTTGGACACGGTTTGACAAGCTTCTCGCATGTCTAGGGTATTGTTTATTAATTATTGGCCTTTGTCTAGCAATTTTGTAAACGTTATTCTGTTTGTTAAGACACAGTGAGTAACACAAGGCATTGGGCCAAAATGCTTAACGTAATTAAAACTATTCGTATGGTCGTATGGCCCGGCCCGACTGTGGCCCGACTAAAATTTGGCATAAGGCACCATCCACTTGCGGCAAAGCATCCAACGTAAGAATGTACTCGACGGTGGCAAAAGACTCTGACGACGGCGGCAAAAGACAGCAGCACAGCAGCGCGAGAACAATGGAAATTACGAGTTTCAATTTGTAGAAAAATTTATTATATCCATTAACTAAATGGGTTTCGGAATATCTAGAAGCGGGAGCAAGCCACTGCTGCGGGCACAACACCCCCTCCCCAGGCAGCCACCTTAGGTGGTGCGTTGCGGCCTGTGTAAACACGCATCAACATCAGGAACCACCATTGCAGACACAGCCTAGCCACATGGACCTTCCTTCAGCGCAAAATGTCAAAATTTTTGAATGGCGCTGCTGCAGCTGTGCCATAACCAAGCCAACAACCAGAGCCATAGCCAGAGCCAGAGCCTTTGCCTCCGTCTATGAGCGAGCGTAACGTCACTAAGGGGTCGACCGACCGGTTGGATGGCATAACCACAATGCCGCCTGTCCCCTGTCACAGCTTCAAGCATCCACGTCCGTGCAAGTTGACATCGACGCCCACGTCGACTTTGTCGTCGTAACGTGCCTGCGACGACTGTGTAGAACTGAATCATCGACCGCAATATAAACTTTTATGCTTGGCTTATTTGTTTTGTTCGTCTGTCTGTCTGTCTGTTTGCCTGCTTCAACGTTTCAATGTTTCGCTGCGGCTGTTGTCTTTTTCATGATTTTCGTCATAGCCTTTTTTTTGGGTCTTTCTTGTTTCAGCATTTGTCTTTGAATGTCGTCTGTCCGCCCTCCCCGTCTCCCGTTGCTGTCCCTGCTAAATGGTGTTTCGCATCAGAGAGAACTCCTGTAGCCGACATGTTAATACGTTTTGTGGCCAAAATAGTAATCAGTTATGTACTTGTGTATTTATTTTCGTGTCCGGTGTAATAACGAATACCTTTGACCACCGTTTTCATTCATTCGGTTGGCAGCAAAGCACAGATTTTAATTACGAGTTTCCATCTCTACCAGCTAAATTTAATAGCAGGGGATGTTCCCATCTTACCTTTGCCCAATTTAAATCAGAAATTTAGGACAAAGGCTTGGCACACACAATTATTAGGCAGGCTATTAAAATATCATCACGAGCCGCCTGCCTCATGTCACTTTGTTTTGGCATTCGATTTCAACTTCAATATGCCGCAAGATGTCGCACAGCCAAGGCTACCACAGTCGGTGGCACCAACTCGAGCTTACACCCTCACTGGGTGCTGGGTGCATAAAGCTTTATCGATACATTTGCACAATTTAATTTAACCGCAACTTTATTACTTTTCGTTGGCATTGGCTTTGGCTTTGGTGCACTCGTGCTGGTGTCTTTTGATCTCTCGCCGTCCTCATTAATATGCGTGACAACAGAATCAGTTTGAGTTTTAGATAATTTAGACTTTATCTGTGCGCTAGGCAAACCCAAAAGTCAAATGAAAAGCATCAACAACAACAGCATCTCGACTGCGGTGATGTGAGTTGAGGCAAAAACAAAATAAAACATTGCCAGTTGACTTTAAATGAAAACACACGTGGCGTGGCGTTCAGCGCTAACAGTCACAATCTGAGCAATCTGAACAGTTGGAACATCTGCTGGAAATAAAGTTTTTGCCAACCCCCAAACCCCCGTGATTGAGGTTCCTGTTCATGGTCGTCCTGCCTTCTTGCCTTTGCCTTTGCCGTTTCAATAAGGCAGTGCTAGTAGTAAGATTTTCAATTTTCGTTTGTAATCAGCAGTTTGTATTTGTTGTTGTTGTAGCCATCTACGCGCGTTGCACACACCACTACCACCACCCACACAAGAAGTAGCAGCAACACTTCTGTCAGAATACCATACCGTACCATACCAAAGCACAGGTGTGACAAAAGTCACTGCAAAGGTGATGCTTGCAAATGCAAATGTTGCCCATACGCCACGCCACGCCACGCTGCTGCTGCTGCTGCTGCCGCTGCCGTTGTTTGAATTTTAATTTTCAGCGCAAGCAACTTACACTGCAGTTGCGGCAGCAAGTTGTGGCAGCAGCAGCATCCATTTCGCATCTCGCTTTTCGCTTTTCGCATTTCGCATTTGCCACACTCAAAGTCATGTTCGTTGCTCATTGCAAAATAATTTGCATAAGCTGCGGCCCCGCCACGCCCCGGCGACACTGCTTGAAATTGTGTTTATTCCTTTATCCTTTCACAACTTGCAGTTTTCTTTCTCGCTTTACCGTCGTCTATTTTGTTTGCTTGTCGCCCAACAATTGAAGTTTAATTTGTAAGTTTCTTTTGCGCCTTCGCCGATGTAGCGAATGCTTCTTCTGCCCCAATAGGCTTGGCGCAATTAACAACCAGCGGGGCTAGTTAGTTGTTGTTGTTGTTGCTGTTGTTAGGGCCATTGATGCTCGAATGCAATCAATGATATTAGACTTTGGTTTTCGTTCGATTTCTGTTCCTTGAAATTCACAATCGAACAAGCTACTAGTTTATAGTTTTTCCCGATTGTGACTAAAAAAAAGTGTTTATCTTGGAGTCCAAGGAAGGGTGTGCCCGAATCGGCCATTTTCGACAGCAATCTAAATTGTTTGACGGTTGTCGTCGGTTGACATATGGCGAACACATGTCGTTCGCAGGCAGGTCAATCGTGCCAAACCTCACATCCAATGACTCTGACTTAAATATTTATTGAATGGTGCCACAAGAGAGAGAGCCAGCCACGAAATGGGCGCTGACACTGCTAAGTGCTGCCAGCATCAGACTTTACCCCATTCCCCACCAGACATAATAATCATGGCACAATTGAGAAGGCAAACAACACGTGCTGTGTGCGCTTTAAGTATTTGTTTTTTTTTTTTTGGTTTTTTCGTTTTTAGAATCCTGAATTGCCATAGATATAGATATAAGATATAAGTAGGAGCAACAGATACAGCTGCGGATTTGTATGCAGGGGTATCCAGTAAATGTCCACAAATTGCTGCAGACAGGCCAGGCCAGGCGAGGCGAGGCCAGAATGTTCGACAACTGTTGCCATTTTAGCTAGAAGCAGTAGTAGTATGGCAGCTGCCACAGTATATGATGATGGCAAGGCAGTTGATCGTTTGGGTAGTTGGGCCCGGGCTAACAAATGAACCTTGAAAAGTCATCATTGATACAGCACTGGTTGGGCGACAACCGTCAACCGTCTGCCGGCTGTGTGGCTGGCTGGCTGGCTGTCTTGACTTTTGAACGGAAAGGTTGGCACTACTATGAAGCAAAGCAATGTATACACATCACGTACGAGCGCCCCCCACACCACAGCTTCAACCCATTACACACACACACAGAGAAGACAGTCAGACAGTTGTCTCAGTGGCGATGTTTACTGTTTGCCGTCTGTTCGTTCGGACGCCTGCCGCGTGTGGCATCGTCTTATTGGGCTTTAGCCCAAAACCCATTTAATAATCTCATTTTGCCACAATAACAGAAAATATGAGACTTTCGTTCGCAATCACAATCTAAAGCGCCAGGGCCATGGCCACGGCATTCATGTATGTATGTATGTGCACACGTGGGAAGGAGGGGGAACGCCAAGTTCAACAAGTAATTGAATACGTACGTGCTGAGCATTTTCAATAATGAAAATTTTCCTTCCATTATTTATTGCGTGTTATCCTTTTTATGAATCCTATTAGTAGAATTACTTTTGGATTCAACTTATTGTTTGCTTGCCGCGCGCTTATTAACTACAGATTGTTTAATGATGCTGCCACAATTCCCAATTGATGCACTCGGAAAAAAAGAAGGTCTCCAGTTCGAAGTTAATCATGTTCGTGGGCTTCATCTTACCGCTGAGTTTTTGGTTATATTTCTAGGGGAACGGCGTTCATAGAATAACAAAAATCGTACTTGTTTTTTTTGAGTGTATTCTAACGATATTTATGCATATATGTTATAACATATATATGAATGAATGTGTCTCGCAAAGCCTTAAACATGTTTAACGAGTTTTCACTTAAAAGTTGTGCATTGCCATCTTAGTTGACGGCTTTGCCGGAGATTGCTTTTTTAATGTACTTGGTAATTAAGTGCTGAATACTTGGATTGCAGTGTTGTGTCATGTGATTGATGCTATAATGATTTCAGCTACTAAACCGATTGGCCAGGCAGCAGGTGTCTCAACAAGTCGGCAAATTACTTGACTAATTACGCCAAAAAATTAATAAGCTAGCCGAAAAACAGAATTTTCGTACTTAAAGCAAGTAGTTTCGATTAGGTGTGTGTGTGTGTGTGTGTGTGGAGTGCCATTTTGGTTAAAACTTTTTCTCGTAAGGACATTTTGAGGTTTTGCTCGTAAATTGCACGACTTAAGAGCACATAAAACAATTCATATTTATTTATGCAATTCTCATTTGTTCAATTTTATGGTGGATCTAATTAATTTGTTTTTAATTCAATTTAACTTAATGCCTTGAATAAAATGAGTGTGCCAGTGGATCCACTTCAGAGCCACCCCATCCCCCCTCTTTCGTTGCTGTTGGTCGTAGCTCTTGCTGGCCCCGTCTCCTCATCCATCTTATGCCTCCCCCGCTTTTGTGGAACAGTCAAGCTCACGCTCCATGCATCATCTTGTGCAGAAGACTTTGTTGTTGTTTTTCGCTTTACAGAGCAGCGTCGCGCATTTACTCTTATAAAATGGCGCACATTTACGCTGTTTATTGGCCTTAATGCCGGCTTGCAAACGAAATTTACATTTTAAAACAGTTTGCTGTGCTTTCTACTCCTTTATCCCTCGGTCCCTCGTCCTCCTCCTTCGACCGAAATTTGTTTCAACATTTTCATTGGATTTAAGTGGAAATTCATGTGTACAACAAAAAATTTTGCGGCAGTAATTTACGGTCAATGAGCTCTGCAAAAGTTATTCTCATACGCAGCTGCTACGACGTCGATGTCGATACTACTTACTGTTATATGGTTGCTTTCCGCTATGATCGACGCATGGCATCTGATCTTTATCCACTGCTCGAATTTCGATGTAAATATTGAGAGCTTTAACCATTTATCGATTTGCCAGCATTCGTTCGCCTTTCAATGTCAGGCCTCCATGCAAAATTAATAGCTTGCACCAACCCTTTACACCACTGCCACTGACACTGCCTTTAGACTTCGTCAACGGCCACCCGCTACACCCCGTCATCGTCATCGTCATCGTCAACGTGGTCGTGGTCGCTGTTTGTCGGTGTGAACGTCAACGTCGCTTGTGGCCAGGACTCAGCTTAAGGTAAACACATTTACCTGTGCATGCATTAATACGGCAAATATTTGCGTGGCCAAACGCGGCCACCAAAAGTTGAACATTTTAAGTAAATAGAATTAACAACAAAAGCTGACAAGCCCAAGGGTAGCCCGAGCCTCCAAAATGTTAATTTTAAAAAACTTTGTCGTTCGTTCTTTTTTTTTCCATCTCTCACTCATTAAACGCCCGCCAACTGTCCAACTGGATGTCCAACTCGGGATGAGAAGATCGTAAACCTCTTTACTAAAACACAACATTGACGGCTTTAAACCATTTTTGAGGTTAACACAGTCCACAGTCGTCCCTGGTCATCAAGCACAGCCTCCTTTGGCTGACTTCATAAAAATGGTGCATTGGAACACATTTTCCCTTAAAAGTAACATTAAATTGGCTCGCGTTTAAATCGGAGTTGCACTAAGTAAACCGCGATCGACAAAGAACTTTTATATAGCCTTTGCCCGTGCCCGTGCCACGACAAATGAGCCCTGCAGGTGGATTAATTGTATTTGTATTGCTTCTTATTGGTCGTTTGTTGTTTTGGGCGATGAACATCGATGGGCATTTACCAGCGCAGTGGTGTTGTTGTTGTGGTTGGGTCAGCTCAGCTTTTGTTCCTCAATCAATGAAGCGCATATTTTTGTATGGACAGATATTATGATTGTGTGATTGTATACAATACAGACAATAAAATGCCGGAGACATCTGCCTAAGATAACATGACGTACTTACACTGATAGAAAAAAGAAGTGCTTATATTATGCATAGAGTATTCGCAATTTTAGAATTTCGTGCTTGAAATAAATATATAAAAGTACTTCAATCAATTCGAAATACTCGAATTGAGTATACAAAGACTCCAATCAGGTACAAAAAATAAGTGAACTTGAACCAAGCACAACTCCAACAAAAGTTCACAGACACATACAAACAAAGACTGTAGGCGTAATGTCAAATCTGTTGCAGAGTTTTATTACTTTTTACTTTTTGCATTATGATTTATAGAACTTCTCAGTTATTTTTAGCTATTTTAGGTTTGAATAGTGCTTCACATTCTAAGTTTAAATTTTTTTATTTTTTTTTTCAATATATTGTCTTCGTTTTTCTTTTAGTGCAGTTTGTATGTATTCATAAGTAACGTTAACGGTACATACATATCTCTGTAAATTTTAATGCATACTTAAAGCATTTGTATGCAGAATTGTGTACATATATACATACATACATGTATATACTATGTATATATATGTATTCATTCATTCATTGTGTTCACTGACCGACCAACCGATATTCATGCCGCCACCATTGCGTTGTTGTTAGCAGTGAATTTTAATCCCCTTTGGTTGCACGTCAGGGTTTTTGCTGTTGTTGTTGTTTTAATGCCAAGCACAAACGATGGCAGGCAGTTTCTTTAACGGGATGCGGATGTTGTTGCTTTTATTGCGCAGTTTGGCGTTGTCCGCTGTTATCGTTGCTGTTGTTGTTGTCTTCATTCATCAGAATGGAACCTTGAATAATTAAAAGCAGTTTCTGATTACCTACCACATCGTTATACGCTCACAATCACAATCTATACACACCGGTACACAGACACAGACACATCCCACCCCCACACACACACATAGATACACACACACACACATACATGAGTGGACGGTAACGGAAGGAGGCTGCTCTTCTGTTGTATGCGTGTCTCTAATTAAACGGCAAACAGGATTCGAGTTGAGTTGAAAGCGCAACGAAACAGGAAACGGAAGCCAGTCGCCATGCAAGCGGCCAACCTCACACACACACACACACACACACATACACTTATGATTGCGTTCGTTTGCGAGGCTAAGCAGCATTTTCATAGACATGGCAATGCCCAGTGCAACAGTCACAAGTGTGACCCCCGCCCGCAATGTCAATTGTTGTTGTTGTTGCTGGCAATTTACGCCCAACTCATTTTGCCATCATCGCAAGCCCTTCTACACATTTTAATATTTTTTACACCTGGTTTTTTTTTGCTACCATCACCTGGCCAAGCCAATGTCATCCAACCACTCTTTGTAGTATCCAGTCCCTTGACTGTTTGTAGCTCATTGTGGTTTTAACATTGGTCGACAGGCCATAAATTAAGTAATTCGATGTGCAGTGCCACAAAATATATACATACACATATGTTTGTTTTCGTTTTTGTTTTTCTACGAGGCTTGTTTATACATATGTAATTACCAGATGGCCGGGCCTCATATTAAAATTATACAGATGCAGCCGCGGGCAAACAGCAGATAGAGCCTCTGCTATGTTTTTCGGCATCAATTAAAAGAATAGGTTACAAAAAGCTGAATGGGCCGCCCAATGAAGCCCTTCAATGTTATCAATTGTATCGCAGGCCATACATATATATATAGTGTGGTAGTACTAGGTCCTAATAATGATTTTTGCTGAGATATCAGTGTCTCGTTTAGCCCTTGAAATGGGCTGGCTTTTGAGTCGAGAGATTAAAGTTGCTTAAAAATGGTTATTTTTGTTCCGTTTGCACCGAAAGGATTATTCAAAGTACTTATAGTAAAATTCTCTAACTACTCGCCACTGTCTGCGTCTTGATTATTGCCTATTTAGATTGAGATAAAGCTGAGCTCTGGGCTCTTCACCTGATTAGCACTTTAACTTAAAACCTAGGCCCCACGGCAGCAAGCAGCGATTGCATACAGTCGCATAGGGATTGTCGCATTCATTAGGGAAAACAGCAGGTGATACCTCGGCGCACCTGGGGTGTCGCAAGGTGTCGCAGGTGCCGTTGCTGCCGTCGCAAAATTATAATTAATAACAGCCAGCGGGCTTTTTGCAGCCTTAGTCTAGTATTTCTTTGCGTTTTAATTCTTTTTTTGGGGGTGGCGACGGCGGCACACCCGCCGCTCTGCTATTGCCACCGGAAACGGAAGTCACTGAAATGCGCGCTGAAAATTTCAAAATAATGAGTGCCTCGTGCCAAGGTCTGTTTGCAGAGCAACAGCAGCAGCCCAAGCTCTCTAGCGCTAAGCCGCCTTGGCCGCTGAATGCTCCACTTTATGACCCATTGTTGCTGTTTGCGCATTGCGATGCAGCGTCGCGTGTGATTTTGATTAAGCGTTGCTTGTTTGCGCACAAACCCAAGTAAACTAAAGGTAGAAAGGAACCCGAAACCGAAAAGAAACGAAATGAAAAGTGGCAAAGCGCACTTGGCTCAAAGCCAGTGCCAGTGCCAGTGCCCCATGCCAGTGCCGCCAGTGCAAATGTTTATGGAAAAATGCAAAATTACAAACTGCACAAAAGATTTGCGCCTTTGTGTATGTGGGGCATATATTGTAGTACATCATACATATGGTTCAAGCAACCACAACTAACTAGTACTTTGACTAGAAAACACATACACATACACAATCATACTTATGTAAATGAACATATTTATTTGTGTAGACAATTTGTTGTTTGAAGGCGAACTTTGTTTGTTGGGAGCCTGGCTCAGCTGCAAATTACTTGGTCATTGGCTCTGCATTTTTGCTAGATAGCATCCAACGACTTCACGCTTGACTGGACATGCCGCTAATCAACTCATGAAATACCGTTTTGTCGGTCACTTTGTGTGCTTGTGTGTGTGTGTGTGCGGCGGTGTGTTGGCTATTGAGTCATTTCCCACAACTGCTTAGTGAGATGAGATGTGCGTGATAATGCATTCAAGCGGAAGCTGGTTGGTCGGTGCATTAATTGATATGGTGTCAGCATATATGTATGTGTATGTGTTTGACATTGACATCTATATAGGACGCCAGTCAGCAGCAGAGAACGACAGAGAAAGTGGAATGAGATTAATGGCGGCTTTAAGTTTTGTAGTGGCTAACACGCATTTGATCATAAACAGGTCTTTGGACCGACTGCCATGTCATTAATATTTACTTAATATTCAAGTACTTCAGACCTTTGAATTTTTTAATTTGTGGCCACGACGCTTTATTTCAATATATACTCTTTACCTGCGGAATCAGAGCATAAAAATTCATAAATGCCGGCCTCTGGCAGTTACTCCAATGCTACCTACTATGTACATACCGCACGTAAGTTCGTTGTGTATATATTTGTATAAATATATATATGGCATACATATATGCATGCACGACCCTATGCAGGCCCACCGTGTGTGTGTACACACAACAAGGAGGCAATGTCATATTTGCGAAAGTGCAATAAATTTCATATGAAGTTCGTAATCGATTTTGACTTATTGAAACATTATGATTGAAAGACATTTATGAGTGTACGAAAAGGTCTCTGGGGGGTCAATGCCAACAGAAGAAACGTTGACAGCTCTGTGGAGGGGGTAACAGAAAGAGAGCAAGAGGCGGTGTCCCACAGACGGCAGCCCACAACATTTGGTCGATTTGGGGGAAAATCGCACAATCATCAGTTATTAGGACTACTTCGGAAGTCGTAAGAAAGCCAGTAAACATAACATAAAAACGCAATGCAGACATTGGCAGCGGTCATATCGGGCTGTCGGCTGTGTGGGTGTGCGTGTTGTCTTGGGGTATGGCAATAAGAGACTAAGCTCGCAGGATATAAGTTCGTTTATACGTACACACACATTCAACGGAAATCGAAAAAGGGCAATGACAACGTGTGTGCGGGTGGGAGGTGGGACGAGGGACCGTGTGGGTGCCGTTCTGTTTGCGTTTGCGGCAACATCAATGTCAATTGGCGTCGAGCTGTGAACCCGCCAAACTAAAAGCCAACAAATCTTTCAAAACAAAACACAAGATAAAAACCAAAAAAACAAAAAAAACAAAACGACAAAAAAGGGCACGGTCTAAGTAATGTGGAAAGAGAAGGGATGGGAACAGATCTGGGCAATCGTTTGGGAGTGGGGGAGGGGAGATCAAATTGGGCTGTAAGCACGTAGATAATGTGCTCATACGATTCAATATGCGCTCGAAATACCACACCCCTCCCTCCCCACGCACAAACCGATTTCACTTAGTTACAACCACCAACCAGCCCCAGCCCCAGCCCCACGCATAGCTGCCATACCATTCCGAAATCTTACCTTTTGTTGTTCGATTTCTAGCCCTTGGAGTCAGTCGTCCCACTTAACCCCAACCCCAACTCCAGACTGGGTCCCGGGACTCTGGCTTGCCTTATGTGTCTTTTCATTATAGTACCATTCTTTGGCGTTCTGTCAAGTGTGTGTGTGGTGTGGTTCGGTTCGTGGTTCGTGTCGTGTTTGGCTTGCTTGGATTGCCTTAGTTTTGTTTGCCTGTGCCATGTTTTCCTTTTGCGTGTAGTTTTATTTGCGGCTCGTAAAAAATGGACACCCAAATGTTTGCTCACTTCCACATCCACATCGACATTCACATTCGCTTTATTTATATTTATTTGGCTCGAGTATTTTCTGGCATCCCACTGACATTTTTATTCGCTGTCAATGAATTTAACATGTTTGTTTAATGTCAAGTTTGTCAGGCATGTGCAACGCCTTGCCTTGCCCAAGATCTATTTTGTCGAGATAGCTAGCTAGCTGTTCGAGCTGTTGGAGGTCAGCAAAATGCTGGTTATACAACTACGTGTATGTTTCTTGTTACAAATTCGGTTAGGACTTAGGGGTCAAGTATTTACATTTCAGAACAAGTGGCTCATATCCTTCGACTATGTGTCCAACAGAATAACCAATTTATCTTCTCCTTGCCAACGGCCAATAACCCACTGAAGGACCTTCTATTCAACAGATTTAATCAGCACCGAATAGTATGAACTGTTTTTGGACTTTGGATTAAATTTAAATCATCCTAAGTATTGTGTGATTTTTAATCAAGATAAATTACTGCTCGATATCAAATTAAAAAGTAAAGTAGAAATAAAATATTGCTTTGGATTAATTTTCAATTTGTATCTCAATGCATTTATTTCGTTATATATTTAAGAGTGAGAGCGGGTGCTCCGCACTAAAGACTTGAAGTTGAAGTGTGGTTTGATGACCTAGAGAAATTTTAAGGGACAGTTGGAATTAATTTTCTACTTTGAGATTTTCCGTAGGAGCATGCAATAAACATCAATAAAAGCAAGTAAAAGACAGACGGAGAGTTGGGACACACGCACTGACTAAATCCTTTAACGCATAATTTACAAAGTGAATTTTAATTAAAAATCCTCATGCAAACCTTAGCAATTTTAATTGAAGCTTAATGACGTCACGGCACGGTCTCTGGTCGACGCATCGTTTAAAGGGGCAAAAGGGGGCCCATGAACGCCAACGAAGAACGAAGAATGAGAACGTGAACAGTAATTAAGCGTGCCAGTAAATTTGGCTTGTCTTTAAGCCAAAACACGTCCATATCATGCAAAGGAGTTCATAAAAGTAAATGTACTGAAGCGAAGCATCACAGAGAGATAACGAAATCAACGAATTACATTCTTAATATGAGCTGGAGAAGGGGCAGGAACATCCTAAGACTTAACAAATGTTAAATGCAAAAACCATTAGAGTAGGCAAATGAGGGCCAAGTACATGAATTTATACCATATCGAGGCGATAATTGAGCCATATGGTCAAGCGAAAAGCGCAAAGTTTCGCAGCAGCATTTTTTCATATCGTTCACCTTGACCATTGTCCACTTGTGACCTCATTACCAACAACCCAGCCAACAACAACAGCGCTGCCCATTAAAGTTTGCAACCGAAGCTGCTCGCTGCATTTGCTCACTGATAGCATTATACTATATATATATAAATGAGCTTAAAGCCAGAGCGGGAGCAAAAGCAACGTGTGCGTGGCAAATAGTTTGTTCGCCCCCATCATTTTGATACCCTCTACCCAAGTTATGGGTAAATGGGTATATAGACTTGATAAGACTGGCAAGTCAAGTTTGTTTCAATTGCGATAGGATTCAGGGTATCTTCTAGTCGAGCTCTCTTCGACTAGAGCCTGCTTAGTTGTTTGCTTTGCCTGAATGCCTGAGCGTGGAGCTTGTTCACTGATGCCGAGGCAGTAGCAAGTAGTAAGTATGTGCGACAAAAATGTGAACATAGTAAGCTGATTAGAAGCCAGAAGATGATGTGAGGCGTGCAAATTAAGTATATTTAATGAGGCTGCCAAGTCAATAAGACTTAATGTTATCAATTCAATTAAGTAAGTGTAGCATCAGTAGTAGTTGCCCCCGACATAGTACAAATTAACGCTTGATATAACAACGCATATTCACACATTGATTCCTTATTGTCCATTTAAAGCAAATACTTCCTGCTCCTTATACCCTTGAAGGGGAAACTGCCTATATCATTATAAAACAAAGAAAAGTTAACCACGATGAAGCTGTTGTTGAGGCGGTTGCGCTCTTTATGAATTTATGCTATACTATATGCTTACTTTCTATGGCTAATATCGCTGTAAAAAATTAATTATTCGACAAACGAATGGGCAAGAGAGCTGGCTGGTGTGGCTGGTACTGTGGCTGGCTGGTGGTGTGGCTGCAACAAACAGTTTCTAGCCAAAACTGAGTTTGACAGGTGCCGCTATTTTTGTGGGTGCCAACATTGGGGCCGGCCGGCCTTAATGACAACCAGTGGGTGGCCCCAGTCGCATTCGCATTCGCTTCGCCTGCAGATGCTCTTACTGTTGTTTGACCTAACAACGCTGCGCCTGTCGACTGTTTATGTGGCTGGCGGCTGCTTTGTTTAAACTTGTGTGCAAAACTTTAACAACAACAACAGCAACAACAACAAAGTCTACAGAAATAACAACAATGCTAAAATGCCATCATTACCAAGCGACAAAAGTTGGTCCTTTCATTACTGCCACTAGCATCAGCAGCAACAACAACAACAGCAGCAGCAGCAGCAGTAGCAACCACCGTAGCCGCAGCAGCAATAACAATGGCAGCCACCGCCGCCGCTGGCAATGTGAAGTACTTCTTGACTCTTCCGTATAGGCAAATGAAGTGAACGGCGCTGGTTGTGCCGCCGACTCAGCTTGTGCTGGCTCCTGTTGCAGCTCACAAAATAAAATACATACACATTAATATATTTAAATAAAAAACAACAGGGCAGCAGGCTTCCAGCAGTGGCTCACAGTGGTTGAACGACAAAAACTATGAACACAATGCCAGCAAACAAAAGGCGCGTATCCGCCACACGGTCACAGTGTCACAGCAAAGTTTTTGCACCCACCACACCGAGTACTACACAGTACCAACAACCACAACAGTACCGCTGACAATAGAAATGCGTTCGCAAAAGTGTGTGTGGGTTTTTTCGGTATGCGATGTGCATGGGCTTTTTCCATTTGATTTCCGTTTGCCCTACTATTTTCACACCACCACCAACCATCAACCGCTTACCCAGTTCTAGCTATGGAGCGTATGTTTGTACACAAAAGGATTAAGTTGGGTCCTGCCCTGCCCTTTCCTTTCCTTACTTACTTTTCTTATTGCGACGAGAGAGTGTAAAACGGCTTCATTTGCGTTTAGTAATGATATGCTGCTGGATTGAGTTGAAAATGTCGTCGTGTGACAAATACATTTCGCTTATGTACAGTTACAGTGTATCCCCCCATTCATCCATCCATCCATTCACACAAGCATAATATTTGCATATGCAGATTTGCACCACTCATTTAATGTATTAAACTATATAGAGGAAAGAAATAAGTGCTTAAAGCACTTCTTTCGAAGCCCAACATAAAATTGATTGTATTTTTTTTTTTAGTTTCCTTCCTTTCTGAGCTGCCCAAAATCAATAGGGCTAACTTTTTGTGGTCTGTGGCATAATGATGCAAAAATGGTCTTTTGGTTAACCACCCCCGCCCAACCCGAAAGTGTCTCAATATTGAACGTTATTTGACCTTATTTGTGGTTCAATTCAATTAAAGCCAAATGCTCGGTAGTTGTGGCATTCGGTCCGATTAGTTAATACTTTGCCCATAAATCTTCATTTGGCGGCAGCAATTAAAAATTATCTTTAATTAGCACGTGCAAATGGTCGCAGGACGGGGTGGGGGGTATGGTTGCAACGGTGGCTTCTTGAACTTTTGCACGTCTTATCGCTTCTATTGGTGAACAACTAATCGTGCAATGCGGCATGGCGCTTGGCACACCTGCCGTTTGACTTTTGCAAAGGGGCAGGCAACCCACTCACTCACACACACACACACACTCACACACACACACGGATAGACGGATACATGGAGCAATGAAGCAAATGGCATGCAGAAAGGAGCAAAAATGTAATTCGGATTTAATTGCCTGTTAACACGCACTCGCGCACAGCGGGCACCGGCAACAGCTCGTAAAAAGCGCACAAAAAAGTCAGGCAGTCAGGTGGCAAACGGGGCAAACGGGGGGCGGTTGGGGCAAGCGACAGCGACAGCAATGAGTTAAAACAAGAGGAAACAGTTAAGCGCGGCACTCACAAAATGAACAGCTCGTAATTTAAGCAGCAAATTGTTGGTACTAGTACTACATATACCCTTTGGGCGCGCCAGCAGTAGCTCCCTCCGTGTTGGTTGTTGTTAAGGTTGTTAAAAGGGTTATCTGTGCCGCGAAGGGGGTCTCCCAACTTTCTGAACTCTGTACCGATAAGCAGCCTGTGAAGAATACATACTATTTTTCATCAGATGCACCAAAAATGTTTCAAATAACTATTCTAAATTTACCGTATTGCCAAAAGAAGAACACAAAAAAAAAACGCCATTGTCCGACTTTAATCAGTAGACAGTAGAAGAGTTGGTAGTAAAGAGGCGCCGGCCGATGTGGGCAAAATAAATCGCAGATATGCACAGTGATATGCGGCAGCCGACATTCATTACGACATAAATTCGTTTTGTTGCTGGTCGTTCCCGGCCGGACTGCAAAATGGTTTCGATAAGACACACACACTCTGTGGCTGATGGCAGTACTCACTCTGACACCCCTACCTGACACCTACACTTCCCACCACCACCAACAACAACAACAATGACAAGGACTAGTTCTTGTGCAGGTTCTGGTTTTTCTTCGAGTAGTAGTCCACATTCGATGTTAGTATGTTTAAACTATGTTTTGCGTGAGACAGAAGACCTCTTACCAACAACAACATAGTGCTATACCGTTTAGCGTGAGCGCCTTACTACATTGTCTGTTTGCATGCGAATAAATTAAAGCCACATAAGTGTTTCGCGCGCTTTACAACGTCCTGGCAATACGGCAAAATGGCAAAAGGACACTCTGCATGCATATTCGTTGTGCTTAGCTTCAACCTGGCTGCAATATAAGCGTATGTGCAATTTAATAACTTAATAAATGCCGTTTTTATATAGCATGGTCGTATTACGTATACGAGCTGTTGAACATGTTGACAAGAACGAAAATATATGGCTAAGAATATGAAACGATTTTTGTTTACTTAATTAAAACAATTTAAATGCATGTTCAAGAGCATATTCAAATAAAATAATGGAGTAATAACAAGTTAGGGGGATTTAGTCTGGGATTCGTAATGGACCCAAATATTTGAATTTTCGGCATTAGAACGTAGGAGTATTAGGAGATATGATCAACCTGAACTGAGGCTTAAGATATTTGTGTGGCAAGTCACCTTGTCGTAACACCCTTGACAACCTAAAACTGTTTTGCCTAATTGCCCACTCAAAAGTCGGTTAGAGCAGTGACACCCCACTTCACCCCTTCACACTTCACCCACTTGAATGTAAATATTCATGTTTGCATTGTCTGTATGTATATTAATGTTCCGACACAAGAGAGCACGCATCCTGCCACCTCTGCTGCAGCAACGTGTTGCAGGCATCGAGTGCTTGAGTGTGTGTGTAGTCCTTATGGCAGCCATAACAACACCAACAACAACAAGAGAATGACATGGGTATTTTGTGAACAAATGAAACAATTAATTTGATTCCATGTTCCAGCTAAATCCTATTAACTGCAACGGTGTGTCGCAGCCACTTTCATGCATACTTAATTTGTCAGTTTTCGGTGCAAGCCAAAAATTCACACAAATTTCACAAAACCGTTAACTAACTGTTGCGTCGCTACGCAGGCGGGGGTGGGTGGGTGTTTGTTTCTTTGCTGACTTTCGTGTTGGTTAACTGCCCCAGGGTGGATGGATGCTGGCGGGGGGTTGCTTAAAAATTTATAGCCCGTGTGGCATGTGGTGTTGTGAGGTGTTTTCATTTAAATTTTAAGACAAGCGCCACTTACAGCTGAGTTATGCGTTCAAATTTTAACTACTTGGATCTATCTATGTGTGCACACACGCATAGGTCACGCCACCCATGTGGAAAAAGAGCTAGCACCAGACCCTGGGACCCTAGTTCTGGTCCTGGTCCTAGTGTTCTTGGCTCTGACCTAGTACTTTAACCAACGGCAGCAGCCACGAGGCGCCGCAGTGGAAAGTTTGCCATATCTGTGCATCTGTTGGGTTGGGTGTGTTGGTGTTGGTAAGGTAATTAGAAAATTTTATGCGATTACTACTTGCTTGTTTAACATTTTAGGCAACATCCTCAAAACTCACACACACACACACTCACGCTCGCTAATATGTAGACAAAAAAGGAACAGCAGCAACATGCAACTGCGACCAATGATGCGGAGTAAAGTACAAAAGCGGCTTTTAGAATATTAATGGAATACTAAATACATACCAGTATAACGTGCAAAGTGCCATACTTACACAATTACATAGTATATGTGTGTGTGTGTGTTCGAGGGCAGCTAAAAAACCTTGAGGATAGCGAAACAACAAATGATTTTTATCATCCCATCCCAACCCGAGCCGACCAACACTCGCATATGTTAAATTATTAAAGCTCTCGACCCACTTTGTCTGCTTATTAATTGTGTAACCAAATTAACTTTTTAACTTTAGACAAATTCATATTTTATGATTTTCTGATCGCCCTCGGGAGTTGCCGACCATTAGCACCTGTTGAAGTTGTTGCATTGAGGTTTGTCTGTTTCTGTTTCGCTAGCCCAGGCACATTTCGTAGGTCTAATTTTGTTTATTATCGATCGATCGATCAGTCAACTTACTTATATGTCCGCAGAGTTGGCTGAAAAAAAATAATATTTGCATCAAGTGGCAGTATTCAAAGAAGACTCTTGCATCGGCATCTATCATTAATATGAGTACCAGTTCTGACTAATCGCGTTCATAAAGCTTTTCCAACCAAAGGCACCAACAACAGACTCAAAAAACTTCCGCAACGATAGAAAATTAGCTCAAAAAAAGTAACTCAATTTAAGCTCACAAACATCTAAAACGAACGCTGAAACGAGCGAGTGTCGTGCACTTTGTTGTTGTGTGTGTGTGTGTGTGTGTGTGTGTTGCCTTCGGATCCTCGTCGTCGGCAACTCCCACAAATAACGACCACGACCCGCTCGCTGACTGCTGCTGCTGCTGCTACTGCTACTGAGCATAGAGTGTCCTCGTCGCTGTCCTTTCGCTTAGACGCACACCCACAAAGCACTTCAAATGCCATTGAATTCAATTGAAGTGGTGCTAGAAGGCGTTAACCAACGAAACGTTCGGCTTGAGTCCCATGGCCTCGGTGCTTGCAGCACTTTGAGTGCTTTGCTGTAAAAAGAGTGCGCAAAATCCTTGTCGTCGAATAAAAAAACTGCTCTTCCAGCCAATTGCAGGCGTCAGTAGCAAACATTTCGGCATTTTTTTCTTTTTGTTGTTTGTTAATTTCTAATTTCTTTATATATTTTATTTGTTTGTTATATTGCATTATTTCACATACATATATATTTATATATAAATGTATATTGCTGATATGGTTTCCATATTCATATATATGTATATGTTAGTTATTGTGCCAAAAAAAAATACATCTATTTGTCTAACAAAGAATATTACAAATACTCTCGTAACTTCCCATTTAAAAGCATTTTTGTTTTAAAATGTTTTATAGTACTCTCTAGTGGCATACATATGTATATGTACTATATATATGTATATATTTAACGGCAAATATTTCAACATCCTATCCGTATTCATATTCTCTACATAAATAGCTCTTATAGTTCATTGGATGATATTTCATTGTCTTCGTATTGTGATTAATATAATGTTTTCGATATTATTATTATTTCCTCTCAGCATAACACAAATGCAACAAACTTATTTTATATGCATTTACTATAATAATATTTCTGGCTTCGTTTCCATATTCAAGCCTTTCTTTAAACGATTACAGTTAGTATATGGTATATATATGTATATGTAAGTACGTATATTTATTAAGTACTACTGGATGCTGATTATTTCTGTTGTGTAACTAAGAGCTCGTATGGACAATAAAAATAGCTGCATCAACATATGCCAGTAATTTAGTATACGTCTGCATCTATCATTCTCTGGGAAAACTCTGATATTTCGCCAAAGAATTATGACTAAAGAAATCAAATTGATAAGGATTTTCTTTATGAACACCTGGGTATATATGTTGCAAATTCTTTTATAAGATGGAAACAAGCTAAGATGGAAACACAAACAAAATGTGTATGAAATCTTTAGCTCTGGTCCTGTCTGTCAAAAAGAGGCACATATTCAAGAAAAAAAATTAATCCTTATACTTACTTGATAATCACTATATATTCTCTTAACTAGTATATAACTTATTTGTAGATTTCAAGTTCAAGAAGCTCTTGATTTTGTTCTCCAGTAGTCATCCAATATTCATTTCGATTGCATTTGTGTTTTTTTTGGTATTGTTTCCATTCAATAAAAAAAATGTTCTATATATGTATGTATATAATTCAGAATTTAACAGATCCTCAATTTGATGCATTTACCTGGTACATTAAATGTACTTACATAATTTGAAAATATATATTCGAAAATTAGTGAAATATAAGAAAAATATTCGAAATTTATGGACAACATCTTTTTGTCGGATGTTTTCAACTTAAAAAATAATAACAGGTCTCTCAGTACATACATTTATAATACACATCATGTATGAGTTGAGTTTGTGTCGTTGTAATCTATATATCTATTTATGTATATATCGGTGGTTTCATATAAACAGGGACAGTAAATACGGACAGAAAACAGGTCCCTAACTATCTGGCAAGTTGAAACCCTTTTCTGTGTCTGATTTAAAATGCTTAGAATTTTCCAAACCAAACGCCAAAGGTTGTAAAAATGTATCTAAATAGATAGATCAGCCGATCGATGGAAGAATATTTTATGGACCGATGCGATTAAGGTTGGAATTGATCAAAAAAATATTAAAGAGAACCCCCAACTTATTTTCACCAAAACACATTGGCTTAGTTTATCTGCACGACATCACTGTTTATACGACAAAAATAAAAGAAATATTCCAAATGTTGTAACGATACAAACTTATACTCTACGTTTAGGGAAAGTTCTAAGCATTATAAAAAAAATACTCACTTGAAAATTGGACACAGAAATTGTTTCCAACTGGTTAAATAGTTAGGGACATTCTTCTGTCCCTGTTTACTGTCCCCGTTTATATGAGCGCTTTGATAGTAATATTGCTTAACAGACGGCAAGTATATGTATGTGGTTGTGTGTCTATATATATATATATATATATTTGTACAAACATTAATACTTCTTCGTATGTACAATATATGTATATGTGTATGTGTTTATATGTATTTGATTATGTATAAATGTTGCACATTACACAAATAATATTAACACCAATTACTATGATGTTATTTGTTCTATATAAATTAGTACGCCTGTTTGTAGTATTTAGGTATTTAGTATGTTGGTAGTACTATATCGAATTCGCTATAAATCGCATCTGTTTGTGCACATTTCTGAAGCTGTATCTGATTTATTATATTTATATGTATATGTATGTATTCTGCGGTAGCAGTAAATTCAATTGTGACATCGATTTGTTCTTTCTCTCACAATCGTACGACATTTAGCTTAACTAATCATCTGCAAACCGTTGAATCGTCGCCGGCGCATATCGAATGTGGCGCCGCCAAGAACAGCTTCCCATTGAAGCAGGCACACAACTGGAAGACTCGATGCATGTGATCTCGACTCTTTTCAGAGCCAAGTATTGGTGGCTGTGCAGTGCGCAAATTGGGCATTAATATTTTCGACGACTCCAAGCGTATCTGTGCATAATGAAGATGTCAAAAACGGGGGAGGAAAAAATCAATTTGTTGATTGTCCATTCCATTAACCTAACTAGTACTATTTAGTACTGCACTCTGTCTCAGCAGATATGGTTATTGTTTTTCATACTTACGCTGCCTTCGAGTGCCCTCAATTTGACATCCTGCAGAGCAAATAAATCAATGCCACCGGCTCGTGATTGCAACTTAATGTCCTTGGTGGCCGTAAGCTCTAATTGACGTGTAGGCGATTCAAGCCTGCAATAAAAACAAAAAAACAAAACAAACAAAAATAAGCAAAAATACTTGTAAAGGCGAACAAACATTGGACAAAACTCATTACATTCGGTATCGGATTAGAAGTAAGCTGATTTTTTGAATTGAAAATATGGAGAGATTGGAGTTGAAGCAATGTTAATCAACTAGCAGCTATCATCCATTCGAGATTTAAAAACGTCAACATATAGTATTTTAATTATTTTACTTTGCTGCTGATGCTATCGCTCACATGTCAAATACTGTGCCACACATCAGCAAACAATTTGATAAATTTTCATCAAAAAAAAAAAAACACAAAAAAACAAAGCGGTGCTCAGCGAAATTTTTGTCAATGTAAACTTTATTACAAGCATCGCTTTTCCGTTAATGGTCCATGAACACAGTTGCAGCCATAGACCATAGACCATAGACCCATCATACTGGCACTAACAACAACAACAACAACACACCTGGCCTGGTCTGCTCAATGAATAAAGCGAGCTATCACCACAATATCCCAACGTTGTTGTAGAACCAACGAATCTCTCGAAGTAGAAAAAAAAACAATCAATGCCCTGGAGCGCTTTTCAATCCACTCGTCGCTGCTGCTGATGCTGATGCTGATTTCAATGCTTGTACACACATGCTTGCAAACCTTTATGTATGTATGTATGACATGCATATTAATCTACATATACTACACCCATATATGTATATGGTGCATTCGCACAACCATATGTAAATATTTTTGCACTTCAGCAAGCTACATACAAATATACATGCCAACACCTCGCGAGTGTCAGCGTTTTGTGTGTTGGTTGGGGCTGTTTGTTGTTGTTGTTGTTATAGGTATTTTTTTTGCCGTTGGTTTGATGGTGACGTTCGCCATACCCCGTAGAGCGGAAGCACCTACGCTACGTTGTTTGTTTTTAATTCTTTTTTACTTCTGAGATTTTTTTGCACCGTACTATAATAATGTGTTTGGTGTGCCCACACATTGGTGCATACTATGTACATAAATATGTATGATATGGATACTATTGCATTTATGGTAACTGAATTGCAATGCTGTGAACAATTCAATTGTGGCATTCTAAAAGCTGTTCGGATTCATTGCTTCACTTAATAGTTAGTAGCCTCCAATCGGATTAATTGCCCAGTTAATTGTCTGATGATGATGTAAAATCATTACCGATCCTACATACATATGTATTAACTTACTTAAGCTCTCGTCCTGGGTCGGCACGCACATGCGGCGTTTGTATGGACTCCCTGAAGATGGCGCCGCCCTCACCATCGATGCGCAGCGAGTGGGCCCCGATAGTGACTTCATTTCGATTAACGGCAAATAATTGTCGTCCGTTAGTATCGTTGATGCGAAATCGCGCTGTAAGGCATTCAAACTTATCATGCCCCAGGAATAACTGATTCTCGAGCACACCGTTCTCGTCACGTGTATTCACTGTAAAATTACGTGAAGATTCTGTTTGATGGCGATTGAAAAAAGAGAACAAAGTTTGACACCGAATAAGAGAAGAGAAATAACATTTAAAATATATATGATATTTATTTGTAATATTTTTGGTTTTGATGTCGATTAAATATGCACTTGGAGCAAGCTAATTATTTTTTCAATTAAAAATCTTTTTACACCTGGCACTTAATTAACATATAGCCCTAGAATACTTTCTTATAAGTATTTTGAATTTGTGGCTTTCTTTCGATTGATTTTGGAGAATTCTCAGGGTATGCGTTGGCACGCATCTGTTGTTTGATGTTATGCTCTTTTGCTTAATACAAAAAAGTACAACTTTTGCCCCTCTCCTGTTCGTTGGTCACCCACCTTACACAATTCCCCTTGGCGTGCGGCTAGCTGCCGCTTATTGCATCAAAAGTGGATTTTTAATAACGTGGGCTCTTTTTGGCCCACCCACAAGTTATTTTTTCATATACATATGAGCATGCCTTTACTCCTCCCGCACTGTACTATTTCTCACTCAAGCTACGGATCTCACACATGTGTGATTATCTGTAATTGTACATCGCGCTGTCTGTTCAGCGGCGCGGTTCAGTGGTGCAACGCATCTCTGATCTCATTTGATTAGATACCGCTCGCTCCACTTGTCCGTTTCTGTGCATAGTGTGTGAAGGTATATCTCTACGTTCAAATGTATTCAGTATTCGAATTTGGCATACTTTTGCTTTTGCTTCTGCTGGTTTGCCTATCTGTGTCTGTATCTTCTGATTTATGGCTCGAGTGACAAGGGCACACATTTGTCGTGGCCGGGCTCAGCTTTATACCAGTTACATTTAAGTAAAAAGGAACTGATTGGACATCTTGATTATTTTATTTGTCAACCAACTGACTACAAACGCCTCAACTACTGGGTAGCATTGCTATTATTCTTTTGATTTCACATTTTCCAGAAGAGACTCACCTATCGATATTGGCTGTCCATGCCGGGAGCGAATCGTGGATGCGCGTAGCATGTCCATTATAACTGCCTGACCAGTCAGCTGAATGCCCCCGGGAACGATTTTCAGAAGACCCATGCCCTCCTGCAAAAGGTATATAACATGTCAATATATATAAAGAAAACCCTAAGGAGTCTGGGCTTACCGTTGAGAACTGCATGACCTGCATGATCCATAGTGTCAGCACCAAGTTTGTGATAATTAAAAGCATTAAAAGCAAAAGCAATGTGTATAAGCACTTTTTACGCCAGCCGACTAGCCCAAGATATGTCTCGATTCCATCGACAATGCCACCGCCGACGCCACCACCACCACCAGCCACACTCTCTTGCCCGCTGGCAGCCACAGTTGGTCCTTCTGTCTCGGTCACAATGCCGCGACTGCTTCGCTGCTCGGCGCTGGTCCTCGGCGTCATTATGATTGTCGCTTTGGCAGGTCTGGCGGCAGTGGAGCTGCTGCCGCCTTCACCAGCATTGCTGTGGCGCGCTGAGTGGCCAGTGTGACTGGTCTTACTCTTACGCTTTTGCTTGGGCGTTGCTCCTCCAGCCTGCTGCTGGTGTTGTCCTTTGACCGCTGGCAATGTCGCGGTTGTTGCTCTTGAAGTACCAACATCCGCGCTGCCACCGGCTTTCATCGCTATAAGTTGCTTTTCGTTATTTGCTTCCAATATTCTTTTTCTATCAATTTGCTAAGACTGTCGTCGGCTTTGCTAATCTCTGCGTTCTGTGCCGTCCATATCAAGGATTTTTCGTTGGCGGGAACAGTATTTTTGAGCTAATCAAGCTGTGTTTGTTATAGATTTCAAAATGTCAAGGCACTTGCTTCCGACGAACCAACGCTGAAATGTTAAGGTCAGGTTGAAAATGTTACTTAATTTTTGACCTAAGATTTCAATGCAGATCTAGCTAGATGATGAGAGACTGAGAGACTGGTTTGCATAGCTCGTGATTCTCAAGAAACATATATCTTATATTTTATATATGTAATTACATTGCTTTTTTTGGCCACTTTTGTATAAAATTTACATATATAAATGAAGTAGTATATGAATAAAAACTGAGTGTCTCACTGACAGTTGGATAAGAAGCGATAAAATCTCAGACTGCTTCTTCATCTGCACCTGTCTTGCCTAAATTTGTTGATGGCTGCACTCGAGCAATGTTTATATTATGCATAAAAGCAGATGTGCATATGCTTAATAAAAAATATATACATACATATTTTGGGTCGTTCACTAAGTAATTTCGTTATTTTTTTTTAGTGCAATTTAAACACGATTTTTTTATTTTGTAAATTATTTTATTTTTAGACAAATTTAATCTTCCAAAAATCTCTCGAGTTGTTATTCGACTATTTTCATCGACCAACGACTTTATTTTGATCAACATCGGCTCAAGGGGCCTTCCAGGGCGCAGTGCAACCTCATTCGCAATTTTCGCCTTGCGTGCACTGCATTTTTACCCTTTTCATATTAAAACACTAAAATATGCCAAAAATGCTGTTTTGATCTTTCATCTTCGATAGGGCACAAAACAAAAACTATTTTAAGAAATTTAGTCAAATTTTGTACAAAAACGCCTTACTGTATCACCTGTTCGAATATATAACGGTAAAGCGGTTAAGTGTGAAATTGGCTGCTAAAAAAATCAGCTGTTGCCATCAAACGAAATGACTTAGTGAACGACCCAACATTTTTTATTTAGTGCGTAAGAGAGAGTGAAGTAGCCAATTGATAAATTTAGTTGTATGTGTTTTATGTTTTAAGGTTCAATTGTTAATTTTGTTCATATTAAAAAGGGGTTTCGACTTGAAGAGCATGAAGTAAACTATTTTTGCGTATCTTAATGGTTATAGGGACCGAGAACTAAGCATAAGTCATTTAAAAATAAACTATAAATGAACGATCTATATATAGAAAATGTGTGCTTTTGTAGTTTTCCATATGGCTTTTCACGGCCAACCTAAGCAGAACGTTAAACAGCAGTAAAACACAAAAATTTCTTTCGCTCGGTAAATATTTAGAATTTAATGTGTTGATATTTTTACACATGCAAAGTGTAAATTAAATTTTGTCATTAAATGTATATAACGCAAACCACTATACAAAATCTACTAAAACAACCCCCCCTCCCTCCCCACGCCCTCACAGAACTAATTTTTTCTTTTTAATAAATACTTTTAAAAGTTCATTTATTCCATATTAAATGTGATTTTCATTTGATATGTCAACGTTATGCCAACAGGTCAAAGATGCAACAGCGCTGACTGAATAAAATTATAATTAAACGTACCCAAAATCCGATACCAAATCGAAAACTGTATAGCTTTGTGGCCCCTTTAATAGGATATGCAATTACATTTATTTTGAACGCATAAAATATAAATCATTAATAATCATTGCTTTTGATAAAAAACAAAAAATTATTATAGTCCAAAATTGATCAAATTACATAAATTAAAATAAAATTAAATCATAACATAAACAAAGATATTGTAGGGGATCATTTACTTCTTTATAAATGTGTGTGTTGTTTTTTTTATCAAAATAAATTTAATATAATCATTATTTAAGGTCCCTGATTAAACCATTTCAGCTGCTACGGGCTTAATTTGATTTTCCTTTAACTTTGAGCTTCCCCTAAGATTAAATATTTAAGAACTCCTAAAATTCGGACTGCATTTAATGTATATTTTATTTCTTTTATATCAACCTTCAGAATTAAAAAGTATTCCGTTTTTCCAATCATTTTTTTCGCTAGTTAATTTGAAGGTTGTCCGAAATTCGTTCAGATTTCTGAATGGTAATTTTTATAAAAAAAATGTTTTTAAAATCGTTGGATTAAAAGTTTTTGTAAACATGTGAAACTTAAAACAGTGGTCAGGGCCAATTGGCTATAAACTTTTATGAAGATTGTTTAGAGATTAGTATATAATATAAAAACGTCTAACTGTGGCGGAACTTCTGTTTACACCACACAAAAAAAAGCGACAAAATCGACACTCAAATTAAATAAATTAAATTAACCAAACAAACATTTTTGAAGTTTAAGCAGAGTTTGGAGGCGGAATAATTTCTCAAAGTATTCATAATAAATCTATCATGTATGAACGCTTCGATCTTGGGGACTCAGGGGAACATTTCGAACATTAGCTGTTGTTTAACTTAGAGCAGATATACACAAGATATTAAAGATTGAAGTTAAGTCAAACTAGCTTTTTTTTAATTTTTTTTTTGTAGTTGCGGAAGACCTGGTTTAATTTGTACTGATTTTAGGCCAAATGAACCCTTTTTAAAAGCGCTTGTTATTTAAGTTCTGCAACTGATTTGAATATACATATAGTTTAAATTAAATATTGAAACATGGTAAAGTTGATAGTTTGACTAAGCTATAGTTATTTTGTCAATCAATAAAATTCTTCGTTATTTTTATACGTAAATGGGATTAAATTATTAATATCAACATTCGAAGACGATGTTAAATTCATTGGTTGTACAACCCGCAGCCAGCTAAGGCAAGTCACAGTAAGAAAGTGCACTTACTATATACTGTTGCCATTCTGTGTATGTGTGTGTGTGTGTGTAGAAGTGTGTGACATGATATGAATATTGGGGGTGCAAGTAGATTGCGCAAAAACGTTTTCATTATACTACGACATCCCATATAATCTCGAAAAAGTGGTCGAGGGAGGTGGGGCAAGCAGCCAGACGGGGGGCGAACGAAATGTCGGTCGGGAAACGTGCTCCGTGAGCTCCGAGCGGCAAACTAGCACCAGAATGCAAATACACAGCGAGTTGATTTAGTATCTGCAGACAGCCGGTTATTACACGCACTCAAATGGCGAGCAAAAGGTTTACTGGCCGGATATAAGGACAGCAACTATTAGTTGCAGTGGCTGTGGACCTCGAGCTGGAGCTGGCGTTGGAGTTGGAGTTGGTAAAGCGACGGCAGCTAGCACGTACGTCCAGTTTTAGTTAAGTTACAGATATACTACTAGTACTTTCTGCTTAGTTAATGTTGCATGTTTTCGTCGTCGTTGTTGTTGTCGTCACACGTTTTTATTGCCACATATGCTGCACAATTTTTTGTCTGCACTGGTTTGTGCCGACTTACTAGTTCGCCTCCGATAGTCATTTTCTCAGCTAGCTGGGAAATGTTTTCGATAACTTAAAAAACCAAAAATGCCTTGCCTAGTATATAGTATTTTATAGAGTATACGAGAAAATAGTATGTAGAATGCATAAAGTGGGTATGGGGTATGGAAGTGTGTTTAGAATCCGGTGTATTTTGGTATGCGCGAAAGGTTTGTGTTTGTGTGCACGTTTTGAAAACGGAAACTTACATAAAGTTGTTCAAAAGTCTTTGACAATGGGTAATTTGAAGCGAAGTGGGCTTATTTCAAGCAATAATAACTAGAGGGAAAGCCAGTCAGTCGGCGGGCGACCCGACCCGACCCGACCCCCACAGGCAGTCAGACACTTGGCCATTTATTCGTAAACAGAAAGTATTGCATTGTCCTGCTATTATGTTATCAACAACAACAACAACAACAGCAAACACACACATGTTCGCAGCAGTTCATGAGGGTCGAGCACGTATTTGTGGCAGTGTCTAAATTGTTCTAATGTAAGGCCCCCTATACAGCTCCGATGCCGATGCCGACTCTTGTATCTTGTTTGTCTCTCTCTCGAAAACGCCCTGAAAATGTGCTGTAAGTAGTTAAATGTATGTTTTTCGTATAATTATTTCGGCAACAGAAATAAGTCACACGAAACTTATTGCTTCAAAAAATGTTTATTCAAATCACGCGTCATTCGATTAGCTCACAATTTAGCGGGCACAATCTTTATTTTAAGAAATCTTTTTTAGCTTTTTATAATTTTACAGAGTTTTTTTTTCAAATAACAAATAGTTCATATAATGCTTATAGCACTAATAAAGATTTTAATGATTTGAATAAATCATAAAAATATGTTTGCTTGTAAAAAAACTTTTAATACATACGGATCATGGTTATATCAACTTCTCTTGTATTCAAGCTAAGGAAATCTATTTTCGAGCTCACCAAAATTCAAATAGTTATTATTCTTTGTTAGTTGATTGTTTCCGACTCGTTATGTTTACACTGATTTAGCACTGGATCGTTAAAAACAAAAAAGTATTCGAAAAATATACTTTTGAGATTAAGATGACGCACACTTTCAAATTGGTAATCAAAGACGACGACGATGCACTTGTTTGTATAAGTTTTAATATTAAGTCATTTTATATTCATTTTGTCACAACGGCACTTACAGAAATTAAATTTTAGGTAGACATTAATATAGCTACTTAAAATATTAGAATATTTTTAGCGACAATCGCAAAATCGTCGATAAAACATGAAAGGGCTCTCATTTTTGAAAATGTCAAAACACACAGAAAAAAATAGAATGTTATTTATAAATTGATATATTTATATACACCCACCGATAAAAAACAATTTGCAAATCTTGACAAACTAACAAATATTACTTGGGCTGGACACTTGATGTAGACCGCCTCCGCGATCTGGTGCCGTGAACGTTTGTTAAACAACTGACGGCACGTTTCCTTTGGCGAAACATCAACACTTCCGTGGCCGCTGCGGCGGCAGCCAGTGGAAATTGGCACTGGCTGCCGCTGATAGCCGCTGCTAAGACATCGTGTCCAAAAGCTTTCGCCGAACGCTTGTCAAAAGTTTCACTCAAACATCGGGTGCTCGCTCGTAGTAATAGGTCGGCATACGAGCAAAGAGCCGCCATGCCGTCGGCCCTATTCGGTTTCGGTTTAACATCGCTGGTTGGTTTGTTTACCTTTTGTCAGAGCATTCAACACGTGGTTCTTGCGCTACTCAAAACATTGCTTTTGTGTGTTTACCTTGGCGGCATCTGAGTAGCCAGCCACTGGCGCCAGTCGGCGGCACTAAAAGCATGCATGTTCAATTAAATGAATCGTTGAGCTATTTTGCCGAGATCATAGCAAAAAACGGTTCATAATTAAACAATTACTCTATATAATTAAGTACATCCTTGTTGGAAGTGCAGATGGGAATAACATGACTTTGCGGCTTACAAAATAATCCAAATAGAATCAGAAAAAAAGAGTAGTAGGAGCATAAGCATGTTCGTTGTCAATCTAACTTGTTTCGTGCATAATTAAGCAATAAATAATTAAATTAAGCTCAACTTGACAAGTGGACATGTTTAATCAACAATTGCTTCATTGCGACATAATTAATATTGATGCATTATTAGTTTAAAATATTAATATAATTTTTAATATTTTTTTATTCTAACATCTCGGGTACATTAAAGCCATGTATGACATTCATGATTCTTAATCCTCTCGCATTAATTATAATAATTTAGTATAGTTGCTGGAGATACAATGAAAATTAAATAGATCAAACTAACCCAATGCGAATTCTGATGGCCTGCGACGGGATTCGAACTTGAGAAATCTACCCCACGAAAAGCTTCGGGAAAGTAAGGTTGAGACATGCCCATCCAATGCAAGCAGACTCCTTACCAACAGTAGCTTCCGGCTGCTTTTTTTGTATTAATACACTGGATAATAAAATTCAATGAATCTAGACTATACTTTCTACAAGATCTGAGTATTTTAATAAAAAAGGTAATATTTTGGTAATAAAATAAAAAATAAGACTCTAGTCGAGGTACCCTGAACTGTAAATTTTGTACAGTTTTTTTTTTATAATTTTTTTAATTTTTTGATGTAGCTCAAAGAAGAGAGCAACTCAAATTTCCGATATATTCGGGTTGAGGATATAAAAACGTCGCAACATAAAAAAAAAATAATACAAATTGCTATGAATAATATATGATTTTATATGGTAGTTTATATGAATATATGAATCATAAAGTCATAGAACATTTGCTTAGAGGCCGCTAACAAAGCTTCAAAAACAATAAAGTGAGCAACCGAATTAAGTTTTGGCAAAATGGTTGAATTATTAATTTATGTCATTCTTAGTATGTTTTATGTGAAGCAAGAGCCTTTGCCTCTTGTGTGGGACAAAGGAATGGGGAATGACGAAGGTTGGGTTTTTTGGGGGCCTTTTTATTAAGCACTCACACACACAGGCACACACACAGACTGAGCGTGTTTCGCAAATTAAAAGCGTTTTCATCTTTGGCCAGAGTTCATAATTTTAGCTCCTTTATGAAGAGTTCACTATGTATGTAGCATGCGTTGGCTGCACACACACACACATTGGTCCTTTTAATTGTTTGCTTCAACAGCTGTTGAATGGGCGTTGCCGCCCCCCTGCAGGGGCCAATGCCGCGAACCGGATTTGGGCGACACCGACTGATGCAGCGGAGATATTTAAACATTAAATATATGTACAACAAAAAAGAAGTAGTTTTGCGCACGAGGCTCGGCAAGTTATCATAGTCTATTGTTAAGAGCATCGCCCACTTTTTGGCTAGAAGTACTACGGTTAGAAGTGTGTAGGCGTGGTAGATCAGAGCCGACTGCAGCCACATATCAACCATAAACCCTTGTAATTGTGCCGTCCTCTTACAAAGAACACCCACACACACACACACACATTTGTTCACATACATGAATTGTTAATTGTCCTTTGGGGCCAAGGAGTCGTCAGCTTGCGGGCACAGGCGCAGTTGGCACCCTCCACAGCATATCTAACTTGTATTTTGTACTTGAAAAAAAAATAAGAGGCTTCGCGTTAAAAACACATCAAAATTTGGCAGACTTTTGTTTAATTTTGATTCACTTTGTGTAACCCAAAGAAAGGACTGTGAAGTATATGTATTTGTCTGTTTGTCGTATCCTTCGTCATGGACTGCGTCCACATGGATATAGTAAGCAGCATATGTAGATTCATCCGATTGTCCATGTTGTATTTTCACCTTTAAAAGTTAGAAACAATAAACATTATAGCCGGTCTAACATATCATGTGTCGATTTATTTTATAATTAATATTAATCCGATATTTCTTAACCAATAACAATGACGCATCGACTGTTGATGCTAATCAAAAATATATAGTACTTACCATATATTCTTTCTTCTCTGAATATACTTCTAGTTGCCTTTTGCCCTCCTTTTGGATGCTTCGCCATTAGAGCAGGGATAAAAATGCTACGAAAGCCGTCTGCTTTTCCATTAAGTGGCATTTGTGGCAAGTGTCTTTCATTCTTGACAAAATTTGACAAAAACGTTAAAATACAAAATTTAGCTATTATTGTTTGATTGACGCGTACAGCCAATGCCTTTTCCGTAACTACATACTTTGACAACTAAGAGAACTAACTGCGAGTACTATGGCTTTCGGCTTTGGCTAAAATAAGCACAATGATTGTTGCGTGCAGCATGCTGTTGACTATAAATTGATTGCTTCTCGATATATGAAAATGGCCATCAAACATGAAAGGGTCAGCTGTCCGTCCACCTTCAAAGAGTGTTAAAACATTCGGACGAGCTAGCTCATTCCTCATTTGGAAAGACCGCAGACGAAATTTGTGTGGATAAAGAAGTAAACGAAAGCCGCAGCTAAACTTTGTGATGTCAACGCCAAACACCAAACGTCAATGTACAGAAATGAATGTCATAAAGCGGAGTGATAGAGAGATAGAGAGAGACTCCTTCCCGTTGCCTGTTAGCCTGACTGGCTCCATCAATTGTTTCAACGTAAGTGAGAATAGTTGTTGCTGTTTTTTGCTGATGGCATCATCAGCTCTCATCGGCAGTCGCAGCCATGAGCAACGTCGTCATCGTCATCATGCACAGCGCTGGATTTTCCTTCCTGTTTCTGTTTCTGGTGCAGCTCCAGGTAACAGACTTCGAAGTGCATCAAACATAAACCAAACCAGTTAGCGAGCACCAAGCAACTCCACACACAGTACACAGAGTACCAATGTAGTATGACAGTGTCATGGTCTCGGCCCAAGGACGGGGCCATGAATAATTCCACTTCAATAGCACTTTGTATATTTCATTTTTGTGTTGCGTTGCGTTGCATACATCATCACAACTGGAGCGCGTCACTGACAGACGACAGCAATTGGCTTTGATTTCGTTTGCTCTTTTACCTTTTTGTCATTTGGCATTTGGGGTCGACGCGTCGACGAGAGAGACAGTGCTGTATGTTTATTATTACATATTTACAATTCCAGCAAAATGCGTTTTATTCACTTATTAATCAACAATAATTCACAGGCCTGTGAACAATTGCACAAGTGTTAAGCCAGCTCGATGCTGACTTGTATTTGTTTTGTTTTGTCCTGTGGACTTAAATAAACTTGTGTGTGCCGAAATTTTTATTAATTATTCAGGTAAAATGCCGAACAAATCGACTCACCACACAGTATGAATGGAGACTATTTGTAAATTAAATGATGGATATATCATACTATATTGTATGAGTTTATGGCATTAAGTCGTTTTTGGTAGTTGGCTGGATTAAAAACAATAACAATTTCATATCCATACATATGCGAAGTTGACACATGCACATAGAGTTGGAACTGAATGTGTTTATTAAAATGTTAAAAAGTCCAACAAAAAATTGCATCCGTTTTTGAAACTGCAAATAGTAGTACGTCACTAGTATGGTTGATTATTCGCTACTATATTCTAGTTCAGTCAACCGTAATGGCGCGTGATTGGCGAGCTGCCAGGTGTACAGGAAGTTTTCTCGGGCTCCCACAAAAATACTTTAAGAGTCTGCGAATGGCACATGTATCAATTTCCATTCATTCCTTTCGCACGGGCACATATATAGTATGTATGTATATGCGAAAATCTTTTTAATACACATACTACTAAATTCCTCATCATGTTTCAGCACTCTTCTTCTTCAGCTTCTTACATGTAACCGTAACGTAAATAGACAAACACTCTTGAGTTCAGCTGTCTAAGCGATTTTTGATTACACTTCCGTCGGAAATTATCATATATCCTTCAGCTTGAATAATTTTAAAAAGAGTGTCGCGACATAGACTTCTTCTTTTCGTGCAATAAGCAGCCTGCATAGAACGCTGAAGCGCACACCTGTCGTTAACTTCGTTTTCATAACTGGCGTTGGTGCTATAAAACTGCTGGACTTGTTGGCTTTAGAATATATCATATCAGTCAGTCGTCACATGAAGTTTGGCATTTAAAAAAACACTTCTGTGTACAAATGTTATAATAAACCAAATTGACAGATACTCTCAGGCATAAATACTACTGCTTGAGGAAATTACATGCTAAAATTTTATTCAAAAAGAACTTACTTACCTTAAAAAACACAAAAATACCTTGCATGCAATTACAAAAGCTAATCCACCCGCTTAACACTTTGTGTACATGATAGAAAAACAAAACACATTTAGACAGACAGACAGACAGGCAGACAGACAGACAAAACACCCTCACACACCGAGCCAGCGTTGGCCAAGCAGCAACGGCGAAACCCGACACTAATTAAAGGCATTTGTTGTAGCATTTTCATTCAATTAATTATTTCGGATATCAACGCTGTCAATCTCTTATCAACAAATCTGCCAAGCCCGAGCCCGAGCTAGAGCCCGAGACCAAGAACGAGCCGGAGACCGAGCAACAGTAAGCGGGTAATCGTGAAGCCCGTCGCCGGTGCAGTGTCGGCAGTAAACTTATTTGCTTTGGCAGCTTGAGGCCAGCAGCTTGCGTTGAGTAGCGGACGGGAGGACAACAACATCGGTTTCAGCGCGCAACGGGTGGCTGGAGACTCATGCTAACAATGCCGGCTTGTATACGCTTTGTTATGACTTTGTCTCTCCTGTTTTTCTCCTGTTTTTCTTTGCTGGGCATCATCGTATTATTCTCCTACTTGTTACTTGGTGCACTAGCTAATAGTTTTGGCATCCTGCGAAGTCCTTTGTTGAACGATATCAGAGCCGTCAGGAATGATTTTCTGTTGTTATACACAGACCCAAGTAGCTAGTTGGTAGACATTCATATAAAGCATTCTTCGTACATGGCTTTTTCTGGCTTGAATCTTAATATAATAAAAATAATTAACCCTTCTTTATAGAACTATACTTTGTTCTTGTCTTGTTTAAATACGTTTGTTGCTCGATATCGAAAGTATAGAGTATATTGTGCTGTACTATGAAATTCAACTTTTTATTATTTCTTTCAGTGTACGAGCTAGAGACTTCAGGCTCCCCTAAGATATATGCAAAACAAGTTTGTTATTTAAATTATCGATTACTCTTTCGGTTTTCGAGGCAAAAATCAATAACAGCAAGGTTTAAATATCGACTTAAGCTTGAAGTACCATGCTAACATTGCACCCACTTCATTCATCAAGGATTCACTTCAGGGTATTTCCTATTCGCGCTAGCTGTAGTTACGAACGACAAGCTGTTGACTTGGTCAAGGCGATTCCCCTAACATTGCACTTTGAATCACAATAAAGGACTTGCCTTTAAAGCTACGCTGTTGACGCTAATGACATGCATATGGGGACATCATCCTTTCATAGGCATATTGTCAGTGTGACAGCTTCGTCTATGGAAAAGGTGCTACTGACCTTTTTATGCAAATAGTAAAACAAAAAATGGCTAAGCACATAAATGGCCTTTCAGCCCATTCGGTGTTGTTTATCTTTGAACGGTTGCTGCTTTGTTCGCCAACGCTTGGCTGAAATTAGGCTTAATAACTCTGCTTTTAAAGCGAGAGAGAGACTAGATTATATTAAAGTATAAATATGTTTTTGCAGTCGAGTGTTGGCTGTAGGAATTGTGCTGCTGCTGCTGTAAGCCGAAAGTTCAGTGACGGACCAACGCCAAACAGTGATGCCATTGCAATCTAGATTTGAGATCGGAATCGTAAAGCCGGAAATAAAACAGGAAAATTAAAAACGTACAAAAGGTGCAAAATAGAGAGGAATGCAGCCAGTTTGTGCAAACAGATACAGGCGACCGACCGACCGGTAGGCAGGGAGACAGACAAACAGACAGACACGCTCTAAGAGTAACATTGAACGCCTGGCAGGCGAGGAAGCGAGAAGCGAGGAAGCGAGGAAGCTGGCGCAAAATACAAAAGCAAAAAAATATACAAACTCCGAGGGCAATGTGTAAAATGAACACGGCAAAAAGAAACGGTGGGCTCGGGATAGCGTTAAATCGCTCCTGCCTCACCTTCCTTGCAGCTCACGCAAGTTCATCGACTGTTGGCTAGGTCGGCCGTTTCTGATTAAAGTTGCCACACGTGCAAACACACACATCAGTCATAGCAATTCATAGTTTTTTGAAAATGTTGCACCCAAATGTTATAGATGAGATGAACTTAACTTATTGGAACAACTTTATGATACTCTTTTTAGCCATGTTTGAAGGGTTTGAAGGTATAAAAAAACAGCAGAGTTTAGCCCGCGTAATGAGCCAACATCTGTTTAGAAGCACAGGGGAAAGCAGAGGGAGAAAATATCACAAATGCTCGAGTAGTGGTGGCAAAAACAATTACTTTTAGCGATTTTATCCAAACCATTTGTATCAAATCCTCGAAACACAAAGGCACTTGCTCCCGTCAAACTGCCTGAAAGAACATTCCATTGAAAATACAAATGACTGTCGGACTTTGTGATTGCCTGCCTGGGTTGTTCTTTGTAGGGCAGCGAAAAGTTATAGCGCCAAGCACACAGCCAATGCCGAAAAGTAAAATCAAAGCCAATGAAGTATGGCAGCAAAACCAAAAATCTAATGCAATTAAAGTCAAAGTAAAAAAAATAATCATCATATAGATACAGATATAAAAAGTAACTTATCCTTAGCAAATTATACTAGAGTAATTTTGGACATGGCAGAAATAGTATTAACAGTTAAATCACCATTCTGCCCTTCGTAACAATAATCATTGACAGCCCTAAGTTATCGGCATCGTCCGGGCCATCCGCCTTCATCACACATTCGCCGCTCTCTTTACTAAATGCCACTCTTTTTTTTGTTGATTTCAAATGTCTGGGATTTGCCATTTATTATTCAGCCACAGCATCGTCGGGTTGAATGTCGCTCATTTTTCCTTTTTACAAACACCATTTGAGTTCTTGAAAACTCTGTCTATATATTTTTCTTTATTTGGCCATTCGCAGCTACATACGAGCATGAAAGTTTGAGTCAGTGTGTGTGTGTGTATGTAAATTATGAAATCGATTCTAGTTTCCACTCAATTACCTGTCGTTGTTCGAATCACAAAAGTAAGCTGTCACCATTGTCGGTCGGTTGGCATTTGTTGTGCAACTTGCCAAAACTCCCGAGGATATGACAAAAATTTAATAAAAGCAAATTGTCAAAAATGTTTTTTTTCTTTTTGTAAATTAGCAAAAGAAACCTAATATAATAACGGGTAAGAGATTGAAAATTGTTGTTTGTAATATGCTAATTGGCATCACAGCGATTAGCAGAACAATATCAAATATGGTACGGGAAATAAATATGATTTGTGGCTTGTCTGGTTATACTCTGATCCCATGCTATGGGCAAAAGGGTATATTGGTGTTGTGCAAACGTCCGTCTGTCTGTCGGAGACTATTAGAGCCAGAGACTTGAGGTTTTATTATTCAGTACCTTGATACAAATGTATTATTTTAATCTTCGAGCAACTGTGTTAGTGCTGCTTTCAAAGTGACCGCTGCGCCGCGTTCAAAACGTGTTCGATTCTATGTTTAACGCTACTTATTCATATGCGCAGCAGCTCGTTTGATTTTGTGGAAGAGGGAATGGGCTTTTTGCAAGGATGAACTTATTGAGAGGAAACAAAACACCAAAAGGTTGTCGGTAAAAAATCTTTTCCATTGATTATTTAACGATTTCTTAAGTGGTTTCTTAAGTAGGAAAAAACTTGCCGCTAATATGCGATTAAGTCAAAGTACCCGCAAGAAAGTCTGTGAGGATATGTGTGTGTGTGTATTTTCGTCTTGCTTGTGCGTGTGTGTGTCTTTGTGGGAGTTGGCTTTGCTGCGTGCAGTTAACAGAACTAGGCCAAGTAAAAGAGAGGAGATTTGCGGACCCACAGAGCCAAAGTCAAAGTGAATTGATGAAGCGTTTTTCAAAAACTTTTCTGGTTTCTATTGGAGTGGTAGACTACTTACTACTAGTACACCCATAAGCTGGTGGGCTGGCGCAATTTGCAAGCTAAATCGCACGAGGCAAATAATCAAAAAAGAAAAAGACAGCTACCGCGGCCCATGCAAACTTGCAACACAGAAAACAGGCTGTGGCAATGGAAATGGAAAAGGTCAAAAGAAAAGAACTTAGATGGATAAACTGGCGTGCTTAAGTAACTCAAATGGCATTTGCTTAAAGTTTGGTGGCTCGTTCGTTTTGCTTGGAAAAACGAACGGAAGTAAGTTCAAGATGAAGTTACAAAAGTCGACGACAGCGAGCAGCAATACTCGAATCAGGCATTTGTTTGTGTCTACAACGGTTGTTGCTGAGCGATTATGTTCTCAGCAGCTGTTGCCAGCGAGACTGTCGCCCCCAAACTTCTTCTTCGGTTGGGCTTAGTTTAAATTTTGTCACAATTGGCTGGCTGCCTCTTTTGTTCTACACTTTTCTTTAAATACTAACTAAGCGTAGAGCCTATACATTTTTGAGTTTTACTTAGCTTTGTACAAGTGTTAAATACAATTTTTAAGCTAGTTAAATGAGTGTGTAGAGTGTGTGTGTAAAAGGTCTCCTGAAGAGGTTACAGGACTTAAGCAAGCATTTAACATTTGTATACATATGTTAATAAAAAAAATGAATCAGCACTTCGCAGCAAGTAGAGAATGCTAATAGCGCGCGCATCTGACAAGGACAGAAATAATATCATGGGCCGCGTCGACTAGGACAATAAAAGCAACATTGAAATAGAACTTCCGGTTGGAACGAACGAACGAACGCAAAAAGGCCAAAAGAAAATCCCAGCGTAATGCAATTTTCATTTTTCTGGTCACGTACGAAAAGTAAATCAATTAAGTTGTCATAAATTGTACTACTGCTACTGCCACTGCTGCTGCTAGTACTGCAGCTGACGACATTTAGCCGTTGTCGCACACGCATTCCACCACACCACCACCACCACCGCCACCATCCCCTTAATGCTGCTGCTAGAGTGCCGCTTTCCATCTCAGCCATGCTTTTACATCATCCCTGCGAACATTTTTGTCGCTTATTAAATTTTGTTCTGTTTGCACAGCAAATTGAGTGGTATTTGTTTTCACTTTCAATTCTATGCACATCTAAATGTCCATTCAAAGATTTTTCAAATCCATAAAGACGTCGACGATATCGCACATTCGCATTCAAAGATCAAAAACACATCTGCCTTTTTTTTCGCTTATTAAAACATTAATATACTATATTTACCAAAACTATCGAAGAGCTTGAAGGAAATAAGGTGCTTTGTGCTGACTGATACGAGAATTGTAATCGAAATGATGTATATTAAAAATGAAAAGAAATTGCAAAGTGTTGGGCAAATTTTCACTAAAAAGTATTTGCTTAAAGAACAATTTTGAATCAAGCACAATGTAATTGCCCATTGCTTAGATAGCTGAATGGAATAAAAGCTTCTAGCTAAAATAATATTTTCAATAGCCATTGTAAAGTCCACTAAAAACGGAAACCGGACAACGTTAAGACAGTATTTAAGGTGCACCAAATTTTGACGAGCTTCAACTTATGTATATGCTTGGCAATATGTTAAATTGAAATATTCCATACATGCCAAGGCAGAGAACAGTAGAAGAAACGCTCTCTTTTTTTTAGTAATGGTGCAAGGAACGACCCCAGCCATCTTTGTTTTTTTTTTATTTTCGCTATAGCCGCACTTTAGTTAAGCTCAAAATGATGGCGTTTAAGTTGGAAGCGTTAAGCGTGGTCCACTCAGTGCTGCTGCTAGAGGAATGAATCATCATGCATTTGGGCAGAGGAGGGGAAAATTAAAGAAGGATGTAACATTTTTTGCACCCTCATTTTTGTGGTAGCTGGTGCTTTACTGCTTGCTGTCTTAACGAGCTTTTGGGCGTATTTTAACAAGGATTATATACTTCGCGAAAGATTCAATAACAATTTCGAAATGAGAGTTATTTCGACAAAGCTTGAGCCAAAGATAAGCTTAAATAATATCGCTTAAGGCAGTGGTCATTGATGGCCACAATTGGCCAGATCCTTTGCCGAGTAAAGCACACAAAGGCAAAAACAATAAAAGTAATAGCATTTGATGTGTCATTTCGAGTCACTACCAACTCTACGAAGTGCATTATAAAGTATACGTTACCAGCCGGTTCCACTTTGTATATTCCATATAACTTCAGATGAACATTGGAATTTTCAGTGTATTTTGCTCTACATTTAAATGAAATTCTCTCTAGCGAATATTTTTAAGCAACGATTTTATTTAGATTTTTGTATCTTATATTGCACGAATGCATTCAAAACAGATAACAGGAGTAAAGCACATTTTTGCACTTCCGTTTTGGTATTGTGTTCTTTGCTTACTCGCTGACCTTCGCTGAACCATTTGTTGTATCGACAGCCGACGCCAGTGACGTTTGTTTTTTTGGGACCCGTGAAGTAGCTAAAAAAAAAACTATGTAACAGACTGAAGGAAGCATTTTCAACTCCAAATATGTGGCATAAGCTCGACTAAGCCCATGACAAGTTTGTTTGTTTTCGATATGCACATGTTTTCTATGAAAAATAATTTTTAGATTTAATTTTAATTTTATTTTTAATAGAAACACCAAAGATATCGAAGATTAAAGTTGGTGCAAGCATACCATGCACGTTTGTAGCAGTGACTGTTCGCGTAATGTTTAAGGTTCAGAGCAAGGTATACTTAAGTATGCCTTGGTTCAGGGTATCTTCTTGTCGAGCCATCTCGACTAGTGCCTTATGAATGGATTTTTAATTGTATGTTTACTTTGTCTTATGCCTACTTCTATTTTTGAGCTCACATTATGCAACTGGGTGGGTCTAAATTTTTGAATTGCTTATGTAAATGTCAGTTATCAAAATCAAGTTAATATCTTAGTTCAGTAGCCATTTAGCACCTCATGCAGAAGTAGTTGTTAAATCAGTTGCCACTTCCCTTCGATGTCATCGGACTGCCCTGTTTTGTTTTTCTGAAAGCAGGAAATGAAATTTCATGATCATCGCACTTCTCCATTTGCTGCCTCCTTCATACGCTTGTAATATTAACCGAGCAATCGAACTTACCTACAATCATACATACAAACGTACATTGACAGAAAAAGCCGTGCTAAAATTGATGTATGTATTTGTATCGTAGAATCTCATTTAAAGATATAAGTATAACAGAATCAAGAACAAACGAGCTTTAAAAATTGTTCTTGAATCAAGAAGGACATCCTCGATTTCAGTTATTTCGTATCAAGTTCGAAATGTTGGGTCATAGGCCAAAAATTCTATCAGTGTAGATGCGTACCTATGAACATATACATATCTATCAAGCGTTGTCAGATGTTGTCGCGTCGGAAAAACACAATGTAATTGTTAGTCATTTAAGGAAATAAGCTCCAACCGCCCCCATCCCTCCCCCGCACATCGATTCAGTTGTTTGTTGTCTTTGCCATTTTTGGGGGCAAACACTTCTTCCATTGCTTGATGACAGACAGCAGTGTGAAAGCATTGCGTTTTAAATGCGCCGTGCATGAGGAAATCAAATAATTCTTTACCAACTGTCACTCCATTAGCGACGACGAAATGAGCAAGCGCCATGGAGCGAGCACTCCTGTGGGTGCGTGGTTTGCATTTGGGGCAACAACTAGTAGCACCAGCCATTTCCTGGTAAAAGTCAGCCCGGTCTACCGGTAGACACTTTAAACTTTGAACTGGATCTGAGGTTTAGAGCATTATGTACAGGCAGGCAGTCCTTCTGCCTGCTGCCTCTGCCAGTGCGCCATTTATGCCGAATGCTGTCTGTCTGTCTGTCTGTGTTTTGGTTGTTTGTGTCTTTTAAACTGTGTATAAGATAGATTGTACATGTATGGGCGTGACGGTAGTGCATCGATCTTTTAATGTATCCACACGCTTGGCTTTGCCTATGTATGTATGTTTGTGTGTGTGTGCGGCGCAGTTAGAGGATTGGCGATTTATTTTGCAACAGTTTTAATTTCCGGCAAATTTCCTACTACAATTTCCCTTTTCAGAGCTACAGTTTTGCTGCTACGCAGTGGACGACGCAGTTTTAGCTTCAATCTGTGAACCAATCAATTTTTTCTCTTCAAGACATACATTTTACTCTAACACCGAACCTAGAAGGGTATATTTGTGCAATGTCCGTTCGTCCGTAACTTTTGGAATTCAACGCGCGGACTGTGGGGCTGTGCAATCGATAGCAAGTTGGTGCCAGAGCATTTCGCCGTCGCGACGGTTGCTTCCGACTGCAACGATTTCTGTTGTTTTTATACCTTTGATAAAGGGTATAATGGTTTAGTGCAAAAGTATTAACAGGAACACGCAAACATCTCCGACCCCCACAAGGTATATTTTATTTGATCAGCAACATGTTCGTGTGTTCTATATATACTATTACAACTATAGCCTTCAGATTCAGCACAATTTTGTCTCAAATAATCGATAGCTTAATTATTAATTTATTAGTATTATTATTTATTATTGATTGTAATCATATTGGGACATATGCAGCTTATAGTTGACAATAGGCGCCACTACATCTGACTTTGTCAAAGATATATTTTTACAGGCACATCGAAGACCAACAACTGGCCGAAAGTTCACAACAGTTGCTAAACAATACAAATCACAGCCCCATTCATAGACAATAAAAAGATTGCAAAAGTGATTTTAATTTTTGGTGTTTTAGTGAAATCGGTTTTTGACATTTTTAGTCCAGTGCAGTGGTTGGTTAGACAGTCACAGACATTCTAGCCAAGAGCAAATAATGAATTGAAAATGCCGTTGCAAGGCTGGCAACAGCCACTGACTTCAGGGATTCGACCTGGTAAAAAATCATTGGTGTTCTTGTTCACTCACACAAAAAAACTCAACGGGCGACACTAAAAAAAAAGCAACTAAAACAAGGCCAATGGTAACGGTGGCAGTGCTTTGGTGAAGCTCAGCCCGCTGTTGGGTTGGAAGGGTTAAAAGACAATTTGCTTATAATTGACGGCAATCATCGCGCTGGCGGCTGTCGATTCAAAGCTTCGCTGTATTGCACTCAATGCATATTCAGCTCGATGGTTGCAGCCCTTGCCTTAATCCTTTTTCCTTGCTTCAACTTGATGTTGAAGTAAAATAACACATAGTCATTGAATAGAGAAAAATAGAGACAAGAATTGTGTTGTGTTTTTTAATTTGTGCCCTTCACACTTTCCGCGTTGCCAACTTGTTTTGTTCGTAAATTGTATATAATTCTGCGGTGTAGGTTTTCGGCATTTTAAGTGTAGATTTTATTATCGTTGTGTTGCACTCAGTTACGTTGCAGTAGCTTAAGCGGCAACTACATAACTGCAACTAAACAACAAACAGGGCGCACAACAAACCAAAAGCCGATAACTTTGCTCATTATTCATCTTATGTGGGCTCCAAAGACCTTTCAACTGGCGCTCAGTTTGCCGAAAAATGGTTTTGTGCGCTTGCTGTTACAACTGTTGTTGGCTGCCACCATTTTTTATGCTCGGTCTTTATAAGTTTATATTTCTGTCTTTCTTATGTCTAAATATGATACATGCCCCTGCCAAACAGTGAAGTTGCAAGTACTGCAAAACCAGCCTAAAGTAGCTACCATCCCATCCCATCCCTTTACTAATGCTCTGCTGGCTGGTTTGTTCAAGTTGACTTGCACTGTTCAGCTTGTTTCACTTGTTTCACTTTTTCCCTTCTACATAGTATATAGTTAATACTAAAAAACAGATTGTTTGAAGGAAACAAGGAAGCAACAACAGCAAAGCAAAAACTGCCGACCCTGGCACATTTTCTTTAGCTGTTTGAACTTCCTGCCCCCCGAAAAACATGCTTCAGAGTCAGAGTCTCTGATCTGGCAGCAGCAGCAGCACTAGATTCTCTCTCTTATTCGCTGATGGTGTAAATTTCTTGAAAGTTGCAAACTTGTGCATTGTTCTTGCTACCAAAGTTATTGTTGCATTGAAAGTTCAATGTTCCGTTTTACTGTCCCTTATAGCCTTGTGGCAGCCGCTGGCAGCTGCTGTTATATTGTTAGCTTCCGAAGCTAACTCTCTGACTTCGTCTACTTTTTTACCCCTTTTTCGGTGCAGCTAATGCTGTCATAAATAATATTGCAGTTAAATTCGTTAATAAATCACAGCATAGATTGCCCTGTCCATCTCACAGTACCAACGAATTAAAATTCACTAACCTTCTTATTTATTATTTAATTTGTAACAAAAAAAAAACGTTAGTAACAAAAAATATATAAAAGGCGCAAAATAATTTAGAATCCAAAAGCTGGCATTTACTCGTTTTAGCTTTCGTTTGCTGATTTGCCACCGAGCTTTGGTAACTGTTGCTCAAAAACTGTGGAAGATTGAGACGTTTCCGATATCAAAATGCAGTAAGGCAGGGGGCTGAAGGGGTTGTGCGTGGCATACAAATTTTAGATGCAGATCTTTGAGAAGGAGCTACGAACTATCTTTCTACCAAGTTCGGACAGACACCATGACGGACATTGCACAAAACCTCAACCTTCGGTATCAGAGCATAAATCGTGTGATATTGTTTTTCAATATAGTCCTGCAGAGAACTAACATTAGGTCGCTGGTATAGAAACCTCATGTTCAATATATGAAATCATATGAATTTAAAGATATGCTTAAAGATCGCATGTTTTGCATAACTTTACTGCATGGGCGTGAAGTTGATATTTGTGGCAGGTTTGTACAGAAACTTAACGGAAAGCGTTCAAATTTTACATTTCTACATATGCCAAAAATGTTTTCGACACGGTTTGTGTAGCCATCGAATTTCTGCATTTTTCGTTTAATTTATTTACCTCGGGCGTTTTCTACTCATCCGCCATGACTGGACTACGTGCAAAGTCGCACGATATCTCTTAAATGAGCTTTTGCCGAGTGTTGCCTTCTTACTTATTTGAGCTGATTTGGCAACCAGTTAATTGGCGATATCCCGCGGAAGCTTTGAGACATGGCCACCCCAGTCCCGCCTACTCAGCTTTTGAGCTAGACTCACCTAATTTGGTGGCATTACATCAGACGACATCGCCTCGAGATCTACATTAAATGATTCTTGAATTTACAAAGTGCAATTCCTCTTACTCCTACTGAACCTCTTTTACCTTTGAATCCGACTATTATTATGTACAATCATAATTCTATGTTTTTTAATGGTTAATTAAAACTGCTGCGAATTTTACATATGTGCGTGTACCAATCAATTTCAATTAAAAACAATTTACAAATAAAGTTGTGGCCGAAAATAAAAAAAAATGGTTAAAATCAGCACACAAAAAGGCTGTCATTGCTGTTTATTTGGTTCGTTTGATATGGCAAAGCCAAAGCCAAAGCCATTACACCCTCTTTTTACTCATTATCTACGGTCGGTCGTAAGTACGTTATAGTAATTTGTACAGTCTGTCTGTCTGAGTATGTATTTGTCGATTTACATTGCGAAATTGTTGTTTAAACACGCGCAACGCACAGAGATCATACAGATCCCGACCCCACCCCACCCCACCACCCCACTGCCATTCTTCACCACTATGTACATAGTAGATATGTCTGTCTGTCTGTTTCGCACACAATCATACCCAGATGGCTGAACCGCTTTTGAGCGAATTCTTGAAAATATTTGTGAAATATTTCGCATTCAAACGGATTGAAACGCACAAAAACAAACATTTGCGTACTTTCGCTGCGCTCGTTTCATTTAAATTTGTTTGCCAGCCAGGCGAGCGAGCGAGCGAGGTCCACACATCCACAATTGCCACAATTTTTGTGCAATCGAAAATTGCAGTTGCAACTTGAAACTCGAAAGCGCTAGAATGCAATTGAGTGGATGCGGCTCGACAACGTCAATGATGTTGTCTTGGACTTCTTTTTAATTTCTAACAAGAAAACCAACTGAATAATATTCAATACTTAACAGGGCAACATTTCTGAGAGCAAAACATTTTCACAACTCTTAAAAGTCAAGATGCGTATCAAAGGCAGTTTAATGGTTGACTTAGACTTAAGCGTTTTGCGGCAAAGAAAAGCCAAAAAAAAATAAAAAATAAAAGATACTAAATATTTATTGTTAACTGAAAAGTTTGAGAGCCATAAACGGTCTCACAGGCATTTTTGAGATTCTAAAGGAATTTTTAATATTTTAATGTGCAAAAAGAATGAAAGCGTGACAGCAAGGCACAAGAACAAACGCCAAGTTACCGGAAAGACAGTTACCCTCAAATAGCTAAGATGACGGGTGAGTGGTTGGTGCAGTGTTCACATGGGCCGGGGCAACATGGAGACGTTGTGGACATTAGAGCCGAGCCACACAGTCACAGTGGCAGTGGCAGCAGCAGCAAAATTATTTTGCAATAAATTTTGTGACATATTTCCATGAATGTATGAAAAAAAAAAAGTTGAAAGAAAAGGAAAGGACGATGCCGAGAGAGTCAGACAAACACACACAAAGAAGAAGATTTCATACAGGTAACAGCTGGGCGGGCGTAGGCGGTTGAAAGTTAGTCAGGTTGCTGATGCTCCTTGAACATACACCAATATACTTTATAATATTAAATGCACATCAGTGTTATATGATAGAAACTTAAATTGGCTATAATAAAAAGACGATCTGTAGAAACGAATTGTTGCTTTAATAAAAGCAAATAAAATGTGTCACTAAGCGTTAACCGGGACGAACTGGGACGAAGCAAGTTTGCAGCATGCCGACCGACGCGACGACCGTGACTTTCTGACGTTTTGATTTATATATTATTGAAAAAGTTTTTGTCAGAGGCAGAAAAATCACGCGCTAGTACAAACAATCACGTAGGTGACAGCATCAAGACTCAAACTCCATCTAGTATAAGCTCATAAATAATTTTGAAGCCAAAAAACTTGACACTGAGCCACAAGCGCCAAGCAATGAAGTAAAATTAATTTTTGATGTGCGCTCTAAGGCAATATGATATCAATGTTTCAAGCCCATTCACAGTGCCTTCAACAAAATACATACATAGATTAGAGTCAATGTTCACGCTATATATATACAGACAGACCCCCCAAATCCAGGCTCGCAAAACTGTTCGTTCAATTGATTTGATGGTGCCTTTCGGGTAGCAACCCCCTCGCGATATGTCCTTTCCTTTCTTTTTTTTTGGCATGAAAATTAATTAAAAAAGTTTTTAATCAGCCTTCGAATATGTCAGCGCGCTATATAAGCGACTTCGATTGGCGTTTCTTTCGCTTATGAAAGTTGGGGCGCATTGAAATGAGCAGGCGAATCACACAAAAATGTTATAATTATATAATGAAATCCATACAAAGTCTTTTTCTAACCCAGTCACAGTGGAACCCATAATGTACTGATATCTTAGGCGATATGTTTTTCCTATACCAAAATATAGCAAATTCTCAGTAATTAATGTTCCAATCGAAATTTCAGTCAAGCATGCACAAATATGCAAGAAATTTACTAACTCGAGTATGAAGAATAACAAACTAATGCATTTTGCGTTTTGAATTATGTATAAGCATCTAATTTTTTTTTGTAAGTGTATGTATGTTTTCGGCTATAAGGCATCACCTTTTGATTTTGTTCGCTAAGAAGCGAGTGAGCCTGTATTTGTGCCGTGTGTTCGTTGTGAAAAGTTTTCATTTATGTCAAAAGCTCTTGCCAAGAATTTTAATATGCGCACAATTTTTGCAAAGTTGTCTTTGCCACTTATGTTCCTACTTCTCTGTATCCCTTCCAATTTTATTTTTTATTTTTTTTTTTTGCGCAGCGCAAGGCAAAAAGAATTCTTAGATTTCAACTTATATATAATTCTTTGGAACAATTTATATCAATATATATATATGCATATTTTGTAGCCAAATTTGCTCTTTGTAATTGATGTAGGAAAAATTTGGAAGTTGACTCAAAATTAGTGTACTATAGATATTCTCTGGTATTAAGTTGTAGTATTTGAGCAATTTTAGACTTATTTTGTGAGAAAAAATTCAAAATATTTGAATTTGAATTTAATCCAAAATAGTAGCTGCATGCAAATTTAATGAATTTAGCTCTCAAACTGTTGAAAATGTAGCCATTCCCATATCTAAAAGGAGAAAAATTAAAAGGTTTTGTTCAAAAATATAATCATATCTTTTGAGCTACAATAAAAAGTGGAGCATATGACACAGAAAGCTCTATAGCAAAGCTTCTAAGCAATGTTCTAACGCGCAAGCGTTGCACATAGAAATGGGCAGTTCAATTATTACTCAACAACCCAGAGGTTCTAGTTCCTTGTTTTAATATGTTAATATGTTAAAAAAAAAGGACATCCGCCTCTAGCAAGACGCCTTAAGGTCTTTGAACATTTAGTCGTTTCCATTTTTTTAAGGGCGCCAATGTTAACTCATTATGTATATGTCGAAAATATTGTTATGAAATGTTTATCAACGCCAAGTTGATCCAGCCATCTTCGTCTGTCTGTCTGTCCGTCTGTATTCGTGGTCCGGTTCGCAAGACTTCAAGAGATTTAGCTTTTCGAAAACCATGCCTAGATCAAGTAAAGTAAACTCAGATCAAACTCCTGAATGTGTTGAGAATGACCATCATTAAAATATCATTTTTATCTACTTTGCTTAGACAATTATTTACATATTATAAGCAACCCTCGTAAAATTGGCATATTGAGCTTTTAACGCTTGCAAAAAATACAAAAGCTTTATGGTTGGTAAGCTTTACCAAATAATAACCCACCGATTTGGTTGCAACGTGAACTAGACAAACAATTTATTTTATGATCTAAGTGGGCCTAAATTTCGAGTCAAATACTAAAAAATATATTAATATAATATTTAATGCCCCAGCGACACTGTCATAATCGAATGAATTAAACTCATTAAAGAATTCAAACATTTGACACATCAAATATTCGACTTTCAATAAGCATCCCTTGCACAAAACTTGTATCCGGTTCGTGGAACAAATGCACAGGAAGCTTTTTACGCGGAAAGCTTATAGACGGTAAGCCCACAAAACTCCTCAGAATATTGAAATAGTCAATACTTCAACCAAAATAAGCTTTTTAAATATGCAAGCTTTAAAACTTATATCAAAATTTTCTTGGCAGCTCTAACTATTGAACAAACATTCTGAAACAGCAAAACAAAACTTTTTTTTTGAAACTACATAGTTAGACGGAGCAATGGCCTCTGCTAAGAAAGGAATACACTTTCAAACTTCTAGAAACTTTTTTGCTACTGAAAACAGTCGCTGGAAGGCCTCCGCTAAACAAGGATTACAAAATAAACCTTCTGGAAACGTGCTTAGTAGTGAAAACACTAGCTCGAAGGTCTCAAAACTTTCTAGAAACGTTCTTACTAGTGAAAAGACTAGCTCAAAGGCCTCTGCTAAAAAAGGATTACAAAACAAACCTTCTAGAAACGTCGTTGCTACAGAAAAGACAGGCTTAATGGGCTCTGCTAAAAAAGGATTAAAAATTAAACATTCTAAAAACGTTCTTGCTAGTGAAAAGACTAGCTCAAAGGTCTCTGCTAAAAAGGGATTACAAATTCAAAATACCAAAAGCGTTCTTGCTACTGAAAAGACAGGATCAATGGGCTCTGCTAAACAAGGATCACAAATTCGGTCTTCTAAAAACGTTCATGCTACTGAAAACAGTCACTCCAACCGAAGCAGCGACAGCTGGTACAGTAGTTCGCACGACGCCAGCAATGAAGAGGAGGATGAAGCTGAACAACGTTCATCAAACTCAACGTTCAGCGATTTCATGCATCTCCGCGATCGAGGAAAACTTGATGCCGCATCATATTGGGACGACGTCGTTAACGAGCTGGAACATGCCATTCAATGCGCTGCACCGCCACACTTTCCGTCTATAGACTATTCGCTTGTGCTGCCACCACGTTTGCGTCAGCGCGTGAGGAAAATTCAATCATACGACTACTCCTATTCGGACGACGTTTGTTACATTCGAGAGGAGATGCGCAAGGAACGGCCAATCGTATACCATGTACCCACTGAAGAGAGCAGGGATGCTGAAGAGAGTGACCTTTCACTTGGTCAACACAAAAAGGAAGAGCACTTTAGTGAAAGCCAACACTCGGATATAGTTCGCATGGAAAATGAGTTTGAGAAATTTGAGCTTAGATTAGATGCACCTGTGGGTAGCACGCTGAAGAAAGTTGACACCAAAAACTGGTTTGCAAAGTATATCTGTGCTTCGCACGAAGATCGGAAAAAGTGGAAGACTCGAATGGTAAGCGCCAAGCCGGTAGACGCAGTTTATAGTCTGGACGAACAAGCGGATAACATTATGGATGCGGTAAGGCTGGAACATTGTTTGCTTAACTTTGGCAGACAATTAATATTTTCATATTATTATTATTAACAGTCAGCTGAACGCTTCATTTACTGGCTTAATTCATTCGGCACCCGGGATACCTCGATGACAGCAGATAAGGTTAAGAGCTTATTTTCCATTAAGGGCGATCGAACGCTTTTGGCATCAGTGAAAACGGACCCAAAAGAAGTTAACGCCATAGCACAATCAGTAGCCGAAAAATGGAACAAGCCTCATGTAAGATCTAAGCGGTTTACTTGGTTTTTGAATTTGCATAACATTTTACATTTACATTTACAGATGGCAATCGAGCTTAAGTACGAAATGCATGTAAACGACCATGCAACGCGTGTTGCACAGAAGCCGATTCTCAGCGCCTTTGGTCGAACTGTTCCTCTTAAGGACCGACCATGGACAAGACGAGCGGATGATAAGGTCATCGCAACGGTCTATCCCGAAGAGCTTCTGACCCGCGAAAAACTATTTAAAGGCATCACTCACCTCCGCAGTACCACAGCGCTAGTTAATTTTTATATAAACAATCCAAAAGTAGCACGACCTCCATTTTTACTCGAAGGTCGCGACTTTCACGATACGAGAACCCAAGATAGTGCAAGGGAAATACCTCTTTACGAAGAGTTGGGTATTCGTTATTAGCAGCGACTAAACTTACTTATTAGTTTACGTTTCGATAACTATTTGGAGCGTACTGCGAAATTAGTTGTAATCATTAAAATTCAAAGTTATAATAAGCTGATTTACATTTTTTATAATAACAATTGATCTACCACAAAACTGCATAAGATGTGAATACTTTTGTTGCTGTTGCTGTGCGTCAGTCTGTTAGTCAGCCCGGTCAGGACAAACTCTTTTTATGCACATTCCTTATTATTATTAAGTCCTGAGTTTTAGCATTGTAATAATCTGTTTCCTGCCACTTTGAATGGTTGTAAGTTTGACACAGTTTGATATAGGATAAAAGCCTTTACAAGTTTTGCTAACGAATCGCATTTGTAACATTTGGAACAACAGCAACAAACATCATGTGGCCAACTTACTAAGCCCCAACAGCAATGAGTCGGAAATTAAAGGGTTTCCCGCCAATTGAACGCACTTTAATCTTTATTGTCGTCTTAGTGGACAGCAAAGCCTTCTTCAAAATGTGATAAAGAGCTCGTGAACAAAACAAAATGAATTTTAGCGTGTCAGTCAGTGATCAACAAAATTAAGGGGTAAAGTGTTCTGATAAACTGTGGCAATCTTGAGGGACTAAGATATTTTGCAGTTCACTGAATCGTTTGAATGGGAACAACAGACAAAAGTGATTGACATGGGTAAATAAGCGTAACTACACTTTGCTACTTGCTCATGCGTTTGTTGTTGTTTATTTTGCCAACTCGCATGTTTATTTTAGTTTGATTTATTTTTACTTGATGTCCTGCGGAGCTCAGCGGTACAAGAACGTCAGGAGGCTTCTATTTATATCTTATAGCAAAAGGTGCAGTTACTAATTCATTCACCTACCAAGACATTTTAGTAGTGTATCAGTGTAGATAGAAAAAAGGCGTTCTAAAACTGAGATCGAATGTACTTTAATGCACCCAAAGGATTAACAAGAGATCTTAGGTGCGAATCCCGGCACGGTAAGCTGTTTTTCTTATTTCTTACATTTCTATCTGAAGCTAGAGAATTATAGGCAGCATTTCAAGTACCAAAAACCTTTCGATTAGTGTAGTGTTTTTAGCTTTAAGGCATTTTGGCACCCTTAGAAGCAGAAGTGCAACTGGTGTATTTGACTGATGTAAAGACAACAGAAATGGCATGAAAGGAATTAAATTGAAAAGCCAACAACAGTTGTTGGACAAACATGCACACAGGCAGGCTCAGACACACACACACACACACTCGCAAACACACATGCCCAGTGTCTGAAAACATTGATGACGCTCAATCATTGAATGACTGACTTGCAGGCTGTTAAACCGAGAAAACTGAATAAATCGCACCAGCACCGATTTGAGTTGCAAACAATAGCGCTAACTGGCTGGCAGGTTCCCACCTAGCAAAATAACGCTGGATGTTACACAGAGAACAATGCATTTTTGTAGCAACATGCACGTCTACAAGCATATGCTCTATTTTATTTATTCGCCATTTCAAAATATTCTATATAATATGTTTAATTTTTCGAAATATCCTTTTCAGAATTTTTATTGTTAAATCAATTTTAAGGTTTTTTTAAAGCAAATCCAAGAGGTTTACGTGTTAGTTTCGAAAAACTATTCACTTTTAGCGGAATCTTATTTGTTATTACAATATATTGTTCTGGAAGAGCATATATACGTTCGATGTCGCCTGACACACTCTGCCGCCGCCACTCTTGTTATGTTTGATTTTTGTTCTTTTGTCGTATTGAATCGTAGTTGGTTTGAACGAACTTTTCAATTTATATAAACAAAACATTTTAATTTCAGAAATTTAATTAAACAACACCTTCAATGCAATGTCATGATAACACCGATGTCGTTCATTGTTCCTCCTCGCTGGCTGGCTGGCATTGACGAGCAGTGGGCCAAACAGCCCCGTGGTCCTAACGGAGTCAATAAAAAACTGAACGCCTCTCAATTTTGAAATCGTACACAGGTTCTATGCCAAATGCTTATCATACTATATTTACTTGCTTTAACTACAATAAAAAAAGGGAAAACTGTCAAAACTTGCCAGTTCAAATATTTTTATACTCTGGTTTTGAAATATAAAGAATTAATTGATTTTGTGCACTGCCCGTCCCGCTGCCTGCCTATTTGTCTACTACAATTTTAACGTATTTAAAAATTTGCATCACAAACTAATAGGAGACGCCCCCAACCGCACCGCCGCCCAGATAAACTGATTATTTGCCCATACAGCTTTTATAAAATTAGACGGCTGATCAGAAAATTTTACTACATCGAACGAACGAACGAACAATGGTTGCATGGCATTGGTGGGTGGTGGTTGGGTGGTGTTGTGCACATGTTATTGAAGCACATACATATTAGTTAAAAGGGCCAACACAAGGGTACACTTAATTAACTATCAAACTGGAAGATAAACATCAAAGCGTTTTCACAAATGCACACAAATTTATACCAAGGTGTTGCTAGGAAGGTATGATATTGCTATTGCTATTGCTATTTCTGTTGTCTTACACTCAAGTGAACACAGTGAAGCAGCGGTGTCACACGACGAGCTTGGATGCACGAGAGCGAAACAAATCCATTTACTCATAATTCATTAATTCCTATATATAGATATACGATTTGTGCAGAGAGCTCTTTTATGTAACGCGTGCTTATCCTCAGTAGTCACAGCGGGTGCTGTCCATACGTGAATACCATGTATTTGGGGTCAAAATCTGTCTCGTGGCTAACGACAAGGGGTGGTTAAAACCTTTGCTTAAATAACATTCATAGCTGATAAAGTATTGAATGCGTTAAGTTTGGTTGCTGTTTTTTTAAAACCCAACTATTGTTGGTCGTTGGCCAAAAGCGAGGAAATGTAATTTGTTGCCGGCAAATGCTATGATGCATTTTGCGGTTGTGTTGTAAAAGTGCAGTACGGCGAAGTAGTAGTAGTAGCATCGAGAAAGGCAAAGGCAATTGCAGAGGCTTCATTCACTTCATGGCTTTATTGCATGTTGCTGCATTGTGGGCTGGGCCATCGCTAACAAAGTAACAGCAGCAATAACAACAACCAAGGCCATTGCTTTTAACGTTAATTTATGCAACTTTTGTCAAACGCGTCGTGTTTGTTCGTCCTGTACATCATCATGTTGTTTGTGTTGTACCGTACAGTACAGTACAGTACAGTAGCCGCTGTACTGCCAGTTTGAGTTGGGTGCTGTCCTGTCACCTGTACCACCTGTGATGTGATGTGATGCAGGCCCTTAAAAGCAACTGATTGACTGAGGCTGCTGTCCTGTACTTCCTTCCATTGCTTTATAAAATTGTGCGTAGATATAGGTGTCATTTTGCCTGCATGTTACCGGATGCACATCCGTAGCCTGACAATAAACGTAACAAGCTATAATATTGACAACAACTCAATAAAGCTTCGCCTACACCAACACACACCAATGAGTCGCTTTGTTCAAAGCTCCTCTGTTTGCACACACAAAAAGAAAAACATTCAAACATTGTCAAACACATTACAACATAGTACTCGCAATCCTTTAGCGCACTTTGAATCGCTTTATTATTTCGACTTAAAAAACAAAGACGTCTTTTATATTTGTGGTTTTTCTGGATGGCAAGCGGATCGTGTGTAACACCAAGAATTCTTCCCTTCTCTACTTTCAAACCGAATTTGAATATCTGTTCCATACAAACTTTTCCGGGCTGAAAAAAACCTCTTAGAGGAGAAATTTTCTCCAACCCTTATTCTTTTATCTCTTACGGTTTGGGCTTCCCGTTGATTGCCAATGAATGAGTCAGTCAGAATAAACTAGGAAGGCTCTGTTCGAAACCCTAGACATTATGCGTACCAGGATCTTTTGCTCTATTATTCTGGGTCAGATAAATAATATTAATCGGAGCATTTCATATCCAAAGAACTGCATCGAACATTTGGATGCCACGCCCACCTTCTAAACGGGGCAAACTTGCGATCCCCCCTAACACTGTTCATCAACCTAGCTTTGAACGCAGCGCTCATGCCTGACGCCCCCGTACTCACCATTTGCAAGTAGACTTCTTCTTCTTACCACCCAATTTAATACTGTTGTCGAAGTATACCGCAGTTAGTTGCGTCCGACAGCAGCGGTTTTAGGTGCTCGAATTGCGGTAGATGAAACTTAGTGGAGCGACTTTAGAACAAAGCCCCTGCTACCGCTACGGCCTACGGGACTTCAGGTGGCATGAAATCTTCACAAAAGAATATTAAAATATTCAAATAAATTTCTGAACCCTTTTATTTAACATTTATATAGTGTTGTTTGGAATTTCCCCGCTTTAATCATTTGTTTTAATCGAATTTCGAATCGAATCAGTAATTTTCCACTTGCCACTACGTGCGGAAATAATCTCCAATCTTCGATGGCATCTCTTTATCTCAACCGATACATAAATATATGTACAACTGCGAAAAGTAAAATAGCTCCACCTTGCTACTTTTTCTTACGGGTCAAAAATCAAGCTGAGCTACATTTTTTCTTCTTCCCCTAAACGTAGAGCAAATCTTTTTATTATGATTTTTTTATTTTTGTGTTTCGGAAAAAGTGTAAAAAACCTGCTAAAGAAATAATAAATAAGTTATAAAAAGAACTCAATTGAAAATATTTGCAAACTAAATGTTTGTAAAGCAGAAAGGTGGTGCTATTTTTTTTATCGCAGTTGTATATGTACATGTGCATGTATATATGTATGTATTTATAAATGCATATTTTATGTAAGAAACCATATAAACAATAGCCTGACCGACGACGCCTTGCGAGGTGTTTTTTTGTTGTATTTTTTTCAGCATCGCCGCATGCAATGATGTGACGATTATAATGCTGTCTGTATTCACCATCACGAACAAAAATGGGTGGAAATCTGCTGTCTCAAAGCTCAAAGCAGTGGCGCAACACGTGTGGGTTACACGTTGCATAAAAGGCGATGTCCTCTCAAGTCAGGCCAATGTCACCATTTCTTGTGCTCTGTGTGCTCTGCCGATGATAGTTGCATTGCGTTTGTGTATGTATACTCGAAAGGGGAAATTGAGATTCAGTTGTACAGCTTCGAACGCCGGTGACCAAAACTGCGCTTGATATCTTCGTCCTGCCACCGTTTTGCGGGGCATCTGCGCATGACTGCTGGCTGCTGTGACAGTACCCATGGTGAAATCTGCGTGATGTCTGCGGCTACACGGCAACAGTGTAGGTAATTGCGATTCTGTTTGCCACAGAACCTGTTGCTAAAGAGTGGGAAACTGTTTAGAGCACTGAGCTGTGTGTGTGTGTGTGTACCTCTTGTGGTGAGTTGCGCAGTTACAGTTGCAAGAAGAGCTGCAGCAACAGGCTGCGCCGGCAACAGGCGGCCCTTACCAGTATATATGGCAAATTGGATGATGGTTAATAGTATAACAGTAGTTACATCTAAGTATGCGCTTATCGTACTATATTCCATATCCATTATATGGTTTCTTCAAAAAAAAAAATCCAAACTGTTCTCGTCAGTTTGTTCTTGGAAATCAAAAAGAAATATTCGAGAAAATCATATATTTCTAAACATTTTCAATGCCAGAGTAATATGGTGACGTCATTTGAATATCGGTATTATCGGAATTTGTGGTTTGATGCCCCTGAATTTTGGCCCAAAGCCGAAGGCGCATCAACAGTTACACGTCATCAGAATGCAGCCGATTTTGGGATACAGAAAATATTAACTTCGTTTCGTCTGGCCAGCAGCAGCGACAGAGGCGACGATTCGCAGTGGCGTCGACTGAGAGACAAAATGGCTTTTCTGTTTATTTCCTGCGCCCCTGCACAAATATTTTAAGCGTGGCAACACCTCAACTGTTGAACATTCTTCGCAATATAAATGTTGTGTTTATGTGTATGTAATACAGTCAAACTTCCATATAACGAACTTTCGTATAACGAAGTTTTCTATATTGACTAATTGACTTCAAGAATCCCGCAATTTGGTTCAGTCGCAAAGCCAACGAACTTCGAACTTCTAAACAACGGATTTGCTTGTTCGTTGTATGGAAGTTCGACTGTATGTATACATTAATATGTACATATATATTTTTATTTTTCTTCTGCAAAAACGTTGTGGCAACCAGCTAAGTTCTTAGCTCCTTTACCTCAAAAGCAATGCAGCCCTAATCAAGCAATTTTCGAATAAAAAATGCTTGGTTTGTGCTCTGAGCAGTAAATTTAGGTTACAGACTTCAATGAATTTTTGCAAGCGTTTATTTGTAACTGGTGTCTGGTTTTGCGTTTGCCATCATCCCAGCCGCTTAACCTGCACACAAATAGAAAGTTAATCCCGATTGTTGCGGAAACGGATGTGTCATGTGGCTTATGTACATGTATGTACATGTTCGTATGTACAAGTGCTTTTGTAACTTTGTCTATGTATCCTTCGTGTCTTTCGAAAGTACTACTATCTCTTGCCTGTTGAATATGGGTGGCAAAATACTAGTGCAACAGGCTTTAAAAAGGAAAATAGGAATGGCCCCAATGATGCAACGTTTGTGTTTTCAAGACTTACTAACCAAGCAGCCCATGCAGCAACGTCAAAGCATAATGCTTTTGTTTTTTATGTTAACGCATTGATTGGCTTTTCTTATATACAAACATTTAATTTATTTGCAACATACGGATGGATGGGTGGGTGCGTCTTTTGCGTACTTATTTTCACAGTCGCCTTTGTATTTATTCGGATTTTTAAAGGGCTTTTGTATTTATTGTGACCCACCCTTTGCCAACCCACTGACGCCGCAGGTTCATGTGTTCTGTCATAGAGGCAAACGGCTGCGTCTTTGCCGCTCCCGCTGCCACTGCGTTTGCCTGTTGCGCCGTGCCTAGTACAGACAGACCGAGTTGGCCGCTAATGTATACTTACACGCATACAATCACATATATAGTATATGTAACTCAACATAGGAACAACGAACAACGAACAACGTAGGAGCCGGAGCCAGAGCCGGCGATGAGTCTGCGTATCTAAGGTTGCCAGAGTGCAAGGCTCAGTCGTTTTACTGCCGCGTCCCAAGGCAGTTAAGCGCGCTTCTAACATCTACTGCTAAAGACGACTTCTATCCTATACTAGCTGGCACTGTTAGAGTTATACTACAAAACCAAACAAGACAATCTGTGTATGCATATTTACATACATACATACATATGTATAAGTCTAATTTTTTTTAAGATGAAGATAAAGTCCCTGTGTAAAAAAGCCTAATAACCTCAAGTAACTCTTCTTGTGTTTTTATTGTTGTTGTTTTTTTTTTTTGTGTTTTTTATTACGTGAAGTGAAAATGTCATTTATGAGCTTAAAAAGAAAGACACCTTAAAACGTTAAACTTGTTAATGGCTGGCCTAATGTACAGGTAAATATGCAATTTAGATGCAAATGCTTTTTGTCTAGCTGCTAATATGCCGATTTAACCTAACCTGAATTTGATGTTAGCACAACACCTTTTTAGCTTATAAGTTATTAATCGTGTAACAATTATAAAAATTATTTTTGCCATTGAACTAATTATTAAGTTTATTGCACACTTATTTTTCCCACAAAAAGTATTTGTTTTTGTATAAATCAAAATAAACTTATGTTAACGTATTATATAAAACATTCAATTCTTAGCGTAGCTGATTGTGGATGTTTTTGAAAAAGGCTTGGCTCATCCGCTACAGTAAACTGTTAATGTTTTCAAGAAACCGCAGATCTGGGCTCTTGGAATATTAGTTGAAAATACAGAACTCTTGAATGCAAATGGTGTCATCAAATTGAGTGGTGTTATAGAACGTAATCTGTTATGTGACATCCTTAAGTATTTTTTTTTTTTTTGTAGTTTCACAAATGAAATAAAGCTAAGCCGTTGCCATGGATTCCGTGCACCGAGTTCGCTTTTGTGGGGGCGTTAAGCATGCAATAATATTCTTGACTATTATCCATTTTATTCTCGCTAATTTTTGCTAATTGCATCAAACACTCTTATCCTAGTTTTCAGCATCATTTGAATGCATCTATTTGTGAATGTCGCTAAGCCTGTGAGCGCTTGCACGCTTGCTCGCTCTGTTGCCCTTCAGAGTTAAGCTCTACTTAACCAATTTTGCTTTAAGCATACATAAAAACATGTACTTGTATTCAAAAATATACATACATATGTGAATTAAAACAGCTTGTATTTGCTTTGCTGTCTCTCTCTCTTCGCAACAGTATAATTGTAAATTTTCGAATTTTTTTCATCGCGAGGTAAATTTGTAAAGCCAATCGATAGAGGCAGGCAGCAGCAACATGTTGTTGCTTTTCGACATTGTTGATGTAATTGCTGTTGTATTTTTGCGCTGTATCATGCCACAGAATTTTGGTTTCATGAGTTTACTTGTTTTTTTTGTTTTGCAACTGGACAACAGGCAAGCAAAACATTGCAAAGGTCGAACAAACGAACGTGGAGCGGCACAAAATACGAAAAATACATACGAAAAACACAATTCTGTGCAAATGTTTCGCAATGAATTTCAAATTGCATGTTTCATGAATATGAACGTGGACGTGGACGTGAACGTGGAAACGTCGCTTATGGTCTCTGTGGAGATGAGTTCCACGGCCACTGCGATTGCTGCTATTAGCAATCCGTGCCCAAATCGATTGGCAACAGTTCTAAAAGCATTTTATGCACCAATCACAATTTCCTTTTAGCGCCGCAGCGAACGAAGCGCAACGCTACATAGACTTAAGCACACACACATACATACCATTCATATGTTCTCATATAAGTGCATACACACAGACGACATTAATACATATGTATATTGGTTGTATTTGTATGTGTGTGTGTCTCTAAATACATAGAGAGAGAGAGAAGCCCGAGTCCGGCAGGCATTGGGAATGGCCAGCCAGCCACTCGGCTGGAAAATGCCAAAGGCTGCAGTTTGAGTTTTGGCTTGGCAGCCAGCCGTACGTTTAGCACAATATGGCAGCGATCATTTGCGCCATATGACTCTTAGACCTGACCTCTTGTTTTGCCAGTTGCTACAAGCACCTAACACCTTCAGGCCCTCCATAAACGCAATGCCCTCCGTTCGGGTCAATGTAGTTTCAACCAAGCCACGCAACCAGCAATTATTCCTTGAAATCTATGTAACTAAGCCAATTTTGTCTGAGCTGTCTGATTTATCATATACATATATATCTTTGGAGAATTGAAAACTTTTTGATGATCGATCAAAAGGTGGATTAAAATGTCCCGTTTTTGTTCCTGCTATAAACAAGCGTCTAACGTCACCTCCAGCATTTCAATCCGATACTGTAATCAAAAGTTATTCAATAAGCAAGATTTGGAATTTCTAAAATGGCAACTATTTCGTCTCTTTGTTTCTTTGTCTATATAGTATTTATGTGAATCAAATGTCAAAAGGAGTAAAAAGGAGTCAAAAAACAAACAAAACAGCTCACACAACATGCTAGATTTTCCACGCCCACAATTACTAAACAATTATATGTCGTTGAAAAGGGATTATTAAATGCTAATCACTTAACCATTTTATTAATTGTATACAATTTTAAAACTGCTAAATATGACTGTCCGTGTGTCTTAGCAAAAGTCTGTTTTTCTTTCGATTTGTATCGATCCATTTGTCAATTACTGGGCGACCCCAAAAAGTATGCTATGTTTTCTTGTTCAGCAGCAACAGTCAATTTGGCCATGTCCCCCCTGTCTGTCCTTCTGTCTGAGCGTGTCTATATCAAAGACTATAAGAGCTAGGGACTTCAGATTTGGGATTTAAGAATGTATTTATACAGGTATTGGGGTATTCCGCCAGCAACGTTTTCACTTCTTAGACTTAGCACAGTTTCTTTTGCCGTTTTACTTGCTACTTGAATGGAAAAACTAATTAAAAGTTGTTAGACATTTTTTACCGAGATTTATTTCATTTTCTTTAGGTCCAGTCACATCTTCCGTTCGACACGTAAAGACAAGTAAAAGGCTCGACTCAGAGATATCCTGAACAAAGACTTTGCAAGTATATATACGAGAACATTAACCTCAAATCTTAAGTCTCTCAGACACACAACATGGCGTGATAAAAAATACTATATACTTATACTTAATAAGGCTCAGGCTATAAGTATGGCAAAGCGAACTTCTTAGCCCACTGCGTATTGCATTTTGTTTACCGTTTCAATTGACGCTGATGCAGCTGCAATTTAAACAACACAAACTTAAATAGAAACAGTTCGCAACAAGTCCCAAAGATCTAGTCGAGAAAGCTTGACTAGCAGATACCCTGAACCCAGGTTTGACCAGTTTAGTCGTTATATATAGAAATACGAAATAACGATCTGAAATTCAAGTGGTTATGGCTAAGCCGCAAAGGCTATATATACTGTACGGGGTCAAAGATTCCCCTTTTCTCATCTTCAGTAGGTTGAGGGTACACAAATTTGCTGTATTTCTGCAAAGAATGCAAAACTTGTGCATAGAGTTACTTGGACGTACTTTGAACTTAAGGCCGTAAGTATAACATTTTTTAGCTGCGTGTAATATTTTTGCTGAGAGTCGCGTGAAACAAAATGTCATTATTTTCGGTCGGTGGGTTACACGGAACAACATTTTTGCTAAGCTTTTTCAATATTCTATATTTTATAGTAATATAATTGATACACAAACATTTAATTTAGTCACTATATATAATTGACCTAACGTTACATAATCACAGTGACAGTCACATGAAGGTACCTTTGAAATTTGATATGTATCTGTGGATAAAAAGGTTGTAGTATGAATTTTAAGGTAAATTTAACGTAAGGGCCTTAAAACGCTTGACCTAACCAGACATGCAAAACTGACTTTGCCTGGAGTGCATTGCTAATAAACGTGACAGATTTCTCGGCTACTCAAATGACAGACCCACACACACACACACACGGAGACCCACACACACACAGCCGCAAGAACCACAACAGCCAGTCAAACACGCAGCAGTTTAGGACATAGAAAAGGTGTCTGCTTCGACTAGGCTCCACGGCAAGACATGATGGGTGTGTAAGCTACAGTGAAGCCAAGATAAACTTTAAAATCTGCCATCTTAACCATTTGACATTTTGGCTAACTGACTTGAAATTAAATTTTAAAGGCACGTCGACTCAACCAGAATACGTGAGAACCAATTTTAATTAAAATCTAATTTCGCTTAAAGCTACGGTAAACATTTTTATACTTTACGGATGGTTAAGCTGCCCAGAACCAGGCTGCATCCTGAACCCATCAAACTAGAAGTTTGATTGTGATTGGAACGCATCGGACAACGAGGAGCGTTAGAAATCTTAAGCAAATACTGTCGAAAAGATTTATCTCCGGATCCCATCATGGAAATCTCACACCTCAGCTTGTGCGGTGAAATTATATAAATCAAATTGTTTCGCTAAGCTTTTTCGTTCTACTTTATACGAAATATGTTGAGCTGGGTTCACGTTTTGTATGCAAAAAGCACACTGTGCCCCGAGTAAAACCGGTAGATGCCCCCTAGTACTATATACACATTCTATCCCACTTCATATACTACATATACTTCACTCTTGTGTGATCTGCAAATCACACTTTTGACTTGTCCAGACGGCGAGACACTGTAACGGAAGTGCCTTAATTTCTGTTCATTTTCCGCGTTCACAGTTCATATCCGTTTGCGCTTTTGCTTTTAAGGGTTGTCAGGGGCGAAAGATGGGTCTAAGCGAAAAATGTGGCAATGCTGCAAACGGGACTCACAACCCATAAAATTCATATGTCGCTTTTACCCTAAACCAATTTAACATGGCTTAAAATATCTTTAAAAAGAACGGCAAAATCATGTAACTGACGGAAGTTAAAACATCACCGAACCCAAAAGGTATAAATATTATTGATCAGCATCGACAGCCAACCGCATCGATGTTGTCATCTCCATTCGTATGTATCAATGCGTCGATCCAAGAGTAATTAAAGACTAGAGATTTCATAGGTGGAATATAATCTCTTTTAAGTTTTGAAAACTGGGAAACACACTTTAAAAACTTTCACATAAAAATATTGATTATCTCTTATAAATGATTTGCATATCACAATAAAGATATTATTAACGGGGTCGGGCATGCTACCTTTTACCTGTTTATACTTTTACTCATTTTACTCATTGTCATCTTAACTAGACCAATTTTAGCTGATGTAATTATTTGTAAGTACGTTCCAACATACTATGCCAACAACCTTGTGCATTATTGTGGTTTCATATTAATCTCATTTTATTAAACTCCACTTGAAAAAGTTTTTAATCAATTTGAAATTGTTGTCAAACATGTCTGCACACTTTTAAGCAGCTTAAAGCCCAAGTAAAACACTAAAATTAAAGGCTGAGTTCTCTAGCCACCGCTTCTGGTTATGGTGTAGCCTCTGGTGTTGATAAATATGTATTTTCACCGCTCCAAACTTTAATTTTAAATATCTGGCTACACAGTGAAAAATTATTGAAAGCAAATGCCATTAGTTTTTCTTACTTTTCGTTCGAAGACTGCATAACTAACTTACGAATCATGTTCAAGATGACGACAGCGCAATCGCTAAGGAATCCGAGTAGTAAATTAAAGGTTTCAAGTTCGATTACCAGCTATAGCAACTGCTTTTCACATTCGGTAAGATTAAATAAAAAAATATTAAAATATCCCAAACAGATTGGCCTAAAATGAAATAATTTATTTTACAAAACTAAGACGTTCTTTGTGTGGATTGGAATTATCGTTAACATGTACATATGTATATGTAGTATGGTTGTACATAAGTCGGCACGTACTATCTTCAAGTTTATGGCAAAAACTATGGGTAACCCAAGAAGGGGCAGCAGAGCGCAATCTACTGCTTTTTTTTACTGGCTTTACGTATTTTGCTTAATTTCAATGGGGCCCGCACTTATAACAGTTAGGCTTCACGACGCGTCGTCGTGGCGCCCCTGTTACTAAAATGAAATGTGGCAGGTAATTAAGCGGGCGGAATTGCTAAATTATTGCAGCTTATACCGGGTGAGGGGGGATCCAGAAATCCCCATGCTCTTAGACACGTTGTCTGCTTAAGGTAATGAGATGTTAAAATGGAAAATCTCTGCTCGTTAGCTGCGTCTCGTTTTAGTTTCACATTTTGCCACCAGCTGCTTTAACATCTTTTTTCTTGACTGCTTTGCTGTTCTGCACCTGCGTTTGCCAATGATGAAAATATGTTTAATATGCGTGGGAGATAAGACGCACAACGCCAACTTAACCAAATCTCTGAGTTCAATTCGTTGCCTAACTAAACCTTAGACGAAAATCTATCACAAAGTTCATTAGGTAAGTATGACGCACTCATTTCAACCGGGCAATAAAAATGTCTATAAAGTTTTAAAGAGACTGATTTTATGCGAAACAGTTTGTATCTTTTATTTTACCCATTTATTGGAGGTGTAGATTTGTTCATGTTATGCAAATAGCCCTGGTGCCCCAAAGCTTTGTTTCAAACGCGACCAACGCGGCAGCATAATAAGCAAGAGCGATAAACTGGAACTAATTTGGTAAACAAGCTATGAAAAAAGCCGCTGGTAGCGGGAGGGGGGGGAATATGTGTGTGCTAGCCGAAACTGAACAACATTTTTTGTTGACCAAGACCCCCCCCCACCCACCACACAACCCACCCTTACTCTAAAGCCAAATCATGTGAATGTGCACTTAACGGCTGAAATGGCAGCAGCCCATTTTCTGTCATTTTACTAGTTAGGACCACACACACAGTCCAAAATGCTGTAAATTTAACTAGGTATTTAAAAATATTCTTTTTTTTTAATCCTTTACGTTTTCCAACTGAATGGCAGATAACCCTGTAACGGTTTATATATCTTCAGTTTGACGAAATGCGTAACCCATTTTAAAAAAGAAAATTATAAAAATTCAAATATACGAGAGAAAACATCTTCGACCCAATAATGTTTAGTTGGCTTAGCCATGTTTGTCTGTATGAACGTGTCGATTGAAGAGATTTAGATTAACATGAGTTCTTCTTCTCCACCTTAATACCTTTTGACACCCATTTTCAATAGGTTAAGGGCAACAGGTTCATCTAGTATATTTTTGCCAAACTAACAACTTTTATGTATTTTAATATTGATACTCTATACGGGGCATCCTTACTTGTGTGTATCCACAGCATCTTCGGCGACTGGGAAGGTCAAAAATCGATTGCAAGTCTTTTACAGTTGGTGAAATTCCCCAAACATCTGCATTAGAAATTTGGCTGCCACGCCTCCAATCTTCGCCTCACTTTTTAAAAAGATCTGCATCAGCCTCCACGGCTTTTGAAAAACGGAAATGCCTATATCTTCCACAGCCTTAATGCTAGAGCAACATAATTTTGTAAGAACATAGCTGGCGACAAGCCCCAAGGACATGCAATAAAAACACATCTCCCCCCGTTTGTAAAACAAAACTATTTATCAACCCAATTAAAAAGTAGGGACGAGAGTATTTCGCAGTCGGTTGTGCCCGACTGCTACATTTTCACTTGTTTTTTTTTTTTTTGGTAAATCTCTTCACTATCTGTGGTAAAAGTAAGACATGTACAATGGGTGCAGGCATTAAATAAAGGTTACAGCGAAGAGAGATTTATGTCGTCTGCTCAACGTTTTACTCTTTTTAGTTCGAATTGATGCTAGTACAGAAGAGGGCTTGTCTGCAAAATATGCCCGAAAAAAAAAGATGAATTTCCATACTTTCACGCTTCGTAAAGTACTGTTGCTCTGCCTTGGTAGATTTCGTTATTGTCCAGTCAATGGCCCTGGCAGCAGCAGCGGCAGCGCAAGCAACAGTTGAAAAATTGAGCGGCGCGGCGTAACAACGGCGGCACACGCAGCGCCGACGTCGACGTCATCGTCATGCCCGAGCGCAATGAGCGGTAAAAAGGTAGACAGTAGCAGCAGCAGTGCAGTGCAGTGTTTCCCCGCCGGCACGAGGCTCGGCTCGTGACACTGATTTAGCCGAGCACGATTCTAATGTGGAGGCAGAGACATAAATAGGCTTCCCCAACGCCGCCACTGCCACTGCCAGAGCCAAACAAAGCAATCTGAATGCAATGCGCTGGGGATTTCTCCTGCTCTCCACAAATACAAAGTTATGCAGAAAAAAAACACACAGACACACACACACACACAGTTACACCCACCGCTTAAGCGACTCGCCCTTGTTCGTGCTTTCTCGTCGGATTGCACTCGTGTCACTGGGGGTTGAAAAGCAGCATCGTTGCCGTTAGCCAACTCACCGTCCGTCGCGTTGGCTTTGCTGTTGCCGTTGCCCTGTAAAGAGTTTTCATTATAAATGGAAATCAGTTGTTGGTTCATTCGGTTTGTGACGTGCAAGGCGGAAGTACATGCCATACGCTCAGAAGCAGCGGCCCAAGATTTTTTGTTTTGTACCATTTGTTTTAGTCAGTCGGTCTGATTATCGTATCCGCGTCAACCAAACAAACATTTGTCTTAAGTCGCCTTTTTTTTAACCATCATTTTTGTTTAAGTGTTATTATTATAAAATAAGTGCAGCACTGAACCAAATATGGAATATTAATTCCATTAATGTGAACAGAAAAACCTTAAAAAAAAAAGTAAAATTGTTATGTGTAAGTCACAATTATTTACTTAAAAACATTCAATGAGTTCTTGGATTCTTGCACACCAGTAAGTATAAGCCAACTTGTTTAGCTTTTAACCACAATCTACACATCACTCATTCGTCTAGCGTTAACAGGTGTCAAGTGAGCTACTATGTGTTTGGCAAGTTATAACCGAAATTGAGGTTGAAAGATTACTTGTTACGGTACAACTCTATTAATTGTTGTACTACATTTGCATTGTGGTTCATTTAATCCCGAAAGTAACCATAAAACACTCTAGTGCCATGGCGTCCCACTGGCCGCCACTGAAGCCGACACGTAAGTTAAACGCAAATTACCAAATACAATTTTTATTAGCTTATAGATTTTATGTGCTGTCCTTAAGCTGCAAATTGCAATTTAGAAAATTGCAATGTAGTTTTATGCAAAATTGAGCTGGCTGATAAACTAAGCTACTTTAAAATAAAGTAAGCTTAAACATAACAGGAAATGGGTATCAGTCGTTCGGCGGAGCGCGTTAAAAACGAACCAAAACCGCTCAGTCACTCAGCAAGTCAGTCAGCCGAAGCTTTGTTGCACAATCGTCAAACTCGGTAGGTTTAAATGGTTACCTCACTTGGCATTTGTGTACTCATTCTTTATGTTTATTGATGCACAATTAAACCGCATTTGCCCAGCCAACCCAACGAGACATTCAGACAGACAGACTTTCAGTCTGCCATCCGGCCAAACAAACTGAATCTTTCTTTATAAACTGTCATGGTCTATTGCCAACCAAATCAACTAGGAGTGTGCTTAAATTCCAGTGAAATCAGCCATAGGCAAACATACGACTATGGCCAACAGCTGAGGGAAACACAAAATATAGACGCATATACTTAAACATACTATATATTGTAGTATGTAGCTTAGTTGACAGCCAGAAGAACATTTTCGAGCTTTTTGAGTATCAGCAGTTGAGCCGATATAGCCATGCCAAAATCTATTTATCTGTCCGTCTGTCTGACTGTTCACATAATGTCTACGGTACAGAGTATCTGCTAGTCAAACTATCTCGACAAGAATTTGATAAATATTTGGATGCCAGGGGTAAATGTCTACCCAAGCCACCCATTTCTGCCCTCCCACTATCGCTCGCATGCAGACTGGCAAAACGAAGCATCTCCAATAGAGTATATAAAGTAGTATGTACTTTGATCAAAAGCCGAGTCAACTAAGAACATTCTTTGAGGAGCACCTCCTCCACAATTCAAAATCTGAACTTACTAAATTTCAAAGGTTACCTATTAAAAACTTCCCCTTTCGGAAGTAGAATCTTACTACCTATTTTCAGCTGGTATTATACTAGTAATACTTTCTTTTTACATTTTTCAAAAACATATTTTAACATTTTATTTTATATAATATGAAAGAAATCTACATTTTCGTACCTTTCAAGCATTCGTCACGTGGCGGTGTTCGTGAACTGAAATTTGTGGTCCAAAGATATATTTAGCAAAATGATAACATAACCGATGTCGATACAAAAGACAAAGGTAGGACTTAAACAAAAGTTATGATAGACATTTTTGCCTGTCTGCATTACGACAAGCTCGGTTATTGATAGAACTGATAAAAAAGTACTGGATACGAGTGACAGGTGAACGAGCGGAAATGTTATGCAAGTTACAATATACTATGTACAAACATAGACAGAAGAGACATACATACATACATTACATACCCTCTTAGCGATAGCCAACTGACTCAACTAGTGTCTGTTAAGTACTGAGTTTGCCTACTTCCGCTTTGATACATTTGCATGTGTCATGTGTAAAGGGGTTTCACTGCATCCGCTGTTCGCATCCGCACAGTAAAAGTACATTTTGTATTCACAGCAAATTAACTAGAATAGAATCTGGCTTTAATTTTCGACTCACTCAGCCAATAATACCATTTGAATTAAAAACAAAATTTATTTATAGAAAACACTTTTTAAAATTCAGGAATAAAAGTGTTATACAATATCCAATGTTTTTTCTGTGTGTGTATGATTTTTTGTTCTCCAGTTTTTTTTAATATATTTTAGTGTAACATATTACTTCGCTTTCAGCCCACGTTTTGTGATGGTAAAATAAATTTAATTTGATTTTATTGCCTTACAGCTTTTACTCGAATATTTGCTATCCCAATTTCGTCATTGCTGATTCAATCATTGGCCCCCCCGTCGACGCGGTTGCATTGGCGCATCGAAGAAGTCGTAAAGGATATGCATAGGTGAAGCTGCATCCTCGCTTTGTCGACGCATCGATTATACATAAGAGAGATACACGACCTCCTAGCACAGGTAAACAACAAATTTTATATAGGGTAAACAAAAAGGCGTCGCTTTCATTTTTGAAGGCGTCGACATTAATGCTGCGTTTGTTGTTGGTCGGTTGCTATAGGATTTTGTGAGCAACAAGCGCCAAACTTCATTAATTTTATAAGCAACCAAATTACATATGTTCCAATTAAAATATGTGCACTTTTGTTGCAACATCCAAAATTTTAGGTTCGGTGACAGATATTCAAAAGAGTCTTTGCGTCCATTTGTATCTCATGTATTTTACTACAACATTGATTTAGTGGCAGTATATGGCATACACAAATCTAATTTGATTTTTACATGGCTTTTACCATTGGCAGTGAACTGACATTCAATCAATTGCGACTTGCCACCGGCCACAATTTAAATGTGTTACTTTTAAATTGCCTAGCTGCAAACTTTTTATTGTATCCGATTACTAAAAAGCACTTAATCACTTAGCCAGATATACACTTCTCCCTCGCATAACACGGTGTTTACGTTCGAGTTTTTTTTTCTCAAAAAACGTCCATAAAACATTTTGCACAGCGATGATATTTAGTATTATATTTTTGTGGTTGAAAAGAAAAAAGATTATTAAAATGCGAAAAGCCAAAAAAAGGACCGAAAATTTTGATCAGTCGAGTCGCAAACATGCCTCTGGACCTTGACTCATAAGAAACAGATTGATTTCATTGGGGCATTGGAAAGTGTTGGCGTTCATTTAATATGGTTTGACCCAACAATTGTGCTGCCGGCGTCGACATGTAGTTCATTTTGCAACAATAGATGCTGCAAACAAAGGAGCAAGCACTTCTAGTACATCATCATAATGCTCATGATTATCCATCCACTATTGTAGATATTTGATTAATTTGGTTGTTTGCTATTTACAATTGTTTAGTCAGTTTAATCTTTTAAGCTGTTTAAGTCAAAATCACATGTCCATATTATTTATGGTCAGCAACAACAGCCGAATTGATTTTGGCCATGTTAGTCGCTCCGTCCGTTTGTCCGCGTTTAAACACTGCATGTCTAAGGACCCCAGAGAACGTTCTACACGAAATAGCTTGATTAGTAGATTTCCCTGCTTATTTGCTTTATGCTTGCACTTGTTGCTGCGCGAAATGATTCTCTGTGAAAATTGCTTCGAAATCAGTTAAGAAACACAAGAAATATCTAAGTTTGAAGTTAAGAAAACCATTTAGTAGTAAAGTGCGTACACGCGAGCACGCACGCATAGACATACAAGCATGGTTCATTAGTCAGGGTTTTTTTTATCTACTATTTTGTTTTTCCTCAACAGCGCGAATGCGTTTGGCAGCCAACACTTAACTCTTATATACTGTTGTTGGCAATAAATTAGCTTTTTTTCTCCTGACTTATTTCTAGATGTTGCAGTATTTTCTGGTCCTTTCTTATTTTGCAATACCTATCTTTCATCGTACATATAATGTTGAAACGACAATGCCAAAACACACTTACGCCTAACTTAAGTGCCGTCCCGCGTACAGTGCACAATTCTGTTGAAAGCAAATTACATCTTGTTTGATTTTAAGTAAATTATTTACTGGCTTGTTGGTCGCGTTTTCATCTGCCAACATTTTGATTGGTCCGTATAGGTCCCTATAGGTCCTTAGGGTTCGTTATGTTAGTAAAGTTTTTGCATTCTGACATAAAAATAATAATCATTTAATTAGCACAAAAAGTCCTTTTAAGACTGCAATTGAGCTGAGTTAGTGGAAAAAAGTTCGCTTATGTCTTAGAAAATTGAGTTTTAAAGCTGACAGCTCAGGACAGGCCCTCGTATTACAGCAGGACATTTGAAGAGGCGCCCGAAGTTTGCAAAATAATATTTAAATTGGTTAGCTCAAGAAGGGATGAGCAGTGGGTGAGTGCATGGACAGACGACGATAGAATAGTTGTTGTGTTTGGTGAAAATTAGTTTAAAAAAGAAGTCACAAACTCCATATTGAAAACGGGTTTCGTCAGCAGCGGGCTGTGACAACTAACAAAAAAAACAAGTTCGTTGTCGACGAAACCTGCATACCGTGTGGAGGGTCAACAAGTTTTGCAATAAACGCATAGGGTAACTTAAATATAGGAACATAGAGTAATTTAAATATAGAAGTTGGCAAGAGAGATAGACATTGCACAAAACCAACATACTCCACCTTCGGTATTTAAAGAGTATAAAAATGCTACAGGGCAATAGGCACGACATCTTTGACCGTATATAAAACTTTTTTCGGTTGAGTGTCTAATTTTTAGTTGGTTGGTTACATGTTTGTATCTGACACAGTCATTTGTCACTGACAAAAAAAGCTGTGTGTGTCGCTTTGCAAACCCAAGTTAATACCCATGCATTAGATACAAACAAATAACACACACTATTAAAACAGGCGTCGCCAATAAAACCATTCTACGACGAGTCATACACAACTCTGCCCACTATCTATCTACTAGCATAGCGATAAGAAGTTATACTAATTTCAATAGGCATTCGTATTTTAGTTTTCTTACATCAGCAGTGGTAAATGGATTTTTATTTGCCATTTTAAAATTTTTGTTCTTACTAAACAATATATTTAAGGGACTGGATTTAATGTGCGATCGGCTCAGCGAAATTAAATACGAACGAATGCCATCTGTTACATTTAGGTAAGAATATTCAATTATATTAAATTAAATTACAACAATCTACTCTATATTGTGACAATTGTGACAATTCAAATAAAACTTACTTATATCTTGCATGTGGTATTAGATATTTAAGCGAAACAACATTAGTCATTATTTAAACAAACACTAATGTTCATAAATGCAGAGTCTGCTACAGACAGACCTGTTTTTTTGGGAATCCAACATTTACAGTTATTGAAAAGTAAGAGCTAATGTTTAAACAAGTGAAAACGTTGACGTTTTGAAAGAAACCGACTGCGAAATACTCTACCAGTATAAAACAAGAAGGCACAAGTCAAGCAAGCTCGACCTGAACCCTAAGCATTAAGCGAACAGTCATTGTTTGGATGTTTGTGAGTGTTGCATAGAATACTGCGCTACTAAATGGTTGACTCAATATCTTCAATAAACTAACTTTTATATTCCTAGTATATACTTCTACACTTTAATCCCAAATCTTAATTCTCTAGCTCTTATAGTCTTCGAGATCGACGCACTAATTAAGACGGACAGACGGACGAACGGACGGACGGTTAGAGAGACGCACATTTGCACAAAACCTTCACACCTTCCTACCATTCCCTTTACATGAGTTCAGGGTAAAAACAGTTAAGAAAAAGACTGTATGTATTCTGTGGTAGTGAATCAACTTTTCAATGTGGTTGTCAATAACTAACCTTCCAATTTTGGAAAATCTTTTTCTAAAAATACAGATCTTTGGGGGATGTCACCATCTTGCTACTGTTATCGATAACATGTTATTATCGAAGACTGGAAAAGTTATTTATAATTTAAAACATACTTCAATAACGTCTTATCCATAAAGTGTTGAGCGCTCTTCGCCTTGTTACATAATTTTGTACAGCTTCATATTACTACTATTTTGACTTAATTTCAATGTGGGAGTGTAACAGGTTACTAGTACAATTTTCTAAAGAAAAACATGTTGCTCACACATTTAATGAGCAATTTTTCAGTTTCCAGTCGCAAATTTGTTAGTCTGATAATAAAATTTGTGTTAATCTGTATGTTAACAGTGGCGGCATATGGAGAAAGCACTTGAAATCGCTAATCAACTACTCAAACGTTGACTGGCTGGCTTTAGTTTCTGTCTCACATATATTTTAAGCTTTCAGTATCACACTCAACTTACTGATGTATAGTTGTCGAAAAATCATAAGCTGCTGAGCTGCCGCGGTCAAGTCATTTCACATACTAGATAACCATTTTTAGCCAAATTTGCTCTTCAATCTTACTCAGACTGCAATATTGAATGTCGTTAAATAACTTAAACACAAATGGCTATCGCTTTAATGAAGAGCCAATCACAGTGTGGAAGACAAAGCAACGGGTTCATTACAAAGATGATGTGGCGCGTGCCAAAAAGTTTGTGTTATTATTATTTTTATTTACTTAAAATCCCACACGTGCTTAAGATAAACTTTAAATTGTGTGTGAATGAATTATGAATGAATTTAGAATTTTTGGAGCATTTTGTTTGAACGTTAGATGTGTTGGGGTATATAGAATTGAGAAATAAGACTACTTCAAATCAGAACAAGATCTGGCAACTTTTATATGTATATACAAACGACTTACACATTAATGGATGTAGTATATAAATTAACTGATTTAACAAGAGCTTTTCTTATTAAAGCAAAAATGCATATTTGAGTTTTCACTTAGCGCTTTTCTGTTAATCACTCACTGGACGACATCAGGTGTAAAATTACTACGAAAAGTTTAGTACAATTTTTATTTAACATTTTTGTTAATAGATATGTTGTAGAAATACAATAAAATTTATTTTGTCCAAACGAAACCAGTTAAGCAATGCCAGCTAAATTTGAACTTTCATATAACTCTGTTCTGGATATGATTTTTATTGTATAGAAAACTTCACAGTACTGTAGTTCGGAAAAATAGACGTCGACTGCATCTACGCGTATAAGATAACTTTGATAATTGTTGTAAATAATTTAACTTTGCATTTTATGACCGCTGAACGAGCACGAAGCAGAATAATAGAGATACCGCACTAGGAGAATTGTATTATTATCGCATTTTACTGAATCTTGCTTGCTTGAATATTATACTGATATTTTTACTACCCACATTGGACGAAAAAAGAAATATCCATACGTTCTGACCATAATTGAATCGGCTTATTAAAAAAAAAATCCCATACAACGGTTTCCCCAACATAAGAATTGTGTACTTTATATAATTCGAATGACATTTTCACAAGTGCAGACATCCTGGTCCACAATTTTCCCTCAAAGGGTGCTCAACTTTCCCCGACATTGGTAAACAGCTTCTAATGCATTCTCATATTTATGTCTAAAATAGAGTTTAAACCTTATCGGATAAAAAACAACAAAGGTTTACATATTTCTACACAATTTACTTTCACCTTCACCTTCGTCGTAACTCAGATCAAATTATACAATGAGGAAACGATTTTTCATATTATTATTGTTTTGCTTCTTAACGTTCGATAACGCTAATTTTGAAATTGAAATAAATAGTTTTTTAACAACAACAGTAACAAACATTCGGACTGCTTGTGATTGATACGGGCCATCGAAATGTTTGTGTTATCTGTCGGTGATGGCTTTGTAGAGTTCACTACCCATGTGCCGTTGTAATATTGGCTAATTATGGGTGCTTCAGTAGCACCTAAGACCCTGCCACGGTTGTAAACGTGTTAGCATTGCAAAGCCCACCAACAAGTAAATGAAGCGACAAAATCAATCAAAAACTCATTAGAAACAAAAGATATGCATGTAGTATGCGCTTGACCATTGCAGGCGACATCCATCTTCTGTGTAAGGCCACCGAATGTCGCGCCAATAGTTGACCACAAACACCAAATTTGTATGGCAAGTTAGTTGATTTTGAAATTTTTAACTGAGCAGAGCTTCTGGGTGCCCAGCTTGCACATTTTTTGATTGAATCCAATTGGACTTCTATTTATGTTTGAGCGAAACTTAATAAGAAAGCTGATGTGCTTGCGCAAATTGGTTAAATAACACCCGATCTTACGTCAGCAATGAAAAATTTAGCGACAGCCTCGAACTCATAACCACAAGGCAACCGAAAAAATCGATATCCTTTTCGCGCCTTACGCCCAACGCATCGACGCAACCGTCGGAACCACACGCTAATAGTAGTACGTCGATTGTCGCAACCGCAAACTCTATCAAACGGTACGCTCGCACCACATGTGACCATTGCGGCCAGCATAGTAGCATACCCATTATGACACATCCGATATCGCCGCTCGCGAAATCGCAAACCAATTTGGACTCGATGGAGCATAGCAACCAGCGTCAGGCCCTCGTACCTCTGCCAACAACTAGTATTGCTTTTCATCGTGACGACTCTGCTCTCACACTTCAAGTGTCTCGCCGCCCCTCTATACTTTTGCAGGAGATCCTGACCCAGCGACCTCCCGGTGTTGGACGCAAGGATACCAGTAATTTTCTTCATCCGCGCAACTCCAGAAATGCCGGGTATTGCTGGATTTACTATATACTATATCATATCTAGCCAATATGATGATATGTTTTTAACAATTGTTACGATTTCACTTCTTTCTCTTCTTCTTATCTATTTCATTTCGTTTCAAAATAAGAAATCCACATGGCACGGTTAACGGCAGTTCGGCGACCATCAATTTTCAAAGCGGAACTGCAAGTGCTCGCAACGGTTCCAGCGCCAACTATGATAGCGGTGCCAAAAGCTTTCAAGCCAAACAACAGAAGGATAAAAATCGACGATCGGGCAAGTAAGCAGGAACTTATAAGTATACTACCTTGAAATTGTGTGGAATATATTTAATCTGTTTCTTGTTCTTTGCAGCGATGCCATCAGCTCGGCATTATCTGCCATTTACTGCAAACTCCTAGTGCTTTTAGGTGTATGTCTTCCAATTACGGAAGTTATTTCCGACCAGATACCCACTTATGTTTATCAAGGATTCTATGTTTATTTATATGCGGGCAGTATAATTTTTGTGATATTCCTTTACATAAGTGCGGTTCGCAATCGGTCGCTCTTTAATGCACTCAAAGATTTTCGTAAGTCTCAGACAAAAACCGAACACACATTTAACTCTAATGGGCGCTTGACAACCATTTTATGCTTACCATTTGTATAACAATGTAACTTTTATCCTGCTTCTTTTAGATGCAAAGAATAGCAATATACACCTCAAGCACAAGGTAACTCATTTCGGAAGTTTCTATCTTCGCGTTGGCGCTATTTCTTTTGCTATCGGTACAATGGTGTATTCGGGCTTGGAGTTTGGCCAATTCTTTGAGCTAAATGGTCATGTTGGATGCCGCGACATCTTTGTAGCTATTACTCCCATCTGCCGTATGGTCTTGTGCATTGCACAGGTTCAGTTCATCTTTCTGAACACCACCTATATGGATATGGCGCGTCACAAGGTTACCTCGCGATTCGGGCTTATGCACATGGTAGCCACCAACTTGTGTGAATGGCTATATGTGCTGGTCGAGGAGACAAAGCACGAGATCTTTCATATCAGTCACCACGACATTGATGTGGGCCACGATCCGGTATTCCACAACGGAACACACGGCGGTCCCGATTGGTCGGCTGTCAATGATTCCTTACATGTTCATCATGGTTCCTTTCACACTGGATCAAGTATAGCAAATCACACCCCCGCCGGCAACACGCTTCACAAGATTTTAGTAAACATTACGACAAGCATCGGTAATACTTCAACTGAAGTACCTCTGCCAACACATGCCCCCTTTACGGGCTGTTCGCGTACAACTATCATGGGTGCATTGGTGCAACAGTTGTCGCCGTTTCTCTTTCCGTGTACAATCGAATACTCACTGATCTGTGCGGTGATTCTATTTGAAATGTGGAAAACCGTTAAGTCCATACCAGACATCGACAAGACACGTAAGAACTCTGTTAAGCCAGTGGCACAGAAGCCGGCACATCACTTTTCTGTCGATTGCTCGCAATCGCACAAGGGTATGTTTTTCGGCATACTCATAATTGTTATGACAATCATCTCAATGATAATGTACTTTGTTCTGTATACACAACCCGGCTTCGAGCTCATCGCAACCCAGGAAGTCACACTCTGGGAGACTTTTATGTACTTTATGTGCGCATCCGCAATTGTAACCGGTTGGTACATACATACATACATATATATATGAAATAATCACTAGATTTAATTTTTATGCTATTTCTTTTCTATGACAGGCATGATCATGATGCGTGATCTAAGGTATATAAAGGATACCAGCGACGAACACCATTCAATGAATTTGGACAATCTTTTGCTGATTGTGGCCCAGACTGGCGTCTACTTGTACGGCATGTTCAGCATTTTTGGCAGCTACTTTGCCAAATGGGACACCGTCCCTGACCGCGTCGAAGGCATTATTGCGGAAGTTTTTGGTGTGGCGCAAACATCTCTGCAGACGATGTTTATACTCCATGCTAGCCATCGTCGCTGCAAGGGCGCTAAGCAGGTTCGCCGCAAACCAGGACGCGAAATAATTACCTTCCTGTTGGTGGCGAATATTGCCCTTTGGTTTGTCAATACTCTCATAAAGGGCAGAGCTGTGTTTCGCGAGTCTCACCTCGAGTTTTTCGGCGTCTGGGGCTGGACGATTATCACACATATTTCGATGCCACTGGCAATTTTCTATCGCTTTCATTCTACGATTTGTCTGTTTGAGGTGTGGAAAATTACCTACAAAGCCAAGTCACATTAGTCTATGCTGAATACATTTTTCCTATACACTCTGATACCGAAGATGAACGAGTATATTTTTTGATTTCTGCAACGTCCGTCTGTTCATCCGTCTGTTTGTCTGTTTTCGACACCCTTAAAGCTAAAAACTTGGAACTCTTGGTCCGCACCTCGAGGTGCAAAGCAATCAAACACACATATTTCCCACACTTTAATAGTTTGAATCACTAAATTCTGATGACTTCCCGTAAAGATCTGCATCCGCTCCACGCCCCACCGCCTTTTAAAAACTAAGCAACTTGCAAGCAAAACTATTGCCACATGTTTAAATTCTGGTATCAGAGTCGGTTGGTTGCGCCCGACTGCAACGTTTTAACTTTAGCTCTTTTTTTTCATTAAATTATTTGAGTACTATTTTATGTTAATTATTAAATAAATAGCACGGTATGATACTTGGCGATTTATTGCATTCTGTTCTACGAAAAACCCAGTTTGAAACATCGAAACACATGAAATATAAAACTTAATGGAATGGAATTCGTTTCCGTAGTTTATATAGCATTAAATACTGCGTAGTGACCGGGTTTTTATCTCCATTGAAAATCAGCTTACATCAAAGAGTTAAAGATCCATATGCAAGCAGGAATTCTGGACCTAAATGCACATAAAACAATACTAGGACTTGGTTAATTCGAAGCCAAGTCGTTGCCGCTTTAATAGCCAATAGATGGAGAACGCTAAGAAAGCTAAGAATATAAATATTAGAGTACTTGTTGTTGTGCTATTATGTTGCTAAGCAAACAACAAAGCTTTAGTTCATTTGGTAACATACTTATAAGTAAGCTACTCTCTGAAGAGTTTGCTTTTCTTTTATCATAGGATAATCGGATGTTAGTCTATTTTAAAGTATGTGTTCCACCTATTTGTGTAGAAAAATTTGAAATGAAACATTTACTTGCTAGTAATGTGAAAGGGTTTAATTTTTCACAGTGTACAGTTTATTAGGTTACAATTTATTAATCATACAACTTTGAATCCTTAATATTTTAACTCAATTAATAATTGAATATTACCAGAGAAACTAAGATTTATTGTATTGAAATACATATCCGCTAATAAATTTAATTCTATACCAAAAAGAAATTGTCTTAGCTATTTTACGATAGACAATACTAATTTCCTAAACATAACTATTTATGGCGATATAGCTCCAGATTTATAGGTATTACGAGAGAGAGTTGTATACATTAAGTTACGAGAGTTCTTTACGTAGTTAGGACCAGAAATTGTAATAGTATAGAGACAGTAGGTATTTAAAACTAAGTCCTACAAGACAATGTTGTCAATTTGATAAGAAGTGTTTTTTATAGGGTCAGTTAGGAGTAAAGTGTTTGTCAATACATTTACTTATTGTTTATTATATATTAAGTATATATATAGATATATAGGTTTTTTGATTTGATTTCACTTTGAATAAAGAAAGAGTTTCAGTCCGAGTTCTTCGATTGGTAACTGGTCACCTCCCAGTGAAATGTATATTTATGGACAGCCGGAAAGAAGGTTGCCAAACTGTAAGAGAAGTGGAACGTTTCTTTGGACAGACTGACAAAGGTCTAGCCACTTTTAACTTTGAGAACAGAATTGGCAAACACAAAATGGGTATGAAAGCTTTTTACTATTGCAAAATATTCAAGCTTGAGGTGATTCACGATTATGTATAAGAATATATATGGGTAACAGGCAATGGTCAATTGGGTAGACTGAGTTAAATTTAATAAAAAGGGTCTTAGCTATTCTACTATTTAAAACAAACCAAAAAAAAGTTTATAACAAATGCAACAAGTTGTTGCATACAGTAATTGTTTGTTTCTTATATATCTCTCTTTTTCAATACTGATATACAGTTTTACATGCAGCTATTTTTTGTAAATACTTAACAAAGCTTACGAAATTAATTGGCCTTTAACATTTTTAGGTTATTTGCAAAATTTAAATGAATATGAATATGAAATCTAAAGCATATAGGCTTCTACCGCCGATGTGGCTTCATTTTATATATGGCTCACTGTACAAGGCTCAACATTGTCTCAACCAATAAAGCCCGTCCTACAAATTTGTATAAATATATATACGATTTAAGGCTTAGTCATTGAATGTTAAAAGTAAAAGTAATGGTTCATTATAAAAGTTTTACTACAATAGATTTAAATCTGATCGATGTACTATATGGCAAAAAGTTATAAATGTATTTTATCTATTTATTTCTTTTGTATTATGTTAACTGTTTTTTTTTTTGACAAATAATAAATATCTCCTATTAAAGATAACATAACATGAAGACTGATTCGGCTTTGTATATATGAATATTATTTTCAGATTCTCAAGCAAATAGATCCATTCATATATACTTATTAGTGCACAAAGTATATTAAATAAAATGTGTGTTTTTGATTTTGAAATATTTCCAATATTTCTGAACACAGAAATAATATTAAAAATATTTAGTACAGTATAGCCAAGAGTGCCCGAGTAGCGAGATACCCGAGATGTTCGAGACTCATTGAACTGAACTTATAAATTTGTTTTATACTATCGATAACTCTGCATTTTCAAAATACACATGTCATCGATAACAGTCAAGTCTCTAGTTTTGAATATTTTGAATTTGCTTTAGAAACTACACACATCGTAATTATCATTTGTGCAAAACTTTCACTAAAACCGCTTGAGACTATTTTAAAATATTAAAGTTATGTCATGTATGCAGCAATCCGATCTAGAGCCATTTAACTTTATTTTAAATTCGACTATGGTGTAAAATTTTAATTTTGTAAGTTTAGCGCAATCAGCTGATTTTGGTAAAACTAACTAACTCAAAATTATACGAATGGCTTTTATAATAAATCAGTTTATTTTAAAATCTTACTTCTAAAGGTAATGTTAACCAGTGTTGTACAACTCTGTTTTATTCAGTTGACTATCAACGAGCTAACGCTGTATTGTAACTTTCAATTTATGATATTTAAGAATGGATAAAATGCAGCTATGCTGGAAGAGCTAGTAAACTTTAGTATCACAGTATTTTATGTACGTGTAATTTTTGTTTTATAAGTTTTTTATTTTTTTATGCAATATTAGTTAATTTATAAGCTATATGTATTAATAGCGAGAACCTAGATTTGTTTTGTTTCTTGCGTAAAGTTTGTTTTGATTCACTTTAACTTGCCACCAAATATGCTAATTCTAGCTAAAAAAAAAAAAACCGTGGAAGATGTATGGGCATTTCCGATTTTAAAAGCAGCTCTCTCTTTCTCGCATCAATATCAATGCAGATCTCAGGAAATGCGATAAGCTACCACCAAATTTGGTCACTCTTACTCTTAAAAACTATGTAAGATCAGGCATTCCCCGTTTTAAAAGACAGCGTTGCAGATCTTTGGGGAATGTCACTAGCTATCTTATTCCACAAAATTTGGTTACTCAAGATAAGATATACGCATAATGCGATCTTCGACGGACGTTGCACAAACCAAATATACTTTTTACCTTCGGTATGAGAGTGTTTAATATAGGCTACATGGAAACATGGTATAACTGCATTGGTCTTAAGCTGTGAAACATATACTATGTATATACCTTTAATAATGGCTATAAATTACTCAATGTATGGAGATTGGGATTAGGGACATTTATTTAAGTTTTCTGATTTCACACATTTTGATCCTTTTGAATATTAAAGTCCTTTTTTTATTGTTGGTTGGCAAACTTTCAATGCAGTGACTCTATCTGGTTAAGTGTAGAAAATATGTATGTTTTATCGATTTGAGCCCTGATTCCTAGCCTTCTGGCGGCGTTGGAACCCTATTTTGCAACTTTGTCTGACGCACACAAGGACCAAGAACCATTTGCAAAGGTTCAAGTCTCTAGCTTTAAGAATTCATTCAATATAAGGAACTCAATTCCAGAACCCTGCAATTTAGTTCATTAAAAAACCCATTCCATATTACAAATTTTCATTTTAACGAAGTTTTTCCTTATCCCCTTGAGATTCATTACATGAAAGTTCGACTGTATTTCGGCATTACAAAAATTATAATCACTTGAAAATTTGTATTAAGATCCTGTTACATCTGAACAGCAGCTATATGATATAGTTATTTTATCCGGCCGACTAGGCTTCATGATCTGACTGCAGAAAAATGAAGCCAAAAGTTTCGGCTCAAGTCTGAGAGACTAGTAGTTTGAATAAAAACAGACGAATCGAAGGACAGACGAAATATATGAATATGAATTTATGAAAAAATAATACAAAGTTAAAAGCTTTACAGACAAAAAAATCCGAAAATAAACTTAATAAACAATTTATTGACGCAATGTCGAAGAGTTCTTTTATAATAAAATAAATAAATAGGGGTTAAAACAAAACAAAAGAGACTTAAATGTTAAATAGCACTCAAAGAAACAATCGGTATTTTCTCTTTTTTTAGGGAATAAAACTGTTAAATATATTTCGTACCACTGACCCCCCTTTTTTAAATAGTATTTATTTGGTAAATTACTATGTCAGGCCATTTACAAACATTGACTTTTTATGATGTCGAAAAATTAAATACAAAACTATTTAAATCAAAATTGGGCTTTCGGCCACATCGTTTATTATAAATAAGTCAACTGATACAATTATGTATTTCGTAAAATAAGATCAATGAGAAACTTAGTTCAACAGTTTATTTTTTATTATTTTTTCTTTCGTTATTATTATTTAGTTAATTTCAAGTCTTTGAGGTTTCAATTGACTAAGGCCTGTGTGTTCAACGTTCGGCTAAAAGTGATCTTGACAATTATCTTATAAAAAATATTTTTAGTGACTAAAAATTGCTTCGATTCATGCAAACTGACCTTAAAGCAATATGTATTTATATGAGTTCTATGTATTTCCTTGCGGAAAAGTTTTCACAATTGGAAGATTTGAATCTAATGCCATTCATATATATGAGTTACTTGTAACTAACGATCCCAAGAGTTTTGATAACATGATGGCACTGAATCGGAAGTGTTTTTGATATATTCAGTACATACGGGGTAAGCTTACGGCAGTGCCTTCATTTAAGACTTCCCTCATACTTTTGCATTAAAAAAAAAAAAGGGAAGTGAATTTAATTTAAACATAAGAAAATAAATTAAGGCATGCTTATGTATGGAAAAAACCCACATTTTAGGGTTGGGTATAAGTATTGTATTTAATTAAGGTTATGTACAAATTAATCAGAATTTTAAAGTTAAAAATAAATAAATAGTATAAAAGTGAGTTTTTTGCTATCAAATAAGACTTAAGTAGTGATTATAATCTTTGGAACAAATCGAAAATGGTTTAGCCATTCTTTCTAAAGCATAAGCTGCGCACAAATTATGAATTGTGAATGGTATAACCACGTACATACATATATTTATATATATTCAAGTGCGTTTTGATTATTTAACTATAGGTACAATTTAATAATATGTTGTTGTGGTTGGGTGGCTAATGTAACTCTCAGTAAGTATGCATGCTTAAGTTTGAGTATACATATGGAACATATACAATACATCATATATATGTAAGTATATTTATTTTATTGATTTATATAAAGAGATTAATAGATACACAATAGGGACCGTTGCCCGTTGACCGATTAAAACAACCGAAATAGAAAAAAAAAGGTTAAAGGAGAGCAGGATACAATGCAAAGCTGGTATTGTCCTCGAAATTTTAATTTCGAAAAACTTGTTTCGATAGCTTAATCTTGTATCCTTTAATATAATAGGTACAGTTGCTAGTTGTTTTTTGTATTTTTTGTTTATATGTAATTTCAATTATTTTAAGTAAAACGCCATAATACTTCTTCACTTAGTTCCAGCATAAAACTACATTCTATTCTAGAAATATTCTACTGAAAAATCTCATTGTTTGTTCCATTATTTGAACCTATATACGTCTGTCGTTGTTGTTCCGTTCCGATGCTTAATCGGCAGAATATTTAAGAAAATTAATTGGTTTCAATTTGTTTTTTTTTTGGACAAAAATAATATTGCAGTGTTAATTGCAAGTGTTTAATAGTATGAGCTATATGTATTATCTAAAACTATTAATTGCTTGCCATTGTTGCTGTCTTTTATAGAAAAAAATTTGTGTAGTACAAATGTAACTGGGTCAGTGTAACGTTGTATGCAGTCATTCTGCAACGCCAAACTGGTCTTGTTCAATTGGCTTTTTTAGCCAACTGCCAAGATCCTCGCGTTTGAACGCCGAGAACAGCTCCTGCTTGGCCATCTGCAGAGCAAAGTAAGGATAATTTTTGTAATACATTATTACTAAATATAGTTTAATGATGATTTACCTGGTAGTCCTTGACATCCGCCTTGGTTTCGCCGTAGTCCTTAGTCACTTTGCGATTAGGCATGCCCGGCAAGTTTTTCATTAAATAACCATATTTGTCAAAGAAGGCTTGTTTAGTTATCCTTGATACCTGACCGCCGATCGTCCGGCCGGTCAACGAGTTAACCACCTCTAATTCGGTATCACCAATTGTCCAATTTATCCCGAAGTTCGGAGCCTTAGCCTGATTTCGAGGTTCCGCAGAAGTAACTAGCGCTAAGCGTGGCTTATTCAAATGGTACGGCGGTGGCAGACCTTGTAGGGATTTCTCAATACGTCCGCACACAGCGCGATACATATGCTCTGGATGTAGAAGACTGCCCAAGACAATGGAATGCAGGTAGACCGGTTCGATAATGGAAGACAATAGCGAACCCTGAATACCCACAATGTTCCAGCGCGCAATTTTATCCGAACACGACATCGTTAGCAAGCGCTGTCCCTGCGAACACAAATTGAATGAAATGCTTGTTTTTTGTTTAAGAAATATTCACTTACTTGTAGTACGCCGTCCCAGGTCTGTATGCCATCGCTGCTCTTTACAGGTATTGTTCCTTCGCCCGATTCGATTTTTGTACGCAATTGGCCACGTGCTTTTCTATTCGTTAGTAGTAGTATTTATGAATGTGTATGTTCCCAGTTTTATATGGGTTAAATCGCAAGGGTGAAAATCCAAAATCGGTTAGTTGCATGTTTTTATTGGCAAGCCGAGAAATGACAAAAAAAAAAACAGTAAATAATAATTATAAATTGAGCTTGATTTTCTCAACAATAACATGGATGGCACCACAAACAACACTCAGCGTTATTCAATTTCCTCGACTCTAGTCAAAATTTTTGCCAAATTGGTGTTACCTTAGGATTTCGCATATTTTTCATTCTTCTTTCTATATTTTTTGGTTTTTATCATATTTATACTTCCATCACAGTGCTCTTTTATACAAAGTCTCTTTTTTTGTCGTTGTGGAGAAGGTGCAAACAAGTATGGCCCATTGTTTTGGCCACATTGGTATGTATAACGAGTTAGCACGCTCTCGGCAAGAAAGCTCGACAGTCCGTGCTGCTGGCATGGAGTCGTGTAGTTTACGCCTTAACCTAAAATACCCTGGACTACTGCATGGATGGGCTTAACTTCAATCTACAGTATCTCCAATGTTTTGTAGCCAATTTCAATGGCAATTTGACAGCTCTTATTGTCTCTTCAGATTAGCACGTTCATACAGACGGACACAAGAGGGTGAGACAAGGGTGAAAGCTTCTTCAACCCCAAAAAGGCCAAGTCGACTAAGCCATGTCTGTCTGTACGAGGGCGTCGTTATTGCAGACTACAAGACCCAAGGGCTTGAGTTATGGAATATATAGAAGTTCTCACATACTTTGTTTAATATCGAAAGTGTAAAGTGTAAAAATTGCATTGCAATTGGTTGCGAAACACTGAAAATATCGAAGATTGAAGTTTAGTCAAGGATGCAGTAGCGCAGCACACACATACATACACGAATCTTCAGTTATCTTCGGAGTGCCGAAGAGATGTTAGTAGTAATATTTAGATATTTTGGTTGTACGAACCTATTTGGATGCTTATCAACACCAGTGTCGTTTTCGTGAGGACTAAATATCCGTGCATCCCCACATGGTGCTGTATTTATATACAAATGGAAATGTACCCCGGATTTTAGTTTATAAGGGTATTGCCCGTCTGTATTCCTCACGAAAATCGACTGATATGCTGTTGCTATAATTCAGAAAAGAGTAAATTAGAATAATCAAGTATATATAAATAAAAGTTAGGTTGAGTTTTATTTTTTCTTTTTTTTTTACGGTTTAATTTGATGCTCAAGACGCTTTTCGCGTGCGCATTAATATATTTATATATACATATCTATATATATATATGTACATATGGATTTGGCATACATACATATATATACACATATACAAATATATAGAGGTTGTTGGGTGAATTTTTTGTTTTTGTTTGAAACGAAAAGAACTTCGAATGGCGAACTAAGGGCAGAGTATTTGTTCCAGCAACTAATTAATTGAAATGGGAACAACGAATAGGATTTCAAGTTCTGCTCGTATTTACCCCAACACTACACTTAACATTTTATAATGATATGGATAAAATGGGAGCAGTGAAGAGTCGAGTCAGTGTCATTAAAGCAAAAAGAAAAAATAATAAGAATTATTGTTATCAATTCAAGCAAACTATTCGTGAGAGTTATGTCTGTTTATCTGCTTAGATGTTAAATTTAAATTATGAGATACACGTTTTTCTTCATATCATATGATGCCGGAGTAGTAATGCACTCGCCACTTATTTGTTAGCTAAATAAAAGTAACATTTATATATATTTTAAAATCACACCATTTAAAGCTATAAGTTGTTAAACATACGTTTGTAAACGATTTCTAAGCGCTCCTGGCACCAAAAAAAAAAAATGAATGCAAAAAGTTAGGCAGGGAGCAATGGTTCCTAGATCTGCGAAAATGATTGTCTTAGGTATGTGGGGAAATGCCCATATAAATCTTTGATCATAAATATTGTAGAAGTATATACAGCATAGTCTAAATAGAGAAAGAAAGCAACATGAATATATATGTATATATATGTTAAACCATACCCTGATTACACTGGAGATCAAGCTGTGCATATAAATACTTGAGGAGGCAACGCCTGGACACTATTTCGGCATGAGAATCATTAAGAACAGCTCCATTGACACTCATGTGCTCGCCGCTGACACACTTGGTGCCCGTCGAAACCGAAATAACCTAAAAGTAAACAAAGTTTTGATATAAGTTCGTTAATTTGAAGATTTTAGAACTTACTTTGGCTTCGCAAAAATTCATATTGTCTGTCATAACGATGCCCGCGAGCACCTTTCGACGCGAATACGCCTCCTGACCTTTGATAACCTCCATGAATTTCTCAAGGACCAAGCGTCCAATGGTATCGGCGTGTATTTGCGGTAGCTCCATGGACGATGATTTGTCATCGATAGGTAACGGCGCGTTCTTTTGTGGTGCCATCATCGGGCTGTAGGAGATGTTGCACAGTGAGGCCAGCGCGGCCTTGGCTGCGGCATTCTTTGCCAGCTTCTTTGAGGGACCTAAAAACATATATATGCTTTATTTGTGATTGGTAGCTATAACACCAGCAAGAAGATACCCACCGGTACCATCGAACTTTTTGTCATTTATGGTGACGGTCATTTTGAAGCGACAGTTGTTTTGGGCGCCGTCAATATTCATGCATTCAAAATTGACGTCATTGAACAGCTCGTACAACAACATCACTGGGCCCTTATCTGGCACTTTCTTTTGTCCATCAACTGAAATTGCGCTTTTCGAGGCATCTAATAATGGAAAACAAAACAAATAGTTGTCTTTCTGTTGAATAAACCTTGGAATCATCACAAGTTATCTTATAACAACGAATCCTAAAATTATAAACAAGTACTTATTTGGGTTTGGAAAGGTCGTCAGAACTTAATTCACATATATTCCTACATATATTCATTGTTCGTTCATTGTAGTCCTCTATATGAACGCGGGCCGTCAAAAGCAAGAACTTCTTAAAGCCAAAACAAAACACAAAAAACACAAACATAAAGACATAAAGTTTGTCGCTTTCAGTGTGCATTGAGCCGCAAAAAAACAATTCGACAGCTAAATAATAAGTTAAGAAATACCAAATAAATATGAATAAATTAAGACAAGAAATTATAAGAAACAGAAACAGAAAAGAAGAACATAAAATTCTAATACTTGCTGTGGCTCATGCAAAAGACTTGTGGGCGCAACGTGGATTGTTCAAGCGAGGTAAGGTTGGTAAGGTTATCAGGCAACATCAACGTCCCAATAAGTTCGCATAATTCTGCTTTGGACACGTTTTCAATACCGTTTTCCAGATGCTCATCGCTGGTGAAGTCCAAGTTGCCGGCCGGCTTCAGCGGCGATAAGACGGCGCCGTCTTTAAATTGTATAAAGCTGCGCAACGCTGTGGCCGCTGCCTCAATACGCGCCACCTTTTTACTGCGCCCCTGTCCCATGTACTTTTGACCATCAACCTGTGAGTGAACAGAATGTTGTCAAAAAGGGAAATGGATAATAGTCAATAGTTTCGACTTAAGCCTACCTCAACGGAGATCGTAAATAACGGTGCGTGCACCGGACCAGTCTGTGACTCCAACTTGTATATCAGTCCATGCCGCAACTCATTCAGCATTGCCACCGTGTTCTTTGGCTGTGGCACACGCTCCTTGCATGATTTCTTTTTTGGTGGCACTATTAAGTATTCAATTCAGTTGAACTTCAAGAAGAGTACTTTATGGTCGTGGTATACTATATTACTTACCAGCATATTTTGGCATATCATAGCGCCGTTTTTGGGGAGATTTTCGATTGTAACCGTTCATATTGGCTTCTGTTGATGAGTTCGCCACCTGAGGAGAATGGGAGAACGAAAAGTTTTAATGACAATTGAAAAACAGACAGAGACAGACAGAAAAGACACAACACACATTTGATTAGGAACACAAAGCATTACAACACACAACACAACACAGATAGTAGACAGACGCTTATCCTTACATTAAATACTAATTTATACACATAACAATTGTGCTAAGACGGCAAGATCTAGAGAAACCTCCCCCCAATACGATTTGCCGTACTCACTCTATACCGAGTTGTCGTCGGTGGAAACCTCACAGTTTGTTTGAAATAAACACGTTGAAAGTTGGAATCTTGGTAATCTTGGTACAGCTGTCGTCGTCGTCGATAAGAATATGCCGAACTGTTTTCGAGTTGCATGCGACGTTGGTGGTATTGCCATTTATAAAACATACGTTTGGCTGAGTAATGGTACATTTTGATTACGTTTCTGAACTGAACTAAAATATGCTGCAACAACAACAACGTCTCTCTCGTTTGAGCGCAGGAAATCAACTGAACTGAACTGAACAATTAAACCATGGTGCAACAAACAAACCCAATTAAAGCACACACACGAAAATTATTATTTGAGAAATATGTATGCGCATATGAAAAGATACATATATATGTATGTACAGATACAGATTGTGGCGGCATTCTGTGGCCGTGTTAGGCGTTTGTTTCACAATTATTTGCCAAGCTAAATGATTTTAAGTGCAATTTTAACATAAGTTGCACGGCAATTGCAGATTCTATCCAACTGATAAACCATGAACAAAATAACACAAACGAAAAACAAAATACATTTGTGCATAGTTTTATACATAAGTACATATTTTTCGATGTAATAATTATTAGAGTGCAGAGATTCCTAGCCAAAATTAACAAGAAAAAACGCAAAATTTGAGCAAATCCAAATAAAATGGCAAGATCTTGCCACTTCATGCTTCGGGAGTTTTTAGTGGACAAATAAATACACTTAAATTGCCTTTTAATAAGTATGCGAAAAGAACTAATTTAAGAACTAACCAAACCAAAATAAACTAGACAATCGAATAAAAGAACAGCTGAAAGGGCCGCAAAGCTGAAAAGGCTTGCAACAAACAGAAAAATTAAAATTGCTGCGTTATGGTGCAATGCCATTTCCATTCCACATCCATGCACCTGTACGGCGAGCTGTTAGCTGCCAGCTGCCAGCTGCCAGCCGAGCGACAGCCGGCCGCCTCTTGCCTTCTTCGAAATGACTTAACTATCAGCCCTAAACTAAATTAGAATAATATTAGCGGCGGCACCTGTCTTTTTACGATCTTATGCATAGATCCCGATCCCGCGTCAGTCAGTTTGATCATGCTAAAAATCCGTGTCGGTTATAAAAGCATCGAAAGACTCTATTGATTGTGAATTTTAATTGCGCCGGCGAATGAATATTTGGTTTAATTGTTTGCTTTAACGCTTGAAAGCTATTTACAACGAAAATCGAAAACCGCTCAAGTTTTTGAATATTTCTCCAACAATAAATCACGGCACAATAATAACAAGTTATTTTTTTGATGATCGGCGGCAAAGGAATTCGTGAGATAAAATGTTTGTTTTGGCGGCTGTTGATGCTGATGAAGAATTTGTACTTTGCGGGGGGCCGGCGGAGATGCTGATCTTCCGTCATTATACCCTTTTATACCTATTCCATGGGTTGATAATGGGTATCATAAACATAATAAATTCAACAGAATATGCAAATGGTGAAAATTTCATTAATTGATGTAAGTTTTAGCTAAAAATATATTTTTTCTTATCAAGTTTTAAGTCCTTGTGGCACTTTAATCGGCTCAATAATAAACATTTAGTTTGCCAAAGCCCGGCCTTAGTTTTTTTAATAAAATTCTCCGACTTTTTGCACTAGGTCTTTTCTTAGAACTTTTACGAATAGTTTTTGGCAACACAAATATAAATTATATCAATGGAAAATGAAGTATTTTGTGCTTAGTTCGAAGTTAAAGCCTTTAAGTACTTTGCTTATTAAAGGAAACATTTGGTGAACGAAGCGATTTTATATGGAATGCTAAGAAACTTTTACCCAAAATATAAGAAATACTAAGCATTATATAAACAAAAATAATAACGGTAATCATATTTTCTAGCATTACATAAACATAACTTTTAAGAACGATTATTTCAACTAGCTTTGTCTACAAAATTAGCTGAGGGCCCGGGCCCCTCGGCCCACTACTCGCATCTAAGTTAACACTTTAATAATCAATAATGAATAATAATGAATAATGGCAAAAAAGTGATGTGGTAATGCAACATATCCACTTGCAACATGCTACATTTATCCATTTGCTTCAGGTTCAACTTGAAACGAAACGGAATGCTCCTTTAAGCGACTCGAGTGGACTTTATATAAGTAAGTAAGTATATTTATTAATAGTAGTCTTAAAGCTGTCCAAGCACAAACTCTTTTCTTATTAACTGTGCCGCATTCACTTTAACAGCTTGAAAAAAGCTTTGGGGCTTTGGCTTATGTTGCAGTAGTTATATTTTTTGTTTGTGAGCAGAGCAGCCTTTTGGCAATTTGTGGCACGTTGACGTAAATCAATAGAGCTTTTGTAATGTTACCCAACCAAGCAAGCGGCGGCTAGTGAAGTGAGTCTACCTTTGAATGTAATGTAATGTACTAAGGAGAATCTTTTGTGGTTTCTTTCTTGGCACTTATGACACTTGATTGCCATTTAAAAAATGGCAATGCCGAAAGCCTGCGCACATTTTTACATGTTTACAGAAGAATTTGTGTGTGTATCGATAACCGGAAGAGTTATCGATTATTTGAAACAAAACTCGAACAAATCGCTAGACTCAGGCTCAGTCTCCAGATCAGAAATATATACTTTATGAGGTTGAAGATGCTTTCTTATGCCTATAAGATACTTTTTCGATTCCTTTTCCGATCGCATGATTTTAGGGTATCTAAATAAAACTCTCTCGACTTCTTCTCAAGGAATAAAACCAAAAATTTTATCTTAAAATGTCAAATATTTTACTCAAGTTTGCTTCCAACGAAACGTAACCAAAATAAAAATAATTGTGAGTAAAAATTCAAAGTAAAGTTTTTAACAACAAAAGGTAAAACACGTTTACTAGCTATACTTATAATACAAGAAATTTACAACAACAAAAAGTAAATACACAATTCCACATTTTCGTTAAATACAAATTTACGTACATCTAAAATAAAATAAAATTGAGGAACGACGTTTATGCAGCTGCCAAATGTTGATTGATTCAAAGATGATATCAGAGTTAATTGCGAGATTATTAATTGTTATTATTAAATCACAAAAGCGAAGCCTGCTTAAACGTAGTTAAAGCTACTAAAAATATAAATATAAAATATAAATAAATTTCGTCAAATGACGTTTTGTGTCTACTTACATGCTGCACAATATTGTTATTGGCGCTGTTTAGCATGATTTTTTTATCCAATTGAAATTTCACGTTCTTTTTTTTTTTTTGATACTGGCGTTTTTATTTTTTTGTTATTTAGTTACTGCAATTTTAGAGAGAGAGAGGTGGGGGGGACCTGAACCGCTCTTGAATTTTACTTCTAACTAGTATTTCGAACTAAAAATGTTGTTTAAACTAAAACGAGGTAAAAACAAACAAAAAGCAATTATTTAATTTATTTTGGTATCTAGGCTATTCGTAATATAATTATTTTGTTATAAAAGTGCATCAAATGTTTCTTAGTACAACTAATAGTTTGTATGTATGTCAGAAACGTTTAGCTGTAAATTTGTATATTCACTTAGACATTATTACCTGGCAGTAAATTACATTGAATGCAGCAGCAGTTTTAATATAAATTTACACATGCATATGTATATATGTATGTACATATGTACAAATAAATTCATACGTAACTTCAGCGCAAAAAAAAAACGCAAAGCGAAAGCTTTGAAGTGTAAGGGTAGTGTTAGGACAAGAGAACAACCAACCGCCTAGCCGCCTCTCTCAGAGAGAGACAGTTGCAGCAGCATCTATTATGTGGAAGAAGTCTACACTGAATAGAAGAGTACGTACGGTACGTCAACGCAAGCAGGTCGATAGAAATACATATGTACATACATACACACGAACATACATACATACATGGGTATGTAGTGTTGTATGTTTTGGTTTGCCCGCAGAGAGCATAGAAACATTTATTTGCACCGCATAATTTTTTGATAAAAGTTTTTGTTGTTATCTCTTTGCCGCACCGAAATTAGTGCAAGTTACACCGTTTGTACAAATGTACATAATATTATGCTTTGTAGTATTATCTAGAGAGATAACCCGATAAAATGATAAATTAGCACACACAAAAATAAACAAACTTATTGCGACGATCAAAAGGCATTTGATAATTTTGCTTTTCACTCGAATATTATCTTTTTTTTGTTTTTTGGGATTTTATTTGGTGGTTTAACTACATGCACGAATCAACATACATACATACATACATACATATGAATGTATCTACATGAGTGTGTTGTAAATGAAATGTTCATATATACATTTGCATGAAAGGTACTTGAGTTGTTTTTTCTTTTTCGCTGTTGCTACTGCCTACCTTACTTGGTATTATGAAGGAGCTCTAATTATTGATTTTTACATCACTTCTTCTTTTGTTTTGCTTTTCCGTTTTTGCCTCTTCAAATTGCACTCGACAAATAAATGACAAAAAAAAATATTCACACACACCTAAGCCACAAGCAGTGCAACTCTGCTGCTGCTGCTGCTGCTGTTTTCGCTGCGGCGTGCAACGAACGTACTTTTGAAATGCTCAACGTTTAAAGTTGCTTCTTCATAACTTAATCGTCTGATATCCAACAAATGGCTACACCGACTTTAACTTAATCTACACTCTTTGTTTTAGGTTAAATGGTGATATATAACACATTCAAGGAAGACTAAATGTATCAGACTATCTGTATCGATAACTTTATATTGTTACTCATCATTTTGCTGTTCTGCAACGATACTTAATCGATACTTGAATATTATCGCCGAACCGAACGTTAAATACTAGATGCCGCCAAGCGAGTATTTATCCGTTGACACGAGAAACAGCTGAATCAGTAACATTTTTCTTAACCGACGCATTGAATTAAAATATCGTTAAAATGCGGTCGAACCGGGAAGCACTCATAGCGCTTTTTATGGTTTTGTTTTGTTTCTGCTCTGTTTTGATATTTCTGTGAACTGCTGCACAGCAAAAAGCTTATGCATTTGTCAATTATGGACAATTGGGTCATAAGAAATATAAACTTGTAAAGTGTGACCGCATCTGAAGTGACGCAAACTACTACTTTTCGCTTAAAGTAAATTAAATACCACAAAAATAATATTACAAATGTAATAAGCAATGCAATAAAATAAAAATATAGTTATTATAATTGAAAAGTAAATGTCTTTAGTTATTTATTGCAATGATTTTCGTTATTGGACATTAAAAATATTTAGATAATATTCGCTGAGATATTTATTAGTCGTTACAAATACCAAAGACGTCTTAGCACAGACGCGACCCAACTTTTGCAACTGAACCATATTTCAGTTTATTTAGACATGCACCCGCAGCTATCAACTCCATTTAACGAAACTACTCCATCAGACAGCTTTGTATTACTGTAAATATTATTGGTTTTGTGGTTTCATAGTTAAAGTTGTTATTGCCGACACCCCTTATTATACGCTTTGACTAGCTTAGCTTATTTGCTGCTGCTATCGGCTTATCGATATGGCTTGCACATGCGTATTGCTCGCAGCCAATTTTGTATGCAAAAATCAACACTGCCGGACTGCTGCTGATAGGAAAAACGGAAAAAAAAAGAAACAACATCGCCTAGCAACATTGCTGGTATAGCAACATCCTGCAGAGCATTGGCAACACTGGCCGCACACTTGGCAACATTCCTTCCGAAAAGCCGAACAGGACGGCAGCAGAAATCGGTCGGTTGAGTTTTAAATTGTAATTTCACATACATTGTGTAAAGTATATTTTTGTGTGGTTATTGTTGTTGTTTGGCACACATACACATACATATAGTTGAACCTGATAGTTTATATTTATAAAAAGTGAACTTTTCAATTGAATTGCAATTTATTTCATTTTATTTCGCTTCCTCTTTATATTTTTTTGCAATATGTTTGCCAAAGTGCTTGTGTGTGTGTGTGTGTTGGGAATGGGGCGGATAGCCAACGCCAACGCTAACAATAATTAAATAAAAGTGAAAAATCAATACCGTTATACCGTTAGCATTTTGTTGTTGTGCATTGCGCATTTCATACATGCGTGCGTGCGTGTGTGTGCGTGCGTGCGTGTGAGTGTGTGTGTGGGTTGATAATCGAAATTGTGAAATCGAAAACATTTAACAAATCAAAAGAAGTGCAGAAATGCAAATGTATGTACGTGTTGTGTGTATATGTATGTAAATATATGTGTATGTATAACTTTCAATGCAAGCTTTGATGCTATAAATAGAATGTGTGTATGTGTGTGTGGGTGTGCGTGGCTTTCCTGTTGCCAGGCGAAGCAACAACAGCAAACGCATTTGGCGAACGCAACACCCGAACGAACGCCCCCAACACCAACACCAACGACAACGACAACCATAACAACAACAACAACACAACGCAATGCAATTCGTGCTAACGATTCCTAACCGTTATTCCCTATTTCTGTGCGTTTCGCTTCTTATTTTTAGGTCAGCAGCCAGCGAGCGAGCATCGTTGAGTTTTCGATTTTCGCCATTGCTGCCGGTGAAAAATAAAACTAGCACACACACACACACACACACAGATGTATGTGGGATGCAGCTCGACAAAACTTACGCAACTCTAGCGACATCTGACGGCATATTACGGCAACCAAACTAACTAAATCAAACGCTTCAATCAATTTTCAAACAACAACAAAAAGGCAACACGATGGCAAACAATAGTAATTCATCGGCAAACACTTCGCTGGCGACAACGCCGGCAACAACGCCCACAGCAATGTCAACCGCTAAGAGATTGGGCTACAACAACACAACGTCGCCATCATCGACATCATCGGTCATTTGCGAGGAGGTTTTCGATGAGGCCTGTTTGCCATCAGCCGAAGGTGAGTTTAAAAACAAAATACAATTTCAAACGTCAATAAGCAAGTTTATAACAAGAATGTCCTTTGACTCATTTGTTGCTTACCTCATTTTCGCTGTCTCTGTCCTTTGTCCTTTCGTCTGTCCATCATGCAATGTGTGTGAAGAGAAAACGTTATGAATGAGCGCCAGAGTGTGATGGGGGGGGTATGCAGCTGGTTGGGTTACTCTATAAGGTTTCTTGTTGGTTTCGTGATGTCCTTCGAATGGGGCTTGCCGTGTTTAATGGGTCAACTTTATAGTATGTAGAGCTTAGTGGTTGCTTGTTGTTGGGTTTAGTTGAGTCCAACTGTTCAAAGAGTTCGAAGGAGCACAACTTTTCGATAACTAAAACTACTTTTCGTTCACTTGATTTGAAAATTGTCGCAGTGTGTGTTTGTGTCAGCTGATTCTAAGGACTTGTGGTTGTTGGTGGTTGTGTGTGTGTGCGTGTGTGTGTGTGTGTGTGGGCTGTTCGCTATGACGACAGCAACAATCACCCTTAAAAATATTGGCCAAAAACCCAAATGACGTTGCCAGGAAACCCAAGCGTTGACCGTCCAAGATATTATTTTTGACGTAGCCAGTTGCGAATGCAATATGCAGGGCACGTTGTCATTTGGCCATTTCTTAGGACGTCCTTTCAAAATTCTCTCTCTTTGTGTGTTTGTTCAAGCTAAATGGAATTTTTAAGCAGGTTTCAGTTTCAACAGAAAAGATTGTGCCCGATTTGATGCCTTTTATGCTCGATGAAAGGCATATTATTATTAAAAAACTTTTTTTGCCAGCGATATAATTCCTTCCATTCACTTGCATTGACGTCATGCAGGGGGGGGGGGTTAAGAAATTATGTGGGTTTGACATAGTTTAGTCTGAAATTGCAAAGTTTTTTGTTGTAAGCTTTCGATACAAAAAGGACACTCAATTCTCAAGTGGAACAGATTAAAGATATTTATTTTCATAGCTTTAATGGATCAAGATTCCCATGAACTTTTATTTGAATACTTAAGGAGGTTTTAACACATGTTTTGAACCACTTTTGATTCATCTAATCTTCGTTGGGCTTAAATTTATTTTGGGCCAACTTCGATTTCAAGTAATGTTTTTAACTAAAAAATATTTACCTTTTAAATAAAAAATATTTAGCTTTAAAACTTATTTCCTTGCTCATTTAACACAACGTCAAACTTTTGATTCACAACAAAATATTTTCAAAAAATAATAAAAAAAAAAAAAAAATTATTTTTAAATTTTTTGTTTTCGTTTTGCAGAAATCAACGATTATGCCGCATTAATTGGTATCGAGACAAGCAAGGAACCACATTTACTATATCTGGCAAAGGAAGGTCTTATGGCCGCATTGCCAGCAGAGTGGAAAATTTGGTAAGTCCCATTTAGTTTAGTATTAGCCCTAAGCTAAGCTCTTACTGCATTCTAGTTATTCGGAGGAGAAGAGCGGACATTATTATCATAATACGCGAACGAAGCAGTCGCAGTGGGATCATCCATTGGACGCCGTTTATCGCGATCTTGTGGAACAGACTCGCCAAAAGCTGATGACAACGGCTGGCGGTGCCACGCCCATAATAGACAATTCGGACGACGTGTCGCAGTTGGATTCGGGCATACGCAGCATGCAAGGCACCGACGAGCTGCTGGACGATATGAGCTCGCCCCTAAACAATGGCAGTTCGACGCATCATGGAGGAACAGGAACAGGACATAAATTGCAACATGGGGCAAACATGTCGACAAACAGCTTTCCCGGTCCGAGTGGCTTTAGTGGCGGCGTCAGTCGATTTCTGGAGACGCGTGGCAAGAACTTCGGTCCGATCTTTCAGCCGGTGAAGAACTCACGCTTCGAGGTGGCCAAAACGAATACGCACATAAGTCTGGCCATGAAATTTGGACAGTCGTCCGTCGGCGGCGGCGGACAGGCCGCTGGCAACATGGAACCGACGCTCGAACAACGCAAGGGAGCCTTTCAATTGTCCGGCACTGGAGCGATGTTTCTCAAATCGCGACGACAGCTCGAGCCAACGTTTGCGCCCTTACCGGGTTCGCCAGAGGCTGGCCTCGCAGCCACAAATGTCAAGGGCATACTGCGGGACTCCAGTTTAACGGATATGCGGCGTCGCCATGAGCGGGACGATGAGTCATCCTCTGCTCCCGTCGAGGATAAGAAAAGTGTGCGCTTCAACCTGGTCGAAACTCATGCTATACGCTGCTCATCGCCCGTCGAGGATGACAACATTACGCCACGCAAGGTGACCCAAAGTCCCGAACTCTCCATCAACTCCGATGAGGAGGAGGAGGAGGAGGTGGAGCGAGTAACAATGGCAATTACTGTCAGCCATGCGAATGATGCAGATGTGGAAGAGGATGATGACGATGATGATGATGCGGAGGAGGAGGAGGACGACGACGATGACGATAATGTGTGGGATGAGGATGTGGCCGACCCAGATGCCATGGTTGGCATGTGCAGCCTTAATCCATTCATCAGTGATGCCAAAAAACCCATTCGCATCATTAGTTTGCCCAAAGCGCAGACCATCCAAATGCTAAAGAACAATTCCGAACTGAATGCGGAGACATCGGGCTCAATAATGGGAGCCAGTGCAGCAAGCAGCTATCTGGACAAGCTCAAGGAGAGTGCAGCCGTGAAGCCGCTGTACGAGGACACCGACTCCGATTCGAAGGGCAGCTCCGTGCGCAGTTTTATAATCAACAAGTCGGAGCAGGACAACAATCCCTTCGATCTGGACGAACTGGGCAGAAAACACAGTCACGAGTTGGAGCAATTGCAGCGCAAATCGGCACAAACTGCACAGGAGAAGCTGGGCATGCGTTCGCTGAAAATGGCCAGCAAGCTGGTAGGTCTGCTTAAGCAAAAAGATGCGGGTGCCAACGAGGTGCTAAACGATGCAGCCGCTTTGCAGCAGCTACAGCAGGACATGGAGTGTGTGAAGCGGGAGCATGAAGCGCGTCTTAAGAGCTTGCGCCATGAGTACGACTTGCGTTTGACGTCACACCAGCATCAACTCGAGGAGGCCTTCGAACTGCAGCTGGAGGAGTACCGCCAGCAAATGGAACATCAGCTACAATCGAAACGCGCTCAGGTTGTTAGCGAACACAAACAGCGCATGTCGACGCTACAATCCAATCACGCCGAGCTGTTGCACGAACTGGAGCGTGATTTGCGCTCCGAGCAGGAAATTCTGAGACGTGAGCATGCCGCACAACTGGCACAGCTGCGGGATAAGCTGGCCCACGAGCTGGAGCTGGAGAAGCAGCGATTGCGCGACAATGGCGAGGAGCGTCTGTACGAGAAGGTGCGCTGCGAGAAGCGTTTGCTGGAGGACAAGTATCGCTGCTTGAAGGAGAAGTACGTGCGGCTCAAGACCGATGTGAAACTCTCGCTGGAGCGTCGCAGTCGACGCCGCGAAACGCAGGCTCTGCAACAGCATGGAAATCATCATGTCAACCATACGAACACCAATACGACCACAGGCTCCGAAACGGAACGATCTATCTCACTGAAACCATCGATTGGCAACAGCGAGAATCGTTCGCTCAGCTACTCCGAACAGGCAACAACTGGTGTCAGTCAAAGTGGTACGACGACAGTGGGTACAGCCACGGGCGGTACGGCAAATGGTGGTGCTGTCGTCAAGCATAAGCCACCCGTTCCGCCAAAGACGCATCTCAGCAAACCGGGCATTGCCAGCAAATATCTAAAGCAATTGCAACTGCAAGATGACACAAACACCTCGTTGAGCCAATCGGACACAACCATCTCGAATAACTATAGCAAGGGTCGCTATTTGTCGGCACCCAAGGCAACAACAACTGCACCAGCAACGGCGCCGGCAGCCGCAGTGCTACTTAGCGATAATGGTAACTCCGATTCCGAAGCAGTTGCTCTACATTGCAATCAGGAGAACAACAATAATAACAATAACAAATCCCTGGCTGTGGCGCCACGCAAGAAACTCTTCTCACGCACCAAATCGGCGTCGACATCGCGTTTGAACTCGGACAATTACAAGCAGCTGGACCGGCCTTGCACTCCGGTCGAGAATCTGCGACATCAGTTGCAGAAACTGGAGGATCTGGAGGATCAGTTTCCGGAGCATACGCTAGATACCACTTATCATTTGCGCTACCCGTTTACGGATATCTCCAATGAGCATGCAGCCGTTGTTGGCTCTGTCGTTGGCTCCGAATTGGAGTTCTTCAAGCATCGCATTCATTTGGAACGCGATTCGGTGCGTCGGGCTAAGGAATCGTTGCGCACACAGCGCACCAATTTTCGTGCACGTCAACGTGAGATTAAGCAGCGGCACAAGAGTGTCTCAATGGCAGCGCCCAGGCACTCGCACTCCCTAGATCAGCTGATCCAGGAGGAGAAGGAACTAACCGAAATGGAGGTTAATTTGCATCGAACTCGTGCATTGCTGGGCGAGAAGGTTATTCGTTTGCGTCATTTGGAGCAAAGTCTGTTGCGCATCTATGAGAAAGAGAAGCCCAGTCTGGAGCTTGGCGATGCCAAGGATGATGCGGCCACACTGAGTGATCTCTCCTCGCACTCGAGTTCGGGTTTTAGCAGCACGGACTTTGCAAGCGGCGCTGATCTACACAAGCGCAAGGAGTACTTCCAGCAGGAGTCCAACGAATGCATACAAAATCTAGAGATACTCAATGCAGAGATACGCGAAATACTCGATATACTTGGACAGAAGCAGCATCTTCAACAACAGCAGCTACCGCAGCTGCCAACACCCTTGGCCATGACAACAATGCCCATGCCAATGATATCACCAAATGAGCTAAGCTGGTCACACTTGCTTAGCCAACAGTCGTCGGGCGGTGGCGGTGGTGTTGGCGGTGTCGTTGCAACACAACAGACAAGCAGCTCGGGTCACAGCATGAGCGGCGGTAGTGCCGTCCATGCACCACAATCCATACCCACACTGGCCGATCGTTTGGAGACCTATCGCCAATTGGCCGCCGGGCGCATGCACAGTTCAATGGGTGGTGCCATTCTCGCCGCTAACACAATCGTTTCCCAAAGTCCACGTGCGGTCAACTATACAACCAGTTTGGTGGAGCGTACTCGAGACTTACGCAATTGGTTGCGTCAGGCCAAAACCGAGCATGAACTACTCACTGGCATGGGTGTGCAACAGGGACTTGCCATGGGTGCTGTTGGTGGTGCAATGGGTGGTGCAATTGGTGGAAGCACTAGTAGCACAACCGGTGCTGGTGCAGTGGGTGGCGGCCTAACACCTACCGGCGGTACTGCTGCAACAGGCCAAACAAATTTGTAAGCAACTAAATGTAAAAATCTAATACAATAAAATATTGTACGAAATGTTAGTTTTAACGAGAAGCGAAAAGAGAAGAAGCTGTAAATAAGCATTTAGATTGCCTATTATACAAAATTAGTATCATTATCATTATGCCTTTATATGTATGCCTTTTTCACAAAGCCTAGCAATGTTTTCTCTTTGTTTAGCTCAAGTTTAACTAAGTTGCAAAACTGTTGCATATTATAGTAAATATACCCTGTATGGCCTGACTACATATATATATTATAACTTTACTTTATTTGCGACTACAGGGTATCATTTTTAGTCGAGCAAACTGTTTTTGTTCGAATTATTTTCTTAGTTATTAAGAATTGTTAACTTGTTTAACGCTAGTCCATCGCTAGTATTTACTTATTATATAATACTATATACCCTATAATTTTCTGCAAATAGGTTTAACGAGTACTCACAGTCGCCGGACTGAAATACAGACAAGTGAAATTAAGTCTAAGCAAAACCAAATAATGAAAATAATATTCAAGGAAACAAACGTAATTGAATCAAAAGATTAAGAATCGTATTTACATATAAAGTATTTTTTTTTTTTTAACTAAGTGGATTAGCAACATTATCTATCAAAATTATAGTATATATGAATGTGAATCAAAACTCAAATGCACAATAAAATAGTACCAACAAACATGTAAATAATACAACAAAGCTAATGATATCAAAAAAACACTATGTGTTACGGGAAATTTAATCGCAAAAACAACATAATACTAAACTAAATACGTAAGCCAAGGGCGAAACTTATATGAATCTCAACCTAGTACATGATCTCTCTTTTTGACAACAACTTTTTAGAATCTATATACCCTAACATTAAAAATAAAGTATGAAACAAAAATATATAGTAAAACCTCTTAAAATTACACATTACACAAACATTAGTCAAATATCTCTCTATAAATGGATGTAATAAAATCGTGCTCAAGGCAAACAAACAAAGCAGATCTTAACTATGATTTAATTTTGGTATTTTACATATCACATTAGAAACTTTTGCGTTACCATCCTACAATGTTTGTTTGTCTTGAGCACTTTACAAGATGAATTAAGAATAAACCTATTGAATGTTTAAATGTTTTATCTTATAGATATCAGAGATAGATAGATTAAGATCGAAGAAGAATATTAACTTAAAGAAATAGCGCAACAATTAATCGAAATTCAGGAAACGCAAACATAACAAACATTATTGAAGGTTGTGTTAAGTATTTGTCACGGATTATTAGCAAGTGTTATATAAAAAGATAATTCCCGACATTCTATATCCAAGCAATATAGCAGAAACAAAAAAAACTCTATATAATAGACAAATCCTTTACTCGGAACATGAAATATAAATCTCTTGAGATATTATCGCAAATACTAATACACCACATTTTTAAACTATGTAATTCTAAATATTCCGATTAAACGATCCGATTTAAAACGAATACAAAGCTAACAGATACGACGTAACATCTATGGCTACATTTTTATACTACTTTCTATAGCATTTCTAGAGTATTACGAAACCTACACACACATACACACACACACACATGAGAAAAATAAAAAACCGAAATGTTGTGCTCCCCAATCAATAGTGAACGGAATATTTAAGATTGAAAACCGATCTAGAGAGAGATATATATATATATATATATATATATATATTGCATCAGAGCGTTGCGTTCGCTTATATTCCATACTCGATGCCTATACGATTAATATCGATTAACGATAACCGAATATAATATATGGTGTACTTATGTATATGTGATGTTGTGATATTTGACACTAGCTATATAAGGACTCAGTTGAACCCCTCTCCACATGTATGTATAATGCCCAAGAGAGTTGGACAAAGATGGGAAATAAATTGAGAGAGAGAGAGAAGATAGAGGTTATAAGAGAGATAGATAAGATTGTACCATTTAGTTTCTATTTCAAACCGTGCCCGTGCATACGCCCCTTTATAGACATACTATATGTCTCATCCGTCAATTGGTTTTCCTAGATACAACTATAATATATTGTACCATATTCATGTGATAGCTACTCGAAATCAGATCAATGGGCATTGCGATTTCATTTTGCTGCTTAAAAGTATTTCCAAAAAGTAAGGATTATTAGTATTTATACAATATTACATATTCATGGAGTACTATAAAAACAACAAACATATTTAACAAATACATATAGTACCATATATGATATGTACTAAGTATAATCATAATGCTTGTAACACTTAACCCAAATTTCATAGTTTGCATACAATTAGCAAATATCAATTGAAACCAACGCACAAAGTACTAAAAAAACCAAAAAACACAGAAATCATTCATAGGAACATTAAATAATATAATATGGACTTATAGACATTCGATCTTTCAAATCAAGAATCTTAGGGGGATACGAAAAATCTTTGTTCAAGAAAAAAATCACTTTTTTTAATTGAACCAAATTGCAGGGTTCTGGAAGTGAATATGGAAAACTTCGTTACATGGAAGTTCAACTGAATTCAGATATCAAACAAATATTTAATAATATTGAGAAATTAAAAAATAAATAAAAAAAGATTAAGAAATTGTTGGATTTTCGATTTTTCGATGGTCGATGAGTACAAACGTTTTTTGGATCTAAAAAAAAAAGGAAAAAGATTCAAAATAAAAAAAAATAAAAATTAATCGATAAAATTCCTATGAGAAATGTTTATTAATTAACGCTATCAGAACAAAAGTATATTATTAATTAAATGTGAACAAAAATTATTATATACATTGATCTATTACGTATGGATATGATATCCTTATAAGCAGTCTGAACCAAACCAAACCAGACTCCAGGCTCAACTGACAAGAAATCTGTTTACCGATTTCGCTTAAGATTGAAGTGAATTAAAGTATGTTATGATAAATATTTAGAAATAAACCGAAAACGAATTCAATAAACAAATACAGAAACCAAATATTTAGCACGAAATTTAAAACCAAAAACTAGTCAAAGAACTGCAAAATAAAACCTAAAAAATAAATAAAATTTATATAAAAATGTCTTTTATTTAATCGCCACAAACAAGATTAATCTTAGATTTTATTTTTATCAGAAAATCAGTGATCATGTCATCTATCATTTTTGTATAGAAACGCTTTTGATTTAATTTCGAATTACAACAATTTCTTTATATACAATATATAATATATACTATACTATACTGATACGCATGTATAAGATATCATTAAAATATGCATACATATTCATTTTAGACTCTGATTAATTAAATAGTTTACTAAAAAATAACAAATTTTATGCAAACAAATAAAACAAATTCAATTACATACATTTTACTGCTAATCGAGGGTTGTACGCAAAGTTGTTGATAGTGTGTGTGATTTATGAATTTATGTGTTTTTTGCCGATATGATATTGAAATGAGATTAAGACCAACAAATTAATAAATTTCATTACTACTGCATTTCACCATGTTTTGAGTCCTAAGCTTTTAGCATTGCATGGAAAACAAGAGAAAGAGAGAAAGAGAGAGAGCCAGATTGGGCAAGGAAAGAAAATGAGAGAGATAGCTTATGCACATTTTTTAAAAAATTCAAAAGCCTCTATCCAAAGTCGTGCTTAACTTAAGCTTTTCTGTACAGTCTTTCAATATAGTAATTAAATTTCAAAACGAACCACAAGTAACTTTCGGCCAAAGCCCAAAAGCTTTATATTGTTGTTTCTTGTTTTTGTTTTGAATAACTCGCACAATCGAAAACGTAAAAGATAAAAGTATATATTTGTGTTTTGGTATATTTTGGTGCACACATAAATATCACTCAATGACATGCATATGTATATTGCGTTCTATATGATGATTATACAAACATATGTATGTATGTACATATGTACAAGTGTGCGGAACATGTTTACAATAGTTCCGGTATCTGAACATCGCAATTTATCAGATGCGTAAAAGTTTAGATCTACTATACATTATATCCATGCATGCACATTGTATGCAATTTAAATACTTGCAACTATATATACATATATTTTTTTTCTATATGTATGTACATATATATAATTTAAGTATATTTTGAGCGTATACGCATCGAATTCTCAATGAAAGATTTGCACCTCTCTCTCTCTCTTGATGTGTTGAACTTTTACACTTTCCGTTGCCAGAACAGAACAGACCAAGAGAAATACTGTTTATAACGGAGGCTATTGCTCTTACGATGACACGACGATTTTGTAGAATGCAACTGTACCCTAACCGACAAACAGTTCCAATGCTTTAGAATTATATTTGTAATTTTCAAAAAATAAACAAAAAATCTTTAAGTAATGTTAGACACAGAATTGGAATTTCGGAAAGAATTCGATGTCAAATTCCATGATTTATCGTGTAAATATTAACAAAACAATACTTTAGGTATGGTTTTTTAAAAATTTGACATTATAATTGGGTTTTTTATGAAAAGTTTTTAAAATTAAATTTATCTGATCTTTGGTGCTGATGCCAAGAGTTCAAAGATCTAAACCTTAGGGTTCATTACATACTATTGAAACATGATCAACATATTTAAAAGATTATATTTTTTTCTCTTTTCCAATATTTAATATTGTTGTATAATATTTTAATATTTACATATATGTACAAAAAGAGTATTAAATATATTTGTTGACGGTAGCATTGTTAATTTCTGGCTTATTATTTGTTGCTGTTGCTGTTGTTGTTGTTGTTTTTCTTTGCCATTTTACTTTTCATTTGTTTTGTTATGCGCAGTTTTTCTTTCTTCTTCCGTGCTATAAAAACCGAAAGTAAAAAGCATTTTCAATATTTCAATGCGCAAGAGAGCCACGTTCAGTTGATTATTGAAAAGTTCGCGTTTTTATTTTTTCGAATAATTTGTAAGACGCTGATTAACCAATCTAAAGGAATTCAACGCACATTACAAAATAACAAAAAGAAAAACTTGAAACAGTGTTAAAAAATATATATTTTTTTCAAATTTAACAAATTTTTTTTTGAGTGGAGTTTAAGTGAAGTAATATCCGCATTGAAAAAAATTCGAAAACTATTGTTTTGCGGCGACCGTCAACCACCCAAAAAACGAAATTCAACTAAAAAGCCACCGAGGAAAACACAAATTATCAGAGATGCGTCCATTTGGCAACGATATCACAAATATTGCCAATAACGCCGGATCAGGAGGCGGCGGCAATGGCGATGATCGTTCAAATGGCAACGATAATAATCAGAACAACAACAGAAACAGTGCCGAATCGGAATCCTCCGGGAGTGATGCTAGCCCGGACACAGAAACCGATGAACGCATCCCGCCGCATATAGCCAGAATTGGGGGCATTGTCACATTCCCGCCAGTTGCCGGACGTGGAGTTATACGTGTTGTACAACGCTGTGAAGACGCTAAGGAGAATCGCAAACTAGGTAAAACATAGTTTTTGGTCTAAATAATCATACGACGTACTATGTAGGCTCTTACACATTTTGTTGCCTGTAAAAACTGAACTTTTATGACAGAACACAAATTGGCCAACATCCAATTTCAGTTATTGCGCACTGAGTTTGATTAATATATGTATGCACTATTGTTTATAATATAAACTTAAAATGCACATTCCTTCCCTCTCCCTTGCTTTTGAAATGCTTTGCTTATAAACAGGGTCAACAATTGTACTCTCAATTATACATCGATTGATAAGTTGACTGATTTATTCACATTTGTACATATGTATGTATGTATATTGCAACCAATCGTATACAAAAATTGGAACGTTTTTATAATAATTTGAATTGCAAAATCAACTACCAAAAAAACATATAGGCAAAGTTAAACAGAAGGGGATAGACCGTTTGTCCAAGAAGCGTAAAAGATTATTGTTCAGTCAATTGATTCATTAACAAGGTTGCGTTAACTTTTAACTGAGTTCAAATAATTGCGTGCTGGTTATTTCTTTAGTGATAATCGCAATAATAAAAAGTTTTGATAACAAGAACTAACATACAAACAATCAATTATATATGTATGTCCATATGTCCATATACATACATATATGCACCTTGTACGCAGTGAATACAGTGAGTAATACTTCTTGGTGTTCAAGTTCAAGTATTTGCGTATTACGGATATTCCCACTGCAACACTTCCGATCTCTGGCCAAAACACAACAGACAGAGAGAGAGAGAGAGAGAGAGAAAACAAAAATTTCCATTAAAATGAAAAACAAATTATAGAACTGACAATGTTGCATGACTTATCATGCTACATGAATGAGTCGCGCGACGTTTGATTTTATGATCCAAAGAGCGAACAAAATAGAGAGAGAGAGAGAGATATTTTTACTTCTACCAGCTGATTCCAAGGTGGTGCTCATAAGGTATCCTCGTTTTAGCCAGCTTGCTCAATTTGTGGTACCACCGAGCCCAGTCGGCCAGTCGTTGCAACTTGCAAACGAACACAACGCGCTCTCGCCGTTATTCGTTTGATCAGTTGGTACCAAGCTATCACAAATTAGCCCACCTTATCATCATGGCTGAGTCTATTATGCTTCCTCTCTCTCTCTCTCTCTCTCTCTCTGGTTCGCTCATTTGCTCTGGCAGGTATATAGCATATAGGTATATATATATATACATATGTGCACATTTAGTTTTGTTGCGGATATTAGTGCGTTAGGTTCTGATTCTTGTGTATCGGATACCAAGCGGCATGCTTGCACAAAAATAAAGTTTTATTTCATACAATTTTTATTTAAAAACAACATACTAAGTAGTATAAAGGAGTGCGTTTGTAGTACGAAAAAATGGCACACTTGGTGGTCAAAGTGATTGAACGTTGTGAAAACGCAACCGAAAATGCTCATTTAGGTAACAGCGCTACTAGATGGCCCATTCTTATACCTATACATACTATATTTATACACTTTATATATAGCTTCCACCTACTGCACACATTTTGCTTAAAATCTACAAAATAACTTTTAGCTTGATTGATAATGATAAGAATAAATGTAAAATGTTTATTTGTCTATACAAAATATAATGACCAATTTTTTTGGTTTTTCTTTGACAGATTTATCAAAATGTGAGCTTATGCAAATACCAGATGCAGTTTATCACCTGATGCGGAATACAGAACTACAGACATGCAATTTAAGCGGCAATGTTTTAAAGAAAGTCACACCAAAGTTTGCGCTAAAGTTTAGCGTTATAACAGGTAAGAATACATATACTTACTAGTTGATATTTGTGTAATCAACTAATTTTTCTTTCTTTTGAAGATCTCAATCTCTCATATAATCAATTGACAAAGTTGCCTGACGAATTTGCCAATCTTAGTGCATTAACCAATTTAAATATATCACACAACTCATTTATTGTACTACCTCAAGTTGTGTTTAAGCTGCAGAAGCTAGCAAATTTGGATGCTCAACATAATGCCATTTTGGGTAAGTACACTCGAATGGACCTAAATAATTTAGTGACTAACTTAACCCAATCCCATCGCTTTTCACAGAAATTGACACTGATGAAGCAATTAGCAGTGAATGTCTGACCGTTGTGGATCTGCGTAACAATCCATTGAGCAGACTTTGTCGTCGCAAACTGAAGGATTTCAAAACGAGTTTTCGCCTAGAGATTTCCAATGACGTTGAGGATGATTGGTAGAACTGGCAAGAGCACACATACTATATAAGTCCAACGTTATCTCTGAAAACTTATTGCTGCACTCAATGGCAATTCAGTTTTCAATCATTTGATTTATTGAGCTTATTAAATTATATGTACATTTAATGAAACCATTCGAGCCTCCGTATATTACTTGATTAATAACTATTTATAACCAAATTGATTGAGTCTTAAGTCAAATGGCAATTTAACTTAAATTTGCTAGTGTACCAAAGATAATGTTATTTTACAAATAGCATTTTTAACGAGAAAAAAAAATTGGAAAGAAACGAAAATACATTTCACAGTTCTTAATTCTACTATTATAATTGGAATACACTTACTATCGTTTTTTTTTTTTAATAATAAGTTCAAATTGTAGTGATAAAAGATCTTTTTAAACAGAGTAACATATGTAAATCTAAATATATTTATCGAACACTTTAATATAAAAAAGTCACAACTGAACTTTGCGATTAAAACTGGTTATTTTAAATATGTCAACAAGCTCAAAGGAAATAAACCAATTAGGAGCTGTACCTTTTGCAAAAGTGTACAGAGCAGAAAGTTTAATAAATACTTATGACGACGAATTGTAATATAATTTTTGGATATAAAAGAGACATATTTGAATTATATCGCTGCAGACAAGTAATAGCTTTATAGGAGCTGAAAAGTTTTTGCCTAAAACTCGTTATAATTTTCAAAAACATTTTTGCGAAACAAATGCTTAGCAGAAGCTTGGTGTCAAAGCGTTGGAACCATAAAGTGTCGAGCAAAAAATTGTTATGATGTCATTGAAATCATATTTTAGTCATCAAAGTTAAAAAGAATATCTTGTCAGATCTATGAGTCAGTGTCAACTTAAAGTTGGACGCATTGCTTGCGTTTCAATGGGAAACAGATCTTGACACAGTGCACAGTGTGCCCAATGTAAGGAGAGGAGAGATAAGTTTCGCTTTTCTTTATATCCTCAAAAATTCATATTAAATCAAATAACTCCCTGAAAAAACGGTAGAAAGGTAAGTAAAAAATGCAAAGATTGGTTTTGTAAAATTTAAGTTTTTACCTTTATTTTGTAAATTATTTAGTGGGAAAGTAACCACTGTAGATTGTGGCTTGGCGCTCACCACCTCGCAGTCCCTCACTCTCTTGAGGGCCTCATTTTTGCTCACTCTCAGCTCTGGCTTAGACATGAACAACAAAACGCCAAAGCCAGCAAACTGAGCAAGAGCCAAGAAAAGAGACAGAGCCAGAGCCAACGCAATTAAAACGAACGCAACAGGTTTGGCAACATGCCGAGAGATATTCGTTGAGATACCAAATCCGATGTTAAGATACCCCTCCATCACACACACATATACGAGTATGTATGTATGTGTGTTGTGTACTAGCAGTTCAGTTGGAGAGCTCTCGGCTCGTCTAGTTTGATCATGGGCGAGTTTATGACAATGGGCGCTTGAGGGGTACCAGTAGTATGTGGTTGGGGGAGCGTAGGTCAGCTTTGTCTAGCTAAAATAAATTCGTTGCGCACCGCCGATTGAGAGGTAGTTTGGGGAAGGGGTGGACAAATGGAAATTGGGAGCTGTGAGCTGTGTTAGCTGCACTGTGAACAGTGAACAGGTCTAAAATCGCGTCGGTGAGCAGAGAGAGCGACTGAGAAACAAAAACACACAGAGATACATACAGATGGAGTACAGAGCCGGAGCTGGAGACAGAGTCAGAGCCAATGCCAAAGCCGAAGTGGGAGCGGAAGTGGCTGACGCTGTGAAGCAGCGCCAAAAGCAACAACAACAACAACATCAACATGAACAACAAAAACTTGCTAGAGTCTCGGGCTGTCAAATGGCAAACGGTCGCAACAGTCGCAAGCAGGTAATCCACTCGAGCGCGTTTCGGGTACGGGTAATACAAAAAGATTCGAAACGTTTTTGCAAAGAATCGATATAAGAAAATACAAAATAATATACTTATGTAGTATATGTATGTGTACAAACGACGAACATAACGATCGAAATAACAACATCAAGGCGCAATAAGAAAAAAAAGAAGAGAATTAAATCTAACAGTTTTTTTTTTTTTTTTTTTAAACAATAGAAACATAAAGCAAATTCCCGCGAGATACCGTTGCAAAACTCGGTTGTTTACGGCTTGATGTATACAATCTGATATACATACGTATATGTATTTTTAAATACATACATACAACATTAAACAAAAGTGAGCTTTATTATGTTAGTAACGTTACGTCCAATTAATTAAAAAAAAAAATATATATATATATATATATAGTACATATATACATATATTAACACACATATTTATTTATATTTTTTCAAGTTATGTTCACATGATCGCATGCAACGGGGCTTTTAGCCTCGTTTTACGAAATTTTTGTTTTGTGTTTTTTTTTTCCGTGCTATATAACTTACATAGTAGCATGAACTAGTATATGCACATATATTAACATGTGCTATTAAATACATTTTATGGTTAACTAATTGTTATAACAGTGCCTTGGTGTGTCATAAGATATTTGTTAATTAAGACGTGGCGAGACTATAGAGGATTAAATAATGATATACATTTATACGATCATTTGTTAATGTAAAATGCAACATCAACATTTAACAGATTCGCCTTTATGTACATCAGAATGTACATATAAAACTACAAGACACATACCAAAGAGTAAAGTCATCTTAAGACGTACATCATAGTACTTAAGTCAGTAACATATGTCAATCGACTGGCTTTATTCAACTTACATGCAAGGCTTTGCATAAGTTAATTGCATCTAGAGGCAGTTCTAAAGTGCTTACCTCAATCTTATTACGTCTGCTTACTCACATACACACAAACATATAGACATGATGCAAATACATGCAATTTTTAAATTCTTAAATACCCTACAATACAAACATAGTTTTCGTAGCATCGCTTTTTCAAGCAGAAGTTCCTAGATATGATTTTAAACTAAACCACTATGGGAAATCTGAAAATCAATAAAAATTATAATTCTCATGCTATATATATATTTTTACTTCTGAAGATTTTATTGGTATCATTAACTAATGTAAATCGACAAATGTATACAGTTGGCTATATGTACTGTGAAACAATCTTGATCTGCGTACGATTTTAAGACATTGTATTCCAAATTCAAAATTTTTGTTTAAATCGATAACATATGTAAGTATATCGAAAATGGGAAAATATATCGTAAATTAAAAAATAAAAATCCAGATCTGCTTATAGTTGCATATGCTTAAGTCTCTTGCTATGAAAAACCTCTCAAACAAATGGGTTTGACCAAATCAACTTAACTAGAATTAAATACTTACTGTTTGAGATCGGATATGTTTTCTTCTGTCTGTTAACAACGTGCATTGGCACTTATAATGGGTACAGGGTATACAAAGTATTTATATTGTATGTAGCTCTACCGGCTACTTATATCGGATTAAAGAAAAACCTGTGTGTAGAAACAAGGTTCGATTGGATACACAATTTGTCCACACTACATGACATGGACCGCATGAAATTGTACGTTGTGCGTGGGCAACACTGGCTTGATATATTGCCAATATATTCGCTGCCCAAGAAGCTTAAGTTTTGTCACAACGTGTCCAAAGGGATGCTGTATGTATGTACGTATTCATATACAGTATGTAGTACTGCTTGACGGTATCATAGTTGGTGTTTATTTATACTCACGGCGGCATTTCGTCAAGTACGAGTATTGTAGTAGCAATGGCAAAAGCAAAAGCAAAGTCACGTAATCATTAAAGCCAGTGTACCAGAGAGCTAAGTCGAGCCAAGGCAAAAGCTGAACTTATACTTAGGGACAAACACAGAGCGAGAGAGAGAGAGAGAGAGAGAGAGAGAGAGAGAGAGAGAGGAGAGTGGAGTGTAGAGAGAAGAGAAGTCAAAATACCAGTTTTGCTCGAAATCGCCATCATATGAGCTGATTGTTGCGCCAACACTTCAACAGACAATCTGTGTATGTATGTGTTTATGTGTGTGTACGTTTGTGCGAGTACCATTACCTCAATGTGCAGGTATGCATACAGATAAATGCGTACATACATACATACTATGTACTTTAAAAAAAGCCATCAGCCATACTTACTTATAAGCTATGATTGTGCATTCTTGTCGGATTACAAGCTCTCATCGAAAAAACATTTAAGTTGAAGGGCCCTGTAATTATTTTGATGATTTGTATCGTTTCTATTCGCCACTTGACTCATCATTCTTGAAGTAATCGAATCAAATTACAAACCAAATTAGCGTTTTAGAAAGCTTTTACTTTAATAAGCTTCAAAAGGTTTCGGAGAATTATTGCTTTAGCAGCCCTTTTTTATCTTACCTGACAATTGAAACAATTTTTCAAAAATATATCTGACTCATTTTTCAGGAACTCATTGTAAAACCAATTAAAAGCTGACTTTACTTGTAGTAATTCCCTTTATTTTTGTCCTTTTTATTAAGGAATTTGTCGAGTTAACAACTTCGGTTGAAGACATTCTCAAGTCCAATCACTCTCCTACAAGCATTTGCAATGAGCTGTGCTGTGTGTGTGTGTGTGTGTGTGTGTATGTTTGAGTGTGTGTGTGGGGGGAATTTCGTCTGTGACTTGGCTAAAAAACTTGTTTGGACAACAAATGCTCAAATCATGTAGAATTTAAGCCACAAAGCAGAAAAAGCAAACCAAGTTTGCCTCTACAAAATACGAAAAAAAAAGATTTTGCTTGACTTTGTTTTACTCGCATTGCAGCTGCTGCTGCTGTTGTTGGGTTGGTTGACTGCTCAAGGCGACTTGTCTGAGCCGAATATGGCGAAACTGTCGTAGGTGTTGTTTTATTCGTCTTTCAAAGAGTATATCATACATATCGATGTATAGAGTACATACTTATATACATATACATCTATATTGATCTGATGGTCTCTTGTCTTTCTGCCTGTCTGTCTGTCTTTCGTTGTGTTGCGTATGACAAAACAGCAACAAAAAAAACCTGGCCTTATGCAATATAACCAAAGATAGTTTACAAGCTACCAAAATGGTACAAAATGGATTGCATACATACATTAAATTCACTTATCTATATATAGATACTAGTATAAGAAACTGGTCCTATTTGAAATGCCATTTTATTTTCAACATCCACACTTTCTTTTTTTTTTTGTTATTTTATTTCTATTGAATCGTAAAAATGGATTGCAATTCATTTATCACAACAATCTGACCAAAAGATTCTTACATGCGGTACCTAGAAACCCTTTATTGTTGTTATTGTTTTTGCCATTTCTAGTTTAATCTCCAATTGTATCTGTAACTGAAGAACTGAAGAAAGCCTTTTCAAAGCACACAATGTTGGCGATGAAAAGAAGCCGTTGAGAAATGTGCTGTTCTTATTGTTTTTTCGTTGTTGTTGTGGTTTTTTCTATTCTTCATCTGTTGAATGGAGAAAGAGCAACAAAACCATGTACACAACAACAACAACAACAAAAACAAGAGAAATAACTTCTATAACCTTTATTTATGGGTTTTTTTTTGTGTGTGCGTCAAGTATTTGGGCCAAAGATCGTTGACAGAGGGTCAACTAGCGAAAAGTAACGGTATCCATATTCGCAATTGAAATTCCATGGGCGTGTCTTGACTACACTTAAAGCTGATCCATATCCATATTTATCCATTCATCAGCCCAGCGGCCATAGGCAATTTGGCCTGTAGGTAGCCAGCCAGTCAGCCTTAATAGTTCTAACAGAAACAAAAACAACGTAGCCCCAATTTGGCAACTTGACGTTTCGAGATTGCAGTCGTTCGTTAAGTTCGTTGTTCAAATGCAGCTGCACAAAATCTGCACGAGAAAAAAATACAAAATAAAAAAAGCCCAAAAAGATAACAATTCAGTATCTGTGTAAGTGCAGCTGCAGCTGCAACCTGGTCGGTCTCCCCAAACTGCGTCACGATATTGCAGCTTTCAGCTACTAGCTACTAACTGGAGGCCGTAAGTACAAAAGATACTTTGGTTATATGGCCGCGATCTATGTGGGCATTGTTTTGTTGTTGCCTTTTGAGGCTGTTGTTGTTGTTGTTGTTCTGGTTGTTGTACAGTGCGCTAATTTCAGGCCTGACTTTTTTTCTTTTTCTTTTTGCAGCGGCTTTTATTTCTCCACAGATACCTTCGAGCACACAATGAAGTCAGACCCATGGCCACAATTGTGGGCCAGCAGAAGTTGGCGCTGCATGCTTAACGCCTGCCTACCTCTGCCCCTGCTGCTGATGCTGCTTATGTGCAGCGGGCAGGCAGTGGCCCAATCCAATTATGTGCAACACGGCGATAGTGGCAACTATTCAACAAACGGACTGCCCGAGGAAGCGACCCTCGATGGCAAAGTAAGTAGCACATTCTCAGACAATACACAGACATATACAAATACATATTCGATTTAAAATAAGGTTCGAATAAGCTAGGATTGAGTATTTGCTGTTCCTAAAATCAGTAAGTACATAATAATTTGGACTTAAATTGAAATTTTCCAGTTTCTTATTTGATTCATGTTTAAACTGTTAGTAAGAAACTGAAGAAATATTTGCATCAAACAAAAATCAGATTAAAGCACCAGTGTGAAATACATATCGAAACAATTGAACAACAGAATAAGCCAAACATACCAAACAATAACTTACTAGCTGCAAACATTGCTCGAACACACGAAAGTGCAACCTCTGTATAAAAATATATGCATATATCGTGTATAGTTTTTATTGTTGTTGTCGAGGACAAATTCAAAGCCACTGTCAACGGAAGCTACCAAGCTAATAAAAGCCATGTGATGCGGCAAACCCACACTAGTAGCTTACATAATATGCTAATCCGGATTCGGAATGTTGGTTGTTCGGTGTTCGGTGTTCAGTGTTCGGTGTGTGTGGTTTTGGGTTATTAGTTGATCATGGTTTTGTTGTCTCTTATTGCCGCCAGGTTCCCACGCGCATTTAATTGAAAGACAGATGAATATTGTTGTTTCACTTTTGTTATACTTTTTTTTTATTGTTGATGCTTGCGTTTTTTTACAGGTTACCAAACTGGACGACATCAGCCCCTTGATCTTTTTGAATCGCACCAAAGCTGCTCTCAACTGCGCCGCTGGCTCAATGCAAGTAAGTTCGTTTCGTAACTAACTAACCAATACAAATACGAATGCTTTGTATAACCCTTAGGTTGATCTTAAATTCAATGAACCATTCCACGGCATCATCCAAGCCGACTATGATCGCAGCAGCGCTTGTCGCGTTAGTGGCAAAGGTGCACTCAGCTATCGCCTGGAGCTACCGCTCAAAGGCTGTGGCACAATACAGGTAAGACTATTGCTGTTAGTTCTTTCTATGTTATGTGAATGTTGATATATAATTTTTGTGTTTTCCGCAGAATCCGACACGCGTCTTTACCAACAACATCATTGTGCGGTTCCATGCCAATTTGGAGATGGATGGCGATGAGATCATCACAATTGTTTGCCGTTATCCGCCACCGGTGCCTTCACTGCCACCAGCACTGCCAGCACCCATGTAAGTACAGTCAAGCTCCCTCATGCAAAACATCCATAAGAAATCAAACCTAGCTTGCCTTTAGATAATTTAAAACATAAGAATCGGAACGACCGGGCCAAAAAAATATTTTTCGCTGTTAGGTTCAAAAATATTTATTATTTATTTATGTAATAGGTAAAGTTGAACGTTCTGATTTTCAATTAGCTTTAAGTTGGGGCAGTTTATGTGGCTTTGTAATAACTTTTGTAATTAACATTGTGTTTATACAGATTGAATCCTATTGCAACTGGCGCTATACTTCAGCCACCGCTGAAGGGAATACAGATCTTGATGATCATTTGTGCGATTATGTTCCTCACCCTGCTGCTGTTGGGTTTGGCCGTTTCCTACTATTGCCTGCGCAGCCGACCCATTCCAGTGGTACGCCGTTTGCCCATGAGCATGGGCAGTGGCTCCGAGATCACCAAGTTGAGCGGAAGCAGTGCTGGTAATATCAGTGCTTTTGAGGGCGTCAAAATACCTCGGGCCCATGCCGCACTTCAGGCCGTCTATAGTTCGTCGGGTAGCGAGGGTGCGTTGATACCCTCGGATTATCCAAGTGAATCGCATTCGGAGATCGAGGAGATTGACACACGTTCACTGCCATTCAGTTCGGCGGGCAGCTTTGAGAATCGCGCTTTTGTACAGGAGACCTCGAGCATCTACAGCGATCACTATGCACCTGCACAGGAGATACCCGTGGCGAATGCCATGATGACGACCGTCATGCGTCATAATACGCCCATACAGGAGGCAGTTGCAGGCTCGCCAAAGTTCGATGTTCAGGTGCGCGTTAAGAAATCACCTCCACCGATTCCATCACCCGTCACCTCAGATACGGAGAGTGTGGCAACATTGCGTACAGATCGCAATAATCTCTCAACCATTATGGAGGCGTACGAAGATCGGGAGAGTGTAATGACAATGGACTCGCTGCCGCCGCAAGTGGAGACAATGCAATCGCAATTCACGTATGTGCCCGAGTTGCATCCAGCACCCCAGATGCAACAACAGATACAACCGTTGCCGCTGGTCGCCGAACCCAAGTTCTCAGTATACACTCGAACACATCACGAGGTCGTGGATGGCCGTCCGGAGACGTGGTCGGATTACACCGATGGGCCGGCGCACAGCGAGATAACCGATCTATCGTCCGAGGTATCCGATCGTGTGGTGCATGATACCAGTCGTGCCGTAGACACTATGCACTACTATGAAGATGAATATGTGCCGGTAGAGTCGGTCGTACACCAGCCCCCACCTCAACAGCTGCCAGTCACGTCGCACATGGTGGACGATATCTATTTACGCACTGTGACTGAGAAAAAGACCATTGAGGACATTGAGAGCCACAAACGACGCGTCACCGAATACAAGAGTAAGGCAAAGGCACCACTACCACCACCACCACCGCCAATAGTTGATCCCAAGTTCGATGTAAAGGTGCGTAAGTATCCTAGCGAACGTGAGCAGCAGCAGTGGGAGAACTTCTCCGATATATCCAGTGCCTCTGGACTGACCCTAACACCCAAGATGGAACGCAGTGAACTGAGTCTGGCACCACCCGCTGAGCCACCGGCACAGATACACGACAACAAACTGAAGTTGACCAGTCCCGAACTGGTGGGCAACATGAAGCCGATTGAGGTGCCGCCGCAGGACAAGGATGTACCCAATTGGGATGTTCTCATACGCATTCTCGAGGAGCCGGAGATGTCAGAAATTGGTGACGACGTCAGCTCGGTGACCAACAACATCAGCTACGATGACAGGGCCAAGTGGAAGGAAATCATAACCACACAATCCTCTCTACGCACCATGTTGACTGAGGCAGTAGTCCGTGAGGACTTCGAACGCATTCGCCAGGATACGCGCTATGAACGTATGTTTGAGCCACAAACCTGGGACGTCATCATACGCATCCTGGCACCACCCAACGATGATGACGACGACACAGATGTAGAAATGCGAATGCCCAAAAGGAACAAAAAGTCCCCTCCACAGCCATGGGACACACGCTCCCGACGCAGCTCACTGCCCACATTGTACGAATACGATAGCGATGGTGGCTCAAGTGTGCGTACCATTCGCAACGATCCCACATTGCCGTTACATGTCGGAGGTCTAGGAGGTGTCGGCGCCGTACCGGGTGCCTTCAATTTGCAGAGATCACGACGCAGCTCGCGCACATCCTACCAAACGGATCACAATGACTTCCGTTCGATGTCCGAGGTGACAGTGGACTTTGGCCGACCACAGCCAGATCATATGGATAATGTAAGCGATGCCAGCTCATATTATCGCATGCAGTACTACGATGATGAGGATAGACGCTCGTTCCATCGCTCCATTAGCCATCCATCGTTGGCCCGTTCGGCCAGTGAGTTCACCGAGCATTGGACAGCCCCAGACGATGTGGAGATCTCCTCGCCAGAAAGCACACCCCGAGCACTCCGTGCACGTCATCAGGTATGAACGACTAGGTATCCTCCATTTGATTTTGAAACTTATCAAGTTTCTTTCATTACAGCAGCCAGCTCAGCTAGCTGCATTGGCGCCGGGGGAGGAGCGTATTGTGGCGCAGACACAAAGTGAATACGTGGAAACGCACCGAAGCGTCTACCAGTCGGGTGGTAAACAGGCGCCTCCACCACCACCGCGCAAGTGGTAGGGCGCACACTCAAGTCTTCCTTATATAACGAGTCAACAAATTTTTTTTTTTTCTTCCAAATATTCGACTAAAAACAAAACACAAACAAGCGCTTAAAGGCGTTTCGGGGAATGGTTATAAATTAGTTAGTTTTGATGATATATACAATATATATATATATATATATATATAGCATAATGTACACACAAACAATATTGCTTTGACATATCGCTCGATCTTGGCGGTACTTTCATTAACTGATTCAACTGAAAGACCTTACTTATATTGTAGCTACTTTCGATTAACTTTCGTTGAATCATTTAATGAAATGCCCCATTTATATATATACATACATACATATACTTACTAAATATAATACTATCTATACTAACAAAAGTGCCAATTACAATTGCCTGACAAAATGTTCACACACACAAACATAGTTAGCAATATTAACAATAAAAAAAAAACAAACTCAAAATGCAAAATGTTCTACGGAAAATCGGCATCAAATAGAAAAGTCCTTAAGTGCCCTTCGTTCTAATTTTCAAATACAATGACGCATGTATCTAAAGTCAATTCAAAAACTTAAGATAATTAAATATTACTGCCTATTTCTATAAACACAAAATAGAAAATACCTATGGAAACTAGATAAAAACTAGAAAATAATCACTCAAATTTTTTTACTATACAAATTTCTAACTGCCGATCGCAAGACACACAAAAGAGACAAGCAATGTAAAAGACTTGTAATAGTTGTGAATGAATCACAGATCTTAAAGTATTACTAGAGAATATCTATAAACACTATTTGTATATACTCTCGATATAGTACATACGAAAAATTGGGTAAAGGCATTTTCAATAATGTAAGAAAATTGTGCACATGCGATGTTTTTTTTTTGTAATCGAACATACAATTACAACATACAACAGAATCGATTTATATGGCTTCCACTATATCCTGCTTTTGGGATTCTTAAACAAAAAACAAAAATTAATTTTCGTTTAATATATGTTGAAAAGTCGTTTACAGCTTTTCTTGAATAATAATAAACTAATCCGTCCCAGATAAATATTATTATTATTTACATAAATAACATTTAAAAACAGCTTGCTTCGACGATTGACGAAGATCAAATACCCTTGCAGGTTATATGACTAAGAAATTATCGAACAACTTTTGAACAACTCTCTATTTTGTCCGATTTCGATCAAATATAATATATAATACAAATTTGCCTGTTTAAAGAAATTAAAGAATTTTGAACTGATTGTTCCTTTTGCAATGCGATTTTAGACACTACTAAGACTGAAATTACATTTCTAAACGTCAAGGGTATTCAAATACATATATAAAAACTTATTGTGTAAGTAATAAGTTCATTACCCCTTACTATAATGAATGAATCAATATTAATTGAAATAAAACAAAATGCTTCTTTATCCAATAAAGATATAATTACTAGATTATTATTTATCCTAACAGAAAATGCCTGTAATCAAAATACCACAATAAAAAATAGAAAAACAAAGCAAAGTAAATAAATAAATCTACTAACAAAAGGTCTTTTGATTTTTATTCAAAATGCACACAAAGTATGAAAAGTAAGTAAACAACAATATTAAAAATGCTTTTAAGCCCAAAAACAACCCAAAAACAAACTTAAACTGAATTACAGGGTATAAAATTGTAATAACTTAGATCTCAGTTTCTTAACGTAATTGCTAGACACTAGGATAAGCAGCCCACAAACAAGGTTTGTGTCTCGGCTAATTACAAAACCAATACTTTACAGCAGATGGCGCTACTAAATTCGATTGTAGTTAAGCAGCACCGTTAACTTTGCAGCACCCTCTACTGGGAATTGTTTGTGCTATAACGAATTAATTCTGCAATAGAGGGCGATCGGCAGAGTTTACTAAACTGATAAGGCAAACTAAAATCCGAAAAATTGGGTCAAATTAGCAAAAAAAAATATTTGATGTGGCTCAATTGAGTGTTTTTTTATGTTATTCGGTCTTGGCACTTTAAAAATTTGAAAATACAAAATAAAAATGTTGTAGAAATTAATGAAATCATAATTTTGTTATTAAGCTTATTGGACTTTAGAGGCACAGGCTCCTATCTTTAATTAACATTAAGCAAATGTATTTTTAAAATTCTACCAATGTTGTTTTTCGATGTTTAAAGTAGTTTGTTTTCTCATCGGCACACATGTCTGGTATGGATTTATTTGTTATCTGGAATGGTGTGGGAAAATAGTATTTGGTTATTTAACATGCTCTGCTTGACCTTCAATATCCCACAGGAAATGATATGCCCATAGTATTATTTTTTTTTGCACATTCTACATATCGTTTGGGAACGTTTTTATCCAATGTCTAATATTATTGTTATTTTTGTTTTGCCCGATAAGCGGCAAGTTTCCCACAATACAATATGCATGTGTGTGGATACAAAAAAAATAAAATAAAATAAACTCAACCAGAAGCTAAACTATGTGTATGTTTAGGTGCGATAATGAACATTTGAGTGCTTGCCAATAAAATATATAATGTACATACATATATTTTATATGCATCTCTAAATATGTAAATACAAATGCAATATGGGAAAGTGTACTACTTCAACGGTAAAGCACAAGCAACTGCGGCTACTCTGCAAGCGGACAATTGAGTGAGAGCACCTACAAAAGTAAAGGAATGATTTGAGCCTCGTCAATATGCGAATTAAATTTCGAAGAGCTGGTTAAATCATTATCAAAATAATAATAATACCAGTAATTCTCATATCAGCTAGTCACATTTGGTTGGCTTGAGACACTTATAAATAAAAACAAACTAAGACCGCAGTGAGACCGCAAGCAAATCGGTTTTTATCACAAATTTTATCGCAGCCCTCTTTGACTTTTAAGCTAAACATAAATATAATGAGCGTTTAACATTTGTGTCACATGCCTATGCATAGTAAAGGGTTTGTTTATTTAGTATAGAATAACATGGCAAATGTTAAGCAAATGATAGCAATGAAAATCTCGAAGAGAGCGTATTAGCTGTGCTATAGAAAAAGAGCGCCACCAAAGAGCGGCTTTTGGCCTATTGGCCGCACTGAGCAAAACCAGGCGCAGACTCCACCCAATGGCAGTTAGCTTTGGGCTCCCCCAGACAAAAAACAAAAGAAAACAGCCTTAGTATATCTCAACCACCATGACCTACAATGAGCACAATCGCAAAGACACACACAGTTGTAGACAGGCGCTGGCCAATGAGCACGCGCCTGCGACATAACGGTATGCGCACAATGAACAGGCAAACAACAGCCGATTGGCTACCGACGACGCCGACGCAGAGCTAAGCACAGGCTGCAGCAGCAGCAGCAGCAGTAAACGTAGTAAGAGAGTAAGCGCCAGTTCAGCTGTGCAAAGGGCAATTGCTGAATACCAAATGCAAACAGAGAGAGCGCGCCGGTAAAGAGAGACAGAGTGTTTGCCAGCTTATCACAGCAACAGTAGCAGTAGCAGAGCAGTCGCGTCTCGTCGTCTTCGTCTTCGTCGTCGTCGATAGTGATGACGATGACGATGACTGAATTTTGAGCTCGGCTCGACTGGCGGCTGTTTTATGGGTTAAGTCGCCGCTGGTGGCCAAGTTAGGTGTCAGTAACAATTTAGTTCGACACGCGGACGCACCTGTTTTTTTTTTTACATATTTTGTTTGTTGGCAAATCATAATAATAACAAAACACAATAAATAAAAAATAATACTATTCAAAAAAACCCCCTTCAAATGCACATTGCTACTCTGGTTATTGCCGTTGTGTGTGTGTGTGTGTATATACCATATATATGTTGATGTGCGTGTGTGCGCGAGTGCAATAAATATTTAAATAGTTATAGTTAATTAAAATGTTGCAATGCAGTTGCCTAAGCCAAGTTGGGTAAGAGTACAACAACAAAAAATACGCGCCAAAAACAAAACAAAAAGAAACCATTTTGAAATGACAAATGAATTTTGAATTTGAAAATCAAAACAAATACTTTTTGAACTTTCGTAATTTACAACTTTTCTTTTTTTTTTTTTTGAACCGAGTTGTTGTCGTTGTTTTTGAATTTCTGGGAAATCTTTAAGCGCTTGGAACGTTGCCAAAATAATAATCAAGCTTTGACTTGATTTTGAACAAGTTCTCTAGTGTTGCTGCCTCAAAGAAGCGCCAAGCTGAAGAATTGATTCACCATTGAATTTTAAGAAAATCAAAAAATAAATCCAATACCAATCACAACAACAATAACAATAGCAACACAAAAAACGTTTTTATTTTCTTTTAAATAAAAAAAAAAACCCATAAGTGTTAATTTGTGACTAATTTTGATTCATCAACGCAAAGATAAACAAAAGAAGCAGCAACAACAACAGCAACAGTCGCAGTTGCAGCGCCTGAAACTAGGCAATAATAAGAAAACAAATTAATTAATTTATAATATTTTCTATTGTTTTTTGTTTGGCATCGTAGGAGCCACTTTGGTGGTTGCGTGTGTGCGTGTAAAATATATAGAAATCAACAAATAAATGTGCTGCTGTTGTGTTGATGTGAGTGATAACAGTGATAAAAACTAGAATAAACAACAAGAAGCAACCCGCACAAAAATAGAATCGAAATCACTCCGTCAAATTGGCGCCGAATGCATTTGCAAAGTTGAACAGTGAAACGGCCGAAACAGCAGCAGCAGCAGCATCCACAGCAACAACAACAATTTAGTATATACGGGCTTGACGGCAACATCAGCAGACTAAAAGGAAGAGGAGCCGAGCCGAGCCGTTCAAGCGCACCGTGGCACCGTGTTAGCAGCGCCGGCAATCGCAGCATGGTCACATCTTCGGCATCGCCAACGGGTACGGGCTGGTCGGCGCCGGGCGATTATAAGAGCGCCAGTACAGCGGTTGCAGCTGCCGCCGCCGTCGCAGCCGCTGCGGTTATGTGCGAGGTGTTGCCATCGAGTAGCGCCAGTGTTGGCAGCAGTTCACCAACAGGTGGCGCCAGCAATGGCACCGCCAACAGTGCACACAGTGGCAGTGGAAACAAAAACAATAACAATAACAGCAACAGCAGCAACAACAATAACAATGCCGTTCATCAGGATCTATTGTGGATGGAAAGATTTGTGTTAGAACGACAACAGGAGTATCCAGGAGAATTGGGTGAGTTTTAGTAGATTAGGAACTACAAAGAGCGATAAATCCAAGCATCTAAAGGGCAAATATCGAATAAGAAGATTATAGCTTGATTCAAGTCGAGAAATATTTTCCTTTGGAGTCAAGAATTAGTTGAAACTAATCTTCAGATAAGAAGTTTTTATTATGAAGTTATAGCTTTGATATGAATAAAGTAGAATCACTTTGAGCAACTTTACCTAGAGTTGGCCTAATGAAATTACCATAAAACTATTAAGAATCGTTCAACTATATCATATCGGTCACATGATAAATGCATGCATCTCTTGAATAGTTGTTCTGTGTTGGAATCATTTAAAGCCCAGTTCAAGCTACTTAATTGTTAACATGCAATGCGAATAGCCTTGCCAAATATTATTATTATACACTTGAGCTTCATTCAACGATGTCTTAACAAAATTCAACTCAACTGTATTCCTTTCAAAAGTAGCTCAGATTTACATATAAAAATCTGCGTCTGGAGCGCGTGTCAATTGTCCAGGATGAGGCACATCATGAGGCTCATCCCAGCAGCACTTCTTTGGCTTTAACTGGTTGCTGCCAATGTTGTCATTTGATAATGCTGTCAACATGCATATACATTCGATATCAACGGTTATTGATATTAACGCACGAGTCTCTTCTTTTTTTTCTTTTCTTCACCTTCTTCTTTGATCTCCTTTTGCTTCATTTGCATTATTATGTTGCCCTCAGCTTGAAGAGAACTTTCAATTGAAATCCATATACCTTACTTAGCATATCAATGACCCACTCAAAATCAAAATCAGCTCGTTTCGATGAGCCTGTAAAAACTAGTTTATTGCGTTTTTGATGAATGGGAACAGGACTGCAATTTTAAACTTTAGAAAGGCAGAAAAACAAAACTCGCCTTAGGGCACTTTCGTGCGGGTTTTTGTATTTGTATTTTGTTTCACTTAGTTTCAATTTGTTTTCGATTTGTACTTTAGTACAAAATTATCCTTTCTGAGTACTCACTTTAAGTGTAAAGTTAAAGATAGGCTTTGATTATTCATCAGTGAGGCAGGACCAACGTATTTATGTACAATTAGAAAATGTAAAACTTGTTGACCCCGCTGCTGTACACATTATAGCCTCCATTAGTGGGTGAAATTGTCAAACGTCAGCTGCTGGATGAGCCTCAAACTCAGGACACAATGGTGGGGCAGCCAGCCTCCAACCTTCACTAATTAATTATGAAGCTCTTTAATAGAATAATTTTTATTTTTTTTGTTGTAAATGATTGATGATTTTGATTTTGATTGCGATTACCGCGGCCATTGCCGCCGCCATCTAACTATCAATTATTTATAATAATTTTGCAAAATTATAAATTAATGTCGAAAATACTGATTGAATTTTTGTATTTCAGTGCGTACAAGCAATCCATACTTTCTGTGCTCCGCCCTGCCCACCCACTGGCGTTCAAATAAAACGCTGCCACTCGCGTTCAAGGTCGTCGCCCTGGCGGACGTCGGCGATGGCACCTATGTCACGATCCGGGCCGGCAACGACGAGAACTGTTGCGCCGAGCTGCGCAACTATACCGCCCAAATGAAGAACGGTGTGGCCAAGTTTAACGATCTACGATTTGTCGGACGCAGCGGTCGAGGTGCGTACCATTATACCATATAAGTAGTATATGAATCCGAACAAGTGGCTTAGAGTAAAAATCTATATTATAAATATATATTTTACTAAAAACAGTCCAAAATTTTATTGTAATTGTTCGTAAAATGCACCGATCCTTTTTGGGACTGCAACAAAGCAACAAAATGCTCTTACTAATAGCGTGATAGCGAAAAAAGTTTTTCTTGTGTATCAGAGAAAGCCGAGAGCTTTTGAAAAATACCATTTTTAAGTTCCAAGAAGTTGAAGCAATAAGTTAAATAAAAATTTGTCCAAACTGGTCTGCCGATGCATGAAGATATATTTTATGGACAATTTCCAGTACTACTCCTCAATGAGTATAATAAAAACAATTATAATTAAAATATATTAAAGAAATGATTTATAAAGAAAACTTGCAAAAATTTATATCTTTTTTGGCTAGAAAAAATCCTGAACTCAAAACTACTACCAAAGACTTATTTTGCCAGTCTACAGTAAAATCTGTCTGCAAATAAAACATTCGCATCTGGATTAAGTGATATACTTACTTTTTGGACGAACCTGCAAAAAGGATCCAAGTTAACAGAATAAATTTGTAGGACTATAAAAATGCGTTAAATTAGCTTATTTGCGATAATACCGCATTTGATTAGTACAGGGTATAATATACAAATTACGTTCGCAATTTGCAAATCGTCTCCCACAAATCTCTCACACTTGCCACTTGCCACTTGCCGAGCGGAAGCTATTGCCGAGCGGAAGCGCATTGATTGAGTGACGTTGACTTTTTTGTTGGTCAAAATACCGATGCATATAGTATCATCAATTTCCATACACATTCGCACACACACACACCAACACACACACACATACACAACTAACACGCATCAACAGGATCAAAGTCGCAACACAGTCCGTCATATTAGGCAAACTGCTGCTGCTGCAGTTTGCCGCTGTTGCTGCCCCCAGGGGCGAACATGCAACACGGCAACAACAACAACACTAGTGTAACCGACCCGGCAACCCCGAAAGTCGAAGCTCACTTGCAGCTCAGTCTGTTGCACATCGCAACGATAACGTATTGAAAGATATCCAGCATTATTCTTAAGCCTGGGTTTTCTTTTTGGTTGTGCCGTCACGCAAGGCTTATGCCACACAGCCAATGCGGCATAATCGATTTGAACCTGAACCCACCATTAATATTGGGATATGCGCATACCCCCTGCTCACATACAGACATTTATATATGTATATATATATATATATATATATATTGCATAGAATTCGCAGCAGCAGCAGTTGGCTAATTAGCTGCAACTGTTGCCTGCCTTGCCTTGCCCTGCCTTGCCCTGCCAGTCTGGCCGTGTGGCATGCCTCTGCAAATTGGCGGCTCGTGCCGCAAAAGGCCAGCAAATAATTGCTGACTGCTCCAGCAGCGGCTAATAGCAGAACAACAACAACAATCGACCAGGCATGCAAATAACAAGCTAATGATGTAAGAATATAAGCACTGACCAAATTGTCAACGACAGCAGCAGCAGCAGCAGCAGCAGCGGCAGCAGCAGCAGTGTTGTACATTTAATAGCCAACCACCCCCACCCCCTAGACACACTTCAGGTCCGTTTAATGTAAATTTCTAGCCATCGGGACATCATGCGGCGTTTTCTGATTAAATGACAAAGCTCATTTCGACCAGCAAAACAAAATATTATACTATATGGCTTTTTTTTTTAGCTATTTTATTTTTTCGTTTTTAATCCTGTTTTGTGGGCGTTGTTGTTTGGATGTTTGTGCCTGGCAGTGTCACGCGTTATTTAAACAATATTCAAAAAAAAACAAAAACAAAAAGAGAATGAGAGAGTTCATTTAGATCCGTATCTGGCCGCCTATCAGCTGGTTGGGCGTTGGGCATCTAAAGCGCGACTTTAATCATATCAAAGGACTTGACTTTCAATGTCGAACAGAGGTAAATAGGATTAAATCCAAACTCCTTCTCGTCCTTCTCCTTGCACAACGACAAATGAATGGCACGCGCCACAACAATTTATAAGTCGACATAACTTTTGTTCTCAACATTTTGTCGAAATGATGATGAACTGTGTGAAATGGCGCTTTCAAATAAGGGTTGTGCCAAGAAAATTGGCATAAGTTTGATGCTTAAGGTTAGGTTAAGGTTGGTGTGGTGGTCCATGCGACTTAGTGGTTTTATTTGTTGTCGTTTTTTCTTTCGATTATAGAACACACAACTGAGAGTCTCGTATCTCTTAACTGACAAGCAATTCTTCAAGTGTCTCTAGAACTATGAAACTTCTAAAAACAAAATTTCATTGAAATAAAAATGATTTTGCTTAAGTTAAGTATATAAGTAACTTATTTCCGAATATATGGACTACATCTATGTACCATATCATGGCGGATTCGAGATTTATGTGAATAATTGCAAGACTGCGAAAAATGTTAAATACAAAACTTGCACAGAAAGATTATCCGATGTCTAAATTTCCATCTCCAACTCACTCTGTCTCACTCTATCTCGGCTCAATTGCTCAAGTTAGTTTTGTGAATCGATCTCGTCAATTACTGCGATTACGAATACGATTGCCAGTGTTAGAAGGCGGAGTTAAAGTCGAAATCGAGATGCGTTATTTGAGAGTGGCTCATTGTTCGAAAATGCGGTTAAAAGAGTTGATGTCTAATTTAGATTGCATGCTGTTGCTGTTGTTGCTGTTATCGTTGTATGAGATTGAAACTGGGACCCATTATTATTATTATTATAACTATTACACTGCTATTATTATGTATGTATTATCGTTTACATTGAGTCTTTAGTGCTCGTAAGCGGTACAATATTTTATCATTACAACAAAAGACACAAACGAATTCTTTAACTTGTTATTGTTATACATAGTTTATGAACTGAATAGTACTGTATCCAAATGTTGTGTGTTGTGCTCTAGTTTCTCCTTCGCCCTATCTCTGCTGACCTGTTCCCAGGTACGCAACAATGTTGTGGCCCCTCCGTATTGAATAATGACTGCCCCAAAATGTCTAGGAGTCTGTCTCTTTTGGTTTTATGAAAGAGTCTTTCGGTTGTGTAGCACTTATGATTAATTTGCCAGCTCATTTCGATAGATTTGACTTTCAAACGCAAGCGCAAAGCGGCTCTTGGCTCTCGGCTCAAAGTAATGAAGACATTTGAAGTTTCTTCTATATATGCCATAGTCAACGACCACGTAGCACGCCAATACATCTAAGTGATGGTTGCAAGCAAGGGTGCAAGGGTGGTGGAGGGGGTGGAATATAGAAGAACAAAACGCTTTCTAACTGATGATCATAATTAAAAGACTCAACTCTCTAAACAAATTGCCAGGTTAACGAACTTTTGAGCAATACAACTGTTACAGATATTTCTCTTCCTTGATTTCGCATCAGTCCCAAATTAAATGCTATATATTTTACTACATATATTCACCAATACAAACACTTTTTATTCACAATGATATATCTGTTGAAATGAATGCAATGAATGCAACTGAGGTTTTGCGGTTTGAAATTGGTTCTGTTCATGATTATGCACCTGACTTTCTTTCGCCTTTATTTTTTGGGCAAATGGAAACAATGTAGTACTATATAGAACATGATGGTAACTTCGCTCAATGTCTGCTGTTTGCCCAACTGCCGTCAAACACATTTTATTAGCAATATATTATTGACCTGGCAGACAGGAAGGAAGGAGTGTGACCAATTGGCAATGATGACCCAGCTTCCTCATACTCGGTAATCGATTTACGCCTGTGGCTTTTGCAAAATCGATAAACTTATTAAGGGCCAACTGACTAACTAACCAACCAACCAACCTTAACCATAAACTGTGTAAACATGGTCAAGCCCATTCAAATAGTAGGACATTGTTGCCCAGTATTCAAGCAGGCTTCGAACGCATTTATTTTTTTATGACTGCATTCTTAGCTGCTGTAAACACTTAGAGGCAACATCAACAACGGAAGGATCAACCAAATTTATGCCACAAGCTCAAATAAACTGCGCCACACAACACGTTAAAAAACAAAACAAAACAAACTGCCTTTGTATTTTTTTAAACAAATCGAAGCATAGATGCTCTTAAAAAATGCTCTTTTTGAATAATAATTATGCCCAACATACTTTTTATAGGATTTGCTTTTTGAGGTTATAAAAACCTTTATCAAATACATTCATAGCTGATTTATTTTACTTCCTTGACAGGAACTTTTTCTAGACCATTATATCTTTATAACTAAGCCGTAAATAATTTATGCTTCAATTCAATAAATAAAACAATTTAAATAGCTAATAGGCCTTCTGTGTTGAAAGGGTGATGAAAACACGTTTCAAGTTTGAAGAAGGCGGAGCCAAACATTGGTTCGGTAGCCAATTTGTTGCCGCATAAATCAACAAAAGATGTTTAATACCCTTTCTTTAAACCTTATTTTGTTTTTTTTGTTAATTTTTACTGTGTCGTTTTGTTGCAGGGAAAAGTTTTACGCTGACAATAACCGTTGCAACAAGCCCACCACAGGTTGCCACCTATGCCAAAGCCATCAAAGTGACCGTCGACGGACCCAGAGAACCGCGCTCCAAGACAAGTAAGTAGCCCAACACCAAAGCAAAACACTTTCCTTCTTGCAATTAACAACAACAACACACACACACACTCACACACACAGTCCTCGGTATGAGGTGTAGCTAAAGAAATGTGAATGCGCCACCCGCTGATTTAAAGGTTGTGCCATGTGGCAAGAACGACGGCGAAGACGCAGACGAAGACACTTAGGCCGCATTAAACAAGTGTCTAATTAATGTAAAAAGAGCTTAGCCGTTTTGGCCAATTGCACACACAATGGGAATCATTCATAATCCCCTTGGCGGAAAGGCGTGTGTACTACTTTCAAAATATTTTCGTTAGATTGACTTGAAAATTGCTCTGCTGTCTGCGTGTGTGTGTTTGTGTGCAGATCGTGTGACAGACTTCGGCCATTTTGTTGTGTTTGGCAGGAGAGAAAACGAGAGAGTGGCCCTTTAAGGAAAGGTGTTTGAAAAGTGCAGCCGGTTTGCCGTACGTCCGCACGACGGACGGACAGACGTAGAGACGGACGAACTCAACTCAATGCAACATTCAACTCAACTCAACTGAACTGAACTCAACTGAACTGAACTGCATTGCTTCCTACGGTTTCTGAAAATTTTGCGGTTTTCAAAGAAAACCTTTTTTGTTATTTATTTTGCAAAGGCGGCAACGTTGCCGTATTGAGTGTTTTTTTTTTTTTTTAGTTTGTGTAATGCATATACATACGAGTATGAATTAATTTTTTCTTCATATATTTTTATAACGTTTTTTTTTTTCGTTTTTGTTGTACGTTTATGCATTTTTATGTCTTCACTGCAATACTTAATCTACATACGAGTCTTGCATGTAGTACATATATGTATATACATTTAAGCCATACTGCAGCTTTAGTTTACCTTGAGTTTGTGTTCATTATAGATGATGATCAGCAAAGAGTATCGATTCAACAGACATTTAATGAGAGGGTTGTGTTTAAAGAATTTATGACAAGGACTGCAATTAATTATACTTGGAAAAATTTAACTATTTTTTACGGTTAAGAGGACGAATTTAAAAGATCATAAAAAGGATCAGTTGAAACAAGAAGGACATATATTAAAGGGTTTCCATTTTTGTTCATAAAAAATATGATGTTTTTGTGATAGTTTCCGTATAAATAATATAAGATAACAGAGACAGAAAAATATTAAAATCTCATTTTGACTTGGTAGCTTTTAGTTCTAGAAACGAGAACGTAGAAACGTGAAAATTATAAGAAGAAAAAAAACTTATTCTTTTCTCTATTTTTAACCAACAAACTGAAACGACTTAACCATATTTGTTAAGACTTTAACTGTAATATGGAAAATGGTTGAATAATATTCTTAAATGTTTTACAGGTCCACCTGGCGGTCCACAATATAGAGCACTGGGTCTGGGACAGCGGCCATTCATTGATGGTTTCCCGAAAACATTTCACGAACTGGAAAATCTGCGTCGGTCGGCAAAGGTTGCGGCAGCAACAACGGCAGCGGCGGCTGCTGCGGTATCGGTTGCATCGGCGGCCAATACTCTAACCACCAATGCTAGTGTTGCCCATCAGTTGAGCAGCAATTACTCATCCTCGAATAGTACAATAAATTCGGATTGCCAGGGCTACAAGCCCAATGCGCCACAAATTCAAGGTAAGACTTCCCACTCCCCCATTCTGATTCCTATTCTCAAAACAATAGAAAAGCCCAAGAAGAGCCGTTGCCTTTCTTTTCTTAATGAAGTTCTTTAACCAAAGAAGACAATATTCGGTGCTCAAGAGACAATCGAGCTTTTTGTTGGTTCTGAAGTAGGGAAACTGAAAGTATTTAAAGCATTTACTTTGGATTCCGACGGGCATCAGGCGGCCCCAAAATGTTTTAATTGAGTTAATGAACGTTGGGCTGTTGCCGCATTTCGAACTCGAGTATCTCTCTCAATTTATTTTTAGTATTTATTACTTATATCTTTTAACATTATGCCGCTAATTTATTTATTTTCTCCAACGAAGCTTAAAAATAGTTCAGCCCCGTTGATCGTTTTGTTGTTTTATTTGTTGCACTTTTCTCAAAATATTTTCAGTCTTGAAACAATGTGTAAGAGAAAAATGATATCCAAATGATAGCTGCTAGTGCGGATCAAGAATAAATATATTTATTTTTTACATGATCGAAAATACTTTCATTTTTCTCCAACAAACATTTGCTCAACTTTATAGTACCAACTGTTCTAGCCAAAATTCCTTGAGTCGACTTACTCTGTATGCTAATTAATTGCACCATATGGACGGCTAAAAACCAATCTATAAGCCGGCACGAGTGCAAGCTAAAGTTAAAGTTAAATGCTTAAAAGTTGAAGCTCAAGCAGAAGCAGTATCACTGGTTATTGGGTATATTGGGTATATTGAGAATGGGACTGACTCACTCGGACTGTTAAGTTGTGAGTCAGCAGCGGGTTTGTTGTTTGGTCACTGTTGAAACTAGACGAAATGAACAGGTACCGCTAAACGACTAAGCGTTGCCTTATGCTAATTAATTTATGAATTTTGCATTTATTTTCTGTTAACTCATTGCGTTGCTGAGACAGAGACAGAGGCAGAGGCAGAGACAGAGGCTCATCGAACTGCCCAAAAACAAAATATGTATATATAAAATATATATTAATATGTTGTACATATATGAAAGTGACACATCGTCGATATCGTCGACGCGGTGTGTGTCAATTAGAGCCGTTTGGCAGTGCAATCGAGTTCGTTATGGTTGTATTATGTTTGATATCTTGAATAAGCCTTAAACCGGAAATGCCCCAAATGTAGACGCAAAATCGCACAACCTTTCGATTTACTTATACAAATAAATAAATATATTTCTTTGTTGTTGCTGCTTAAAAGCCATAAATATTTAAGTGTGGCGCTTAACTTGTTAACTTACCCAACAACAATAACAACAAAATAAACAACCTTGCAAATAAATACAAAAAAATCGTAGCGCTTTTTTCAGCGGAAATCGTTGGGAAATTCCAAGAAGTCAACCGATTGCTATACTATATAATCGTATCAGATCTAAAAGCGAAAGTGTTTGTTGGGCATATGATGGATATGCTAATAAAGTTAGAATCAGTTTGCAGAACTATTAAATGCACTATATAAAGAAATGCCCACATAAAAAAAATAGATCTAGTATTAAATGTGTAATAAATAAAAAGTAAATAAAAATATGTGAATTTACCCATTTAACAAAAAAAGGCAGCATTATTTCACGTAATTGGCAAAAGAAAATGTGTATATATAATTAATATATTATAAACATATATACACTCTTGATCGGCATCAACTCAGAGACTATAAATACAAGGGACCATTTAACCCATTTGATTGCTAGAAACTTGTATTTAATGCGAAAACTTTACATTTTCTTATATACTTTTAATTATTGAAGATTTAACGTTTTTTCAATGATATTTATTGAATAGTTTTGATTTATAAGATCGTTAAATTATTTCATTTTCAAATGAATCTTTCAGCAAACATTTTTCAAATACAATTGATTATTATTGAAGTTTTCAGGTTTCAACTTTGACAGCACAATTAAATGTTAGAAAATGCAATATTTGCTCCTGGTCTCCGTTAAATAAGCCTTCAAATGTTCAATAGGGTTTCGTTACAAATCAAACTTTCTAACCGGAAGCTTTCAATAAATGTTTTTCAACAGATTTTGTAAAAAAAGATTTTTGGAAAATTCATTGAATTATTTCTAAATGCTTTTAAGCACCTGTTAAAAATTCAACCGAAACAAAATAAATTCTTTGTACCAGATCCTTAAAGAATTGATTGCCTTAACACTTAGTAACGCCATAATGATGTGTGTGAATGTGTGTGTGTGTGCGTTTGTGGCAACATTTGGCATGTTGCGTTGATGTTGCGTTCGTGTTTGGCAACACATTGCATTCATTTAATTTTTGTATGCAAACCTCCTGGCTTTTTTTTTGAGAACGCGCGTGCAATATCTAGATCTACACCTGTTAGGTAGGATGGTAGGGTTGGGGCACGGGGGTAGGGTAAGCACATTTGCCGAGCTTTTTACGCAGTCTGTGAGCCCCAAAAAAAAAAAAAAAAAAACAATACAAAAAATCTACAAAAAGCCACAAATCAATCCCAATGCGGTTGCGCAGCTGTTGCTATGTTGTTGCCACGTTGTTGCCTGCCTGCCGCGGCAACACAAAATGTAAGCTGCAAGATGCATCCAAAAATATGCGAGTATGTAGCTTTTTTTATGTATTTGTGTGTCGGGTAACAGCAAAAGCCAAAAGCCAAAAAAATACAACAACAACAATGTCAACCATCGCACATTGAAATGAAATCTTTTTGGCCCATAAAACGCCAACTGTGGCCAAGTTGGTCCGCCACCAAAACCCAAACCCCAAACGCAAACGCAACGCAAACGCAAAACCCAAACCAAAAACCGCAAACTCACTTCCGTTTCGTGCCGTTTGCTGTTGCTTTTTTTCTTCTTTCTGTTGTTTTTTTTTTGTTTTCTTGCAGCGTCCGCCATTTTGCAAGCCCAAAAAAAATAAAAGCAAAATAAAACATTTGAGCCAAAGGCAGAGGTACTTTAATTAACATTACTTTGCTTACAACAACGGCAACAACAAATACCAGAGCCAACGAACGGTGTACTTGCAACACCAGTCCTTAATGAGTGTCCCAAGATGGCGACGACGACGACGACGACGATGGCAAAAATGCTGTGAGAACCTGGAGTGAATTGGGAATGGGGTCGCTTTGGGCTTTGGGCGGCCGAGGTGGCAACTTGTGCTCAATGCCCAATGCCCTGCTGACGTCGATTATTGGCCAGCTGTGGTTTTGTGTATGTGTGCAACACTACTTACACCACTCCTCAGCTTGTTTTCGATTAGTTTAGATGCGCAGAGTCTTCGTCTTCGTTTTCTTCATCTTCCTTACGGTTGATTGCGCACGCCAAGCGGATATGGGATATGGCTAGCAGAAAATCGAAGATTTCCGGCCAGAGTCTGTGTGTGTGTGTGTGTGTGTGAGAGAATTACACAGTTACTTTCCTTCACCTCCTTCTCTTTGCCTTTGCCTTTGCCTGCCAACCGTTTCAAGACTTCCGCCAAAAGTAAGATTCAATGAGTGAAATGAAGATGCCAGCTTAATAAACAAAAATCAGCAATGATTAATAAATTCCAAACAAGATTTCATCAAACATTTTGAGTTTTATAGCCATATACACTTAGAGAAAATCAATGTTTCTTATAAAAATGACAAACATTTACAAGTTTTCAATCAGTTTGTTTATATACAGTCAAACTTCCATGTAATAGAATCTCAAGGGTACAAAAAAAAACTTCGTTACAGAGACAATTCGTTCAATAGTACGGATTTTTGATTTTGATTTTTGAGAACCCAATTGCAGTGTTTAATTTAAAGCCAGATAGTGGTCTGATTCAGTTGTAGACCAATTTGTATTTGGTCTTGATGCAAAGATTTGTTGAAAAACCTAGATAAATTATCACCGCAGGATAAAGTTTATGCTTCGTCTTTTACTCATTGCCAAATCGTATATTTTAGTTGACATTTGGCGTGATGATGAATATGAAGGCAGAGTAAGTGCAGCACGTCAAGCTTCCGAGGTATTTTAAGGTTCTTGTGTCAAATACTTTAAGAGAAGCATAATGTGATTTTTGGTCGGAAATTTTGACAGAATTTTGTTGGCGTGAATAGCTAATTGATTTCATGCAAAAAACTATATAAAAAAAACAAAATAAAAGTTTCAATTAGATAATGATACCAATTCGGCATATTTGATGTTATAACGATTAATTCTTAAACAAAATGCATCATATGTCATCATCACTGAAAAGTACGCACCAACATTAAATATGCTAAACTTTAGAAGCTAACGAATGGCCGCTAGAAAAGTGAATATTGCGTATACGCAACGAGACCATTATGGTCAAGCAATTATAGTCAATGTGAGTGACATTAATGAGAGACTAGTTATAAATAAATAAACAAACAAACATACATCCATACAAACCTACAGCAGGCACTCTGTCTCAATTTACGCTACCAAAAGGTATTAGCTTGGCAAATAACTTCACGTGCCGGGCTAAAAGCAGACCCTGACCAGCTACAAATATACATGGCCCGCTTGGGTAGAGAGAGAGAGAGAGTGAGAGAGAGGGCCATTATACGGGCCGTTTGCTTTTCATCCTGGCGGTTTCGCTTCATTGCATCCTCGCTTAGTTTGCGGTAGTTGCTGCGTTTTCTGATTACTACTCGGCTGGGTTTCAGCTTTTGCTTTAGCTATTGCTGTTTTGTTCGTTCGTTCGTTCGTTTGTTGTTGGCATTGTTGCATTGCAATTTTCGCCTTAATTGAAACATTAAAATGTGATAAGTGCCGGGTGAAAAGTTGCTTGCATGCAATTTGTGCCCTCCTCCCTCCCTTTCGCCCCTTGTCCCACCACCTTCATTAAGCGGTTGAGTACGGCCCGAAGAAACGATTACAAATAACTTAAATGGTAAGAGAATTGCCGTTAAAACCAAAAAAAAAAACAGATTGGAGCACATTAAGTTAATTTAAACAGTGAAGGTTTGATAATTGTTTCTATAAAGTTGGGGCACCAAAAAAAATCATCTTCTATCCCATATGTATTTATATTCAATTTATCGTACTATCGACTATGGATAATAACTCCCGTTACCTGGTAGAAGTGTCGGATCTTAAAATTCGCCATGAATGTACAGCTTATGTCATTCAATTTGATTGTCTTGTCGACTCGTCGTTATGCCTGAATTGGCACGAACGAGAGCTTCACTTAACGAGTGGCTTAAGCGAATAAACTAAATCGAGCTCATGCCACTTAAGTGGGATTGATTTATAGTCGCTTGCAACATGTGTGTTTGATATCTATCGAAACTCTAGCGAGTCGATCAGTTACTCGTTGAACTGTGGGAACTCGTTGGTTATGAAGAGTTGTGAAATTCTAACGCCTTTTGTGCGTCTGAATATCTAGGATGCTGTCTTCAAGTTTAGCCTGTCTTAACCAACACTGGTTGTTCCTAATTTAATAATATGTTTTTAATTTTATGTCTTTAGATCTTAAGTACTTTCAAGACAGTCTCTTTTTACCATATTTATCGATAGTTAAAGTTGTAGTTCTTTTGTTTGACAACTGACTTGTTTGCTATTTTCTGTCAGTGTATTAGCATTGTATATATTTTGTTGAGATTATAATTTGTATTGTCTTTTTACCTGGCGCCTCGTAGACTTTTCGCATTTTGCTTTTAATAAATTTGATTAATTAAACTGAATTTTTGGGCGATGTTCCCTTTTTGCCTTTCTGGCATCTTGGCGCGCCTTGGGGCTCCTTGGGTGTTCCAGGCAGCTGCTGGCTTACATAATTAGCTAAAATATGCGAGCGACATAATGTCAAACATTGATGATAAGTAACGTGACAAGGGACGAGGGGGATAAAGACACCCCGTGTTGTTGCCCGGCGGCACATGCCTCGGAATTTTCTTTTGCTTTTGCCAATTTGTTAACCCCTTAATCGAGGAATGTTGAGTGCATGGGTAGGGGGTTTGGGTTTGGGATTGGCACACGTGGATATATATCTAGCATATATGAAATTATTTTTCAATTATCCATTCTGGCCACGCCCACTTGTGTTGTGTTTGTGACAAGTGACAATGGAAAGGGTTTAATTGACTTTTTTACTTACATACAATACATATTTACATATATACATAAATGGAATTAAATTGTTGTTGTTTTTGTTGGGTTTTGTTTTTGTTGTTGCAGAAACGGATCTGATAGGTGCCGCCGAATGGACAGGGTCCGCCAGCTCCGGTGCTTATCCAGTCGGCGTTGGCATGGGCGTCGGTGTACCCTATCATCATGCCCACCACAGTCATCATTCAGCCCATTCCCATTCCCACTCGCATTCGCATTCGCATGGCCATCATCATCATGCGCATCACTTGCAACATCAGGTTGCTTTACCACCGCCACCACCACCACCAGCTGCCGCACCCGTGCCCGTTGCGGGCAATGCAACGGCCATGAATCATTATAGCAGCGCCATGGGTGGCTATGATACAACCACCTTGGATGCGGGCAATTATCATTTGTCCAGTGTGCTGCCCGAGATGCATGGCTTCTCCGCGGATCCGTATCAGACGGCCGGGAGCTACGGGGGTGCGGCGTCCAAATCCGAACTGGAATCGCTCAATGCCAGCTACGGTGCACCACCACCATGTCCACCACCGACGGCATACAACAATGCGGCGGCAGCAGCCTGGTCGAATGGCTATAACAACTATCAGTATGGCAGCTGCTCGGCTGCCACGGCTGCCCAATATGGTGGCGCTGCTGGACATGCGGGTGCTGTGGGGCCACCGCCACCACCGTCTGTCGTCCTCTATCCCCAACTGTATTCGACCGTCAATCAGAATCAGATTCATCTGCATTTGCACAGCAGCGAGAAGCTGGAACAGTATCTGGCCACCGATCAACAGTTGACCATCAGTTCGCTGGCCAGCAATCGTTCCAGCATTGAGATTGGCTTGGGTGCCGGAGCCGGTGGCCTGCCGCTCGGTCAGGATCAGCAGCAGGAGCAGCAGCAGGCTGCTGTTGCGATTGCCGAACAGGCGGCCGAAGGTGCTGCCCATAACTATCATTTGCATCATCATCATCACCAGCAACAACAACAGCAGCAGCAGCAACATCATCATGAGGCACAACAACAACAACAGCAGCAGCAGCAACACCAGAGTGATGTTGGCAGCGAGGCAGCTGGCAGGGAGGAGGATGTGGGTGATATGACACAAGTGTGGCGACCTTATTGACCCCTCGATCCCTATCCTCCCGCTAAGCAACAAACGCCTTTCTGCACATAGAATAAGAAATACAACAACTTGACATCATTTTCTTGCCTCTCTTTTACTGAATTATTGCACTTAATATAAGAAGAAGAAAAAAAGAAATCATAAATTTTTTTTTTTTTTTTTTATTATCTTAAGCCTCTAAGGAAATGAACTGTAAATAATATTCAATATAAGTATGTATATGTACTATATGTATTTGAACAATTTGGCACATTAATCGCATATCTTAAAAATAAAGTAAAACAAAAAATAAGTTTTAGCTTTAAGAAGAACTAAGTACTATCTCTATGTATGTAAGAATGTATTGTACTAAAATGGATAAATTTAGCTCTCACACATATTTTTTTTTTTAACTAACATTTAAGTCTAGATTTAAGTATGCATCATATAAACATAATATTATTATAATGATGATAGGCATAAAGTATATGTTTGTCGCGATTTTTGTTATTTTGTTTGAATCCGAAGATCAAAAGCGTTATAAAAAAAAAAAAAAGAAGAAAATTATAGAAAACATAAAGAATGAAGACTATTTAATAAAGTTATGGTATTTATTTAAAAAAACAAACAAATCATATAAAAATAAAACACAAATTTGAAGTTCTTGAAAAACGGGGCCATGCATATGTAACTCCCATACATACATACTATATATGTATAACTCAGCTAAAAGAAAACCTAGAAAAAAAAGACCTATGAATTATGCAAAAATTTTTAACCACATGCGAAAATGCCTAAAGGGAAAAACAGGTAAAAAAAAAAAAAAATGTGTATATGTAAAAATACAAATACATTAAAAATGGTGGCCAATTACAACAATAACAACAGTTAATTATGTGCATATATTAAAAGAAAAAAACAAAAAAACTAACAACAAAAATTGCGAAAATCATGAATTTTGAATGAAGCCTTAAAAGTGAGTATAATTAAATTATTGCCAACAACAACAATGAAAACCACACGAAACACAAAGAAGAAGAGACAGAAGAATCTACAACTTAAGATCTCTCTCTCTCTCTCTCTGCCTGTCTCTTGGGCCTAGTTAGATTTGGAGCTACAACCACCATCTGCAATTCTCTGGATCGTTGAGCTATCCAACATCTTTGTTTCTCCTCGATCTACCCTCTCTCTCTCTCTCTCTCTCTCTCTCTGTCTCTTTCTTGGATCGTGCAAAAGTTTTTTTCTGCGGTTTATGTATTTTTTTTTGGTTTTTGTGTGTTGCCATGGCATAAATAAATTGAACACCCCGGTCGCGGTTTGCTACATCCGAAAACTACTACTGCAGCAACACCTATCTTACTGCCCCTCCCTCCCCCCCCCCCTTCCATTTCCTTCTGGCCCATTGTCTATTTGCCTTTGCTCTTTCTCTTCAAAGGTGGCAACATTTCTCTGCAACAAAAGCTGATCTGCGTTCAATTGTTAAATTGCAAAACTATGCAAACGGTTGCCTCACCTCCATCCCCCCCCCGTCGCCCACCATCAAGTATCGAGTATTGAGAAACTGTGGTAACTCTAGACAGTGCGAGAAGCCAAATCTAGTCAGTCTTGCTGCCAGCCAGCTGCCAATATCTAACTACAGTCCTACTTGCCACAACAAGAACATAAAATAAAATGGCGAATAAATACGTTATAAGTTTTGCATTTTTGTTTGTCATCCGATCAGGTTTTAACTTTTATTTATTAGGCTAAATATAGTTGGGAAAATGAGATACTTTCAAAAGACAATAAATACCCTTGATCTCGTTTACTTTTATTGAACTTTAAACTGATTCAATAGATATAAATTTCAATGCACTATAGGGCAGTTTGACTGTACAATCAAGTAAGCCGATAGTTAAAGACGCCGACGACGCCGACGACGGCGACGATAGACGGTGATCCATAATCGAAGCATGCGCCCCCAAAACGCGGCGACAAAAGCAAGAAGCCCGACCGACCGACAATAACACGCCCCATGAGGCATGTGTGTGTGTGTGTGTGTGTGTGTTTGGTTCATCTTTCAGGGATATTATTTATTGCAGAACGTGCAGCGTAACTCATCCGGGCTGATCTTCATTAACATGGCTCCTATGTACACATACATACATACATACATATGTATTCAATCAGCTTGCGGTGGCAACAACATAGAACTTTATCAGCAGTTTATGATGAGCGACTTGAATTACCAATTGGCACGAAAGTCAAGAGAAGTGGTCCAGTGGTAGAACCCTAGTTCCAGGCTATTGTTATTGTCGTCAAGCTGAGCTAATTAACTCTATACTTCAGTCAGTCAGTTAGTCAGTTAGTGAGTTAGTTAGTCAGTGTTGCTTGTGCGGTCCCGTTGACCAGCTACCGTATTGTCTAAGTTTATGTGTGTGTATATGTTTACCCATCGGGGTGGTCCTGTCACCATATTGAACACAAATCGCAACTAGATACACCTATCCATAAGGCAGACAAGACAAAACAAGATTGCAGGCAGGCCGCTAGTACTTTCATTTGGGTTGTTCGGGGGACAAATTGATAGACAGAAACTCAATTCATTTTTTGCTTAGCTTAACAAGTTTTGTCAACATTTTAGTAAGTTCTGTCCTTAAGACGAAGAAATCGTAACTATCGTAACTGATGGAATCAGGCTATATGGAATTGAGCAAGGAGATTTAAGCAAAGTAACTTTTTAGATTTTGAGTAGAAAAAAGATTGCTATTTGTATCAAAAATGTATGTTCAAAGGAATAAAACATTCCCTTAAAAATCTAACAAAGTGCAGAAAAAAACTAAAATTATTACTAAAAATATTTAAAATGATAAACAGAAAGCTTTAAGCTATGCATTTGTTACATAAATAATTTTAAAGGCTTATTTCTAGTATTTAATGCAGCCAGCTCGATTTTAAAGCACGATATATATGTACATACAGTAGCTAAATATATGTATGTATGTGTGCAAGTGCACAAAAGCAATAAGGCTAACAAACAAAAATAATGAGAAACTCGAAACAAGTGCGCCGTCTCGCTCTGGCACATGTCCATAAATGAAACTGGAACTGGAACTCCCGACTCGGCTACTGCTAAATGCTTCCACAATCGACTTAATACTATGCCCACAACGAGTTGTTGCCGTAGTACAATATATGAAGTTCGTACTGCGTTGTGCGCGCATTTAACAAATAAACCTAAAAGCCAAAATAAATTGCGGCTTGCTAACTGACTGGCTGGCTGGCTGGCTGGCTGGCTGACTGGCAAACAGAAAACAACAACTTAACAAACAAACGAGCAAGCTCCACCCACAAGTGTGTACATGTCTGTCTGTGTGTATAACACGGCCAACAACAAATACTACTATCTTTCAACACCTACATAAAGCCAGCGACAGCAGCATCGCATCGTTGCCACCCACCAAAGAGAAGCACGAACTTAAGCTCGCGCTGAATATAAGAGAAAGCGAACGTAAGCCGAACCGAGCGAATTTTAAGAGAGTTATGTGTGCGTATGCATGTGTGTGGTTGAACAGCATGCGGCGATGATATAATAAACCTTATCAGGCCAACTAGCTTAATGACTTTTAGCATAGGGATGGGCCGACCTAAATCAGTCAGCTGTTAATGGCAATTAAAAATATATTGTTAATTTAATACAGAGTTATGGCAAAGTCTAGAAAGGAATGTGCATAGTGTTCAGCTTCTACTGAAAAATATATTTATTTTTTTTTTCAAAATAACACTTAAACACATTTTTTTTGGTACTGGCAAATACAATGTTCTTACAAAACTAGTAAATTTGAAATAGTTTTGTCGCGTTATTAGCTCAAATAAAAAAAATCCCGTTGGTTCAGATTGTTCAACAAATTACATGTAAAAAAAACATATTTTTAGAAGCGTTTATTAGATAACCTTAATTATTCGTGGGGGCATATCCCAAGTTAGCAATGTTATACAAACATTTACACATAATATTTATTATTCACACATTTATACTACTATTTCGAATGCAATGAGAATTTCCCAAATTTAAAGACCTCAGCAGATGATCAACAACAGCTATAATCTCCTCTCTTTTACTTAACAGTTGCTCTCGCTCTCTTTTTCTCTTTCTTCAGCGCTTATTCAGCCAGAGAGCGCACTCTCTCACAGCAGCATCAGCAGTTAGCACGAAACGTTTTATGATTCACACTGGATCGTTGATTGGTTTTTTTTGTCGGCCAGTTAGTTGAGCCACAATCGTGGTCCTTGCCTAACATAAATGAGGCCTCCTCAAATGTCTCACAAAAAAAAAAACTTTATGCAAATGCTGCTTGATAACTTTTACTGATAAGCAGTTTGCAAACACACATGCCATTTCTCAAGTATAAAGATGCTGGAAGTATAAAGTATAAAGATGCACAAGTAGCTCAACCAACAACTACCATGTTCTTATCACAGCTGCCGCAGCAGTTGAGAAAAGAAAGAAGCGTTTACGCTGCGTATGAGTAATATGAAACGAACTCTGACTAATCAAGCCAAGTAAGTCAGTTGCGTATATAGTACCAAGATAGGCACTACTCGACCCCCGGCATCCATCCGATTCGATGCTTTGAATTGGCGTTAATTTCTTATTTTTTTGGTTTGTGCCGCATCTCAATTTGGCTGTCAATGGTGGCAAGATGTTTTAAGGTGCACGCACATGCAACTAAAGTAGAGAGTAGAGAGATTTGATGATTTGGCCAAATCTGACAAATCACCGCAGGATTTGAAGCTAGCAAAAACTGAACACACCTGGCCATCCAACCCAACCATCCATCGACATCAACTTCGATCCTATTTCGTATGTTAATTTTTGTGTTATTCCCTAATTTGCTGGGCGCTCACAAAAAACTCGATATATACGATAAAATACATCAAATTAGCCGTCAACCAAATACAATGAGGTGGCAAATGGGCTCTAGGGGGGCGGTGAGGAAGAGGGGGCGTGTCAGGACGCGCGGCTAATGTGTTGGCATGTGTCAGACACGCATCAAACGCAGACAGCAGGCGGCAAAAATCAGGCAACACAAAAAACCATCTAAATATACCGAAAAAAGAGAGAGAGAGAATATTTATATATATATATATATATATATATATGGCGTGTGCCACCTATCGATTAAAATAGAGCTTAAGCTCCATGTTTTGTGATCGGAGAATTAAAATCAAATACCAGTTAAATTTAAATTTAAATCACATAAAATGAGGAAAAAAAAAAAACAAAAAAACCCCCACACACTGAATCATGAACTGTATTTTTAATACCAGATCACATGTCGCAATTCTTGGTTCTATTTCAAACTAAAATGAAATTTTATATATTAAAAAATTAACCGGAACATTGGTACAAATTTTATTAAGAATTCTTAATATATTCGTAGAATTAAAGATATAAGCAATAAATACAAAAATTATTTCTTTTCTTTTTTCTTTTTTTTCTTTAGTTTTTTGCCATTTGACCGATATTTATATTTTATAGCCAAGCTAATATGCAGTGGGGTAGGCAAATAAAAGTTCCCCCCCAAACATAACGGTTGGCGCTGACATTGTATTGACCTTTGTTTTACTTCAAAACGTTGCGAAAACGTTTCCATTAATCGACTAAATGAATAATTATGAACGGGGAATATATATGTAAATATATATATTTGTGCAAAACCGACAACAACAATAATGTAATTTGAATTTGTATCGAGTTGAATTTACTTAAATATTGTAATAATTGAAGTAAAGAATTAAATACTCCATTTGACCCCATAAAAGAGCTAACAATTAAAAAGGGTAATAAGTAAGTATACTATATATATTTTTATATGTACATACATATGTACATATATGTATCCATGCCCTCTCTCTTGATCCTGGTATTAAATGCTCGGCGCTGAGTTCAACCTGCACCTGTTTTGACGACGAACCGCATGCAAATGTTGGCTGGCTGGCCAACTGAAGGTCACGGCTACCAAACCTATGGAGGCTTGGGTGAAAGTGCAGCCGCTGCATCGTGCAACGTGCAATGTGCAACGTGCAACGTGCGACGTGCAACGCTTCCCGCAGACTACAGCGTTGGGGTTTTTCGGGGTCGATTGGGTGGGCGCCTCTTTGTGTATAGCTTGATTAGCGGTTGGCAGTTTGTTGGCTCTTTCAACAACAACAACAACAACAAAAGGTCGTCGCGTTGAGTGATTAGTTCACAATTTAAATTCGTCCTGGTTTGCTGTTGTTGCTGCTGCCACATCATTACAGCTATTTTATTAGCCTTTCTTTGATTGTTGTTGTTGGCGCCACCGCATACTCAAATGTTGTTCGTTGTTGTTGTTGTTGTTGTTGTTGTTGCTAACCGCTTATTAAATAAATACTTTATACGCTAAAATAAATATTAATATGTGCATAGAAAAGTGAAATTGAATCAACATTTATCGTTAGCTTTTTGTTACTTTGTTGTTTTTGTTTACTGGTAAATTGAAAAATTGCATTTACTCAATTTAAGTTTCTTGTTTTTTTTTCCTCAAAAAGTTCTTGTAGGAATTATTCATTATACTATATGTAGGCAATATTCTTGTAAGTTGATGGCCATATGGTGTATCTGTAGACGTTGGCCCTAAGATCTGGGGCACGTTTTTCTTGGTCAACGGGGGTAAAACCCAACTACATACAAACACTTTTGCAAAAGCTTGAACATACTTTTATGGATTTGTCACAATCAAATAATAGCAAGGCAAGAAACCGTACGTACGTATAAAAAATCATGATCATCGAATTATTGATGCTCTTACCTATGGGAAAAAAAAATCAAAATCCTTAACTTAAAGTTTTATTACAGTTGATTTCTTAACCACAATACGAAAATTTACACAATAGTTTTTTCCATTCTACTGAAAGTGGGTGAAAATCTCTCAAGACACTTTTTTGTATTCAAAGTTTTTATATAGAAATTCATAAGAAACTGGATGGATTAGGTTGTATAGATACCAAAAAATTCACATGTAACCCAAAAAAAAAAACTGAATGCATTATCAAATATAACTTTTTGTACTAAGATTTTTAAGTTTTCTTAGTTCTTAAATATATTTTATATTAACGGTTAACAAGTTGCCTCAGGAAGTTAACGTACCCACACACGCACAAATAATGACAACAATGGGCAAACACACAATAGAGACACTAGTATAGTGGATGACAGTTTGATGCAATGATGATGAATCATCATCATCGAATTATCACCGAGGCGAAAAAAGAAAAACAACAAATGTGTGACGCGCTGTCAATTGACGATGATGCCAATTTCAACGTAATCGCGGGTAATGAGAGCTCTCCCCTAGCCCCGCACACCCTCTCTCTCTCACGCCCTTAGGTTAATTCTGGTTCGACGTGCGTATGTTGGTTTTTTTTTTTTTTTTTTTTAGAGTCACGCCGTTGGCAGCACGTAAACCAAACCAAATAGCCGCCCTGAACCTGAACTCGCTGCCCATTTAGTATTCATAAGGCGATGGGCGATCGTCGATCGGCTGGGAACTCCAAAAAAAAAAAACACAAAAACAACAAAGTTTAGCGCTTTGGATTTTTTTATGCCGCGCTGTAAACATTGTTGCTGTTGTTGGCGGAAATTGAAGCCGCAGACAACGATGATGAAGAAGAAGCAGAAGCAGAAGCAGAACAGCAGCTTGACACCCAACAACAATACAAATTAACAATTAACCCTGGATATTTGGTGCAACCACAGGTTGCACACTCTTCCATCCCAACCCACGCACATCTTAACTTGTCCCAGCCAAGCAACAACAACAACAACAATGCCTCAACTGAGCGTTAATAAATCAAAACATCAGCCATTTGCCATAAACCGGTTTGCTGGCGATTTTTGGTGCAGTTGTTGCAAGCACAACTGTGAGCCAACTTTGGCCCCATCGCCTAACGCTAAATATTATTAACGCTAGATACTGTTAATAAAAAAATCGATAATCGATTACTGTAAGGGACTACCATTTTAATGATATGGCCCAACAAGTTGATAAGCAAAGCAAATATTATTTACAAAAAATATCAAACTTGATTTCGAACCAAGAATAAAATAGCTATAAGTCGAGATTATCGATGTTGAGTAACATTTTGGTATTTAAGCAAAGTTTAACTGGATTCAAGGATTATTTTTCAATTATAATTGATGATAATCCCCTAGTTGAATACGTTATTCACATTCAACGTTCTTGGAAGCGTGCGAATCCTCTGAAATGACAGGTGGCACCGGCACCCAAAGCATTCTAACGAGAACACTGAGCACCAAGCACCTCGACTAAAGGGAAGGAAAGAGAGACGATTGTATGTAGTAGTAGGCTCTGTGACCAAGTGACCAGAGGCATTTTTCAAAATTGAAATGCATGTTGAGAAGAAAACCGCAAGGTTCTTAACTACCTCTATTTATTGGCGTCCATAATATATGCGTTTTGTAGTTTCCCCTCCCCGTTGCTCCTCCAACCGACAAGGAGCATAGACTTTGGTCATTGCATTCGATGCAACCGGATGTGTTCACTGGGGAGCATCATCATCATCGTTGTCCACTTGGCAGACTAACCCAAAAGCAGACTCATGCGAGAAACCTACAATTTGATTATCGCAATGAGAATTGCAACAATTTGGGGGGGGGGGGGGGCAGGGGCAAAGGCAATAGCCAAAAGGGCGATAATATGAGGCCTCTAGCCTTGCCTCTTGTGTCATCCAATGGAGTCACCAAGGAGCATACATGCATAAATGCTGTGGTGTGCCTATGTGTCTGTGTGAGTGTGTGTGTGTGTGTGTGTGTGTGTGCATGGGAGAAATTGATATAACAGAGAACAAAAGTCTCACTGTATAGTTGACTTCTTGTGTGGATTAGACAATGGACTACGGCTACGGTTACACTGGGCGAAACTAATTATTAATTCGAACTGAGAGCAGCATAAGGTTCGGTATAAAGAAGTTGATTTTAACAATAAATTAAGTTTTGAATACATTTTTTTGAGGTTCAAACTTTGTTTGTGAGGTTTCTTGTTGATGATTTTTCTGGCAGTGTAGCCGTATGGCCTGGCCTGTTGTTAACAAGCAGCCAACAAGGACCGACTCCAACGCTCTCTATCGGCTTTGGCTAACCCCACGCAACGCGCTGCATTTGTCAACATGTGTAGCTGTCTGTTTTATTGGTCAATTTCTCACTCTAAATGGCTTGATGCCTGACCCGGCCTGGCCTGGCCTTGCTTTCAAAACGGTAACAGACCTTTAACCATTCCCTTGCCTTTACATTTTGGTCCTTTGTGCTCCGCTGTTGTTGCTCATGACTGGTGTCACTTTGCACCCTTAGCATTATTGTGGGTAATTCAGCTAAATCGTTAGCTTTGTAACCTTTTTAAATGATGATAAACGCTCCTCTTGCAAATATTTGATTTTAGTTTCTGATAATTTTAAAGACGTAAACAACTTGTAGACAAGCTTTTCTTCAAGTTTCATCTACTCGAAATTGGGACTCTATATTAAAACTAGCTTCTACAAAGAGCATAGCCTGGTCGTCTGGCTTGTCTTAACAAAATTTCTTCATTCCCTTTTCTTTTTTGTTTGCTTTTTGTGTGACGTTTAGCATACGGTTGGGCAAGAAAATGCGAGAACGGAACGCATTTTGCGGCCAATGCCTCCTCCATCTACGTCTCAGTCTCCATCTCAGTATCTGCAGCCAGTAAAAGGGAGACGGATGGCGATGGAGGTGGAGATGGAGATGGTGGTATATAGAGAGACGCATGTCCGGATTTTGGTGCGTGTGTGCTCCTAACGAGAAGACGGAATCGGCAACATTTGGTGACTTTTGGCCGGAAGTACAACTGCAACATGGAATCGAGGAAGTAGTTACGGTCCGCTGTCCTCCTGTAACTGAACCCGTAGCCGGTAAAGACAATGCCCGGAGTACGATTGTAACTCTCATTCTGGGCTTCTACTTCTACTTCTTCTTCTGCTTCTTCTAATGGCAGCAAATCATTTACAGATGTCGCAACATTTTGCATAAAAATGTCACAGACACCGCTTACCGGTTGGTCCAGTAGCCGGAGACTGCAACAGAGAAAGAGGGAGAGGGGGAGGGGGGGTTCTATACCCTTACCATAATGGCGGCGACTTAAACGCCTCTTTCGTCCAGGAAATGCATTTTCATTTAGCAGCGGAAGTAACTGCAAATGAGCTTTTAGTTTTTGCCCCGCTTTTTGCTTCTAGCTCCTAACCAATTCGTAACTGCATTTGCACCCACTAACTAGTACCCTCAGTACCCCCTCCCGAAAAATGCGTGTTGCATTCGTTCAATTTACGGGCCATTTTGTCTGCCCCCCCCCTCCCGCTACCTGTTGCCACTACGTCTGATGATGACGTTTGACAATTGCATTAGACATTAGGTGTAGGCCCTATAGAGGGTCTATAGACCCCGATTATTAGTTTAACGTTTAACGGGAAGTATTCGTCTGTTGCGTGTGCAAATTTGTTTTTAATCCAATTACCATGAACTTTGAATTTGTTGCAAGCCAATCCAAATCTCAATGCCAAAATGCGGACGAAACTTCTATGTAACATTATTTTTTGTAATATAAAGAAAACTCTATATTGTCGGTATTTAATGTTGATTCACTTAAAAGAATTGACTTTTGCAACCGCATAACAAATTATATTAGTATGTATAATAACTACCACCATCTCCCCTTCCCATCTACGCCCCTGCTTGCCTCTGCGCGGCTGGCCGGGCATTGAACCCTTTGGCAAATGATTGCAAATTTGTCGAAACCCCCATAAATAATTATTAATTTATAATCACAACTAATTGATTGAATCATACGCTTAATGTTGTAACTGCATAATGACAACACCTAAAAATATTTATTTATTTTTTCTATTTTTTTTTTATGTATTATTATTTATATATTAATGCGGATGTACTGCAAAAGAGTTGAAAAATGTTTAAAGCGAATATTTGGTGTAAATCTAGAGATTTAGCTTTGAACCCAAATAAAGTTATGGCTTTTAAGCTTCCCTCCATTGCAATGGATCTAATTTTTAATCGTTAGGCGAATTTCAAACTTAATTTTTCGATTGCATTTCAGTTCATACAAAATGCTAAATGAAAAGTCCTACTAATACATTTGAGGCACTTTTGGCCAAGAACATTGCTTCGATGACACAACAATTGTTGCAAGTTCAACGTACCTGTCTAAGACAGGTATATTCAAGTTATTATAATCTATGTACTGACATTTTGTCACTTGCCACAAACTCAAAGATTACATAGCATAAAGTGCGGTGAATGTTTTTGAATTGAGGTATCATTAACGTTTCTCTCTCTCTCTCTCTCTCTCTCTCGATTGGTCACTTTGTGCAACAGTTTCATTCTTATTATATTACCCTTACCCACTCTAACCACCCCCCTTTCGTGGACACCCACATACCCTCGGACACGTGCTCATCCGCATGCAACCGCTGAATTTAAGTATGGAGGCATGCAACATGAAGTGCTGCCCGCTGTGTGTCTGCCATCAGAGTGGAGACGATTTACAAATGGCCATAACGAGTAAATATGTCAAGTGCAGGTGACCCCAAAATCAACAACAACAAAAGTCAACACAGACCAAAAGCTACCCTGCCTGAGGTCAGCACACTTTTACAGAACAAAATTAATGAATTAAACTAAATAGATAAAAGGACAATCAGGAATATAGTTCGATTGTTCAGTTTAGTGAACATACTTCTGAAAGATACGGTACAACTTTAGTCTTAGCTTACCTAAAAAGAACTTTCAAGAAAATCTTCATAATATATTTCCCGATTTCGGAATCTAATCAATTCTTTGGCGTTCGGCTCACAAATACATAAAAGTATCCAAATCGCCACCAAAAAAAAATAAAATATTTATATATTATACTTGTCCATTAAGTTAGGAGACCTACTCTAAATCGGTTTAGGGTATTTAATAAAAATATATAAAAAAAAAAACTGTAAAATGGCTACAAAATCCAGCAGCAAAAGCAGACTTCAACCAAATATAGACGTGGCTGTGGATGTAGTTGGTGGGTGACGGCCAGTGACTGGATGAAGCTTATAGCCCCACCACACACCACCCCACCCGACTGCTCCGCCACCCATGCCATGCCACACCTAAAAAGGCCGTTTGTCCTTTTGGTGTATGTGTTTCCGGTTGCACTCAGTGGCAAACGGCATCCAGTGTGTAAATTGGTCAACTAAATTATGCAGCATCAGTTGCACCAGTAGTCAAGCTGTCAGTTTTGCCCTCCTCAGTCCTCCGCTCCGTTTCGGAATTTCCTGCAGCAAAGTAAAAATGCAACAGCTGAGTAAAATTTGCATTCCATATAATTTTAAAGCATTGCCAACTCGAATCTGTATCCTTTTTTTGTACGCATTGTTTAAGGCACTTTAGAATCCTTGTTAGTGGCAATATCAATGCACAAAACAATAACTCAGATATTAAGTATTAATGGCGAACTAAAACATTTTTGTTATATAGATTTTGTACTTGAAAAACGTAAAAATAAAATAAAATTTGTATGGTCGATCATTTTTAATATATATATGGTATTCAGGGAATCTATTGCACCCCTCTTCCCTCAGACCTTGCCGAAAACTAGTTCCAATCCAAAGACCTGGAAGGTTATTGAGTTTTGCTTATTTTCTTTCTTTCTTTTAGTCCAAAGATTAAGTTTTTTGGGACATTAATTCGTTCAGATATTTCGATATTCCATTTCCCCCATATAAGAAAGCAAAAAAGGAAAAATTTGTCAATCTTAGTATTTTTATATAAATTGAAAATTATATTTTAAATCTACAGTTAACAGTTGAATACAAAATTTTAATATCGAAATTTATTTTAGATCCCAATACTTTTGAAAAACATCCTTACATCTGTCAACTTATTATCAATATTGAAAAAGGTCAAGTAGAATAAATCCAAAAAAATATTCTAAAAGCTTCAAGCCATATTTCTATCAAACATTCAAAAGGAACAAAGATCCTTAAACTCCATTTACTATGTGTTTTGAAATAATAAATACTATTTATAACCGTAATGTTTTCAAAAATGCATCCACTTTTGAAAACAGCACTTACAAATCGTATATTAAACTCGTCTCTGATTATGCAAGTGGGCGCGTATATATAAGTTGTAAAAGTGGGTGGATTTGGGTTCTTGGTGGCGGTGGTGGAAACATATGTTCGTGGTCTTCATTTGGTGGTCAGTTGGTCAGGTCGTGTACGATTGCCTCTTGCAACAAAACCGCTGGCTGTTTGTCACTTTCAACCGCGACGGTCATTTCCGGTTCTACGGTCGCCATTTTACTGCCACACACACACTCGGACAATTGTAAAATCTCTGTCAATTGATAGGCAATGGTTTCAATGATGATTATGATCATTATGATGATGATGTTGTTGTCTGCTGTTGGGCAGTGGCCACAATTTAGCGCGCAGCGACTACCGAAAAGTTCATTGCAGATTGCCTCCACCGTCTGAATGATGAATGCACAAATAATGGGCCGGGGCATAATGCAAAAGGGAAATAAATTATTCTGCTAGTAGTATTGCTGGAGCAGGTCAGGTCTGTTGTTCATACATATATATATGTATGTATTTGTGTTGCATCCAGCTTGAGCTCTCAAGAGCAACAAAAGCCTGCCACTGTGCAACAGACACTCAGACAGAAGCAAGCAGCGTAATAACAACAATCAGCAGCATTTTTTTTCCCTCCCCCCCCCTCCCTCCACCTCAACGAACGAACAACATGAATTATCATCATATTGTTTACAGCAGTCAACAAATCTTGAACATTTTAATGATAATACGTTGTTGATATATGTATACGTAATAATATAATTATCTGATTTGACTAACAAAATTACTCAAAAAGAATTTATATTTGATTTTTGTTTTATTTTTATTTGGATGTGGATCGAGCGTTACTTTGTGTTTATCTAATTTCAGAGTTATTCTGAATTTTTCGGAACATTTTTATGTTTTTTTTTAATGAATTTTTCAAATAAGCTTAAGCTTGTTAGAATGATAAACAATTAAGTTTAGTATAAAAAACGATCTTCGCGAAATTAAAAAAAAAAAAAAAAGAAATTATTTTTAGCATTTGTTAACTAGTGTTATTCTGTTATGATGATGATGATCATTGTACTAAAATTGTTGGCTGTTGTCTGAGCTAATTTTGTTTGATTTTGTTTCTGATCGAATTAGGGTAAAATTGAGCGTTCGGCAAAAGTTTAAGAGCCAAAGGGGTCGCTCGAGTCGCGACCAGGCCAGAACCCCTTCCCGCCCCGCCCCGCCCGAGGCCGAGGCCGAGAACGTGTGCTGATTGTCAAAGTCGAAGTTCAGTTGTTTTTTCAGTGTATCATCGCAGTTCGCAGGCCGCGTGCTCGGTATTAAGAGGCGTACAACAACAAAAACAACAAACTCTTCATGATTTGCATGGGCTTTCAACTCTGGCTTAGTCTCGTCGTTGTTGTTGTTGGTGCCGCCAACGCTGCAGCGGCCCGTAATTGGCCAAGTTATTTTGCGCGTTTCTTGCTTTGCCTCCTTTTGGCAAATTGATTTTGCTTCGTGCCTCATCAGCAGCGACAATTGCTCTGGCCCTTTTTTTTTTTGCCAAGCTCCTCATCATCATCATCATCATATTGTTGTTGATCATATTGTTGTTGTTGCTCACGTAGTTGTTGGCCCGTTTCTTTCTGATGTTGCTGCTGCTGTTGATGTTGCTGCTGCTGTTGCAGCTACTGATGTTTTTTGCGGTTTCACACTTTGGTTAAGGTTCCATGCCCTTCGCACTCAGGTGGATTTTGTGGCGGTCAGCCAAATGAATGGGTCAAGCCAACATAGCCAACCAGCGACTGTTCCAATATGTTTAACAACAAGCTAATACATGAGGTATGTTTTAATTTTATTGATTTGCAAGAGAAACTTAAAAGTACAAAAAAAAAGAAATAGGAAATGTTGCATTCAGCTTACTAGCGTCCCATCTACTTAATATACTTGTCCATGAACTTTTTGTGGAAATCCGAACGCAGTGCATCGTTCACAAAGTGAGTCTTCTTGTCGGGCGCGGAGCGTGCACAGTTCTTGAATACAACATCGTCGTCCCAGCGCCGTTTGATCTTCAAATCGCCGCCCAACCCGGATGCGCGGCCAGCAGCTGATGCCGCTGTGCCCGGCTCATAGTTGATGAGCGGATTGCCGGACAGAATGTTCTCCATGCGTATGCGTTCGTCCTCCTGCTTCTTTTCGGCCTCACGGCGGGCCGTCTCCTGCATGCGTTCCTGTTTGATTTTCTGCAACTCAGCGAGCAGTGCGGCATCATCGTCCTCCGAGTCGCTGTCCGAATCGGAGCTATCATTGTCGAGTATCTCATCGGCATCGAGATTGGCCGCCGCCTGTTGTTGCTGCTGCAGCAGCAGTTGCTGCTGTGACATTGTCTCGAATTTGGCACGCTTGTTGCTGCTACTGGCACTGCTGCTATTTGCCTCGATCGCCTTGCGCACAATCGAAGGCAGCGCCTTGCCCGAGCTGGCGCCGGAGCGTACGTCACGTTCGCGTTCCTCAAGCTCCTTGCGGAAGTCACGATTGCGAATCTCATCGCTAGTTCCTTGACCAGTTTCCCTAAACGAGACACAAGTTAATGAAATTACTGTGTGTGTGTGTGTGTATGTATTTACCTGTATTTTAGTTTTGTGTGTCCGGGCAAATCGCGACTTGAATATTGTTTGCTAAGTGCGCTCAAGTCTTTTTCGCCACGGCCGGAGCCACCGCGCGCTGGATCGAATGTTGGGCGCGCTGCTGTTGTCATTTTAAGTTTGCGTTTGTATTTATGGTGCTTTTATTTTTAGTTTTAAGGCAATTCAATGAAAACGTTTTTATTTAACAAAATTTTGGCTTTTTTTTGCTATGCGCATCAGCTGCTTGTACGCTTGTCAGATATGAGTTTCGATATAATTTAATATCGATACTGTCGTGACATGTTGTTTGGTACTATCGATAACAAACAACACATGGCTGGCTGTTCAATTGGTAATGGCGTTGCCAGACATAAAAACTCTTCACACCACGCGAATTTTGTTCAAATTAACAAAAATTGAAACAAAAATCATGCCACTGGAGCCGCAGCGCTATAAATATTACAAAGCGCAACTTAGCGAACTGCTGCACAGCACGATTACCAACATGCGCAACTATAATGCCTTAATTAACTGTGAGGCGCCGCAGTTAATCACGCAGGCGAACCGCCTTTGGGAGCTGAGCCAACGACAACGTTTAGTCGCTGGGTAAAAACAAAACAGATTGCTCAGTATCAGATAACTACTACATATATGTTTTTGTATATGCCACAGCGTCGACGAGGCCGCCGCAGCTAGACTGCTCATAGCTTGCCATGCCGCGCATCAGTTTATTCACCAGTTTATGTTAGTAATCTGCCCCATGCCCCCACCCCGCCCAAAAAAGAAATAGCCTTAAAGAATCTCGTTCTGTATTTTTTGCAGCAATCGACAACATACAAAACTAGCTGAAATTGCCGAAAAGGTTGCAGAGTTTGAGCAAGAAACAAATTCGCTGACCGAGGAGCTGGGTGAAGCGCCAAAGTCGCAGCTTCTTAGTCCACTAAACGGCTGGTGCGCCTGGCTTTGCCGAGCATTAAATGTGCTTCAGACCCAAGCCAAGTATTTGCAGTTGCATTCGCGTTCGATGCTGCCCAAACTGGTGCAGGCGTCCACAGTGAAGCAGTTCAAGGAGGATCTGCAATTGCCGGCGGAGTACGAAACAAGCTTTTGCATGGGTTTAGCAACGGCCGAGCGAAGACCAGAGCTGCTGCCATTGGCAATGGCAATCGCAACATAATAATCCAGATATACATAAATATAATATATATATACGTATGCAATACAGTAATTAACTCTCTTTCTCGCTCGGCGCTACATACTCAATTGATTTGTAACTCAAGTTTAACTGTTGATTTGCTCGCTCCGTCTCTTTCTCGCTCGATGCTTTCTCGATTTTGCACAAATGTCACACAAAACAAAAACAAAAAAAACAGTTAGAACACACAACCATGGATGTTGTTTTTTTTAAGCACTGCTTGAAATTTATTCAAAACATTTCAATTTGGTGTAGTTTATATTGTTGTCCAGATACTTCCCCGCCTCTCATTGTAGAAGCTTCGCCAAAAATGCAAAACAACAACTGAAATAGAAGGTAGAAACGTATAAGAATTTTACTTGATTTCATTTCATCATCAAATTACTTACATTTTGAAACAAATCGCAAGCTCGACTGGACACTCTCTTAGCGTAGTCTTCTGGCTTCGCGTTCGGATTCGAGCAGCGTCAGAATGTCGCCCTCGCGAACGGGTCCCTTCACGTTGCGGATGATTTGACGGTTCTGCTCCCCGAGGAACTCCACTTTGACCTGCGTACACTGGCCCTGGGAGCCGGTGCGGCCGAGAACTTTCATCACGCGAGCCCAAACAACTGGTTTATCCATGTTTTTTGTGTTTTCTGTTGTCTTAGTGAGTTTTCACTTAGAGGATTCACGTGCGAGTTGCGCTTCAATTGACAGACGCAAGCAAAAAGGAAGTCGCTCGTTTGTTGATTCAACGACGTGAGGGTGGCTGCGCTAGCGCAGTGTTGCTTTGACAAAAACAGTGTTGTTAAAAGCCATTAGTGATGTGTCAAATAGTTTGTTTTTTGTATTATTGTGAGATTTGGGCTCATTTGCAATAAATACAAATTTTGTATTAAAATCGAGATAATTATTTTTTGCTATTTAAATGGTCTCTTATTAATGCAAGCATCCAGTAGGACATTTGACAGCTGCAACTCTCTTACAGCACTGACACGCAATACAGTATTGCCACATAGCAAAATACAAAAAAATTTTATTTTCCATGAACAACCGTCGTCTTGCCATATTGTAGCATGTTTTCACAAAATAATATGGGTTTTATTCAAAAGAATTAAGACAACGACTAGTTAACTGGCAAAATGAATATATAATGGCATTCATAAATGGCCACTCGACAACTCTAAGCTGTCAATTGACGCGGCACCACGTATACATTTGACAAGTGAAAGTCGGCTGAAATCGTGCGCTACTTCGGCTGCACGCATTGTTGCTGTCCACTCACTCAGTTAGTTTCGCTCATACGCGTCGGTTGTTGGTCGGTCAAAGCGGTGTGTGTTTCCGTTTCTGTCTTTCAGTTTTCAGCGCAAACTCGACAAATTCATCAGTGAAATAGTTATATTAAATCATATCCCAACCACAAACATGAAGAACCTAACGTTCTTGTTGCTGCTGGTATTGCCAACCATTTTTTGCACCTTCTCATCACGTAAGTTTACAGTTAGTTTTCGGTTGTCGGTGTTGTTGTTGGTGCGGCGGCTACGTGGCAGTTGACGTGTTAAGCGTTTTCAACAGTTAAAGCCTTCAAAATTAAATAGTGCAAATCTCCGCCTAAGCAGATTACAATATTTCCATTACAATGCATTTGATATGAAGAAAGTGTTGTGTTGGCAAATGGGCCCTAATATACATATGCATATCTCCATCTCCCTCTCACTCACACTCATTCATTTGTATTTGCAGCAAACAAATTTGGTGCCTACGCCGCCGAGGCCGTTGAAGATGATCTCGTCGATGTGGAAAGCGACGAGGGAGCCGTAACAGGCGAAGATGTTGAACCCGATGAGGATGCAGATGGTGGCAGCAGCAGCACCTCCCCGAATGCCGACACCTATTTACTGTTCACCAAGCCCTTGCATACGGCCGGCCAGCAATTGGATTTGCCCGGCGGCAAACCTGTGGAGTTCTTGATTGGTTTTACGAACAAGGGGCAGGAGGAGTTTGTCATCGAGACGGTCGAGGCATCGTTCCGTTATCCCATGGACTTTAACTACTTCATTCAGAACTTCTCGGCCGTTGCGTATAATCGCGAAGTGAAACCCGGCTTTGAATCGACCGTCTCCTACACCTTCCTGCCCTCCGATCAGTTCGCTGGTCGTCCCTTTGGCTTGAACATTGCGCTCGGCTATCGTGATGCCAATGGCATCCAATACAACGAGGCTGTCTTCAATGAAACGGTGCTGATATCCGAGGTGGACGAGGGTCTCGATGGTGAAACGTTCTTCCTGTACGTGCTGCTTTCCGGCATCGTTGTCTTGCTACTGGTCATTGGCCAGCAGTATCTGTTGGGCAGCTCGGGCAAGCGTAAGCGTGCCGCTGCCAAGAAGACAATCGAGACGGGCACCGCCAACGACAGCAACATCGACTACGATTGGGTGCCACAGGAAACATTGCGTGCGCTGCGTAAGTACTTTATTTAGCTGTAACAATCGCATTTCGATTCTAATTTGTTATTTTCCCCCACTTACTGCCGCACAGAGAAATCGCCACCGAAATCGAAAACGCCCAAAACCTCACCAAAGCCGGGCAAACAGGCCAGCCCCAAAACCAGCCAACAGCAGAGCCCCAAACAGCGCAAAGTCAAGCGTTCCGCGGGTGATGACTAAAGACTGCATAAACACCTTAAACAACTCACACACACAAATTGATAAATATATCCATTTTAAATCCATCGAGGTCCGAGTTGCAGTCGCAGTAATATTATAAATCATTAACAATACGAGGTCGATTTTTTTTTTTTATTTGAAAATATTTAGAGATTGTTAGAGTTTAACTGACAGCTTAACTAACAGAGAGCTGTTTACAATTTTTTTTATAAAAGAAAAGCAAAGAAAAGATTAGAATGCTAAAAATCAAAAACTTACTTTTTTTGATACGTTTTTTAGCAAAGTTTGTTTATTTTCCCAATTGAATTTCGTTTGTTTTTGCCACATTAAATTTTATATCCAAAATTATTAGAAACAGACCCCCCCTCCCCACCCATTTTCGAGCCGCACCGCAATAATTGTCTTCGTTTGTTGAAGAAACCTGGGCGCGAGGAGCATAACGAAAATATGATTGAGGAACTTTCCAATTGTACGATAAATTATAAATGAAATTAGCATTATTATTATTTGTCTTGCTGCATAAGAGAAACACAAATGTTGTAATATTCTTAATACATACATACATACATGTATCTTTAGCTAGACACACTGATAAAATGGGAGAGAGAACAACCGAGAGAACCGTATCGAGTTCGTAAAGTGAAACCTTTCCCGAAGAGAAATATAATAAATGAAAAACATAAGTGAAATGTAAACAGTAAATGTATCGTATTTTCTTAAAAAACAAATATATATATATCTTTGGTAAGACGAAAAAGAAGATTCAACTTTTTGCTCATAAATTCAAGGACAAAAAGAGTTTTTTTTTTTGATTTAATAAACAAAAAATACTAATATTTATTTTAGTCAATCCAATTTCTGTTGATCGCTCAACTAACTATCTAAATTAACTTAATTTTCTTTTTTATGAAAAAAGTTTAATTTAAATTTTATTGAAATGCGCGTTTCTATGTTTGTTTGGTTTAGGTTAAGGTGGCAACGCTAAATTCAAGTAGCCAGCCTGTTTTTTAGTTAGCGGCAAATTTAAATGTATAGAAATTCTTATTAGATTTTGACTATCATATTTTTATTCTTGCTAGACTTATTGCGTCCAATGACCCAGTCAACGTAACCAGAGGTCCTCTTCCTTGCACTTGGAGTCACGTTTCAATAATCCTTATAGCGTAATTACATTTCGCAAAGGCGCCGACAGCGTTGATTCGTGTGTGCGCCGCATTCGTTAAATATTTAATGCGCGCTGTTGGCTGTTGCTTTCATTTCGTTGGGTTGAAAATTGATTTAATTACACATAGAAAGATAGAGATGTATAGAATTGTATATAAAACCGTATATAGGCTATTAGAAAATGATTAAATATTTAAATTAGTTGTGCGTTCGTTAAGCGTGGAGTAGTTTCGTTAGGTGTGGAGCCAGGTCGATTACCATCTATATGTATGTATGTATATGCCTTTTCTCGATACCAGCGCAACACCTAAAATACTCGATACTTTCGATAATAAAACAAAACGAATTTCGAACGATTGACGATGACGAACGCTCAATGAGCTCAACATAAACAAATTAAATACATTATTAACGAATTAAAGAGTTTGTGGTGCAACCAACCAGTGCGCGTACGTTGTCGTGTACGGTGTGCGTGTGCGTGCATTCATAACAATTGCATTTAATCCGAGTGGCACTGACAGTAGCAGCAACATCGCCCCCCTCCATCGGTGGAGGCCATCAGACACCTTTTTTGATTAGAAAGAAGCGTGTGGAAAGATGACCGCCTCGGACAAGTATACGTATCAGCGAACTGTGCTCTGCTTGGCCCGCGTTCTAGCTGGCATACAGCCCACGCCATGGGATAAGGTTGGTAATAAGTGTTGGGTGTTTTGGTGGTGGTTGGGGGGGTTTCGGTGGTTTGGTGGTGGTTGGCAGGTGGTCTAAACTCTGACCGCACAATTGGAAATCGAATATTTTTTTTGCGCAACTAACGTATTGACCTTGAAACGCAACAGACATGCGTGCAAAACGGTGAAGGGGGGGTTGGGCACAAGAGGTTGAAGGCCTATGACGCTGTTGTTGTTTTTGATGTTGGTTGTTGCTGACCTTTGATATCTATAACAGGTGCAGACGCTATTCCGCTACTGTCCGCAGGAGAATGCATCGGGCGTCTTTTGCCTGGACTCGCGTGCCCAAGATGCCGTCATTGCGTTGGGCATTTACTTTTTGGAAGGCGGCTGCCAGCACGAAACACAAATCGTTCCGTATCTGCTGCGACTGGCCAAGAGCCTGCCCAAGGCCAGAATACACGATGAGCGCAGCACCAAAGTTGAGCGTGAGTATATATATACATACATATGTATATAATTATTCGCCAGACATTCAGTTTAATTAACTTTTTCAGGTGTTCGGATACCCGTTGCCGAGAAATTTAGTTTCTGTTTGAACACATTGCTGTCGGACATTGCAGCGAAATGTCCAGATTCACGGGAAGAGATCATACTGAATCAGGTGGAGACGCTGGGCACGCTGGCCAACATTGTGAAGCCGGGCAAGGATAGCAATTCGACGCCATCGCCAATGGTGCTGTGCAATGCGACGGTGCCGTTGCTATTCGGTTTGGCCAGATCGATGGGACGTTATGCCAGCAATGATCCGCCATTGTTGTGCCGCATCTTTCCGCCGGAACAACTGTATATACAGCGTGGTGGTGGCAGTGCCAATTGTCATCATAACAACAGCTCCTTTAGCAGCAGCGAACGTTTGGCAACGACACAATTTCGTCCAATCATACCGCGTTCCATGTCCGGCAGTCTGGCCAACAACAATCATCATGCCAACGTCGAGGATCATCATCATCGGATGCGTCCCCTGGGCTGTGGCAGACAGCGGCCCGCGTTGCACACATACTTCTCGGTGCCCTACGATCCGCGTACGCATTTCTTTACACGCTTCGGCTCGAGCTTCAATCAGTTCCCCCATATGCGCGTCAATCTTTGCGAATCGCCAAGCAAAAGCGGCCCAAAGCCGCTGTATCGTGTTCCACCGTTTCCCATTCAACATTTGCAGACGATCTTTGCGGTGTCGAAGAAGCTGCTGACCAAGGATACGCTCGACTATCTCGATGAGCTGGGCAGCGATATATTCTCGCTGCACCTGAACAATGGCAATTGCTACAAGAGCTTCTCCGAAATGCTCAATCTCGTTTTGGTCACATTGTTGCGCGAATTGTTGCAACATCAGATCGATTTGCCCACACCGTTCACCAAGGATGTGCAGGAGTTTGTCAAGCGGCTGTTTCTCAACGGCCAAACGGAATTGCAGAACAAGCAGCAGGACCAGGAGCGCGAACGACGCGAAGAGAATGGCATCGCCGTTGTCAACAAATACAAAATCAATGTCATGGCAAATGCCGCTTGTGTCGATCTATTGGTTTGGGCCATTCGCGATGAGACGGGTAAGTTGATTCCAATCACTAAAAACCATATATGCTATATATATAGAAGATATATGATTTAGCATATGATCTTATTTATTTGATTTTTTTCGAATATTTTTCGGCCTATTTATTTTTATAGCTCGGCAGTTTTGAAGGGTTTTATTTCCATCCGTTCGTCTGATTTATATATTTATATTTATAGTACAACAATTATTTATATATATTTTAAGTCGTTTATTTTCACAGTAGCTTTCAAGAGAGGATTTTGAAAAGTTCTGTTGGAAAATGTGGAAAATTCGTAAATAGCTTAAGGATTTTAATTCTTTGTTTATCAATCGTTCATTTCTATTTTGACAAGAATTTATAATTTATAGTTTTGGCCATTTCTCGGAAAAATAAGTATTTAATTTTCATATTTTATTTTATTTCTGAGTTAAAGTTGAAAAGAAAACAGATTTTTTGTTCTTTAATATCATAATTCTCCGTGGGTATACATACATACATACATATATGTATGTATTTAACATTTTTGGTTTCAACCGAGAATCGCTTTTAGTATTATTCTTGTTCTTTTGGTTTTTTCTTTATTTTTGTATTTGATACCGGAATCTTTTACAGTTGATGTCGACTATAACGTGCCATCATTGCAAAATGGCTTGCATTTTTTATTGAAAAAAGGTCAAGAGCAGTGTCCCCCGTACCCCGTACCCCAACCCCCCACCACAGTTGTTGTTTTTTGTTGATTTCCTTTGATTATTGTTGAATATCCGTTTGGAATTATTGATGAAAATTTGCATGTTGATCCAACAAAAAAAAAAAAAGAAAGATTTAATTTTTCAAGGTTTTCGTTTTTGTTTTTTTTGTGTTTCTTGCCTTTGTTCAATATATCAATATTTTGCCATACTAATCGAAAACTTTTCACAGAGGCGGACAAACTATGTGGACGACTGTCGCAGAAGCTGAATCTAATGCTCAGCCATAAGATCGTCATGGATCATATGCCGCTGCTGATGGTCTGTCTGGAGGGTTTGGGCAAGTTGGCGCAAAAGTTTCCCAACATTGCGGGCACATCGATATCGTATCTGCGCGATTTTCTAGTCGATCCCAGTCCCATTCTGGGCAAACTGCATACGTATGCAATGCAAACGCTGGCGCTACAAAAGAAGGAAAAGGAGCTGGCGCCCTTCAAGATTGTGGTACAGCATTCGGATTCGCGTTCGGTTGTCGACATTTTCGGGGATAATCAAAAGCAACCGGGAGGCACCGGACGCAGTGGTCATGCGGCATTTGAGGCATTGCGTGACGCCGCCATTGAGAATCTATCGATTGCTCTGCGTGCTGCCCACACATTGGATCAATTCTGTGTGCCCGCCCTGGTTGCGAATGTCTCTAATCGCTTGTTCACGGCCGAGAAGCATGAGAGGTGAGCGAGCTTAAATGTTTTAATGATTCGATTTAACACAACTTTTGTTGACAGTGAATCGACGCTAGTCAGCCTGAATATAATTGTTATGCTGGGCCATGTGGCCGTCGCCTTGAAGGACACCTCGAAGACAACACAGAACATCCTGCAGTTCTTTATACAGCGCTTCTGCAAGGTGCCGTCGGAACAGAATGCCCTGATTGTCGATCAATTGGGCTGCATGATCATCTCGCAGTGTGAGACGCACATCTTTGATGAGATTATGAAGATGTTTTCGCGTGTCACCGTACAATCGGCATCGCTGGCATATACCTCCGATCCGGAGCATCGCAAACAGTTCCATCATGTCTCCGATGCCGTTGTCAATGCTCTCGGCAATATTGCGGCCAACATCCAAGGCGACTCCGAGATGCTCGAGCTGCTGGGCAAACTGCTTGAATTGTTTGTGCAAATCGTGCTCGATGGCGAACGTTCGTATGATAATACACCGGGTGCCCAAAAGGCGAGTTCGCGTGCCGGCAATCTGGGCATGCTTATACCCGTCATTGCTGTACTCATTCGCCGTTTGCCGCCCATCAAAAATCCGCGGCAGCGTCTGCACAAACTCTTCAAGGACTTCTGGGCCTACTGTGTCGTCATGGGATTCACAAATGCCCGGCTGTGGCCGGCCGATTGGTATCAGGGCGTTCAGCAAATCGCCGCCAAATCACCGCTGCTCATCTCGCAGACGGCCCACAAATCGGATATGCGGGAGCTCAACTATACGCTGGCCATCAAGAGTGATTCGGTCAATGAGCTGCGCAGTCAGATTCTGGTGCTGCTCGAGCATTCCTCGGATAATGTTGTGGGCTGCATCAACAAGCTGAGCTTTGCCCAATGCACCTATCTGCTCAGCGTCTATTGGCTGGAAATGTTGCGGGTGGAGAACGCCGATGAGCCCAGCCTCGAGCCAATTATGAGCTATCTATGCGATACGGCGCTGCAAAAGGATAAAACCAACATATGGCAATGCGTCAAATGGTGAGTTAGTCATCTATATATAACCTAACCTAACCTATAATTTCGTTTTCTCTCTCATTCAGCGTCGCCGATCAGGTCTTTGAGAAGTTTCGCAATGTGCTCTATGCCCACGATGAGATTCGGGAGAAGGTCCTGGAATCGCAGGCAACATTGCTTTTGGTCTACTTCAATCACATTCACAAGCAGATCCAGCTCGTCGCGGATCAGTATTTGTCGCAGCTAGTCGATCGCTTTCCCCATCTGTTGTGGAATCGTCGTGTCCTCTGGTGCATGCTGGACATTCTACAGCTGTTGGCCTACTCGCTGTCCCTTGATCCCAACGAGGAGACGCCCATATTGCGTGTCGTCTCCACGCCGTATACGCTCCAGCTGATGGACTCGCTGCCGGCGCGGGAACTGCGACTCAAGGATTTCGCCGATCGCTGCCAGGGCATTGTGAATGAGGCCATGAAATGGGCACCGCGCTCCACCCGATCCCATCTGCAGGAGTATCCCAATCAGATACCCACACCGGTCTTGGCCCATCACAGCGGTCTGGCCCTGGCCTTTGACTCCGTTGTCAACAGCAGCACCCTGCATCCCGGCAATACGTTGAGCACGCTGAGCAAGCGTCCAAGTTGCGTCAACTCGGACACGCCGCGTTTCGTTTCCGTGCTGTGCTTGCGCAGCAAATACGCGGGCGAGATAAGCGGCTTGCTCTCCGTGTTGAGTGAACAGGACAAAGTGGGTCTGGCGGATCGGCTGGTCAAGGATGTGTGGGACGCGTGTGCGGAGAAGAGCGATGCACGGCATCGTGGCGCCTTGTGGCGTGCCACCGCCTATCTGATCATCTGTGCCGAAATCGATAGGAAACTGTTGCATGCCGTGGCCAGTTCGCAGCTGGAACTGTTTACAGAGTCGGCCATGGAGACGGCTGTCGAGTGCTGGCAATGGGTGTTGACGGCGCGTCAGGATCTGGAGCTGTGCTTCATCCAGGAGATGGTCAGCGCCTGGCAAACGACGTTCGAGAAGCGCATGGGCCTCTTTGCCTGGGAATCAGAGAGCACACATCCATTGGCTGCCTACGAAGGCTGCAAGCTTGTGAGCAAACCCATCCTGATAGCGCCACATCTGATCTGGCTACAGTTGCTCTCGGAAATGGTGGACACGGCCAAGTACTGTAACCGCGACAAGGTCGAAATGTTTTGCCTGCTGCTGCATCGCTGCCTGCCCATATTGAAGTCAAGTCGCCAAAATCGTCAGGTTGCAACCGTTGGTTGTCGCTTCAAGTTGCTGCAGTGCGGCCTGTTCCTGCTGCAGGGCAATACGATACCCAAGTCGCTGGCAAGAAACATATTGCGGGAACGCATCTATTCCAATGCCTTGGACTACTTTTGTGGTCCGCCCACCTGCCCCAATCAGAGTCGCGAACAATTGCTCGAGGACATTATGATCCTTCTGAAGTTTTGGCAAACGATGCGCAGCGAAAAGAAACATCTGGTGACGTCGGAGGTCGGGGATTATGATATAACCAGCGCCTCGGTTAGCTCCACCCAAATGTTGGCCGTACGCAACAATCCCGAGACGGCATCCCTGATCAGTGGCGGTGCCGATTATGCCCGCTCCATGAGCGCCACCGGCAATGCCAGTGGCTGGTACAACACCATACCGCATTCGACATCGACCTTGTCGAAGCGCTCGTATCGCTCCAAGCGTTTGCAATACCAGAAGGACTCGTACGACAAGGATTATATGAAGAAACGCAATTTGATATTGGAGTTGCTGGCCGTTGAGCTGGAATTCCTCATCACCTGGTACAATCCCAACAGTCTACCCGATCTGATAGTGCCGGGCGAGGAACAGATCACCGAGTGGCGCAACCGTCCGTACAAGCCAAATGTGTGGCGAGATTATGCTCGCCTGGCCTGGTGCTATAATCCGGCGTTGGCCGTCTTCCTGCCGCAGCGCATCAAGAATGCGGAGACCATTGATGAGGAGGTGTCGCGGCTGGTGTGCTCCGATCCCATTGCAGTTTGCCATATACCCGAGGCGCTCAAGTATTTGTGCACCACCAAGAACTTGCTGCAGGAGAGTCCCGATCTCGTCTACATATTGTCCTGGTCGGCGGTGACGCCCATACAGGCACTCTCCTACTTCTCGCGCCAATATCCATCGCATCCGCTAACGGCTCAGTACGCCGTGAAGACGCTCAGCTCGTATCCGGCGGAATCGGTGCTGCCGTATATCCCGCAATTGGTCCAGGCATTGCGCCACGACACCATGGGCTATGTGGTGGAGTTCATTAAGAACATATCGAAGCGTTCGCAGATCGTCGCCCATCAACTGATTTGGAATATGCAAACGAATATGTACATGGACGAGGATCAGCTGCATCGTGATCCCAACTTGTATGAGGCATTGGATTTGCTGACCCAAAACATCATTGGCTCCTTTTCGGGCGCCGCCAAACGTTTCTATGAGCGGGAATTCGATTTCTTTGGCAAGATTACAGCCGTCTCGGGTGAGATTCGATCCTTTGCCAAGGGCATTGAGCGCAAGAATGCTTGCCTGGCGGCCTTGTCTCGCATTAAGGTGCAGTCCGGTTGCTATCTACCCTCCAACCCCGAGGCAATGGTTCTCGATATCGAGTACAGCAGCGGTACGCCGATGCAGAGCGCCGCCAAGGCGCCATATTTGGCTCGTTTTCGTGTCTATCGTTGTGGCATCACCGAGCTGGAGACTCGCGCCATGGAGGTATCCAATAATCCGGTAAGGGAAAGAGAGAGTACATCTATCCCTCTCTCACTTACTAACTCTGTCTATCCCTGTCATTTTCGTAGAACTCCCAGGAGGATGCCCATATGACGTTGGGCGTCGAATCGTGGCAAGCGGCCATCTTTAAGGTGGGCGACGATGTGCGTCAGGATATGCTGGCCCTGCAGGTGATCACCATATTCAAAAACATCTTCCAACAAGTCGGCCTCGATCTGTTCCTCTTTCCCTATCGCGTTGTTGCCACAGCACCGGGTGTAAGTAGATAACAACTTTTTAATTTTGATAAAAGTTATAATTATTATAATTTTTTTTGGTTAGTGCGGCGTCATTGAGTGTGTACCGAATGCCAAGTCACGCGATCAGTTGGGCAGACAAACAGATTCGGGCCTATCCGAGTACTTCCAGCATCAGTATGGCGACGAAAGCTCCAAGGAATTTCAGGCGGCACGGGCCAATTTTGTTAAATCAATGGCCGCCTATTCCCTCATCGGCTATCTGTTGCAAATCAAGGATCGACACAATGGCAACATCATGATTGACAAGGATGGTCACATCATACACATAGGTACATATATGCTGTGAATTAGTGTGGGGAAGTACAAATGTAACATTATGTTAAATTACCCCCCTCTGTTAACAGATTTCGGATTCATGTTTGAATCATCGCCGGGTGGCAACATTGGCTTCGAACCGGATATGAAGCTAACGGACGAGATGGTCATGATAATGGGCGGCAAAATGGAGGCGCCAACCTTTAAATGGTTCAGTGAGCTGTGTGTTCAGGCATTCCTGGCGGTCCGGCCGTATCAGGATGCCATTGTGTCGTTGGTATCGCTGATGCTGGACACGGGGCTGCCCTGTTTCCGGGGGCAGACGATTAATTTGCTGAAGCAGCGTTTTGTGGCAACCAAAAATAATAAGGAGGCAGCTGCACATATGCTCGCCGTTATACGTAATTCGTATCAAAATTTCCGCACGCGTACCTACGACATGATCCAATACTATCAGAACCAGATACCCTATTAGGAATTCGTATGGGTTCCCTTTTTGTTAGCCAAATGCTGTATTATTTATCATGCTTAATTAATTATTAATTTTTGTGTGTGTTTTTTTGTTACAATTTTTTGAAGATTTTACGATGAAAATAATACTAAATCAATTATATAGGGCAATATGTTGTACAATGTATTTGTTACCTACATATATACGTATACAACCCGAAACACATATTACTTACATACATACATACTAAACACCAAAATACTTAATTATTAATAATTACTTACAGACTTCGTTCGCAAGTCGACCAAAAATTAATTCCATATATAAAAAACATACAAATACTTATTAACATTATTTATCTACTTGTAATCATAGCCACTTTGTATTTTCTTTTTCTCGTTTCGGACAATGTTGAACAAAAAATATATATATATATATACATGTTAATATGCATTGTTTGTTTTCAATAAATGAATTTTAACGGCTTCTGTTGGATGTGAAAACTGTTAAGAGTGCAGTCTTTGCAGTGTTGCTTAACATAACGACTCCACACTTAACAGAATTGTTATCGATTAGCAGAATCCGAATGGAATGCCTTGCCTGCAGTGTTGCAAAGCGTTTGTCGAATCGAATCGAAAAGAAGAAGAAGCAGCAGAGACGGTACTGACAGCAAGAATAGAGCAGCAAAGAAGCTAAAAGTACGCCTACAATATCGAATAATTATCGTGCAATGTTCTTCTCATTATCATTCGTTTGCTTTGGCACTTCATTCGTCATTTAGTTGCTTCTCATGCACGAACGAACGTGAACGTGGAACGCGCGGCGCAAATTATTTTTCGTTTAGTGAAAGTGTAAGTAGTGTCGCCTCGCTTTGGTTGTTGTTGCAGCAGCAAGCAGCAGTAGCGAAAAAGTTGTTTTGTGCACGATATACACACGGCCGCCATATTAAAATGGGCAAAAAAAAAGGTAGTCGATACAAAAGCATACGCATAATACACAATACTTTCTGATACACTGGGTGCCAAATGTTGTACAACTACAACAAACATTCAGCTCGAAACTATCAAGCAACCCAACTAACGTGTGTGTGAGCGAACAGCGAAAGTAATTAGAACGAAAACGAAGCAAATATACGAAAATGAAGCAAAACCAAATAGCAATAGCAGCGAGAAGTGTTGCGCGTGAAGAAGCAGCAGCGCATAGGTAGAGCGAAAAAAAAATGAAACTCTAAACGAGAAGTGCCATCGATTAACAAAAAAAAAAATATGTGCAATCGAAAAAACAACGAAAGAAATCGGTGTTAAAAGTGCTTAAATCTTGTTATATTTCTGTCGTACGAACATCGATTCGTTTTTTTTTTCTCTCCACAACGACGAATAAAAAGTATATACGGAAGCAAGGTGTATAGCGAAAGACGAAACGAAACGAAAAAAAAGGCAACGGCAGCGGGTCGCGCTCTCTGTGTATGTGTGTGCGTGTGTGTGTATATATGTATGTGTAATAGCGTGTGTATTTGTGAGTGTGTGTGTCGCTTTGTGCATCTGTGTGCGTGTGCGTGAGGCGGCGGCGGCGACAGCAGTAGCTAAAAGAAAGAAAGCAGTGAAGAAATATATACATACATACATATGTATGTGAAAAAGAAAAGAAAGAAATGATAGCAGCGCTAAAAAACAAGCAAAGAAAAGTTATACATACGTATATGTATATACTTATGCATACACACATACATATATCCAACATAAATGAAAAGCAATTCTAGCAACGAATTTTTTCGTTTTTTTTTTCTCTTTTATTTTTTGTGGTCAGTGAGTAGCGAGCTGAGTTAAAACATTCAAATTAGCACACACACACACACCCGAGCAAGCGCGCACAACACACATACATGTGTGTATGTATGTATGTACATTTCTGCAAATGCAAAAGAAGAAATTGCGTTACACAAGCGCCCCTTTTACCGCTGCGCCACCTCAGCCATAATTTGGCTATGTATGTGAGAACAAGTGCCTTAATCAGCGTGCTCCCTGTCTGTGTGTGTGTGTGTGTGAGTGTGTGCGAGAGTGAGAGAATGAACGTGTGCGTTTGTGATATATTTATTATAAACTACAATATATTTATTAATATTTATATATATTTTTCTACCATACTTTTATTTTTTTGTGTGTTTGCCCTACGAATATTGCATAGGGACATAATATGTTAATTGAATTATGACATTTAAATTCATTGATTATGCGTTGGCGCGCCACTCTGTTTTCGAGTTCATCCAATATACACATATGTACATACATACATACATACATATGTACATACATGTATATATATCGGTGTGATGCACAGTGGAGAAAGATTGTTGTTGCTATTATTGTGAATTGTTGTATTTAAACTAAAATGAAAAAATATTTAATTGGGAAAAAAAATGGAATTCGAGACAATAATTTACCGTTTGACTCATCATCAAAATCCTCCTCCGAGCATTGTTTCAAGGTTGTTGCACACTGTGCAAAAATATTCTCTGCGCACACGCTGGGTTAACAACGGCTAAGCGACCAACCGACCGTTCGACCGGTCAAAGGAATTTCAATTAAATAAAACGAAAATTAGTGCAAATTTGTCGCTGTCATCGTTTCAAAGTGCAGTCAGCGACATGCAAGCGCGGCACACACACACACACATCTGTATACGTATGTGTGTGAGAGCTCGCAATAAAACTTAGTTAGTTACCAACCAACCAAAAGCACTTAGTATTGCAGGGCATGCATTTTCTGATTAAATTCTATAATTTGCTTAACTGAACCCTAATCTAATAAGGAATTTCTTTTAGTGTAGAGTGCCATGACACACAAGCGACACAATTTCATTAGTATATTGTGTTTAATATTAACTCTTTTTTCTAGTATGAATGACGATGAATTCCATGGAAAAGTCGTCACACATTCCTTAAAGTTCATTGGGTTGGCTGTTGGGAATGGTGGGCGGGGGCGGGGGGGTGGGATGCTATGTGCACGTGTACGCTGGCTGGCAAAAGCGTCAGAGCGATAGAGCGGAAGAGGAAGAGAAATAGAGAGAGAGAGAGAGAGAGCAAGTGGGCGCCTGTGCTTGGTAACGGCGTTGCTTTTGTAAAAATTCTTAAACAATTTGCCAGCCAAGCAAAGATTCTTCCTAGCCAGCCACAGCTGTTTCCATGCACGTTCGCTTCTCGTGCTGCTTTCCAGAGACAGAGCACAGGGAGAGAGATAGAGAGAGTGACTAACTGTGTGTGTGTGTGTGTGCGTGTGTTTAGGCTGGCAACACTTTTACGCCTGCGTTGTCCTTCGCCCTGCGCGTGACATTCCGATACTTATTTCATTTGCACGCCGCAAAACATTTTTATCGATTATTCCCAACCAGAGAGAGAGAGAGAGAGAGCCAACGCCAACGGCCGGGGCCCGATTTGCACTCGTGCGAATCTCTTCTCGTGTGTTCGTGTGTGTGTGTGTGTTGGGCTTTGGCTTTGGCTTATGTTTGCTGTTGCACAGTTTCCTTGCAAATCGATTGGGTCGTCGTGTCAGTGTTGTAAAGCAGCACTAGTTGCGCCCATTGCAGCACTGACAACACCGGCCTCAACCCACCAACTCCTATTAACAGCAGCAGCAGCAGCCGAATGTTGAAAATTTTCGAGCGTTTTTAGTCAACGCTGACTAACGCCGCCTTGACGCTGGCGTCCTGTGCACCGCGTGCTTCTTCCGTATTTAAACGCTTATCGCACGTCTTGGCCGAACGAAGGCAGCTGGGAAAGCCTCGCAAGTTACACTTTTCTATTTGTTGTTGTTTTTTTAAATCAATGTGAGAAATGTGCGCTTGAGTGAAATTTAGCAACAACAATTTTGTTTGTTTGTTATATACATATATTTTGAGATTTTCTTGGTAAATGCTTAAGTTGGGATTGCTTACATAATTGCTGCATTTCGTGGCTGCGATGTGTGTGTGTGTGTGTGTGCACAACAGCTGCTCAGCTGACATTTCGTTGAAGTTTTTGCTGTAAGATTTTAAATTCAAAGTTTTTTTTGGCAACAATATTTGAAAGCTTTTTGAATTATCTATCGATTAATTAGGAACAATTTAAATATGTAATCGTTGTGGGTTTCGGTGTGTGTGTGCGTGAAAGAAAAACAATATCAAAGGAAAGAGAGAGAGAGAGAGAGTGCCGTTGATCCATCATTAATGTTCAAGCATGCTCAAAATTGCAAAATTGTTGTTGCCAACATCAACTCAAAACTTAAAGTAAAATAGAAAAATCTAAAAAAAACTAAGTCGCCATTTACTTTAAATGAGTTACCCCCCCCCTTCTCCCCACCTCCTTCTCGCTTATCAATAAGAATTTCGCTTGATATCAGCTGATAGAAAACAAAAACAAAACCCAACAATAAGATTTAAAATTTAAAACTTCGTCACATGCAAAAGAACCCTATTCTTTGTTGGGGCAGAGCGATAAGATTATGCTATCCACATTTACGTACGACTTATTTGTTCTTTGTTTTATACATATGTAGGAAATTAGGAAATAAACTTCCCAACAAATATATTTTTTTTACTTGGAAAAACATTGGGATATTTTTTTAAATGATATCCCGATCTTTGGGCACTTTATTCCATGTACAATTTGTAGCACGCTTTTCGGCGCACAACAAATGTATTTGTCTGCTCCAAGATCTTGACTGGGGAATGCCCATTTGGTAAAAAACAAAAATGAAAAACGTTTTTTATTTAGTTTTTTGTTAACGTTTTGCGCTTGTGCCAATAAATAAACCGACTAAAAATACATGGAACGTGCGAAGAAAGAGAAAGAAAGAGAGCAAGAGAGAAGATGAAGATGGCCAATACATATTATTAATAAGAACAATACCGAAAATGCCGCGGCAGGGGCAGCATACACTCACACACACACAGAAGAGCGAGAGGGCATGCTAATTTTTGGGAAGGGTTTTTTGGGGTGGAGCGGGGGGAGTGGATAAACTCTCTTAACCCTAGTTTGTTTCCCATTTATTTGCATCGTTTCAATAACCATCGAATATAAATTTGTTGTTGTTTTTCGTCTTTCCTTTTCTTATTCTACGCTTCCTTCCACCTCGCTGAGAATTTGCTGCCAGCGAACCGAGAACCGAGGACAAGGAAGCGGCGATACAAGCTAAAAAAACCAACAAATAAAGCAAATAATAAAAGAGAGCGAGATTTGTGTTTAGTTTCGGTTATCCTTCCTTTTCGTTGGCAAATGTCGTAGCATACATTTTGGGCGTGTTATTTTTGACATTCCCCCCATCAACTGTTTAAGTTGCCTAGGTTGCATATTGATTGTATTTTGGCGCCAGTTTTGCCAGGCGGCTGTCGATAAATCGATAAATGTTTTAAAATGTTTAAATTCCCTTTTTGTTTTTATCGATCGCCAAATAATATTTTTGTATTGATTTTTAATCGAAAAATGAGCTCATAATATTGTGAATGACTTTATTGTTGACATACGCACACACATACACATATACATATACGTATGTGTCTTGTGGGTCAAACGGCAACCGCATTACGTCGTTGTCGACGTCGACGTCGGCGTTGGCTGCGAGAGCATCGTCATCATTGCTTAGAGAGAAGAAGAGTGAGCTGCCCCTATTTATTTGCAATCTCCTCCTCCTTCGCCCTTGTTATTTGTTTTATTTAGTACTTTTGATCATATATATGTACATATATACATGTACGTGTCTGTGTGTGTGTGAGTGTGAGTAAGACAGTTTGCGTGGTCGCTAGTCATAAATTCTTTGTTTTTTGTTGTTTTTTGCCTTGCCGCTTCTCGCTTGCATTGGCAGTTTTATTGGTGCTCTAGTTCATTTTTAAAACGGTGTCATTGTCAGGCGACGAGCTTTCGCGCTCGCTCTATCTACATGCATACATATGAGTGTGTGTGTGTGTGTGTTTACCGTTATCTACTACATGTGTCTACCTGTCTCTGTTCTGCCCGCACTTAATGCAATTTTGTGCTCATGTCAAATCTCTCAATTAAACAAGACAAAATACACACACACACACACACACATGTCACACACACAATTTATAATCAATATCAATACGTCATACGCACAGGCTAGAAGGAAGGATATTGCTCTGTCAACGTTTTTGGTCCACTCTTCGAATCGGGGTCAATCGGTACCACGCCACGCCCCTAGCCCCCCTGCCGCACCACGCCACACCAAATTGCATTCAAACTGACCTAAGCTAGAATGTACCCCCCCCCCCCCTCCCCCCACTCCATATTTGGCGTGTGTTTGTTTGTGTTAGTGAGTAATTGCTTGCAATTTATTTTCGTGACAGCTAACAACAACAACAACAACAACAATGCCTTAACTGCCACTCACTCTCTTTATTTATTTACTCCTTCCTTTGGCATTGCAGTAAAGTTGAAGCGTTGCCAATATAAAAAAAAAAGAAAATCAAAGAATAAGAAAACAGCAACAACAACAAGAACAAGTGATGCGGTCTAACTGCAGCTTTTTGCTTTGTATGTATGTGTGTGTGTGTTTGTGTGTGTAAACGTTTAAAGTGTTGTGCAATTTAACAACAACAATAAAAAAAACAACGTGCGACGCGTGGCATTGAAATATAAGTAGAAAGTATTGTAAAAGGCTTTAAAGAACTCACAAGCCGCCGCCGTATAAGTATGTAAATGTATACATATATACGTACATACATACATATTTGTGAATGAGCAACAACAACAACAACGAGTTTAACTTAACCGTAACAGTTATGCTAACGGCTTACAGGAGCAAGAGAGCGAGAGAGCGACGGAGAGAGAGATTAAGAAATGTAAGGCGGAAGCTGTAAAAAGAAACACGTGACGCCGCTTCATAATAACTATTGTTTCTTCGCTGTGTTTAGCTTTTATGTTTATGTGTATGTTTTGATGTGGTGTATACGTGTATTCGTGTGTATGTATGTAGTTCTATGCTTATGAAATTTTTGATCAATTTTTTTGTATCGATTGCTTACAGCCGTTAAACATTAACAATTTGAAAATTGAATTGACGAGTGTTGTGTCTCTGTGTATTTGTTAACAACAACAACAACAACAATAAGTGTGTGTGTGTCAATGCTGACTATTTGGCCCAATCACATCACAACAGCAACAACAGAAAAGAACCGTTAATCAGGAAGAAGCAGCAGCAAAAACAAAAACAAAATCGAAGCCAAGAAGAAATCAAAAACAATCACAATAAATAATAAACAACAAATAATAAATACATAATAATATTGTATAAAGTCGACACCTGTGTGTCGTGTGTGTGTGTATTTGTTGTTATTAGGTTTTTTTTTTTTTTTTTTATTGTACACAAACAATTGTGAGACACACGCCGCGTTGTCGTCCTCTGTGTGGGGACGAAAGACAACAACAAAATCAACAAAAAAAAAAAAAAAAAACACCAAAAAAAGACAAAAACAAATACAACAACAAGAAACAAATACTAAATACCGAACCCACACAACAACAAAAACAACAACAAAATACCAAACTGAGAGGGATCAAGGAGTGAGTGCGAGAGAGCGAGCGAGCGAGCGAGAGAGGGAGAAGAACCAGCAGCAGCAGCAAACGTCGTCACCATGAGCGGTCGTCCAAGAACCTCCTCCTTCGCCGAGGGCAACAAACAGTCACCGAGTCTGGTGTTGGGCGGCGTCAAAACATGCAGTAAGTACATTCCAACACTAAAATAAATAAAAAAAAAAAATAGTAAAAAGTATAAGAAAAATGACTCATTAGCAAAATTTCCCAACTCAAGAAAGTTTTGCCTAAAAATCAACCTTACTTTTCGCCGTAATATTTCATACGTATTATTCGAAGAGAGCGATTAAGAGAGAGAGATAGAGCGAGAGAGCGAGAGAGAGGAAACTGAAGTTTAGTTGAGCGCTATCAGCAGCTCTTAGCATTTCTTTTTTTCCTTGTTGTTGTTGTCCGTTATCAGCTGTTGGTGGATTGGACTTCAAGCAAAAAAAAAACACAAAACACCTGCAAAAAAAAAACAACAACAACAACACATAAACCCATTTTCATAATTCCAATTTCGTAAGTTCCCCTTATTGCGTGCTTAACATTTGCGCTTTATGATCATTGAGCGAGTTAACAATTAGACGGCAAAAATATTGAAGCTCTTTGGTTTGGTGAGGGGGAGGGAGGTAGGTATGAGAGAGAAACACGCGCTGATCCGAGATATTTGTGTTGTTGTTGCTGTTTTGCCTGTTAACTTGGTGATGTTGCATTTCTCTTATACGTCCATAAGTCTGTGTATGTGTGTATGTATGTACAATATGTCTACGTGCATTGCTCAGCACACACACACATACATACATACATACATAAGTTTTGTAGTTCGATTTGTTCTAAGTTCTAATCTGTAGAATCGACTTTGCTGCCGCCGCCTATCAAAGTTCTTTTTCAATAGAAAACACAAACGAGGGCTGCTCAAAAGATATTGAATTCATTTAATTGCTATTTTGTATATTAAAATATACACTAATAAAAACCAAAGCAACCCTCGAATCTCGAATCTATTTCACATCAAAATTCTAAATGGGCAAATCATCTGCTATTTCTATTTCTGCATTGTTTCATCGTCATCGGCAGCGTCGTCGACGTCGACGTCACCACCATCGGCATTCGGCATCGGGAGCAGTGTGCCGCCGTCGCCGTCGCCATCGTTGACTGAGCGAGCCTTCTTCCTCTCCATAATTCACTCTCCGCTCTCTCCTTTTCACCTCTCACTTTAATTCATTTGTGCAGCGCCAGCAAGTTTAATCGATTTCACACCGACCGCGACCTCACTGTACAGTATACACACAAAGGTGATGGCGCGCAGTGACTGCTGGGACGTTGGTTGAGTGACGCTGTTTTGTCTGTTGCGCACCAAAATTACACTCCCCAACACTGGCACACTCTCACACACACACACACACACATACAGACATGTATGAAGCTCGCTCGAATGAAGTCGTCTCTGCTGCTGCTGCTGCCGCCACCGCATAGCGAGTATGACGTGCATGCCAGCACAGCGAATTCGCACACACACACACACACACGAGAGTTTCACCTCACACGACCTTCCGCCTCGAATTGTGCTCTCTTTTTCCGTCTATAGCCAGCTGGCCGCCCGTTGGTCGTTGGTCGGTCGGTGTGGTGCTATTGCTCTCACAGAGCGATGTGTCGAAACTGTTGGTTTTCAATTTCGCCGCAACATTCGCCGCTGACGCTGCGGACACTACATCACCACTGCATACAGTTGTGTGTGGATGAGTTGAATTCTCGTTGCTGCTTGTAGCTCAGCTCGCATTGTTTTTTTCGCTCTGGCCTTTTAGTAGCTCGAAATTCGTCGAAGTAACGCTGAGAATAACGCAGGAACGCGCGCGCGGGCTCTAACTTCACTTTATATTTGTTGTTGCTTGCAATTGTTGTTTTTTTTTTTACAACATTTTTTTTCGGCTTTTGTTTAATTTTGGTTGTATGTGAACAAAAGTTCCACACTCACACACCCAACAAAAATGTGTAGAACAAATTGAGTGTGAAAAGCGCAGCGAAAACGTGAAAATTGCCAGCAGTTGCAATCTTTGCCGTCAATTTTGCACTCTCTCTTCGCATAACTGCTGCATTCTATTACGGCACAACATTTGACGCTGTGCTCTCGCGCGCTCCCAACACCCTTTGTGCTTGTCTGTGTGTGTGTGTGTGTGTGTGTATTAATACGATTACATCGCTGGCGGGCGATAAAGTTTATGTTGGCAGCACTTCAAAAGTTTCTGCATAGAGTTCTTGAGCTGCTGATGGAAACACAAAAAAACAAAGCAACAACAAATATAGCACTCAAATAAGAAGGTCAACATCAACGTTCTCGCATCGAAACGCGCTCTCGGCCGCTTTCTGCCGCTCACAACGGCGCTCTCTTTGCCGCTCTCTATCCACCTCAGTGCAAGAATAAAAAAAAGCGCAGCGGTGGCGGCATTGCACAGCGTTTTTCTCTTTTTTCGCTTCTACTGTTGGCTGCTGAAGGTGACGAGCATGTTGATCAACCGCGGCTCACTGCTTGAAGGTAACAAAATACTAATTATTTTAAATATGCTCTACAAATAATAATATTTTAAGTGTTTTTAACACAAACGCACATGCAGCGGCAGTATTAAAGAGAGAGAGAGAGAGAGAGCAAAAACTTCTCACGCTCTTTTTTTCTGTCTGTGTCATCATGTGCCTCCTGTTCTCTTTGGCAACATGTGTTTGAGTGTATCGTATTCTCTCTCTCTCTCTCTCTCTCTGTTAACCTGTCGCGGTCGTTTGATGATCGCCTGCGAGAAAGAGGCGGGGGCGGTGCGCACACGCGTCTTAATTCGAATTACATACAATAGATGACGCTCATCAAAGGTGACAAAAAAAAAAACAAACAGGAGGTGTCAAAGAACAGGGTGCACATGGTTAAATTACATATATACCTTTCCCAACAATTAGCTAATTAGTATAGCAAAACTTAACTTTTCAATTCGCTTTCATGTGTCTGTGTCTGTGTGTGTGTGTTTGTATTTATGCATGCATGTGATTTTCGCCCAATAAAAGGATGGGAGAGGAGAGAGAGAGAGAGAGAGTGATTTACGCCGCGTATGGCTTAGCTCTCTTTCTGGGCTGCTCTGTCCTTGCTCTCTTCATCGATCGAGCGTAAGTTTGCTGCCGTTGACGTTGCGTCGCTGCTGGCGCTAGCGTCGCGTTTGGCGTAAACAAGATAATGACCCACATAGACAGACAGAGAGAGACAGAGAGAGAGAGAGAGAGAGAGAGACGGGACAGACGAAGGCGCATACTAAGCGTTCAAGCAAGCGGCACAATGCAATGCGAGAATGTTGTTTGGTAATTTGATACCCTGTTTATTTTTTCAAGTGTAACTGGGATATTCACGGCGAATCAGAGCATTTTCCAATCGGCCATGTTCTTTGTATCTGCTTCATAAATATTATATTTATACTTGTCAACGTATTTATGGCAAGCAGCGACCCACTTAACAAAAAAAAAAACAACAAACAAAAAAAACTGCGTTCGTCTGTGTTCCAATTGTGAGTTTTTGACTGTTTAAATTGGCCGCTAGCCAAATTGGTGCCCTAAATAATGAGGTTTGTTTAAAGCAATTTATGAAAATGTTGCACAAAGAATTTAATTAAATGTGGAATTTCCTCCTCCTCATTCTGTGGCCGGCCATCAACCCCATCTCTGCATACTTGACAAACAATTTAAACAAATTAAATATATGCAATTTTGAAAAAGCTATAATTTGTGCTTGAGAATTTAAACCTTTAAAAAGCAGCTTTATTATAATTATTCCTTAATTGGGTAAATTTTAATCAGCGATAACTTCGGTCTTTCTTGACCGATTTCAATGAAATTCTCAAATTCGATCAATCTTAAGTCGATAATTCAATCAATTTTGATTGTTATCGATCATCGATATGTTATAGCTCCATAAAAAAGGCGAGACTGACCAGGTATACCTGGTTAAATTGGTTTTGTTGATGATCATAAGGAATATAAATACTTTATGCGGTCGCAGATCTTTCCCTCAGCCTAATTTTTTTTATCTTTCTACCCAATTTAAATGGGCTAAATTTTTCAATTCTTAACTTTTTTTGTTCTTAACTTTTCTAAAAGATAATTCTTTGGCAAAATAATAATCCGGCAGAAACATGTCAAAAAACAAATAAAATCAAATATTTTTTTGGAAAAATATTTAGTCAAAATTGCAAGATAGAAATATTTCGAAACTTGCCCTGTTTGGAACAAGTTTGGAAGAACAATGAAAAATGGTAAATATAATCCAAAAAGAAATTCCAAAACCGTTCAACCCACAACGGCGACAAAAGCGGCGACGCCCGCCGCCCAACAATCAACGGCCAAATCAAGTCCCAAAAACCTTAAGCCGGTGAAGTTGAAGCCGAACACAGCAAGCACATCGGCCAATGCCAATGCGAATGCGAAGGCAAATGCCAATACGAATGCCCCTGGCACCTCCTCGTCGGCCCCCAAGTCGACAAAGTCCCCGACTAGTACATCTAGCCGTTCCGAACCTCTTAAGTATCAGGAACATTTTGTTAAGGCAATTGGTTAGTTTATCTACATAAGAATAAATGTATATTTATTGCTCAGCTTGTTTCATTTATTTAATTGATTTTCTTTTCTTCTTTTCAGGTAAGTTGACAAACAATAATCCTAATACTATTCCTTCAAGTGTCGTTTGGGGTAAGCGAAGCAAAACTTTAAAAATACCCAAGACAAAAATTAATTCGAGTGAGAAATACGTTTTTCGTGTCACATACTTTTAGGCGGCGCAATAAAAACGTGCCCTTATCGTTCCACTCGAGCCGACCACCCGCTGTGGCGGCTTTCCTCTCACTATTACTACATATATGGATACATACATACATACATACATACACGCATGCATCTTACGTTGGCATGTGATTTAAGCATTAAAAGCAACGCAACGTCGTCGTCGACGCGTCATCTAATCGAAGTGTAATACGAGTAACCGCAAGTCAAGCGGCATAAGCGAACCCACAATCCCAACTCCCTTCACCCGCCTCGCCCATCAATTTTAACAAGAATTGTTAAGTGTGCTCTCCCTGGCATGCTTGCGCTCTCAGATTCGCTCATTCTTTTGCTGGCGCGCGCTCTCGCAATCGCTCTCTTTTGCGCACGTTTTTACTCTCTGGGCTTGCGCGCGCCATGCGTTGTGGATCAACTTGCGGTTCTTCGCAACGTTCAATGCTCCAGGGCGAACAACAACAACAACAACAGCAACGAAATAAAATGTGAATCAAACACACACACACAAACGAACACGCACATATGATGGTGGTGACGCTGGCGTCGCTGCCGCCGTCGTCGCGGTCGTAGCTGCGTTTTTGCCGCCGCTGACTGGCGGCTTCAAGTATCAAAGTTTTAGTTTACTCGCGTTGAATCTACCGAACAGGCGTATACGTATTTTTCGTCTCGTCTCGTTTATCTTCGTCGTTATTCGTTTTCGTATTCGTCGTCGTCGTCTTCGTCTTTGCTCATTTCGCTTAGTTACGTACCGTTTACACCTCCCCTCTCACAAACACCAAACCCCCCCCCTTGTCTTGTATGGGAGCCCACAAAGCGAGCAAATCGTAAAAAAAGCAAACGAAAACACAGTGAGAAAATAAATAAAAAATAATTATATTATACCTAAAAAGTGAAACAGCAATGTTGGATTTTTATAATTACTAACACACACACACACATACTTACATGCATACAGACATACAAACACTGGCCAAAAGTATAAACGATAAACAATTGATTTTATTTGGAAATTTTTTTACTGTGGTAATTGTTTAATTGTGTAGTGTTGTTGTTATTCGTTAATAACATAATCAAAAATATCATAAAAATTAATTTAAAAAAAAAAAAATTTGTTGCTTTTAATTCCAAGTTAATATTTTTTTGCCGTCGTCTCGCTGCTCAGCTCTAAATATAAAAAAACTAAAAAATATGCAATAAATATTTTGCTAAGCATTTTTGCACTTTCTGTGTAGCCGGATTTGAAATATTTTTGAACGCAACGAAAATTCTAGAAAGCTTTACATGTGTGTGTGTGTGTGTGTGGGGGGAGGGGGCAAAGATTATAGTCAGTCAATGGATCAGCATAGCGCCACTTGCTTTGCCCACCTTCGCCCCTTTCCCCTGCTCCCTCCCCCCCGCACCTAAGGCTTTTTTTTCTTCTTCACACAAAACAAAATTCATCAATGGAAAAGTTTGCAATATCTTGCATCTCGCTTGCACGCGCCAAGCAACAAGTGCGAGCAAAGAAAAAGAAGCAACAACAAAGTAAAAAAAAATCATCTCTCTGTTTTCGCCGTCTTCTTCGTCGTTGGCAGCATCAGCAGCAGCAGCAGCATCGGCAGCGAAGCGCGTCTTCAAACCAGTTTCATTTCACATTGCTGTTGTTGTTGTTGCTGTTATACTTGTACATTGTAATTGTTGTTGCGCCTGCGCGCTAATTGGGTGGCTTGAGCTAAGTCGCCTCTCTCTCTCGCTCTCTCTCTCTCTTGGCTTAGGCAAGAAAGTTCTTTTTCTTCTTCTTGCTTGGGCTGCTAGACGCGCGCTTTCGTTGTTGGTGCAGCGGGCGGGTAGGGAGGAGGGGTGCAAGTACGTGCATGCAATTTCTTATTCGGCGACAATGTTGAAATATGTGCAAACACATACACATACACACACACACACACACACACACACACACATACATACGTGACAAGCGCATGCCTTGGGCCAAAAGTGAATTATTCATGTTGTTGGTGTTGCCGTCGCCGTCGCGTTGCCAGTGGAAAATTCCCAAAAAAAATTCGCATGAACTGTGGGGGGGAGCCCCCATCCCCATCCTTGTGCCGGCATTCCCATTGCCACTCGCTTCGCTCTTCTCTTTTTCCCAAGCACAAAGCAGAAGTCAAGTCAGTCAACGTTGTTGTTGTTGTTGCTGCCTTTGCGCTCTCTTTCGCTTCATTTTTTCGTTGTTGTTGTTGTTGTTTTTATATGTATGTATAACTTATACATTTTATTTTTTATAAAAATAGCACAGACGGAGAAATGTTTGCACACAAAAACAACAACAACACCGACTGTTGCTCATTGTCATGTCTTGACTTTTTTGTTTTTGGTAGTTGCTTATTTTTTTTTTTTTTTGTTGTTTAAATTGTGTTTCTAATACATAAATAAGTTGCATTACGTTTGCAATGACGCGGGCGCTGCGCTGCGCTTTCTCGCTCTCGCTCATTCGCCTGTTTCATTGGGTTACGGTGCTCGCACTCAATTCTTGTGCTCTCTCCTCTCCCACGCAATATATGTGTCAATGGTTCAAGGCAACAACAACAACACGTCGACTGAGACGAGCGATCAGCAAGGAAATCAAAAGCTTGCCCAAAAGTCGGTGTTCGTTTGTGTGTGTGTGTGTGTGATGATTGACTGAGCTGACAAAATCTCTGTCTCTCTCAAATGCAATAGATGTGGATGCATTGTGCATTTGGCAGTGCTGCCATTTTGGCTATTAAATAGCTTGTTTGGGTTTTTCTGTTCTGCTCTTCGTTTCGTTCCATCTCGCGTTCCGCATATGCGCATCTTACTTGCAACCTGTCTGCGCCCTTTGATGTTGCTTCTGTTGCACGCCGGCTTATAAATATTTTCAGGTACAAACGTGATGGAAGTTTTTTTCATTAATTCAGGCATTTTGTTGCTTTTTTTTTTTTTTGATGACGCGGCCCATAAGCGAACGATTTCTCACGCCCATTTTTGGAGGCAATTGCGTCGAAACCAGAAATGTTTGCAAAAAGCTCTTAATACGGCAATAACAAGTGCAACGCTGCCGACAAATAAATCATTAAACAAAAGTCCAGAAAAAACAAAAACAACGAAACGTTTCGATTTGACGTCAACGGCAAAATGCCAACGGCGAATTTGTCTTATTAACGACATTTTCCCCGGCGATGTCTTCTTCTTTCTCGTCTCGTCTTTTGATCTCCCTTACACAAAGAAATGGCAATAAACGGCGGCTATAAACCAAAAAAAGCACGCGCCGTTCCATTCCAGGCGTGCCATTCCATTGTAAAAAAACAAATATAATTTAGTATCGGCATTAAAAATGCATTCAATTCTTTGTTTTAGCACAGACGGTGTTAATTCAGTTCACTTTATTGTTGCATTTGAACATTTCCTTTGTTGTTTGTGGTATTTTTCATTTTTACAGTCAAACTTCTGTATAACGAACTTCTGTTCGATTTTCAGAATTTCAATCAAGAACAAGATTTTTCTTGATCCTTTAAATATCCGCTATATGGCAGTTGTACTGTAGTTACAAGTGGAATTTTGTCAATGGGTCGATTGGAATATTTGCTGCATGTACCGACGACCGACAACAACAACCATTCACTGCTGTAGTGTTCCATTCCATTTGTTTTTTTCTTTTTATTGATTGGAATTAATTAGCAGCTTGGGTGAAAATAATAATTGAGCCAAGCCAAACGTCAAATAGAAATGTCATCCGATGTTGCACTGTGGGGTGGGTGGGTGGAAAAGGGGGAATGACTGGGAAGTGGAATGGTTATGTTATTTATTAATTGCATTGAATTTGAACTTTTTCAATAATAATTCAAGTTTGGAAATGTTAATTTTATACTTATACTAGGATTATCTTTATCTAATATTATTTTAATACATAATCATTCAATCAAAAGAACAAGTTCACTGGTTCAATTTAGAGCTGTTGAATGAACTACAGTGCGACCTCGCTAAGCGCAACCTATTAAAATTTCGCCAATTGCGAAAACCGAGGGGAAATTTTACGGTGTCCACGAGATCTTTTTTCAAAAAGAGAAAAATTGATTAAGACTGTGTTTAAGCAAGGATTTCATATGATTTGTTTTATTTTTTCGAAAAAATTGAGAAATTGTTGTCTGTACTTTTTTGCAATTTATACTTTTCTGAAGAAGAATTCGGGTGTTGTAATTATCGAGGGTTGGTTTAAGCGAGGTCGTACTGTAATAAGTTTTGAGGTTCGTTGAACTGTTTAGTTCGTACGGTTCGGTCGAAAGACCTAGATGAACTACAATTAGGAATTCTTTTGTTCATTTGAAATTAATTTCTGAAATCTAGAAAACAACTCTGATTCGAAATAAAGAATGAGTCATGACTTGAGGGACTTTTGGCTTTAGCTTTGGCTTTGGCTTTAACCTTTTATTAGCGGTACTTTTGGCTATGGTTGTGTGCTTCCTTAAGGCCACACACACACACACAAGCAACTTAACCACCTCAATTAGCTTCACTACACCCCTCCCCAGTCACCCTTTCCTCTCCAGCCTGCTCCACAAGGCCGAGTTTATCGAACGCGCAACAAATTTAGAAAGTTACTAAAAGTAATTGGTGTTTGGTTTGGTTGTTGTTTGTTGTTTGTTTTGGTTTTGATTGATTTGTAAGCAACAACAACAACACTACATACTATATAGTATTTGCACCTGTTCCAGCAATAGTTATGGTGGGGGTTAATGGCTATTGAGCAGAGAAGTACAAACAACATTTGGCTTTTGCAATCGATAAACTGATCGATTAATAAACAAGTTTTGATTACTATATACTATATAATCGAATATGTCAGATGATAAATCAAAATAATAAATCAACTTTTCTTCAGTCTGCTGCACACAAAGCGAGATGAGTTCAATGTGAATTGGAACGAAGCGAAACGAAACGCACCTTGTGCAAATATTTTTCTCATTCTCAAACAAAAAATGATGGCAATTAGCGTTTGCCGAGCCTATCGAAATTAGCACATCTCTAATCGACTTGAGGTGCCAACTGAATTAGCACGAAAGAGCGAGAGAGCGAGAGAAAAGATCAAGGAAATGAAACGACAAATTAGCATAATACAATCGCGAGAGTGTGTAAATATGCTACAATTGGAATTGAAACACAATTATACTCTACTCTTTAGACACAGTTGATTGAACTTGCTGTTTAATGTGTTATTTATTAGCTTCGAAGGATATGATTTTTCCACAATTAACACTTTGTTATTTATATGCGAAACAAACAAATTGTAAATTGTATTTATTTATTTTTTTTTCGCTTGCACCGAACCTTGTTTAACACTAGTTTAATGCAATTTTTTGTTTTTTGAGTAAATATTTATTCAATATTTTAATATGGAAATGTCAATTGAGTTTCGGTCTCAACTATTTGCGTTGACAATTAGCACAGCTGTCACATTTGGCATGTTGCGCGACAAATGTCACGTGCCCACCGCCACAAGTGTTGGAAAATGGTTGAATTCCTAAACTTGAGAAAATTGTGTGTCTCGTCTCTAGAGGAAGTTTATCTCAAAACATAATTTTCGTGTCTGCCATTTTCGCAAAAAAAAAAACAAAGTCATGCGGAAAATCAGTGTTGTTAAACGGTAAATAAAATTTAGCTGAGTTCATAACTAACATTTATTTATATTGTGACCTTATCAACATCTAACACACACACACACACACGCACGCACGCAATAAAGTTCATTATACTAATCGAAATTGCCTTTTAACTTGAAATTAACGTCGACATAAAGTTTTTTATCGCATTAATGCACACTCCCCCACTCCCACCTCTCTTTCTCTCTTTGTGTCGCTCTCACACATGTATATTGGGCTTTTGTGCGTGTATTGACCTTTGAAACTAGACCGCGCGCCGTTTAAAACTTTCAAGAAACTTTATCTTTGATTTTTCAAAGTTGACGGCGACGGCGACGTTGACGGCGACGTTTGCCGGCTGACGCAAAAGCTGCTTAGCATTGCGTCATGTGTGCTTGAGAGAGAGAGAGAGAGAGAGAGGGCGAAAGCAAATCCCCAAGAGAGCATTGCCGAACAGTGACGAATGCGTGTGCGAGTGTGTGTGTGTGTGTGTGTGTGTGTGTGTGTGGGGAAGGCATTAAATGCTAGTTGCTTTTGTTCAAATACCCTTGCAAAAAAGGTTTTTATGTTACTTTGATCAGAAACCTTTTTCGAGCCCCAGGAACCTTAAAAACTTTGACTTAAAAATTTAACTCAATTATAATTAATTATTGAGAACATAATTATACACAAATCGGCCTAGGGTATTTACTCGTCGTTAACATACCAAAGTGTAAGCTGTTTTTCTGGTTTCTTTATGTATAGTTGTTTTTGGGGCGCGTTGCTGTCGCTGATGACGCATGCCGCAGTCATTCACTGACCACTGAGACATAATAGGGGGGCTGTAAGCGGAGGGGGTAGGAGGGGGCATGTCAGGGTAGGCCCGCTAAACTATAAATAACCAAAGCAAAAAAAACGTGTAAAGAAAAAAAGCAATAAATATGCGTAGACCCAAAAAAAAAAACAAAATCAATTTTTTCGTGCTGCTTAATTAAAATGTTATTGTTGTGATCGATTCTCTCGCTTGGGCACACTTATAGGGTACACTAAATGGCGAGACTTTAAATTGGCTGATGCAATTAATAAGTCAACTTGCGAGCGAGACACAAATTCATTCATCGGCCCAGCCGAGGCCATAACATACATACATACATATATAATAATTATTACAAATTAGTTTAAAACAAAAAATACAAATCGATTTCAGATTTGTGTTGTGATTCGAATGAATCACAATAAAATAATTATTAATAAGCAACAAAAAAAAGAAAGAAGCTGTTTAAATGTACGAAAAACAAAAGGATTTGTTTACGGTGTAGAGTTGTCTATATTAAGCTCAAAACCGCAAATACCCTGTAACTTATCAATATGATGTTAAAGTTTCCATACGAAATGACAAATCTTGAAAATTTGGCTATTTACTGATATCGATAACAGAAGTAGCTATTACTGATATCGATAACAGGACAGAAGTAGCTTTTTAGTTATCTACATTTTTGTTGTTGCTTATTACTTATCTAGTATAATAATACCTTATCTGATAATACCCTTTATTTTCCGTTCATTTCGTTTGATTTTACAGGGTATAAATTAGTCAAAGCAACAACAACAATTCGACAAAAAACACAAATGCACTTGGAATGCCAATTGTTAAACAATTTGAACTAGTTTTTGCACTCCCCACTCTCTCCCCGCCTCTCTCTCGATTAAGTCATGCCAAGGAAAAAGTAAAACCGTTACGATATTCAAGACACACCCTCACCACCCCCCCCACCTTCGTATTATGTAAATCGATTGTATTTGGCTCTCGCCAACTATCTCTCTCTCTCTCTCTCTCTGTCTGTTGCTCTCTCTCTCTATCTGTGGAGTGTGGGGTTGGCTATATCCATTAATATAGCTCTATAATGGCTGATATAATAATAATTATAATCGGTTGATGTTATTGTTGCGGCTTTTTACGGTTTGCAGTTGTTGTTGTTGTTGTTGTTGTTGCCAAAGCAATTATGACATTACCAACAACAACCCGCCCGCTCCGCCAACTTTCATTCCTCTCTCCTCTTCTCTTATTCAAATGAAATTGGGTTTTTTTTTTGACATTTTTCTCTATTGACTTTTAACAAGAAATGAAAAATCTAAGAAAATTTAAGATAATTTATAATCAACGATGTCGATAAGGACAATAAATATTCTTCGATTTATACTACAATCAAAATCGTTTTTGTGAACCTTTTTTAATAGATTAGATAAGATTCGAATTTATTTTTAATAAACTTCGTTCAGGATTAACACAGAGTATTGTGTAGTCTGTATATTTGGAATAAGCTGTTTCTGGCATGTTTTTATAGTTAGCTGACATCTGAATGAGCCTCATATAAATGGCTCATAACCCCCCCCATCATATAGATAGACACGCGTAACAGCTACAGGTACTTGGAATTGAATAGACTTTTTCGCAGTCTTTTTTTTTGGTCAGGAACAGCGGAAAGTACTTAAGCGCGTCCCCCAAAAGCTTATAATAAATAATTGTGGTGTAATAAACCGTTTTGGCTGGGGCTGATTTTGTGTTATTGTTGTTTCAGCTTGCTGATTAATAAGATTATTTTGCATGTGCGCCGCGCCGTTCAGATAAGAAAATGGGAAAATAAGCAAACCTTCAAATTGATTAAGGAACATAAGGAATTTTGAAGGCCAACAAATCAATCAAGCTCTTAACTTAATCAAATTAGCTGCAACTTTAATTGATTTACTTACTTTTTCTGTTGAATTGTTCAATTGCATTCCACTTTCCATTTCATGCATTCACTTTCCTTGAATATCAATTCATTTTTCACATATTTTACGCTCATTGAAAGTCAATTCCTTCATTTTCCTCTCAATTGAAGAGTATTCAGTGCTACAAGATGATGTCAAGTGTTCCTTTGCCATTCCATTCCAATGCAAAAATATTTGTTCCTTCTTTACTGCGTTTTCGTTCGGACGGTTCTATTGCCAAATCGTTCCATATTTAGCTACGTTTCATATTTGTTCCGATGCCCAAACGTTTCATTCTTTGATCGTATCAGTCTCATACAGTAAGTTCTTAGTGTGGTGTGCCAATGCCAAAACGTTTCACTCTTTACTTGGTTTCATAACTAGCATTCCCAACACACTTATTTCAATGTAATTTTCTTTGTTTCTCATTCGACCGAGAACAGTTTGTTCCCATTTTCCTTTGTTACGAGCAATGCCTAAGCTAAATCGTATATTATATTATGTTCTAAGTGTTCAAGAGTTATCTAATTGGGTTGCATATATGTATGTAAATATATATATTACATTGTGGCTCTTAGCACAAACTACAAACAAAGCAATCATTTAGTATGAATAAATATTTATTTCCATTGCCTATTGTTGTTAAACTAAAAATTATCGCATTTGAGGAATGTCTGAGACGCAGTTTGCTGATTCTTCTTCTTCTGTTGTTGTTGTTTATTTGCCGTTCTTATTGCTATTTATAAGTACAAATACTCTAATCGATTGACAAATAATCATAAATAATACATATATGAAAATGTTGCTCTATCGATTTTCAATTAAATATGTTGAATTAGCCACAGCAATAATATATATGCATATTGACCATCACTGTAAGTCTTCTCTTTGAATTGATTTATTTTTGTTTGTTTTTGTTTTTGGCATCGCGACGTCAAACGGCAAAGTTAGCGGCGCTTGGCGCACTTCAAGAAGCCAACGTCAACGTCGACAGCGACGCCAACTGCGACTGCTATGTGTGTGTGTGTGTGTGTGTGTGTGTGCATGCATTGTTGTGGTTTGGTCGCATTTCACTCTGGCGCATATTTTCCCTCTTTCGCATGGCTTGACTTCATTTTGCTTTGCTTTGTCCCATTAATGTCATCTCATTGTCTTTATCGATTTGTCTTTAGGACATAACACACACACACACACACACACTCACACACACACATTTGCATATTAATATTTATGTGTGGGTGTGTGAGCTAACGGTACAAGTTGTACACAGCCTGCCTGCCTTGTCAGCCTGATTATCTAGTCAAGTCTGCTTGTGTTGCGCCTTTGAAACCAATTACTTAACGCCATCATTATCACCTTATCATCATCATCATCAGTATCAGAGATATCCTTTTTTTGTGTAAGCTCAACAGCTTAGCAGCATTCACAGTTCTTTTCTCATTTTGTTCTTTGTGTAGTGTTTCCTATTATGTATTATTCTATTCTTGTGCTTTTGTGCTGTTCAATTTGGCCTAATAGCAAAGAAGCCCTATATAATCACAGGACTGTGACTCGCAGTTTTCGAACTTTCAAGCTTTTCAAGCATTACTCAAGTATTGAATTGAAAAATATATCATTTTTAATTTAAAACCTTTTATTCTTAAGAAATTCTTCACTATAGCCCAAAACATTTGAAAGATAAGTTGTATTTCATCATGCTATTATAACTTAGGAATGTTCTTATCGGTTTTAAGAACCTTGTACTCATTACGAATGAAGGAATAAACAAACTAACGATATTCAATTTATTTCCATCTAATAAAAAAATATATATTATCAAACAGAATCACAAAAGAAACAAATAGAGTATTGAGAATGCTTGAAAAACAAGTACAAAAACTCTTAATATAAGCCAAAACGGTCTTGAATCAAGTCGAACTATACTTGCCTTAAGCAAAACTCAATCGAAATCACATAGAACTTTACTTGTGGCAAGTAAAATTCTTATTGAATCAAGTAAAACTGTTTTCAATCAATGAAAATTGTTCTTAAACTTGAATTTCAATATTCTTAACTACAGAAAGATTATTTAAAGTTAGAAATCAAGTTTTAAATAGTATATATGGATTTTGGTACGAGTCTGTTCCAAGTCTGTGTTTGTAGGGTATATGTATAGGGTATCTGTGAGTGAAACTCTGCGTCCATTAACTCGGACATTTGGTTTTGTTTGCGTTCCGCTTGGCATTCAATCAAAATGAGTTATGAATCGAACACAAAAATACATCTCTCAAATGCATATTGTGGCAGCACTTGAAGAAATTCGCCATTAATATGGTGTCCGGGCGTCGAGTGTTGTGGGCGTGTCGGCGTGTGGGCGGGCAGCACGGTCGTGGGGGCCATCTGTTGTTGAGAAATGCGAAAGTAGTCAAAAAAAAAAAAAAATACACAAAATGTAATAAAAACCAGAACAAGACATCGAGATATACATATATATATAAGTTTATGTGGCATGTTATTGCATATTTGCATTTCATTTGTGTGGAACAATAACAACAACAACAAATACACGGCGGGGGCGCCACAAGTGATTTTTTGGAGGGTCTTTCAACCGTTGTATTTATTTGCTAAAGACTCGAAACGAAAAAAAACAAAGGCAAATTAGAAATAATAAAATGAGAATTTCCATAGAGAATTAGCACCGGGAATGGAAATGGCGAAATGGTGAAATGGAATTTTTATATGTTTGTCTGTCTGTACGTATATCGTATACATATACATATAGTATATAAACTGATTGTACCATCAGACAGACATTTTGCCATTATTTCATATCGCTTAATGACCGCACACTCGAAACAAAGTCAATAGTTGTTCGGTACGGGGCGGGGCGGGGGCGTTGAGCATTTAAAAGCAATTATACATATTTAACAGAACCGATCAGATACCCATTCCACCACCGCATTCCACATAAATGGCATCACCTGCTCGCTGTCCATCGTCCAGGTAATTGGTCTGTCGAACCGGGCATTGTCCATAGAGATAGCAAAAAGCAGATTCAACTGGTTATCGAACTACCAGACAAACACCACAAAAGCAATACAAACAAAATAAAAGCAATTACCAACAGAAGAGTCGTAGAAGTTACTACTAAGAAGAAACTCGGTAGTTCCGCTCCTACTGGTCTCGTAGAAATCATTTTTTTTAGAAACCCTAATTGGTTCCCAAACCACTTCAAAATACATATATATGAGCTACCGCACTTTTTTGGAGGTAGTGCACCCCCCTCTAGATGGTTTTCAATTCCTAACCTTTCGGTTCGTACCATTTCGCTTTGCACCTCCGAACCTATCTAACTCTTTCGACATTTTAGTGTAAACAGCTTACTTACAGCCTTACTACGTGTATAGGTGTTATCGATTAATATGCGGCTATCGATTTTGAATGTAGCCTCATTAAAATTGCGCCAACGTCAGAGGCTAGTGTCAAAGCTTAGCCTTTATTTGGTATATGTAGTTATATAAAGGCCCCAAGTCTTTGACTAACTGTTTTTCTTAAGAATCGATATACAACGAACAACAACAACAACAACAACAGTAGTAGCAGGAACAACCCTTGACTGAATCTAATTTCTATTTATACACCTTCGACACCAACCCAACAAAACCCGCAACAATGTTGTTGTCGTCGGTTGTTGGTATTAGCATTTAGTTTTGTGCACGTGGCCATATTTGCTCCACGAAATTATCGACATGCAAGTTCAAGTACGGCAAAGCAGCGCCAAAGCAACCAAACAGTTTTAACCTAACCACAACTAACAAAAACCAACAACAACTAACACCTAGAATAATGACGCCCAACTCATTTACCATGTAAATTGAAGCAAACTTTTTTTTTTTTTTTTTTTTTTTGTTGTTAAAGAATGGGGATTTCTAATGGCAGGGTGTGCTTAGAGTAGTTTTGGGGCTTGTGGAGGTTCTAAGAAAAAAATAAATTGTTGGCTGTTTGAATAAAAAATAAAAAGGTGGTGGGTAGGGGGGGAGGGTGGTAACCCTGGCCCACGTAATGTATAGTTTAACTGGGAAAAGTGTTGAGCAAAGACATTCTCCCTCTGCCCCGCTCTCTCGCTGTTGTTGTTGTGGCGAAGAAGAAGAGATATACTTAGGGAGAGGGGGGGGGGGGGCATTGGGTAAAATGTCAAATGATGAAGAAATTCCAATTCGATTATAAAATATTAATATTTATCGATTTATTTATTTATTTCACTGCGACGCAGTAAAACTGGGGACTTTTTCAATTAAAGTTTTATATTTATTTATTTTAAGAAATGTTTTTTCAAATTCCCCAAAGAAATTCTCAACCGATTTCGTCTTACATTGTATTGGTATTTATTATTGTTGTTGTTGTTTTTGTGGCTCTATTACGTTGTAACAAAAAAACATGTCAGTGGACGGAGGGGGGGGAATTGTTTACATGCGTCTTGCCTTGTCTTGTTTTGGCTTGGCTTAAATGTCGAACCAGTTTCGTTCCATTTCGTTTCGTAGCGGCCAAGTTGACACTCCTCGAATTCTGAGCTAATGCGACGTTGACCAAGTCCGTTTGCCCCTATCCCACCCACGCCCCACGCCCATCCTTAGCCCTATCACTCCTTAAAACACTTGTCAACAGTTAGCCCATAAGAACAACAAAAACAATAACAGTAAGTAGCGCACGCGCTTTGAAGGCAATCTCAAAATTTTCCACTATTTGCACACACTTTGATGAAGGCCCCCCGCACCCCCGCACCCAGAAGCAAGCTTCATTGTTGTTGTTGTTTTTCAAACAAGTTGCCGCCTGAACCGAACCCTCCTTTAAACTTATCACATTTTAGTCCCATTCCGTTGATTCGCTTGTTGTTGTTCTTCTCCCTGTTCTCTGTTCCAGTCCAAGTGTTTAATTTAACACCTTTAATGCAATTGCAAATAAGATGAAGAAACGGTTTTCATTTGGCTCCAAAGCTGCTACATACTAGATTACCTCAGCGTCTTTTCGGCTTGTGGTGACGTCTGATAAGATAAGACACAAAAAAGAGCGAATGAGAATGAGAGAGAGAGAGAGCCAGTAAAAGGGAGCGGTGTGTGCGTGTGTTGGAATTTCATCCCATTGCCGCCTGCAGGCAAAAAGAAAGAAACGAAAGAAGAAGAAGCATGTTTCAAATTCGCACATTCCCAGCAACACCACCAGCCCTCGCCCCCGCAGCCACCCTCGCTCTCGTCGCACGCAGCAACTTAATGACTTTCGCTTTTTGGCTCGTGTGTGTGTGTGTGTGTGTGTGAGTGTGCGAGAGCTTTGTGCGCTCTCTTTTGGCGTGTGTGTTTTTGTTGTTCCATTGCCACCCGTTGCGCGCCATCGTCGTGTGCGTTTGATGTGCGTCAAGGGGCATCAGCGTCAACGTCAACGTCAGCGCCGGCGCCGGCGCCAGCAGAGCCAACGTCGCTGCTGATTATTTGGAAATTCTATTTCAGTTTGCTGTTTCTGTGTTTCACTTTTAGTTCAATCGCGACCTCAACAGCGCTCGCACATGTGTGAGAGAACCAACCAAACAAACAAACAAACAAAACAACATTTGAATAAAATACAAAATTCTTTAGATTTGCAACAACAACAACAACTGCGAATAAATATAACATTGTTTATTTATAAAAACACAAATTTATTTGGCCAACACACAATTTGCGTTTTCTTCAAGTGCGTGTCTCTCTCGCTCTCTCTCTCTCTGTCGTTGTTGTTGTGGTTTTATTTTTTTATTATTTATTTTATGTGTTTTGTTTCTTTTTTTATTGCGTGGCGAACGTCGAACGAAAGTCGCTTTTAAAGAAAATATTCCGTCTATTTCTATTTTTCACACACAAAAATTTGTTGTTTTTTTTTTTTGGATATACACAAATATATATGTATATGTGGTTTATTTTTTTGCTTTCCTGTGAAATGTATTTGTGTTGTCCGCATGTTGCTAAAAATAGCGCCAAACGAAAATAAAATTTGAGGGGAATGCAAAAAACAAAAAGGAATTGTTTACACAACAGCAACGACGACGACAGCAAAAAAAACAAAAATAAAAAATAAAATAATAATTATTAATATATAATTTTGAACCCAGGCAATGTGACTCTGAAGCAACAAAAGTTGTTAGTGACGAAGAAGTAGAAGAAAGTGAACAAAAAAAAACCAAAATAAAAAAAAACAATCAAAAAAAGTAAAAAAAAAAAACGTGTAAAAATTCAAAACGATATTCATTAAACACCTGATGGCAACAATAGCAACAGCTAAGGTTGCAGCAGCAGCCAGCAACAACAATAACAACAACAACAACATCATTATTAGTGCACCCATTAAAATCCCATTGAGCGAACGCTTCTCGACACAAACATCAACGGGATCAGCAGACAGCGGCTGCATCGTGACGAGCAACTCACAAAAGCAGCTCTGCAGCGGCAGCGGTTCGCACCAGACGCTGCAACAACAACAACAACAATTGCCGCCAGTGCGGAGCAGCAGTGGTTCGCTCAGCCTGCACGACGGTCCGTTGCCCAAATGGCAGCGGAAACAGCAAAAGAAACAGCAGCAGCAGCGACAACAACAGCTGTTGCTGTTAAGTCAGGATAGTGGGATCGAGCAGCGCGGCGGCGAGGGCGGCAATTGCAGCGGCAGCAGCGTCGGCGCCGGCGGCGGCCAATCGAACAGCAGCAGCGAATCCCTCGGCAGCAGCAGTGGCAACGAACAGGTGGTATCCGCTGCCGGTGCTGCCGCAGCAACAGCTGCTGCTGCTGCTGCATCCTCAAATGCTGCTGGACGCACGCGTGCTGCCTCGGCCCTTGAACTGAGCAGCGTTGGCGTCGGCAGCATTAACGCTCTGCGTCGCATCAAGTATAAAAGTACGAATAGTACGGGAACGCAGGGCTTTGATGTTGAGGATCGCATCGATGAGGTGGATATTGATCAGGACGATGATGATGATGATGATGAAGAAGAAGACGATGGCGTTGCTATCGATGCGGATGAAGATGCGGACGAGGATGATACACAATCGGGCATTGTCATCAACATTGCCAGCCGCGTCGATGAGGAGCAACAACGCTTGCTCGCCGCCCAAGCGGCCAAAGTTAAGGCCGAAGAGGACCTGCCATTGGAGCTGGCGCCGTTGACAGTGGCTGCAGCGGCAGCTAAGCGCCGAGACGTACGAAGCTTGGGCACCGATGGACGCATCTACTTTCCGCTCTTGAAGATCAGCGAAGATCCGCATATTGATGCCAAGCTCATCAATCGCAAGGATGGCCTGCAGGACACCATGTACTATCTGGATGAGTTCGGCAGTCCAAAGTTGCGCGAGAAGTTCGCGCGTAAACAGAAACAGCGGCAGGCCAAGCAGCAGAAGGCGATGTTGAAACGGGCGCGGGAGGAGCAGCGCAAGAAGCGCAACACAACGGTCGCCTCCAATTTGGCGGCCAGCGGTCTTGATGACGACACCAAAGAGCAACTAACAACAACAACTAGTAATAAAAACTGTGATAGAAATCGTTTAACGATCAACAAACAGACATCGGATCCCAATGATGATGACGATGATGATCTGGATGCGAGTGTGGTGAAGATGCGCGTACGCAGTCACAGTCATGACAATCATTATGATGGCAGTCGTAAGGCGAGCCGACAATATCAAACAACAGATCCCGATACCGGCTATGTCGATGATAATGATGTCGATGACGATGACGATGACGATGGTATTGAGACGGGTGCGGAGGCAGAATCGGCGTTGCATGCCGTTGAGAGCGTAAAGACTGCTAAATTGGCTAGAACACAATCCTGCGTTAGTTGGACCAAAGTGGTGCAAAAGTTCAAACATATTTTAGGTAACTTTCCAAAATTGTATCCTTCAATCGATTAATATCGATTATCGATTATGTACCATGTCTTGCTTAAAGTTTTGCTACGCTTAAATCAAATAATTACCATTACCCACAAACTTAAACTCTATTCTCTTGTTATTTTATTAAATTTATGCTAATGATTTTCTCTCTCTTTTTGTGTCTCTTTTTAGGTAAGTCTTACAAGTTGCTATCAATTCATAAATTGTAATGTCGGGTAAGCTGCACACACACCAAAAAAAAAAAACGACGATTCATTGTTGAATTCTTGCTTGAGTCAGAACAACGACTCGAAGAAAGCTCAACGATTTCAATTAGCATTATACTAATCATGTGATCTGTCTGTCTGTGTCGAAGACTTCGTGGTTCTTGCCCCCCGCCCATTCATTATCGGCAGCTGCTTAGTCTAGTTGAGCTCAAAAACATGTGTACCTCAAAGAAACTTTGTACTTACTAAATACTGGTACTACTCTAATGATAAATGATGCAAAAAACACATAGAATACTTGTTGAAACGGAAACTTGTACCGATTCCATTCGTTCCGCTGTAAAGTGTAGAATCATCCTTATCGAAATTTTATTTTATTTAATTTTTGTTCTTGTGTTGGGCGCAAACTGATAAGGTGAAAGCGCCTTGGCCACGTGCCACGCCCCATTTGGCGGACAGACCCAGGCCACACACTGTTGCTATCGTTACGTCTTTGTTGTTGGCCCACCGAACTGACTGACTGACCGATTGATAAGACCACAACAATAAAGTCGTTCATTAATACCAGCTGATGATATATTCGCTTTTATTATTATAAAGTCATTGCTTTTACAAAACTCAAGAAATTCCACAGTGTTCTGTTCTTGTTGAACAATCTGTCATACTTATATTGTATAAAGCACACAATATTAAAACTACAAAAGATAAAAATACATCTGTCCTATAAAGTTGCACATTTTATACAGAAATAAAATGAAATTCAATATGTTGTCAAGTAAAGTTTATAAGTCTGTTCAGACATTATATATACGGCTATGCAGGACTCACTTAAATGATAGAAACCTAAGTTATTAGTCTGAAAATTGTAAACATCATATTCAATAGTCTTAGTTCCGTTGTAACGACATGAAAATGGGTATGAAAATGTATTAATATGTTGCGTTGACGCATTTTCAATGTTACGGATGATTTGAGATATCGATGATCGATTGTGCAATGTCCACTGAGAAAGTAACAGAATTTTCAGCAAATTTTCTATCAAAAACTGTCGATAATTGAATATATTTAAAATAAAAAATTTAATTCCAAGTCCAATAGATTCTTGAAGAAGTATTTTGTGTTATTTGCCCAAAAGGTTCAAAGAAACTATGCTGAAAAATCGATTTTTTGTTGAGAAAAACATTGAAACACTTTAAAAATTCTAAAAATAATTTAAACGTGCAAAACAAATGATTGGCAACTTTTAACGGTAAACTAGTCGAATGACTTGAAAAGATTTCAAAAACAGATAAAGCCAATTTCATTTTATAGAAAAGGGTTAGAAGGTTTAACGAGTCTAGACACGTCAGATCTATCGTATCGTATGTTGTTGTTTTTTGAATATACATATTTATAAATAAATAAAAGTGGTTGCTCTCAGGTAAGCGATAGTTTAACGATATATACTATATAGTAAATGGCATACCTGATTATACAAATATATACAACTTGTTTGGCAACAGCTTTTTGTTGTTGTTGCTATTGTTATTGTTGCTCTCTCACGCTGATTCTGAGTGATAACAAGATGACACGACTGCTGCATGTTTCAGGTTATCAGTTGAGTTTAGCCAGGGCCTCAAGTCGTGAATGATGTTGATCATTATTATTATTGTTATATGGTCAGTCGTATATAGCCGACAATATACTTGGTACATATTTGTACGCTGTTGCTCTGGGCACAACAATCATGCGCTCGGCTCATAAAAAACACACACAACTTTAATTTGAAGTATATAATATATATATATATATATATATATATATGTATAGCTAATAAGGAGGCTTGTCAGCTGTTGCTTTAAATCTGCTTGATTCTTCCCATTTGTTTTATTTGTCAACTTGTTTTGCTGTCATTATATATTTGTGATTTGCTTTGATTTAATTTCCGAGCAAGAAGGGGGCTTCACGACGCTGCTGTTTCTGATTGGATAGAGTATAGCGTGTGTGTGTTCGATTCGAGAGGAAGTAAGAGTTGTGGTGGGGCTAACAGCAGGGAGCAGTCAACAGATGTTTTGCATCCCAGCCACATCTATCGCCATCTAGAAAAAAACATACACTGTGATATGGCTTAAGTCTGCCAGATAATACTAGCAACTGAAGTTTGTCTGCGAGAATAGCTTTTTTAACCAAATATTTGCATATAAATAATGTGCTCCAATATTTATGGTATCGCAAATCATTTGAAACTATGTACTCTTTCAATATTTTGCACTTTAGACAGTCAACAACACATTTTGTGTATTTTTAACACAGATACATTATCGCTTTTCGGGTACTTTTCCCCAGATTAGAGCTAAAGACATCATAAAGTGTTAGCACTGCAAAACAAACATACATACTAGAATCTTGATACAAATACTTAAGTTAATTGCCAAATAATATATACGCATCAAGAGAGGAGGAGCAAAACAGCAGAAACAAATATTCCTTTTTCCTTACCGAAACTCTTTTGTTTACTGCCAAAAGAAATACATATATGTTAACCAGACTTGTCTCAAACTTTGCACTATTATATGTTGAAATGTTATAAAAAGCAATAAAATTGCTTGCGAGAGTATTGACGCTTCGGCGTGCTTGAAAGCTTTAGAACTTAGCTCTTTTGAGCTGTTTGAGCAGCTGTGCCCAACCACACCAGCAGCGAGAATTCTCTCCTTCCACGCACTCGCTGCTCTTTTTGTCTCGCTGTGCGCTTTTGCCTTCGTGTATGCAATCGTTGAACATTATGTGGGCTTCTTGAGCGCGTAATAAGTGCAGCACACCTAAAAGTATGCAATGCGCCGCATTAAAAGACGAAATAAACAGAACGTAGAGAGTGAGAGAGAGGCAAGTGGCGGTGGGTGTATTGAGTTGGTACGGTTGTTAAAGAGGGGGGGATGCCTGCCTGCCAAATGCCTCTTCTTTGTTTGGACTGCATCTCGTGATTTGACAGCACGCCGTCACAGTAACACACCGACCACACCCACACCCACCCTCACCCCCATCCCTGCCATCTAATCGCAGTTGCCAAAGAAATGTGTCTTTTTTTAAACCACATTTAGCTGTCATTCAGCTGACAAACAAAGCTAAAAAAATAAATCTAAAACAAATAAATAAGTCGCAACCCATATAGTGTGGCAAAGATAAATAAAACAACAAAAATCAATTGCCATACCAAACCTGTCGCCAGCTTGTCGATAATTCTGCAATGCTCTCATATTCGCCAGAGAGGAAGGAGACAGAGCGTCATTTGCTTATCTTTAAAAGTTTTTCACACACTTGTTGAGTTTTTATTTCAAGCTAAGTAAACAACGAGTGTTAATAATAATTTTATAATTGTTATTATAAGAAAACGTTACTCATCCAAGCAGCGCTAAACAAACGTTCAGCTTTACTGGAAGAAGTAAAACTATTATTAAAGTTCTCAAAAAATCTGAAAATATTGGGATGAGGTTTCGATTAGATGATAGTCAACACTTGCCGAAGGTCGATGAATAACCTATAGCTATAAAAAAAAGGGTCGATTTGTTGTTAATCTTGATTAGCAGATAAATATCATGAACCAAGGCTTTGAAAAGTTTTTCTAAAATTAAGTTCAATTGACTTTAAAAAAAAAATACTTGCGCTATTTTTAAAATCCATATTTGGTCGTGAAACAATTTCTTAAAATGAGCATAAATTATTTAAACCAAAGAGAAATTGTCTCAGTATAGGAAATAAAAATTTCCAACCAAGTAAAACTCTAAGAACTCTTAAAATCAGATTTCTCGACTGGAAAAGCCGGATTGGATTAAACGTATGAAATTTTTAAGTTTTCTACTTTAACAAGTCTTATAATGTCAATCTTACATTAATTTATATGATTAGGCATCGTCTTTTGTATTTCTTTACATTTATGTATATAATAAGCAGATGACCTATATTAAGCTAAAATATATAAAGCGAAAGGTATCTCATTAAAATTGTGATTTAATTGTAATTAAAGTTTTGAAACTTTTTGTATGGTGACAACACTATCCATTGTTCATTGTATATTAGCATGGTACAATTGATATGGCTTGAAAGAAACCTCCCCATCATATTTTATGGATACGCAAATTGCTTCGTATTCATTTCAGATTTTGTTATTGTTTGTGTGTCTGTTATTTTTTGATGGGGTGACAAAAATTGCATTGCACCAAAAACTAAACTTATACTACGAACAATCTGAACACTATACCGAGCGAACACAATTTTATTAATTCCAACTAGATTTTTATTTCAAAAGCAGATTGATTGATTCAAGTAGAGTTTGACTTGATTCAAGTCGAGTTTTGCTCTGATATTATTTTTCTGTCTTTTTGTACTTGATTCAAGTATTATGTAGAATTTGTCAAAGGTATTTTGTACCTTAATTAAAATTTAACCTTAATTAATTTGAACTTAATTTTAGAGCAACACTTTTCCTAGGCTAAAACTTCTTGCATGATTTCTTCTAGTTCGAATTAATCGATTTAAATTCAAAGTCAACTTTTTCCAACTGTGTCCTCTGAATGTATTTATGGCTTAATTCCACTTGCAAATGATGGAATCGTTGAAAGTTTTGGGTTTCTGACACTTTTGTTTGTTTTATTGTTGATTTGCTTGTGTGTGTCTGTGTCTGTGTGTATGTGTGCATCACATAACTATCTCCTTGCCACAACACATTCTCATATTGTTAGTTTAGTGTGCACTTAAATTGTTTTTCTCTCTCTCTCTCTCTCTCTCTCTCGTTTCTCTTTCTGCTGTGTCATGATTCGGTTCATGATTTGGTTTGCATTGCACATGCAGCACCTTCCCGTCATAGAGCACCACCCCCACATACACACACCCCTCCTCAACGCTCTGGTACTGGTTGCCAACTGTGTGTTGTTATACACACATACATACATACATACATATATATCGATTGATTGTCGTCGCGCCACAAACAAACAAAAAAAAGAAGCGAAATAGAAGACTTTAGACAACAACAACAAATTGCCTGTCTATTTTGACAACGCCCCAAGCTGCAACAAACCCCCCCCCCCAACGCCCCTACGCCCACGCCCCAACATGATGCCATTTAACACCCACTGACGCGGATTCGTTGGTGGGTTATTTTACAATGTTTACAGCTGAAAATGTGGAAATGTGAAAAATTGATGTGCTCTACATTTATACATGTTCAAAATTTGATTAATTAATCTACATAAACCAAAAACTAGCAATTGAATTTATAAACGATTTACGTGCAAATCCTAATCATCTACATTAAAAAGATTCTTAGAAATATCATCACAACATTTGACTAAAAAAAAAACAAATCCAAACTATTAATATAAAAAGTAAAATGTCTATTTTAAGATAATCGCCAGAGTTCAATAAATATTGTCTAAAATACATTAAAGTTTTCCAATTTGTAATGAACAATGGGTGTTGTTTATATGGCGGCAGCCCATATCAAAAAACAATTCCAATGCCGCCGATTTTACTCGGCCTCCATTTTATACATGGCTATACCGATTGTACTTGGTTTAAAGGGTATCTGGTGACTACAAAAAATTTAATTATTATATTCTTGAAGACATTTTTAAAATGATTTTTAAGCAATGTTTTTTTTTATTTATGCAAAATTTTTAATACAAAAAAAAAGTGATAGTAATTTCTTAGCTTTTGTGTTGAGTACTAAAAATGAATGCGGTCCTAAGATTTTTAATTTTAACCGCATTTTAAAATGCGATCACCACAAATGCATTTCTCATCATATAAATTTGATTTTGATCTGATCAAAATTTGTCAAAACGAATGCTTATGAATAATATATGATTTGATCACAATGAGTTTTATTTTAATTGTGTTTTGGTTTCAAGGAGGCTCTCTCGAATTTCGAATAGATTTTCTAATTTTCTTCAAGCAATTTAATAATTAAAATATTTGTATTTGTTTTCTACTGTGTACACAGAGTATTGCTGAGTCGGCTAGGCGCAGCCGGTAATATTATTTATTTGTTTTTAATTGATTCATTATAATGAAATAAATTGCATTTCATTTTTGGCTTCTTTCAACTGCGTATCCTTTAAATGAATCGCTTGCTCTCGGTCTCTCTCGCTCTCTCTCGTTCTCTCTCTCTCCCTCTTTCCATTGCATTGAGCTGTCAGTGAATGTGGCGCCGCTGCTAGGTTGGCAAAGGGGTTTTGGGGGGTTTCATCTGCTGTCGTACGCTTGGCTGCGCTTGGCTGCTGCTCATCGTTGTGTCTGTCTGTCCATCCATCGGTTTTTACGGTATGGTCCATCTATCTACGTTTTTCTCACCGCCCCCCGTCCAAGTTTGTGCTTCTGCCTTATCGTCTTAGCATTTTCTTTTTGGCAATCTATCGTATGCTCGCAATTTTCCTGCAATTAATTTTATGCACAACAACCCAAAAAATAAATAAAAAAATATTTTATTTATGAGTTGAAACGAAAAAAACGAAAGAAAAAAATATTATGAAATTTTCATGAGCCAAAAACGCAGTCGCTGTTCTTGCTTTATATGTATACTTCTCGTACTCTTGCGTGCCTTCGGCGGCTTTAAGAGCTGACAGAAAGATCAGCTGTTGTCTGTGAGCTTCGATTGCGGAGAGTCCGGCCTGTGATTGGTCGTTCGTTAAAGCTTCGTTGTTTACCGTTTTGGTCGTTCGTTGTCTTCATTTCGATAATGTGTCGGGCACTCGTCGTTGTCGTTTGTCGTTGTTGTCCTCGCCAAAGATTGCCTCGAGCCAACAAGAAGGCAACGTTTGGGCCAATTGTGCAACGGAAGTTCGAGCGTTCGCATCGCACTTATTCGCAGCTCTCGGTGATCGTTTGTATATTTATATAGTCAAAGTGCCAGCCTATTATATACAATATAAACATATAGAGATCTCTAACGGAACTACACTCTCAAATCAATCGCGATCGAGCGCGCTGCTTGCAAAGAGCTCTAAATGTGATTTAAAAAGATAAAACGCCGACACAATTTTTTTTTGTGTGGCTGTGCTGCTGCTATTTAATTTGAATAGTGCTCTTTGTTTGTTTTTTATTTAATTTATTTTTGTGTGTATTTCTATTTGAAGATCGATCCGTTTTTGCGATCGATTCGATTGATCGTCTGCGTTAAACGTCAAGCGTTGACGTTGTCCGCGACAAAAAAGTTGGTCAAGTGGGCAGAAATAAAACACGCGCGCACTGTTTAAACAATCCCAACTAGGCCAAAGCCTGACCGAAAATTAGCACAACAACAACAACAACAATAGAAACCCCAAACTATCAACAAGTGCCCCCAAAAAGACCTAGAAAGTGTTGCCCCCTGCGCCTCAAAAGAACATTTAACTATCTAGAGTGCTTTAATTGTCGATCAAAGTGGATAAGACACAGGCGCCGAGTCGCCTCCGTAAGGTGGTGCGTGTGGTACGTCGCAAAAAGCGTACCATTAACGATGCCAGCGAATCGGATGGCGCCGCTAGTGAAACCGCAGCAACAACTGGCAGTGCTCCGGCTATATCGCATAGTGCCGACGATTTGATGTTGAACATCTCGAATTCAACAAATTCGGCATCGGCGTCGTCGCGTCATTATTATAATGCACCGCTAGCCGAGATTGAGGCGGTGCGTGCGGCACATGAGGCCGCTGCGGCTGTGGCAGCAAGCACCAGTCGACCTTGGACACCGATGCCGCCACGCAAGCCCCAGGGCAAGCCCAAGACAAAGATCAAAACCAAGGCCAAGCGGCACTCGTTGCCCAATGTGACAATCGGTGGCGTGGCATCATCTGGCGGTGGTTCCGTTGCATCCATCCCCAAAATGACAGATAAATCGACGAAAAAGAAGCGTGATTCCAGTGATTCCGATAGCGCCAAAACGAGCAATTCATCATCGGAAGATAATGGTGATGGGGAGGAGGAGGAGACACAGGCTTCAAGCTCAAGCTCAAGCAGCAGCAGCAGCAGCAGCTCGTCTTCCACAAGCTCCTCGAGCTCCACAGCAACAACGACAGCCTCATCGTCGGCTCAGCGCAAAAAGGAGCGGCGTACGGTCAATGGGAAAACTGCAGTGTTGCCATCAACTTCAATTGCTGGTCGTGGTGTGGGCGTTGGCGTTGTTGGCGCTGGCGTTGCCGTTGCCGTTGGTAACTCTGCCTCAGCCGTTTCGCTGTTGACCGCATTGAAGAAACCCAAGTTGCAGACGCGCAGCACGAGTTCAATCGGCAAACAGTATAAGGATCCAAGTACAAGTTCTTAGCTCTTTTCCTCTCGCTCTCTCTCTCACTCTCTCTTTCTACTTCCCTCCCTCTGTCTGTCCCTGGTAGCGTTGACCTTTGCTTGAATGCCTCCACCTCAATCTCTTACCTTCGGCTCTCCGTCTTGCCTCGTCTTGCTTCGCCTCGTATTTTGCAGATGGGGCACAGCAGCTGCCGCCCGTCGAAAGTTGTACTAATGCCAAAATTAATTATAAATGAAATAAAATCAAATACATATATAGAGATTATATAGTATATACACACACACATATTCGAGCGATCACGTAAAACGTTATAGCAGCTGAAAGAGAACATTCCAAACACAAAATCAATCGATCGATTCAAAGACGAAGTTAAAGACGAAAGAAAAGACAAAGGGTGGTGGTAGGATCAAAGGTCCCTCCTCCTCCTGTGCCCACACCTAGCTCCCTCTAAAACAACGGGGTAGTCAGGTCAAGGATCCCTCTTTTCCTGCTCCTTACCATCACTTTCGCTCTCTTACCTTGCCTACCACGGATGTTTGTTTTAGCAAAAGACGAAGAGCAAGAGTCAAATACCTTTCCAGCTCCTACCCAAAACCTACTCTCTCTCTTAAATCTTAAAATGCCAAAGCAGAAGGGGGATAATCAAAGATCCCTTCACCAGCAACTAACTCCATCTTTCGTCCCTGTTGAATGAGTGTGAGAAATAGGGATCCCTCCTTCTCCCGCCCAACCCTTTCATACTTTCTTTCCCTCATTTTCACCTCTGTTTTGTCTTATCCCGGCTATGTGTGTTCTTCCCCTTTTTCCCTATGCGCAGTTGATGAGCCCTCTCTTTATCTTTCTTTTTCTCCATTTCTCTGTCTTTCACTCGCTTTCTCTCTGTCGCTGTTGTCGCTCTTGTCTCACTGCTGCTGCTGCTGGTATGAAAGGCATGAAACAATTGATCGGCAAATTGAATGATTTGTGGCCCGAACATAGCGTCGCATTATCCATTCCAAAGGAGGTCGATAGGAGCAAGGAGAAACTAGAGGGTGCCTGGGAAACAATAGGTATTACCAATTGCAATTCATTGCAATGTTTTGCATGTGTGTGTGTGTGTGCAGTAAAAAGATATTACAATTTAGACATGCATATAACCTAACTATAATGAAATATACATATACATATATATTTAACTAACATTTTTCGTTCGTTTCTGTTTCGTTCAGGTCGTGATGGTTCCAAAATTACAACAGTCGTTGCAACGCCTGGCCAAGGCACCGATCGGGTTCAAGAAGTCTCCTATACAGATACAAAAGTCATCGGCAATGGCAGCTTTGGGGTCGTCTTTCAGGCGAAACTCTGCGATACCGGCGAATTGGTTGCAATCAAAAAAGTTTTACAAGACAGACGATTTAAGGTGCGTAACACAGACTTAACAACAACAACAATTTCTCCTTTCTTTTCTTAACCCCCTATTGTGTGTTCCTTTTGCAGAATCGTGAATTGCAAATAATGCGCAGATTGGAGCATTGTAATATTGTAAAACTTCTATACTTTTTCTATTCGAGTGGTGAAAAGGTAAGAACAAATATGTCTTCATGAACTGTTACATCCTATATATATATGAAAAAAAGAAAAAAAAAAATAATAATTATATATATAGTAATACGATCAGTGTTGAGGGTTCCCAAGCTAATTTGCGCTAGAGTTGCCACACACAGCAAAGCAAAGCAAAGCAAATCGCGATTTGTTTGTACAATCTTTTATTCAACTGAATCTTTCTTTCTATTATATTACATATATGTACAATATGAACGAATAAAATGGCGATTTAATTAGTTGGCCGAGTTTCCAATCGATTTGGGCATTTTAGCCGCTGTGCTCAAGCCTCAGGTATCATGTAAAACAATTATCAACAAAAAAAAAAACTGAAAAAAAAAATAATATCAAATCAAATCAATGAACAGTATTCTTAGGCAAGCCGAAGATTCAAATACCCTTGCAGACTGGCGATCGATTTTTGCAAATAATTCTTATAACTTTGTTTTTTTAATATTCCGCGTCCCGTTGATCCAATCCTTTGATATTTTTATTCAATATATTTTTTACCTTGACTTGTTATCCGTTCCATCTTAGAAACTTCCAAGTTCCATGTAGATCAACTTTTGAGTCTGAAATTCTTTGAGATTGACCTTTAATAATTAAACCCCCCCCCCACTGCAAGGGTATATATTACAATATATGTATATTAAGAAACAAAAGAAAAGAGAGAAAAAGAGTTTGTTCTCTCTTTCTCTCTGTCTCTATGTGTTTCTCTCCGTTCATATGATTCGCACATTTCTCTCATGCGCTCGTTCTCTCATGCGTTTATCGCTCTCTTTCTCTCTCTCTCATTTTTTTTTTATTTCGCCCTCTTTGTCTCTCTCTCTTATTTATCTTCCCATTCTCTAAATTATATAAATATATATATATTGTTCTCTTTCCCACTCTTGTCTGCTCTCTTCTCTCTCTCTCTCGTTCTATATATATATATATATATATATATATATATCTCTTTCTCTCTCTCTCTCTCTTTCTCTGATTCCAAGTGAAACATGACATGTACTGTAGTAGCAGAGATTACCATACAAATCAATCGAAAGAAAAAAGCCAAAAAACAAAAAAAACAAAAAAAAAACAAAAACCTGCCAGAAGCAGCCACAGATAACCGCATGCTAGATGATTCTTCTGGAGAGAGATGCGTGTGTGCATGTTCCTTGTTTTTTGGCGCTTTTGGCGCCCCCTGCCTCGCCCAACGACCACACTGACCTCTCCAGCCACCACCACCACTTGACATAAACCACAAACAAAGAAAACACACACACACACACATTCTCATAGCCGCCATCTACCCCGTCGCCCCCAACCCATAACCATTATATCATCGGCTAGCTATGCTAGATAAATATTACTTCATTGAAAACATCAACAAGAAACATATGTACATACATGTAAACATAGTATATGTATATCCAATCAGTACTTTGATTATATATCTATCTCGATATACAGCCATGTATATGGGGATATAGTATATATAATATCGCTGTATTGCTGCTTACAATGCAAGTGGCACTACATGCAAGCAACAATCGTTATCGTTATCGTTATCACCATCGTTGAATGTTGAATCCTTGAAACATGTCACATGTGTGTCTCGCTTGCTGAAAGTCAACAATATCCCGCATTGCAGTTTGGAGCTCGCCTGATCATTACAACAACAACAACAACAACAACAACAACTACTACTACTACTACTTCAACTAGAAAAAAAAATAAACAACAACTAGAACTTCTACTCCAACAGCAAATGCAAAAGAAAAATATTATAAAAATAACAAAAAAAAAAAAAAAAACGAAAGAAAAACATTATTTTAAAGCATATCATCTAACATATCGCTTTTTCAATTGCAGCGTGATGAAGTATTTTTGAATTTAGTCCTCGAATATATACCAGAAACTGTATACAAAGTGGCACGTCAATATGCCAAAACTAAGCAAACGATACCAATCAACTTTATACGGGTAAGTCAACTACATATATACATATATATATGTACTATATAATATAACTGATCGAACAAGCAAGTCTGATCAGCTTTAAGATCAGAATAAATAGAGTCATTTCGCAAAAATCCTACCAAAGAGAGAGAGGTTTATATAAACACAAATTATGAACAACTTTTAAATACATATATATATATCTTTGATTTCTTCGTGCACCATCCGTTCCAAGAGAGAGTTATAGTCAACTGTGGAACTTAAGAAACTTACTCTTAGATCCAAGAACAAGAAAATAAATACTTTTTCAAATCTATCTATTCATTGATAACAATATAATTATAGTATATACATTTTTATTGAAACCGTTTATTGATAAATATTGCGTTCGCAACCTTTTTCGTATAGCTCTACATGTATCAATTGTTCAGAAGCTTGGCCTACATCCATTCGCTAGGCATTTGCCATCGTGATATCAAGCCGCAGAATCTGCTGCTTGACCCGGAAACGGCCGTACTCAAGTTGTGTGACTTTGGTAGCGCCAAACAGCTGTTGCACGGCGAGCCGAATGTCTCGTATATCTGCTCGCGGTATTATCGGGCACCCGAGCTAATATTTGGCGCCATTAACTATACAACTAAGATTGGTAAGTGGCAAAAACAACTAAAATACCAGTATATCAAAAAACCTCCTGATCTATAACTCTCTCTCTCTCTCTCTCTCTATTCGAACGTAGACGTATGGAGCGCCGGTTGTGTGCTGGCTGAATTGCTGCTAGGACAGCCCATATTTCCTGGTGATTCTGGTGTCGATCAGCTGGTCGAGGTGATCAAAGTCTTGGGCACACCGACAAGAGAACAAATACGCGAAATGAATCCAAATTATACGGAATTCAAGTTTCCCCAAATTAAGAGTCATCCATGGCAAAAAGTAAGTTACATTTCTTTGGTTGTTGTTAACATACGTATAACATATACTAGCATATCCCTATCACAATCAGTTCCAAGCAAGATATAAATAATATTTTTTACAAATAAATGTTTAATACGATAAACGTTTCAACTATATTTGTATATTCAGAGTGATGTCACTAATGTTTATTAATCCAACGAACGTTTTGTCCCACTCATTCAACCCTTCTCTTTCTCTCTTGTCTTTCTCCCTCTTTCACCTGTGTGTGTGTTTGTGTATTTTTATTGAAGTGTACATAACAATTCGTTGCAGTCACTACTCGAACGTACCCAATTTCCAAACGCCCTAAGCCAGAAACAACGATTGAGAGTAAGACGAAGCTAAAAAAAAAAATGTATAAAATCTGGAAGAAGAATTAAAAAAATACCAAAACAAAATAATTATACTTCAATTGAATTTAAATCACAAATTAGTTAATCAACAAATGGCACTTAATGCAATGGCTTCGTTTAATTGATTTGATTGAAAGAGGATCATCCTCCACATCCTTTTTTAATTGTAATTTGTGCTGTATGCAAAAAGCTTTGGCTTATATAAATTGGCTTAAATCGCTGCTCGATTCCTGCCTGCTGTAAATGTGTTTATTGAATTTGACTGTTGATTGTTGTTGTTTTTTCTTTTCCTTTCTACTTATGATGTCCCCCGCCTTTGATGTCCCTGTTAAAGTCCCTTTGGATCTTGTGTTGTTTATGAAAAGAAATAAAATTAGTAAAAAGTTCATTATAGCTATATCCATTTGTCTTTCCTTTTAAGCATTGGCTCTTAAGCCAAAGATAGATCAAATTTGTTTTGTGTTATCGATAACTATCGTTTTCAATATACAAATGTAACACGCGATTCTTTATTTGCCCAGATTTGATGTTGTTATATTGATCAGTTGTTTAAAATTTCTTATTTTTCTCATAAAAATAAAAAGTTGCAAATTTGGATTCTAAACAATTGTTTGAGGCTCCAATGGAATTGTAAATGTTTGCATAAGCTGATCAGAAAATACATTTAAAAAAACACATTTTGTTGATTTGATGCCACGTCTCTGCCCCACAAGCTCTACCCATGCCCCTGTGACCCACTGCGTTTCAGAAAAAATTATAAAATTAATTGTTAACTAATTGGATATGATTTTTGTCTGCTCGAAGGTTTTCCGTATACGCACTCCGACAGAAGCCATCGCCTTGGTGTCGCTGCTGCTCGAGTACACGCCCAGCGCCCGCATAACACCGCTCAAGGCCTGTGCACATCCGTTCTTTGATGAGCTGCGCATGGAGGGTAATAACACCTTGCCCAATGGTCGCGAGATGCCGCCACTATTCAACTTTACAGAACATGGTAAATACACACACACAATGTATATGTATAGATCTTTCCTAATATATGTATATATTTGTTTCGCAGAACTTTCGATCCAGCCTAGCTTAGTGCCACAGTTGTTGCCAAAGCATCTGCAGAATGCATCTAATCGCGCCATAGCCGGTGCCACAACAACTGCCGCGGTTAGTGGCGCCACCAGCATCTCGTCCGCGGGCAGCGGTGCCTCAGCGGATGGTGCCGCTCAGTCACAGCAACAGGCGCCAGCATCAGCAACATCAACAGCCGCAGCAGCAGCAGGAGGCACATCTGTTGGTGGCGCCACTGGCGCCGTTGGCAACAACACCAACAATAGCAGCAACAACAGCGGCAATGCAACAGCTGCCAATCCAAATGCCATTGCTGCATCGTCATCAGCTTCAAATGCACAGCAGCAGAACCAGCAGCAATCGGCTTCAAATGCGGCAGCAACTGGCAACGGCGGTGGCAATGGCAACAATGGCGGCGGCGGCGGCGGCAACGGAGGCGGCAATGGTGGAGTTGCAGCAGCTGCAAATGCAACTGGAGCGATTGCCACTAACAATGCTGGTGGCGCCAACATAACAGGTGAGTAAGCGTTTGACCAGTTCGCACGCGCACTCCACTCTTCCTCTTTCTCTTTCTCTGAGTCTATCTTCGTCCTCTCGAACCTATCAATCAATCAATCGAACAATTGATAAATCACATGCCCTGCCTGCCCCACCCTTAGTTGTTGCCCAGCGCAAGATTCATTCAATGCAATCGAGAACCAAACCAAAATCAAGAACAACTCAAGCCACAATTAAACCGAAAGTATTGGTTCCAATGCGCCGCAAAGTTTCAAGAACTAAATTATAAAATGCAAGCAGCAGCTGCAGCAGCAGCAGCCATTCCATTCTTACCTCTCAAGTCAACAAATTGGAAAAACTAAACACTCAAACTAACAATGCAAAATTAATGCAATTCGGTTGTAACAACTCTTTGGCTTCAAACAAAATATCTTTTCTCTTTCTCAATAAAGTATATATTTATGTCTGGCTATATCTCTATACATTATCTGATTTCTTTATATTGTTCTTTCTATATCATGTTTTGTGAATACCCTTGCAGAAGCAAAACTAAAATAGCTCGATCGTTAGATCAGATTAACATCTATCAAGATTAAGTAACCTGAAGGTTTAGTCAAAAAGAAATCGATAAGCAACAAAATTGTAATCAAAACCTAAATATATTGAAACATTCAAGGCTCTATCGATCTCTATCGATAATCGATTGTTTATGTGCTTTCCTTAGACAAATCAACTTTGTAGTTCTGCAATTAAGTTTTGATTGCCGTGTTTATTATTTATTTATAAATAAAATCAGGATTCTAAGAAATTCAACATTAGTAGCTTTAAAGATTCAATGAACATTTGTACTTGATTCTGCAAGGGTATTAAATCATCGGAGAGCTGTTGTTAGTTTTCCTTTCCTTAAATTTATTTCAATATACTAAATCAATGCATGAGCATTTTCAGTTTTTATGCTATTTATGTACATATAGGACACTCTATATATAGTGAACTTGTAGACTTGAAATTTTACTTTATAGAGTTGCCACCAAATGGTGATTCTTGGTGACTGCCCCTGTGCCTCTAAACCTGTTACACACACACACACACACACACAAATAAATATATATCCATATATATATAAAATTGTTGTTTCTTTAATCTTAATCATTAGTTGCTAGCATTTATAAAATTAGTATATATATAGTATATTGTTTTGTATTTTTATTTTAATATGATTTTTACTATTTTTGAACTTGAGTTTAATTTTTTTGTATTCTTTTTTCTTTTTTTTTCCATTTTTTTTTTCGTTTTATTTACAGATTCATAGGGGCAATAGTAACATACGCAAAAATATATGTATATCTATATATATAGTTAATAATATATATAAACACACACACACACACACACTAAGACGCGTAAACAAAAAAAAAAAAAAAAAAAATCTGTTAAAAAACGGGAAAATATGCTACAGAAGTGCAAGGAAAGCAAAATAAAACAACAACAAAATCAAATACAATCTGCATAATTATATTTAATTATAAATACATAAATATATATATATATATATATATTTGGTATATATATAAATATATACATTGATTTATACATACACACACACACACACACAATATATATTGTTAATTAATTATTTGAAAAAGCAATTTCAGAAATAAACAAAAATACATATATAAAATAGCAAATAATACATGTATATGTAAAACTCATGCATAACACATACACACACACACACACACACAAAAAACATCTGCAAATTGTCAACTAATAATAATACAAAAATAAAAGAAAATTAAAAAATGTAATGCAAAACAATTTTACATAGATAAAAATTAATTTTAAACTTAACATTAAAGATTAAAATAATAACTGTAATAGCAATACCATTGCTTATGCCACTGGCTTGTTTTTATCATTATTATTATAATAATTATCTTCATTTTTTTTTTTTTATATAAATAAAGCAAATATTATAATTAACAAAAGCTGGGGCAACACTTACAAAAAAATCTAATTCTGGCAGCTTTCAACGTCAACAAAATCGGCCGATTGGAATTGTTTTTTATTTCGAAAAAAAATATATATAAAAATTACAAAACAGACCATTAACCCTAAAAACAAACAATTGCACATACAACAAAATTTAATAAAATATATTTATTTTTAATTCAATTTATTTTTTTTTAACTATTCCTCTAGTTTTAGTATGCAATTTTTAATAAAAACAATTGTAACAAGAACAGCAGAAATTAACAAAATATTATTCGCATTGCAGAATAAATTAATAAATAATAATAACGATGATTTAATAAATTTTTTTATTTGTTGATCCTTAATAACCAATAAGCAAGCAAAACAAAATAAACAAAAATCGAAAAAAAAAAAAAAAAAAAAAACGTTAACGTGACAGCAATTTGATACATATTTAACCTTAATAGTTACATTAATTGCATAATGTTTATATTATGTATGTTAATTTTACAATTAAAACAACAACAACAACAAAAAACAACACGCAAAGTTATGTTATGCGTTATATATCTAAAGCTAAATAATAATAATATTTTTTTTTTGTAAAACGCATTATACTATACTATATAAAAAACAAACATAAACAAAAATAGATATTAAATAAATAAATTATTTTTATTAAATAATGATTATTATTTTGTAATAAACAAAAAAACAAGAACAGTGTGCATTGAGTGAAAACTTAAAAAAAGAAATATGGAAAATACAAAAAAAAATGCAAATTCACACTTAAAAACTATTTAAAACAAATATATATTCAATAATTCATAATATGTATATTAAAATTAGTAAATTACTTTTCGCATAATAATAAACAAATGCAAAACTATGAGAAAACATAAAACAGAAAATACAAATACACAAAACAAACATAAATAACAAATTTTTGATGTAAAACACATTTTTTTTTTGCCAATAATATACTTACATATAATAAAGCTATGTATATTTTCGGATGTGAAAAGTTTTGATAAGGTTAGAGAACGTTAGCTGTTGTATGCCTTATACATATAAATATTTATATATGCATATATAAGTATGTATCCTCATATACATATGTATCCAGTATATATAGATTTCAATTGTCGCTTCTTTATAAAACAATCAGCTGAGAAATTTCAAACAGCTCTGCGATGCTACTTTTCCTTACCTAGACCAACAAACAAACATTCTGTTCTACTCCAATAAATGTCAAAACTAGTAGATACATACTTATATTTTGGTCTGCAAGGAAAAGTAGCATCGCCGAGCTATTTTCAATTTGTCAGCTTTAGTTGCAATATGTATATACTAGAAGAAAGACAACATAAAATGCAGAAAAACATACACAGATACATATACTCAGATAAATGTTAATTAACAGACAAATAACACACAAAAAAAAATGAATTAAATAAAACAGACTCAAGCCGAAAACGGAATACCGATAACGATAACGATAACGATTGTCTATATCCAGATCAGAAGATAATTTCTTGGAACGACTCCACTTTGATTTAACTTTTGTTTCTTTGTTGGACAAACATATTGCAAACTTAACAATTTACTAATACAAATGCGTATAATGTAAAAAAAAAAAACAAAAACAAAAAATAGCCGTATACATATTTATTTAATTAGTTTATTATAAACGACTTTAAATTAAATAAAACAATTATGCTAAATACAAACACACACATATGAAAAATTAAAAAGTTTTTTCCTAATAATTTAGGCACTTGAACAAATGCAAAAAAATTATTTACAATAATAAAACAACAACAACAACAACAAGAAGGTGAAGAAGAACTAGACACATACCGAGTTATGTGTTCATTTATATACAAACATACATACATACATATATTATTATAAATGTAATGCTAACAATAATAATCATGATACATATATCAAATATAAAGAAGTTGTTGCTAAAGATAAATGATAATAAATAATGATGAAACACACATGCACACATTGAGCAAAATTACAAAAATGCAAAAAAAAAATATAAAAAAAAAAACAAAAACAAAACAAAAGTAAAAAATAATAAAAGTAAAAAAAACAAAACAGTGAAAAAACATTTAAACGAATCTACATATTTTGCCTTATTTTATTAACAATTTTTTGTGTTCTTCTTGATGGAGGAGGAGGAGGGGGCATAACGGCATACTATCCATTTTGCCGTTCTTTCATTTTTGCCAATGTTGTTGTATTTATACTGTTATTGTATGTGTGTGGACCATGCCCAATTTTTGCATGCTTGTGAACCATGTTGTGCTAGCTCACTCTCTTCACTCTTCCATCTCTCTCTCTCTCTCGTACTATTTCTTTCACACCTTTACTATTTTAATCCATACACACATACATATGTGCGTATGTTCAATGTTCAATGTTTGTATACTGTTAACAGCAGCAGCAGCAGCAGCAAGAACAACAACAACAGCAACAATTTACATAAAAATATCAATTTTTCGTCTATTCTCTTCTCTTTTTTTCATACTAACCCAACCCTCACAGGCTCGCAGTCGAACAGCGCCTTAAACATCGTCGGCAGCGGAAGCGGCGAGGGTGAGGCCAGTGCCGCTGGTGACGAAGCCGGCGGTAATAGCAACGGCAGCGCCAATGGCAGCGGCGACAACGGCGCAGCACCAGAGGCGGAAGCGGTGGCGGCAGCGTCAGCCAGCGCATCGGGTTAGTACGCGGCGGCGGCGGCAGCTGTGGCAGCGGCGTTGGCGCTCTGTTAATGTAAATGTTGTTTTTACAGCGTACTGTTATTAACATTTTTTTCGCTCGCCTCTCATACAAATGGGGCTTAAGTAAATTTAACGGCATCCAATTTTTCAGCTTCATACACATACACGTATATACATACATACTTACATACGTATGTACATAAAATAATAAACAACACAATAAATGCAAGAGATTAAAACACAAATACATTTGTTTGTATACAAAGGTATAGATGTATGTACATGCTTATGTATTAAATTAACTCTCTCTCACACACACACACACCCTGGCAGAGATGCACTTGTGTGTGTGTGTGTGTGTGTGATTAGCATGTATTTGTGTGTGTGAGTGCTTAAAAATTGGACGCATGGCAAATATTTAGCGTAATACAAAAGCAAACTAAAGAATAAATACAAAAACAAAAACAGGAAACACAAAGCAAAGCAAATGCCTAAATTATGCATTAATAATAAATATTTATTATTAAAAACAAAATCTATATAGTATATACAACACAACAAAAAGAATCAAATAAAACACACACACACATACACACAGACAGACACAAAATAAAACGTTACAAAAATACATATAAATATATAGAGAAACAACTAAAAATGCATTATAGTAAAAAGGAAAAAACAAACAAACTTGCAATCGTAATAAATCATACACAAAAGAAGAAACAAACAAACAAAGTGGAAGAAATCTTAGTGAATTAAATCAAAATTTTTTGTCCCATTTAAAAATACATATACAATATTAATATATATATAAATATAGAGTAACGACAACAACAACAACAACAACAGCACGAAACAATACACAAAATATTGTTGAATTGTTAATGTTGTTGCAGTAGTTAAGAATTCCAAACAAAATCAAAAATCAACAAAATGAAAAAATACCAACAAAAAATAATAAAAGATTTGACGTGCTCATCATCTAAATCCCATATATAATATATACTTATATATATACTATATATACAAAAATATAGAAATCAAACTACAAAATTCACGTCGCAAAATTTTAATTGTAAAACTATTTAGAAATCATGCCCCCCCCCCCCCCCCCTCCTCCTCCTGTAGCACATGAAAAGAAAAAGAAAATTTCCGCATCCTAGTAGCCGATAAGCCCCTATATATGTAACAACAAAACTACTATTTAGTAGCGTTCTTCAGTCCAAAGTTAGCATATATTGATACAAAAACACAATCCCATTAACAACAACAACAACAACAACATAATATTAAATATTTAACAAAACTTGAAAGCAAACAAAAAGTAAATAAAAAATAAATTATTACAAACAACAACAAAATTGCATAACAAACGCTTTTAGCGCGCGACGCCATTTATTAAAACAAAAAACCAAAAAAAAAAAATAATAATAATATGGAATCTCCAACTTTAAAAAAAAAAAAATACAAAAAAACGATGATTATTATTATGAATAAATTGTAATATTAATCACAACGTTTAGCTGCAATTGAAAAAAAAAAAAAAAAAAACAAAAGAAAAAAACAAAAAATGGAAATATACAAATAATTTTAATCACACGAAAAGTAAATAATTCCAGATGGTAACTCTCTCTCTCTCATTTTGTAGCTGCTTGTATGTAAGTGGCAAGCCCAAGCCCTGGGGGCGGCACCATCGTTCTCGTTCTTCGACTATTTTGCCTGCCACAAGATTTAAGCAATTGCATCTAATTAACAAAACTAGCATGTAAAATCTCTGAAACCAGCCTAATACATATACTAACTAACTAATACGAGTCGAGTCGAGTCTAGTGTATTCAGAAATCGGAAAGCTTTTTCTCTTAGTTTTGTGTTCCAAACGATTTGTTTTTGTGATCATTGAGAAAGAAGAATAACAAAACAAGTTTCCTCTTCGCTTAGGCAACTTTATTAAAATAATAATTAAAAGGAACAACAATTAATTGTATTTGTATATGTTGTATGTTTGTACATGTATGTATGTACATATATGTATGTATTCCTTAATTCCATTTATGTTCCTTAATGTAGTGGGAATGAAAAGCAAAACCAATTTTTCTTCGAGTGTAGCAATTTCAATCACAACATATTTATTTATAATAATTTCACAGCAAAAAACTCAAAATAAATTGTGAAAAAGAAAACCAAACAAAACGAAAGCATTTTAGTAAATAATGTATGAAAAAACAAAACAAAACAAAAAATGGAACATTAAAATAAATATATATATATATAAAACACATACTCACACACACACACACACACACACAAAAGGTAGAACAAAATTAACACACACACACACACACTTTTATTTGTAATTTTCATTAAAAATAAACAAAAGAAAAACACATTTTCCAAAATCCAAAAATTGCCCCAAAGCTATAAAGGTAAAGAATATAAATAAATTAATACAAAATACAAATAAAAAAAGAAGAAGAACATTATATAGACAACTATGAAAATATGTGAATATATCTATATATATAAGTACTTATATATAAATATATGAACAAAAATTTCAGCGTTTCGCTTACCAACAATGAAAATTTACATTTAAACCAAAAACAAAAGAAAACCAAAACAACCCAAACTAGATTGCAAAATTAAAGCCCCAACAACAAGAACAACAGACAAACAACAACAACATGAGAAACACAAAAAGATGATTAATTAAAAAATAAAAAACAATAAAAATTACAAAACAAAAAAATTATCATGCAAAATGTGTTTCATTTGAAGTAACATTAAATTGTACAGGGAACCCCTTAGTCGCCCTTTGCATACGATTTGAAATAGTAGAAATCCTCGTCTTCTTCTTCAGTATCCATAAGATAGTAAGTGACTTGGTAATCTTTCATCTTAATTCTAAGCAACAGCCACAAGAATTGGAACATAACCCAAACTATCAGAAGAAAGTAACAGAAAATGCAGATGGCATAACTTAGCGGAACCTTAGATAGCCAACGTCGCAATGATTTGAGCATATCGAAGAAGAAGTAGAGCGTAAAATAGGCCACACATATGATCACAAATATGGTGCGAGTCAGCTTGGAGAAGCGTTTCCTCAGCCTCAGCACCAACATGGCAGTCCAGATAACCAAATATATGCAAAGAATCCAAACTAACGACAAACTCTTTGCCTTCATCCAGTTCCAGAGCTTGAGTATTTTACTCATCGAATTCTTCTTGATGTTGTCCATTCCGTGTTCAGATTTATTTCAGAAGTGATTCTTCTGTTTGTTCTGAAAGTCGTATTTGATGGCACGGCAAACTGTGTTAACTATTTTTATATAAAATATATTGTAGTAGATTCGGCTAAAATGGGGTAAGTACAACTAGGTGAGTATTAAATTGTCCCAACTAATTTTATTTGTTGTTGTCTTGTCCTGGTTTCATTAAGTATTTTCGAATATAGTATAATATAGTAAATGTAACTAGTTATTTCTCGTCATCCTATGCCCAGTTGTTGTTGTTGTTGCTGCTTTTCCTTTATATCTTACGCCGCTTTTGGCCAAGATCGGACGCTGTTGTTGTTGTTGTTTTTGATGCCTCTGCTGCTGCCGTTGTTGTCGTTGTCCTGTGGCGTCGCCTGCCGCCTATCCTGGTAGCAATCAATGGTTTCAATAAAGTAGCTGAAACAGTCGTTGTTGCAAGTGGCACAGTGACTGGGATGGGCGGCATGGGGATTGCTGATGCAACTGGTGTTTTTGTTGTTTTTGTTGTTGTTGCAATCGGGCTTGGGTCATCGTAGCTGCTGTGCTGCGGCAGCTGTGACAATTCGGTCTTGATCTGAGCCGCCGGAGCAATCATGAGCAAATCGTTGCCACGCTGCTGCTGGCCATCCCGGTCCAGGCGTTCGCATTTGATGTGACGCAGTGCATCCGCGACATGGCAATTGGCCATGCGATTGTCATTGTTGTTGGGCTCATCGTCCGGTGCGGTTGCATGCCGCTCCACCTGCTGCCACTCCAGTATCCCGGTCAGCAGCTTAATGTACTTGATGGCCGAGCGTAGAATCTCGTTCTTCGACAGCTTCTTGTCCGGCGGATGGGTCGGCACCAGTTTGCGTAGCTCCGCAAATGCACCCGACACATTCTGTTGGCGCCATCTTTCGCGCGTATTGGTGAATACTTTGCGCACTCCGCCTGTTCCTGTTCCCCCCGCCGCCGCCACTGCCACTGCCACTGCCGCCCAGACTGTTGCTCCCATTGCCATTGCCATTGCCCATCCCGTTGCCATTGCTCAAGGATCCCAAATGGCCGTTGCCAAAGAGACCGCTGACACTGCGTGGCGAATTCGAAAGCGAACGATTTGCTAAAACAGAGATATTTATATAAAAAGTTGGAAAATATCGGTAAAAATAAAAGGAAAAAAGATCGAAGAATTGATTGAAAACTTTATTACAATGTCTCGAAAAAGTTATCAGGTGCACGGAATTGTGGGAATGCGAAAATAACTAAAGTATCACTCGAGGCAAAAATGCATAGAGAAATGGGAACAATGGGAAATATGGAGATCGATATTATTAGATATTTCTTACCATCGGCTTGACTGCCATTGAGGACAATATAGTCGCGCAACTCATCGTCATCCTCCTCGGTGTCGTTGAGTGTTGAGAAATCGGATAGATCGCCGTCGCCATCGGAGATGGACTCCGTTTTTGGTTGCACATATGGCGTTGCATGGCGCAACAATGCTGGCGGTTGTCGCGTTACGCCATTCTCCTCGCGCCTATTACAGGCATTGCCATTGCCGGATGATGAGGAGCTGGAGTGGCTGGCTGTGCTCCGCTCATCGGCATTGTCCGCACCATTCGAGCTGCTCGGTAGCCAGGCCATTGCTTCGACTTCACGCCGCAAGGTCCAACACCAAAATGATGGCAATCCCAATTGCAAACCGACTAAACAACAAAAACCACCCTGTATATGATGGGGGGCGTGGCTAGCGAGCAACCCTTATAAACTTATACAACTGGCCAACTGTATGTGTGTGTGTGTGTTTGTGCTGTTACTTCTTACGCACATTGAATATGGGCCGGGGAGCTTGTGGCTTGGCCGATGTTTTTGAACTGCCCGACTTTTGCTTTTTGTCTCCCTTTTCGGCCTTTCCTTTCAACTGGAGCCGCCACTTGGGCAGGGGAAGCGGAGCCTTGGGCTGCCAGGGTGTTTTCAAAGTTAGCTGCAGCGCCGCCGACGGATTCATAAAGAACATCTTGTCGCGTCGCTCGTGTCCCTGGAAATTCATGCGTTCGTCCACATTGTAGACGCCATCGAAGACATCATTCGGCTTGTAGTTGTACATGGTGGGCGACATGCTCTCGTCTTTATATTCGACCTTTAGTTCGATGGGAAAATCGGTGCTCAGCACCTCGGTTATCTCAAAGGGTGACTCATCGGCGACGTGCAGGCGCAGCGGCAGACGAGGCCACATTCGAAAGGTGACCCTCTTCACATAGGCGCCCATGTCCACGTTGTCGATGGCCTTGATGTACACGCGCCAAGTCGGCTCAAATACGTAGGGACGAAAGTCGTCGGACTCCTCCGGCCGACAGCCGAGTATTAGCCTCTTGCAGATGATGAGGCCATCGCCAGAGGCGGCCTTCTCATCCCTCTCATAGCGCATGCCATATTTGGGCAAGCGTTCCGGGCTCGAGCTGTCGTGATAGCTGATCCGTTGGCAGATATTTGTCGGAAAGGTATATTGGCGCCTTCGATTCATCTTTAAAATGTCTGTTTAATAATAACAATAATGTCGATTTGTTAATGCCTGTACAATTTTGTTAATGTTCCACAATTATTATGGAGAATTTTGAAAACAATATTTGTTTGTCACAAAAATTTTGTGATCTGTATTCTGTGTGTATTCTGGAAAAGCTAAATCCGAAAAGGTGTTACTCCAAAGCCAACTGTGTGCAGTTTTTTTTACAAAGGAAATCTATATATATGTTTATTTTTATTTAACAAATTGGCTTATGATTTGGATTAGGCTACTCAAAAATCAAATAAAAATTAGATATTATACAGGGGGTATTACCTAAACGTATACATCACGTGTTATATCCGTATATATGTATATAATAATATTGTTTTTTCAAGTGGTACAGCTCGACTTTGGACTAACTCCACGAAAAGCCAAAAAAAAGAAAACTTTTACTTCCTTTTCTTTAAAAAATCCTTTTTTCTTTCGCGCATCTCGAAGCAGCTTTATTCATATTAATTTGGGTCTACCCTACTTTACCTAATTGCAGATGCTATCAGAATGTTTTCGATTCACTTAGTCCCGGGATTAGAGCGATGCAAAAGTTTTGTGCCCGAAGCGTTTAAATTTCAACGCTTCGACCTTTTCCAATCGCTGAACGCGATTTGCGTAAACGCGAATATTTTCACGCCTTATCCGCACAGTATGATTATCCCTGTGCCCCCTTTTCCCTTGTCCACTTGCGAGAGAGAAAGAAAGAGACAGACAGAGAAGAAGAAAGCCAATGGTACAAAGGTTTTTCGACGCAGACGCAGACAGCGGCAAGGGGCGGAGTCAAGGCAAGCAACCCTGTGAAACGAAAAGGAAAAAGTTATCTTTTGCCACAAGGCGACAAGTTTTATTGTTCATTTGAAATTCAATTTCAATTTTGAGATAAGATTTGAAGTGAAGTGAATTTTCAATTACAAATACTTCATCGCGCTGAACAGACGTTCCTCTCAAATCGTTTGGCGTATTTCCAACCAATTTCCCAAATTATATATTCTTATATCGTGAGTCGATCCCATCTACTGCAAAATGAATCACATCTATCCTCGAAATGAATCGCATAAATCCTCAAACACAAAGGTGAGACTGTGAAAAATTCGCAATACATATTGAGAATAAAAAATATTACCTATGATTAATGCTGTGGTAAGTGATAGTATTTTGGCTTGTCATAACAATACACAAATTTGGCTTATGATATCAGGAGTTTAAATTAAATGTGGAAGTGGGTCGATGTATATATATGTATATATAATATCTAAAAAACTAAAGTGTTAAGGTTTTTGTTTGTGTGAATCTCTTTCTGTCCTTCTGTTTGGAATTGAATGTGAATTTCTGCGATTTATTGCTAGAGGTCTAAATTTTTATTTCGAAAGAATTTCATCTAATCATATTCACATCTGACAGCCAAACTAAAATACAGGCAGTTCGTAATGAATAACAAATTGAATTCATTACAAACTTTGAGAAATCTGAACTCGGAATGGACAACATCAAGAAGAATTCGATGAGTAAAATACTCAAGCTCTGGAACTGGATGAAGGCAAAGAGTTTGTCGTTAGTTTGGATTCTTTGCATATATTTGGTTATCTGGACTGCCATGTTGGTGCTGAGGCTGAGGAAACGCTTCTCCAAGCTGGCTCGCACCATATTTGTGATCATATGTGTGGCCTATTTTACGTTCAACTTCTTCTTCGATATGCTCAAAGCATTGCGACGTTGGCTATCTAAGGTTCCGCTAAGTTATGCCATCTGCATTTTCTGTTACTTTCTTCTGACAGTTTGGGTTATGTTCCAATTCTTGTGGCTGTTGCTTAGAATTAAGATGAAAGATTACCAAGTCACTTACTATCTTATGGATACTGAAGAAGAAGACGAGGATTTCTACTATTTCAATTCATATAATAATCTACTTAAATCGTTTGCAAATGACGACTAAGAGGTGCCCTGTAAATATCATTGGATAATTATTTCTGAAATAACTTTGAAAATCAATCATTTCTGCATCATAAGTTTTGTCAAATTGGCTGCATATAAGGATTCTTATTTTTATGGAAGTTTTCCGATAAGTTTGACTTTGATAATTTTTGGGCTATATATCACGATTGTTATATTATTATATTAGAATTACCATAAATGTGGGTTTCACAAAATAGTTTGTTTAACACGGGTTAATGATATACAGGTTTGACTAAATACATATGTAACTTTAATTTGGCAAAAGTAAATTAATAGTAAATATAAAAAATATAAAACTCTGACTTGAGATAATTCTTCGCGTTCTTCTCTGCGATCAGTGTGCCCAGCTTTCTCAGCGCTTTGCCTATACTCTGATAAATAACTTAAAACTATCTCACTCAGCTCTGCCAACTTATCCCAATCCTACAAAAATATGTATATGACATTTTTCGACCTCCTTCCATAGCATTTAGTTCAGTACAAATCTTCCCAATATAAATATAAAGATAAATTAACAATTTGTGACTTTCATTTAGAATATTGGAGGACATTGACGGCTAACGCTCCACCAAATTCGGTGACTCTAGCTCAAAAACTAGGAAAGATATGGGGATTATCCCCGATTTTCAAAGGCGGCTGCCATGGGTGGAGATAAAGATCTTTGTTTAGGATGTTATGGATATCTTCCTGCCAAACTTGGTTCATCAAGCTCAAAAACTGGGGGCGACTGGAGGAGAATACAAATTAGCATGGTGGCGGTCGGGCGACTGTGGGTTGAAGGAGCCAGTTGCTATATTCTTAGCCAATCTAGTAACTCCAGCTATGACGATGTGGGAAATATGTGGATTAATCGATTTTTAGTTATCGTCTTATCGATTTTCCAGCATCCCAAACTTTATCCTTCCCGCCCGTCTGTCTAGCTTTATGGCTTTTTACTACCTTCGGCATCAGAATAAGACAATTGAAAAATCCGCCCCGCTTTTTTCCGGTTTGCAAGTCGAGAGAGATTGATTATTCATTGCTTACTTAATATTATCTGTACTAGTTGAAAGTCTCATTTCATATTCATGGACATAAGTGATATAAACAAACTTCAACATGGTCATCAGTATGGGATTAGACCAGTCAGTCACTTGGCCCCCACTTGCTTCACTTGGCCCGCTTGGTGGGCCTGAGAACCCGTGGTTAATCCAGCTCACAGACGCCATGCCGCGTGCAACAATAACAACAGCGACACCAACAACAACAGCGACAACCCTCAAATGGCATCCGCTAAGCGGATTTGAGGCAATCAAATCAAAATCGCACCCAAGGAGTCAACACAACACTCAAAAAGCATCAGAATCAAATTAGCAGCAGTTTGGTGGCTAATTTTGTTATCATTCGGCTGCAGTTGCCAGGAGGTGAGACTGTGCCACGTGTGTCTGCCACCGATAAGACGACTAATTCAACAAACAGCAGCCACACGACGACCACACGTGACCCGGCCGGCCATAAGCTGTTGGCTCTGCAGCTGTGTTCGCTGTTGTGGCAAAAATCGATGACAGTCCCCAGACACGCCCTCCATTTAAGCCACGCCCCAACCGCACACGCACGCACGCATGAGTGTGTGTGTTTCACACCCACTTGACTGCGAGTCAATAATTGTATTTAATAAATTTCAATTAAACCAACGTGGAACGAAATTGTGATTGCGATCCTTGATGCTAAATAATTGATATGGACACCATTATGAGATATCGGGGAAGGCAAGTCAATGGAAAATAGTATAAAGCCTTTTTGAGAAAATCATTTAAATAAATAATATGTATGTATGTACATATGTATGTACATATGTATACATAAAAGAAAATACAATATGTAAAAACACGCAAAGACTGTCATATGTATGTGTATACATACATACACACACATGTAATTCTAATGCGCCCAACTTCGTTGTAAAGAAAACCTAGAATATTCCCAAACGAATGAATAAAGCATAATAGAGTAGGTACAAAATATATTGGAAATATACAGTTAGGTCTCCAATGTTTCTTAACGATTCACATGTGTTTCACAATGTTTAGCAACAAAGTTGCTGCTAGACGCAGCCATATTGAAAATGTTACAGGTTAACATTGCGTTAACATTGCACATATTCTGCGACGAGCTGCCAACAAAAACATTGATCAACTTGGAAATTATAAACTATATAGGTCCACTGCAAAAAAATACATACAAAATATCCCAAAATCATTTTGTGCTGCACACAATTTAAATGTGCAATAATAAATATGTTAGAAACTTATGTTGAAAGCCGTTTCTGTAGTTTCATAGCACTCAGTGTTTGACACGACTATCATAACATTGCACTTTTGAGTAACGAATCGACAAGTTGTAGAAAATTATCGTTTACCTCTTCGCACAATTTCGTGTAAGTCGCAACAAAGCGGACGTGTAGTGCATAGTTCTTCAACTAAGTGTCTTAAAGTGATAAAATCTTGTGTCCAATAGCAGGTAAGTGTTACGACCTATCCAACAAAAGTTAACAAAGTTAGTTGTTTGAATCGCCAAACGCGTTGCTTGCCCATTTTAATTCGACAAAATAGCTAGCGTCTGCCAGGCACACACACACACACTCACATCCATGTACAAATATGTGTTACATTCGATGTTTATGTGAGAACTCATACATTACCACGCGCAAATTCGCGACGTCCCGCCGCGATGACAAAAGTTGTAAAAATTTGTCGCCCGCTTTCTGCTCTAGTCGAGCCTCAGGCTTAAAAGTACTAAATATGTATGTACATATGTAGGTATGTACATACATATACGCGTAAAGTGCTATACATTTTAGTTCGCCGGCACCGGCAAACACACGCATACAAATTCGCACGCGCATATGTACATGCACACATATCAAAAGGAAAAGTGCATAGTGAATCAAGAATAAATTTTTTCTAGACTTAAATTGGCTATTGAGTCTGAATCGGCTTCTCATCTGACTTAATAATATTCTTATATGTATATATTCAAATATGTGCAAATATATGTATATTGCAACAAAGGACTTTTATATATTTATTAAATACATTTTTATTTGTAGATGTGCACTCTGAATTTGGTAGGGTTTTGTGTGCGTGTGTATGTGTGTGTGTGTGTGTGTATAAGCGAATGATAGAGCCAAACAAAAACAAACGATTCGCGATGTATTTGTTGTGTGGAGATTATACCGGTGGATGCAAGGCTTGTGTCAGTTTGAATATTGTTTCGCAGAGTTGAGTACTTGATGGTGATTTTTATTTTAAACAGTAAGTTGCCATTTTAATATTGGTATTTGCACAAGATCAGTTTAATATATTCGAACATGAACATATTTGCTACCCTTTCTTGCCGTTCAAGCATCGGATTTGCATTATTTTGCGCCTTCGTTAAGTTTACCGTTGCATTACGGTAAAACCTCTTAGCATACGACATAGCGAACAGCAAGCTTGACCTTGTTGCACGAAACAAATCTTGTCTACACTAATGTGTATACACAATGTGAATACACGAATTATGCATGTATTGGTGATCTGCTTGCTGCTTTTCGGCTTCATTTCTGTTTCTCTTTCATTGTTCTGACTGTTTCAGTGTAGACTGGACGCTCTGTTAGAAGACTGCGATATTTCAAGAGACCGTGCGCCTGTGCCAAGACCGCCATTTTGAATTGTGTGTCTGTCAAAAGCAAGTTACACCAAATACCGAGGCAGAAAAAATTCTAAATATATTTAATACACATTTATAGACAATCCGAATAGGAAATTAGTAAATGTTAAACGTGAAAGTCGTGCAAACTAAAATAGAGATATTTCAAAGAGTTCAAAGTTGTTATTAACTAACAGTTGTTTAAAAAAGGAAAAATCATTTAATAGTAAGTTATAAAATTATAATATGTATATATTTCTTTAATTTTTGTGTGTGTGTGGTGGCAAATTTCGTCACATTTGCACTGCACTTTTCTTAGAAACTTTCTACAAATTCGCTCTAGTACTGTGACAATCGTTGACGCTCGCTTAATTCCGTCACAATGTGTTCGACTGACGTATTTTGCAAAGCTATGTCCGCTCAATGCGTTAACGCAGCCCAAAGCACGCTAGGTTAACGCATTGCCATGCATAGAGTGACGTTTGCGACGCTTGTTCGACTTATTGGCATGTTAGGAGCTAGGTTGACGTAAATACAATCACTGACTGCGCCAGCCGTACTTGAGGGTTCTTTCCTTTTCATATTCGACCCAATCGTAATCGATCCTTACTTTTGTTTTTGCAGGCTCAAGATGATTTCAGAAAGAGAAAGCCGTTCGAGATCGCGGTCATTTTATTTTGATTCAAACTCAGCCAGCTCTTCTTCGGCTTCATCGTGGAAGGTCAGCCCCATGGAGGTTAATGGTAAGTTATTTCAAAAGAAGTATGTCTGCACTACAGCAGAGTAAAACATTTGTTTGGTCTTTTATTAGGTGACACACCCAGCCCCAGCCCTTCTCGCAAGCAAAAGAAGAAAAGAGATAAGGGCCGTGATCTTAAGGAGAATGCTGTACTTGGCTGGGGCAACGCTTACCCCAATCTTGTGTCATCGGTTAGCATGGAGAGTCTCTCTGATACGGATATGGTAAGTTGAGACAAGAACAATGACAGGGACATATGCAGGCGCCAATTGGTTGCTTCTATTGCTCCTGTCCAGAAATGTTGTGTGTCAATATATTTTCTTGAACTTATGTTAGATCTATAAACAATCTTATCCAAGCTAATGTGTAAACGATATTATTTTTGGATGCAGCCACTACCCACTGACCTAAGGGCATTTTGTGCCAGTGGGCTCGGCATCTTTCCCAGAGAGGAAAAGGAGGAGCCGCCGCCGCCATCAACACTGCCGCCACCGCCGCTGTCCTCATCACCGGCGTCAGATTCTGTTATCTCCTCACCACTTTCTCAACTGAACTTAGGCTTAGCGACAACTAATCAACTAACCACAACAACAACTACAGCAACTAGTATCTCACCCATCAGAAATTTAACTGCTTCATGTCCAGCAGCAACAAGCAGCCTCGACAATATAGCCAGTGATTTCAGTAAAACAATTGTTACCAGCAGAATCGAGAACATTTCTACAGCAACATCTCCTCCTCGTTTCAAAGTCTCAACAGTCCAACAAACATCCAAATCAGATTCTGAATTAGAAACTGATTTACAAAAGCAGGTGGCATTTTAGGCATATTCTTTCAAGCTAATGGAGTCAAATCACTAATACTATTTCTTTGTTTTCTTCCTGACATCCTTTTACAATTGCAGAGGAAGAAGATTTTCAAGGAAAGTTCGAACAAAAGTACTGAAAAGAAGCGCCCCAACAGTTGCTTTAAACCCGAAGATGGATCAGCGGACGAGGAGCCAAAAATCACGAAGCGCCCCAAGAAATCGGAGCTGGCTTCAGATCCAACGTTCTCGCCACACGCTAAGAAGAAAGAGGACCAGAGAGTATTGCACAAGCGTGCCAAGTCGATGTACGTTGCAGATCCGGATTTAAACATGAATGTTGGTGAAATAGCTAAGAAGAAACCGTCAGCACGCCGTCGTTCGGTTTATGCTAAGCTGCTGCCCGATGATCCCGAGGATCCCTTCTATCTCGCGCCATTCAAGTACGGCTGGAAGCGTGAGCTAGTGAAGCGTTCCATCGATAATAATTCGCGTCAGCGCACTGACGTGATCTTTATTTCGCCAGCCGGAAAGAAGCTGCGCACGCGGGAGCAAATAAGCAATCAGCTGCCGGTCGGGCTGAACATCGAATCATTCTGTTTTATACCCCGTCTGCAAGGAGTCGGAGAGCCTGACGAGACAACCCGTCATGCTGTTCCGGAACGTCGCAAGTCCTTGTACGTTGCCAGGCAGATTGCCGAGGCAGATAAAATCCCGCTGCCGCAACCAAAACAAGGATTACAGCAGAAGCCAGAGCAGGTGGTCAAATCAGAAGAAAAGCAACAAGAGCATACAAAGCAGCAGCAACCAAAGCCCACCAAGCAACCGAAGCAACAAAGGCAGACCAACAACTTGGGCCAACAACAGACGCTTGTCTCTGGTAAACGTGTGCCAAAACCCAAGGTGCCCAAGGGGGCTAGCCCACCGCCGAATGGTTGGACCTCGACTATGGCGGTTCTGGGAAATGGTCGCGTCTTGGCCCAGAAAAATAATAACAGCAGCGGTGGTGCTGGATCCAGTGGTGGAAACAGCGCTCGCAAACGGTATGAAGACAATCTAATAGAAATGCAGACTTAATTTCTGACTGATTCACTTCTTTTGCAGCAACAGCAACGCTAACAAATCATTGAAGATAGCATCAGAGACGACGACTGTTGGGCCGCCAAAGCTGCCGCTGCAGCCGGAGCCAGTCGTTAAGAAGATGACTTGTTTCAAGTGCCTGGAGCCAATAACTGATGTCAGTAAAGCAGTTGCAATAGACGAATCTGTCGCCAGCCATTGCTGTCGCGTAAGTGCTTTCAAACTAATGTCACTACTTCATTAACATATAACACTAATCCTTTCACATATTTTTGTCTTTGTAGCGTTGTCTGGGCAAAGTCATTGCTGACGAAAATGGTAACGGAGTTGGCCAAGGCATCATGCAGCGCATTGTCGAAGATCTTGAGCGTCCCGGCGCCTTGCCGCCAGCCAAGCTGCTCCGCGACGATTCGCCAGCGCTGCCCGGGGGAAAGATAACGCCCAAACCGATGGAGGTTGTGGTGTTGAACGGACGCAAGGCTGTCGCCGTTTCTGACGCGCAGCAACGTATGCATCAACTAAAACTGTGAGTCCGAAACGACTCCACAAATCCAAAAAAGGGAAAAGGGATAACTTTTTTGTTTATTTGCAGCTTTTCAGATGAATCAACCATGAATATCTTCGCCAAAATTTATTCGAAACGTAACGCTACGGCAAAGGAGAAGCGTCAACAGATGAATGAGTACATATCCGCTGGCAACAAGGGCTGTCAACTGATGACGGCCATTATGAAGACGCTCGATATGCAAGTTAGTTGCACATTCCATTTAAAATTCACGTTAAAATATCAAACTGAAACATTTACTATTCCCCTTTATAGGATCGTGTGCGCTTGTCAAAGGTGTGCAAGACCTGGGCTATGATAGGCCGCGATCGGAGCGTGTGGCGCACAGTGAAGTTGCGCAACACACACATCACCGACTGGTCTTTACTGCTGCGTGAAATGGAGCGCTATTGCACCGTTGAACTCGATATGATGGGCGTGATAGATGGTCCACAGATGCTCAAAGAATCGGGAGGTTGGCGAGAATTGAATTCGTTGCGCATTTTGCGCACAGATGCTAGAGAGGCAGAGATTATCGAGTCAATTATCAAGGACATGCCGCATTTGCAGGAATTGCGCACAACATGCACCAGTCCAGCTCTGCATCTGGCCAACATTGACAAGATGGTCGGTTTGCATGTGCTGCGCATTCGCATGTTGGAGGCTAAGGCTAGGATTGTTTCGTTGTCGCCGCTGCAGAAACTGTTGGGTTTGAATGAGCTGAGTTTGCGTGGCATTACCAACATGGATGTGCTGGATCTGTTGCAGTTGAAGGACTTGCCACATCTGGAGACGCTTGTGCTGGGCTCGTGTCGCGGCATGGAGGTGGCATCATTTGGAGCCGATGTGCTGCCCGGTTTGAAGCGTTTGCGCAATCTTCGCCTGGAGAGTCATCACAGCAACGGCACCTTTATTATTAAAGAGATTATGGACGGCATCGCCGCCGGTGGCAGTGTGCAGCGTCTTGAGCTTATCAATGTCAATATCGATGCAGAGCTAAGCCGCCAGTTGTCCGAGTGCAAGTCGTTGCACGAGCTGCTGCTCATGCCAGATTTCCACAATAATTCCGCCTATGTGGTGCACTACATCATGCAGGCCATCAATGAGAATAGTGAACAGCTCAGCGTCTTCTGTCTGGGTATTACCTATGAACTGCTCAGTGTGACTCGCGCCTTGGCCATGATCAACGACAAGGACATTATACCTGTGGTGCTGCCCATACCGGGCGTGCCCGACAATGATGTGTTAAATGAGTCCGAGTGCGGAATCGGCTATTTACCGGTCGATCGCCTCGAATCGATTTTACATCACATGATGCCACAAGCTTGGCTAACGGTCTCCAAGGTTTCGCAACTGGAGACAATCAACATGAAGTTCTTGCCAGCTCCTCCTGCTCGTCAAGACAAAGTTGGCAGCTCTTCACGCATTTGAACATTTTTCCACCTCTCGCTCAGAATATATATTTATGTTTATACATACTTTATATAAATATTAATACATATATACCAAATGAATACATATTTAATTTAAGCTTCAGGGTGTGTGGTAAATAAGATGACGACCTAGGGTAGATACACTCGTATCTGCACCTGCCACCCAGCCGTTCTCTGAGAGAATAAAGACTGAGTCTTAATTTCCCCCGATCACTACACAATGCCTTGTAGCGAAGAGTATTTTTAAGTTACTACGAAAATGAATAATCATATAGATTTATATAAACTTTACCTGCTTATTAAATGTATATACATACCAATTTATATGTATTGAACACTCGTTGAAAGAAGTAAAATCTTTAGTTACAGAGCTGAACAAAAAATGTTTGCAAGAATAAAAAATTAATATTTTTCAATTATGTTTAAATAATATGTACATAAAAACACATGCCAGAAAAAGTATGCGTACAAAAATGTTGTGTAACTTTGGCGTTAAAAAAATGTGTAAAATTAGAATAGAAAATTCATTATCCTGAACAGTTGAAAATACACGAAATACTTTATTTTATATTGTCAAATGTTGTTTTTGTAATTTTAATTTGCCAAAATGGCTAGCTCGCCGTTTTTGTAAGCTGCTGCAATTTAAGTTTCGACACAAACCTTTTCAAGCAGGTCTGAAAGGGGAAACGCGGCGACCTTAAAAGTTCTACTGCCATACATTTGAATTCGCCGTCACCTTCAAGCACACGCATACATGCACACATATCAAAATGAAAAGTGCATAGTGAATCAAGAATAAATTTGTTCTAGGATTAAATTGGCTATTGAGTCTGAATCGACTTCTCATCTGACTTAATAATATTCTTATATACATACATACATACATATATGTAAGTACATATTTAAATATGTGTAATTATGTATGTATATGTAGGTACATACATATATTACAACAAAGGACTTTTATATATTTATTAAATACATTTGTATTTGTAGATGTGCATTCTGAATTTGAACGGTTTTTGTGTGTGCGTGTGTGTGTGTGTGATCGAGTCAAACAAAAACAAACGATTCGCGACAAAGCACAAAAGGCAGAATACGTTTTTCGTGCGTATGTATGTACATACATACATATGTATTTGTTGTGTGGAGATTATACGGTTTGCGCCTTCGTTAAGTTTACCGTTGCATTACGGTAAAATCTCGCAGCAAACAGCTTTGTTGCACGAAACAAATCTTGTCTACACAAATGTGTATACACATTGTGAATACACGAGCTAAGCATGTATTGGTGATCTGCCTGCTGCTTTTCGGTTTCATTTCTGTTTCTGTTCAGTGTAGACTGGACGCTCTGTTGGTTGACTTCATATTAAGAGGCAATGAAAATGAAAAATTTAACATTTCGACACATTGAAGCGGTTAAAGAATAGTCAACAAATATTTGCATTTCAAGTTAAACAAGAAGTAATTTAACGACAGTTCGCAAAACATATATAAATCGTGCTAGTTATTATTGCAGACAGGGTTAATTTGTGTATTCGTTTATTAAACAAAAACGAGGTGTCAAAAGCCCGTGCGCCAAGACCGCCATTTTGAATTTTGTGTCTGTCAAAAGCGAATAACACAAAATACCGAGCCACACCGAGGCGGAAAAAAATACTAAATACACATTTATAGACAATCCGAACAGGAAACAAGTAAACGTCGAACGTGCTAAAAATTTGTGAAAGTCGTGCAAATATTTCCATTGGAAGGTGCAACCCGACCAATGAGTTCAAAGTTGTTATTAACAAACAGTTATTTGAAAAAAAGTCATTTAATAGTAAGTTATAAAATTATAATATATATTTCTTTAATTTGTGTGTGTGTGTGGTGGCAAATTTCGTCACGTTTGCACTGCACTTTTCTTAGAAATTGTCTACAAATTCATTCCTTTTAATATTAAACCCAATCGTAATCGAGCCTAACCTCTCTTTTGTCAGGCGTCAAGATGAGTTCAAATAGAGCCAGCCGTTTGAGATCGCGGTCTATTTATTTTGATTCAACCGCAGCCAGCTCTTCGACCTTCTCGTGGCACGTTTCCCCAGTGGTGGTTAAAGGTAAGTTATTTCAAAAGTAGTTTTTTATTTTATTATTATTATTACATATTAGGCGACTCAACTAGACGTTCTCGCAAGCAAAAGAAGAACCGTGATCTTAAGGAGAATGCTGTACTTGGCTGGGGCACCACATACCCCAATCTTGTGTCATCGGTTAGCACGGAGAGTGACTCTGATACGGATATGGTAAGTTGAGACAAGGACAATGACAGATTGATTGGATTGCGTCTGTCCACAAATGTGTCAATAATTTGTTGACACTTGTGCAATTCTGTTTAATTTTTAACAATTTTATCTATCGAATGTTTGTTTGCGTGCTAGTTTGTATACTATGTATTTTGGATGCAGCCACCATCCACTGGCCTAAGGGCATTTTGTGCCAGTGGGCTCGGCATCTTTCCTAGAGAGAAAATGGACAACTTTACGACAACAACACAACAACAACACCAACAACAACTAGTTTCTCACCCATCACAAATTCTAACTGCCTCATGTCCACACTCAGCTGAATCGAGAACATTCCAACAGCAGCAGCCCCTCCTCAACAGTTCAACAAAGATCAAAATCAGATCCAGAAACTGATTTACAAAAGCAGGTGGCATTTTAGGCTTATTCTTTCAAGCTAATGGAGTCAAATCACTAATACTATTTCTTTGTTTTCTTCCTGACATCCTTTTACAGTTGCAGAGGAAGAAGAAGAAAAATACTAACAAAAGTGGTGAAAAGAAGCGCCCCAACAGTTGGTTTAAGCCCGATGATGATTCATCGGATGAGGAGGCGAAATTCACGAAACGCTCAAAGAAATCGGAGCTTGAATTGGACCCAACGTACTCTCCACACGTTAAGAATGTTGACAATAGAGCATTGCGCAAGCGCGCCAAGTCGATGTACGTAGCAGATCCGGATTCCAGCATAAATGTTGGGGAAATAGCCAAAAAGAAACAGCCAGCACGCCGTTGTTCGGTTGTTGTTCCGGAACGTCGCAAGTCCATGTACGTTGCCAGGCAGTTTGTCGAGGCAGATAGAATCCCCGAGCCACAGCAGCTTGTCAAACTAAAAGAGAAGCAGCCAAAGCCGCAAAAGAAAGCCAAAGAACAACCAAAAGAGCTTCAGAAGCAGCAGCAACAGCTTGTCAAAAAACAAGAGCGTCAGATACAGCAGCAACAGCAGCTCAAAAAACATCAGGAGCAGCAGCAACCGAAGCAACCCCAGCAACAAAAGCAGACCAACAACTTGGGCCAACAACAGACGCTTGTCTCTGGTAAACGTGTGCCAAAACCCAAGGCGCCCAAGGGGGCTAGCCCACCGCCGAATGGTTGGACCTCGACTATGGCGGTTCTGGGAAATGGTCGCGTCTTGGCCCAGAAAAATAATAACAGCAGCGGTGGTGCTGGATCAAGTGGTGGAAATAGCGCTCGCAAACGGTATGAAGACAATCTAATTGAATTGCACACTTGATTGCTGACTGATTAATTTCTTTGCAACAGAAACTCTAACAAGTCAGGAATGTTAGTATCAGAGACGACTGTTGGGCCGCCAAAGCTGCCGCTGCAGCTGGAGCCAGAGCCAGTCGTTAAGAAGATGCCTGGAGGCTTCAACTGGCGCACTCGTTGTGAGCTTGAGCGTCCTGGCGCCTTGCCGCCAGATAAGCTGCTCCGCGGCGATTCGCCTTGATTCGTCCCGTTGGCGGATCTTCATAGCTTAAAATGAAAAAAGATTTCGTATGTCAGAAATAAAGCCAAAGTGACATTATTTCTGTGGTATTTCTTTTTAAATGTAAATTTTAACCTTTGATCGCTTTTTGGTGCTTGTTTATTTTATAAGTTAAAATACCTTATTAACGGGATTTGGGTATTAATGTTATCAGAAAAAGAGTGCTTCAAAATCTAAAACTTAACTGTTTAACAAAGGTAAATCAATGTTTGCACTATGACATAATTCTTACTAATGCATAATCTAACTAACTAACACAGTAGAAATGTTGGTATTGGATTGTACTAATGAATCAAAGAAAAGCTGTTTTAATGATTATAATCTATAACTAATGTATAAAATCTCTTGAAAATGTTTATTTGCAGCTTTTCAGATGAATCAACCATGAATATCTTCGCCAAATTTTATTCGAAACGTAACGCTACGGCAAAGGAGAAGCGTCAACAGATGAATGAGTACATATCCGCTGGCAACAAGGGCTGTCAACTGATGACGGCCATTATGAAGACGCTCGATATGCAAGTTAGTTGCACATTCCATTTAAAATTCACGTTAAAATATCAAACTGAAACATTTACTATTCCCCTTTATAGGATCGTGTGCGCTTGTCAAAGGTGTGCAAGACCTGGGCTATGATAGGCCGCGATCGGAGCGTGTGGCGCACAGTGAAGTTGCGCAACACACACATCACCGACTGGTCTTTACTGCTGCGTGAAATGGAGCGCTATTGCACCGTTGAACTCGATATGATGGGCGTAATTTATTGAATTTATTTAAGTTGAATAAAACTCAATTTGATATTTGTAAAAAATTTAAAACGTTTTATTTTATCATATAAATATATAGAAATATACATATAAATATTGCCTAATCTAATACATGTCTTTTTTTTTGCTGAAATCAAAAAGAACATAGTTGTACGTAAAGATGATAACGATGTTGTTTCAACGTCTTGTAAATTTCATCAAAAAATGTGCTTGCATTGTGTTGCTTTTTGTGCGTATGCGTAAATGGATGGAGAGGGTTGGGGTATGTAGTATAATATAAATTTTACAAAATATATACGATTATAGTAGATAAATATATATGCATATATAAATACGAGGCCACCAAATAGTCATTGTGTTTTACAGTGCGTACAGAATGTCAATATACTGGCACTAAGAGATGGAAGCCATAACACAATATGGCCTTTATAGTGTCAAAATATAGTACAGATAGTGAGTAATAATGATGAGTCAAAGCATTAAATATTGTCTTGTTAGCCCATCCCTTTTGGCATTTGTAAATGTGTGTGCTTCTAACTACTAAACATGCTAAATGGGTTTAATCTTGATCAGCCTTACTAGCCAAGTCGTTAGAATGCGCTTGTAAAGTGATATTGATTGATATTCACTATGAGTATGTAAATACTATAAATATATGTATAATTGATGCATTGCATCATGTTTTGTTGATCAAGAGTAAGCACATTGTGGTAGAAGAGTGTTGTTATCAGATCGGTCTTAGATCGGTCAAGATATGGTATGTAGTTAGAAACTTAAACTTATAAAATGATGGCCTAGATCAAGTGCACTTTGGACATGTACATCATCATTATACTTAGACAACCTGAGGCTGAAAGGCAAAGGCTATGCGCGACTTAAAGCTAATTTGTCGAATGGCCTGGATCTATTCTCTTGTCTCATCTCCAAGGCGTTGATTGTTCAGTTGTATTCGGGTTTGGGAAAATAGTCGGGCACAAAGATGTGCACGATGATGCCGGTTGTCATGAGCGCAAAATAGAAGATGACAGCGACCCACCAAAGTATGCGCTCCCAGCGACGCACCTCCAAGTTGCGCAGCACTCCGATGCCGACGAGGAGACCAGCGATGGCACCCGACAAATGCGCCACATAGCCGATCTGATCGTGCTTGTCCGTAAGATTGCGATAAACTGAAGTGCCCAGGTCCGTGAAGCAGAACACAAGGAAGGCAAGTAGCTGCACAATTGCATACTCCATTTCCGAATAGTTCTAAAAATCAAAGCGATAAAGTTGTGAAAATATGTTGTAGTACATATTGTGTTTACTAAGCGTACCATTATAATGGTTGCAATATGTGCCGTGATCAGGGCATAGACACCGCCTGAAGCGCCAGCGAGAAAGATGCGCGGACTGGTCAGGGATGTGCCCATGGAGCCGGCGAGTACGCCAGCCAAATAGACAAGCGCCACACGCCACCAATGATGCACCAGCTCGAGGGCAATGCCCAGAAAGATTTGTATAATCAGATTCATCATCAGATGCATGATGCCCACATGGACAAACATGTAGGTGACAAAGCGCCAGGACTCGTAACGCTTGTACGGATTATAAATGAAAAGTGTTGCCGCTGGCCCATTGGTACTCTCGCCCAGGCGCTGATTGTGATCCGGATCGTCCCTAAACACAAAAAACAAGAAGAGGGGAAAATCGATTAACTTTTGAATTTGATTGAATTTGGTTAGTCGCTTACTGAAAATAGATGACATCGACCAGAAACATAATGATCTCAATGATTGAGAAGATGACCATGGTCAGGGGTGGCGGGCAGATGGACATTTGTTTCTCATATGCACCATCCGGTTCGTCGCCTTCGAGCGGCTTCGGCGGTGGCACCACAAACCGGCAATAGCGCGTCAACAGGTTGCGCACCATCCACTTGTGGCGCAACGACATGCTGTAGAACTCCTCAAAGTCCAGCTGCCCATTGTTGTCCGTGTCGCTGCGGCGCAGTATCTGCTCGGCTATATGTGCGGGTATATCGCGGCAATAGCCATCCGATATTAAAGCCTTAAGCTCTTGGGTATTGATGTGGCCATCCCTGTCCGAGTCGTGCTGCGAAGAGCCAAGAAGACAAATCAATCATTAAGTATGTATATTAAATAGATATTATTGTTGTTTTAAAGTGTCAGTGTCAATAAGCTCGACTAGCAGATACCCCGTGCCTGCCAATTGCAATCTTCGATATCTCCCCGGTCGATTCTCTTCGATTGACTTTGATCACATTGCATAGGAATCTAGCTTGAAAATCTATTCACAAATGTGCGTAGGCGACAAATGTATTCGAGAATAAATTTTAACGATGTCAGTTAGTGTTACGTTTAAAATGTTATAATTTACACAAAATACACTGAAACGCGTATCGCAAATCAAAATTAACAGCACCAACAAGGCCAGGTCTAAGGTTTCGAGGTTGTTGTTGTTTGCGACATTTCCGCGAGACTTCAATCAAAAGCTAACAACAATTGCAGGTGAGTTTAACTTTTATGTATCCTCCTCCAAAAATGGGACAAAATTAAGTTAAGTGTTGCTGCAGGATGACGCATGCATGGCGGTTGACCGTGAACTGGATTATGAGCCGAGAGGAGGATTTGGATCGGGACGCAGAAGAGAGCTGCAGCCAATGCGATAACAATATAACAGAGCTACAAGAATCCTCGGGCATCGGCACGGTCATTGTGATATACATGGCACTGGTGGGTCTATTTCTGGGCTCCAATCTACTGCCCAGCAGGCAGACGGCGACGACACGGCAGGACTGGCAGCAGCGTCAGCTCGAGTTGCTCAAGCAGCGGAACATGCTGTGGCGACAGGAACAGTGGCAGGATGCAGTCCAGCTGACCGAACAAGAGGAGGCCGATTGGCTGCGAATGCACGAGGAAATCTACTACGATGCCATCAACAATGATCACCACAATGACGGGAATGAACGCTTCGAGGATGCTCGGGAAGTGTAGCTTACACAAAAAACTTAGAAAAGAGCTTTCAACATTTACAAAATTTCAAATACAAAAGCCGCACAATTATTATTGCACAATTGTTACGACAACCAGAAAAATGTGGCCATAACTAGTTTCCTGACCATAAATGGCTAGAGTTGGCCAATGACGAATTGAATCCATCAAAAACGCAAGCCTCTCAAATTGAGGCTAACATGGAATAAACTTTTCCAAATATATACCGAAACAACTCCTTAACAGAAAAACTTGATATGCCATGTTTGCAAGATTAAATAAACGGTTTCCACATCGGCGTTTGACTTTGCTATTCAATATACAAATACATATAGTATTCCCGATAAGATAAGCAAGCAATATAAATAGTTGAAGGAACCAACGCAAGAAAACGAAAATTAGTATAATTATTAAATATTGAATTTGGTTCGAAACGCTTACTTTTGTAAATAGCTATTTGACATGGGAATCCGATCAATGAGTCGACCTCCCATATCTATTTCTAGGTGAACTAGTTCTTTGTTTTTATACTTATCTTAACAACACAATCGGAGCACTATCTATCCCATATTGTAGCTGTCATAAACAATTATTTCTAAAAACTATCTTTAGCTATTTCATACAGCTTTATCATACCATAAAACTTCTACTTAGACAAAAGATTCCGAACATATGTGATTATTCTCTGGCATTACTTATTTGTTTTTATCAAGATAAAGTTTTGCAAGTTTTGCAGTTTTGCAGTCGATCAGAATAAGTTCGTTTGAACTAAACTGAACGAACGAACGTGCTAAATGACACATAGACTAATAATGTTAAATAGTCTCTGGTTCAACATAAAGTGAACTTAACATAACTTGTTCTTAACATGGAACTAAAATGTTCACCTCTAGCCTCTAGTGTCTGTCTAGTTAGCAGAAGCCCTGTTATAAATAAAGCAACAAAATATATGTAAAATGCACTTGTCGTTTACATACATACATATTTGTATGTATGTATTCTTGGGCAATTGTTACACGCATATACAATGTAACTGTACATATGGCTTGTGCATATTTGCTACGAGATATTATTAATATAATTAGTATCACCTGCATTTTGTTCACACACCTGTTTCAGATGTTTGAGACCGAAGCACAAACAATGACGTGTATTGAAAGGTAACGGGGTGGCGGGGTGGGTTAGTGTAAAAAAGTAAACATTAGAAAAACTGAGTCAACAAAGCTGCAGTTTAAATACATAACACACACACACATACATACAAACATATATCGGCAATAAGGCCATTAAAAGTTCTCGAAAAGATAAGATTACGCGGCAATAATGAATGAATTCTTCAAAATGAGCTGAGGTGAAAGCCGAAGCATTAAAACGATGTTAATTCAAAGCAAACTCCCAAAACAGATAATCTGCATAAATATGTATGTGTGTATGTAATACATACATACTATGTACATATGTATGTGTGTACCTACGTAGTACCTTTTCCAGTTATGCAAAAATCAACAGAAGATGAAAAAGAAGAAAGAAGCAGAAGAAGAACAATTTTAAACAGGTTAAATCAAATGATGAAATGCAATTGGTGCTTTGACTTCGTTGCCAAGGGCCAGAAGAAGCAAGCAGATAGAAAACGGCAAACGGGCCGGCAAGCCAAAGATAAAGAGCGGTAAACAGAGAGAGAGCGAGAGATATGTATGTATATGTATGAATAATAGCAAAGAATGTTGTTCAATACAAAACAAGAACAACAACACAATAAGAGCGAAAAGACAACCAACTTGCTGGGGGGGAGAGAGAAAGAGAGAGCCGCACCTGATAATTAGTGGGCAAACAATGCTAAATACAATAAAATAGCAACAAAAATTTCGTGCTAGTGACTAAGACAACAAATCAACCGACCGACCGACAGACAAGCAAGAACAACAACAACAACAACAGACGATGCCAATAACAAAAACAATGTCCATATTTATTGTACATATGTACATATGTATGTACGAATAACCGGTTGCCGTTCTGTATAATTTTCGTACACGATAATACTTCTATGCTGGTGTTAATTCCCCCACCTCTGGCGCTTGCTAATGCAAAAAAAACAACAGAACAAAATTGAGAGAGCAAACATCAAAATGTTAACGGTGAAATATGCTTAGGTGTGAGATTGTCCGAGCGAGCAAGGGAGATAGTCGGAGGGAGTTGATAACTAAGCTCTTGACTTGGTTTTCTCCTTCTTTTTTTTGTTCTTGCAAATTGCAATGCAAGCCGCGGCTTGTATAAAAATAAAGCGTGACAATAAGCAATGTGTGGATGTCAAAAGAGGGGGCCGATGATTCACAGCACGACAACGAGGGCAATGGTATAGGGCAGACGGGTGGCGGCGTCTCAAACAAAACAAGGAAATTCATTCATGCACACAGCGAAAGAGATACACGCACACAGTACATACATACATACATATATGTATGTATGTTTGTATGTATGTAGGTATGTATATGGTGCTGTTTGGCTAACCTTGTCGAAGACTTCACGCATCTTTTGACGATCCTCTGGCTCTTGGTGCGCATTGAGTTGATTCAACGGTATCTCCTCCATGTCGACAGTGTCCTGACGCAATGTTGGCGGCCGCACTTGACGCACCGGCGATCGGCGCTCTAGCGGTATATTTGGATAAATGCCATTTTCGATGTCCCGTTGCTGCTGCTGCTGCAGCTGCTGAGCGGGCGTTTGGCTCTGTTGGCGTGACACCGACTTTGTTGGCATATTTCTCTAGTTCTTTTCTCTTTTGCTTTCTCTCAATTGGACTGAGTGTTTTGTGTGTGTGTGTGTGTGTTAGCCGCTTGTTGTTGCTGCAGTTGGTAATTCACTCAGTTATAATTTGTGCTTTGGCTCATTCTTGCGATAAGATTATTATTTGGCCATTCGCATACGAATGCAATTGGAAACCACCACAAAAACACAAACAAGAAAAAAAGAGTTGAAAAAAAAGCAACACAACACAAAACAGCAACGGTTGTTAGCTGTGCCGCACTAGCCGGTCTAAACGCGTCCGCACAGTTTGCTTTTTCAAAAAAGAATAGCGAGAATAGAGAACAAATTGAAAGAGACGAAAGTAATTGAGAGAATCGCTGGCTTATTGTGTGCGATTTTGGGATATTTCAGCTCGCATTGTGCAGTATTTATTGAGAGCATGAAGTGGTCACACTGGCTATGCTATATTGTGCGCCGCTGTTAGGTGGGCAGCACATTCTGTTAAGCAACATTGCCACTCAGTGGCCACAAAAAGAGATCTGGCAGCGCTGTTCCAGCTTGAATGTTGGCAATTGAACTGAAATTTCAAAATTATATTCAAAACTACTGGTTGTTTTTGTTTTATTTGTTTGTCGCATTTTATTTAGTTATTTTTCATATCGTACAATGCTTGTTATGCCGTGCCTATTTTGTATAGAGTTAGTTTCAAGTTTTTTGTTTTTTAGTTTCTTCGCTTCCTTTTTGCTGGCATTATTCGTTTAGCTAAGTTTTATTATTTAATTTATTACACCACACATATACACATACAATATACTAAACTTTTAGTTTTATGAATTAATTTTAATATTTATTTGATTTTTGTTTTTTGTTTTTAATACGTATAAATAAAAACTTAAACAAATTTACTGCACACACATTTCTATACCTTGTTGACTACAAAAAAAAAAAAATATTTTAAATATATTTTTGTATTTCTTTGTTTTGTTGTTTTTAGTTGTATAGTTTTGCTTTGTTTTGCTGAAGAATCATTCAAGATTTAAACATTTTTTTTAACATAGTTTATAGCAAATTAACTTGACGCCGTTTCGAGCATTTACTTAATAAAATTGTTGCACTCCCAACAAATATATATTTGTATGTATATTTATATTAAATATTTTGTCTCTGATTAGTTTTCATTTATCGTTTTTTTTTTTTTTTTGGACTTTCTTGAGTCATTTTCTAATCGCATTTAAATTGATTAATTACAACAACATTTATTTTTTGGCAACAACAACTCGCTGTCTGGGTTTTTGACTGTTTTTGCCCTTAAACTAACGCCTAGATTATTTTTAAAAGTTTGTTTTTCGTTTTTTCATATATTGTTTGTTTTTTTTTTTTACAGTGCTTCTTTAACTTGGCTAAGTCTATTGCAGGCTATTTCTTTTGTTGTTGGCTTCACTTCACTTTCACTTTGAGTTTTTGTATTTCTTCCTATTTCATACATCCGTGGTTTTATTTGGCAATGACATTCTGATTCTATTGTTGCTATATTCATTTCGCATTTATTTTATTCTTTATAGTATATCGGTTAAGACTGATTCGCTTGTCGCTTCTTGTAGCTTCTTGGTATTTGTTAAAATTATTCATTTAATTACTGCATATAATTTATGTATGTGTATATTTATTTATATGTTGAGTTTGTTGTGTACATATATATGTATATTTGTATGTAAAGTAAATAGATTACGTAATTGCAACATGCTCTTCTTTCTTCCTATCCCCCCCCTCCATATCTTACTCTCTTCCCTTCTAGCTTCTTCTTGTTTCCATTACTTTCTCTGTTCTCTTTTCCTGTTGCACGTTGCTTTTGGACTCGACAATATTCGCATTTATTTTTTGTTTTTAAGTTTCGGATTGTTTTTGTTCTGTTAATATATATTGATTAATTCAATTTGCAATTCAATATCGATTTCGTTTTCGAATTCGATCTCGACGACAGTTTCAATTTTAGATAACAGACTGGCCACACTGTTTGCATTTGTGCCTGTGTTACAACAATTGCAATTTGTTGTGTTGGTCTCTTTTTTTTTACAATTAAAAATTTGTTTTTCATATGAAGAAAGTCCTCAAATAAAATGCTTAAAATACAAAAAAAAATTAAAATAAAATAAAAGAATTTCAGTTGTAAAATTGAATAACAATTTTTTTGTGAACGCACTTCACTAAAACTATTGAAATTACATAATAAAAATATATAAGTAAGTATAAATATCTATATAATTAAGTTAAAAAAAAAATAAGTAGAATTTTGAATGCTTGAAGTGTTTCAAATGCATTTGCAACAAACAAACAATATACTACATACATACATGATCCAAGGTAAACGGTTAAGTACAAGTAAAATAAGTAAGTGAATTATAGGCAAAAGTATCATACATATACACTTGGTACACTTAGCGAAGAGTTGCCCCACAAAACTACACAATGATCTCGATTGTTTTTGGCAGCTGTTGCTCCATTTTCACATGGCTGAGTTGAAACGTAATAGTTGTAGTTGGATATACTATATATACTGCTATAATAATTATTTACAAAAGTGGCTAATCGAGCATTGGCTGCCGGCACACGGAACAGGGGCAGGGGCAGCGGCAGGTGCAGTGGCAGGGGCAGGCCTGGATGCAGGGCAAGGGACACAGAATACGGAGCTGTCGCCGTCGTCGATATTGGCGTTACTATGACTCGTCACGATTGTTGTGCACCCACTGGGCGGGCACCCATTGCGGTTCACGTTCCAGCGAATTGATCTCCGCCAGCAGCTGGTGATAGGCGCGTTCCGTATCATTGTTGATGATGATCATGTCAAACAGATGGCCCCAGCGCGCCTCCATGTCGCGTGCTGTTGCAATGATGTCCTTCAGTTCCTCCTCCTGTGACAAATAATAAATAAAGGAAATGATTGAAAATATTTATCGATAGCAGCGCAAAGTTGCAACGATATCGATAGACGCTAATCGATAAGTAATCGATGACAAATGACATTGATCAATGAACAACATATTTAAAATCTCTTTGTCTATGTTTTTGACGATAACGATTCTTGCGATAACGATTACATCGATAACACATACGCACCTTAAAGGGTTCGCCATTGCGCAGCTTTTTCTGCCGCAATTTATCCAAGCTTGGCGGCGCCACCAGCACCACATAGGGTTTGAGGTCAGAGGCACGCAACAGCTTCAAGCTCTGCGGATGCAAATTAAGCACACAAATCTTGCCGCTGGCAACGACTGTGCGTATGGCCTCCAGTGATGTGCCTGCAAAGTTAATTCGATTGATTGTCAATAACTATTTTTAAGTTCCTTTCACAAGTTTTACTTACCGTAGTAGGCCTTCTCATATTCGCCATGCTCGACAAAGCGACGCGCCAGAATATCCGCCTCGAACGCCTGACGCGTTATAAAGTGATAATCGACGCCTGGTACTTCACCCTCACGCCGTGCCCGTGAAGTGTCTGCATAAGAGTAAAAGAAAGAAAGGGATAGAGTTTATTGTGGGGATCTCACCAACAATGATCTTTAGAAATGTGAGAAGGGGTGTAAGGCAGTCGAGCCTAAAGATTTGTAATGCTTTCACACGCTACGCTAGCAGTTCTAGTGGAGAGAGAGAGAGCTTTTCAGTGAGGCAATAGTTATCGATTGTTATCGATAGCCACGAATAGCGATTGCTTTTACCCCTTTTCTTTGCTGGCTTAATCTTCTCCTCAAGCAAATAGAAAACTGCCAGCGAGAGAGCGGAAAGTCATTGAGGCATAGAGAAAGAAAGAGGAAAGGAGAGAGACAGAGAGAGAGAGAGAGAGAGCGCAAGAGAGAGATTAGTTAACTTACGTGGAACTGCCGCTGAGAAACGTTCCGAATCGGCCATTAGACGTTGTCGCAGCTCATGCCTGCCAATGTTGGGCGGACCAATGAGGACGATCGGTCGCTTGTGTGTGGCACGGGGATAATAGAGTGCCACCTCCTCGTAGGTGAGTATCTCCTCGGGATCCGTTTCGTCCGGTGCGGTTGTGGCATACAGAGGATAACTGTAGGCAAAAAAACAAAAAAAAGTCAGTAAGAAGACGGAGAGAGAGAGAGGGGAATAGAGATGATGGGTGATGCACTTACCCCGCCTCTGAGCTGGCCTTCTTCTTTTTCTTGCGACCCTTGCGCGCACAGAGGAGTGTGGCACCCTTGCTGGTGCCACCCTCCTTGCCACGCGAACGCGCCAGACCCGCCTCCTCGGCAATGGCCAGCTTCATTGTTTCGCGCTGATGCTGAAATGACTGACTAGGAATGAGGCCGGCTAGGGTTTGGTCCTCTTCGCCCTCGCGGTACGCCTGCCACCAATTGGGATCCTCACGCGAGATCACATGCAGTACATCGCCTTTCTGGAAACTGATGCCCAGCTCTCGACACGGTATGTACAGATCGTCCTCGGGATCATAATCAAAGTGCGCCCGCACATGCAGCACAGCCGTATCACGATGCGCCATTCCACCACCACCACCACCACCGATGCCAACGCCCAGATGATGACCATGCTGCATGCCCATGCCCATGTTGCCGGAGCCCATTAGGCTGCCCGGTTGCGGACTACCGGCGGGCACAATAAGAAATGTGAGCGTACCCTGCATGGCGCCCAGCAGGGCGCACACCTCGTTCACCGTCTTGCCGCGCAACTCCTGGCCATTCACCTCGAGAATCTCGTCGCCCTCATGGAGCAGTCCCGATTTCTCGGCAGCTCCGCCACGTACAATGCGTCCAATGACAACCGCCTCACCCTCGTTGCGTACCGTTGCGCCCAGGGGTTCCGTTGACTTCTCGATCTGGATGATCCGAATGTTGTCGTTCTGATCGTTGAGGGTGCCAAAGCAGCCGCTCATGCCCGGCGGCGATTCGCCACGCACGGGCACAGCAACCGCTGCAACCGGCAGGGGCATGGCACCGCGTTGTGCCACTGATGGCACGGCTGGCACCACAGGTGGCGCAACCGCCATACCTCTGCCGCTCGACGAAGCGGCTTTCGTTGCCGGCACCGGACTGCTGTGTCCGCTAAGCGTTGTTGTTGTCGTCGCCGTTCCCATTCCCAGGCCCATCATCATTGGCGTCGGGGTCAGCGTTGGCGACAGCGTCGGTGACGTCGGCGACGGCGTTGCATCCGTATGGTTGGCAATGCGATCGTGCGCCAGCAGCAGACCCTCCATCTCGTGGCTGGTCAACAGATTGCCCAATTCGATGGCCGACGCTGAGTTCGATTGCGTCAGCAGCTCGACGACATCCTTCTGCAGGCCCAGGGCGCTTACGTGCAACGGTCCGGCAATGCGCGGACGACGTCGTTGCAACACGGCAGTCCGCGTGGCAAGCACGTGTGCCACACTCGGCGTGGCCAGGACACTGTGCGCTGCAGAAACGCGACCAGCCAGCGTGCTCATCCCGCTCTTGGCCAATTGAGCCTGGAGTCGGGTAAGCGCCTCAATTAGCTCGCCATAACCTAAAACAAAAAAACCATTTGTTTTAATTAATATTCAGATAATATCTGAAAGCCCTGAAACAAAAATATTCCAACCCTTCCGATTTGATCAACTCGAAATTATGCCCCTTTGAGGTGAGGTTTCTAACCTTGGAAAAAAACCCGGATGGACTGAAACATTTTAATTCATATATAACCAAAAATAGGGAATATTAAGCAATGGGAATATAAATTCAAAAAATCATTAATCTTATACTATTTTTTAAAGAACCTTAAGAACCTTCAGATTATTGGCATTTCCCCATTTTGTTGCTGTTGTTGTTGTTGTAGACTCACCATCGATGTGTTCCGTTTGCTGTTGCTGAAGTTCCTCATCCGGCAAATATGCCTCGTTCTCGACGCCAGCAATTGTTGCTGCTGCCGCTGACGGTTGCTGTTGTTGTGCCAGCTGTGAGGATTTGCCGGGTGTGGAGTTGGCCGTAGCCGTATCCTGAAGCGCCTTGAGTTTGCGCGAGCCACGCAAACTGTTTCGCAGGAACTCATTCTGTTGGGCGATGCGCTCCTCCTCCTCGCGTCTTCGTCTCAGTTGCTCCTGCAAGAACATAAAAAAAACAAATAGATAACCGATTAAAATACATTTACAGATATTAAGACAAAAGGAAAGGGGGAGAGAGCGAGGGAAAGAGAGAGAGAGAGACGTTGGGGTTTGGGTTCCGCTTTGGTTGGTTGACATTTGGGGCTTCATCTGGGAGGGGGCGCACTTAATCCGCATTGGCGGCCTTTTGTGCTAATTCAATTAGCGGCTTTTGCAACAGCAACTGACGCAGCCCGATAAAAAGCAAAGTCAACAATGAGTAAGGCAACAAAAGTTTAACCGAAAAAGCGCCACACCGACTTAATGTATACCCTGAACTGTTAGCGATATTACACTGAGCGAACAGAATAAGTAACATTATTTTTTTAGAACAGATAAAAGCGAGTTTTTAAATAAGAAATAAAAATTTTATGAAAATATTTTAAGTTTTATAATTATATATTTTTCTAGTGTATAGCATATAGTTTTGCCCCATTGTAGAGCATTTCGTAATATGCCTCATAACGATGTGGCAACAACATAATTTTGAATTCTATCCACAATCGGCACTACAAAACTGTTGCCGGCACAGCACCCCCCCCCCCCCCCCCTCCCCATCCACCACCGCTCGGTGCATGGGGCATGCAACAAATCCCTCAAGCAGGCCACATAACAATAATAAAAAAACACTGCCGACAAGCTGATGAGCTAATGAATGGGGAAGGGGGGGATGGGCAAAGGGGTGGATAGGTGATAGGGGAAGGGGGATGAGGAAGTGCTAAAGGTAGTATTTGTAGTTTGGGGCAGTTGCAACGTTGAGTGGGCAACCTAACAAGTGCTGGGCTTTTGTTTGGATTAGGTCAGTGGGTGGATTTGGGTTGGTTTGACAAGCACCTGTCAAACTGCCAGCACAGTGCATGCCAAACTTTAATCTCAATTTGCAATGTTTTATAGAAAGTTCAGCAGTAGAGAAATGTCAAATCTGGTTCACACAAAATCAAGCTCGGCCAATAAAATCAAATCAAGAAAAAGAAAAAGAAGAATACGAATCAGGAAATGGCAAGTGTTAAAGCTCTTTAACAATGACATTTTATATATGTATGTATGTATGTATATATATATATATATATATTTTAATTGTTGTTTTGTCGCTTGGTTAAATGGCAGTTTACCGTGGTACAAAAGCACAAATACGACTTTAACTAATTAAGTTTAATGCAGATACAATATAAATGCTCAAAAAAGCCATTACGTCAAGCGGCGTAATAATAATAATTTCCGAGTTAGCCGCGTGGCAAAGTTGCGCGTTGTTTGAAACACTTCTTGACCAAGTTAACAAAAGCTGCTGCTGCGAAACACACACAAATGTGGGGGAAGACCTTGCCGCCCGCCCCGCCAACTTGCTCACACATTTATTTTCTTGGGGATGTTCGGCAAAAAAAAGCAAAACAAAAAAAGACCAAGAAAAAAAACTTAATTGAATAACAACAGAAAGGCGCTGAAAATTCCACAAAAAACACAAAAGGGAAGTGAAACAAAAGCAATGCAAAATATAAAAAAAGCAAAAGAAAGAAGAACTAAAAATTCGCTGAACTTGCATAATGCGATGCCAAAAAAAACATAAGCAAAACATAAAAAGCAACAAAATCAGCGAAAAATATTCAGACATCGACTGCGGGGCTGGTGGGGGGGGGGAGGGCTGGTAGCGGGGGGAGAAGAGAGTTGGGTAGCACTGCGTCTCGGCTTGGCGCGAATAAAAAAAAAACGCTGTGAACCAAATAAAACTTGAAAGACAACAAAACACAAAGCAATAAAAAACAACGAAAACCAAAAAATAGCCATGTGATTTGACATTGAAGCAGCAACTTGAATGGCAGCAAAGAAGAAGAAGAAGAGCAAACGTATCGAATGAGAAACAATAATAGTTATTGCAGAACTCAAGCATACTCGTCGTATACTTGACAATCCTTCGTTCTATGCATCGAGAGATCGAGAGAGAGAGGATTGTTGCTGCCCACGATCGCAACTTGAATTTGTTGATGGCGCCCCCACCCCCCCACCACTTGTAGCACTACACGTAGATCAAATCGTAATGTAAAGCCAACAAAAGTTGCCCGGGGCCCATCAATCATCAAGCAAAAACCCAACAACAATTGTAAAACAACAACAACAAATTAACGCTAGTTGCCGTGTTCTTTCTGCTTGTTGTTGCTTTACACACACGCACACGCACACACACACACACACACACTCATATATGCCATGACATCATCATCATCGTCACACATTGCTCGTCGTCGGTTTGACGGGCATTAAATAAATATTGCAAAAGCGCGTTAAAAGAATAAAAAAAAAAAATGAAATTATTATAAAAAAATTTCATTAAATTGCTCATTCTTCTTGGATCGTTGTTGTTGTTGTTATTTTTATTCTAGGTAAATTGTAGGGTATTGCCACTGTGTGGGCATAATGCAAACGAAAAGGCATGGAACAGTCGGTTCTCACCACATAGCGAACCTAGAGAAAATTCGTTATATAGAATGTGTTTTTGATGGAACCAATATTGAAAACTCCATTATACAAAAGTTCGTTATAAGGAACTGTTCAAACAAAAATCAACTGAGGATTTCTGTAAAGTTTAAAACATCAAGGAACAACATTGAAGTTGACTTTAAAGTGAAATCCTGAATATCCTTAAGTTATAGAACATAAAATTGATAAAACAAATCGGTATTAAGTGCATCGCAAACCGTTGAGAAAGTATAAAGTCTGATTTCCGGTTAGGAAATTTTATGAAAGTGTTGATGACCTGTTCATAATTCAATTTTTGTTCTTAATTGTATAATAACCAATATCAATTGTAGAGTATCATTGATATCTGAATGTAGTATTTTTGGTTTAAAGAATTCGTTTTGCTATCGCTATAAAAAGTTTGTTATATCTGACTGTTGCTGTTGTCGCCGTCGAGCAACTTTGACGGCAGCCAGTTAGCCTAGTTTGTTGTTAACTGGTTACCGTTTTCAGTTAGCATATACATATATGTATATGTAGATAAAGATGGTTGGCGATAGCAGCGATAGCTCAAGGTTGCTGCTGCCGATGCCGTTTAAAGGGAAAATCCAAAAACAGCAGCAGCAGCAGCAAAGTTTTGAATTGATTTCTTGTCCAACTTTAGTATGTGCCACACTTGCCTGTTGTTGTCGCAAGCGCATCGACGAGCGTTGCAGCGGTGTGCCACGTCGCAGGGCCGAAGCGGAGGAGGCGCTACGTTGCGGCATTGCAATTGCAACTGATCCCTGTTCAAATGTTGCTGCTGCTGTTGTTGCATTGCCGTTCATATCACAATATTTGATAATGTTGTTGTTGTTGTTGTTGTTCATATTGATGCTTAGCTTATCATTTTCCTTTTCAAACAGCAATTGCTGCTGCTGTGTTTTGTTGCTGCTGCAGTTGTTGTTGTTGTTGTTCATTATTAATAAATTGTTGTTGTCGCCCAGCACATGCAATTTATTAGGTGTTGGTGCGGTCGCTGTTGCTGTTGCAGCAGTTGTTGTCGTTGTTTCAGCTGCTGTTGTTGCTGTTGCAGCGTTGCTAGCAACATCATTGTCTAGTCTTATTTCCAATGTCGATAGGACCATTTTATCAGATTTTTGTTTGTTTAGTTTTTTACACTTATTTTTCACTTTTGTGTTTAAACATTTTCGCTTTTCGCGCTCTACGCAACATTTATTTATTTTTTCAACAGCAACAAGAGAAAAAAGATTATTTCACTATTTCGATCGCTGGCCACGCCCAACAGCAGCAACTATTGTCGCCAGCAATTATGCAAATACATATGGCCACGCCCCGGCCCCCTTACCACCTTTTGGATAGCTCCGCATAAATTTGAATATTATGTAGAAAAAGCAGTTGCTGTTCAACTTTGGATAAAATGCAACTTAATGCGCATTTAAATTTCAGCTTTTAGAAAGGGCCAACAGCAACAGCAACCGCAACAACAACAGCAGCCAAAAAAACAAAATGAAGCGAAAGTTGTCAGCAATGGATAGTACTAATGGCAAACGAATGTTCCAATGTGCCATTCTGTGGTCCCAGTTCAAGACAAAACAAGAACAGCAACAATTTTCATCTACTTTCCATGCAACAAGCAAAGCGCAACGCAACGCAACGCAGCCCAGCGCCATGCTCGTGCAATTTACAACAACTTTTATTTAGTATTTATTTGCATATTTTTGTGTTTTAGTTTTCATTGAATTGATGAGGTTCCTCTTGTTGTTTTTGTTGTTGTCGTTTTGTTGATTTTGCTGGCCTTTTACGTGCGACGCGTTGCAAATGAGGCGCTTTTGTTGTTCGTTGCTGCTGCTGCTGCTGCATTTTTCGTTGACGTTAACAAAAAAAAAAGCAACGTAAATAAAGTGTACGCCCTGTTTAACTGTTTACTTTGATAATTATTTACATATTTTTTTTCTCTCTCTCTCTTTATTTTGAATTGAAATTCAAATTCAGTGCCGTGACTCAGAGGGCAGCAAAACCCACAAAAAATATACCCTGAATGTTTTATGCACAGTTTGAATGCATATACAGAAAATGCCTGAAGTTAAATTTCAATGGGCAATATTCTCGATTATTGTGAACCGATTTTAGCACAACTTTCACAGATAAGCCGTATTAGTGCTTGCCACTTTTGAAAGTTAAATGCCAAAAACTAGAAAGTTGAAGATTTTATTGTTATCGATAACGGCTAGTCTTATCGATAATTCGAAACGCACGCTTTTATCGTGTCCAATCTGAAGTCTGTTAAAGCTCTTCGTGTCTCTGAGATTGATTATTAACTATATGGGTTGGAGGAATATGCCTTCTTGCTGCATGTAGGCCGGTCTGCCGCCCATTGCCAATAAATTTTATAAGCGTCATTCCAAGTGTGGTTTGTTTTTTGCGTTTTTTTTTTATGGCAACGAGACGTGCTTTTTAGTGCTTTTGGGTTGCGGCTAATTTGTCTGATTGTGGCAAAGTGGCTCTCAAACTGCAATTAGTTGCAATGAAATCCTTGCTGTTGGGCGTGGCACTTTATTTAGTTTTTCTGTTCATTCCCTGACAGTTGTTAACTTTTAATAAATCACAAACAACAAAAAAAAACAATGCAAAAAAAAAACAATTGCAAAACTGATTTATTATATGACCATAATTTATATGGGTTTGTACTATATATATGTATGTATATTGTATATATTTGTTGGTTATTACACCCACACACACACACACACAGTATGTATGTGTATGTGTTGTACACACGCACGTTTGCCTCCGCAGAGCTGAAGCGAAATTACGAAAAATGCGGCCGATCGCAGAACGCGTAGAAAAACAACTAAAAATGCCAACTGAAAAATCATAACAAATGAGCGGTAAAGCGGCACCTCACCTTGCCTCTGCCGCTGCCTCCTCCTCAAAACCCGCTTCTCACCTTAACCTCCGCCGCCCCCTCTGCTTCTCTACCTCGCTCTCGCTCTCGCTCTCTCTCGGTTTGAGCCCAGTCAGCCAGCAGAACTCAGTTTACCCGTTCAAGTGCTCGGGCGAGCGAATGAGTAAAGTGTAAACTGAGCGCAAGTCTATACGTATGTGTTTGTGTGTGTGTGTTCGAGTGGGTTATGTGAGTCAGTGTGTGTGTGTGTGAGCCAAGTTAGCAGCTGTTGTTGTTGGTGTTGTCGCAGCAGCAGCAGCAAAAAATTAACAACAACAAAAATAACTCGCAAAGTATAAAATACAAAATACGATGACTTTACACACTTACACACACACAAACACACACACTTACACACACTTAAGTCGCTGTCATTGCGGCCAGAGCATCTCATAAACAAATTAAAAGCCAATACAAAAAAAAAATGACTATCAACAACAAAATGCAAAAAGTGGGGGAAAAAAACGGATTAACAAATTTGCGTTCGCTTGGCGGCATTAAAAAAACTACAACAATGCAAATGGCTAACACTTAACATTATCAAGTGTCAATTAGTATACGAATGTGTGTATACCCTATACAATAAATACCCTTTGAAGTCGGCTGAACAAAAAACTATATACATATAACCTTTTATTTTTCCTTGCATTAATTTGCTATAAAAAAAAAAAAAATTAAAATTTTTAATGATTTCTTACAAACTTTTAAATCTTTTAATTAGGATTCCTATGATATTGTTTTCCGAAAAAAGCATATCAATATGTATTACCCTGTGGGGCTGTGCATTGAAAGCAGTCAGTCAGTCAAACGTTATGTGTATCGAATAATCGATTAATCGTGGCATTACTAAATATATCGCATTTTTGCAAATCAAAAGATAATAAATACAACACGATAATAAGATTTTAGGTAAAATCGTATTCTTATATTTATCGAGAAATAAACATTTTCAAAGCAAACTGCCAATTATACATTTTATTTATGGCGAAAAAAAAGGTTGAATTTTGAATTGATTTTTGCAAACAATTATTGTTTTAAGTAATGTCAAAACGGAATTAGGTTTTTAATAACCTCTCTCTCTCTCTCTCGCTCTCTCTCTCTCTCGCTGTATTTTTGTTAAGCTCTCGCTATTTGGGCTATTCGATTTGCTTCAGTGACTCTTCAACTGTTTGCGCTTAGTTTGTTGTTTAATTAATTATGCATTTAGCCGTTTGCTGTTGTTGTTGTTTTTAATGGATTTTGTGTTTGCTCCCCTTTCGGTGGGGGCGGCGTCGCTTAAATATGCCCACACACACACACACACACACACACACACGCTCGTGTCGTTGTCGCTTAAAAACTTTGCATAATTAATCACATACTGCATTTAACAATTTCCGCTGTCCCCGCAATCTCTACCCCCCCCATTACACCACACGTTTTAAAATACGTGTTATTGCATTTGTTGCTGTTGCACACACACACCCACACCCGCACACACACAGAGAAAGTTGTTGAGTTAGTTTCTGCAGGCTTTCCCTAGTATTTTAGTCCATTTCATTGGATTCCGTTTCGTTCCCTACGTTTTGTATTGTAATAGTTTTGTCTGGTTAAATTTCGGATTCTTTGTACTATTGTGATTTGCAGTTGGTAATGCATTGGTCGAAAGCACACACAAAGAGAACCAATAACAACAACAACAACAACAACAACAGAGAATTGAACTGGGCAAACAGGCGAAACCGGAAGCGTTGCCATAGCCACTCTCTACGGCTACTCGGCTAGGGCTACGGCTGCGTCGTCCATTGTCGCATTGCAAACAAAGGTGCCATCAATGCATTGCTTGTCGACAAGGGGAGGGGGTGCTGGTGCGGGTGTAACAAGGGGTTGATAAGCAAAAGTTCGACACACTCGCATACAAACAAAACAATGTGTGTGGCGGCGCGGTCATTTGAGTTTTGCGTTGTTGTTTTGCGGAGTGAAGTGAGGCATGCGGCATGTGGCATGCGTTATGCGGAACTGCTGCTAAACTGCTACCTGCTGTGCATGTCAATGACGCCATCCATGCACTCAACGGTGACATGATATTCAATTTTTCCGAACTCATTTTTATACTACATACAACACCATAATATCGGCACAAACTTATATTATACTATCTTGATCTGTTTTATTAGCCGAGTCGATTTAGCCATATCCAATGGAACTGATTTGGTCAAAGTTATGACACTGAAAAGTTTGAACACATTCGTATTTTTGAGCTTTGTTTTTCTAGTAGATTTTCGAGTGAAAAATCAACTATTTTTTTTTTTTCTTTCTTGAAAGTTCTTTTTGTCTGAAAGGGCATTCATATTTAATTATACATAACGAACTTCCGTATAATGGAGTTTTCTATAGGTTATAACAGTTATAGCTCTTTATAATATTTATTTATATTTGCTTTTTGCTGTCAGTTGTCAGTTTGACAGCCACAAACACACGCACCCAAGCACTGCGCAGTTTGACAGTCACCAGCAGCGGTTCTTTTTTTGGTTTTTTTTTGTAGCCTAACAGCAGGCGCACCGCAAAAGTTCCGAACAAAAAGGGCAATCGGAAGTAAGTTGTTGAAAGTTGTTGTTCCGACTCACCTGATATTTCTTAATGCTGTCCAACTGTTCGAGCGTTGGCTCCACAACTTGTGCTATTTGTTGTTGTTGCAAAAGTTGTGGTTGCGCTTGTTGTTGTTGTTGTGGTATTTGGCGTCGATCGGGCAGTTGCGGGGCGGGGGCGCAGCTTATGAGACGACCATCCTTTTCGATGCGCAGATGATCTCGAGGTGGCGGCAGCGGCTTTGAGTTGCCATTGAGCTGTCGGAGAGTGAGTGGGGTGGGGTGGGAGGTAGACAAAAAAAAGACAAAGGAGATAAGCGAAAAGTACAAGATTAGTCGAGTTCGAGGTTTATTTGTGTGTGTATGTGTTTTGTGTGAGTGTGTGTGTGTGTGTGTATGTGTGTGTGTGTTTGTGTGTGAGTTATGCACATATATATATATATTGTTGTATGAATGTTATTAGTTTGTTTTCTTGTTGCTTTTGTTAATTCCTTTTTTGGTCAGCTTCTTGTTTGGCATTTTCGACTTTTTTATTTTATTTTTTTTTGTTGTTTTTTTTTACCCTTTTGATTATTTTGCATTTGTCAATATCTGCACTTAATTTGTTTTTTTCTTTGGCATAACCCAGTGAAAAATGTATCGATAACGATTTTGTTTTATGTATTTTAAATAACTCAAGGGGATTTTGTTTTAGTCGTTTGTTTTTTGCTTTCTCATTTAAAGCTGGTTGTTGGTACTTTAGATAGACACACACACATACACAGAGCGAAAGAAGGAGAGAGAGAGAGAGAGAGAGTAAAATTAAGGCACATGGGCGTGGTCTTTGGCAGAGCTTAGGATTATGTTACTAACGAGGGCAGAACGCTGTAAACGCGGCAGTCGAGGGAATTAGGCCAAACGTTAGTTCGAGAACATAGCTTGTAGAAGGGTGGGGGGCAACAACGTGGCCAAGTGTACCATTGGGAGCCGAAGCGAGGGGGGCTATGGTGTTACCCCCCATTCCCCATTCAGGAAGGAATCAAATCAAAAAGCCATAAAAACACAAGAGAAGGGGCGTTAAGAGAATCGTAGTTGGTAGACAATGAGAAGTGAGGAGAGCCCAGCCTATATAATTAGCAACTGCAATCTGCTACGCCTTCCCAATGACCCAACCCCCTTTACCTTACTACTAGAAACAATATATATAACAAAAGCAACATTGTGAAAGTAAGTGGAGAATAATAAAACAGCCTGAAAGCCCCAAGTTAAACTTTAACGTTAAGGCATATGGAAATAATAAAGCTATTAAATATTTCTTAAGTACATTAGAAAAATGTTTGTTAGCTAATAGCTTGAGTTTTGTTGAGCATATTTTAAGTTTGGAAGATAAATCTCGAAACATTTAACATTAAAGCATCTACTTTATGATTTAGTATAGTTTAAGATCAAATTTTAATAACTAATTAATTAATGGCTTAAGATTTTTAAGACACATTTTTCTTTAATATCGGATTGTTAATCATTAAAAGCCATAACTAAATCATTCTGATACAAAACAAACAATTTTTAGCATGAAACAGTGGCTTTAAAACTGTAACGTATGTACCAGGAACCCATGAGGAACGCTATTGCGTTTTAAGTCAACTTGGGGTATCTGCAAAGTTAATTCTAGTGATTATATATATATATATATATTATATATATATGTGTTTAGTGCAATCCAACGGTCATAAACAGTTTGAATTGCTACAGTTTAAGTGGAGACAAAAGACAGAGCATTAACCCATATAAAGAAATTGCAGTGTTAAGTACTTTATAATGTAGTTGCTGCTAGCTGGGAGTAACAGCAATTGTTGCTGTTGGCAGCTGCTGGAAATGCTGCTAAAATGAAATGCAAATTGCGACTGATTTATGTCATAAAATGGCAGCAAATGAAGCGACAAAACGAAGCGACAACCTGTGTGTGTGTGTGTGTGTGTGTAAGAGTGGGGGGTGGGGTGGTGGTGGTAAGAGGTTGTCCGGCTGGCATAAAGTGGCTAATCGAGTGTGCTGTGTGAGGAATGTCAGTTGCAAGTGGGTCGCGGTTGCGTGTGGCATTTGGCATGTGGCATGTGGCATGTTGCCCGGCCAGCTGGGGTTGAGGACATTCAATTAGTTTGTGCTTGCTTGCAGCTGCAACAAGCTGCGATTGACAAATTACTTGGTCAGAACTTAAACTAGGGCAGAAAATGAGAGAAAGCGAGAGAGAGAGAGAGAGAGAGAAAAAGGTGCTTAAGGAAATACTAGTTGAAGATGCAATTGTGGCTTTCATTTTAAGGGATTCGTTTTTTGGTGGTGTTTCTTTTTTTTTGGTTTTTTTGTATTTTGTTTTTTTGGTATACCTCATCGGCAATGCGTTTGCCAGCATCGTCTGTGGCAGCAACAGCAGCAGCAACACCCGACGATGAATTGATGGACGAGAACGTTGTATGGACTGTCGATGCATTCGAGGAGCTGGCATTGGAGAGCAGCGAGGAGCCACGCGATGAGAGATGCGCCGGCGGCGGATAGCGTGGCGTTGTCTTGACCATCTCAACAAAACTATCGGGCACATCGACGGGCAGTTCGCGATGTTTGGCCGGCAATATTGGTGGTGCTGGTTGATTGCTGTTGCTGGGCTCATAGCCCGGTGGTGCCAGACTCAAATCGTCTGGCAGTGTAGAGCCACTTGTTGTTGTTGTTGTTGTTGATGCAGCGCTTGCAATGTTGCTGCTAACGCTGCTGTTGCTGCTGCTGCTGCTACTGTTGTTGGTGTTGTTGCTGTTGATGATGTTGCTGCTGCTGCTGCTGTTGTTTGTGGCTGTAACACTGCTACTGCTGTTGTTGTTGGTGTTGTTGCTGCTGCCGCTGCTGTTGCCATTGCTCGTCGTTTGCTGCTGCGGCTGCTGTTGCAAGTGACGATAGGCAATCGTTTCGAAGGATTCGAGCGCCTCCTTGCTCAACATATCGTCAAAAGCATTTGACGATGGTGAGCTGGCACCCTTGCGATATAGCCCATCAACAACACTTAGCAGCTCATCAGCAATATTGTTGGTGTTGCCATTTTGTTTGCTGCCGTTGCTGCTGCTGCCGCTGCTGCTGTTGTTATTGTTGCTGTTGCTGTGCATTTGTAGTGGCTGCTGCTGTTGTGGTGCTGCTGCTGCTGATGTTGCTGCTACTGACAGCTGTTGCTGTTCCGTTTGTAGATCGTTTTCATAGTTTTCGATTTGTTCCAATTTGAATTGTTGTTTTTGATTGTACAAATTTTGTGTGGCGACATCGAGTGCAATTGTTGTTGATGAGTGTTGTTGTTGTTGATGTTGATGTTGATGATGTTCATGTTGTTGATGTTGTTGTTGTTCATGTTGATGTGAAGAATGATATGCAACAATTAACATTTTGTTAGCATGATCATTGTTAGTTTTAATTGTGTTGTTGGTGGTCGTGGTGATGTTGGTATTGGTGGTGTTGGTGATTGCTGTGTTGGTGTTGTGTTTCTGTGTTTGGTGCAATGTGTGGTTGGTGCAGTGCAGTGCATTGGTGAAAAGAAAATGTATGAAATGAGTGTTTGAATGGTTGTTGTTGTTGTTGTTGGGGTTATTGTTGTTAGCCATATATTCGTTAGGTTTTGTTGTTGTTATAAAGCGTGCTTTTGTGGACCGTGTGTGTGTGTTGTTGTTGTTGTTAGCTGTGTTTTGGGTTTGGGTTTTTGTGGGTGGGTGGGTGGGGGGAAGGGAGTTATTGTTGTTATTGTTGGTATCTTACCTGCGGTGGACGGGGTGGCGGATATCTGGGTGGCGTCTTGTTGCGTGCTATAAACGTATCGGGACAATCGACGGCCATCTCGCGATGTGGACCTATTTATGATGCCAAAGACACATGAGCAATAATGAGTAAAGGCCAACAGTTAATTCAACAAGCTGAGAAGTTGTTGGCGTGCTCACCGTTATCTTGATTGACCGACGACAGCATGGTCAGCATTTCCTGATCAATTTCACTAATATCACTTGAGTGCGTGCGATAATGTTGCTGCTGCTGCTGCGGTTGCTGCTGCTGCTGCTGCTGATGATGCATATGATGATGCTGACCGCTTATATAATCATCCGGCAGACATGGCTTCAAATCATCACCATCAATGACCACAATACTAGAGCCGGAACGCCGACGTGGCCTAAACAAAAAAACAAAACAAATAATTTTAATAAGATAAGGAAAGTTTAACCGTATCGACATTATACTATATACTAAGGTGTTCATATATATATAAATATCATTTATCATTTTCAATAAAGTATTTGGGATAAGAAAGTCTTGCTGTTAAGTTAATGTGCAACCAACCGGAAGTTGGTTCATTTTAATAGCTTAACAAACAAATCTGTTTACTTTGCTTTTGCTTTTGCTGTTTGTTTGCTTGGTGTATTAATAAATAAATAGCCAACACAAAACTCAACAAGCGTAATTTGACATAAATCGGCACGCCGATCATTATATACCCTCTCAATTTAAATCTGTTTAGCTTCGAAGCTTCCGTTCCACGAATTCATTTCCAGAACCCTGCAATTTGGTTCAATCCTATTCGAAACCCATTCTACTGTACTACGAATTTTCTTTATAACAAAGTTTTTTATAGTCGCCTTTAGTTCGATTGTACTATGCCCAATCTAGTAAGTTGTGTTGAGTATTAGTCTTGAGTTGAGTGCTTAAGTCTTGAGTTTAAGATAAGATGTTTTATTTGATTTAAGTTAAGTTTGACTTGATTTAATCATATTTTCCTTATTTTAAAAATCGGTCAAACTGAAATCGATCTCAATGCAACTTTATTTTAAAATCACTCTTTCCCTTTGACATTTTTGCTTGAATATTTTTGGTTATTTTGTCTGAAAACACGTTGACATCTTTTTTTTTGCTTTACCACAGAATTTAATTACCAGAAGGGTAAACTGAAAAAATTGTATAATGTTAAAAGGTTTGCATATTGGTGTTTGTGTTTTTTCGATTTAAATGCAGTTTTTATTTTTTGTTTTGGTTTGTGGGTAACTTTTGAATGTGCCGCGTGTATTTTATTTTGTTGCAAGCTCTGCTGAGTGCTACTTCAAAGGTAGCATAATCAAATATACATTCATATTGTTGGTGGTTTTTTTGTTTTGTTTTTTCCCTTTAAGCCCAACAATGTTCAATTGTGTTGCAGTTTCTGTTTTCTGTTTTGGGTTTCGAAAGTGCGGAAAACACTTTGTAAAAATACACATATAACATATTATTTTATTTACCAATATGTATTGTATTGACTGATGCCCCCCAACCCCAACCCCAACAACAACAATTATCAATTGACAAGGGGGCGATGGGGTGGGGGGTTGGTGTCAATTGAATTGCTTTTCAAATGCAATCAAGTTGTGCTGCAATGCGTTTTTGCTGTTTGCGTTAAAATCAACTTAAACATTCACAACAAAATTGTTTTGTTGTGTTTGTGTCCAAACGCAGCTAGTATAACTTGCAACTTGCAGCCAGCTTCGTTGCTTCTTCACTTATTTCCTTGGGGAGGCAAGGCGTCAGAGCAAAGATTTCTCCGCTCAAAGATGTCGATTTGTGCTGTCAGCTGCAAAGTTTGTTAGCCAAACCCACATGCTACCCATATATATATAAATATACCTATATATATACTATACCATACTACATGCAACAACATTTTGCTGCCATTTTTATTTTATTCCAAATGCCCGGCAGCTCCCTAATTCCCCAAAGTGTATCCTGTGAAGCGCACTATCGTCTAGGATACGTACGTACGTATCCTTTAGATACTTGAACCGAGTTTCGTGTTGCACACACTTAAAGTTGGTGTTGCAGCCAACGTCTTGTACACGATAGATTTCATTACGTTTTCATGCCACATTGACAGTTGTTTCTTCTTGCATGGCAAATATGGTCGCCGCCCAACAGCTCTGGTACATTTACAGTTTGAGCAGCACACTCCCTCTCCAACTGTCTATCAATCTATCTAGTCTATCTGTCTGTTAGTCTGTGCGTTGATTTGCACACACACACACACACACACACAAGTTGCAACAAATTTGTTAGTTTGCTTGTGTGGCGCCATTGATTGCGCTTCTTATTACAAAAGTTCTTAAGCGCACAGTGGAGCAAAACCCCAAGAGACTAATATTTCGTTTAGCCATTTCCAATAGAAAAAGGTTTAATAAAAAAGTGTTTTGATTTATTGAAATATTTATATATATATTTTTTAATACTTTTTTTTTTAATGAGATCTCAGAAAAGTATCATACAGAAGTTTTTCGCGATAGAAATTGTCGAAATCTTTTCTCATTACTCGAATTGAGCCTGAAACGAAACTAGTGTGGAGATCATAGCTGTCTAACTCTCATGATTGAATATATATAAATAAGTTTCTACTTTGTTTTTAAATGAAAGAAAACAATAAAAAAAACAAAGCAATGAAAACTTGTTTGACAAAATTAAATACGACTAAAAATCCAAATTCAAAATGCAATGACACAAAGTTAAAAGTGAAAATGTTTTGCAGTTTGTTTGTAATTAAAACACATCCGGCAACAAAGTCATGTCCATAAAGTTTTCCAAAAAAAAGTGAGATTAACATTAAGTATGACTTTTACTTAGATGCGGGGAAGTTTGTTGACTTTTAAAACCGGTTCAGTACCATATCTATTAATCAAAAACATAATGACAATTGCAATCCTCTTTATTTTTATATCTTCTTAATGGTCCGCTAGAGCTGTTAAATTACGATTACGAATAGCTATTAAGCTATTAAATATAAAAACATTAGTTTATTATATAATCCTGTGATAACATAATAATCAGAGCTTTGACAAGATTATTTAAGGATTAGAAAAATAATCAAAAAGTAATCCAACTACTTTTATAATTATTATTTTCAAAGAATAGTTGTAATTAATTGATTATTTTGGCCAGAAGTAAAATCATAATAATCGAATTACTAAAGATAACGATAAATAATCAATACTTAACAGCCTTGAATGGATTTATGAATGGGTTAATAGGCATTCGATTAATTACTGCTACGATTTGACCCACTGTCTGTTAATCACCTTTGTGGTGTGTGTGTGTGTGTGTGGCACTTGTGTAGCAAGGCTTTTGTCAAACTTTGGCGTTGGCGTTGCATATTCGCTTGGAGCAATTTGTTCGACTTTTGGCTTAAAGGTTTAGTGCACAAGAATGGGTCGCTAATTGCGAGATTGCAACGAAAGCCGCAGAGCGAGAGCGACAGAGAGAGAGAGAGGGGTAGAGTGCTGAATGCTGGTAGGTGGATGGATGGATGGATGGGTGAATTTTGTTCAAGCCAAAAGCAATTTTCTGTGTTGTACGCATATCAAAAGTTCAGTTGGCAGCTGCTTGGCAAGCAAGTGGCAAGTGGCAGCTAAATTAGTGAGAGAGTGGGTTGTTGCAACTTGCAACGCCTACACAAAGACGTAAATAGAAGTTGGCTATACATCCTCCCACCCTCCCACCGCCACCCATCCAACGTGATCAGCCGCAGCAGGCAGTTGTCGCTGTTATCCTTGTCAATGGTTATTCTTTATTTGTCAAGCGAGCGAAAGAGAGAGAAAAGAAAGAAAAGAAAGAAAATAAAAAACCGATTTGTGGAAAAGCCAATGGCCAGGACAATTTAATTTGCGTAACAGCAATTGGAATATGAAAAGGGTCGGCGGCGTTGATGGCAAAACTACAAGGACGTGCCACGCGGTGCACGGAGCACGGAGCTATGGGAATAAAATGAGGACAGCGTAAATGAGACGAGCTAGCAGCAAAAGGCGGACTATAAACGAATTAAAATGCCTTCGGCGCTGACGTCCACAGACAGCGAGACAGAGACAGAGAGAGAGAGAGAGAAAGCCTGACCGGCAAAATGAGCAAACCAGAACAGAGACTGAACCGAACCGAATAGAACGGAACACAAAAACAGCTGGCAAGGCTCAACTGAGTGCTTAACCTCTAATGCAACAGCAGCAAAAAAAAGAAAAATAATGTAAAACATACATAGGACACTTAGTATTCACTTGTTCGACGCTCGAAAGCTTCTCACGCGCTTAACTTGACATGTTTTCCTTTCTAGTGCTTGAAAGGTGTAAAAGTTAAAGAAATCACGATGCATCGCAGTTAAATCATATTCATAGGCAAATCTAGTTATTATTTACTTGAAGAGTTGTCTTAAGCTTACAAAGTAAAAAACCAACAGTTTTGTAGCCATGGCTACTGAGGCCTTTGGCTTAAGGCAAATCTATAATCTAAATGGTTAATGTTAGCAAGGAATGTCAAACCTATGGAAGAGCCATAGGCCACGTGTAGGGGGCACAATATACCTCTTAGGCCACAGTGCCAGTCATCCCCAAATATAATAAGAAGACTTGAGACTGAGAAAATTTTGAATTGAGTTGAACTTTAGGGCTGAGAAATGGGCGAAAATAGGTTTGCGAATGATAAACTCGTGTCACAAACATGGATAATGGAGAAGGGGGAGGAGGATAAGGGATGCGTGGGAGGTGGGATATGGCAGGAAGCTTGCGGCAAGGAGTCTAAATTGCGGCCACAAGTGGGGGGGAGTTAACTGTTGGAGCCATGATACATATTATGACATATATCTACATACATATATACATATATGTATGTATGCAAAAGCAGAGTGTGTGAATGAATGGTTCTGGTCAACTGTCGTCTGCGGTTGTCCATATCATAAAGCGACCAGTGGGCAGCGACAGACAAACACAGACAGACAAACCCACACACACACACACACACACACACACACACACACATTGTGTTGCTGCTGCTGCATGACAGCAACATGCGACTTGCTAATTGCTGGCAGCATTCAACGAGCTTTGTTCTCTATGTATTCTGATAAGCGACACATTTAGGAAAGAAGAGGGGCGGGGGGGATGGTTGGACACACCCATGACACATTTTGAATGGATTTGATTGTGTGTGTGTGTGTGAATGATGATGCTTCATGCATGAAAGGGCTGCTGCGAACTGTTTAATCAACAGCATTGCACCTGTAACTGTGACTGTGACTGTGACTCGTGTGTGTGTGTGTGTGTGTTTGTGGCGGCGACTACTCATCCTGCAACAAGTGGCAAACACAGACACACATAAGTGCCATCGTGCACGTGCAGCATGTGGCAAGCTAACAGGAAGAGGCTTATTTGCGGACAGCGGAAGTCGTTCGCCGCCATTGTATTTACCGCCCAAGCAATTGTTGCTGCTGTTGCCCTGACTTCGATTCAATTCAAGTCGAGTCGAGGCAGTGAGTCATTGGGCTAAGTAATTGGGAAGGGGTAAGGCAGTGGCAACCACAGGGGCTGACAAAACCGCAGCAATGTTTGCTGCACTCCTTCTTGCAACAGACCCAAATGCCACAGTCAGTAAAGAGTTACAGCTACAGCTAAATGCACTCAAAAAAAAAAAGCAAAAATAAAAATAAATAAATTAATCGAAATTTGTATTATATTTAATTTTCAAATAACAAAGAAATGCCATTTCCCTACATTTTCTTCGAGTACAGCCAAGACAGGTAGACAATGCGAAAGCGAGAAAGAGGAAGAGTGTGACAAGCAGCTGGCTGATTGGTCTGCGGCGCACCCTTCCGTGCCCCGTCGCCGCGGTAATGCCACAGGGACTGCAACCGAAGGGAAACTCTGCGGCACCCACAACAATTTGAAGCTAAGGCAAGATGAATGCCGATGATTATGAATTGTGGCACCAGCCAGAGAGTTGAGGTTTGGTTTGGTTTGGGCTGGGAACGAGGGAATGGTGTTTGGGTTTCGAGTGCGTTCCACCGGAACAAGTCGAGTTGCAGTTGCAAGTTGATTGCGCTGCGCTCCCTTACGACAGCCACAGCTGCAACGCTTAAAGCTGCCAAAGTATTGATTACAATCTTTAAGAATTTGATGAGAAAAGTAATTTAATGGAATGTTCACTTAAATACAGTGCTCGCTTGATAATGCGAACATTGCCATTCGATAACTATTTCAATTTGTATTGAGCTAATTGTTGTGTTTAAATTTATAATCGCATTATTGCCATCATTTAATTATTGCTATTGAAAATACAGAAATTGCTTCGATTCCGAAAGTTCAATTGAACTATTCACTTTATTAAATGAATAAACAATAGAAATGAACTCAAATGAATAAACTGATTGAACGAATCTATGTTATAACGGAATAAACTAAATGAACGATTCAATATGTTTTGCCCTCAATCGAAATCTATTGTAGTTGACAACGTTGGCATTTATACGAGTTTATATTACGAGTATTCAATTGCATCCTTTGTTGCTTCATTGGCAAAAGTTGTCCTTCCTTTTTTGAAGGGCATTAAGCTTAGCAAGGAATTCAATTTGAGTTGCAGCCATTTGCTGCCCAGCTTAATGCCAAGTTAAATCAATTGAATAGTCTCCGTCTCCGTCTCTGTCTCTCCATCGATGCAAGCTCTCTTAGAGCACCCAATTCCCCCTCACCCCCAACACAATCCCCCCCGCTGCTGTCACCGAACATTAACGTTTTCCTTCTCATCTTGGGCTTTAAATAATATGATGAATTTTATGGAAAATTAATTAAAAGCTAAACACAAACAAAGCCAAGCGGTCCGGTACGGTCGGTGGGTGGGGCGGGGGTGAAAAGAGAGAGATAAGCGCGCTCTCTTCGCATCACCACCCCCCCTTTCATCATCATTACCTGCAGTCGAAATTGCACGAATCTTTTCTGGTTCTTTTTTTTTTTGTAATTTATTTTCCGTTTTTGGTTTGGCTTTAATGGTTTCGAGTTGCTGGGTTTGGTTTGTTGGTTTCTTGGTAAGTTGGCCAACTCAAGCTCGAAACCGCCTGACTCATTCACTCTTATGCCCCAACGAGTGTGTGTGTGGGGGCGTGGCAAGATTGCAATTAAAGTCCAGTTGAATTCGCTTTCGAATTAAAAATCGAAATTTCAATTGAAAAGCAGCTTAATTGATTGCCAAACCGGCCGGCCCCTGTCCAACGGGGCTTATTAGATTTGTCTGTTGCACCATGCGACACTCATTCTTACAACCCTTTTCCGTTTCTCCCAAGGGCTAGTTACTAAGTGATTCAATTGAACAACGGCCTTGGGCCTCATATCCTCCCCAGCTGGACGGCACGGGGCACAACTGCGACCGAATACGAATGTAGTGGTCGCATTTCAAGTGGACATACTATATCCACATACAAAGAGAGAGAGATGAAAGTGTTGCACACACACACACGCACACTCGCAAACACGCACACACATGCCAAATGCCCCACTAATTTGAGTTCCTAGAAAGTTATTTGCTGCATACTCAACCTTTGGCAATTTGCGTTAACGAACACTCTTGTCTGAATCATGAATGGGGCGGTGAGGTGGAGGGGGGAGGGCGAACCATAAAACTTGCTAATAACCATAAAGTATAGATTTTTTTCGCTTACAAAGAAAATGAAATAGTTTGTAGCCAGAAAATGCTAAAGCTTGAGTCAATGCTTCAAAGGTTAGCAAAATTTGTTTAACTTGGAAATATATAAAGATTGACCCTAAAATTAATCTATTTTTGATCAAATAAATTTTCTTATAATCTTAACATTTTATTTTGATAACCTAACTTTATTGGTTGAGAAACATAATAAATATTTATTTTATAATGATTTTTCTTAAGCAACTAACGATGACAAATTCAGTCAGTTTTTTTTTATCATTTTTTATTAAGGATTTATATATATTTTTATTTTTAATTTAATTTAATTTATTTTATTTGAATCAAGAATCGAATGCTATTTTTTCTAACAAATAAATCTTTAACAATTTAGGTACAAAATCATAATTTTTGCAACCAAATTTATTACTTTATATTTATTTAAATTTTATATTTATTTTTAATGAAGAAAAACTGAAATAAGTTATATAAATTCCGCTTTTTTTAAGTTTTTTTTCTTTCGGCTTTTTTTCTAAGTGTCTCAAATGGAAAGTGAACCAATAATGGATGTTGGATGTTGTTAATTTCTCTGTACCTAATGTTAAGATTAAAATAAGTGTGCGTGAGTGTTTCGATTCCATTTCGTTTCAATCCAGACGCAATGATTGAAAAGTCAAGATACAATATGTAGTACATATATGTATAGAGTCAGATTCACTGTCACGCACATCACGTACCAGTAAATATATATGTATATAGCTCGTCGGATTTTGTTGAGATTTTGGTTTTGAAATATGGCAGGTAGGTTTCACGGAAGAAGGCAGGAAGAGGAGGGTAGAGGAGAGGCTGCATTTGTGGCACGATTCAATTGCTATTTCTCTTTCTCTCTCTCTTTGTCTCTCTTTCGTTTCTTTCGTTCTCTTTTGCTTTGTTGCGTCTTCGTGCCAGGGAAAAATTCTTTTTCCTTTTTCCCTCATTTTCTTCAACTTCCAAATTCACAATTCAAATGTGAATAGATCCTTAAGTTTTCGAATTTACTTTGGTTGATTGGAATGTGATAATTGTTGTGTGTGTGTGTGTGTGCATTGTTGTTGTTGTTGCCTACGATTTTGGTATGTACGATTGAACGAAAACTACGACGTAATGCTGCTGCCCCACCCTCCCCTCCGTGTTATCGTGTTTTTTGTCGTGTTTTGCATACGAAAGTAACCTATGGAATATTTGTTGCTGTTGTTGTTGTTTGCCATAAGTGGATTATGCACAATGCAAAAAAGATACAAAAGTATCTTTGTCTTTGAGGATTTATTTCAGTTAATCTCTTTACTTACCACTGCTTTAAGATGCGCATTTTGAACGTTTTTTATTTTCCTGTTGTTGTTTTTTTGTTTGTTTGTGTTTTTTCTTGTTGTTGTTGTATTTATTTTATTTTTGTTATCCTGCTTTTGGGCACATACATTTCAGCTACAATATTTTTGCTGCTTTGCTCACACATATAAATAAAATTAACATTAAAAAAAAATCAAAAAATAATCTGCGCATGCGCGGCGGGAAGAAGAGGAGCAACTACAACAATAACAGAAAATACGAAACAAAAATGTTGCTGGCAATAAAAAATTGCATTTTCGATTGGGTTCGTTTCTTGTTGTTGTTGTGGCTGTTGTTGCTTAACAACGAACAGTAAAAAGTTGCTTGACCAATTTCTCAGCACTTTCGAATGAAAATTGTTTGCTGTTGTTGTCGTTGGTTGCTTTTATGGCTGCTGCTGCTGCCGTTGCATGTTGACCATACACACACACACACTCGCACACACACACATGGGTTATATTGCATAGTTTTTGCCACTTTTTGTTTTTGGTTCACTTTGCAAACAAACATTTTAAATTTTCGACCACAACAATTTTGATCTGGCAACGCTGCACAATGCACGAAAACTGCAGCCGTCCCGTGGAATGCAACTGGTAAAGAAAAAGTTGAAGCTGAGAGCAGGCAGGTGAGAGAGGGAGAGCGTGCGAGAGAGCGCGCGAGCGTGAGAGAGAGTTAATAGAAATACATTTTGTTTGAAATGTTATTGTTGTTGTTGTGTCTTTTCATTTCACACATACATGCATATATTGGCCAATATCAATGGATCAGCAGCTAACGGCACAAAAAAATCAAATAAAATCGCCAGCACAAATAACCATTGTTATTAAACGTTTTGTGATTAAGTTGAACTGTTTGTGATTTGCCGTTTTGCTTACAGTTACATTTGTTGTTGTTTGTTATTGTTGTTAGTTAGCGACGCGACGCAACGCGACAAACAATACGTTTTAGCTGTCTCTGCGCACAATGTTAGCCATAGACTGAAAAATGTTCAAAACCTGCAAGCTGAGCGCCGCCGTCAACATAAAACTGAAAAACGCTGGCTCAAGCGGCGCCAGCAGCGATTGAGCGTCATAAGAGAGCGAGAGAGAGACCGAGAGAGCGAACACAAGGCATAATATTTATGTTGTTGTTGTTGTTGTTAGTGTCGCTACCTGTCGGCAGCGCAGCGCAGCGCAAGTGCAGCGCACTCAAAGCGAACAAGTTTTGTGTTTTCTTTTTGTTGTTGTACTAAAGGATATACACACACATGCATACACACACTTACACGCACACACCCACATACATAAGAGGCGGACTAACAATGGGCTTAGCAATTTGCGCCTAGCTAGAATAACTTGAAGAGCGCACAAACAGAACAGAGAATGCCAAACGAACGAACGATGGAAGTGCTTAAGCGCTGTGCACAGGAATAGGAATTCCAACAAAATATATACATACATATGTATGTGTATATATATACATACAAAGAAGAACAAGCGCAGATGTGAAAGAAGAAGAAGAAGAAGCAGAAACAGAACACCGCTGCCTTCTCCTCGGTGGTGCTGCTCTGCCTGCCCGCCGTAAGGTAAAAGCAATCGAGCGAGCATTCGAACACGTTGACGTCGACAGCGATGGCGCAGGTACCCATGCATGTACATATCTATGTATGTATGTATGTATGTACTTAAGCCTGTTGTTAATACTTTGCAGCATACAAAAGAACAAAAGGTGTGGTTGTGTACCCCCGTATCAGTGTATGTGTGTATGTGCGAGTGACTCAACAGTAAGCTATGTATGTATGTATGTATGTAGCGATTGCGACCGTTGCCCAAAAGGAAAGAACAACAACAAACAACAACAACTGGGGCTGATTAGCGCACGCAGCTCCAAAGGCTGCCTTCATATGGACGACGCAGCAGCCTCAAAACCCAAACCAAAGCCAAATCAACAACAAAGATGCCCAAAAGAGATACACGCACACATTGAAAGTTGTTGTTTTTGTAAAAGAGAGCGCGCGCGAGAGAGAGAGACAGAGCGTAAATAGGGGACGGCTGCTGGCACACAGGTAAAAAAAATAATTAACGCATTGTTTGTGTGTAAAAGAGCTTAAAAATCGCAGACAATACTACTACAACTACTAAATACTACTAAATGATCTGATGCAGTGTTGCAGATCTGTTCGCATGCTCGATAGCATAATAAACAGTTCTCATACTATTCTGTTGTTGAAAATGTAGTTTTTGTTTTCTGCTACCTTTTATTTACTACTTTACTGAATTTTCAAATCAAATCAAAAATCAAGCAGTTTTGTTACATTTTGTTTGAGTAGTTCTTAGTTCTCAGTCAAAAATAACTAGAATAAGAACTTTGGATAAAATATATGCATAAGCTTATTTATTTATCTCATTGGTCAAAATACTGTTTGCGGGGCAAGGGCAAATCTAAGCTCAGGCACAACAACAACAACAAAACAATGCTAAGCAAAAGCAGCCGAGCATCCTCAAAAGATATGATCACAACAATATTTCTGTCTGTCTGTCTGCATGTGTGTGTGTGTGTGTGTGTGTGTGTGTGTTTGTGTATCACGTATCCATTTGGGCCGCTCTGCCTTTGCCCGGTTTACATAGTACTTTTTCTTAACTTTTTGCTGCGGCCCAGTTGTGCCAAGAGTTATTATAACGGATTTATCTCAAGTTACAAAGTAGCAATGTACACACACACAACACACACACACACACACACACACACATGTATGCACTTGCAGTTTGCAGCAAAACAAATATGATTTCATTTTATGTACATACATATGTAGTTTATTCTTAAAAACTTTTTTCTTCTTTTTGCTATTTTTTGTTGTTGCGCTTCTTGTTTTCACTTTTTATTTAGTTTATACATGCATGTACATATGTATGTATGTACATATGTATGTATGTATATTCTTTCACACACAACTTACAAAAAAAGTTCAAGCACTGCTCAGCCGCTCAGCTCTTGCTCTTCTCTTCGCTCTCTTTGCCTATTTGTATGCAGTGCGCTCTCTGTTTGCCCTCCAATTTTATGTTTTGCCTGCGTCGTTCACTTCTGCCGCTCTCTCTGTCGCGACGTGGGCGTTTGTTGTTGTTGTTGTTGTTTTTGTAGCTAGGCATCATGAAAATTCGGCTTATAACGACAGGAAATTAATGTTTTAATTACAAGGCGCGAGCTCACTCTCGCTCTATGTTTGTCTCTCTCTCTCTCCCCCTGTCTCGTGTTTTGTTTTTGTTTTTTAAATATTTTTTTGTAGCTGGCAACATTGAATTGGGGGATTAGCTGGCTGACACCGGTGGCTTGGTTAACTCGTAATTGATTTTCCATGGCTCCATGGGAAACATTGGCGTCACATTAGCAACAACACTGCCGCCGCCATTCTGCCAAACGGTCCTACCTCAACGTTTGCCACAAAAATGCTGCGCCTGCGCGTGCCACGCATACCAAATACCAAGCGGGCTTTCGAGGCCTTGCTGGCTCGCTGGATCTTGGGTATTGGTTTTTGGGTTTTCGTCGTTTTGGGTCTGGACAACAACATGATGGCAAGCTGGCTGGCTGGCTGCCTGGCTGGGGCTGCCTGGCTGGGGCTGGCTGGCATGTCCAAGCTATGTATGCTATGCCTGGCCCCCCGCTCTTGCCACCGCCACCTTCCACAGTCAACATTTTCCACAAGACATGCGAAAAATTTCAAATTACAGTTGAGCAGCCATAGCTCAATTTTAGTTTGAGCGGCTTATAGATACTATTTGCAACAATATTGCCCTTGCAGCCAAGTAAAAATACATTTTGATAGAATTTTAATTATTTATATGAATTTTCGTTTGCATTAATTTTATGCCCAGAAATATTGCCAATAAATAAAATCGATATTGGGCGCCATTAAAATTATCTGTCCTCATTGATCTAAGAAGCTAGAAGAACTAGAGCTTTTGAATAAAGGCAAAAAAAATAATCTTGCATTTTCAATTAATTTTTTTGAAATTGCTGAAGAAAGTTAAGTTAAGAAAGATATCGATTGAGAAACACCAAAGATATTGATGATTAAAATTTAGACAAGGGCACGAAAGCATTTTCTGAATCAAGAAATATACACTCAAAGCATTTCTTCTTTGAAATACAATCAAAGTAAGTATTTAATTATATGTATGTATATCAATTGTAATTGGATAAGGTAAGACTTCTATTAAGAGCTTGTGTTGTGGCAGTAAACGAGATATTGAAACTTAAACTGAACAATTTGCGAATTCAATTGAAGCTAGTTGATAAAATTGCCCTATTGCAAATATTCAAAAGAAATCGAGTGTTCCGTTTTTCTGTATTTGATATGGTTATTAGCTACTTTATCTTCTTTATCTTTATATGGTATTTATCCAACTGTTGTTGTTGTCTATCTAATTGCTGGGCATTTAACAGAGACCAGAGACAACGTCAGCCCAAGCCTCAATACCAATTCCAATATCCCAGCCCAAATGACAAATGCCATCAGCATTGATGCTTCTTGTCATCGGATGTCAATGCCAAGCCAAGCCAAGCCAAGCCACGCCAAGCCAAGAAAAGCCCAGAGTCGAGAGGGAGAGAGAGAGAGAGCTAAGGAAACGACAGACGAATTGAATCGAGTCGAGAGTCAAGTTGAGTCGAGTCGAGTTAGCTTGGGTTGGGTTGGGCTGGGTTGGTTTTGTGCCCATCGCAGTTTGACAATTTTGCAGCCTGTCAGATGCAACAGCAACAACAACGTTGCTCATAAATAATGCACATTGAAGTGCGCCGTTCGTGTTGCATCAAGTGACATTGTTGTTGTTGTCATCTTAGCCAGTGGCAGTGTCATTGTCGTCGTCTGCTGCAAATGATTAGTCAGCAGGTTTTTTTTGTTTAGTTTCTTTACTTTTTGAGGAGCGCTTTTGACATTCAAATCATTTACGTGTAACGTGCAACAAGTACGACGACCATACTGAACAAGGGAGTTGGCTGCAGTCAGGCAAGCTCGACTGGAGATACCCTGCATGTGCATGCAAAACTTGAATCTTCTCATGAATTGACAAATAGTTTATTTGATTAGTTGAGCTTTAAGTAACAAGATAAAAATCTCAATAATTAATTGAAAATGTATAGAACTTGTTATTACAACTTAGTACCATTGCAGAAATATAGTTAAGACTGATATTGTGATATTTGTTGGGTCAGTGTTAAACTGTCCGAAACTAAAGTTGCCCTTCAAAGCAGCAATGCAATAACAACAACAACAACAACCACTACAAGCAGCTTAGCCAGTAATGGGTTTCAAGGCAAAAGCAAATATGGCTGGGAAATGATGCATCTGTTGTATTTTCTTTTAGCCAGCAAGTGGAGAAGAAGAAGGAAAGCAGAGCAGCTTAATCGCAAACAGAATTTGCCTGAATTTATCAATAGACAAACACACACACATACACACAAAAAGGAGGACAAATCAAAGCTTGCTTCGAATATGATTTTATTCTCTTGGAAATTAAAAAGAAATTGAAAGAGTTAAAGTATATAAAATCGAAAGTAGCTTAAGCAATTAATATTTAATTTGAATTGTATACCCAAAAACGAAACGATTACAAATCGATTTAGTAACTTAACTAATCAAAACATAAATGCCAACACTTATACGATATTCGATACGATAAAAACGATATGTATGTAATTCAACTGAGACGAGACGGTTGCACAATGTTTAATGTGAGATTCTTAGATAATAAGCTCAGCTCGCCCTCAACATTGCACTAAGTGCAAGCAAGTTGTTCCCATTAAATGAACGATTGTTGAGTCTTAAATTCAATTCTCAGTATCATCATACATACATATATCGAGAACACGAGCAACAAGTGAACAAAAAGCAGCGTAAGTCATCATCGTTCAGGCGAAAATCGATTTAAAATGTATAAATATGTGTAGTATGCAGCCGCCGTGAAGGGTGTGGAAAATAGCTCGTTAATTAATAATGAGTATAAATTGAGAGCGCGCGTGTGGCTGCGTGGGGAGGGGGTCGTGTGGTCGATGATGGGCAAGGAAAATCGCAGCAGCAGCGCCAAATGGCGCTGGACAAGGACAAAACAGACGACAAACACGTGACAGACACCTGCCTCGCAAGCGAAAGAGAGAAAAAATGTGTGAAAAAATAAATATAGATATACACATATAGTATAGTATATGTACAGTATCTGCGTTGGTCCAAAGACAAAACGCGAATGCAGAATAAGCAGAACGAGGACGAGAACCAGAATGAGAATGAGAATGAGGACAAAGCAGCCAGCTGGAAAACCCAGCGAGCCAACCAAGTAAATAAATAAATAAGCAGCCATAAAAACAACGCACACGGAGTGAGAGAGGGAGTAAGACACAGACACATGTGCTATTCTTTGGTAATTCCATGGCGCACATGATGCCCATTCAGTGATTTGGAGGACGAGGACGAACGAATGGAATGTGCACAAGGTTTCAGACTGCCCTGTGTGCTGGTAAAACGGTAATAAATGCTTGGCTAATACAGAAAGAAAGAAACACACGCACACACACACACACACACATGCATGTGTGCAATCTTAAATCGTAGGACCCAATGCTACTGGACATTTCAAAGTCGCGCCTGCTGCATAGGCAACACTTTTTGTTCATTTAAGTTAGCTTAGCCCAGACACAGTGACTGCTCAACTGTATTGAATTCATAACAACAACAGTTTAAATATTGAATCAATACTCTTTTGAGCTACATTCTGTGTTCACCAGAAACGACGACAAAATATATTTATTGTTATGTATTAATAGGTCACTTTTTCCTTGTCATTTTTTTTTACTATAACTGTAACAAGAATTTGGATTGGATTCGAAACTCACCTTGGATCTTGTCGCAGCGATTGATCGCCTAATAAAAGTTCAGTTCTTCCTTTTGATATGCTACTTGTGGGACTATTTGGCTGTTGTTGCTGCTGCTGTAGTAGTTGTTGTTGTTGAAGCTGTTGCTGTTGCAGCTCAAAGACAGCGGCACCGCTGAGCAACTGCTGCTGTGTGGTTATGTTGCTGCTACCAGTGGCAGCTATTGCTGATGCTGCTGCTGTTGTGTTGTATGGTGAAAGGCCAAGGCCGTCGCTGGACTGATGCACGATGACGTCATCGTTAAGCGTAGTTAGTAACTGCGAGCGAGAGAGAGAGAGAGAGAGAAAGAGACAGCAATTGTTAGTCAAATGTCTTGAATTGTTGCTGGTTCAAATCAAATCAAATCAAGAGGCAGAAAATGCAAGTAAAACGAAAACGAAATCAAAAAAGCGAAACACACACACAGACAAATCTTGCTAACGACAACGACAACAGCAACAACAATTGCTGTTGCTATTGCTATTGCTGGCTGTCCATCTCACCTCTCGTCTCGGTGGATACAAATTATTCGATATTAGTTGATCACAATTTTTGTTAATAGCGGACGTTCCGATGCTGCTCATGTTGCTCACGTTGCTGCTGTTGCAGCTAATGTTACTTGATGTGATGCAGTTATTGCTATTATTGTTGTTGCTTAAAATTAAATGTTGCTGCTGCAATAGGCAGCTGCTGCTGCTGCTGTTGCAGCCGCTGCTGCTATTGTTGTTGTTGATGGTAATGCTGCTGGTGCTGCCACCGCTGTGCAGCTGCAGCTCGGCGAACGCCTGTTGCAGCTGTCCGCTCGATATGGCCGTCGAGTATTCGGTTTTGGGCGTTTGCGTTCCATGCCCCCCACTGTGGCACACTGTGCGCTGCGGCAATGCAATATCGGCTGCTGTCACAATGCTTGTTTTGCCCGCGAGTGCTGCTGCTGTTGCCAGCGGTGATGTCGATGTTTGGGCATCAACAAAATGTGCCACACCAGCAGCGTCATCGGCAATCGCATCCTTCGGCAACGTTTTGTTGCTTGTTATTGTTGTTGTTGCCGTAGCAATTGTTTGCGATTGTCGCTGCTGATGTATGGCCGCTGTTGTTGCCAGCGTTGCCGCGGCAGCGGGCAATGTTGTTGTTGCTGGCAGCGTTGTTGTTGGCAGCTGTGCCTGCTTGTTGTTGTAGCTGATGTAGGTGATGCCACAATAGTTGGCGCCATCCACATCATCATCATCATCATCCATATCATCATCATCGACCTCCTCGGCCAAATGTTGCAGGCTGGTCGCGAGCAACGATTTCGCTTGCAACGGCTTGCCGGCAGCAGCAGCTGCTGCCATTTGCTGTTGCAGCTGCTGCAACTGTTGCTGCTGTGCATGGCTCGTCTGATAGATGTGACCAGTGGCGCTGCTCGTCTTATTGCTGTTGCTGTTGGTGTTGCTGCTGTTGCCGGCTCCAGCTACTGCTGCTGGTGGCTGTTTGAGTGCTGCTGCTGCTGCTGCCGCCGTTGCACCAATAATTGCCGCTGTTGCCGATGAACTCGCGTTAGGACGATCGCCAGTTGCTGTCGCTGTTGCTGCTGCTGCTGCCGTAGCTGCCGCAACAGCAGCACTAACCAATGCCGCCGACGGTGTTGCCGATGGCGTTGACATTGTTGTTGTCGCCGTTGTTGGGGCCAGCGATGGTGCGCTGATTGGGCCACCGGCCGTCGCTGTAGTCATTGTGGCGCTGCTGCAGGTGATTTGATTGCTGCTAAATGACGTCACATATATGGGCGTCGATTCATTAAGGAAGCTCAGGTCCTGTTTCTGGCTGCTGCTGCTGCTGGTGCTGCTCGTGCCGCTTTTCGATTGCTGCAGCTGCATTTCGAGAGAGAGAGAGAGAGAGAAGGTTGTGAATATGACAAATGAATGAAAAGAAAAGAGAGTTGCCATGGAAAGATAGGCGGAGAGGGAGAAAATATAAGGGAAGAGATTAAACAATTACAATCGATAATAAATTAGTCGATAATTATCGATAGTCACAAGAATTCTTAACTTAAAATTTAGGTAATCGATTATTTTTAAATGTTACCACTTCTTATCGATTACTTTAATACAAACATAATATCGATAAACAAAAATATGTTAGCCGAACTTAATTTCTAAACTTATGAAAACGAAGAAATAAACAGAAATTCAAAATTAATAAATTTCTTTACAACATAAACAAAAGCTTGCACCCGAAAATATATTTAATTTTATTATTGAACATTTTTATGATTTTAATTCGCAAAACTTAAAATTAAAGCAATTTTTGTTTAAAAACAATCTTTTCACTGTTCATTTATTTTTATATATATATATTTTTTTTTTTGCAATTTAATTTAGCTCGTTAATTGTTAAAAAAGTTTTTTTTAGCTATCTCTGCCACACAGACATTTTGCAGCATCCTTTTGTTTTTGTTGTTGTTGTTGTTGTTTTTTTTCAACAAACAATTGAGGACAAAAACTCCGCCGCCGTCGCTTTTGTTCGTGCTTATATGCAAATCAATCAAAATAAAGCCAAAGCCAAATTAATCCCGACACAAACATGCCTGGGAAGGTCCCTGGGCTTTGTAGCCGGCCCCTAGTGAAATACTATGCATTATTAAAATAAGTACAGTGAACGCCAGCAATAATGAATAACGTTTTGTTTTGCTTAATCAGAGTTGAAATGATTTTTTATATTGAAACACACTTAGCAAGTGTTCACTGTACGGTGTACACAAACTTAGACACCTTTTGTTGAATGTTGTGCGTAGGTGTGGCAAAACATTTCGCTTGTCTGGCTGTGTGGGCCGCTTGACACAAAGACAAAAAACCCGACGACCGAACGCACCCAATGCATCCTTTCAGTGCCTGTCAAACTGTAATTGTATAGTGACAAATACTTCATATGTAAATTTACTATGTACACAGCGAAATCAAAGGTAAATATATGCATGCCAACAACTACATAGCCGCATATCATAGATACACACAAGATATATATACATATATATATATATGCACACAATAGAGTCTGTTGACCCGGTTCCGTCAACAAAATGCTTAACGCTTCGTGAACATTCCCACTTGTGTGTTCAATTGCTCCGACTCTCAAATCAATCCATTCATTCATACGCAACAACAACAACAACAGCGACAACCTCAAATTCAAACTAAAAACCCGAACCCGAAACCCAAACCCGAGCCCGAGCCCACCGCACTCAATCCACAAATGCACAGAAACCATCCTCTCGGTTCACTTTTGCTTTACTTACTTTGCAGACCCGATTTCCCCCCACTTCCCCTAACACTCTTCACCTACTCTGCTCACGTCTATAGTTGTTGTCATCAACGTAGACCGTTTCATTCATTCAGCTTTTGATACCCATTCAAAAGTTGCCAAACAATGATGGAAATGCTGAATGACAAGTACATATAATAAAAGTGTTGACAAATCCTTTAACTTTAAGCAAATGTATCGATAACTCGATAACATCGATAAGAATCGTTGATTTGGCTTGATGTTTTGGTTTTCTGCTTTGCCCCAATTGAAACTCGGATAGCTTTAAAGGGTATTTGCTAGTCGTGCACTGTGTGTTTGCTATACTACACTCTTTTTTGCTCATGCACATTTTATCGGATTATTGACAGTCAAGACGAGTCAGTCAGTTGTTGGCTATAGTATTACGCAGTGTGTGTTTTTGGCTCTATCTTTCTCTATCAACCAGTGCGTGTGGCAAGTGTGTGTGTGTGTGTGGCAGCAGACCGGGACGAGCATGAGAAACAGGATGGATCTGCTATTGCACTTAAATACTTATCGCACTTATTATACTATCATTGGTTTGGGGTTTTTCTGGTTTTTTGGCCAAGTTGGCAACAATAACCGATTGACCAGACATCATTATGATGAGATCTTAGCTGAGCTTAGGCAAAACACTTTTGTTGCACTTAATTAATAGTTGTGTATCAATATGTGCATGTGATTTATTTATTTAAATCGATGCTTTGATGCTTTTTATGCTTGCGCTCAACTTCAAATAAATGCCTCCCGCGTCGATATATATTTCTCCTGTGTTCCTTAATCGATTAATCGATGATTGATATCTTATAATAGCTATGGAAGTTGGCAATATATATTATGTAAAATAAAATAAATAAATCAATAATAAATCTCAATTTTAGTAATTCAAAAAAGCCGCCCTAAAAGTATACTTCGCTTTTCTGAGAGTTACAAGCTCCGATGCGAGTGAAATTTGAATTTTTGCCTCGTTACGCCAACAAAATAAAAAAAAAACCTTATCGAATTTGTAGGGAATACTATGAAATTGAAAGATTGAATGTTAAATTGAGTTGTTGTTCGGTTTCATGATATATTATGTATGGTATATATTTTGCCTGAAGGCAATCTTCGTTGTTTTTCTTAAGTTTTGTTGTTTGTTTTTGATTCCGTTGTTTGCTGTCAATTTGTTTGTCTCTGTATGTGTGTGTGTGTGTGTGTCCCGTCTCCTAGTTCCTGTGTGAGGGGTTTTCAAGGTTATGCAACGATTATTGTTTTTTTTCGTTTTTCGTTGTTTCTAGTTTAGCTTTCTGAATGACTTTTGCATTTTGTTCTTTTTGTTTTGTTCAGCATTGCAGAATTTTAAATTAAATTAACGACTTTTTGCACACAAAAATACATATGTATGTATGTATGTATTTTTAGAGTGTCCACTCCATACTTTACTCCGCGATATGGCTTAAACGTGACTGGCTTCAGCTTGGTAATATTGACAACTACATACGTAAACATGTATCTATGTATTTTGGTGTATGTGCTTGTGAGTTATAAAACTGCAGCAAAAAGCTTTATTTGAAATTCATCTTTTTTTCTGGTTGCTGTTGAAAAAATGTTTTCTCTCCAAATTTGCCCCGGGATGAAACAGAAAAAAAGTTTAAAAACCAACATGGCAAAGGAATTCGTCGGGTTTGAATAATTTAAAAATCAAAAAATATATTTTGATTCTTTTGTGAAGCATATTTAAAAAAGTGTTTGTGCTTTGAACGAGAGGTCTTTTGCCCTTTAAACTATGGGCTTCGTTGATGTTAATTAAAAATCTTGATGAAAGTTTCACATCCACATTTCCTATAGTACATACTTACGATCGAAAAAAAAAACTATCGAAGTAAAAAATTCCTTGCATTTAACTGTCTGAATTTTCCTGACTTCAACCTGATATTTTTTTTATTTTTTAAATTATTTATTCAGGTGAAACTTACCTTTCTGGACAGCTGCGTTATATCGACGGGCGTAACACGATTGAGGGCCGCCAATCTTTGTAGACGCTCCCTAGCGTGCTCCTCCACGGCAATGACAAACGCGTCCTGCACCGAATTGCCAATATCCCACGCTATAAAAATAGACAGAAAAGAGAGAGAGAGAGAGCGAGTGAGAAATGATTTATTGGATATGGAGTCGCTGTCAGCCAACCACAAAGTGAGAGGCAGAGTGAACGCCAAGCTGATACCCTTTTGGTTAATTTAAGCACACAATGTTTTAAACAATTTATAATGTTAAGAACGAAGCACAATCGTTATAAATCGATTGCCGAAGACTCTCTTACCTTAAGCGGAAGTGGCAGCCAAAAGAATTCATCGATTGTTTGTCAAGGAAGTATCTAACTAACGTGAAGTTACGTACATTCATACTTAAGTTTGAATCTTAAGAATTCTGCATTTTTATTTGTTATCGGTAATCGATAGATCTCGTCTTAATCAAATCTGTGATAGCAGTTTACTTTAAAATATTTTACAAGCCGAAAAACCAAATGCAAATGCCCTCTTTTAGCCATTTTTAGTGTGTACAGGGTATTTTAGGAGGTCAACAGCACACAGGTCCCAAACTGAGTGACAAATATATGTATCTACATGCAGTTAAAGTTTGTCTCCCTGCATATTGAAAGGTAGACTTCGAATATATATGAAATTTCAGTTGTGAATTTTGCACATTTCACCGAGCAAATTCATCCAAATAATCACAGCTCATTTGACTATTTGTCATGGCATTTTTAAGTATTAATTACCTATATGTATGTAATGTGACAGTTTTGTCAGAATAAAACAATTCCCTATTGAATATATATACTTATTGTATATATTCAGTTTCTACACACAGAAAACACTTGCAAGCCAGCTGGAATATTATTCATATTGTCATCTTGACAGAATGCAAAAAATATTGGCGGACAATGCACTTGGAACAGCAAGAGAAAGAGAAAGGGAGAGAGAGAGTGGGGGGGGGTAAACAAAGAGATGGAAGAGAAGAGAATAAGTGCTCATATGATTATCAATTTGCTCTGCCAGTTGCCAGTTGATTGAGTGGAAATGGATATCCACAGTCAAATTGTGGGCGTTGAAATTCCATTCCCTTCAAGGGGACATACTATTTGCATACATAAATGCGAAAGTCTTGATTTAACCAACTGGAAAATCGAATATCACGACACACACACACACAGTGTTGCTGAAGTAGTATATAAATTAACTCATTACACAGGTAGAATGTTGAAGCTGCAACTCAATTTCATATCATATATATATACTATATAAGATAGATATAGTTGATTTAATTAAAGTTTAAGTTTGTCAAAAATCAAATATTCTTTGTACTTATATCCTTAGATTTCAGCCTTGAATTTGCTCTTCGAATCCTTGTTAAATACGTTGCTAATTGTGCGATTCTCTGCAACACATTTAATTAGTTACGTTTCCCAAGTAAAAATCAACCAAGAAACGCAGAAAGCATAAGCATCAAAGTCGCCGTTGTAGTAGTTAGTCACAAAAGAGGTATTCTTGCTTAGATGGCTGTTAAATTTTAATTGCTTGGTTACCAGACGAAAAACGAATGCGTGGGCGGAGGCAGCGGCGGCGGGGGCGAAACGGGGGCAATAAGCTAAATTAAGTTGATGATGATTTAGGAATGCATTCATTTATTCACACACACACACACACATACATACACACACACATACATTCAGATAAAAATTACAGCAGCGGCATTGACTCTGTCTGTCGTCTTTGGTACAAATGTCTGTCCCATGGTATTTATCTGTCTGTTTTGTAGCCTTGCCTGCCTGTCTTCTTTTACTTTTGCTAAAAACTTGTTCTTCTTCTTTAACATTTTCTTGCTTTTTATAACGAGTCTGCTCTAGCTGAAAATGTCGAAGGAATGGTCAACTACATACTACTATCATGTGAATGTGGAAAAGTTGTCTGCGTGTGTGTGTGTATATGTGTGTGTGTGTGTGTGTGAGTGTGTGTGTGCTCTAAAATTCGCTTGCTGCCTGTCAACGGCGACATCTTTTTGCCAAACCTCGACCCATATTCATTTAACTTTTAATACCCTGTGTACCCATTAAATACGCAATCAAGTATATTTGTTGCAATCAACTTCAGAGACGAAATATCCATAAGTAAAATTTTAGCTCGCATTTATTAATGGTACTTAAAAAAGGTACTACAAATTATTTAAAGAGTTTTCAGCTATTTTTTGGGTACAAATATTTACCTAAAATCTTTAATCCTTTTATTTTTCTAAGAAAAATTGTTCTGGTATTGTTTTAAGTTTAAGGCCAAGTGTTTTAAAAATGAAATAACTAAGTAAAAAAAATTAAATACAATTTTTTTACTAAGCAAAGATCAAGTAATTTTTATTTTTGTATTTCAAATTTTTACTTAAAATCGGAGCTAAAGCTTTTAAAGGCGTCTCTTTATGAAATAGTAGGTATCATACAGTCGAGCAGCTTTAACATTCGGTTGTTCGTGTGCTTGTTAGTTTTTTTTGGGGCTGTTTATTAAGCCCAAAAGTGGCTGCTAGCGCAAAGAGAGAGAGCGAAAGAGAGAGGGAGAAAAGAAGCAGTCAGGCTCAAAAACTGAAGCCTAGGTCACGCCCTGAAAACTGGGCCGCCTACACCAATCCCTCGCCCAACTGTCAGCCTGCTGTCGGCATCGGCATCGGCCCTATGGCAACATTGCCACCCACTCGCAGTTGCAAATCCAATTAGGCGCCATTGCGTTTGTCAGCGTCAGCGTCAGCGTCGTCGTCATATGTCGTTGAACCTTCATATCCAAGCAACGCAGCAATGCAGCAACAGCAGCTGACTTTTAATCTCATTTGTGTATGTGTGTGTGTGCGTTAGTGTGTGAGGGACGCCTTAACTTACATATGACGCGCCTTGACAGTCGCGAACGCAATTCAGATCCGATGCACGTCAAGAGTTTACACTCGAAAAAAAAAAAAAAAAAAAACACAAACAAAGAGACCTTTTGCCTTGCAACTGGCAAGCAAATAAGCCCAAGAAATATTTATTCATAAAATGATTGTTCGTAATCCTGTTATGTGAGATAAATTTATGTACTTCGGTCGGAATAAGCGACAATACTATATGTATTTTGCTTAGTGCATTTGTTCATTGGTCCTGCCCAGTCCAGTCCAGTGACAACTGTAAATTGTGCGTTTGTCCTGTCATTGTGTCCCCTATCTCTCTCTCTCTCGCTGCTTCTTTGTCTCCTTTGTGTCCATCGGTGCCATATTATTAACCTTAATTAGCTTTTAATGACGCTGAGGGGCCG